>OX465599.1:111142500-112392500 GCA_950022295.1 Bromus sterilis
GGGGTCCCTGTCCGGTGTCCGCTCGCGAGTCTGCCATTTTGTGCTGGATTTCTTGGGCACCGAGGCATCGATGGCGTCCTTCATTATCTGCAAAGCAATGGAAGTGTAGCGATCTGGCTTGCCTTTTCTGCTTTTTTGGGCACGGGACAGGTAGTCCTGGGCGCTTATGAGTGCTTCTGCCGGAGTGAGGGGCTCGTCTTCGTCGTCGTCTTCCTCTGACTTGAAGTCATCTTCGAGTTTCCGCACCACTCTCGCCCTTTCTGTCTTCCGTAAATTGTTGAGTTTCGATCTGTTGCGGGTGGGGGAGTCGCGGCCTGGTGAGTCACTTCTGGGAGGTTGTCTGCGACTGCTTTTCTTTTTGAGTTCCGCCTTCTCTTGCTTCTCCATGGCTAGGCTCCATTGTCTCGTCTGCTGGGTTAGCTCGCCCGCTAGCTTGTTGTATGCCCTTAGCTCGTCCCTTGAGGCATCTGGTGGTAGTAGCCTGCCGCGGGCGACTGCTTCCTTTACCATTGTCATTGATTCCTTGGAAAATTATATTTTTTCTCTGGGTGGTTCGTCTGCCGCTGCAACCAGGGTTTGCTGCCTGCTGCGTGATGGCTGGCCGCCTTGGCCGGGTGCTTGCTGCTTGCTGCTTGGCGGCTGACTGCTTTTTTGATTGCTGGGTCCTTGTTCCACCGGGACTTTCATTGGTATGGACCCCGGTTCTCCTAGCTTTACGACCATCTGACTGGTGTTTCCGGGACCTGCCGCCCTACTGGTGGTTGGGGTGTCTTGACGAGTGCGCGGGTCGTCGACTCGTTCGTTGGTACCTGACGCTGGTGCGCCAACTTCTGCCATGAACACCTGCGATGGTGTCCTTGTCGCCTCCTTGCTGATACGTGTGATGGTGCTTCTCCATGTTGGGGCTCCACTCAAGCGGTCGCGAGTGGTGTGGAGCCTTGAGTTGGGTGGGTAGCTGCAGCTGCCAGATGGGTTGGCCGTGTGGGCGGCGTCCGCTCCGGTCATTGCTGCAGGTGTTGCCGTCGGTGCGCGGGTGCCGTCGGTGAGGCGAAGAGTCCCCCAATGGTTGATGTAGATCTGATACGCTCTGAAGATCAGGTTGACGCCGGAGTGTAGATCGCTAAAGAATGGCTGGAGGGACGGGAGGTGGGCCGTGAATCCGAGGGACTCAAATAGATTAGATCTTGCCGGAGCCGCCGGGTCGATGAGTGCTGATGATGATGAGGTCGCCGAGATTTCATTCCCAACCTGCGCGGTTCCCACAGACGGCGCCAATTTACGGGGATCAACCCCGAAAAATCCCATGGTCAGGGACCCTGGGTTAGTCATGAGAGGCACAGGTTGGACGATAGCTCGTCGGCAAACAGGAGGACACGTTCCTGCTCGATATTATTGATGAAGGAGATGCGATTACAGTGGATGCCAAGGCTGGAGCGCTCAAGGCTAGGGTTACAGATGATATTCGATGCCTTTGGCGTTGCCCCTCCTAGCCCTTATATACTGGGCTAGGTCTCGGGGAGTTCATCTACGTTTACAGGTAAGCTTTCCTAACCCTAGCTTGCTCCGTACGACAGGTCTTCGCACCTTCCTTGTGAGCCGCAGACTCCTACGTCGGTGCCAATCAGCGGGCCAAGGCGGGTCCAGGCGGGTCTTCATGGTCCTTCTATCTTCAGGGACACCGGGTAGGCCTATCTGTAGGAGTCGTGGGGTCACCCCCTCGTCACCAAGGCTCATCAGATTGGTAATCCTTCTTCAAGAATTTGATTTGCAGATTGTTGATAGTAAAGGACCAGATAATCCAGTGGCGGATAATCTTTCAAGGATGGAAGATATACCGTATGATCCCATTCCAGTCAACGGAAGCTTTCCAGATGAACAACTAGATGTTGTAAAAGTACAATCTCTCTTTGATGCTTGGTTTGCAAATTATGCTAACTTTATCGTTGCAAAGTTTTTGCCTCACGGTTTAGCATTTCAGCAAAGGAAGAAGTTCTTCCACAATTTGAGGCATTACTTTTGGGATGACCCACATCTTTTTAGAGAAGGTGCGGATGGGATCGTGAGAAGATGCATATTAGAGCACGAGCAGAAGGGCATTCTCAGACAATGTCACGATATTCCCTATGGAGGACATCATGCCGGTGATAGGACCACACATAAGGTTCTACAATCAGGTTTTTATTGGCCTACTCTCTTTAAGGATGCTAGAAACTATGTCTTATCTTCTGATAAGTGTCAGAGAGTTTGTAATATTAGTAGGAGAAATGAGATGCCTATGAATTACTCTCTAGTGATTGATCCTTTTGATTGCTGGGGTTTTGATTTTATGGGTCTTTTTCCTCGTTCACACAAGTACTCACATCTTAGTAGTTGTTGATTATGTAACCAAGTGGGTTGAAGCAATCCCCACTGAAAGTGCTGATCACAAGACATCTTTGAAAATGATCAAGGATGTAATTTTTCCTGGGTTTGGTGTACCAAGGTACCTCATGACTGATGGAGGATCACATTTCACACACGGAACTTTTAGGAAAGATTTATCCAAGTACGATGTCAATCATAGAATTGCTTCACCGTACCATCCTCAAACTAGTGGGCAAGTTGAGCTCACCAATAGAGAGATCAAGTTGATCTTACAAAAGACAGTTAACAGTTCTAGAAAGGACTGGGCAAAGAGGTTAGGAGATGCTTTGTGGGCGTATAAAACTGCTTACAAAAACCCCATGGGCATGTCTCCCTATAAGATTGTCTATGGCAAGGCTTGCCATTTGCCATTAGATTTAGAACACAAAGGTTTCTGGGCTGTTAGAGAGCTTAATGCTGACCCAAAATTAGCTGGTGAAAAGCGTCTCATGAACTTGACTTATCTAGATGAGTGGAGAAGTGAAGCTTACGAGAGTTCTAAAATGTTCAAAGAAAAGGTAAAGAAGTGGCATGATATAAGGATTCTGAAACGTGAATTTAATGTTGGTGATAAATTTTGTTGTTTAGATCTCGTTTCAGGTTTTCTCCGGATAAACTACTTTCCAGATGGGAAGGGCCATTTCATATTGAAGAAGTCTACCACTCCGGTGCAATCAAGATTAACAATTTTGAAGGCACCAAACCCCAAGTTGTGAATGGGCGAAGACTCAAGCATTACATGGCAGGAGACCCTGTCAATGTTGATGTGGATTTGATACACACAAAAACTCATGAAGAACATGTTACAACCCTGTTTCAGACACCAACAGAAGCAGAATAATAAAAGGTATGTATTACGGTAAGGAAACATCGCGGACATCCATAAAAGTTCCATATTATGAGTTTTTGCAAAATTAGGAAAGTTCCGAGCCTAAGTGGAGCTAGAGAGGAGCTCCAGGGGGCCCAGGCGCCCTCCTGGCGCGGCCTACCTCCTGGCCGCGCCGGGTGGCCGCCTGGGCACCCCGGAGTCCGTCTTTGACCCCACTTTGGCTTGTTACCTTCCTTTCGGTGCGGAAATTTTTGCTATATATTTGCTCGGATCGTCCCGCCACTGTATCTCGCGATTTTGTGCGTTTTCTTTTTGATCTATTTCTTCCAGGAAATCTTTCAGCTAGACCTAGGTGCCATGGCTTCCCCAAGTTCCCCCAAGGACAAGTTCATCGTCAATGTCATCAACCCTTAACTCGTTCAGGTGAAGAAGCACCCTCAAACTCTTTGGGTGGAGGATGGTGTCCTCCACAAAGAAGATCTAAAGGGACATGTCAAGGAGGGGAGCATCCAGGAAAGGCTGGAAGAAGTGTAGCAAGAAGTCTTCAAGTACAACAAGATGGTCGAGCGTGGTGTTGAAGCCAACTTCGACATCATCAACGATCGGAAGGCACACTACAAGAAGGAGATGAAGGAGATGTGTTCAAGCATGAACGCACTAGAAGAAAAAGTGATTGAGCTCCAAGGGCAGATTTATGATCTGCAGAACCAAAACTAAGAGTATGAACTAAAGTTTTTGCGCATGGGTTTGGCTGCTGAGTGCAGGATTCTGGAGACTAAAGTATCATTTGAGACTGGAGAACTCTTTCCATGGAAGCGTTTTGCCAAGGACTACGTTATCAACAAGAACAAGAATGAGGAGTGAAATCTCCTTGGGTAATGGCATCCCCTTAGCTTGTTCCAAGCTTGGGGGAGTGCCCGGTATCTTTACCTTTATCTTTGTCTTTTAGAGTCAAGTAGAGTCGTATCATGTCTAGGGAAGTTATCTTATGAAATAGGTTTTTTCATTCATGTCTATCACTCCTTTTTGGAGAATCTTGTATCCGTGAGTGTGGAGTCGTCTATGATGGAATATTAATGAGAAGTCTATTGGTTTCTTCGCTGCACTCGGTATTCTCTCCACGCAATCGACCTTATATGTTGATTATTATGGGAGTATTGACCTTATATGAGGTACGGCTTTGAAAACTTTATTTAATCTTGGTAAAAATAGCTTTGGTCATAATAACAAGCATGATTTTCTCAAGTAGCGACATCGCCAAAACCTTTATGTTATTATTCTTGAATTATTATGTTGACAAGGAAGACAACTTGATGTGTTATGCTTATTTTAATGTTCATGCTTTATATTGCTTTGCATCCAAGTCATCATCAATTGTCTGTTCTCTCAAAGCCTATGCTAGCCAAACTCTGTAATAAGCGGAATTATGCTTGTGCATCCATAGCCTGAAACCAATATCTTCCATATGAGTGCACCATACCTTCCTATTCGTGGTATTTCACTACCACTCCTAAAGTATATAATTCATGTGTTATCTTTAAATTTTCAAAATCTTATGTTTTGTGCCTCTGGTTTAGCTCATGAGGAAGTAGTAGATAATTCATGATCTTCTTAAGTTGCATGTCTAATCTACAAACCCCTAATACGAGGAGGAACTGGCATGAGTGCCTAGCTCGTAAAAGATAATACAACAAACAACCTCCTTCACGCTTGGTATATGAGAAATCAGAAACTTTGGCAGTGATAAACAAAGGAGATTAAGGGGATGTGATCGTCCCCACTTGGGAGCCGTTCCCCGAAACTTGTCCAGTTTGAGAAGTAATTGAGCTATCTATTAGCATTTGTTGACAAATCATGCACCTCCCAAAGCTTGTTTTCATTCTGTTTGATTTAAGGATAGCACATGAGTTTTCCCTACTTCCCTAGAGCAGGGCATGTCCTTTACTTTTATGTTGAGTCAGTTCTTCCTACTTCCTTCTATTCTTAAAGAGAACAGACACTTGATGTTGACAAGGATTCATTCATTTAATGCTGCATTAAGATTTGCCATATCACATCCTTGTTGACATTATAATTTGATAAGTAAGTTGTTTGCAAAAGCTTCGGCCAAGCAAACATCTTCCTTTGTGTTAGCATTTTCAATTCTTTACTAATAACATGTTCTTTCAAAAGCTTCAAAGTGATTCATTATAAAGTGAAAGAGCAAAAGCAAAAGTTATTAGTTGTCCTCTAACCAAGGATATGTTTGCCATGATTTGATGAGTTTCCTTAGCCCTACTTTTGATTATAATTGTTATTACTCTTTCATAAGGGCCTTATGAGTTGAGATTACTATTGAGGATGCTTGAGTTTGGTAGAGAAATCATGATGCTTCTTATCCATATTCTATTTATCGACACTTCACTCTCGATACCTGTGGACAGGTTTACCAAGCTCAGTATTCGCTTGGGGACAAGCGAGGTCTATGTTTGGGGGAGTTCATACGTCCAAAATGCATCACTATTTTATATCATAATTCACCACTATTCATTGATATATTTCACATTATTATGTTGTTCTTGTGTTGTTTTGGCTTGTTTTACATAGTTTGCAACTTTACGGTGCCAAAACAACAGACGCAGGATTCAGCGGAGAAAAGTGGACATAGAGTTGGACACCGGGGGCCACCCGGCTCCCCCCCTTATGCCTATATACTCCTCGTTACCCGAAAACCCTAAAAGTAGAGGAGTTTACGGAGTTCCGCCGCCACTCCATGCCGGAAACCTACATAGAAGAAAAGGGCTCTCCGGCGGGCAGATTCCGCCGGGGTGAACACCTCCCGGAAGGGGAGATCATCGCCATCATCATCACCATCGTCACGGGCATCATAGAGATCATCATCAACATCATCCTCATCACCAGCACCATCTCCATCCCCATCCCATCTCATCTCATCATTGCAACCATTGTTGTAACTTGCACTATTCATCCCCTCTACTTTACCAGTGTTGATTACTCTTTTGTGGTGAATGCTATTAAGTTTTGGTGGAGGATTATTGTTATGACAAGATTGTTTACCACTTATTTATACCCACTGATCATGATCCCTTTTATGTCTTGTGAGTAGTTACTTTAGCTCTTGAGGACATGGGAGCAGTCTTGTTGTTAGTAGTCATATGACGTTGAAGTAATATGTGTTGTTTGATATTTAAGTTGTGTTTTTATTCTTCTAGTGGTGTTATGTGAGTCGAACACATAACACTTAGCCTTGTTAAGGACCTAGGGGAATACATTGTGTTTACAGGATGCTTATGGTGGGTTGCCGGAGTGACAGAAACCTGAACCCCAGTTCGCACACTTTTGCACAAGGGAGTAACGGATCCTTGATCTTATTGTTGTGGTTAGGATTTGCCTTAATTTCTACCTTGTATTTGCGGATGCTTGCAAGGAGTTTAATCATAAGTGTGCACTTGTCTTATTCTACAAGGTGTACTAGCATAGATCCACCCACTCAACACTTATCAACACACAACATTGTACTAGACGAAATATGGCGAAAGTAACTTGACTACCTCTCCCGTGTGTCCTCAAGAATGCTTTAGTCTTTATATGTTTAGTTGCTAGGCTTATCCTTTGCTCAAAAGGATTGGGCCACTTGTTGCTCCTCAGTACCTTTTACTTTGATTGTTTTTACCTTCTTGTTTCTTATACCGAAAACCCCTAATAAGTTATCTTTCAGTGCTTGCAGTTATTCTTTGTCTAAAGTCACTTGTCAATACCTTCTGCTCCTCGTTGGGTTCGACACTCTTACCTATCGAAAACGCTACGATAGATCCCCTAGACTTGTGGGTCATCACACGACGATGTGCGTATGGTGGAGAAATCCCTAACCAAGTGCAGACTCCAAATAAGGGGAGTCCTCTCGAGGAAGGAGAAAGTGGGAAAAGAGAGATTAGAGAAACTTGTCTCAAATCAAAAGTTATGAAGAAAAAGGCACCCCTACCCCTCCTTATATAGGCCAAGGAGGGGTGCACACCTCCCGCCCTCCCGGGGTGGGACTAAACCCCCAAGGGGGGGGGGTGCGCCGGCCAAGGGGGAGTGGGCCCTCCCTTGGTGCATGGCCCAAGGGGGAGGCTCCTCCTTCCCTAATGGGCCTCTTTAGGCCCGTATAGCTTTTCTTCCATTTTTAATTATATTTCATTATATTATAATATTTAATTCTGTTAATTAAATAATAAAACTTTATTAAATAATATTTTGAACCTTTCAAAATAATTAGAACCATTTCTGGCCTCCACCGGAACAATTCCGGTGTTCTCTCTTATTTCTCCGATGATCCCGAATCTATCCTTAATGCATCGAATACCCCTTAAGTGTGACACCCTACGGTCCGGGAAACTACAGACATGATCAGAAACTCTCTGACCAATGACTAATCAATTGGACCTGGTTACAATCCTTGATAGCCCCTGCGCTTCCATCGAATGAACTTCATCGATGTTGGATCCGTTAACGTTGAGTCATGTTCCCTTTATCCTATGGTACTTTGCTTGTCCAAGCTTTTATCGTCGGTATTAAATATACCTACTTCATCCTCGTTATCGACAAACCTGTTTACTCGTTCCTGTGATATTACAACCCCGTGACCTAGTCACACTTTTGCAAACTTTATGATGCAATATCATCGAGTGGGCCCAGAGTATTTATCCGTCACTCGGATGGACAAATCCCGCTTTGATCTATTTGCATACTCATCAACATATCTATTTCGAAATACCCAAAGTTCACCTTTATGGCCATCATATTTCAGTCAGGCGGTGGATGCAAATCAAAGCATCCTAATATATAGCAATTACGTATGATCATTACGGTCAAAGGATTTGGTCACTACGTTATAGTTATCGCAATGTTGAACTTATGTGACTCGATCACATTGCAACACTTCTGGTGGGTGAGTGTCCATCATATCATTCTCCAAATGATACGACCTCATTGTCAATAGGCGGTTCGTACCTCATGATCAAGAAACCTTGATCATTGATTGCCCAATGAGCTAGTATACTAGAGTTAACTAGGGACCTGGTTGTTTTCATACCACACGTGTATTAAGGTTTCCATTAATACAGTTATAGCACAGTATAATACTTATTATGAACTAATGGAATATGCTTATAAAACATATTTATTTGCCTCTAGGGCACTTTCCCAATAAAATAGACCCTCTCGATTAAGGACTTTGATGCTGATGGAAATCGGATGGAGCCTTGTTGGGAGAGCTCAAGTGATGACGACTTCGGAGGCGCGGGTGGCACTTCCATTTCTTCTGGTGGTTGTTGACGGGGATCAGCCCCGGCAAATCCCATGGTCAGGGACCCTGGGTTAGTCATAGAGAAGGCACAGGTTGAACGATACTCGTCGGATAACAGGAGAAGCACTTCATGCTCGATTTTATTGTGTGAGGGGGCGATTACAGTGGAGGCCAAGGCGAGTTCTCGCAAGACCAGGTGAGTAGATGTGTATTGGATTGATCTGGATGTCTCCCCTCCTAGCCTTTATATACTAGGCTAGGTCTCGGGGAGTCTGTACTAGGTTACAAAGATAGTTTCCTAGTTCTAGTCTTGCCTTGTACGCCAAGTTGGACCTTCCATACTAGTCGCGGACTCCTACGTCGGTGCTTGGTTGGGCCAGTTGTAACAGCCTAGTTTTCACAAAAATTAAAAATTTTGTTTTCGGTGTGAATTGTTTGATTGTCTGATTTGTTTGCGGTGTTTGCATCCCCGATTTATTGATCGGCGATTATTTTTCCCCCTCTTATCTCATATCGGATGGAGACCGACCCCTTCCCACCACGGCACACGACCTGTGCGACACCGGGATTCACCCGAGCACCGTCGCAACCGGCACAAGTCCAGCCATCGCCACCGGATCGAAAAACCCGTTTATTTAATAAACGGATTATTTTCAGGGGCGCCGAAAAATGTTGTCAGAATGTCACCGCAGTGAGGTACAATTGACGGGCTCGACGCGCTGAGCGCGTGGTTCGAGATTTCGTCGGAATCGGAGTCCGTACGGAGTCTCGGCGGTCACGAACGCGATCACCGGACGCGAGAGAGGGGTACCGAGGGCATTTGCGTAAACTGGCCACCTAGCCTGCCTATATAATGACCCCCACCTCCCAAACCAGCCAATTAGGGTTTCCCTAAGACTTTTTGCAGCCACCCCCCTCAATTTTTGCCCATTTTCGTCACAAATCCTTCCCCTCTCCCGAAACCCTAGATCTGGGCGACCCGGAGCCGTCAGATCCCGATCCGGCGGCTCCCAAGCCGCCACGTGGCTCCCCAAGCCTCCCATCGCAGCACAGCCACGACCCGGGCCGTGCGGGCCCACAGCCGCCTCCGCCGGGCCCGGCCAGGCCCATCTGCGCCCGCCGCCTCACACGGATCCACCGCCGCGCCGATCTCCACCGTGGCCGACGCCGTCGGCGAGCAGCGCCACCCCGACCACCCTCCTCCTCGCGCCCTCCTCTCCCTGCGCTCGTGCCTCTCCTCACCTCTCCCTCCTTCGTTCTGCAGGTCGTCGCGCTCGCCGGAGCGGACACCGGCGCCGCCTTCCGCCATGGCCAAGGGCCTCCTCGAGCTGGAGCTCGCCCGCCGCCTGAAGGAGCCAGGCCGGCCACGCCGGCGACCAAGACGAGGCCGCCTCCTCCGGATCTGCCAGCCGCCGGCGCCCCCTCGCCGCCGGTGGCCGGAGCACCACCGCAGTGGCCTCCATCCTGATCGGGATCGGACGGGCCCGATCCGGCTGCCTCCACTTCGCTGAAGCCACGTGGGCCCAGCGCCCCCACGGCCCACTCCAGCCGGCCTGCCAAGCCGAGCCGAGCCGACCTCTCCAGCCGAGCTGGGCCGGCCCGTTGGGTGGGAGCCCGACCCCTTTTTTCTGTTCATTTTTTTATTATTTTTATTATTCCAGCACCTCAATTTCTGCTAAGTCTTTATTTTGTTGCTGCTGATCTGTTTTTGCGACGACCATAGCGATTAATCCGTAGCTCCGATGAACGTGCTCCCAAAACGAAAGTTGCTCAGATTTGTGTGCTCTAGAGTTCATATTTAGGAAGTTATTTCATTTGAGGTCATCTAGCTGCTGTTATTTGTTGTCAAAGTGGGCATCAGGCCGTTAACTGCTTTTTTTTCCTGTTAAGTGCTGCTGTTTATATTTTGTTGGAACTTTGCATGATGATTGTAACAAATCCATGAGGCCTATTGCATTGATTCTTTTTCCTATGTGTTAAGCATCATGTGTACTTATTTTCCATGCTTTAACTTGCCATGTTTGGGTGTTGTAGCTATATTAAATCTTGCTCCAAAGTGGTGACCCTGATGTTAATGTGCTGCTGTGCTGAAAACTGTTATTTTGTTGCAACTTCGGTCGACGAGTGTGTCGCAACCGTTTATCGGATTTGAGTGATTCCAATTGCATATTGTTAAGAATCATGTCTAATTTCATCCCATGTATTGCATCTTCATGTTAGCATTACTGGTCATATAGTTATTTAGCTCCAAATTTGCTATGCTGCTGTTGTTGACAGCCACCCTGTTTTTCTCTAAGTCTGTTACTTTGCGATGCCATGTTGTTTGTTTAATATCTTTTGATCTATGATGCCTATTTGCATGATTACTTTTGCCATGCCTTCCATGTCATGTCTACTTTAATTGCAAGTCATTTTTGAGCATGTTTGCACTGATTAACCTGTTTATGCATTGCTCTAAAGTGTGCTTCGTGATGTTGGCAGTTAGTGCCCGTAACTTGTTTTGCTTGTATCTTTTTAACCGTAACTCCGTTTGGAGTGTGCCCTATATGTAACTTGATTACTTATCGTGTACTTTGTGTTTATGCTATTGTGTGATGTTGTTAACCAACCTAAAATATGGTTTAGGGCAGAACAGTACCAAATCTTTAATCATCGTGCGGCACTTAGTGTTATGCCATGTTTAGGTTGTGCCTCACTTAAATTGACTAGGATAGATAGTTTACTTTGTGCTTCACCTCTTGCCATGTTTGTGTGTTATGCCATGCTTGCTTGAGTTGCCATGTTAATAACCGTTGGTTGGTCACCTGTAGCTAAGCAACTTGAACCATCGTAAACGTGCGGTATTCGTCGTGTGTGACCGATACCCCACTTAAATTGTTAGTGACCGTTCTCGACGATAGATCCGTATCGCGTTGCCGTGTCGTGTGATGTCTCTTTGATCTTGTATTGCTCCGTAGTAATAGTGGTTCACCGTTGATTGCTTTCCAGTGTTTACTTCTTGTGTGCTCCCGCGGGTACCTCTCGGAGACGATGCGACCTTGCGATCGACTACACCTTCGGAACCCGACTTATCAACAGGCAAGGACTATACATTACTTATGATCCATTCTATTTCAACCAGCGGTTTGCATGCTAGTCTAGGATAGGCTCGATGTTTGATCCTACCACATGTTTACAGCCTCTTTCAAACCGATACAGCCATGTCCCCTCCCAGCAAACCTTGTACTGCTATGTTACTATTGCTCGTTGCTCAGCCCCTGCTTAGTATGCATGCTTAGGATGCTACGATGTTACCCTGTTACTCCTAGGTTTGGGATAGCACATTATTATATTGTTGTTGATGATATGATTATTATAATGTTGACTATATTCGACGAAGGATGGAAGGTCTAGGCTATCCCGCCCCGACGCTTTGTTCCATTCGAGTCACCTAGGATCCGAGTTCCGGGTATTGGTTTTAAGACTGAGCGTGCCTAACCGCGTGTGGGATTTTATGGGGTCCCCTTTTCTTACCTACCTAGCTTCAAGCATTTCTAGTGGTGGCCCAAGCTGATTTACCATTTGAAAACATGCATATATATCTTGTCGGGTCGCTCCTAGCATATATCTTTTAAAACAACTTGGGCCAGTGGAGACATGGTTTCTCTGTTGGTCCACCTGATCAGCTAGGACCCGGTTTTCCCATGTGTGATTAACCGGCTATCCGACCTGCGTCATACGGAAGAGTCCGATCCGAGAGGGTGGCCAGCTTTTGGATTGGGTGTCGACTCCCCGGGGGCCACCCGGATTTGTTCGTTGTTAGTTAGAGGGACCTGTCGTTCCGGATCTCTTGGAACTAAATCATAAAATGGTTTCCTGTGATGGGTAGCAACTGAGAGAGATGGGCGTGCGTGCGGAGCCTTGTAATGGGCAGTTGGTACACCCCTGCAGGGTTAAATCTTTTCGAGAAGCCGTGTCCACGGTTATGGACGACTTGAGACCTACTCCTTGTTCATAGACAACAACAACTGAGATGATCTTAATATAACTTGATCAACGTGTGTGTGCCTTGACTGCTTCTTCTTCGTCGGGATGCGAAGAGGAGGACAAGGATAGGATAGGTGTTATGATTGCGTAAGTAGTTGATAGCAAGACTTGTTGGAGGCGATTCCTCATCGAATGCTTGGCTTCTTATCTTACTCTCTAGATCGTTAGCCACTTCATAAATGCTAGTGCGGCAGCAACCTCACCACTTACCCCTTCCTTACCGTAAACTACTAGTTGTCCTAGAATGACGAGTGATGAAGTCCTTGCTGGGTCAGTTGACCACTACAGTTGGATGCTGAGTACTTCTGTACTCATGATACTACCCCCAAACTCTTTTCAGGGTTCTTGATCTACAACAGGTATGGTGATCGACGTTTCACGTGGAGACTCGACGACGACTAGTTAGGCGGATCCCGGCGGAGGGCCTGGACCCGTGTGGTTATGGGAATCGATGTTTTCTCTTTGCCATTAGGCTTTTGGTTGTAGTCTGTACTCAGACATGTATCTTCCGCTGTTGTATTGTATTTGAGGTAGTTGTATGCCGATTGTATGAGATGTTGTATCCTTGTATCTGTAATGTTGTGATATCATGTTGGAAATCCGGGGCATATGGCTTTGTCATATGTCGCGGTGGGACCGATATGTGCTTCGTCCCCGGATCTGGGTGGAAACACCTAGATCTGGAATAGTACCGCATATCGGGCCTTATAACTTGGTATCAGAGCCTTACCGACCGCAGGATCCCTTCTCTGGCCGAAGTCGAGTCTAGACAAAAACTATTTTGTAGTTAATAAGTTAGTTATCGGAGAGTAGAATTCTTTTTACTCCTTACCCTTGCTCTGGTCAGGACAAGTGTCGTAAGTGTTTTAATTCTCGTCTTATCCCCTTTCAAACTCTATGATCTCGAGTGTGTGGAGTTTCGGAACCGTTACAATGCCTTGCTTGCAGCGTATTGTCTCGATTCCGATCTCAGGTTGGAATTCCTGTAGTACCTTTACCTTTATCCGATTATGTACATCATCTTGGTCATCCGTTGCCATCCATCCTTTTGCCGGTGTTTTTATGACTTACGTCGAAAATCACTATCCCTTGATCTGGTTTTCGCGATCGTTCTTCCTCTTGCCACTGACGGTTTCGTTTTTCCGACGATGTCGTCTCTCTGCGGAAATTTATCTCAACCCAAGCTCGACATCGACATGGAGCAGAGTCCCTTGTTGGTGGTGTTGAAGATCGGCGTCTCTCTTTTCTCTTCCCCCCTCTCCCCCGGATCGTCCTGGATCTCGGGACGAGATCCCTTGTTGGTGGTGTTGTATTGTAACAGCCCAGTTTTCACAAAAATTAAAAATTTTGTTTTCGGTGTGAATTGTTTGATTGTCTGATTTGTTTGCGGTGTTTGCATCCCCGATTTATTGATCGGCGATTATTTTTCCCCCTCTTATCTCATATCGGACGGAGACCGACCCCTTCCCACCACGGCACACGACCTGTGCGACACCGGGATTCACCCGAGCACCGTCGCAACCGGCACAAGTCCAGCCATCGCCACCGGATCGAAAAACCCGTTTATTTAATAAACGGATTATTTTTAGGGGTGCCGAAAAATGTTATCAGAATGTCACCGCAGTGAGGTGCGATTGACGGGCTCGATGCGCTGAGCGCGTGGTTCGAGATTTCGTCGGAATCGGAGTCCGTACGGAGTCTCGGCGGTCACGAACGCGATCACCGGACGCGAGAGAGGGATACCGAGGGCATTTGTGTAAACTGGCCACCTAGCCTGCCTATATAATGACCCCCACCTCCCAAACCAGCCAATTAGGGTTTCCCTAAGACTTTTTGCAGCCACCCCCCTCAAGTTTTGCCCATTTTCGTCCAAAATCCTTCCCCTCTCCCGAAACCCTAGATCTGGGCGACCCGGAGCCGTCAGATCCCGATCCGGCGGCTCCCAGGCCGCCACGTGGCTCCCGAAGCCTCCCACCGCAGCACAGCCACGCCCCGGGCCGTGCGGGCCCACAGCCGCCGCCGCCGGGCCAAGCCAGGCCCATCTGCGCCCGCCGCCTCACACGGATCCACCGCCGCGCCGATCTCCACCGTGGCCAACGCCGCCGGCGAGCAGCGCCGCCCCGACCACCCTCCTCCTCACGCCCTCCTCTCCCTGCGCCCGTGCCTCTCCTCACCTCTCCCTCCTTCGTTCTGCAGGTCGTCGCGCTCGCCGGAGCAGACGTCGGCGCCGCCTTCCGCCATGGCCAAGGGCCTCCTCGAGCTGGAGCTCGCCCGCCGCCTGAAGGAGCCAGGCCGGCCACGCCGGCGACCAAGACGAGGTCGCCTCCTCCGGATCTGCCAGCCGCCGGCGTCCCCTCGCCTCTGGGTCGTGCCCTCGCCGCCGGTGGCCGGAGCACCACCGAGGTGGCCGCCATCCCGATCGGGATCGGACGGGCCCGATCCGGCCGCCTCCACCCGCTGAAGCCATGTGGGCCCAGCGCCCCCACGGCCCACTCCAGCCGGCCTGCCAAGCCGAGCCGAGCCGACCTCTCCAGCCGAGCTGGGCCGGGCCGTTGGGTGGGAGCCCGACCCCTTTTTCTGTTCTTTTTTTTATTTATTTTTATTATTCCAGCACCTCAATTTCTGCTAAGTCTTTATTTTGTTGTTGCTGATCTGTTTTTGCGACGACCATAGCAATTAATCCGTAGCTCCGATGAACGTGCTCCCAAAACGAAAGTTGCTCAGATTTGTGTGCTCTAGAGTTCATATTTAAGAAGTTATTTAATTTGAGGTCATCTAGCTGCTGTTATTTGTTGTCAAAGTGGGCATCAGGCCGTTAACTGCTTTTTTTTCCTGTTAAGTGCTGCTGTTTATATTTTGTTGCAACTTTAAATGATGATTGTAACAAATCCATGAGGCCTATTGCATTGATTATTTTTCCTATGTGTTAAGCATCATGTGTACTTCTTTTCCATGCTTTAACTTGCCATGTTTGGGTGCTGTAGCTATATTAAATCTTGCTCCAAAGTGGTGACCCTGATGTTAATGTGCTGTTGTGCTGAAAACTGTTATTTTGTTGCAACTTCGGTCGACGAGTGTGTCGCGACCGTTTATCGGATTTGAGTGATTCCAATTGCATATTGTTAAGAATCATGTCTACTTTCATCCCATGTATTGCATCTATATTTTAGCATTACTGGTCATATAGTTATTTAGCTCCAAAGTTGCTATGCTGTTGTTGTTGACAGCCACCTCTGTTTTTCTCTAAGTCTGTTACTTTGCGATGCCATGTTGTTTGTTTAATATCTTTTGATCTATGATGCCTATTTGCATGATTACTTTTTCCATGCCTTCCATGTCATGTCTACATTAATTGAAAGTCATTTGTGAGCATGTTTGCACTGATTAACCTGTTTATTCATTGCTCTAAAGTGTGCTTCGTGATGTTGGCAGTTAGTGCCCGTAACTTCTTTTGCTTGTATCTTTTTAACCGTAACTCCGTTTGGAGTGTGCCCTATATGTAACTTGATTAGTTTTTCGTGTACTTTGTGTTTATGCTATTGTTTGCTGTTGTTAACCAACCTAAAATATGGTTTAGGGCAGAACAGTACCAAATCTTTAATCATCGTGCGGCACTTAGTGTTATGCCATGTTTAGGTTGTGCCTCATTAAATTGACTAGCATAGATAGTTTACTTTGTGCTTCACCTCTTGCCATGTTTGTGTGTTATGCCATGCTTGCTTGAGTTGCCATGTTAATAACCGTTGGTTGGTCACCTGTAGCTAAGCAACTTGAACCATCGTAAACGTGCGCTATTCGTCGTGTGTGACCGATACCCCACTTAAATTGTTAGTAACCGTTCTCGACGATAGATCCGTATCGCGTTGCCGTGTCGTGTGATGTCTCTTTGATCTTGTATTGCTCCGTAGTAATAGTGGTGCACCATTGATTACTTTCCAGTGTTTACTTCTTGTGTGCTCCCGCGGGTACCTCTCGGAGACGATGCGAGCTTGCGATCGACTACACCTTCGGAACCCGACTTATCAACAGGCAAGGACTATACATTACTTATGACCCATTCTATTTCAACCAGCGGTTTGCATGCTAGTCTAGGATAGGCTCGATGTTTGATCCTACCACATGTTTACAACCTCTTTCAAACCGATACAGCCATGTCCCCTCCCAGCAAACCTTGTACTGCTATGTTACTATTGCTCGTTGCTCAGCCCCTGCTTAGTATGCATGCTTAGGATGCTACGATGTTACCCTGTTACTCCTTGGTTTGGGATATCACATTATTATATTGTTGTTGATGATATGATTATTATAATGTTGACTATATTCGACGAAGGATGGAAGGTCTAGGCTATCCCGCCCCGACGCTTTGTTCCATTCGAGTCACCTAGAATCCGAGTTCCGGGTATTGGTTTTAAGACATAGCGTGCCTAACCGCGTGTGGGATTTTATGGGGTCCCTTTTCTTACCTACCTAGCTTCAAGCATTTCTAGTGGTGGCCCAAGCTGATTTACCATTTGAAAACATGCATATATATCTTGTCGGGTCGCTCCTAGCAGATATCTTTTAAAACAACTTGGGCCAGTGGAGACATGGTTTCTCTGTTGGTCCACCTGATCAGCTAGGACCCGGTTTTCCCATGTGTGATTAACCGGCTATCCGACCTGCGTCATACGGAAGAGTCCGATCCGAGAGGGTGGCCAGCTTTTGGATTGGGTGTCGACTCCACGGGGGCCACCCGGATTTGTTCGTTGTTAGTTAGAGGGACCTATTGTTTCTGATCTCTTGGAACTAAATCTTAAAATGGTTGCCTGTGATGGGTAGCAACTGAGAGAGATGGGCGTGCGTGCGGAGCCTTGTAATGGGAAGTTGGTACACCCCTGCAGGGTTAAATCTTTTCGAGAAGCCGTGTCCACGGTTATGGACGACTTGAGACCTACTCCTTGTTCATAGACAACAACAACTGAGATAATCTTAATATAACTTGATCAACGTGTGTGTGCCTTGACTGCTTCTTCTTCGTCGGGATGCGAAGAGGAGGACAAGGATATGATAGGTGTTATGATTGCGTAAGTAGTTGATAGCAAGACTTGTTGGAGGCGATTCCTCATCGAATGCTTGGCTTCTTATCTTACTCTCTAGATCATTAGCCACTTCATAAATGCTAGTGCGGCAGCAACCTCACCACTTACCCCTTCCTTACCGTAAACTACTAGTTGTCCTAGAATGACGAGTGATGAAGTCCTTGTTGGGTCAGTTGACCACTACAGTTGGATGTTGAGTACTTCTGTACTCATGATACTACCCCCAAACTCTTTTCAGGGTTCTTGATCGACAACAGGTATGGTGATCGACGTTTCACGTGGAGACTCGACGACGACTAGTTAGGCGGATCCCGGCGGAGGGCCTTGACCCGTGTGGTTATGGGAATCGATGTTTTCTCTTTGCCATTAGGCTTTTGGTTGTAGTCTGTACTCAGACATGTATCTTCCACTGTTGTATTGTATTTGAGGCAGTTGTATGTCGATTATATGAGATGTTGTATCCTTGTATCTGTAATGTTGTGATATCATGTTGGAAATCCGGGGCATATGGCTTTTTCATATGTCGCGGTGGGACCGATATGTGCTTCGTCCCCGGATCTGGGTGGAAACACCTAGATCTAGAATAGTACCGCATATCGGGCCTTACCCCAGTCGTGGGCCTGTCGTGGCTTTCTAGCGGGCCTTCTGTCTTCATACGCACTGGGTAGCCTCATACGCAGGAGTCGTGGGGTCACCCCCTCGTCAGTAGCCCCCGAGTTCCTGGGGGACTCGAAGAGTCGCGCAGGGACTCGAATTCTTCAACGCTTTATTGTCTGTAGGCGCGGCATCGCCGAGGGTCACTGGCAGTTTTGAGCCATGACAATATCTGTTTCAAGGGATTGCTAAGCTGAAAGGGCCCAAGGAGTCGACTGGTCGAGCCTTGGTGAATTGCGCTAGTAGCAAATACCGCAGTAGCCCAATCAAGCTCACGTCCCTCGACATGTACTTGGAACGACCGGTGTCAAGCAAAGTCATGCCGCTGCAGGTCTTATAGGATCAATTGCTGCCAGTCTAAGCACATAGCCTGAGCGTCTCCGCTCGGCTCTTTCTATCATGCGAGCGCATGGAAAAGGTCGGGAGTGAAATCTCTGCGGCAAGTCCCGGCCCGGCCGTTCTGCGCAGCGGGGTCTTACCTACATGCTAAGCTTGCGTGGCATCTGGGTACAGTGTGTCGTAGCCCAGGAATAATTGCTTTTGTAGAGGCACGGAGCCTGGTAGCGATGCACCCACTTGGAATAAACGATCAAGTGAGCTATTTAGCAGTCACTCGCGGAGTTTGTAGTGAACTCAGGCGAGGAAAATAAGAAAGCACCCACTCGGAATGTCGTCGAGTGCACGAGTAAGTCATATTGTTGAATTGCTAAGTCTTTTTTTGCGAGTAGTCACTCGAATGCTTTATTGTCTTCAGGGTGTGGGAGCACCCGAACTCTGGGAGTATGTTGTTTCTGCTGGTGCGAGTGATAACTCGAGCAAGTCTTCGCCTTCTGAGTGAGGGAGCACCCGAACTCAAATAAAGGTACTCCCGATGGGAGTAAGAGATTTTTCTTTAAAAATCGGAAAATTTGGACACCAAGAAATAGTTAGCTTTTTGGGGTCTCTTGGTCTTTCCAATTGTTTTTATCTTGATCCGTCCCTCTTGAGATGTCACGCTGATATGTATTTCCAGGCTGTTTGGTGACTTATGATGATGTTTGCTTCTTTGATTCGTCGTGTCTTCTGGCCCGTCATAATGCTAGCTTGGACGTCATGCTACCTGGTGTCTGTTGGAGTTCCAAGGCTTGAATGGGAAACAGGCGAGATTTGACGTGTCCTTTAAATAGTGTTGACTGTGTGAAAGCATCTTGTCTTGGAATTCGTAACGCCCGGCCCGTTTGGTCTTTGATTTAATGATGGCGCCGCCTGGGCTTCTGCGTATTTTCCCTGGTTTTCCCTTGGATTGTGTTATAAATACCTCCTGTGGTTGCTTGCTCTGGGCATCCATTCTTCTCGTTTTTCTTCTTCTGCTTCTTCTTCATATGGCGCCGAAACACGGTGGTGGCATGGCTGGGCGAGGTCGGGGCCGCCGTGGTCGTGGTGGCCGCACACCTCGTTCTTCAAGTGGTGGGCGGCGTGGAGCTGCGTCAACACCTTCTTCTCCCTCTGTGGAAGAGGGTTTTTGGCGCTATGATTTCCTTTTGCGTGTCCTTAGCCGGACCGCTGCCCGGATTCCTCTTCCGTTCGCGTTTGCCTCCATTTCTTCTGAGCATAATTTGAGGGGTTTCTGGCTCCGTCCTCACGGATGTGCTCGGCCTTCTTCTTGGGTAGAGTTGGAGGTTGATAATTCATCCTTGATTTTCCTTGGGTCTGGTTGGACGGCATTTTCTCGTCGGTTGAATCTGCGTGACAGAGATATCCTTTGTTGTCGTTTTGATGGCGAAGACACTCTTTCTGTCCGTGTGTTTGATGCCGGTGGCAACCGTATGGATCCATACTGGAAGGAAACAAGCAGTGGTGATTCTGATGGATCGATTGGCGGTTCACCTGCTTCTCTCGTGTCTTCGTCTTCAGCTGATTCCTCGGCTGATGGTGCTTCCTCTTCTAGTTCTAAGGATGAGCTGGACGTCAAGCCGGTCGTCAAGCGATTGCGTCAGTAGGCGAGTGATACATCCAAAACGTATCTATAATTTCTACTTGCTCCATGCCTCTTTTGTGTGATATTTCTATGATATTGATGAACTTCCATACACTTTTGATCATATTTGGACTAACCTATTAACTCAGTGCACCCCAGTGCCAGTTCCTGTTTTCTGCTGTTTTTCTATTTCAGGTTTCCCCCATATTAAAAGTGCTCCAAAAATTCGGGAAAATCCAATAAAAAATCAGCGATACAGAAGCTTCGAGAAACACTGAGGGGGGCCAGAGGGGACCCACCAGGGCCCCGGGTGCCCTCCCGGCGCACCCTAGGCTGGGGCCGCGCCAGGGGGCGCCTGGACCCCTGGTGGCCCCCTGGCTGCCCCCCTTCGCCCATATATTCCTCGTGGCGTGAAACCCCCGTGACGGGAACCCTTTTTTGCGATCTCTCCTCTGTTCCGCCGCCGCCGCGCTTCCAAGATCGGGAGCACCAAAAGACCTCTTCCCAGCACCCTGCCGGAGGGAGGAACCACCTCCGGGAGCTTCTCCACCACCATGGATGCTTCCCGGATGAACCGTGAGTAGTCCACCTTGGACCATGGGTCTATGATCAGTAGCTATGTGATGTTCTCCTCCCCTCTTTGTTCTTCATGGGTTAGACCTCGTGAGCTTCCCTACATGATCGAGGCACATATGTAATATTTCTGCTGTTGCTATGCTGAGTTTGCTGGGATCCGATGGATTATGAGATTATGTTCAGATTGTGTTTGAGTAATATATTTGATTCTCCTCTTTTATATTTATGTTCTAGAGTAATTCTTGCATGTTCTCCGTTGCTGTTTATTGCTTTGTCCAAGTAGTAGGTAGTGACTCCAAGAGGGAGCGTTATGCATGATTGTGGGTTCATGCCCCCCGATGACTAGCTTGAGTGACAGAAACATGAGTCTAGGGGATGTGTTGTTGCCACAAGGGAGAAAACAACGGTGCTTGCACTTGCGGGTGCAAGGATTGTTTACTTTACGCAAAGTTCTTTAATGCAGTTGTCCGTTGCTTTGAGTTTACACTTTGGGTGGGATTCGCAACTTAATACCAACGAGATTTTCTGGATAGATATCTCAAGGTGGATAATTAGTAGGTAGACGCAGATGGATTTCGGTCTACTTGATTTGGCGTACCGCCCAAGCTTTTGAGCCTCTTCCTTTCTTTATAGCATAGTTAGCATTGGCTTGCGCACATAATCATGTCAATTGCCCAGCTGTAATTTTTTTACCTCGCATGGCTATTTTATCGTCTTTTGGGAGAGAGACATCACTAGTGAACATCATAGGACCCCGGTCCATATTTCCAATATTGTTTACACCTGCTATCAATTTACTGCTTTATTTACTTTTCCATTGCTATCACTATCATTATTATCCCGTGCGTTTTATCCTTTGTAAACGACAAGGCCGGAGGAATTGACAACTCCTCGGTACTCGTTGGGAACCAAAGTTATTTGCTGTGTGTGCAGGTCCAGGTGAAGTAAGCAACCCTGAGTTGTGAACGACGTCATTGTTCACTTCACCGCCTTCTTGTTTCTGTTGGAGTCATGTTGGTTCGACACTCAACATTAGCATCTTCACTAAGGGAAATTGCCGCTATCTACATCTCAACCTTCCACTTTGGGTAAACCAACGAGGGGCGAGAAGTAAAGTCTCGTGACATCAAAGAAATTTCTGGTGTCGTTGCCGGGGAATCCACTCTTCAAGATAGGGGAGTTGCACACTATATTTTATCTTTGCTTTTTAGTCTTGTTAGTTTACCTTTCAGCTTTTGCTTTAGTGTCTTTTATCAAAAATAGAAAAATTAGTTATGTTGCTTTCTGCTACTATGGGTTCCTCCGAGAACACCAAGTTGTGTGACTTCACTAGTCACAACAACAGTGACTTTATCTGCACTCCTATTGCTACACCTGCTACTTCAGCACCTTCTTATGAGATTAAACCTGCTTTTCTGAACCTTGTTATGAAAGATCAATTCTCCGGTGCTGGAGATGATGCTTCTTTGCATTTAAATAATTTTATTGAGCTCTGTAATATGCAAAAGTACAAAGAAGTAGATGGTGATATTGTTAAGCTTAAGCTTTTTCCTTTCTCCTTGAGAGGGGGAGCTAAAATCTGGTTTCAATCCTTTCCTAGGAATAGCATAGATTCTTGGGATAAGTGCAAGGATGCTTTTATTGGGAAGTACTACCCCCTGCTAAGATTATCCAATTGAGGAGCTATATTATGAATTTTAAGCAATTGGATAATGAACACGTTGCCCAAGCTTGGGAACGCATGAAATCTCTTGTTAAGAATTGCCCTACGCATGGTTTGACTACTTGGATGGTTATCCAAACTTTTTATGCAGGCTTGAACTTTACCTCGCGGAACTTGCTAGATTCGGCCGCGGGAGGAACCTTTATGTCAACTACACTTGGTGCTGCCACAAAACTTCTCGATGAGATGATGACCAACTATTCCCAATGGCACACCGAAAGAGCTCCAACAGGTAGGAAGGTAAACTATGTCGAGGAGATCTCCCCCCTAAATGAAAAAGTTGACTTGATTATGTCTCTACTTACCAAGGAATCTCCTATTCATCCTCATGATGTTCCTTTAAATTCTTTGATTGCTCATGATCAAGTAGATGTGAACTTTATCTCTAGAAACAACTTCAATAACAATTCTAATAGGAGTAATTTTGGTAGCAACCCTAGACCATTCCCCTCCAACAACTATGGGAACAACAGCACTTATCCTAGCACCAAAAACTCCACTTCTGAATTAGAGAGTATGCTTAAAGACTTTATCACTACCCAAAAATCCTTCAACAAGAGTGTAGAGGAAAAACTAGATAAATTAGATAACCTCTCGTCGAAGGTAGACATTTATCCCATGAAGTAGAACTGCTTAAAATTAGAACTTCTCCTCTTGAGGAGAGGAAGGTCACTCCTATGAATGCTATCCAAGTGCAAATTAATGAAAACATTAGGATGATGGCTAAACTCAAAGAGATATGGGCTAGAGAAAAGGAGGAAGAAGATAGAATTAAGAGCCTTCCTACACACCATACCATTGCTACTATCCAAGTGGTTGACGATATCCAAACTCTTAGCACCCAATGCACCCCTAGTCCCATAGGACCTATTAATGGTGATGCTATGACCTCAACCGTAGAAGAAGAAATTCCTATGACTATAGAAGCTACCAAACAAGTGATCCTAAAGGACACCACTACCACTTTACTTGATAGTAGTGACCTTGATTTTGATAATTGCACCCTTTCTGAAGTTATTCGTTTCCTTCACAAGATGTCTAGAGACCCCCACACTAGCACACTCAATCTTGCCTTCACGGAGCATATCACTAATGCTCTCATTAAAGATAGGGAGGAGAAGCTTAGGATAGAAGCCTCCATACCTCGAAAGCTAGAAGATGGTTGGGATCCTATGATTAAAATTAAGTTGAATAACTTTTCTTGCTATGCTTTATGTGATGTTGGAGCTAGTACCTCCGTTATGCCCAAAAGAATGTATGATATATTTGAATTAAAACCTTTCGATCCTTGTTCTTTTCATGTTCGTCTTGTCGATTCTTCCGTGAAGAAACCTTTGGGGAAGATCGATGATGTTCTTATCATTGCCAATGACAATTATGTTCCCGTTGATTTTACTATTATGGACATTGAATGTGAACCTTCTTGTCCAATTATTTTGGGACGTCCTTTTCTTCGCACCGTGGATGCTATTATTGATATGAAAGAAGGGATTATAAAATTACAATTCCCTCTCAAGAAAGGGATGGAACACTTCCCTAGGAAAAATATTAAGTTGCCTTTTGAGTCCGTCACACGGGATAGTTATTTTCTTGAAAAGACTTGATCTATTTGCATTAAGCCTAGCTAATGACTTTAAAGAAGCGCTTTCGGGAGGCAGCCCGCAATGAATTTAGGATTTCCTTTTTGTTTTTATTCTGTTTTTTAGTGGTCTTGATGATTGTTACTACTGTAGCAACATCATTGTATCTTTACTTTTCAAGCTTTGTGCCATTTATAGCCTCATATGATAAGGGAAGTGAAAAGTTGTGACATGCTGTCCAGAAAACAGATTCTGTCCTCGTGACTAGAAAAATCACAGAAAAATCCCAGTTCATCTTTGAGCTGAAATTTTTACACAGTGTGCTCTATACAATTACGGAACTTTCGTATGTTCTGAGTTTTTTTATTTGAGTTCTAGAAGTATCACTAAAAAAAATTACTACCTGCTAGTCTGTTTTTCACAGATTTTGTCCTGTTTTGCCTTTCCTTCATTTTGCGAACCTTAAGCTTGCTTTTTCTTTGCAAAAAATTTTTGGAAATCTTGAGAAACAGTAGCTCTTCAAGAATATCTTTGTTTCCAGTAGATAAAAATTTATTTTATTATGGGTACTAACCTCGCTAATCAGATTATGATGAGTTATGTATGAAGGGAGTTTTCAAGTGTGCGAGGGAAGATGATGAAAGAAGATTCAGGAGTGTCAAGCGCTCAAGCTTTGCGATGCCCCATGCATCCCCAAGAAATATTCAAGGAGACTCAAGCGTCTAAGCTTGGGTATGCCCCCGTGCATCCCCTTCTCCATCAACAATTATCAGTTCGTCTCTCGTTTCACTATATTTTTATTACTTCATACGTTATGTGCTTATCTTTGGTGTGTGTGTGGGAGAGAAACACGCTCCACTTTCAAAATCTAGAACAGAACATAAGATTTTTCATGCTTATCTTTGGTGTGTGTGTTCTTTATCTTTTTCATAGCTACTGTCATGTTTAGCTCTTAGTTTTCATGCTAATCTTTTTAAAAAGATTTTGTTTAGTTTGTTCTTATGTTCCTTGTTTCAATGCTAAATATAGACTCTTGCCTGTTATGACTTGAATTGAATTACATGCCATGATTGCTTTACTTAAAAGTTCTTATATGGTTGGTAGCATGTCACCACAGAAATTATGCTTTTATCATTTACCTACTCGAGGACGAAATGGAATTAAGCTTGGGGATGTTGATACGTCGAAAACATATCTATAATTTATGCTTGCTCCATGCCTCTTTTGTGTGATATTGCTATGATATTGATGAACTTCCATACACTTTTGATCATATTTGGACTAACCTATTAACTCAGTGCACCCCAGTGCCAGTTCCTGTTTTCTGCTGTTTTTCTATTTCAGGTTTCCTCCATATTAAAAGTGCTCCAAAAATTCGGGAAAATCCAATAAAAAATCAGCGATACGGAAGCTTCGAGAAACACCGAAGGGGGCAGAGGGGACCCACCAGGGCCCCAGGCGCCCTCCCGGCGCGCCCTAGGGTGGTGTCGCGCCAAGGGGCCTCCTAGACCCCTGGTGGCCCCCTGGCTGCCCCCCTTTGCCCATATATTCCTCGTGACGTGAAACCCCCGTGACGGGAACCCTTTTTCGCGATCTCTCCTCTGTTTCGCCGCCGCCACGCTTCCAAGATCGGGAGCACCAGAAGACCTCTTCCCGGCACCCTGTCGGAGGGAGGAACCACCTTCGGGAGATTCTCCACCACCATGCATGCTTCCCGGATGAACCGTGAGTAGTCCACCTTGGACCATGGGTCTATGATCAGTAGCTATGTGATGTTCTCCTCCCCTCTTTGTTCTTCATGGATTAGACCTCGTGATCTGCCCTACATGATCATTGCTATGCTGAGTTTGCTGGGATCCGATGGATTATGAGATTATGTTCAGATTGTGTTTGAGTAATATATTTGATTCTCCTCTTTTATATCTATGTTCTAGAGTAATTCTTGCATGTTCTCCGTTGATGTTTATTTCTTTGGCCAAGTAGTAGGTAGTAACTCCAAGAGGGAGCGTTATGCATGATTGTGGGTTCATGCCCCCCTATGACTAGCTTGAGTGACAGAAACATGAGTCTAGGGGATGTGTTGTTGCCACAAGGGATAAAACAACGGTGCTTGCACTTGCGGGTGCAAGGATTGTTACTTTACGCAAAGTTCTTTAATGCAGTTGTCCGTTGCTTTGAGTTTACACTTTGGGTGGGATTCGCAACTTAATACCAGCGAGATGTTTTGGATAGATATCTCAAGGTGGATGATTAGTAGGTAGACGCTGATGGATTTCGGTCTACTTGATTTGGCGTACCCCCCAAGCTTTTGAGCCTCTTCCTTTCTTTATAGCATAGTTAGCATTGGTTTGCGCACATAATCCTGTCAATTGCCCAGCTGTAATTTGTTTACCTCGCATGGCTATTTTATCGTCTTTTGGGAGAGAGACATCACTAGTGAACATCATAGGACCCCGGTCCATATTTCCAATATTGTTTACACCTGCTATCAATTTACTGCTTTATTTACTTTTCCATTGCTGTCACTATCATTATTATCCCGTGCGTTTTATCCTTTGTAAACGACAAGGCCGGAGGAATTGACAACTCCTCTGTACTCGTTGGGAAGCAAAGTTATTTGTTGTGTGTGCAGGTCCATGTGAAGTAAGCAACTCTGAGTTGTGAACGGCGCGATTGTTCACTTCACCACCTTCTTGTATCTGTTGGAGTCATGTTGGTTCGACACTCAACCTTAGCATCTTCGCTAAGGGAAATTGCCGCTATCTACATCTCAACCTTTCACTTTGGGTAAACCAACGAGGGGCGAGAAGTAAAGTCTCGTGACATCAGCGAGGCACCTTGTAGAACTGGAGGACGGCGACCTGCTTCTTCGCGGACTGAGTTGATACTTTGTATGTGATGATGCTCGTCAAGTTTTGGTACGAAAGTTCCAATTATCTCAGCATGAGACTACATTTAGAAGTCATAATTCCTTGGGATAATTATAACCCGTCTTGTAGTTGCTCGAGTCCTTCTGTAGTGGTAACTGTTTTTTGACTCCCTTGTAGTGAAAAAACTGTGCTCAACTCATTTGTAATGAAGACTGCTTTCGGCTCTTTTGTGATGAAAAAACTGTGCTCAATTCCTTTGTAATGAAGACTGCTTTCAACTCCTTTGTAATGAAAGACCGCCTTCGACTCCTTTTTCATGAGAAAACTGTCTTTGACTCCTTTGCAATGAGAAAACTGTCTTCAACTCTTTTGTAATGAAAATGGTCTTCGACTCATATGTGAAGGAGAGCTGGTTTCGACTCCTTTGTAATGAAAATTGTCCTTTGGGTGCGCGTCAGCGCTCTCGATGGGAGTAGCCCCCGGGGCTACGTTTGATTTGTAGAATCAAGCGTAGGCTATGAATTTTGTCTACCTGGGCTGTCCTTCCCTGTTGCCATTTATTCAAGCCTTGATCGGGTGCACGTCAGCGCTCCCGATGGGAGTAGCCCCCGAGTCTTTGGGTGATCGTTTGCGATCAGGTGAAGACTAAAGAACTTTTGCGTCTTTTGATGTGACTTTATCTGTACAAAACTCTTTGGTGAATCAGCGGGAATCTGTTTCCCGGTATAAGGTCGCGTTTTTTTAGCGAGGGTAACGTCCCTCGGGGGGAGTTTATGCTCGAGGCCCCGGGTGTCCTTGAGTAAAAAGTCGCATGAGCGAGGGTAGCGTCTCTCGGGGGGAGTTTTATGCTCGAGCCCCCGAGTGCTTTTGAGTAAAAGTCGCATGAGCGAGGATGGCTTCTCTCGGGGAGAGTTTTTTGCTCGAGCCCCCGAGTGCTTTTGAGTAAAAGTCGCATGAGCGAGGATAGCGTCTCTCGGGGGAGTTTTATGCTCGATCCCCCGAGTGCTTTGGAGTAAAAGTCGCATGAGCGAGGATAGCGTCTCTCGGGGGGAGTTTTATGCTCGAGCCCCCGAGTGCTTTGGAGTAAAAGTCGCATGAGAGAGGATAGCGTCTCTCGGGGGGAGTTTTATGCTCGAGGCCCCGAGTGCTTTGGAGTAAAAGTCGCATGAGCGAGGATAGCGTCTCTCGGGGGGAGTTTTATGCTCGATCCCCCGAGTGCTTTGGAGTAAAAGTCGCATGAGCGAGGATAGCGTCTCTCGGGGGGAGTTTTATGCTCGAGCCCCCGAGTGCTTTTGAGTAAGGTGTTGGGAAGCATCATTTTATTTCTCCGAGTGTTTACATGGGTTACCGATCTGTGCTGCTGCCGATGTCTCTTACAATGCCTAGAGGACTATGGGTAGAACAGGCGTAGGTTCGCTACGTTCCATGGATTTCCCACGTCCTCAATTGTCTTCGGGTTCTTTAACCTGTATGCGCCTCCTCCTATGACTTCTGAGATGATGAACGGCCCTTCCTATTGCGGGGCAAGTTCGTCTACTTTTTCCTGTATCAGCCGTAACACGAGGTCTCCTTTGGTGAATGTTCTGATCCGCAGGCGACTGCTTTGATATGTGCGTAGTTTGTCCTGGTATCCTTCAGATCTTGTGATGGCTGTGTCCCGGGCTTCGTCTGTTATGTCTTTGTCGTTCTGCAAAGCTTCTTCTGCCTCTTCCTCTTCGTACCCTGTGATTTTGGGGCCTCCGAATTTTAAGTCGTGCGGCAATACTGCTTCTGCCCCGTATACCAAGAAGAACGGTGTATACTGGGTCAAGCTGTTTGGGGTGGTGCGCAGGCTCCATAGTACTGCGGGAAGTTCCTCTACCCAGTTGCATGCGGCTTGCTCTAGCGGTGCTAGAAGTCATTTCTTTATTCCTCCGCATACTAGGTCGTTTGCTTTCTCCACTTGGTCGTTGGACTGCGGGTGCGCGACTGATGCGTAGTTGATTTTCATGCCCAGCTCTTGACAGAAGTTTTGGAACTCTGCTGCTGTGAAGTTTGTACCATTGTCTGTGATGATGTTGTGTGGTACTCCGAATCTGAAGATGATTGACTTGATGAAGTTGACTGCCGTGAGGGCTGTTGAACTGGTGATTGGTACTGCCTCGATCCATTTGGTGAACTTGTCGACTGCGACTAGTAGGTGTGTTTGTCCTCCTTTCGAGGATTTTTTTAGTGGGCCTACCATGTTGAGTCCCCATGTGGCAAATGGCCATGACAACGGTATGGTTTTGAGTTCTGATGCTGGGGCGTGCGGCCTGCTGGCGCACTTTTGGCAGGCGATGCAACGCCGTACGATATCCTCTGCATTTCTCATAGCGGTCGGCCAATAGAAACCTGCTCGAAAAGCCTTGGCCACGAGTGCTCGACTGCTCGCGTGGTGTCCGCAGGTGCCTTCGTGGATCTCGAGTAGTAGGGCTTTGCCGTCTTCTTCATCTATACACCTTTGGAGGACCTGAGAAATGCTGCGCTTATAGAGCTTTCTGTTGATTACTGTAAATGCTTTGGATCGTCGACTAATGTGTCGGGCTTCTACAACGTCTTGTGGTAGGGTGGCATCGATTAGGAATCGAAGGAAAGGTTTTTCCCATGCTGGGCCTTCGAGTGTTGCCGTCTCTTCGGGTTCGGTTGCTTGGCTGCCTGTGCCGTCGGTTGTGTTCGTTGTTGCTACCTGTGTCGGTTCCTTTGTGTCATCTTCCTCTTCCACTATCTTGGTTTCCGTTGGCTTTGCTTTGATTGATCTCTGGTTGATGCTCTCGAGGAAAATGTCGGGTGGTACTGGTCCTTGAGTCGATCCGATGTTCGCAAGTTCGTCGGCTTCTGTGTTATTTGCTCTGGGGATGTAGTTGAGTTCACAGCCGTCGAATCCTCCTTCTAGTGTGTTGTAGAGCTTCTGTTAGGCTTTCATGTTGTCTGCAACTGTGTTGCAGTCTCTCATCGCATGTTGGACGACGAGGTTGGAGTCTCCATAGATCGAGAGGCGGGTGGCACCGCAAGTTTTTGCCATGCGCATGCCGTGAAGTAGTGCCTCGTATTCTGCTTCGTTTTTGGAGGCGTTGCTGAAGTTGATCTGGAGGATGTATTTGAGCTTCGTTCCTTTGGGGGAGACTAGTACGACGCCTGCTCCGGCTCCTTGCTGTCTTTTGGATCCGTCGATATACAGCGTCCATGAGTTGCATAGGTTAGGGGGACCTGGTGTTTGGACTTCTGCCCACTCGACCAGGAAGTCTGGGAGTACTTGGGCTTTGATTGTTGTTGGGTGTTTGAACTGCAGGTCTCGCGGGCTGAGCTCCATGTTCCACTCAGCGACTCGACCGGTCGCTCCGGGATTGTTGAGGGTGTCCGCGGGTGGTGCACTGCTCACGATTGTGATGGAGTGTTCGTCGAAGTAGTGTGATACTTTCCTGGAGGTCATGATAATGGCGAGCAATAGCTTCTGGTAGTGTGGGTACCGTTGTTGTGGCTTTGTGAGTAGCGTGCTGAGGTAGTACATTGGCCTTTGTATGCTCTGGATTTTGCCTTCTTCTGCGCGCTCGACGATGAGCACTGTGCTCACGACACTGCTGCGTGCTGCTATGTACAGGTACAACTTTTCCCTTGCTTTAGGCACCGCCAAGATTGGTGGGGTCGAGAGGGTCTTCTTTAGGTCTGCGAATGCATTGCTGGCTTCCTCGGTCCACTCGAATTTTTCTCCTTTTCTCAGCAGTTTGTAGAACGGTAAGGTCCTTTCGCCTAGCCTGCTGATGAAACGGCTCAATGCTACGAGTTTTCCTGTGAGCTGTTTTACTCCTCTGATGTTGGTTGGTCTTTCCATCTTGGCGATTGCTTGAACCTTTTCGGGGTTTGCTTTGATTCCTCGGGCAGAGACCATGTACCCGAGTAATTTTCCTGCTGGGACGCCGAACACGTACTTTTTGGGGTTGAGTTTGATTATGTACTTGTTGAGGACCATGAATGTCTCGCGGAGGTCGTCGAGTAGCGTGTTTGCGCTGTAGGTTTTGATGACAATGTTGTCTACATGGACCTGGACGTTTCTGCCAATCTGGTCTCTGAAGCATGCTTGCATCATTCGCTGGTACGTGGCTCCGACGTTTTTTAGGCCGAAGGACATTGTTTGATAGCAGAATATGTCGTAGGGGGTGATGAACGAGGTGTGCTCTTCGTCTTCTTCCTTCATCCTGATCTGGTTGTATCCTGAGTATGCGTCGAGGAAGGATAGGAGGTCACATCCTGCTGTGGAGTCAATTATTTGATCGATTCTTGGCAGGGGGAAGTGGTCTTTTGGGCAGTGCTTGTTGATGGGCCCATATTCGACGCACATCCTCAGTACATCAGTGTCCTTTTTAGGGACTAGGACTGGGTTTGCTATCCAAGTTTCTTTCTTCGTCTCTCGGATGAACTGTGCGTCGAGTAGTCGGTTGACTTCTTCTCCAATTGCTCTGCGCTTGGGCTCCGAGAATCGTCGCAGCCCCTGCTTTACTGGTTTGGTATTTGGCTTGATGTGGAGCGCGTGTTCTGCAAATTCTCGCGGTATTCCGGGCATGTCGGATGGGCACCAGGCGAATATTTTCCACTCTTCGCGAAGGAAGGTTATGAGGGCGGTTGCTTGCTCTTCTGGAAGGTGGGCATATACGCGGACCGTCTTTTCTGGGTCTGTTGGGTGGACTTGGTGTGTGATTGTGTCGCTGTCGATGCTGAAGTCGCGGCCGAATTGTTTTGACTCGCTTCGGCTTGCCAGCGGAAATATGCTTTTGTCCGTCACCATGGAAATTTCTTTGAGCTGTCGTTGGCTCTGAACGTGTCGGATACTTTGTGGAAATCGCGGTCGCACTGGTCTGATTTGGTGAAGCTTCCCTTGACCGTGATGATTCCTGCGGGTCCTGGCATCTTGAGCTTGAGATATGCATAGTGCGGGACCGCCATGAATTGTGCAAACGCTGGTCGCCCGAGTATGGTGTGATACTGCGACTGACAGTCGAGCACTTCAAACTCGAGGACTTGTTTTGCGAAGTTGCGTTTGCTGCCGAAGATCACGTCAAGCTCAATTGTTCTGATGGAGGTGGCTGCTTCGCCCGGAACTACGCCATATATCGTTGTGCCTGACTTCTTCCAAACTGATCGTGGGATTAGCATCTTGCGTAGGGTGCTGGCAAAGATTATGTTTAGGATGCTGCCTTCATCCATGAAGACTCTGTCCATGTCGTAACCTCCAATTTGGGCTTCGAGGACCAGTGGTGCGTGCCCCGGCCTTGGGACTGCGGGCGGGTGGTCGCTCTAAGAGAAGGTGATGCTGGTCTCCGCGCCACTTAGTTGGTAGATCTCTGCTATCTGTAGGCCTTCGGCTGCTTCGGCCTGCAAGGTGTAGGCATCTTGCTTTGCTTTTGGGGGTCTTCCTTCTTGGATCATGCAGACTCGTCCCTGAGACATGGGGTATTCCCTTTCTGTACTTGGTGCTGGTGACTACAAGCTTCTTCGAGTGCGCTTCGCTTCGCGCTGCTTTTCTTCCTTGAGGCTGTTGGAGAGTTCGGTGAATAGGCAACAATATCCTAGGCTGTGGAATCTTGGATCGAGCTCTATCCCATCGCTGAGTGATTGGTTCCTGATGAAGTTGGCGAATTCATCTAGTCTTCAGTCTGGGTCGTAGTATTCTCCGGTCTGGGTTTCGGAGTCGCTGTCTTGCCGCGTCGCGGGAGCCCGGGCGGCGGCGGGTCGTCGAATGGTGGGTGAGTCTTCTGTCACGCGCCACGACTCTTCGAGTGGTGTTTCCGAGTAGAATCCTCGCGTTTGCCTTCTGGGTCGTCGAGTTCTTTTCCGTCGGCGATGGGTCTGACAGTCGTCGAGGTGCTGGACTTGTTTCGGCTGCAGGATAAGTGATCTTGACGGGGCGATGGAGATGCTTGCGGTGAACTTGAATTTCTCGAGTGGGCTAGATCTGGTTCTAGTCCTTGTGTCTTGATTTGCTAAAGGCGGGACCGTCGAGATCGTGATTCCAACCTGTGTAGTTCCCATAGACGGCGCCAAATGACGGGGATCAACCTCAGCAAATCCCATGGTCAGGGACCCTGGGTTAGTCATAGAGAAGGCACAGGTTGAACGATACTCGTCGGCTAACAGGAGAAGCACTTCCTGCTCGATATTATTGCGTGAGGGGCGATTACAGTGGAGGCCAAGGCGAGTTCTCGCAAGACCATTGATACGTCCCAAACGTATATATAATTTCTGCTTGCTCCATGCATGTTTTGTGTGACTTTGCCATGATTTGCTTGAACTTTCATACACTTTTGAGCATATTTGGACTAATCTATTAACCCAGTGCACCCAGCTGCCAGTTGCTATTTTCTACTGTTTTTGTATTTCAGGTTTTCCGGCCATTAAAAGTGCTCCAAAAAAATCCGGAAAAATCAGATAAAAAATCAGCGACCCGGAAGCTTCCGGGATCACCAAGGTAGCGGAGGGGGGCCACCACAGGGACTCCAGAAGGGTCCCTGGCGCGGCCCCACCCTAGGCCGCACCAGGGGGCCTCCTGGCTGCCCTATGGGTCCCCTCGACGCCCCCCTCCGCCTATATTTAGCCCTCGGGGTGGAAACCCCTAATATCAATCTCTTTTCCACGAACTCGCCTATGTACCACTGGCGCCGCTGTTTCAAGATCGGGGCTGCCTGGAGAAGCTGCCCCGGCACCCTGCCGGGAGGAGGAACCCCCTCCGGGAGACCATCCATAGCCATGGACGTGACGGGGATTTCCCCCGGCAAATCCCATGGTCAGGGACCCTGGGTTAGTCATGACAGGCACAGGTTGGACGATAGCTCGTCGGCTAACAGGAGGATACGTTCCTGCTCGATATTATTGCTTGGAGATGATGATTACAGGGGAGCCAAGGCTAGTGCGCACAAGTGATACGTCCAAAAAGCATCACTATTTTATATTGAGATTTCACCCTATGCATTGATATATTCCACTTTAAAGTATTGTTCTTATGTTTTTTTGGCTTATTTTACACATATTACAACTCTGTAGTGTCGAAGCAGCAGAACCAGAATTCAGCGGTAAAAAGTGGATACAAAGTTTCTTAATCAGATCAAGTCCAAATGCGATGAAATTTTACGGGGAGCATTTTTATGAAGATTGACTGCAGATCACCGAAGGAGGAGGTGAGGGGAACCACCAGGCAGCCAGAAGGTTGACTGGCGCGGCCCCCCTCCTGGCCGCGCCAGGCACCCTCCTGAGTGCCTGGTGGCCCCCCTCGGTGCCCCCTTTCGCCTATATAAACCCCCTGGGGTGGAAAACCCTAAAGAAGAGTCGTTTCCGTGTTTCTCCGCCTCCACGGGGCGGAAACCTACAGAGGAGAAAAGCCATCTCCGGCGGGAAGATTCCGCCGGGGAGATCACCTCCCGGAAGGGGAGATCGTCGCCATCATCATCATCATCGTCACGGGAATCATCGAGATCATCATCAACATCATCCCCAACATCAGCACCATCTCCATCTCCATCCCATCTTATCTCACAATTGCAACTTGTGTTGTAATCCGAACTATCTATCCTCTCTACTCTGTTGGTGTTGATTACTATTTTGTGGTGAATGCTATTGAGTTTTGTTGGAGAAATATCATTGTGTCCAGATTGTTTACCACCCATCTATCACCTCTGATCATGATGTCTTTTATGTCTTGTGAGTAGTTACTTTAGTTCTTGAGAACATGGGAGAAGTCTAGTTGTTAGTAGTCATATGATGCTGAAGTATTATGTGTTGTTTGATACTTAAGTTGTGTTGTTATTTCTCTAGTGGTGTTATGTGAGTCGAACACATAACACTTCACCTTTCATGGGCCTAGAGGAATACATTGTGCACAAAGGATGCTTATGGTGGTTTGCCGGAGTGACAAAAACCTGAACCCAAGTTCGCAGACTTTCACACAAGGGAGTTATGGATCCTTGATCGTAATGCAGTGGTTAGGCTTATGCCTTAATTACTACCTTGTATTTGCGGATGCTTGCAAGGTGTGTAATCATAAGAGTACACTTATCTTAGTCTAGAAGGTGTACTAGCATTGTTCCACCCACCGACACTTATCAACACGATACATATTACTTGGCGGAGTATGGTGAAAGTGACTTGACTATCTCTCCGGTGTTTTCTCGAGAACGCTTTAGCTTTTATAAGTTCATTTCCTAGGCTTATCCTTGTGAAAGGATTGGGCCACTTGCTATTCCTCAGTTACCCTGTTCACTTTACCTGTCTTTTACTTTTCTGTTGCTTAAACCAAAAACCCCTAAATATTTACCTTTGAGTGTTTGCAGCCCTTTCCTTATCCAGTGTCACTTATCAACACCTTCTGCTCCTCGTGGGATCGATACTCTTATTTATTGAAAAGCTACAATTGATCCCCTAGACTTGTGGGTTATCAAGAATCGTTTATTGGCGCGGTTAACAGGGAAGGCAACCCAACTAAACCTATTAACTTCTCCGCCATCAACGAGATTTTCTGGCGCCGTTGCCGGGGAGTGTAGCGCTATTGGTAAGTGAAGCCGGTAAGGGAACTTTTATTTTCTGTTGTTACTTTCAGTCCTTATGGACTCTTCTGCTGTTGGTTCGTTGCTGGTAAGGAGCCGCCCCACGACTGTGGTGGTCACTCCTACCCCTACTGAAATTGTGCCCTATAAAATACCATCTGGTATTGTTGATTATGTCTTGGCTAATCGTTATACAGGAGAAGGACATCCGGGAGAACACCTGCTATATTTATCACAATTATGTTTTTTATTTAAGCTTGCAGGTGTGACGATGGAGTTCGTCATGAAGAAACTATTCTCCATATCACTCAAAGATAAAGCTTCAGATTGGTATAAGCTACTCGATAACTCTGATCTGCTTGAATGGCCAGAGCTTATGTCTCTCTTTTATGCAAAGTTTTATCCTCTTCGTGAAATTCACCAAGACAGGAACTACATCTACAACTTTTGGTCTCGCGACGGAGAGAGCATCGCTCAAGCTTGGGGGAGACTGAAGTCCCTGATGCTCAAATGCCCAAACCATGAGCTCCCCAAGGAAATTATACTTACAAATTTTTATGCCAGGCTTTCTCGTCGGGACAAGGAGATGTTGGATGCCTCCTCTAGTGGGGTATTCCAGACCAGAAGTATGGAAGAAAAATGGGATCTTATAGAAAGGATCCAGAAGAACACTGAAGACTAGGAAATTGATAAAGGTATTGAACGCGCTATAAACTATGAGCATGACTACATTGAGAGTTATGTGAAGACTGATTACTTTAATATCTTTTGCTCTAAACTTGGTCTTGATTCCCAGCTAATGGTTGACTTTTGCAAGGACTTTGCTTCTCATATTGATTCTTCCAGGAATAAGGAGAGTCAACATCATAAACCTTTCAAGGAGTCACCAATTGAGATTAATGTTACTGATCTTGTTTTACCTGCAGTTGTGTATGAACAGCCTCCTTATCCCTCCAGGATAAAGGAGCACTCTTTTTTTACAGGTATTCTAAACAAGAATAGAAGGACCACTGACGAACCTGAGGACATGATCAAGGGCTAGCCTCAAGTTGCAATGGTCAAGGATCCGGTAACCAGTGATATCGAAGAATCCACTATTATTTTTTGTGTTGTTGCCACTAACATTGTCACAGCCAGGAACAAAGGCCCAATTTCAGGTACACCAGTTGTATCTGTCAAAATAGGAGATCATAATTACTATGGGCTATGTGATTTGGGATCTAGCGTCAGCGCTATTCCCTTCACACTTTATCAAGAGATCATGCACGAGATTCAGCCGTGTGAGATCGAGGACATAGATGTCACTATCCATCTTGCAAATAAACAAACAATCTCTCCAGTTGGGATTGTAAGAGATGTTGAAGTACTCTGCGGGAAGGTAAAATATCCTACAGACTTTCTTGTACTTGGTTCAGTGAAAGATAGTTTCTGCCCTATTATCTTTGGTAGGCCCTTCCTCAGCACTTGCGGAGCTATAATAGATTGCAAGAAAGGTAAAGTTTCTGTTGAATTCAACGGTGAGCCGTATGAATTTAATTTTTCTAAGTTTTCTAAGCAGCCACGTGGTCCTGACCTGTCAAGTAATGACAAAATTATTGAAGAAATTTCTTCCATTGCTATTCCTCCTAATGACACTTTGTAGCAATTTATGGAAGACCACAAGAATGATATACATATGCAGGAGAGGGATGAACTAGAAAACATATTTTTAAGACAAACGCCCATCCTGAAGCACAACCTCCTGGTTGAACCTTTAGGAATCCTCTCGCAACCGAAAGAAGACCCAGTGTTCGACCTAAAACCACTACCCGATACGCTCAAGTATGCTTATTTAGATAAAAAGAAAGTATATCCTGTTATTATCAATTCTAACCTTTCAGGGTATGAAGAAGAGCTATTATTGGAGACACTCCGCAGATACCGAGGTGCTATTGTCTATACTCTTGATGATCTCAAGGGTATTAGTCCATCCATTTGCCAACATACTATCAATCTCGAGCCTGATGCTAAACCGGTTGTTGACCATCAACGACGGTTGAACCCAAAGATGAAGGACGTGGTTAGGACGGAGGTTCTCAAACTTCTAGCCGCAGGTATCATCTATCCTATAGCTGATAGTAAGTGGGTAAGTCCCGTTCATTGTGTTCCTAAGAAAGGAGGTATGACTGTTGTTCCTCATGATAAAAATGAACTAATACCTCAGAGGACTATTATTGGATATAGAATGTGTATTGATTTCAAGAAGTTAAACAAGGCCACCCGGAAGGACCACTATCCTTTGCCCTTTATTGATCAAATGCTCGAGCGGTTGTCTAAAAACACCCACTTCTGCTATCTTGATGGGTACTCTGGCTTCTCCCAGATTCACGTCAACATCGCGGATCAAGAGAAGACCACTTTCACGTGTCCTTACGGTACTTATGCTTATAGGCGTATGCCTTTCGGTTTGTGTAATGCACCTGCTACTTTTCAGAGGTGTATGTCTGCAATATTTCATGGTTTCTGTGAGGAGATTGTAGAAGTTTTCATGGACGAATTTTCCGTCTATGGAAACTCCTTTGACCACTGTCTCCACAATCTTAATAAGTTTTGCAGAGATGTGAAGAAACAAATTTGGTGCTCAATTGGGAGAAGTGCCATTTCATGGTTAACGAAGGGATAGTTCTTGGACACAAGATTTCTGAAAGGGGAATTGAAGTGGACAAGGCAAAGATTGAAGCTATTGAAAGGATGCCATATCCAAGGGACATCAAAGGTATTCGTAGTTTTCTAGGTCATGTTGGTTTCTATGGAAGATTTATCAAGGACTTTTCTAAGACCTCGAGACCCCTTACCAATCTTCTCCAGAAGGATGCTCCTTTTGTATTTGATGAAGATTGTAAGGAAGCTTTTGAAGTTCTTAAGAAAGCCTTGATAACCGCTCCTATAGTACAACCACCTGACTGGAATTTGCCCTTTGAAATTATGTGTGATGCTAGTGATTTTGTTGTTGGAGCTGTTTTAGGACAAAGGGTTGACAAGAAGTTGAATGTCATCCACTATGCCAGCAAAACACTTGATAGTGCTCAAAGGAATTATGCTACTACCGAGAAGCAATTCTTGGCAGTGGTGTTTTCTTGTGATAAGTTTAGGCAGTATATTGTTGATTCTAAAGTTATTATTCATACTGACCATGCTGCCATTAAGTATCTTATGCAGAAAAGGATGCCAAACCAAGACCCATTAGATGGGTACTCCTTCTTCAAGAATTTGATTTGAAGATTGTCGATAGAGAAGGCACAGGTTGAGCGATACTCGTCGGCTAACAGGAGGAGCACTTCCTGCTCGATATTATTGCGTGAGGGGGCGATTACAGTGGAGGCCAAGACGAGTTCTCGCAAGACCATTGATACGTCCCAAACGTATCTATAATTTCTGCTTGCTCCATGCATGTTTTGTGTGACTTTGCCATGATTTGCTTGAACTTTCATACACTTTTGAGCATATTTGGACTAATCTATTAACCCAGTGCACACAGCTGCCAGTTGCTATTTTCTACTATTTTTGTATTTCAGGTTTTCCGGCCATTAAAAGTGCTCCAAAAAAATCCGGAAAAATCAGATAAAAAATCAGCGACCCAGAAGCTTTCGGGATCACGAAGGCAGCGGAGGGGGGCACCACAGGGACTCCAGAAGGGTCCCTGGCGCGGCCCTACCCTAGGTCGCACCAGGGGGCCTCCTGGCTGCCCTGTGGGTCCCCTCGACGCCCCCCTCCGCCTATATTTAGCCCTCGGGGTGGAAACCCCTAATATCGATCTCTTTTCCGGGAACTCGCCTCTGTACCGCCGCCGCCGCCGTTTCAAGATCGGGGCTGCTTGGAGAAGCTGCCCCGGCACCCTGCCGGGAGGAGGAACCCCCTCCGGGAGACCATCCATAGCCATGGACGTGACGGGGATGTCCCCCGGAAAATCGCATGGTCAGGGACCCTGGGTTAGTCATGACAGGAACAGGTTGGACGATAGCTCGTCGGCTAACAGGAGGATACGTTCCTGCTCGATATTATTGCTTGGAGATGATGATTACAGGGGAGCCAAGGCTAGTGCGCACAAGTGATACGTCCAAAAAGCATTACTATTTTATATTGAGATTTCACCCTATTCATTGATATATTCCACTTTATAGTATTGTGCTTATGTTGTTTTGGCTTATTTTACACAGTTTACAACTTTCCGGTGCCGAAGCAGCAGAACCAGAATTCAGCGGTAAAAAGTGGATACCAAGTTGCTGAATCAGATCAAGTCCAAATGCGATGAAAGTTTACGGGGAGCATTTTTATGAAGATTGACTGGAAATCACCGAAGGAGGAGGTGAGGGGACCCACCAGGCAGCCAGAAGGGTGACTGGCGCGGCCCCCCTCCTGGCCGCGCCAGGCACCCTCCTGGGTGCCTGGTGGGCCCCCTCGGTGCCCCCTTTCGCCTATATAAACCCCCTGGGGTGGAAAATCCTAAAGAAGAGTCGTTTCCGTGTTTCGCCGCCGCCACGGGGCGGAAACCTACAGAGGAGAAAAGCCATCTCCGGCGGGCAGATTCCGCCGGGGAGATCACCTCCCGGAAGGGGAGATCGTCGCCATCATCATCATCGTCACGGGCATCATCGAGATCATCATCAACATCATCCCCAACATCAGCACCATCCCCATCTCCATCCCATCTCATCTCACAATTGCAACTTGTGTTGTAATCCGTACTATATATCCTCTCTACTCTGTTGGTATTGATTACTATTTTGTGGTGAATGCTATTGAGTTTTGTTGGAGAAATATCATTGTGTCCAGATTGTTTACCACCCATCTATCACCTCTGATCATGATCTCTTTTATGTCTTGTGAGTAGTTACTTTAGTTCTTGAGAACATGGGAGAAGTCTAGTTGTTAGTAGTCATATGATGCTGAAGTATTATGTGTTATTTCATACTTAAGTTGTGTTGTTATTTCTCTAGTGGTGTTATGTGAGTCGAACATATAACACTTCACCTTTCATGGGCCTAGAGGAATACATTGTGCACAAAGGATGCTTATGGTGGGTTGCCGGAGTGACAGAAACCACAACCCTAGTTCGCAGACTTTCGCACAAGGGAGTTATGGATCCTTGATCGTAATGTTGTGGTTAGGCTTATGCCTTAATTACTACCTTGTATTTGCGGATGCTTGCAAGGTGTGTAATCATAAGAGTACACTTATCTTAGTCTAGAAGGTGTACTAGCATTGATCCACCCACCGACACTTATCAACACGATACATATTACTTGGCGGAGTATGGTGAAAGTGACTTGACTATCTCTCCCGTGTTTTCTCGAGAACGCTTTAGCTTTTATAAGTTCAGTTCCTAGGCTTATCCTTGTGAAAGGATTGGGCCACTTGCTAGTCCTCAGTTACCCTATTCACTTTGCCTGTCTTTTAATTTTTTGTTGCTTAAACCAGAAACCCCTAAATATTTACCTTTGAGTGTTTGCAGCCCTTTCCTTATCTAGTGTCACTTCTCAACACCTTCTGCTCCTCGTGGGATCAATACTCTTATTTATCGAAAAGCTACAATTGATCCCATAGACTTGTGGGTTATCAAGAATCGTTTATTGGCGCGGTTAACAGGGAAGGCAACCCAACTAAACCTATTAACTTCTCCGCCATCAACAAGGCTAGGGTTACAGATTGTGTATTGCTTGTCCCCTGACGTCTCCCCTCCAAGCCCTTATATACTAGGCTAGGTCTCGGGGAGTCCGTCCTGGATTACAGATGAGGTTTCCTAACCATGATCTTGTTCCGTACGGCAAGTTTGAACCTTCCTTATGAGTCGCGGACTCCTACGTCGGTGCCACTAGTGGGCCAAGGCTGGGCCCAGGCGACATCTTCACGGGCCTTCTGTCTTCGGGTATAACGGGTAGGCTCATCCGTAGGAGTCGTGGGGTCACCCCCTCGTCAGTAACCCCGAGTGCCTGGGGGACTCGAAGAGGTGCGTAGGGACTCGAATCCATTCTTTGCGTCATTTTGATGTATGCACGGTTTAACCGCGGGTCGCTGGCAGTCTATGGCCATGACAAAATCTGTTTCGAGGGATGCTAAGCTGAAAGGGCCCAAGGAGTCCACTGGTCGTGCCTTGGTGAATTGCACTAGTGGCAAAAACCGCAGTAGCCCAATCAAACCCATGTCCCTCGACATGAGCCTGGAACACTGGTGTCAAGCAAAAGTCATGCCGCTGCAGGTCTTATAGTGATCAGTTGCCGCCAGTAAAGTTCATAGCCTAGGCGCGTCCGCCCGGATTTTTCTATCATGCAAGCGCATGGGATAGGTTGGGAGTGAAATCGCTCTGCGGCAAGTCTCAGCCCGGCCGATCTGCGCAGCGGGGTCTTACCTACACGCTAAGCTTGCGTGGCATCTAGGCACAGTATGTCGTGTTCCAGGAATATGTATTTTTTATTGAGGCACGGAGCCTAGTTAATAATGCACCCACTTGGAATAAACAATCAAGTGGGCTGTGTTAGCAGTCACTCGCGGAGCTTGGTCGAGTGCTCGGGCGAGGAGTATTGTTAGAGGAGTATTAGCTCGGTAGGTCGTCAAGTGCTCGGGTACGTGGAGTTTGCGAGTAATCACTCGAGTATCATTTTTGCTCTCGGGGTGAGGGAGCACCCGATACTCTGGGTCTGCTCGATCTGGCGAGTGCAGGTCTGCTCATCTTGTGTCGTGGTGAGGGAGCACCCAAAAGTCTCATGGGTGCGAGTAATCACTCGAGAACGTTTTTACTTCTAGGTGAGGGAGCACCCGAAACTCTCGTGGAGATGCTCCCGATGGGAGTAAAATGTTTTGCCTATCGGAAAAAGATTTAAAAAGTTGAAATTCTGAGGATGGGAAACGTACTCGATACGTCTTGTGAAGCTGGCTTGGTTTTTCTGGTATCTTTGACCATTGTAACCTGCCGAAGGAAATGACTTGGCGTTGTCCCGCCGAAATTTTCTCTTCATGTGATTATGGTCCTCTTTTTGCGCGCGTAGTGGGCGCTGTTGTTGCTGCGTCGTTTGGGTTTTCCATGTTTTTCGCCTGCCGTGGGATCGTGCCACGTTTACTGGCTGTTGGGATTGAACGGTGCCCCTGCTCGCCTAGCTGGTGGTTAAATACCGAGCGACTGAGTAAATTTTAGGTTTTACCCAGCCATTGCCTTCTCCCCTTGTTGCTAGATTTCCCCTGTTTAGCCTTCTCCTTCCTCCTGTTGCTGCTTGTTGCGGGATTGATGACAACGCGCTCCCGTGCTGCTCCGAAATCGGCCAAGATGTCTGGAAAGTGGGAGCGCTCGATTTTTGGGGTAGCAGATCTCGGCCCGCTGATTGCTAATGGCTTGGTGGCTGGAGATGTCGTGCGGATTCCGGGGTATGAACCTGTTCCCGCCCCCACGGCAGATGAGCGGGTGTGCTTTCAGGTGTTCTTCCCTCGCGGGTTTGCCCTTCCGATTCACCCTTTTGTTCGTGGTTTGCTGTACACCTATCGGCTTCAGTTGCACAATTTGACTCCCAATGGGATTTTGCACATTGCTTGCTTTATCACCCTTTGTGAGGCTTTCTTGGGGATCTATCCCCATTGTGGGATCTGGAAGCGCCTCTTTTGTATAAAGAGGACGAATTCTGAGTACGATGTAGGGAAGGTGGGTATATCCATTAGGGACTCCAAATCGTACTTTGATTTGGAGATGCTTGACTCCGTCAGTGCTTGGCGGAAAAGTTGGTTCTATCTGAAGCATCAGCACGTTGATGGGCAGCGATTTGGTCTTGCTCCCTTTAATTTTGAAGCGCGGGTAGTCAAGCAGGCTTCATGGTCCCATTCTTTATCTGCAAAAGAGTCATCTGAAGTGGCTCCATTCTTGGAGAGGGTTGCCCTGGTGAAGGACAACTTGACCGGTGGGCAGCTCATCTCTGTTTTATTGGGAGGTGCGTTCAACCATTGCAGTCTCGAGCCCGTCCCATGTGGCAATATGAAGGAATCGAGGACTCGACGAGGTGCTCCCGCCAAGAGCTTGATGCTGATGGCCTCCTGGCCCGGATCCAGTATGTGACCAAATGCTCGAGCGTTTCCGAGATGGGTTTCGTCATTCCTTATTCTTCTGATCACGCGCTACCGCAGGTTCGCGTTTTTGAATTTCCCGTATGGCTTGAGATGCTTGTTTGACTGCTTGTTGATGATGCTATTTGCTTTTTTAGGATCATGTTCCAGTGCTATGCAACCCTCCGCAGCCGGAGGATGCTGATATTCGCGAGGAGTCGGATGCTTCCGCTGCTGACGATGCTGCGCCGAGTGCTGGTGCCAGCGTGCTCGCGGGTGCCACTGGTGCTGACGAGTCCACGGGGGTCGAGCTGCCGGGGACCGGGGATAGTGAGGAATCGAGGCCCTTTCGTGTCAAGCGGTCATGGCCTTCGGGCGCCGAGGATCTTGACGCGACGAGTGGTGATGTTCCGCTGTCTGTACCGTCTGCTGAGCCGTCTCCTTCTGTCGCTGAGTGCAAAAGGCCTAGGTTTGGGAGGTTATTACGCGCTCGCTCTGCGTGTGGCGGGTAAGCATATTCTTGTCTTTGCTGAGGCTGGTTTTCCTATGTTCTTTTATCTGATGGCTTTTATCTTGCAGCGCTGCGACTGCTCCGGCTGCTTCCTCCTCTAGTGCGGCTGCTGTCGACCTGCAATTGACTGACTCTGAAGTAGCTGCCAGGCATACTGGGGATTCGTCGGCTGTTGTTGGTCCGCTCGTACCGTCGGTGACTTCTGCTGTCCCGGCTGCGGGTGTGATTCGTGCTGCCGCTCCGCCTGTGGCATCTGGTGTTGTTGCTCCTGATGCCGAGCCTGCTGCTCCAGATTGTCCTTACTTGGGCCGTCTTGATCTTGGTGTTGAAGAAAAAGTCCGCTTTTTCGACCGCATAGCTGGGCTGGTGAGTTTGTTTCCTGTTTTCTTGTGCAGTTTTTGTCATCGGGGGCACGGCAGTGCTCCCGATGGGAGTAGGCCCCCGGGCTGCAGGCAAGTGCTTGCGGTTGCTTGCAGTCTTGCCTTGCCTCTGTTTTTCCTCTGTGTCGTCATTGGGAGCACGGCCAGTGCTCCCGATGGGAGTAGCCCCCGAGGCTGCAAGCAAGCGCTTGCGATTGGTTGTAGTCTTGCTTTGGTTCTGACTTTTAATATTCGATTTCTTCGAGTAGCCGGTGTTCCAGCACTGTGAGCGTCTGGTCGTCGAGGCTGAGCGTTGGCACCAGGCCCACAATTCTGCCAAGGATGCCTTGTCTGCCATGAGTAGTGAGTATTTCTTCCTGTGCTGCCGCGCTTGAACTGTTGGGTCTTCGATTATGAGTGTTGTCTTGTTTTTTCAGACCGCCGTCAAACTGCCGAGAAGCAGGCCGAGAAGGCGGAAGGAACGGTTTCCAACCTTAAGGCTGCTTTGGCTTCCAAGGAGAAGGAGCTGCACGATCAGCACGAGGAACTGGTGCGCCTGCGTCGGGCTAAGGATGCGCTTGTGCTGGCGGAGGCGGTCGAGTGCGAGCATCTTCGGGTCTTGGCGGACTCGCTTGTGTGTAAGTCGTTGTTCCGTTGCTGGGTGTTTTGTCTCCTTCCTCCTTTTGTAGTGATTTTTGTTGCCTGGTGCAGCCTCTACGGGTGCGAGTGCGACGGAGGTGGTTGCATCGGACTCTGGAGTTCTCCGGGGGGGCGTGGATGCCATGTCGGCCGTTGTTGATGTTGCCAAGGGGGTCTGTGCCCGGGCTTCCACTCTTGTGGGTCTTGTTCATGAGCACCTCATGCCGGAGGGCGCGAAGGTACCTGCTGGTCTGGACGCCCGCGTTGCTGCATTTGGTAATGGCGGGGATCTCTTGGAGGAGCTAGTTGGGGAGACCGTGGTGAGTGGTCTTTCCACGTCCCTTGTTGTTCTTATGGGACACGGAGTTGCTATTGACGACTCTCTGGTTGAGACTGTCCCTGCTTATACTGACGAGCAGAGCGCGCGAGCCACTGTTCTGGCTCGTCGTCTGCAGGAGGTTGTGGATGGTCAGTATCCGTCCTCTGTAGGCAAGGGGGGGTCGTAGCCATGTCGTGTCGTCTGAAACTTTCTGGTTGTAATATGCCCCCTTGTGGTGGTGGATCTGTGCTACCTTGATTGAAGTAACTATTTGGCCATCCCTGCTGTTGTACTTGATTGTCTTTTCTTTTTGTTCGTTTTGCGGTAGGCCGCCCCGAGCGTGCTTCGGTCTTGGAGTTCTTTGAAGGAGGACGCTCGCAAGGGCGCGTATGAGTCTGTGTGCTTGAGGCTGAGGGACGCTGAGCGGGAGGTTGTTCGCTTGAAGGGGGTTGTAGCAGTTCATCGTTCCAAACGCGAGCGTGCTGAGGCCGTGCTGGATAGTCTTGCTTCGTGGGTGGTAAAGCTGTCTGACCTTCTGCGAGGTGAGTCTTGCTGATTGCTCGACTGCATTTAGTAGCTTTCCTGTCGTCGTCTTGATTTTGATTCTGTTTTTCGAAGTGCTGTCGGGGCGGTCCCGGGATGAGGAGAAGGTCGTCCAGTCGGAGCTGTCTCGGTTGGATGATCCTGAAGTGCAGGCGAGCAATCCTTTCTGCGCAGATGGGGCTCGTGCTTGAGAATTTGTTGTGCTTCGCCTTCGAGCTGAGCGGGTGCCGGGTGCTCTGCGGTACTGTCAACAGGTGTTGGGTGGCATCCACGCTGAGTTTTATCCGCTACAGGTGGTGCCATCGTCCTTTGAGACGCTTTGCCACGTGTTTTCTCAGCCTGCAGAGTTGCTTCGCGTGATGAATCACCAGATTCATGCTGGAGCCCGCGCTGCCTTGGGCTTGGTCCATAGTCATTGGCCGGGGGCTGATATTGCTCAAGTGGTGGGGGGTCCTCCAGGTGGTAGGGATTACCCGATGGATGAGCATTACTCGGCGGTCGATGAGCCTGCGCGCCGAGTAGTGGAGCGGGTTTGTGAAGAGAACGATCGTTATCTGGGTGCCCTTATTAAGGCGAAGATGGAGCCTGGGGGTTAGATGCTTCCTTTCTTTGTATATGTTTCTTCTTGGTGTGTTGTATTCCTTTGCAGTAGAGGGTTGTGTTGCTGTGGCGAGCCCTTGTGTGTCGCGATTACGAAGGACGCCTCGGGGGGTGACTGCTGCAGCGAGCCCCCGAGTGCCAGTTTTGTTTAAGGTCGTGATTGCGAAGAACGCCTCGGGGGTTGGCTGCTGCGGCGAGCCCCCGAGTGCCAATTTTGTTTAGGTCGCGATTGCGAAGAACGCCTCGGGGGGTGGCTGCTGCGACGAGCCCCCGAGTGCCAATTTTGTTTATGTCGCGATTGTGAAGAACGCCTCGGGGGGTGGCTGCTGCGGCGAGCCCCCGAGTGCCAATTTTGTTTATGTCGCGATTGTGAAGAACGCCTCGGTGGGTGGCTGCTGCGGCGAGCCCCCGAGTGCCAATTTTGTTTATGTCGCGATTGCGAAGAACGCCTCGGGGGTGGCTGTTGCGGCGAGCCCCCGAGTGCCAATTTTTTTATGTCGCGATTGCGAAGAACGCCTCGGGGGGTGGCTGCTGCGGCGAGCCCCCGAGTGCCAGTTTTGTTTATGTCGCGATTGCGAAGAACGCCTCGGGGGGTGGCTGCTGCGGCGAGCCCCCGAGTGCCAGTGAATCAATTTTTGGAAAAACTTTTTTCAATATTCTTCCTGGTGTTTCTTATATTTAGTAAGAATGGGGGGTCTGATGAGGACAGTCCCCTTTATTAAAAATGGCGGCGTGGTAGCCTTAAGGACTAGATGGCTTCTTCTCCGAGTGCTCGGGTCCTCCGGGTAGTGGCTTCTTCTACGGGAGCGCTTCTTCTGCGGGTCCCGTGGTCTCGCTGACTTGGTGGGCTCCAAAGGCCTCTGGTATCTTTTGGAATTCCTTGTCGCAGCAGTCGGACCTGACGAAACTGCCGCTGATTGTGATGACCCCATGGGGGACTGGCATCTTCAGCGTAAGGTAGGCGTACTAAGGCACTGCCATGAAGCAGGCGAAGGCCGGTCGTCCGAGGATTGCGTGGTACTTCGATTTCCAGTCGACCACTTCAAAGTCTAGGATCTCCTTGCGGAAGTTGGTCGCATCACCAAAGACCACTTCCAGACTTATTTTTCCCAGAGGGTAGACTGCTTTTCCTGGCACAATCCTGTGGAAGGTTGTGCTTGAGGGTTTCAGCGCGGAGCTCTGGATTAGCATTTCTTCGAGTGTTCTTGTGAAGATGATGTTGATCCCGCTGCCGCCATCCATGAATACTCGTGACATGTCATAGTTCCCAATTCTGGCCTCGAGCACGAGCGCGGCATGTCCTAGCCAAGGGATGGCAGGAGGGTGGTCCTCCCGAGAAAAGGTAATATATGTCTCGGACCCGGGAAGTGCTCCGGAACAGCGGGGTGTGAGGAGGCTGCGAGGAAGACTTGTCTTGTGACCTGCTTCTGCTGCCTATTTGAAGGCTTGCCTTCTTTTATCATGTAGATCCTGCCGTGGGCTTCTGGGTACTGCTCCTCTGCATCTAGTGTCCTGCGCCGTTGCTGGATTGTTGCCACTTGCCTTGCTGGTAGGGGAGGGGCTGGTGGTGCGTCGTGGGCGATGGGCCCGACTGCTATGCTCGCGAGTGGCTGGGCCGTTGTGGTCGCGGATCGGCTTTTTTCCTACGCCAACTCGTTGAAGCTTCTGCAGTTCCTGAGGGTGTGTCCTGATCTGAGCTCCCCTCGTTCGTTTCTGAATCTGTGTATCGAGCATGGTCCGTCGAGTTGTTCTTTGGCCGAGCGGTATGCTCTAGTGCTGTCACGCGGCTGCCTCGTCCTCCAGTCTCGTTTCTGAGCTTGGGGCGCGTCTTCGAGGTTGTCTCTGCGCTGTATTTTGCTATTGTCACGATGCCTGCCGTCTCTATCGTCTGGGAGGCCGGCGGCGGCCATGTCGGGTCCTCTGTCATCGTAGAAACTGCGCCTGGGTCGCTACCTTCGACGGTCGAGTACTCTTTCTCCGTTGTGGTAGTCGTAGTCGTGTTCTGAACATGCGATGTGGATTTCTGTTTCGTTGTGAACGGAATCCTCGCCGTCCGCCCAGCTGTTGGCTTGCTCCAGCAGCCGTGCGAGTGTTCGTACTTTCATCTGCCCGAGATGTTCCTTGAATTCGATGCACTGCAGGCCTCGCCTGAACGCGTCGATTGCGCTTTCGTCTGATATGTCTTCTGCTGAATTCTTGAGTATGGTCCACCGCTGGATGTAGGTTCGCAGGGTTTCTCTGGTTCCTTGCTTGCATGCCCGCAGCTCCTCGAGCAATGTCGGTCTCTTGTATGTGGATTTGAAGTTTTCTATGAAGGCTTCACGGAACTGCCTCCAAGAGCTGATGGATCCTCGCGGGAGATTCTTCAACCAGTGTCGTGCCGAGCTCTCGAGCATGAGCTGCACATACTGCATTGCCGTGATGTTGGTCCCTCGCTGGAACTTGACTGTTGTTAAGTAGTGGTCGAGCCACGCCTCTGGCTCCTCGAGTCCATTGTATTTGAGTGTTGTGGAGTTCAATCTGAACCCGCTCGGCATTCGCGTCTCGCATATGGAACGTGTGAAGCATAGTGCTCCGCATGGCTCGATTTCTTCGTCGAAGGCTTTTTCGTCCGAGTACTCTTCGCGTGCTGCGCGTCTTCGTCTGCTGCGGTTGAATTTGTTCTGTGTGATGTCATCGCGCGCGTCTCGTCGACTGCTGCGGCGCCTATTGTCGTTGTCGTCGCTGTCGTGCTTCCTGTTTTTGCCGGAGCGTTTGCGCCAGTCATCGCCGATGTCGTCGTCATCGGGTGCGCTAGGGTCCCTGTCTAGTGTCCTTGCACGGGTCGGTCGCCTTGCACTTGATTTTTTGGGTGCTGAGGCGGCGATGGCGTCTTTCATTATCTGCAAGGCTATTGAAGTGTTGCGGTCCGGTCTGTTCTGCATATTTTTCTGGGCGCGAGACAGGTAGTGTCGAGCGCTTATGAGGGCTTCTGCTGGTGTGAGGGGTTCCTCTTCGTCTTCCTCCTCTTCTAGCTTGAAGTCGTCGTCGAGCTTCCGGACCACCCTCTTCTTGTCTGTTCATCGTAGGTTGTGGAATTTCGATTTATTGCGGAGGGGGGAACCGCGATCCGGAGAGTCGTCCCTTGGGGGTGGCTTGCGATTGCTTTTCTGCTCGGCGGCCACCTTTTCTTGCTTTTCTAGCTCTAGGCGATGTTGTCTCGCTCGCTGGGTTAGCTCGCTTGCCAATTTGTTGTATGCCCTGAGCTCGTCTCTTGTTGCGCTTGACGATAGTAACTTCCCATGTTCGACTGCGTCCTTTACTCTGGCCATTGATTCTTTGGACAGGTAGATTCGCTCTTTGGGTGGGTCATCCACCGCCGCACTCAGGGTTTGTTGCTTACTTCTTGATGGCTTGTCGCCTTTGTGGTTGCTCTGTTCTTGTCCCTGTGGTATTTTCGTTGGTATGCTTCCCACTTCTCCCAGCTTCACGACGATCTTACCGGCGGTTTTGGGTGCTTTTGTGTTGTCGTTGGCTTGGCAAGTGTTCGAGTCGTCGTCTTGGCCCTCGCCGTTTGCTGGTGGTGCGTCGACTTCTGCCATGAACACCTGGGATGGTGTCCTGGCCGCCTTATTGCTCATGCGTGTGATGCTTCTTTTCCAGGCCGAGGGTTCGCCCGAGCGATCGCGGGTGATGTGTAGCCTTGGTTTGGGTGGGCAGTCGCGGCTGGCTCGAAGGGTGGCCGCGCGGGTGGCGACTGCGTCGATTGCTGCTGTAGATGTCGTCGCAGGTGCTCGGATGTCGTCTGTGAGGCGGAGGGCGCCCCAGTGGTTGATGTAGATCCGATATGCTCCGAAGATCAGGTTGATGCCGGAGCGTAGGTCGGCGAAAACTGGTCGGAGAGTCAAGAGGTGAGCCGTGAAGCCGAGGGACCCAAACAGATCGGATTCCGCCTGGATCATCGGATCGAAGGGTGTTAGTGAAGTCATCGCGTCGGCGGGTGTTGAAGATGCTGGTGAGACCGCCGAGATCGCGTTCCCAACCTGTGTGGTTCCCACAGACGGCGCCAATTGACGGGGATGTCCCCCGGCAAATCCCATGGTCAGGGACCCTGGGTTAGTCATGAGAGGCATAGGTTGACCGATAGCTCGTCGGCTAACAGGAGGATACGTTCCTGCTCGAAATTATTGCTTGGAGATGATGATTACAGGGGATCCAAGGCTAGTGCGCACAAGGCTAGGGTTACATATTGTGTATTTCTTGTCCCCTGACGTCTCCCCTCCAAGCCCTTATATACTAGGCTAGGTCCCGGGGAGTCCGTCCTGGATTACAGATGAGGTTTCCTAACCATGATCTTGTTCCGTACGGCAAGTTTGCACCTTCCTTATGAGTCGCGGACTCCTACGTCGGTGCCACTAGTGGGCCAAGGCTGGGCCCAGGCGGCATCTTCGCGGGCCTTCTGTCTTTGGGTATACCGGGTAGGCTCATCCGTAGGAGTCGTGGGGTCACCCCCTCGTCGGGACGCCTCCCGGATGTGCCGTGAGTAGTCCCCCTTGGACCATGGGTCCGTGACCAGTAGCTATGTGATGTACCTCTCCCCTCTTTGTGCTTCCACTTTCGAGACCTCATGAGCTGCCTCACATGATCGATGCACTTTTGTAATTTCTGTTGTTGCTATGCTGAGTTTGCTGGGATCTGATGGATTATGAGACTATATTCAGATTCTGATGAGTAATATATTTGGTTCTTCTCTTTTATATTTTGTTCTTGAGTAAATTCTTGCATGTTCTCCATTGCAGTATTTTGCTTTGGCCAAGTAGTTTGCTTGCAACACGAAGAGGGAGCGTTATGCTTGATTGTGGGTTCAGACCCCTGATGTCTAGCTTGAGTGACAGAAACATGACACTAGGGGATGTGTTGTTGCCACCAGGGATAAAACAACGGTGCTTGTACCCGCGGGTGCAAGGATTGTTTACTTTACGCAAAGTTCTTTTAATGCAGTTGTCTGTTGCTTTGAGTTTACACTTTGGGTGGGATTTGCAACTTAATACCAACAGGATGTTCTAGATAGATATCTCAAGGTGGATGATTCGTAGTACATGCAGTTGGATTTCGGTCTACTTACCTTGGCGTACTGCCCATTTCTTTTGAGCCCTTCCTTTCTTTGCAGCATAGTTAGCATTGCGGTGCCTTCATAATTCTGTCAATTGCCCAGCTGTGATTTGTTTACCTCGCTACCACTTTTATCGTCTTTTGGGAGAGAGGCATCACTAGTGAAAATCACGGGACCCCGGTCCATCTTCACATCACTGTTTACACCCTTAGTTTACTTTCAGTCTTTACTTTCAGTTCCACTTTTATCTCTTGCGTTGATCCTTTGTAAATAGCAAGGCCAGCGGAATTGACAACTCCTCTGTAGTCGTTGGGAGCAAAGTTATTTGTATCTGTGTGCAGGTCCAGGTGAAGCTAGCAACCTCGGCGCCATTGTTCACTTTACCACCTTCTTGTATCCTTCGGAGTCCTACGGGAGACAAACCTTGGTATCTTTGCCAAGGGAAAACTTGACGCTGCACTATATCTCACCCTGCACTTGGGGTAACCAATGAGGCTTGAAGAGTATTAACACTCTCTTTCCATCAGCAAGTTTTCTGGCGCCGTTGTCGGGGACTCCAATCTACAAGATAGGGGAGTTGCACACTATCTTTTATCTTTGCTTTTTAGTCTTGTTAGTTTACCTTTCAGTTTTTACTTTTGTGTCCCTTATCAAAAATACCAAAAATACTTGCTGCTACTATGGGTTCCAATGAAAACACCAAGTTGTGTGACTTCACTAGTCACAACAACAGTGAATTTATCTGCACTCCTATTGCTCCACCTGCCACTTCAGCACCTTCTTATGAAATTAAACCTGCTATGCTTAATCTTGTTATGAAAGATCAATTCTCAGGTACTGGAGAGGACGCTGCCTTGCACTTAAACAATTTTATCGAGCTCTGTGATATGCAAAAGTACAAGGAAGTGGATGGAGACATCCTCAAGCTGAAGCTTTTTCCTTTCTCTTTGAGAGGAAGAGCCAAGGAGTGGTTGCAATCCTTATCGAAGAACAGTATCGATTCTTGGAGTAAATGCAAAGATGCTTTTATAGGGAAGTACTATCCCCCTGCTAAAATTATTCAATTGAGGAGTAACATTATGAATTTCAGGCAATTGGATAATGAACACGTTGCCCAGGCATAGGAACGTATGAAGACGCTTGTCAAGAACTGCCCCACACATGGACTGACTACCTGGATGGTTATCCAGACTTTTTATGCATGCTTGAACTTTACCTCGCGGAACCTGTTAGATTCGGCCGCGGGAGGAACTTGTATGTCAACCACACTTGGTGCTGCCACGAAGCTACTTGATGAGATGATGCTGAACTACTCTCAGTGGCACACCGAAAGATCTCCAACTGGTAAGAAGGTAAATTCTGTCGAGGAGATCTCCTCTCTAAATGAAAAGGTTGACCTTATCATGTCTCTACTTACCAAGCAAGCTCCTATTGATCCTCAGGATGTTCCTTTAAATTCCTTGGTTGCTCAAGAGCAAGTAGATGTGAATTTTGTCTCTAGAAACAACTTCAACAATAATGCTTATAGGAGTAATTTTGGTAGCAACAATCCTAGGCCTTCCCCATCCAACAACTATGGGAAAAACAGCACTTATCCTAGCACCAAAAACTCCACCTTTGAACTAGAGACCTTGCTCAAAGACTTTATGACTACCCAAAAAGCCTTCAACAAGAGTGTGGAAGAGAAATTAGATAAATTAGATATCCTCTCTTCGAAGGTAGACAACATAGCCCATGATGTAGAGATGCTGAAGATTAGAACTTCTCCCCCCGAGGAGAGGAAGACCACTCCTATGAATGCCATCCAAGTCCAAATTAATGAAAACATTAGGATGTTGGGAAAACTAAAAGAGAGATGGGCCAGAGAAAAGGAGGAAGAAGAGAGAATTAAGAGCCTTCCTACCTACCACATAGTAACCACTATCCAAGTAGTTGAGGATGTCCAAACTGTTAGCACGCATCACACCCCTAGTCCCACTGGACCTACCAATGGTGATGCTACCACCTCAACCATAGATGAAGAAACCTCTATGAACATAGAGGCTTTCAAACAAGTGAGCTTGAATGATATCACTACCTCCTTGATAGATAGTAGTGACCTAGACTTCGACAACTGCACTTTACCTGAAGTTATTGGTTTCCTACACAAGATGTCTAGAGACCCCCACACTAGCACACTTAATCTTGCCTTCACAGAGCATATCACTAATGCTCTAATCAAAGTTAGGGAGGAGAAGCTTAGACTAGAAGCCTCCATACCTAGAAAGCTAGAACATGGTTGGGATCCTATGATTAAAATTAAGTTGAATAACTTCTCTTGTTATGCTCTTTGTGATGTTGGAGCAAGTACCTCTGTTATGCCCAAAAGAATGTATGATATGCTTTAATTGAAACCTTTTGATCCCTGTTCTTTTGGTGTTCTTCTTGTTGATTCTTCCATAAAGAAGCCTTTGGGGAAGATCGACGATGTTCTTATCATTGTCAATGACAATTATGATCCCGTTGATTTCACTATTATGGACATTGAGTGTGAGCCCTCTTGTCCAATTATTATGGGACGTCCTTTTCTTCGCACAGTTGGTGTTGTTATTGACATGAAAGAGGGGAATATCAAATTACAATTCCCTCTCAAGAAAGGGATGGAACATTTCCCTAGGAAAAATATTAAGTTACCTTTTGAGTCCGTCACACGGGCTAGTTATTCTCTTGAAAAGACTTGATCTTCTGCTTTAAGCCTAGCTAATGGCTCTAAAGAAGCGCTTTCGGGAGGCAGCCCACAACGAATTTAGGTTTTTCTTTTTGCTTTTCTTCTTTTCTTAGTGGTCTTGATGTTTGTTACTACTGTAGCAACATCATTGTATCTTTACTTTTCAAGCTTTGTGCCTTTTATAGCCTCATACGACAAGGGGAGTGAAAGTTGTGACATGCTGTCCAGAAAACAGATTCTGTCCTCGTGACTAGAAAAATCAGAGAAAAATCCCAGTTCATGTTTTTGAGCTCAATTTTTTACACAGCGTGCTCTATAAAATTACGAAACTTTTGTATGTTCTAAGTTTTTTTTATTTGAGTTGCATAAGTACACCTAAAAAATTCGTTTTTACCTGTTGGTCTGTTTTTCACAGATTCTGTCCTGTTTTGCCTTTTCTTTGTTTTGCAAATCTTAAGCTTGCTTTTTCTTTGCAAAAACTTGGTGGAAATCTTGAGAAATAATAGCTCTTCAAGGTTATCTTTATTTCCAGTAGAGAATTTTTTTTATTTTAAATAGGGCACTAACCTCTCTAATCAGTCTACAATGAGTTATGTATGAAGGGAGTTTTCAAGTGCGCGATGGAAGATGATGAAAGAAGATCTTGGAGTGTCAAATGCTCAAGCTTGGGGATGCCCATGTGCACCCCCAATAAATATTCAAGGAGACTCAAGCGTCTAAGCTTGGGAATGCCCCCGTGCATCTCCTTCTTCATCAACAATTATCAGTTCGTCTCTCGTTGCACTATATTTTTATCACTTCATGCGTTGTGTGTTATGCTTGGAGCGTCTCGCTCTTTAATTTTGTAGGTTTGTTTTTGCTTTGTTTGCTGTAGTAACAAGTTAGATCCCAGCTTACTTACTCTTTTGTGTGGGAGAGATACACGCTCCGCTTGAATTAGAACTCCTCATAGGATTTGCATGCTTACTCTTTCAGCTGTGAGTTGTTCTTTTTCTTTTCTTAGCTGCTGCTCTGTTTAGTTGTAGTGCTTTAGTTTTTCTAGAGCTTTTCTTTTGTTTTAGGTTTAACTTTCTATAGGTTGCATGTTTTATCTTGTTAGAGAGTTTGCCTGTTGCACTGAGTTTGGTGTCTTGACTAGAAGTAGGTAGTTGAAGTTGTTGTTCTCTTTGTAGTAGTAACTTGCAAAAGTTTTGAGGTATTGACTAGAGTAATGTTTGAACTTTTGGTGTCAAGAGCTCGAGCCTATTAGTGATAGATGTCGTATTTTGGCAAATCCGTGTGTTTTTCGAAAACCAAAAACTCATGTTGAGAACTCTAGCTACTAGATGGATCACTAACCTCTGGAGGGTTCGAATATTAGAGTACACTCATGTACCATGAGTCGAGGATGCGCAAGGATAACCAAACCCCCATACACTCCTCCTCGGGGTACTTGTCTCTTTGTGAACCTCCTGATTAGATTGAGAGTTACCGATAATAAGTGCATGAGTTCTTCGGACTAATGTGAGTATTCGAAACTTGACACTTCCACCCACCTATACTTTTTCTAGCCTCTTCGGTACCGTGCATTGCCCTTTCTCACCTTGAGAGTTGGTGCATACTTCGCCGGTGCATCCAAACCCTTGGCACGATACGCTCTGTCATCATAAGCCTCCTTATATCTTTCCTCAAAACAGCCACCATACCTACCTACAAGGCATTTCCATAGCCTTTCCGAGATACATTGCCATGCAACATCCACCTTCTCGTGACTTGATCCTCATGTCATACATGCTACTTGCTTGATCGATGAGTCGCATGCTAGTTGGGCCTTGCCCTAATCATTGCTACATGACGCGCTAGTATCATTGCATATCCTGTTATCCTGGCAGAGGCATACATTTGCATCATGATAGTTATATCTTCTTTATGTGAGTACCTTTGTAAAGTGTGAAAGATCTCCTATATTCTTGTAAAATATAGAGTGTTGCCCCTAAAGTGAGGAAAAGATCCCAAAGAGGACAAAATCAAAAGATCCCAAAGAGGACAAATGAGAGTTAAATAGAAAGATCCATTGAGGCCACCAAAAAAATACAAAAAAAATACAAAAAAGAGAAAAAGAAAAAATAAAAAGAGAGAAGGGGGCACACTACTATTCCTTTTGAGAGATCCACGCTAGTACTTCATCCTCTATCCCTTGTACTCCATAGAGATCATCATCATGCATATAGCTATGTGGGAACCTTCACACTATAGAACTTGGCTTGTATATTCCAATGATGAGCCTCCTCAAATGAGCTCTAAGTCTTCTTGAGCAAGCAAGTTAGATGCACCCCCACTAGTTTCCTTGGAGAGCTTTTAGCTCACACGTGCATCCGTTGCATGGCAATCCCTACTCGTCACATCCTATCTATCATATGGCCTTCTCTCGCCTATGATTGTCCTCATTGATGTGAGCCTTTCACACCTTTTTGTCTTCCTCCTCCACCTTCTTTCTGTTTCGCCTTTTAGGTGTCAACTTTCTTGCTAACTCTCATCCATTGAATGAGTGCTCAAAATATCGAAAGGGAGTGGATCAGTTTGACTTGTACCTGACTAGTGGTCTGGGGAAACCCCTAATATCGATCTCTTTTCCGCGAACTCGCCTCTGTACCGCCGCCGCCGTCGTTTCAAGACCGGGGCTGCCTGGAGAAGCTGCCTCGGCACCCTGCCGGGAGGAGGAACCCCCTCCGAGAGACCATCCATAGCCATGGACGCCTCCCGGATGTGCCGTGAGTATTCCCCCTTGGACCATGGGTCCGTGACCAGTAGCTATGTGATGTACCTCTCTGCCCTCTTTGTGCTTCCACTTTCGAGACCTCGTGAGCTGCCTCACATGATCGAGGCACTTTTGTAATTTCTGCTGTTGCTATGCTGAGTTTGCTGGGATCTGATGGATTATGAGATGAAAGTGCAATATATCGACCAGAGGGGGGTGAATGGGAGATTTTCAATTTTACTACCAGATTTTAGTTTTCTTCAGGACTGAGGCAATCATGAAGCTGAAGAAGTAACCAAAATGATGAAGAAATAAAACTTCACAGAATGTAATCATTAGGGCAGCTCATCATAATGCAATAGAAATAAATCAATTCAGATAAGCAGAAGTGCTTCAGATGCATAGTATGAAGACAAAGAGCGGAGGGAGACCTGAAGCATAAGAAGTCAACATAGCAAATACTGAAGCTTAAGAGGTTGAAGAGATAGCACCAGAGATTGAAGACATTGATTTGGTAGACCAGTTCAAGTTGCTGTGACAACTCTACGTCTGGTTGGAGAGGCTGAGATTCAACTCAGAAGACATAGTCTTCACCTTGTTCTCCTTGAACTAAAGTCCTCACACTCCGTCCAATAACTCAGGTGAGTCTTCAAGGTAGACTCCCGAAACCTTCACAGACTCAGTCACTCCGGGAAGTCACAATTGCATCTTGACTTCCTCAGACTGAAGACTTCTACACCGGCTGGAAGATCACAGTCTTCAAGAGTAAAAAGCTTCGGATCACTCGAACCGACTTCCTCAGAAATGCTCAACTACTCAGGCTGGTGGTTTTCCTCACATAGGTTCTTCAGTTTCCTCAGAGGTGGGTTGCTCTCAAATGACAAGTGTCGGTTTTTCTCTCGGAGCAGCCAACCCACAAATGGGGCTGGGGGTGGCTATTTATAGCCGCGGAGCAACCCGAGGTGAAAGGACATAAATGCCCATGCATGCAATTACTCTCATGCCCTCGGAAATGACTGTTGCTAGACCAGTTCTAGCCTCTCACCACGTAACACGTGGCACGGTCAAAGTATTCTCTCTCCGGACTCCTCAACCGAATTTAGTTACCTCAGTGTCCTGAAGAACAACGTCTCAGACACATGAGGACTGAACTTATACTGCAGGAGATAACTCTCTCTTTAGGAGAACTGCACTCGCAGTCTCCAGACTCCTCAACCAAAGACAGATTCCTCAGTGTCCTGAAGAACAAGGTCTCAGACACCCGAGGATTTGAACTTCTACTGCAGGAGATTTCCTCAGGGTTTTTCTTCAGGATTCCTAACTGAGCACTTCCTCAGACCTTCGGAACTCGTTTTATTCAACCCCTCCAACAGTGCGGTGATTTCCTACGACTCAAGAAGTATAAAAAGTCTTAGCGAAGACTACGCTTCAACTTCGTCTTCAGCGCGAACGTCCTCAGGATCGTCTTCAGCTTCAGCTTCAACCGAATGCTTCAGGATCCTACTTCCTCAGGATTTCGCGCAACATCATTCTTCAGGAATCTTCATTCTTCAGGAAGCGCACCGATTTCTCCAATGTTCCTCAACATTTTGAGGGGTCGACATTGGTGGTTAAACACCTCATCAGGGACTGTTCTCCTGTGTATACTCACAAACACATCAGTCCCTTAACCGTTTTGTCATCAAACTCCAAAACCTCAATGGGAGGGCACTTGATGCACTTACAATCTCCCCCTTTTTGGTGATTTGATGTCAATCAGGTTAAGCTTCAACGGGGATAAAATTATGAGTTTGAAGAATAAAAACTTTGAAGAACATTTCTGTTATTAAGCTGGATATAATGAAGCTCCCCCTGAGGATATGCATATAAGTTGAAGAATGTTTAATATCTAAAGCATTTTGAGGTATATGAGGAGGTCCCCCTATATCCAGGCATTTTTTAAACAGTGCATGTTATGAAGTGTTTGAGGAATTTAAACAACGCACTGAGAGAGATGTTTGCAGAGATAATCACATGAATATGTGATAAACGTGAGGAAATAGCATGAGGCAACTGAGGAATAGTATCAGGCAAACACCAAAATAACAGTTTACAAGTCGTTACAAAAAAAATTCTGAAGAACGAGAGTTGTAACTGAAGAACCCCATAACTAAAACCCGCTTGAAGACTAACAGATTCTCCCCCTTTGTCATAAAATGAACAAAAAGGGAAAAACTAAAGCTAACGCCCTGTTGAATATGCTTCAAGGCTGAGGTGAGTCACGCCTGAGGCAGTCTGTTGCAGTGTGCGGGCAGGCAGCAGTGTCTTCAGCTTCTTTAGCAGTCATCTCCCGGTTTGAAGAATAGGAATCCATGGCCGGAGGAGGAGTTGTGCAGCGTCTGAATTGCCTCGGGGGTCGGATTGCAGGAATCGGAGGCTTTTGAAGATTCAAATTTGCAAGGTCTTCAGGGGTGAGCACTTCTTTCATCAAGGCATCAAGATGTTGATATGTATGATGAGTATACTGATGCACTTTCTTCACTGAAGAATGCGTCTGAGCCATATAGCTGAGGATTTCAGAAAACTGACGCTTCACCCAATCATGATTTCGGTCAACTTTCTGATGAAGACTAATCAGAAGCTCTCGGTCAGTCATCACTCGAGCCTGAGTTGTATCCTCAGTTGAGGCAAGAGTTCTGGTTTCATCAGTAGTGCGAGACTGAGGATGACGAATGCTTCCACCAAGGGAATTGGTCGGGAGAACTTCTTCATAGAATATGCCTTTGCCCTTGTCATTTGAAGCAATCGTATGCTGAAGCAGTTCGACTGGCGGCAGATATGTCCGATGATTCGGGTGATCAGGTTGGAAATCAATACCAGTCGTGGCTCGGATGAGCTTCATGATCCATGGCGCGTATGGCTTCAGGATATGAGGATTCTATGCTGCATCAACCAGAGTTCTGAAGAAGAAGTCAGGAACGTTGATTGGTCCAGACATGCAGAGGTTGTGGAGTATGTTCTTCATGATGCAAATGACCTCTTCAGCAGTGGATTTGTAGCCTTTAATGGGGCAGAAGGTCTTCGCCAGAATCTTATACAATGTACTTGGCAGATACAGAAGCTCAGAGACTGGAAAATTTGTGCGAGCAGGGGCTTCAGGGGCCTGAGGCTTCATGAGCATGTTCATCAGGTCATCTCGAAGAATTTGAGACCCATAGGAGCAAGCAGTTGAGGAAGTGCACTTGGGCAACTCAAGAATGTCAATTGCTTCAGGAACAGTGATGGTGTAGTGATGATGCTCAGTCATCCACTCGAGGACCCAGGTGTTGATGTCCAGAGGATCTCCTGAAACATACAAAGTTGCATAAAACTGAAGCACAAGCTCTTCATTCCAGTGGATGCAGTCAGAGCAGAACTGAAGCAGCTTGGCATGATGCAAATCCTGAAGCACATTGTTGAAGCAGGAAAGAGCTTCCATATCCAGCAGAGGAATATTCTTGTGAGGAAAAAGTTTGTTTTGCTTGTAGAGCATTGAAGCATAATAGTTCTTCTGAGTGGCAGTCCAGAACCTCAGCAGCTTTCGAGGTGGAGCAGAATGATATGGATTTTGAATCCCCTCTTGGAAGAAACGCATGGCATTGAAGAAATCAGTAGCATCAAAGCTTGGGGTATCATCAGCTTCAAGGTCACGGAAGAACGGTTGCTTCTGCTTCGGACACAAGGACCGAGCTTGAACTGGGCCTTGAGGTGGTGAAGGCGCTTGAGGCACTTCAATCTGAAGAGAGGCTTGAGGTTGAGGCGGAGCTGCTGCAGATGCTTCAGGCACAGAGGTGGTGAGGTCCTTGGGAAGACGAGGTGATGTAGCCTTTTTGTCGTCAGAGCCATCCTTTGAGACTTCAGCATCAGCATTTGTACTGTTTTCTGCTTCAGGAGGGGCATTTGTGCTTTGCTCGGCTTCAGCTTCAGTTTCAGCGGCTGGTGGGTCTGGCTGAGGATCAGCAGTGGTAGGTTCAGCAGCATCAGTATCAGTAGTCGTGGTTGCTGCAGCATCAGTATCAGCAGCAGAGTTTGTGGGAGCACTTGTGTCTTCTGGGTCATCAGCATCAGACGCTGAGGACGATGCACCAACTGATTCTTCAGACTGTAGAGAAGTATCAGGAAGCACCTCAGTCACAGTGTTGGAGTGAGGCTCAGGTGAGAAGACCGTATGAGTGGGCGAGTTGGTCAGCCCGTAATCCTCATCATGGACACGAGGAGTTCCATCATCCATAATGTCGACGTCCATGTCTTCAATCTCAGTGATAACTGGTGGCGGTGGGGACGGTGGAGTTGGAACAATTGGTGTTCCAGCAGGGGGTGGAGTGAAGACGATTAAACTGTGCAGAGGATTTTGAGGTGGAGTTGAGGCATCAGTAATAAGAGCGGTGGTATCAGCGGCTTGTTTTGTCGGAGGAGCTGAGGATAGTGGCGTAGCATCAATGGGGTCCTCAACAGTAGGCTTCTTTGCAGCAGGTGGAGTTGAGGGTTGGGCTGCAGGCATGCGCTTGAGGCTTTTGGCAGAGGTATCAGTGGGTACTGAGGATGCAGGTTGTCGAAGCTTCATCAACTTTGCCATCTGTTGTGAGATCCGTTCCTTGGATTTACCAATATAAGCATGGTTGGTAGCGAACTCAATGTTGAGACGTTGAACTTCGCATTGATGCTCTGTAAACTCCTGAGGAGTAACGTCAGTGATAGATTTCTTCTTGAAGTCACTGTGGACTTTCTTCAGTTTGGCCTTCAACTATTTCTGAAGATCACGTTGATGAATCTCATTTATGAGGAACTGTTGAACATAGAACTTGATGTCTTTAGGGATGTCCAAATCATCAAGCGGAGTGTCAGGCTTGACAGACCAAATTTCAATATACTCCAAGATCTTCTTGGGATCAAGGAGAAGCGGGATTTCTGAACCCGTTGCTTCAGCTTTGCGTCTGGCCGCAGCACGCACATATTCAATCTTATCAGCTTCAGTGGCGACGAAGCCGGCCAAATCCTCAAATTCATCTTCATCATCAGAGGATGGAGGAGTATGATGAATGGCGCCCCGCATAGCAGTTTTCTTCGGTGAGGGGCGAGGGCCGCGTTGAAGAACAGTTTTGGTCTTCAGCTGAGACTGAGGCATTGTGGTTGAGGCCTCAGGAGCACCAGATTCATCAGTGCGTATCCTTGAGGAGGGGGCAGCCCCATCCGTGCGTTGACATGAGGAGCCAACAACTTGAGGCTTAGCTGAGGTCTTCTGGGAGGGTTTCATGCCGGGAGCCTTTTTGCGGTGCTGAGGCGGAGGTTGTTGTCTGGGTTGAGACTGATCCTGAGGCGGAATCTGTATTGATGCGGTCATGTCACGAACCAGATCCCTGACACGGCTCCGACTGCACTTGAGATATTGAGCATATGCATCAGGAAAGTCTTCAGGAGTGTGCATTGTTGTGGGATCAGGAATGACGCCTGGTGCAGGTGGAGGTCGAGCCTTGATACCCAAGGTCTTCAGTGGCGGATTAACGGCAAACATTTCCTCATGTTGAGGATTAAGCCATTGATAGGCCACCCAACGCTTGGCCCATTCTCTTGTGATCTTCTGGACCCTTTTCTTACGATCATCAGCAGTTTCACGTTCTGGAGTCTTCAGTTTCTCATAGAGCTCAGGAGGTAGGTCTCTAGCAGTATCAGTGTGCTTGCGCCGAGGAGCCATTTTCTTCAGCTGAGGAGACTGAGGAATTGTACGTTCGAGCTGAGCTGCAAATGAAGTGAGACTATGAGAACCATACGATTCCTCAGCAGACATGTACCTGTGACAGAATTAAGTTGCGAGGTAAGTGGGGTACGGTTATATGTGTTCATGAGGAATAGGCTGAGGAAAACAAAGGAATGAGGCATAGGTATAGGTCTCAGAAAGCTAGCAGTACAGTTGAGGATTTAACTGGCTTGAGGACACAACAGTACTGAGGAATAATACGCTGAGGAATAATCCACTGAGGAATAAGCATACCAGACTTGAGGAGAATGCTGAGGAACAACAAGTCTTCGTCTTCGGCGACGGCGAACTCAGGCGACGTGAGTGCACGAGCTTGAGGAGCTCAAGGGCGGCGGCGCGAGAGTGAGAGAAGCGGTGGGGGAAATGACCGGGGGGTAGATGGCTATTTATAGAGGGGTGAAAGGCTGAGGGGGTTGTGAAATTTGTGGACGAGATTTCCCCGGATTGTTGGGATCCTCAGTGGCTATCTTAATGGTGGATAATCCGACGTGCGGTAAAATCGCAACAAATTGAATACAGTTGTAACAGAAAATCCGTGATTTGAGGAACTTGAGGACATGGGCTGAGGATGAAGACAAATGGTCTCAGTCTGAGGAATACATGATTTCCGGATGAACACATATGAGATAGACAGATTAGATAAGTGAGCACAGAGAGACGGGTCCGATCACGTTCACCTAGATGAAGAAGCAAAAGTTGAAGAACAATAACTATAGGTGAACGCTGTTGAGGACAAACACGATAATCATCAGTAATGAAGACTTCAAATCCTGAGGAAGTTGAGAGACAACAAATACTGAGGAAGTTGAGAAACAACCAATCCTGAGGTGTTTGGGTGGTGGCGCTACCCACCTTATAGGGAATGAGACACTTGATACCATACAATTGTCGTATGGATCTTGAGTCAATTCCACGTTAATTTCTTCACACTTAGCAAGGTAGTTCCTCATGATTTGAGGAGTACGACGCATCGTGTGTTGTGCATCAGGATTCTTCAATATTGTTTAAGCGTTAGGATGTGTGTCCATTCACTGGACGTTTGAGGAATCTAAGATATTTAGCTCACACCTCAGAGTGCTAAATCGCTTCTCATCCACAGGCTTAGTGAATATATCAGCAAGTTGGTCTTCAGTCTTCACGTGGCTGATGACGATATCTTCCTTCAATACATGATCCCGAAGAAAGTGATACCGAATCTCAATATGCTTCGTCCTCGAGTGCTGTACTGGATTCTGAGAGATCTTGATGGCGCTCTCATTGTCACATAGCAGTGGTACTTTCTTCAAGTTGATGTCGTAGTCCTTCAGAGTTTGCTTCATCCAAAGAAGCTGTGAGCCGCTAGCGCCAGCAGCAATGTATTCAGCTTCAGCGGTGGAGAGGGAGACGCAGTTCTGCTTCTTCAATGACCAGCACACAAGAGAACGTCCGAGGAAATGACATGTTCCTGAGGTAGACTTCCAATCTACTCGATCTCCAGCATAATCAGAGTCTGAGTACCCGACGAGATCCAGCTGTGTGCCTTTTGGATACCATAAGCCTAGAGACGGGGTGTGAGCCAAATATCGAAGAATTCGTTTCACCGCTTGGTGATGCGATTCCTTTGGTGCCGCTTGGAATCGGGGCACACATGCAAACGCTCAACATTATATCCGGCCTAGATGCACATAGATATAGCAGAGAACCTATCATGGAGCGGTATACCTTTTGATCATAGTCCTTGCCATTTTCATTAGGGCCAAGTTGTCCATTTGTGGGCATCGGTGTCTTGATGCCCTTGCAGTCTTGCATCCCAAATTTCATCAGGCACTCCTTGAGGTACTTCTCCTGAGAGATGAAGATGTCGTTGCGTTGTTGACGAATTTGGAGCCCTAAGAAGAACTTCAGTTCGCCCATCATGGACATCTGATACTGTTCACTCATCAAGAATGCAAATTCTTCACTGTATTTCTTGTTAGTGCATCCAAATATTATGTCATCAACATAAATTTGACATATGAATAATGCATCATCATATCGCTTTGTGAAAAGAGTTGGATCGAGGGAACCAGATTTGAAGCCCTTGCTGATGAGGAAGTCCCTTAGTGTGTCATACCAAGCCCGAGGGGCTTGCTTCAGTCCATAGAGGGCTTTCTTCAATCTGTACACCATATCAGGTTTCTTTGCGTCTTCAAAACCTGGAGGTTGAGCAACATATACTTCTTCCTCGATATTACCATTGAGGAAAGCACTTTTCACATCCATTTGATATAACTTGATATTATGATGGTTAGCGAATGCAAGCATAATACGAATGGACTCAAGTCTAGCAACAGGAGCGAAGGTTTCACCGAAGTCGATCCCCTCGACTTGAGTATATCCTTGAGCTACGAGACGAGCTTTGTTTCTGATGACTTGTCCATCTTCATCGAGTTTGTTGCGGTACATCCACTTCTTGCCGATGACATTGTGAACTCGAGGATTAGGACGTTTGACAAGTTCCCAAACATCATTCAGTTTAAAATGAAGAAGTTCGTCTTGCATTGCCTGAATCCATTCCGCTTCTTGGAATGCCTCGGTGACTTTGGTGGGCTCTAAAATTGATACAAACGAGAAATGCCCACAAAAGTTAGCTATACGATTAGCTCTTGCACGAGTAAGAGGACCTGGTAGGTTGACATCAGCGAGGATTTTGTCCACTTGAACTTCATTTGCCACACGAGGAAGTCGAGGAGGATGATCTTGAGGCACATCTTCGTCACTGGTGTCAGATTCATTTGCATCAGCTTCAGGTGCTTCGGGAGCTTCAGGGGTATCAGGAGCCTCAGGATCAGGATCGTTATCAGGATTTGGATGTTCTTCAGGAGAAGGAGGTATGTGGATTTCTTCAGGATGATCCACAGGAATGATGTCACCAGCACCCATCTTCTTGATCTGTTCTTCAGGTGGTGCTTCACCTAAATCATGTGACAGGTGCTCTCTTTGGGAGCCATCAGATTCATCAAATCGCACGTCTACAGTTTCGACAATTTTATAATGACTAATATTGAAGACTCTGTAGGTGTGCGAGTTGATACCATAACCAAGAATGAAGCCCTCACATGCTTTGGGTGCAAATTTGGACTCATGATGAGGATCACGAATCCAGCAGGGTGCACCGAATACTTTGAAGTAACTTACATTGGGTTTCTTACCAACCATTAACTCGTATGATGTTTTATTGAAGAACTTATGAAGATACACTCGATTGACGATGTGGCATGCAGTGTTGATTGCTTCAGCCCACCACTTGAGTGGAGTATTGTACTCAGCCAGCATCGTGCGAGCCATCTCGATGAGGGTTCGATTCTTCCTCTCAACAACTCCATTTTGCTGAGGAGTGTAGGGAGCAGAGAATTCATGAGTGATTCCCAAGTCATCGAGGAATTCTTCCACACCGAAGTTCTTGAACTCAGTGTCGTTGTCGCTTCTAATGTGCTTGATCTTCAGGTTGTAGTTGTTCATGACTCGCAGGGTGAAGCGCTTGAGGATTGCTGGGGTTTCTGACTTATAGAGAAGAAAATGCACCCAAGTGTATCGTGAGAAGTCATCAACAATAACAAGACCATACATATTACCTCCAAAGCTTGAATACTTTGGAGGACCGAATAGATCCATGTGAAGCAATTCCAGTGGTCTCGTAGTAGTCATGATGGTCTTCGCTGGGTGCTTGGCCTTGGTCATCTTTCCAGCTTCGCAAGCACCACAGAGCCGATCCTTTGAGAATCTGATTTCCTCAATCCCGAGGACATGTTTCTTCAGTACCAGCTTCTGAAGATTTCTCATTCCAGCGTGGCCGAGTCTTCGATGCCATAGCCAGCACTCTGAGGCTCTTGCCATGAGGCATGTAGCGACCTGAGGACCTTCAGAGAAATCTACAATATACAGGTCACCTTTCCAAACCCCACTGAAGACAACGGAGTTATCGCAAACCATGAAGACAATACAACCATGTTTTACGAAGAGAACAGCGAGATCAAGATCACACAACATAGATACAGACATCAAGTTGTATCCAAGGGATTCAACAAGCATGACTTTATCAATGTGTTGGTCTCGAGAGATAGCCACTCTGCCGAGACCCAATACCTTACTTTTACCTTTATCAGCGAAGGTGATGGTTTTCTTTGAAGAAGGACTCAGTGATGATTCCATAAGAAGATTTCTGTCACCAGTCATGTGATTTGTGCATCCACTGTCCATCACCCATTCAGCCTTTCCCTGCAAATGAATTAGTATCTCATACAGCAAGTTAGGAGCCAGTCTCAGTTTGAGGAATTTAAGGTTCCTCAGAATTAATTCCTCAGGATGTTCCTCAGGATTGATTCTATGAAACCAAACAATATAATTATCCTTCAACTGACTCAAATGTTGTTGTCCTGGGCATATGATCTGCAGAAATTGTAATTGCCTCAGGACATGTCCCTGCAAGCATGATTAGTTCTTAACCACCCACATCTTTATGGGTGGTCTTGAGGCACATGAGGATTGATGAGGGTGATGAGACCTAATGGGGTGTGAGATGGTAGCATCAGGATAAACAAATGAATAAGCATTCTTATGTGGAGCTTCCCTGTGAACAAAATGGTTAGCAGATACATGATTATAATCATTTCCATTTGAGGTATCGTCCTCAGATGATCTCCTCAGCTCATTTGCATCTGCATTCACAGGAAGGTTAGTGATGAGTTCCTTCGGAACCCAGATCTGCTTGACTGGAGGACCGTTCCTGCAGTTAGTTCTGATGTATCTGGCAAATACTTCACCATTACCATTCTTAAACAGTTTATAGTTTGAGTCAAATGACTCAATCATCACATCTGAAGAAACAGCATCATAACCAGATAAGGTATAGGGATCAGGAGGGGGCATCTTTGCCCGAACCCAAGTGGTTTCTGGATATTGTTCAGGTTTCCAGTAAGACCCATCGGGGTTGAGTTTCCGAGTGAATGCGACACCTTCTTTCCTCGGGTTTCTGTTGAGGATCTGTTTCTTGAGGATGTCACAAAGGGTCTGATGTCCTTTCAGACACTTGAACATGCCTGTTTCCAGTAGACTCTTCAACCTAGCATTTTCTTCAGCAATGTCTATGGTATCCTCAGATGAGGGGTTAGATACCACAGAGGCAATAGAAATAACAGAGTCTGAAGACATTGAGGAACTAGACACAGAGATGATACGATCATGTTCAATGCATTTTAAACAGGGAGGATTAAATCCTTCTTGTGGCATGATGATATGTTGGGAGAGGAGTGAATCATTTTCTTTCCTCAGATCGTCATGAGTCATCCTTACACGTTCAAGTTCTTGTTTCTTCATGAGGAACTCATGAGACAGCTTTTCATGATCGGTAAGGAGTGCCTCATGACGATTGAACAAGTCATCAAACTTTAACTGAAGAGTGTTTGATTCTTCAGTCAACTTTTGAGTCTTCGTCATTTCCTCAACCAAAATATCATCACTTTTTTTAGTGAGATCTGAGTCTTTTCAAGTGCACGTTGTTGCTTAGATGCAAGTTTAGCAAGTTTAGCATAGTTTTCATCAGGTTCTTCATCAGAGGGTTCATCTGATGATGAGTAAGAAGATACCTTGGAGGACTTGCCCATGAAGCAAAAGGCAGGAGTTGTGTCTTCAGCTTCATCATCAACATATGATAGACCAGATTCCTCAGTGCTGAAGATTGACTTTGAGACAAGCGTCGTGGCCGGCCACACCCTCAGATTCTTCAGATTCTTCTTCCTCAGCATCAGGGTTGGAACCAGATTCTTCCGAGTCCAATTCTTTGCCGAGATATGCGCGAGCCTTACGGGAACTGTTGTTCCTGTATCCAGCAGACTTTGAGGATCTTGAGGATTTCTTCTTTGTCTTTTCATCAAAACTATCATCTTTCCCTTTCTTCTTCTTCTTCAGTCTAGCTTCCTTTTCCCATAAAGGACACTCAGCGATGTAATGCCCAGGTTTCTTGCACTTGTGGCAGACTCTCTTTCTTGCTTCGACAGAGTCATCATCTTTGCTTTTTCTTGAGGAATTTCCGAAGCGATTCTTCTTCGTGAATCTCTGAAACTTTCTGGTGAGGAGAGCAAGTTCACGGCTGAGAGTTTCAGGATTATCAGTATCAGCCTCAGACTCTTCATCAGAGGACACTCTTCGTGCTCTAGCTTTTAGCGCGCGGACTTTAGGCGTGGTGCTGTATAAATCTCGTTTTTCAGAGAGCTTCAGTTCATGAGCATTGAGGCGCTCGAGAATGTCCGTTGGATCCAGAGTCTTGAAGTCAGGCCTTTCTTGAATCATCAGCGATAGGAACTCAAATGATTCATCCAGTGACCTCGGTAGTTTCTTCACAACTTCATGGTCTGTGATATCAGCGGCACCTAATGCTTGAAGTTCATTGGATATGTCAGTGAGTCTGTCAAAGGTTTGTTGCACGTGCTCATTGTCCAGCCTCTTGAACCTGTTGAAGAGACTGCGGAGTGTATCAACCCGTGAGTCTCGTTGAGCAGAGACTCCTTCATTGACTTTAGACAGTCTTGTCCATATCTTCTTTGCAGTATCCAGACCACTGATACGGTTGAACTGGGCCTTGTTGAGATGACCACCAATGATGCTTCGAGCTTTTGCATCAAGCTGCCAGTTCTTCTTGACAACTTCAGGAGCAGTCATCAAATTTGCTTCAGGAATGCCTTGATCAACAATATCCCACAGATCCTTGTCAATGGCTTCAAGATGCATCCTCATCTTGTTCTTCCAGTATGGATAGTCTGTCCCGTCGAAGATAGGGCAGTTTGAGGCAACACTCATTGTACCTAAGGTCGACATAACTAAAACTCTAGGTGGTTAAACAGAACCACACAGAACAAGGGAGTACCTTGCTCTGATACCAATTGAAAGTGCAATATATCGACCAGAGGGGGTGAATGGGAGATTTTCAATTTTACTACCAGATTTTAGTTTTCTTCAAGACTGAGGCAATCATGAAGCTGAAGAAGTAACCAAAATGATGAAGAAATAAAACTTCACAGAATGTAATCATTAGGGCAGCTCATCATAATGCAACAGAAATAAATCAATTCAGATAAGCAGAAGTGCTTCAGATGCATAGTATGAAGACAAAGAGCGGAGGGAGAGCTGAAGCATCAGAAGTCAACATAGCAAATACTGAAGCTTAAGAGGTTGAAGAGATAGCACCAGAGATTGAAGACATTGATTTGGTAGACCAGTTCAAGTTGTTGTGACAACTCTACGTCTGGTTGGAGAGGCTGAGATTCAACTCAGAAGACATAGTCTTCACCTTGTTCTCCTTGAACTAAAGTCCTCAGACTCCGTCCAATAACTCAAGTGAGTCTTCAAGGTAGACTCCCGAAACCTTCACAGACTCAGTCACTCCGGGAAGTCACAATTGCATCTTGACTTCCTCAGACTGAAGACTTCTACACCGGCTGGAAGATCACAGTCTTCAAGAGTAAAAAGCTTCGGATCACTCGAACCGACTTCCTCAGAAATGATCAACTACTCAGGCTGGTGGTTTTCCTCACATAGGTTCTTCAGTTTCCTCAGAGGTGGGTTGCTCTCAAATGACAAGTGTCAGTTTTTCTCTCGGAGCAGCCAACCCACAAATGGGGCTGGGGGTGGCTATTTATAGCCGCGGAGCAACCCGAGGTGAAAGGACATAAATGCCCATGCATGCAATTACTCTCATGCCCTCGGAAATGACTGTTGCTAGACCAGTTCTAGCCTCTCACCACGTAACACGTGGCACGGTCAAAGTATTCTCTCTCCAGACTCCTCAACCGAAGTTAGTTACCTCAGTGTCCTGAAGAACAACGTCTCAGACACATGAGGACTGAACTTCTACTGCAGGAGATAACTCTCTCTTCAGGAGAACTGCACTCGCAGTCTCCAGACTCCTCAACCGAAGACAGATTCCTCAGTGTCCTGAAGAACAAGGTCTCAGACACCCGAGGAACTGAACTTCTACTGCAGGAGATTTCCTCAGGGTTTTTCTTCAGGATTCCTAACTGAGCACTTCCTCAGACCTTCGGAACTCGTTTTCTTCAACCCCTCCAACAGTGCGGTGATTTCCTACAACTCAAGAAGTATAAAAAGTCTTAGCGAAGACTACGCTTCAACTTCGTCTTCAGCGCGAACGTCCTCAGGATCGTCTTCAGCTTCAGCTTCAACCGAATGCTTCAGGATCCTACTTCCTCAGGATTTCGCGCAACTTCATTCTTCAGGAATCTTCATTCTTCAGGAAGCGCACCGATTTCTCCAATGTTCCTCAACATTTTGAGGGGTCGACATTGGTGGTTAAACACCTCATCAGGGACTGTTCTCCTGTGTATACTCACAAACACATCAGTCCCTTAACCGTTTTGTCATCAAACTCCAAAACCTCAAGGGGAGGGCACTTGATGCACTTACATGAGACTATGTTCAGATTGTGATGAGTAATATATTTGGTTCTTCTCTTTTATATTTTGTTCTTGAGTAAATTCTTGCATGTTCTCCGTTGCAGTATTTTGCTTTGGCCAAGTAGTTTGCTTGCAACTCCAAGAGGGAGCGTTATGCTTGATTGTGGGTTCAGCCCCCTGATGTCTAGCTTGAGTGACAGAAACATGAGACTAGGGGATGTGCTGTTGCCACCAGGGATAAAACAACGGTGCTTGTACCCGCGGGTGCAAGGATTGTTTACTTTACGCAAAGTTCTTTTAATGCAGTTGTCTGTTGCTTTGAGTTTACACTTTGGGTGGGATTCGCAACTTAATACCAGCGGGATGTTCTGGATAGATATCTCAAGGTGGATGATTCGTAGTAGATGCAGTTGGATTTCGGTCTACTTACCTTGGTGTACTGCCCATTGCTTTTGAGCCCTTCCTTTCTTTGCAGCATAGTTAGCATTGCGGTGCCTTCATAATTCTGTCAATTGCCGAGCTGTGATTTTTTTACCTCGCTAGCACTTTTATCGTCTTTTGGGAGAAAGACATCACTAGTGAAAATCACGGGACCCCGATCCATCTTCACATCACTGTTTACACCCTTAGTTTACTTTCAGTCTTTACTTTCAGTTCCACTTTTATCTCTTGTGTTGATCCTTTGTAAACAGCAAGGCCGGAGGAATTGACAACTCCTCTGTACTCGTTGGGAGCAAAGTTATTTGTATCTGTGTGCAGGTCCAGGTAAAGCTAGCAACCTCGGCGCCATTTTTCACTTTACCACATTCTTGTATCCTTCGGAGTCCTACGGGAGACAAACCTTGGTATCTTTGCCAAGGGAAAACTTGCCGCTGCACTATATCTCACCCTGCACTTGGGGTAACCAACGAGGCTTGAAGAGTATTAACACTCTCTTGCCATCAACCAGGTGAGTAGATGTGTATTGGATTGATATGGACGTCTCCCCTCCCAGCCTTTATATACTAGGCTAGGTCTCGTGGAGTCCGTACTAGGTTACAAAGATAGTTTCCTAGTTCTAGTCTTGCCTTGTACGCCAAGTTGTACCTTCCATAATGACGAGGGGGTGACCCCATGACTCCTGCGTATGAGACTACCCGGTGCGTATGAAGACAGAAGGCCCGCTAGGGCGCCACGACAAAGCCCACGGCTGGCCCGACCAAGCACCGACGTAGGAGTCCGCGACTAGTATGGAAGGAAAAACTTGGCGTACAAGGCAAGACTAGAACTAGGAAACTATCTTTGTAACCTAGTACGGACTCGCCGAGACCTAGCCTAGTATATAAAGGTTGGGAGGGGAGATGTCCAGGACAATCCGATACACATCTACTCATCTAACCTTGCGAGAACTCACCTTGGCCTCCACTGTAATCGCCCCCTTACGCAATAATATCGAGCAGGAAGTGCTTCTCCTGTTAGCCGACGAGTATCGTCCAACCTGTGCCTTCTGTATGACTAACCTAGGGTCCCTGACCATGGGATTTGGCGGGGTTGATCCCCGTCAATTAGCGCCGTTTGTGGGAACTACACAGCTTGGAATCACGATCTCGGCGGTCCCTCTCTCAGCAGATCAAGACTCGAGGACTGGAACCAGATCTAGCCCGCTCGAGGAATTCAAGTTCACCACAAGCATCTACATCGTCTCGTCAAGATCATCTAGCCTACAGCCGAATCAAACCCGGCACCCCGACGACCACCAGATCCATCGCCGACGGAAAAGAACTCGACGACTCAGAAGGAAAACGTGAGGACTCTACTCGGGTATACCACTTGAAGAGTCGCGGCATGTAACAGTAGGCTCGCCCACCAGTCGACGACCCGCCGCCGCCCGGACTCCCACCACATGCCAAGACAGGGACTCCGAAACCCAGACCAGACAGTACTACGACCCGGATCAAAGGCCAGATGAATTCGCCAACTTCATCTGGAGCCAATCACTCAGCGACGGGATAGAACTTGACCCAAGATTACACAGCCGAGCAGAAAACCCTCGCAGATCTTCCAAAACTCAAGGAGAAGAAGGCACGCCGGCTCCAACAAGCTCACAGCTAAAGAGCAACTGGAAGGACCTTGCGCGATCCACTGTTTTGAAGACAATCGGGGACATCTCAGAGCAAGCCACACCCTAGGAGATTTCCGCCTATTCACCGAACTCTCCAACAGCCTCAAGGAGGAGAAGCAGCGTGAAGCCAAACGCACTCGAAGAAGCGCGCAGTCGCCCGCAACAAGTACAGAGGGGCAATACCCCACGTCCCACGGACAAATCTGCATGATCCAAGAAGGAAGACCATCGAAAGCAAAGCAAGATGCCTACACCTTGCAGGCCAAAGCAGCCAAAGGCCTAAAGATAACTGAAACCTACCAACTGAGCGGCGCTGAGACCAGCATCACCTTCTCACAGAGCGACCATCCGCCCGCAGTCCAAAGGCCTGGACATGCACCCCTGGTCCTCGAAGCCCAGATCGGAGGATACGACATGGACAGAGTCTTCATGGACGGAGGCAGCAGTCTAAACATAATCTTCGCCAGCACCCTATGCAAGGTGTTAATCCCACGATCAGTTTGGAAAAAGTCAGGCACCACAATATACAGCGTAGTTTCGAGCGAAGAAGCCACCTCCATCGGAACAATACAGCTTGATGTGATCTTCGGCAGCAAGCGCAACTTTGCAAAGCAAGCGCTCGAGTTCGAAGTGCTCGACTACCTGTCGTAGTATCACGCCATACTCGGGCGACCAGCTGATACGTCTAAAACGTATCTATAATTTCTGCTTTCTCCATGCATGTTTTGTGTGATATTTCTATGATCTAGATGCACTTTCATACATTTTTTATCATATTTGGACTAACCTATTAACTCAGTGCACCCCAGTGCCAGTTCCTGTTTTCTGCTGTTTTTCTATTTCAGTTTTCCCCTATACAAAAAGTGCCAGAAAAATTCGGGAAAATTCAGATAAAAAATCAGCGTGACGGAAGCTTTGAGAAGAGCCCGGGAGGGGCCAGAGGGGAGCCAGGGGGGCCCAGGCGGCTACCCGGCGAGGCCCCACTCCTGGTCGCGCCAGGGGGGCGCCTGGGGCCCTTGTCCCACCTCTGACTGTCCCCTTTCGCCTATTTATCCCCCGTCACGGGAAAACCCCAGGGAGAGAACCCTATTCCGTGAACTCGCCTCTGTTCCGCCGCCACCGCGCTTCCGAAGATCGGGAGCACCAAAAGACCTCTTCCCGGCACCCTGCCGGAGGGAGGATTGACCTCCGGGAGTCTCTTCTCCACCATGGATGCTCCCCGGATGTCTCGTGAGTAGTTTTCCTTGGACCATGGGTCCGTGATCAGTAGCTATGTGATGTTCTCCTCTCCTCTTTGATCTTCATTGTTTAGACCTCGTGAGCTGCCCAACATGATCGAGGCACCTTTGTAATATTTCTGCTATTGCTATGTTGAGTTTGATAGGATCTGATGGATTATGAGATTATGTTCAGATTGTGATTGAGTAATATATTTGGTTTTTATCTCTTATATTTTTGTTCCTAAGTAATTCTTGCATGTTCCCCGTTGCTGTTTATTGCTTTGGCCAAGTAGTAGGTAGTGACTCCAAGAGGGAGCGTTGTGCTAGATTGTGGGTTCATGCCCCCCGATGACAAGCTTGAGTGACAGAAACATGAGTCTAGGGGATGTGTTGTTGCCACAAGGGGGAAAACAACGGTGCTTGTAACCGCGGATACAAGGATTGTTTACTTTACGCAGAGTTCTTTTTAATGCAGTTGTCTGTTGCTTTGGGTTTACACTTTGGGTGGGGCTCGCAACTTAATACCAGCGAGATGTTCTGGATAGATATCTCAAGGTGGATGATTAGTAGTAGATGCAGATGGATTTCGGTCTACTTACCTTGGCGTACTGCCTGTGCTTTTGAACCTCTTCCTTTCTTTTGTAGCATAGTTAGCATTGCGGTGCGTTCATAATCCTGTCAATTGCCTTTCTGTAATTTGTTTACCTCGCATAGCAATTTTTATCGTCTTTTGGGAGAGAGACATCACTAGAGAACATCACGTATCCCGGTCCATATCCTTATCATTGTTTCCACGTTATATTTACTTTTCTGCATTTACTTTCAAGTTGCTATTATTTTCCCTTGCATTTTATCCTTTGTAAACAACAAGACCGGAGAGATTGACAACCTCTCTGAACTTCGTTGGGAACAAAGTTATCTGTGTCTGTGTGCAGGTCCGCGTCAGTTGCGCCGCTGACACCTACTTATCATCTCTGGAGTCCTACTGGAAACAAACCTTGGTATCTTTACCGAGGGAAATTTGCTGCTGTGCTGCATCACGCCTTCCACTTGGGGCTCACCAACGAAGGGCGAGAAGACTACACCCGTCAATCCTCGCGCCATCACCATCGTTCGCACAGTTGATGGCGGTTTCACACTGCGCGTATCTCAAGCTCAAGATGCCAGGACCCGCAGGAATCATCACAGTCAAGGGAAGCTTTACCAAATCGGACCAGTGCGACCGCGACTTCCACAAAGTCTCCGACACATTTGGATCCCAACAACAGCTCGAAGAAATAGCAATGGTGACGGACAAAAGCATATTTCCGCTGGCAAGCCGAAGCGAGACAAAAGAATTTGGCCGCGATTTCAGCATCCACAGCGACACAATCACACACCAAGTCCACCCAACAGACCCAGAGAAGACAGTTCGCGTATATTCCCATCTTCCAGAAGAGCAAGCAACCGCCCTCATAACCTTCCTTCGTGAAGAGTGGAAAATTTTCGCCTGGTGCCCAGCCGACATGCCCGGGATACCACGAGAATTCGCAGAACACGCGCTCCACATCAAGCCAAACACCAAACCAGTAAAGCAGGCACTGCGACGATTCTCAGAACCCAAGCGCAGAGCAATCGGAGAAGAAGTCAACCGACTACTCAACGCATAGTTCATCAGAGAGAAGAAGAAAGCAACATGGATAGAAAACCCTGTCCTAGTCCCTAAAAATGACACCGAGGTACTGAGGATGTGCGTCGACTATGGGCCTATCAACAAGCACTGCCCAAAAGACCACTTCCCCCTGCCAAGAATCGATCAAATATCGACTCCACAGCAGGATGCGACCTCCTCTCCTTCCTCGACACATACTCAGGGTACAACCAGATCAGGATGAAGCAAGAAGACGAAGAGCACACCTCGTTCATCACTCCCTAGGGAGTATTCTGCTACCAAACAATCCCCTTTGGCCTAAAAAATGTGGGAGCCACATACCAGCGGATGATGCAAGCATGTTTGAGGGACTAGATTGGCAGGAACGTCCAGGTCTATGTAGACGGCATTGTCATCAAAACCTATAGCGCAAACACGCTACTCGACGACATCCGCGAGACATTCGCGGCCCTCAACAAGTACAGGACCAAGCTCAACCCCAAAAAATGCGTGTTCGGCATCCCAGCCGGAAAATTACTCGGATACATGGTCTCTGCCCGGGGAATCGAAGCAAACCCCGAAAAGGTTCAAGCAATCGCCAAGATGCAAAGGCCAACCAATATCAGAGGAGTACAGCAGCTCATAGGAAAGCTCGCAGCATTGAGCCGCTTCATCAGCAGGTTAGGAAAAAGGACTTTACCGTTCTACAAACTGCTAAGAAAAGGAGAAAAAATCAAGTGGACCGAGGAAGCCAGCAATGCATTCGCAGACTTAAAGAAGACCCTCTCGACCCCACCAATCTTGGAGGTGCCTAAAGAAATGGAAAAGTTGTATCTCTACATAGTAGCACGCAGTAGTGTCGTGAGCACAGTGCTTGTCGTCGAGCGCACAGAAGAAGGCAAAATCCAGAGCATCCAAAGACCAATTTACTACCTCAGCATGCTACTCACGAAGCCACAGCAGCAGTACCCACACTACCAGAAGCTCCTGCTCGCCATCATATTGACCTCCAGGAAATTATCGCACTACTTCGACGAACACTCCATCACAATCGTGAGCAGTGCACCACTCGCGGACATTCTCAACAATCCCGGAGTGGCCGGTCGAGTCGCCGAGTGGAACATGGAGCTCAGTCTGTGGGACCTGCAGTTCAAACACCCGACAGCAATCAAAACCCAAGTACTCCCAGACTTCCTGGTCGAGTGGGAAGAAGTCCAAACACCAGGTCCCCGCCTATCCAACTCATCGACGATGTATTTCGACGGATCTAAAATACAGCAAGGAGCCGGAGCAGGCATCCTCCTAGTCTCCCCCAAAGGAATAAAACTCAAATACATCCTCCAGATCAACTTCAGAAACGCCTCCAACAACGAAGCAGAATACGAGGCACTAATTCACGGCATGCGCATGGCAAAAACCTGTGGTGCCACTCACCTTTCGATCTATGGCGACTCCAACCTCATCGTCCAGCAGGCGATGAGAGACTGTAACGCAGTCGCAGACAACATGGCAGCTTACCAGAAGCTCTATAACACACTAGAGGGAGGATTCGACGGCTGTGAACTCAATTACATCCCCAGAGAAAATAATACAGAAGACGACGAACTTGCGAACATAGGATCGACTCGAGGACCAATACCACCAGGCGTTTTCCTCGAGAGCATCAACCAGAGTTCAATAAAAGGGAAGTCAGCGGAACCCAAGATAGTCGCAGAGGAAGACGACACAAATGAGCGAGCACAGGTGGCAGCAACGAGCGCAGCTGACGGCACAAACAACCAAGCAATCGAATTCGAAGAGCCAGCAGCACTCAAAGACTCGGCCTAGGAAAGGCACTTCCTTTCATTTCTAGTCGAACACACCCTACCACAATACGTCGCAGAAGCCCGACGCATCAGTCGACGATCTAAGGCATTCACAGTAATCAACAGAAAGCTCTACAAGCGCAGCAATTCTCAGGTCCTCCAAAAGTGTATAGACGAAGAAGACGGCAAAGCCCTACTGCTTGAGATTCACGAAGGCACTTGTGGACATCACGCAAGCAGTCGCGCACTCGTGGACAAGGCCTTTCGAGTAGGTTTCTACTGGTCGACCGCTATGAGAAATGTAGAGGATATCGTACGGCGTTGCATCGCCTGCCAAAAGTTCGCCAGCAGGCCTCACGCCCCAGCATCGGAACTCAAAACCATACTGTTATCATGGCCATTTGCCACATGGGGCCTCGACATGGTGGGCCCACTCAAGAAATCATCAAAAGGAGGACGAACACACCTACTAGTCGCAGTTGACAAGTTCACCGAATGGATCAAAGCAGTACCAATCACCAGATCAACGGCCCTCACGGCAGTCAACTTCATCAAATCAATCATCTTCAGATTCGGGATACCACACAACATCATCACAGACAATGGTACAAACTTCACAGCAGCAGAGTTCCAAAACGTCTGTCAAGAGCTGGGCATCAAAATCAACTACGCATCAGTCGCACACCCGCAGTCCAACGGCCAAGTGGAGAAAGCAAACGGCCTAGTATGCGGGGGAATAAAGAAGCGACTCCTAGCACCACTAGAACAAGCCGCAAGCAACTGGGTAGAAGAGCTCCCCGCAGTACTATGGAGCCTGCGCACCACCCCAAATAGCTCGACCCAGTATACACCTTTCTTCTTGGTATACGGGGCAGAAGCAGTGCTGCCGCACGACTTAAAATTTGGATCCCCCGGAATCTCAGGGTACGAAGAGGAAGAGGCAGAATAAGTGTTGTAGAACGACAAAGACATAGCAGATGAGGCTCGGGACACAGCTATCACAAGATCTGAAGGATACCAGGACAAATTACGCACATATCGAAGCAGTTGCCTGCGGACCAGAACGTTCAGCAAAGGAGACCTTGTGCTACGGCTAATACAGGAAAAAGTGCACAAACTTGACCCACAATGGGAAGGGTCGTTCATCAACTCGGAAGTCATAGGAGGAGGAGCATACAGATTGAAGAATCTGAAGACCAATGAGGACGTGGGAAATCCATGGAACGTAGCGAACCTACGCCTGTTCTACCCATAGTCCTCTAGGCATTATCAGAGACATCGGCAGCAGCACTGATCGGCAACACATGTAAAACTCAAAGGAATAAAATAATGTTGCCCAAAGCATCTTACTCAAAAGCACTCGGGGGCTCGAGCATAAAACTCCCCCCGAGAGACGCTATCTTCGCTCATGCGACCTATACTCAAAATCACCCAGGGGCTCGAGCATAAAACTCCCCCCGAGAGACGATATCTTCGCTCACGCGACCTATACTCAAAAGCACCCGGGGGCTCGAGCATAAAACTCCCCCCGAGAGACGCTAACTTCGCTCACGCAACCTATACTTAAAAGCACTCGGGGGCTCGAGCCTAAAACTCCCCCCGAGAGACGCTATCTTCGCTCACGCGACCTTTACTTAAAAAAGCACTCGGGGGCTCGAGCATAAAACTCCCCCCGAGAGACGCTATCCTCGCTAAAAAACGCGACCTTATCTACAACCATCGGGAGGCCAGAATGCAAGACTCTCGCCAAAAAACAAAAGCTCTGGCAAAGAAAGTCGCATCGAAAAGTGCACGGTTCTTTAGTCTTCACCCGATCGCAAGCAATCACCTAAAGACTCGGGGGCTACTCCCATCGGGATCGCTGGCGCGCACGCGATCCAAACTTGGAAAAAATTCAAAAACAGCTACAAACCAGTGAGACAAAAATTCATAAAGCCTATGCTTGATTCTGCAAATCAAACGCAGCCTCGGGGGCTACTCCCATCGGGAGCGCTGGCGCGCACCCACAGAGACAAAGACAGTTTTGTTACAAAGGAGTCAAAGACAGTTTCATTACAAAGGAGTCGAAGACAGCTTCATTACAAAGGAGTCGAAGACAGTTTCATTACAAAGGAGTCGAAGACAGTTTCATTACAAAGGAGTCGAAGACAATTTCATTACAAAGGAGTCGAAGACAATTTCATTACAAAGGAGTCGAAGACAGTCATTTCATTACAAAAAGTCGAAACGACAGTTGCCGCTACAGAAGGACCCGTGGAACTACAAGATGGGCTACATTCAACTTCTACATCTGTGCTCATGCTGAGATAATTGGCACTTTCGTGCCACAACCCGACGGGCATCACCACAGACAAAGTAGCAACTGTAGGAGATATGCCCTAGAGGCAATAATAAATGTTATTATTTATCCCCATGTTCCTAATTATGTTTATATTCCATGCTATAACTGCTATGGTTCTCGAGTCTGCAATAACCACGAGGCTCGGAGGAAGACTCATATGCACGTGTGGAATAATAAACGGATAAAATATATATATTCCTAGTCTCGCCTCTAAGACTAGCTCAAGTGTTGCATGATGGTTCTGTTTTCCTGATCATGGGCATGACTATGCCGGCAATTTTGAGGGCACAATGTTAGAAGAACATTTGTGTTGAATCGACCCAGTTTGATGTTATGCTATGAGATACATTCGTCACCAGTTAATGGATTATAACACAGAGAAAGTTGAGCGTTTGCATAATTCCTTAGACCATGAGAGTATCGAGTTCCTTCGTACTTGCTTCGTGAACTTTGGGGTTTGTTAAACGTCATCTGTAAAAGGGTGGCTATTACGGCGGCTTACGGGTTCACGGAAAAGTATGACCAGGAACTAGGTAGCTCAAGATTGGGATTTGCTCCTCCGTCGATGGAGAGATATTCTTCGGGCCCTCTCGGTGTTACAGTATCCACCATCGTCTGGCCAGACACAGTGTGATTTGATCACAGGGATGCCGGAACACGGGAACGAGAAAAGAGAACAATACCGGAAACGAGGTAACTGGCATAGTGGACAAGTTGTTGATTCACGGGGATGCCGATAAGTCTCACCTCGGGTGTTTGTAACATATCGCGAAGCAACAGGAATAGCACACGGCAACTGGAGGTTCACTCGAATATTTATTCGTGTGGGTATAGGGGTCAATATGGGTGTCCACGGCTCCGATGTTGATCATTGATCGGAAAGTGTTCCGGGTCATGTCTATACTTCACCGAACCTATAGGGTCACACGCTTAAGGGTCATCTATCTGCTGAATACTAGACAGGGAGTCTAAGAGAAAGTCACCGAAAAGGTTTCGGAGAAAACGGAAAAGTTCTGGAGAGAGAACACCGGAATAGTTTCGGTAAAACCGAAAAGTTGTTTCGGAGTGAACCACTAAGCCGAAAAGGTTTCGGTAAGCACCTGGTACTTTTGGAGGGTGCCTGAATTGTTCTGGTAACTTCTGGAATTTTTCTGGAGAAAAGAATAAAATATTTTTTTCGGAAATATTTCGGAGCTGCCGGAAATTCTTAGGTTGCTTTTCGCAGATGAAAATCACTAATCCGGAATTGTTTCGGAACACGCCCAAAATCTTTTTAGTGGGTGTTGGAATTATTCTAAGACCCACAGAAATATTTTTGGATTTTTCGGACGCGAAAAAGTGGTGTCATGAATAGTAAAAAGTACTACTTGAGATATTTTTGGAAAGCCTTCTAGAAGGACTTGGGAGCCAAGAAAGCCCCCTTGGGTTTCCTATAAATAGAGGTGTGAGGGCAGCCCCATATCCTTGATCCAAGCTCTCCCTTGAGTTCTATACAAATGCCATGCATGATCTGGCTTTCTCTCTCCCTCCCAGCGAAATAGTTTCGTAGAGCCGAAAGGCTGTCTAGGTTCCGGCAGGAACTAGTTCTGGACGGCGAAGCCCTGTCGGATAGCTGACACCGTATGTGTGCAACCCCGTAGAGAGGTCGTAGTTTCGATCTTTTGCCCGAAGGGCTGTCCAAATTATCGTTCGAGTTTCAAGGGTCCTCCCGAAGGGCTGTCCGAGTTACCGATCGAGTTTCAAGGGGCCTCCCGAAGGGCTGTCCATGACACCGTCCGAGGGACTGTCCGACCGCCTCCCGGAGCGCTGTTCGAGGAGCAGACGAGGGAGAACATCCTCGCGGTTGGGAGGTTGTAAATCCTAGCTGCGGGGATCTGCACCGACGATCTACATCGACTCTACTTCCGCTGCGCTACGAGTCGGTAACGATCAGATCAAAACCTTGTATGCAGTCTCCATAGTGGTCCTGGGCGTGTTCGTAGTGCGGAAATTTTTGTTTTCTGTTGCGTTCCCCTACAGTGGCATCAGAGCCGTGCTATGCGTAGATGCATGTTGCGATCTAGAATACATAGAGATGTATGGGTATTGCATAATATAATTTTGGAGTAGATTAGATCTATTGCTGAAAATTATTTATGCGGGTGGCAGATGAAATCTGTTACCCGATGTTCTTGTTGCTTCCCTGGAATTTGTGTATTTCTGATCTCAATAACAGTATGGTGGAGTTTCAAAGTTCTGGCAATCTGCGATCCTGATTGATCAAAGAAGTGCTAACAGTTCGTTGAATTCCACCGTAGTTAGAGAAAGAAGAAATTCTGCAGACTAAAGGGCAATGCAGATATGATCTGCACGGGGATCACGCGTATGACGAAGTTCAGTATGGGGCTCGAGATTTTATTATCTCGTGTTTCATACACCCCGCAAAGTTAATCTAGCGACTTGAATAATCATGCTTGATGATAAACGTTGGTAGCTGCGGTTTAAGTCAAAACCTTAGAAGCCACGTAAAATAAAATTTTGCATAAACCGATTAGAGGCGTCTAACTTGGTTTTGCAGGATGTGCATGTGATGTGGTATAGCAAAGCTCATATTAATTTGATTATGTATGAGATGACTATATAATGTAAATTTATTAACATGACCTGCGTGTCATGATTCGGCATGATGGCTGGAGCCATATGATTGTCACTTTAATGACCTGCGAGTCAACCTTAAGTAATGCACTTATTTTATTAGCTATAGAGATAGCAATATTATTTGGTGCATCGACAAGGTGGTGGAAAACTTCGCGAAGGTGAACTCCGACGCAAATACCAAAGACGAAGAAATACTTGACTTCTCCGTCAGAAGGGGCTATACCATATCATGTAATTATGAATTACCTGAGATGTTTATCCCTTAAGTTGCACCCTTCTTGATTGCGCGGTAGTCGCTTTTTATTAGGGTGATCTCTCACTTAAAATATCAAGTAGTTAGTGTTCTCCCAAATGTAGCACCGTCACAGCATCTATCCTTTCGGGGTGCGCCATGGATGCATGGGTACGAACGACTGGAGAAATGTAAGGCGGGTGAGGTCAGACCTCGCAGCAAGATCACTTGGTTGTCTTGACGTTCATGGCAGGATCGTCCTGAGCTCGGAACACATGCATCGAAAGATGAACAAGAGTCACATAGAGATGTGATCGGCAAGTTGGCCTACCAAATCAAAATCCTCGTCATGAGATGATGATTCTATGGCGTTGTATTGATATTTGGATCTTGAATCACTCATAATCAATTTTGAGAGATATTGATTTGAGTGGGAGCGCATTTTAGAATTAACTTGTTTAATTCTGAGTGCAAATTAATTATGAACACTGTCTAAGTATAATTTGCTAATAGTTGTAAAATAATGGCTCGCGTTTCCACCTTCCCTATTAAAATTGAATAAGTTGTTAAGTATCTGGTTAAAACTTTACGGTTGGTAACGTAATGCGAGGATTGTCCTCAAGAGTGTCGAGAAGGATTTTGTCCTATCGCATGCTTTCGGTGTCCTCCCGCTAATGCTATGGATGATGTGACTCTCGTCCTTTGATCCAAAAGCTAGAATTCCATTGTGGTCAAGTGCAATACGTTTGCTTCCATAAAACTCGAACTTCACAAGTTTGGGATAGTTATGTAATATTCATGGAACTGAAAATTGTTTTCAGATACAGACAAAGGCTAAAAGATATGAGATATCCAAAGCAATATTTGTTTGCAAAGTATTAGTAAAGTGTTTACTGGGCATTTGACTGATAGGAGAGGGATCCAGAAGAACGCCTGTCATATGATGAAGGTGAATAAAACAAACAACTTAAAGAGAAAGGAAATGTCCAAAGGGTGTTAGTATGACTCACACGCCTAGGAAGTCCGGGGCTAACGCCACTCTTAAAGTTGGGTGCTTCTTCTGAGAGTAGGAGAAATATATTGAAAGTTAAACTGTTAAAAGTATAAGGGCAAAAGGAAAGAAGACTGGAATGTCCAACTCATGTATAAAAGTCATGAAAGTTATTGATGTATGGAAAGCTGGTCAAAAATAAATAGTTCTTGGGAATTGTGATTAAACAGTTAGTCCATAATTCTTGGGTATTATGATTAAAAGTTGATCACAGGAATACCCGCTCGATTGCATTCTGTTGCAACTCGATGCAAGAACCACTACGGCCTAAAAGACTTGCCAGTAATGAGGTTTAGATACGCGCTGGGAACATAGTAAAAGTTACTATACCTTCCATCGGTGTATCACCATCTGTATTTATTTTCATAATTCGTTTTAGAGTTTTATACACTCTAGCCCATTGCATAAAGTATGTTGCAAGAAGGTTGTTCATAAAAGAACAATTGTTGTTCAGTATTATGAATAACATAAAGGGCCATGCTTCCATCGGGGATGTGATGTATGTTATGAATATTGATGATAATATGATACATCCATAACACTGACGCTAAATGTCGAAAGACTAAAAGAATACCACATATGTGTGGCACTGCATTTGGTCACATTGGAGAAACCTGCATGGAGAAACTCATAATGATGGATTTTGAAGACATTTGATTATGAATCATCTGACACTTGCAACCTTCGTCCGAAAGGTGAAGTGACTGAAATACCGTTCACAGGCCATGAGGAACGAACAACAAACTTATTGGTGATCATACATTTGATGTGTGTAGTCCGATAAATGTTGTTACTAGTAGTGGATTTATCTATCTTCAGAAATGACTCAAGTAGATATATGGATATTTACTTGATGAGACGTAAGTTTGGATCTTTTGAAATCATTCAAAAGGTTTTCAAAAATGAAGTGGAAGTTATTGTAACAAGAAAATTATGTTTCTACAATTCGATTGCAGAAAGGAATATTTTGAGTTACAAGTTTAGCGAATGTCTGATGAGTTGTGAAAAGAGTTTCATAACATACACCTCCCGGAACACCACTGTGAGTGGAATGTCCGTGAAGATGTAATCAAACCATTTATGACATGGTAAGATCAAAGATGACATAAATCAATTTGCCATTATCCCTTTTAATGTAATGCTTTAGAGACTGCGGCTTTTACACTGAAAAGAGCTCCATCGGGTGTGTTGAAATGACGCCATGGTACGGTATGCCCAACCATGTTATATCTTTTCTTAAACATTTGGAATATGGGCCTTGTGTAAAAGTTTACAAACCTATTCCAAATCAGACAAGTGCTACTTTGTAGGTTATCCCAAATTATTGGGAATTCCTCCACCACTATACCGAGGCAAAAGGTTTTGCCACAAAGAACGGTATGCTTTTAAAGAGAATGGTTCTTGAAAAAAGGTGAGTGGGAGGACAGTGCAACTCGATGAGATAACAGTATCTTCGTCATCAGATCAAAGGAAAGGAACCTTGGAAGTGATTCCAGAGTTTCCTACTACGACTGATTCGGAAGCTCCTACATGAGATGTATGGACTTCGGTCGAACTTGCAGCTGAACCACGTAGGCAAAACTCATGCAAACCTCTCAGGTGCGCAAACGAGATATTGTTGTTAGACAACAATATACCTACGATAATTAAGGAAGCAATGATGGGCCCTGACTCCGGAATTGGCTAAATGCCAATACAATCCGAGATAGTTTCCATATAAATAAATCAAGATTGTATCTTGATGGACCATTCGGAAGACTTTGAGTCTAACGAATATTAATGGAACTATAAACTGATACGGATAAAAATGTTTTATCCATAAAGCTCGACTTGTTGCTTATAACAATTTCAAGGAATTAACTACGGCGAGATTGTCTCTCCGTAGCGATGCTTAAAGTCGGTTCGGGTTAAACTTGCAATTAATACATATTTCATTCATGAGATATGAAACATGGATGCCAAAAGGATTTCCATAAGATGGAAATACTGCCTTGGACTTGTATATGATACAGTCCAAGGTATTTTATCAGTCCAGAGGATGCTAGTGAGTATGCAAACTTCAGAGTTCCTGCGATGGACAAAAGAGAGCATCATGGAGTTGGAATCTTCGTTTTTGATGAAATAATCAAAAGAGGTTGATTTCATCGATGGATAACGAAGATGCTTGTGGCTACAAGAAAGTAGGTGGGAGCATAATAATATTTCTAAAAACCTTGTGTGCCTAACACATTGTTAATTGGAAATAATATAAATTTCTTGACACAAATTAAGACTTCATTGAAAATAGTTTTTCGACGAAGTGCTTGGGCTAAGTAGTCTTGATATTAGGCATAATTATCTATGAGATATAATTGCCTAATAGGGCTAAGCCAAAATACATATTGACAAGATGCTAAAACAGTTTAGCGTTAAAAACGCCAAGGAGTGATTCTTGACGAAGTCACATGGAAAGAGTTTTTGCAAGACTCGGTGTCCTAAAACACTGATGAGCAAAATACATGATGGATATTCCATACACCTTTGTGTTTGGATTAATCATGTATTCCATGGTATATAAAACAACCAGATATGTCCAGTACTCCCAAGTTGTTGCGAGTATAGATACCAAAGTGATCAAAGTACTGATCATGGGACAAAAGTGAAAAATGTCATTGAGTACTAAAGTAGAACTGATGACATGTTTTCTCGCAAGAAGAGATTATGAAGTGCTTGTTGTAAGTAATTACATCAATATAGTCTTCATCAATGCTCCATGCGATTTTCGATCTAAGTTAAGGGTTTTTGTGTGATACACGATATGGTGGCACAGTAAGTTGGAATTGTTCCAAATAGGTTACTGTGGCAAATTCTATAACAAAGGCTGAGTATGATGACGCTTTAGAAGCGACAAAGAAGATGTTGAATCATATAGTTCATTCATGAACTTAGTATGGTTCCAAGATGGCTTTGGTCAATGGAACACTATTGAAGATAGTTGCTCCATAGCTCAGTCTGAGGAATCAAGGTTCGACCAGTGATTCACATATATACAAAGCCAAGTCCACACAAAATATGAATTGTGTGAAAGCGTGAAAACGCGAGGATATGCAAAGATACACACGGAGTTGAAGTTGTCAGATCCGTTGGACATCAGGCTATACCACATGTGAAGCATATTTTACACCAGTATGTCGTAGGTGTAAAGTGCATTAGCATTGACTAGATTATTGACTCTAGTGCAAGTGGGAGTCTGTAGGAGATATGCCCTAGAGGCAATAATAAATGTTATTATTTATCCCCATGTTCCTAATTATGTTTATATTCCATGCTATAACTGCTATGGTTCTCGAGTCTGCAATAACCACGAGGCTCGGAGGAAGACTCATATGCACGTGTGGAATAATAAACGGATAAAATATATATATTCCTAGTCTCGCCTCTAAGACTAGCTCAAGTGTTGCATGATGGTTCTGTTTTCCTGATCATGGGCATGACTATGCCGGCAATTTTGAGGGCACAATGTTAGAAGAACATTTGTGTTGAATCGACCCAGTTTGATGTTATGCTATGAGATACATTCGTCACCAGTTAATGGATTATAACACAGAGAAATTTGAGCGTTTGCATAATTCCTTAGACCATGAGAGTATCGAGTTCCTTCGTACTTGCTTCGTGAACTTTGGGGTTTGTTAAACGTCATCTGTAAAAGGGTGGCTATTACGGCGGCTTACGGGTTCACGGAAAAGTATGACCAGGAACTAGGTAGCTCAAGATTGGGATTTGCTCCTCCGTCGATGGAGATATATTCTTCGGGCCCTCTCGGTGTTACAGTATCCACCATCGTCTGGCCAGACACAGTGTGATTTGATCACAGGGATGCCGGAACACGGGAACGAGAAAAGAGAACAATACCGGAAACGAGGTAACTGGCATAGTGGACAAGTTGTTGATTCACGGGGATGCCGATAAGTCTCACCTCGGGTGTTTGTAACATATCGCGAAGCAACAGGAATAGCACACGGCAACTGGAGGTTCACTCGAATATTTATTCGTGTGGGTATAGGGGTCAATATGGGTGTCCACGGCTCCGATGTTGATCATTGATCGGAAAGTGTTCCGGGTCATGTCTATACTTCACCGAACCTATAGGGTCACACGCTTAAGGGTCATCTATCTGCTGAATACTAGACAGGGAGTCTAAGAGAAAGTCACCGAAAAGGTTTCGGAGAAAACGGAAAAGTTCTGGAGAGAGAACACCGGAATAGTTTCGGTAAAACCGAAAAGTTGTTTCGGAGTGAACCACTAAGCCGAAAAGGTTTCGGTAAGCACCTGGTACTTTTGGAGGGTGCCTGAATTGTTCTGGTAACTTCTGGAATTTTTCTGGAGAAAAGAATAAAATATTTTTTTCGGAAATATTTCGGAGCTGCCGGAAATTCTTAGGTTGCTTTTCGCAGATGAAAATCACTAATCCGGAATTGTTTCGGAACACGCCCAAAATCTTTTTAGTGGGTGTTGGAATTATTCTAAGACCCACAGAAATATTTTTGGATTTTTCGGACGCGAAAAAGTGGTGTCATGAATAGTAAAAAGTACTACTTGAGATATTTTTGGAAAGCCTTCTAGAAGGACTTGGGAGCCAAGAAAGCCCCCTTGGGTTTCCTATAAATAGAGGTGTGAGGGCAGCCCCATATCCTTGATCCAAGCTCTCCCTTGAGTTCTATACAAATGCCATGCATGATCTGGCTTTCTCTCTCCCTCCCAGCGAAATAGTTTCGTAGAGCCGAAAGGCTGTCTAGGTTCCGGCAGGAACTAGTTCTGGACGGCGAAGCCCTGTCGGATAGCTGACACCGTATGTGTGCAACCCCGTAGAGAGGTCGTAGTTTCGATCTTTTGCCCGAAGGGCTGTCCAAATTATCGTTCGAGTTTCAAGGGTCCTCCCGAAGGGTTGTCCGAGTTACCGATCGAGTTTCAAGGGGCCTCCCGAAGGGCTGTCCATGACACCGTCCGAGGGACTGTCCGACCGCCTCCCGGAGCGCTGTTCGAGGAGCAGACGAGGGAGAACATCCTCGCGGTTGGGAGGTTGTAAATCCTAGCTGCGGGGATCTGCACCGACGATCTACATCGACTCTACTTCCGCTGCGCTACGAGTCGGTAACGATCAGATCAAAACCTTGTATGCAGTCTCCATAGTGGTCCTGGGCGTGTTCGTAGTGCGGAAATTTTTGTTTTCTGTTGCGTTCCCCTACAGCAACCCAGCCGGTGAATAAGAAGGTCGCCGTCATCCAGTTCTACAAGGTGCCTCGCCTACTGACGCAGCCGCTTGACGACCGGTTTGACGTCCAGTTCATCCTTAGAACTAGAAGAGCAAACACCATCGGCCGAGGAATCAGCCGAAGACGAAGACACGGGAGAAGCGGGCGAACCACCACTCGAGCCATCGGAATCTTCGTTGCTTGTTTCTTCCCAGTACGGATCCATACGGTTGCCACCAGCATCAAATTCACGGATAATAACAGTATCTTCGCCGTCAAAACGACAGCAAAGGCTATCTCCGCCACGCAGATTTAACTGGCAAGAAAAAGCCCTGCAGCCAGGCCCAAGGAAAATCAAGGATGAATTATCAACTTCCAGCTCCACCCAAGAAGAAGAACGAGTGCATACGTGAAGACGGAGCCAAAATCCCCTCAAGTTACGCTCAGAAGCAATGGAGGCAAACGAGAATGGAAGAGGAATCCGGGCAGCATTCCGACTAAGAACACGCAAAAGAAAATCATAGCGCCAAAAACCCTCTTCCATGGAGGAAGAAGAAGAAGGCACCGACGAGGTAGCATGACGTCCACCACGTGAAGAATGAGGTGTGCGGCCACCATGACCACGGCGGCCACGACCTCGCCCAGCCACACCACCATCACGCTTGGGCGCCATATGAGGAAGAAGCAGAAGAAAAAGATGCGAAGAATGAATGCCTAGAACAGGCAAACCAAAGGAGGTATTTATAATACAACCCAAGGGCAATCCAGGAAAAACGAAGAAACCTAGGCGGCACCATCATTAAATCAAAGACCAAGCGCGCCGGGCGTTACGATTTCCGAGACAAGATGCTTTCACACAGTCAGCATTATTTAACAGACGCGTCAAATCTCGCCCGTTTCCCACACAAGCCTTGGAAATCCAACAGGCACCAGGCAGCACGGCGCCCAAGTCATCATCATGATTGGCCAGAAGACGAGACGGGTCGAAGGCTAAAACGTCATCTTCGGTCATCAAAAGTCAGGCCAATGCTTATCAAAGCATCATATCAAGAAAGGAAGGATCATGATACAAGGGAAAGGCAAACGACAGCGAAAGCTACTTATCTCTTGGGGCAAATTTTCTGGTTCCAAAAAAAGTATTACTCCCATCGGGAGTACCTTTATTCGAGTTCGGGTGCTCCCTCACTCAGAAGGCAAAGATGTGCTCGAGTGATCACTCGCACCAGCAGAAATACTCTCAGAGTTCGGGTGCTCCCTCACCCCAAAAACAGTAAAGCATCCGAGTGATTACTCGCAAAAAAAGCCTTAGCAATTCAACAACATGACTTACTCGCGCGCTCGACGACATTCCGAGTGGGCGCTTTCTTATTTTCCTCGCTTGAGTTCACTACAAACTCCGCGGGTGACGGCTAAAACAGCTCACTTGATTGTTTATTCCAAGTGGGTGCATCGCTAACCAGGCTCCGTGCCTCTACAAAAGCAATTATGCCTCGGCTATGACACACTGTACCCAGATGCCACGCAAGCTTAGCGTGTAGGTAAGTGTCAGAACCCTCTGTTAGGTAATGTGCTAGGGTTATTAAGTCACTTGCATCATGTTAAAATTTCAAAAGAAATCTTTGAAATCAAAATCAAAAGCAAAATGGGAGAAGAAACCCCCCCAGATGAATTAATTCAAAAGGCCAGATAAAAATCTTCTCCAAAAATTCATGTTAGATTTTTTAAAAGTCTTATAAATGAGTGTGATCACATATCAAGTGATGTGGGACCCACCCCATGCTCATGGATTTTTCAAATATTCAAACAGTGCCTTGGAATTAATTAAAAACCCCTATTTGAGTTAAGATTCAAATTATTTGAATTTTAAAAATGTTGAAACTTTATAAGTGGCTAGTCTATATTATTATAAGGCCATATAAAAATTTTCAGCATTTAATAAAATGCCTAGCTATTTATTTGCTAAGCAAAACAAATTTACAGAAAAGAAAACAGAAAAGAAATGGGAAAAAGGGCTCGCGGGCAAAAGGGCCCAACTTACCGAGGCAGCCCAGCCCAGGGGCAAGCCCGTCTTCTTCCTCGCGCCAGCCAAGCTGCTGCCGCCGTGGCGAGCATGCCGGCGACGCCTGGCCACCTCCTGCTTCCCCCGCGCCACATCTTCATGCCTGGAGACGCCCAGGAGCTTCCCCGTTCCATTCCCCCCCTCCACGGACACTCTCCCCGTCTCCCTCGCCGATTTCGTCGACACCCGTGAAGAACGCCGGAGCACGCCGCTGCACCTGCGTGGCCAGTGAGCCTGTCGAGCGCCACCGCCGTGTCCATCCTCTTCCTCGTCGTCGTCTACGTCTTCCAGTGCAGCGAATCGAACCCGGAGCCCTCCTAGCCGCCGGAATTGAGCTCGAGCCGTCGCGGGAACCGAAGGACGCCATCGTCGATTCCGTCGCCGTCGAGCCACCCCAGCCCTCGCCGCCACCTCCGTCGAGTTCCTGGTGAGAAGGCGGTTCAAACCCCTCTCTCCCCGCCCCTTATCGTTGTCTCCTTGTCGATCCGCCATGGAAGCCGAAGTCCCTCGCCGCCACGGTCGTCGTAGTCGATCACCAGTAAAGCAAACGAGCTCGGGGGCATGTCCACCGTCTTCGCCTTGCTACTCTGCGTCGATTGCGAGCATCACCGGCTCAAATGGTGCCCCGTAGCCGAGTTCACCTCGAGCCAGCAGCTCCGCCGCCGCTAGGGCTCGTCATCGCCGTCAAACCAGTGCCTCCCAGGCCCCCCACTTGGTTCCATTCGATGCGCAGCACCAAGAGCGAAGTCTCGGTGGTTGCGGCGCTCGATTTGGACCACGGGAGCGCCTTTCCGTACAGCGCCGCCGCGGTTCTGGTCACCGGCGGCTAGCCGCCGGCAAGTCCGACGTGGTCGGGGTGGTTAGCCCTAATCCACCCCCCTAATGACTCCCAAAGCCGATGACATGTGGGCCCAGCCCCTGACTAAACACTGGATTAAGTTTAAACCGTTTATTTAAACAGTGAGAGGCTGACCAGTGGGTACCAGCAGTCAGTGGCCCCCTGACGCCAGCATGAAATCATGCTGACGCCATAAATGAATTTCCAGAAATTGAAATGATTTAAAGAATTCCAGAAAATCCAGAAAATAGCTCAAACTTTGGAAATTCATAGAAAATTCATATTAACTCCAAATTGGACAAATAATATATAAAAATGATCAGGAGAAAATAACCTATCCAAATATCCAACTTTCAACTTTGTTTGAGTTGAATTTAAAATGTGATCAGTAGCATTTGCTATTTGATTTAAATGGAATTAAATCAAATTCAATTCAAAAGTTTTTGCAACTTGAACCATGGCAACATGCTACATTTCACTTACACATCAGAGGCATATCATACACATTTCCAAATGATTCAAATTGATCAATCAATGTCACATGTAACTTGACTAAGTTTGAATTCAAATTGGAGTTTGAATTTGCAATTCAATTTGCAATATACTCCATTTAAATGGAATTGCCTCACACATCAAAGCATATACATCAAGTTTCAACCTTCCAGCATGTGATTGTGCATTGTATTTACTTTGCTACCTTGTTTGTTGTTTGTCGAGTAGAGGTGGAACCGGAGCAGGAGACTGCCCCCTTCGTTGAAGACCCCGAACCCGAACCTCGTCAGCAAGGCAAGCAAACCCCCATTGATCATGTCGATAAAATCCCACTTCCCTCTCATGTCTCGCTTATGCATTGTATAGGATGATTACCATGCTGCGTTTCTACCGTATAGATGAACCCATTCCTTTGCATGACCTATCATTTTTCACAGTAGTAGGCAAAACCACAATCCTAGCAAATGTAGGAGTTGATTGATATCATGTGGCCCCTGCAATTGTTACTGCTTATTGCATGCTTAGAGTTATACCATGATGATACTGTTATGTGAGTCGGGATGGTAGTGATCATAGTGATGATGGTAGAAAAGTGTTGGTGAATCTACCCTAATACAAGGTGAACGATGAGAGGCTGTGTAGGAGTACACGGTGGGTTGTCTCGTTGAACACCGCCCTAAGTCCGAGTTCTTGTGTGGTGATCCAAGATGAAGAGTACAACCACACATTGGGCTCACTGACCCCTCTCAGCTTACTAACTCATCCCTTTCGATGTCCAGATGTCGCAATAGTTCGGAGTTCTGGTAGGCTTGTGACCTGGATGCTAAGTGAGAGAACGGCTCACCCGAGACCGGCTTATGCACCACGCACACATCACTTGGGTCCACTTCGGTAAACCGGCCGGGTTCACGATAGTGGTAGCCAACCCAAGTAGGCGGCTTTCTCGGACTAGATCGGCTATGAGGTAACAGTTGTGGTGAGCATCCTCGCTGGCACCCCTTGAATGGTGTCGAGATCAAAGGCGGTAAATGATGATCATGTGTGTGTAGCGGTACACCCCTGCAGGGTTAACAAAACTATTCGAATAGCCGCGTCCGCGGTTATGGACTGCTTGGAAAGCTTAGCTTGATTATTAGACAACTTGAACTGGATACTTCTAAAACACACCAAGATAAGTGTGAGTGCTATGGCGTGCTTTCTCGTGGGGAAGTCGAGGAAGGCACCATAGTGGTGTAATTGGTTGGAGAAAGTAGTGGACTCGTGTACGCTTCTTACCTCAAAGTCTGGTACTCGTAGTTCAGGATTAGCCAAGTCAAAGCTGGCACTTCTGCAAGTGAAACCCCACCTACCTTTACCTTGATACATATGCATGAGTAGTATAGCTCCTACGTAAGTCTTGCTGAGTACGACTTTGTACTCACGTTTGCTTAATCTATGTTTTAGATGAAACCACTGACCCCGAAGGTGGCTTCTTCATCGAGCTGGACGACTGAAGATCAAGCTAGTCTAGTCCCAGTCAGACGACTGGTACCCTCGTGGAGGGCTTGTGTTTAAATAAGGCTTCTTAAGCCATTTGTTAAACTTGTCTGTACTCAGACATAATTTGCTTCCGCTTGTGTTGTAATGTTGGATCACATGTTTGTGATCTCTGTGTGCACTCTATAAGAGTTATCAATAAAAATGTATACTTTGTAGAGAATTGCAATGATACCTACTGTTCATACAAGGCATGTGTGTTGCCTGTATGTTTATAACATGCATGTCTTTGTATGGGTTTTCGAGACCTTAGTTGTGATCTGGCTGGCGGTCTTTCATACACCAAGTGGCCCTTAGATGTGCGCAGCTTGGGGCATCGCGATGCGATTGTTCGAGACTCTGTCTCGTGCACACTTTGTGGTATGATCGAGCCCGCCCTAGACCCCGACTAAGTGATCGGGCTGGAGTAAGTCTATGTAAGAGTTATGAGATAGTCGATAGTATGGTTGAGGCGACTTGTCTTTGAATATGGGAGTTCACCACCCATATCATTAGACTTGTGTGCGTACGATGAGGACCCATCTCAGTTGATCATCCGGCCTGGATGGGATGCCCCTCACGTACGATGCTCTCCGAGAATGTTCTGTGCTTGGCCTTGTCTGCTTAGACAAGTGGGTACGGTTCTCGGCTCTCCATATGACTATGTCTTAACTGGACTTGCATACGCTAACCCCGGGTCCCGACAGTAAGACCCCGCTGCGCAGAACGGCCGGGTCGTGACTTGCCGCAGAGTGATTTCACTCCCGACCTTTTCCATGCGCTCGCATGATAGAAAGAGCCGAGCGGACGCGCTCAGGCTATGTGCTTAGACTGGCAGCAATTGATCCTATAAGACCTGCAGCGGCATGACTTTGATTGACACCGGTCGTTCCAAGTTCATGTCGAGGGACGTGAGCTTGATTGGGCTACTGTGGTATTTTCCACTAGCGCAATTCACCAAGGCTTGACCCATCGATTCCTTGGGCCCTTTCAGCTTAGCAATCCCTCGAAACAGATATTGTCATGGCTCAAAACTGCCAGCGACCCGCGGCGATGCCGCGCCTACAAACAATAAAGCGTTGATGAAATCGAGTCCCTACGCGACTCTTCGAGTCCCCCAAGCACTTGGGGGCTACTAACGAGGGGGTGACCCCATGACTCCTGCGTATGAGACTACCCGGTGCGTATGAAGACAGAAGGCCCGCTAGGGCGCCACGACAAAGCCCACGGCTGGATCGACCAAGCACCAACGTAGGAGTCCGCGACTAGTATGGAAGGCACAACTTGGCGTACAAGGCAAGACTAGAACTAGGAAACTATCTTTGTAGACTAGTACGGACTCCCCGAGACCTAGCCTAGTATATAAAGGCTGGGAGGGGAGACGTCCAGGACAATCCGATACACATCTACTCATCTAGCCTTGCGAGAACTCGCCTTGGCCTCCACTGTAATCGCCCCCTTACGCAATAATATCGAGCAGGAAGTGCTTCTCCTGTTAGCCGACGAGTATCGTCCAACCTGTGCCTTCTCTATGACTAACCCAGGGTCCCTGACCATGGGATTTGTCGGGGTTGATCCCCGTCACATACTAGTCGCGGACTCCTACGTCGGTGCTTGGTTGGGCCAGTCGTGGCTTCCTAGCGGGCCTTCTGTCTTCATACGCACCGGGTAGCCTCATACGCAGGAGTCATGGGGTCACCCCCTCGTCAGTTGTTATCCTCCTCGATCTCGCTCCTTCGAGTCGTCGCCTGGTGGTGGTGGTGATAGCTACTCCAGTTTTGAGTAGGACGCTGATCTCAAGCCTCCGATCAAGCGGACTCGCCGATAGGACAAGGCCATCAAGCGTGTCATAAGTCAAGCTTCACCATGCAGACTTAGGATAGAATTTTCCTTTGTCTGTGATGATGCCTAGAACGACACAGAGTAGTGCCAATTGTCTCAGAATGAGCACACATGTAGAAGTCATAATTCCTTGGAGTGTTGGCCTTGTAATCCTTTGGGTGTAAAGAATCTCCTTTGTATGCGTTGTTATAAGCCGTTGTGCAGATTAACATATGCTTAAAAACTTTCTGTGTTGAGCTTATGGAGGTGCTTTAGTCTTTGTCTTAGTCTTTTTCTCGAATAGTAGGTAATTTATCGGGTGCGCGATAGCGCTCCCGATGGGAGTAGCCCCCGAGGCTTCGGCCAATAGTTGGCGATTGGGTGGAGGCTTAAAAATTATCGAGTTGTTTCTTTTATCCCTTGTTGTTGGGCACGAACTCGCGGCTTTATATCCTTAGGTAAGGCGGGTCCTTGGCTATGAATATTTTCAGTTGGAGATGCTTGGACTGCTTGCGGGTCCTTGCGATGTTTTCCCTTGGGCCTCCATTGGTCGTGGTGTGCTTGGTGTAGCCTTCGATTTTCGAGTGTTGTAATACTAAAGTAATGCTTCTGGCGGGAGCGGAGCTTGGAGCATTCTCGGGTCCCGAGTGTTGTGGTCTAGAAAGTGTCACGGATGTGAATAACGTTTCGAGGAGAGGGTGAGATCGTGCTCGAGCTTATGAGTGCCATTGTATAGATTGTCGTGTGTCCGAATAAATGCCTCGAGGGAGCGGGTGAAGTCGCTCTCGAGCCCCCAAGTGTTTGTGTATACGGTGTCTCTTATGCGAAAAAACGCCTGGGGGGAGGGTAAAGCCGCGCTGGAGCCCCCGAGTGTCAATGTGTATGGTGTCTTGTATGTGAAAAAATGCCTTGGGGGGGTGAAGCCGCGCTCGAGCCCCCGAGCGTCAAAGTTTAAGGTGTTGCGTATGCGAAAAATGCCTCGGGGCGAGGGGGGACGAGGGTGAAGCCGTGCTCGAGCCCCCGAGTGTCAATGTGTACGATGCCGCGTATGCGAAAAAAATGCCTCAGGGGAGGGTGAATCCGTGCTCGAGCCCCCGAGTATCAATGTGTAAGGTGCCGCGTATGCGAAAAAATGCCTCGGGGGGGAGGGTGAAGCCGCGCTCGAGCCCCCGAGTGTCAATGTGCAAGGTGTCGCATATGCAAAAAAAATGCCTGGGGGTGGGGTGGGAGGGTGAAGCCACGCTCGAGCCCCCAAGTGTCAATGTAGGAGGGGAGGGTGAAGCCGCGCTCGAGCCCCCGAGTGTCAATGTGTAAGGTGTCGTGTATGCGAAAAAACGCCTCGGGGGGGAGGGTGAAGCCGCGCTCGAGCCCTCAAGTGTCAATGTGTAAGGTGTCGCGTATGAGAAAAACGCCTCAGGGGGGAGGGTGAAGCCGCGCTCGAACCCCTGAGTGTCATGGATTGTGTGATATGTCAATGCATATTTTTATTGTTGCATTCTTACATGAGTGGCTTATGCAGCCTTAAACAATGCTCTGATTGTTAAAAAAGGAGGTAGGAGAGAGTGGTCGCGAGCGATCTATGGATAGAAGAGGCATAGGTTTGTCACGTTCCAGGGATTGACCACATCTTCGTCGGTCTTCGAGTTCTTCTTCCTGTAGGCTCCTCCTCCGATCACTTCGGAGATTATGTAGGGCCCCTCCCATTATGGGGAAAGTGTTTGTGCACCTCTTCTTGCTTTAGTCGTAGCATGAGGTCTCCTACGTTGAATATCCTGGTGCGGAGTCGACTGCTTTGGTAGGTGCATAGCTTCTCTTGGCACCCTTCTTATCGTGACAGGGCTATGTCTCGTGCTTCATCCTCTACGTCCTTATCATCCTCGAGTGCTTCTTCTACCTCCTCTTCTTCGTATCGGTGATGCACGGGGCGCCAAACCTTAGGTCATGTGGGAGTACCGCTTCTGCTCCATATACCATAAATAAGGGAGTGTATTGGGTTGATGCATTGGGTGTAGTTCGTAGACTCCATAGAACAGCCGGTAGCTCCTTGACCCAGTTGGCCGCGGCTTGCTCGAGTTGTGCGAGGAGCCTCTTTTTAATACCGTCGCAGATCATACCGTTGGCTTTCTCGACCTGGCTGTTGGATTGTGGGTGCGTGACTGATGCATAGTTGATTTTGATGCCTAGTTCTTTGCAGAAGCTTGGAATTCGTTTGTCGTGAAGTTTGTGCCATTGTCGGTGATGATGTTGTGTGGGATTCCGAAGCGAAAGATGATGGATTTGATGAAGCTCAGGGACGTGAGAGCAGTCGAGCTGGTGATGGGTACTGCTTCAATACACTTTGTGAACTTGTCAACTGCCACGAGTAGGTGGGTGCGACCACCCTTTGAAGATTTCTTGAGAGGTCCCACCATGTCAAGTCCCCAGGTCACGAAGGGACAGGCCAGCGGTATTGTCTTGAGTTCTGATGTTGGTGAATGAGGTCTACTGGCGAATTGCTGGCAGGCGACGCAACGTCGTACGATGTCTTCTGCGTTTCTCATGGAGGTTGGCCAATAAAAACCTGCCCTAAAAGCTTTGGCCACTAGAGCGCAGCTGCTCGTGTGGTGACCGCAAATTCCTTCGTGAATCTCGAGTAGTAGTGCCTTGCCATCCTCTTCTTCGATGCATCTTTGGAGCACCTGGGAGATGTTGCGCTTGTAGAGCTCCCTGTTGATTATGGTAAAGGCTTTGGATCGCCGGGTGATGCGGCACGCTTCTATGACATCCTGCGGTAGGATGTTGTGTATCAGATAATTTAGGAAGGGTCTCGTCCATGTTGGCCCTTCGGGTGGGGAAGGTTCCTATTCTGCGACTGCATCGTCGTCTTCTCCTTCAACGGCTGGGTCTACCACTTCTACGTGCTCAAGTCGAGCGGCTTTGTCGACTGTTGAAATTGTGGAGGCGGTGTCCTTGGTCGTAGTTGGTTCGAGTACCTTTGCTGCGTTGATGGAGAGGTGCTTGATGCTCTCGAGAAAAACGTCGGGTGGTATTGGTCCACGGGTAGATCCGATGTTTGCGAGCTCATCTTCTTCCATGTAATTGGCTCTGGTGGCGTAGTTGAGCTTGCACCCGTCGATATCGCCTTCTAGGGTGTTGTAGAGCTTCTGGTATGCTGACATGTTGTCTGCGACTTCTTTGCAATATTTCATTGTTTCCTGGACGACGAGGTTAGAATCGTCGTAGATGAGTAGGTGATACGTCCCAAACGTATCTATAATTTCTGCTTGCTCCATGCATGTTTTGTGTGATATTGCTATGATCTAGATACACTTTCATACACTTTTGATCGTATTTGGACTAACTTATTAAATCAGTGCACCCCAGTGCCAGTTCCTATTTTCTGCTGTTTTTTATTTTAGGTTTCCCCCATATTAAAAGTGCTCCAAAAATTCGGGAAAATTCAGATAAAAAATCAGTGTACCGGAAGCTTCCGGAATAACCAAGGTGGGGCCAGAGGGCCACCACCAGGGGTCCAGGCGCCCTGGTGGCGCGACATAGGGGGAGGCCACGCAAGGTGGCCGCCTGGACACCTGGTGGCCCCCCTGATTCCCCCTTTCGCCTATTTATTCTCCGTGACGGGATTCTTCTGAAGACAGAACCCTTTTTCGCGACCTCGCCTCTGTTCAGCCACCGCCGCGCTTCCAAGATCGGGAGCGCGAACAGACCTCTTCCCGGCACCCTGCCGAAGGGAGGATTGACCTTCGGGAGCCTCTCCTCCACCATGGACGCTTCCCGGATGATCCGTGAGTAGTCTACCTTGGACCATGGGTCTGTGATCAGTAGCTATGTGATGTTCTCCTCCCCTGTTTGTTCTTCATGGATTAGACCTTGTGAGCTGCCCTACATGATCAAGGCACATATGTAATTATTTCTGTTGTTGCTATGCTGAGTTTGCTGGGATCTGATGGATTATGAGACTATGTTCAGTTTGTGATTGAGTAATATATTTGGTTCTTATCTTTTATATTTTTGTTCTTGAGTAATTCTTGCATGTTCTCCGTTGCTGTCTATTGCTTTGGACAAGTAGTAGGTAGTGACTCCAAGAGGGAACGTTATGCTCGACTATGGGTTCATGCCCCCTGATGACTAGCTTGAGTGACAGAAACATGAGTCTAGGGGATGTAATGTTGCCACAAGGGGGAAAACAACGGTGCTTGTAACCGTGGTTGCAAGGATTGTTTAGTTTACGCAAAGTTCTTTTAATACAGTTGTCTGTTGCTTTGGGTTTACACTTTGTGTGGGGCTCGCAACTTAATACCAGCGAGATGTTCTGGATAGATATCTCAAGGTGGATGATTAGTAGTAGATGCAGTTGGATTTCGATCAACTTATTTTGGCGTACCGCCCATGCTTTTGAGCCTTGTCCTTTCTTTGTAGCATAGTTAGCATTGCGGTGCGTTTTTAATCCTGTCAATTGCAAACCTGTGATTTGTTTACCTCGCATAGCAGTTTATCGTCTTTTGGGAGAGAGACATCACTAGTGAACATCACGGGACCCCGGTCCATATTCTCATCACTGTTTACACGCTCAATTTATTTCCTGCTTTTACTTTCCAGTTGCAATCACCATTATCATTATCCCTTGCATTTGATCCTTTCTAAACAACAAGGCCGGAGAGATTGACAACCTCTTTGAACTTCGTTGGGAGCAAAGTTATTTGTATTGTGTGCAGGTTCGCGTCAATTGCACCGTTGACACCTACTTGTAGCTTTCGGAGTCCTATGGGAGACAAACCCTGTCCTCTACATAGGGGAAATTTGCTGCTATCCTACATCTCACCTTCCACTTGGGGTAACCAACAAAGGGCGAGAAGCCATTATCATCTCTCGCACATCAAGCAAATTTCTGGCGCCGTTGCCGGGGACTCCAATCTACAAGATAGGGCAGTTGCACACTATCTTTTACCTTTGCTTTTTAGTCTCGTTAGTTTACCTTTCAGTTTTTATCTTAGTGTCCTTTATCAAAAACCACAAAAAAATTACCTTGCTTTTAGTATTCCTTCTTGTTTAGTTGAACATGTTAGGACTTGGTGCTTTAAGGGAATCGGAAGTTCTAGATTTCCATCAAAGGGATGGAGAAAATATGAAGAAGGCATGGGACAGAATTTCTGAAGCACATAGGAGATTTATGCCTTGGATAACTATAAAAATTGTGCTTAGGTATTTTTACCATGGTATTTTTAAGTGGTGTAAACACTCTCTTGATATTATAGCTAAAGGAAATTTTTAGAGTGTGATGAAGCTAGAGCTCTTGATATTTTGCATGGTATATCTAGTTATTTTGTTTATGATCGTAGCATTGATATTGTTGTAGATAGACTTGCCACTATTGGAAAGAGGATGGATGCTCTAGACTTGAGAAAGGTAGAGGAACTTAAGTCCAACAAGAAAGAAATGTTGGAGATAGATGACGTTTGGGAGCCTTTTGTTAGGATTAGCATCTCTAACCAAGACTTCCTTGCTTTTTGTGATATTGGATCCATGCTTTCTACAATGCCAAAAATATTTTATGATTCTTTGAAACTAGACATGGATAATTTGTCGTCTTATCATGAACATGCTAATGGAGATATTTCAGAGGTTAAAGGATAGGTAAAAGAAGTCCAAGTTGCATTCCTTAATAGGGTTGAAACGATGGATTTCTTCGTCATGGAGCCAAACCAAAGTAACATCGTGCTTGGAAGGGACTTCCTCCAAGCTATGAAAGGCTTCATTGATATTGGTAAGGGGTACATACGCTTAAGTGGAAAAGCAAAAGGTAAGTACCTCTTCCCTAGGAAAAAGAAGAATGAGCTTGTTGAAAATCAATTTGAAGGTTTTTATGACTCCAATGGTCTCGGGGACCTTTGATTCTTCTTTTTTGCTTTATGCTTAGCTTAAAGGCGTAAAATAAAGCGCTTGTTGGGAGGCAACCCAAGATGTTTTTACTTCTGTTTTTAGTGGTCTTGATGATTGTTACCACTGTAGCAACATCATTGTATGTTTATTTTCAAGCTTTGTGCCAAGTATTGCCTCTGATTGCAAGAAAGTTCAAAAGTTGTGACATGTTGTCCAGAAAACAGATTTTGTCCTTGGACAGAAAAATTAGCCTAAAATCACTAGATCATGTTTTTTACCTGAATTTTTTGACAGTGTGCTCTATATAATTGACTTTCGAGCGTTTGTTCTGATTTTTTTTATTTGAGTTGCAGAAGTACCCCGAAAAAATTAATTACTACCTGCTCTTCTATTTTCACAGATTCTGCCACGTTTTGCCTTTCCTTAATTTTGCAAACCTTAAGCTTGCTTATTTCTTTGCAAAAACTTTTTGGCAATCTTGAGAACCAGTAGCTCTTCAAGAATATCATTATTTCTAGTAGAGGAAAATTATTTTATTAAGGGTACTAACTCTCTAATCAGCTTATGATGAGTTATGTATGAAGGGAGTTTTCAAGTGTGCGAGGGAAGATGATGAAAGAAGATCTGGTAGTGTCAAACGCTCAAGCTTGGGGATGCCCCCATGCATCCCCAATAAATATTCAAGGAGACTCAAGCGTCTAAGCTTGGGGATGCCCCCGTGCATCCCCTTCTCCATCAACAATCATCAGATCGTCCTCCGTCTCACTATATTTTTATCACTTCATGCGTTATGTGCTATGCTTGGAGCGTCTCGCTCTTAGCTTTAGTTTTGAGTTTTCTTTAGCTTTGCTTGTTGTTTGTAACAAGTTAGAACCCAACTTACTTTGTGTGGGAGAGAAACACACTCCACTTCAAAACTAGAACACATCATAGGATTTTCATGCTTATCTTTCTTCCGTTGTGTGTTCTTTATCTTTTCGTAGCTACTCCCATGTTTAGCTCTTAGTTTTCATTTTTATCTTTCTCAAGATCTTTAGTTTAGTTTAGTTTGTTGTTGGAACTCTCTTTAGTTTTCATGTTTATCTTGTTAAGAGAGTTGGTTGTTGCACTGAGTTGTGTCTTGTCTTGAAAGTAGGTGATTGAGGTTGCTATTCAATTGTAGTAATAACTTGCAATAGTTTTGAGGTATTGTTGTGAGTAATGTTTGAAACTTTTGGTGTCAAGAGCTCTAGCCTATTAGTGATAGGTGTCGTATTTTGGGCAATCCTTGTTTATTTTCAAAAACTACAAAAACTAGTTGAGAACTCTAGCTACTAGATGGATCTCTAATCTTTGGACGGATCCGATATTAGAGTACACTCACGTACCATGAGTCGAGGATGCGCAAGGATAACCAAACCCCCATACACTCCTCCTCGAGGTACTTGTCTCTTTGTGAACCTCCTTATTAGATTGAGCGTTACCGATAATAAGTGCATGAGTTCTTCGGACTAATGTAAGTATTGAAAGTTGACACTTCCACCTCCTCATATTTGCAAGCCTCTACGGTACCGTGCATTGCCCTCTTCTCATTCCGAGAGTTGGCATCCACCTCGCCGGTGCATCCAAACCCTTGGCATGATACGCTCTTTCATCATAAACCTCCTTATATCTTTCCTCAAAACAGCCACCATACCTACCTATCAAGGCATTTCCATAGCCTTTCCGAGATATATTGCCATGCAACATCCACCTCTTCATGACTTGATCTTTATGACATACATGTTCCTGCTACACTGGCAGAGGCATACATTTGCAGACATCATGATAGCTACATCTTCTTAATGTTGAGTACTTTCTAAAGTGTGAAGATCTTCTATACCTTCTTGTAAAATATAGTGTTGCCCTTAAGTGAGAAAAAGATCCCAAAGAGGACAAAGTTAAAAGAACCTAAAGAGGACAGATGAGAGTTAAATAGAAAGAGCCATTGAGGCCACCAAAAAATACAAAGAAATAGAAAAAAGAGAAAAAGAAAATAAAAAGCGAGAAAGGGAAAACACTACTATTCCTTTTGAAAGATCCACACTCGTACTCCCTCTATATCTTTGTGCTCCATAGAGATGATCATTTATGCATATAGCTATGTGGGGACCTTCACACTATAGAACTTGGCTTGCATATTCCAAGGATGAGCTTCCTCAAATGAGCTCTAGGTCTTCTTGAGCGAGCAAGTTGGATGCACCCCCACTAGTTCCATTGGAGAACTTACCTTAGCTCATATGTGCATCCGTTGCATGGCAATCCCTACTCCTCACATCATATCTATCATTTGGCCTTCTCTTGCCTATGATTGTCCTCATTGATGTGAGCCTTTCACACCCTTTTTTGTATTCTTCCTCCACCATATCTCTCTCTTTGCCATCCTAAGTGTCAACTCTCGTGCTTACGCTCATCCATTGCATGAGTGCTGAAAATATCGAAAGGGAGTGGATCAAATTGACTTGTACCTGGCTAGTGGTCTGGGGACGAGTCAAGATAATATTCCAAAGAAGACTAAGTGTGAAACTTTAGTAGATTGAGTTCTCAACAAATATATTTTTCTCTTGTATTCCCGTCTCCACCTTCTTGCACGCAAACACCATCTGGAGACATTCGAGTCACGGATAGCAAGAGCTCTTGCACCTTTATGTTCTTATGTTTCTTGTTTCAATGCTAATATATACTCTTGCCTGTTATGACTTTAATTGAATTACATACCTTGATTGCTTTACTTTCAAAGTTCTTATATGGTTGTTAGCATGTCACCACAGAATTTATGATTGTTATCATTTACCTACTCGAGGACGAGCAGGAATTAAGCTTGGGGATGTTGATACGTCCCAAATGTATCTATAATTTCTGCTTGCTCCATGCATGTTTTGTGTGATATTCCTATGATTTGGATACACTTTCATACACTTTTGATCATATTTGGACTAACTTATTGACTCAATGCACCCCAGTGCCAGTTCTTGTTTTCTGCTGTTTTTTTATTTCAGGTTTCCCCCGTATTAAAAGTGCCCCAAAAATTCAGGAAAAAACAGATAAAAAAATCAGCGTACCGGAAGCTTCCGGAATAACCAAGGTGGGGCCAGAGGGCCACAACCAGGGGTCCAGGCGCCCTGGTGGCGCGCCCTAGGGGGAGGCCATGCCAGGTGGCCGCCTGGACACCTGGTGGCCCCCTGGCTCCCCCCTTTCGCCTATTTGTTCTCCATGACGGGATTCTTCCGAAGACAGAACCCTTCCAACATCAGGAGTGCCAGCAGACCTCTTCCCGGCACCCTGCCGGAGGGATCATTGACCTCCGGGAGCCTCTCCTCCACCATGCACACTCCCCGGATGATCCGTGAGTAGTCTACCTTGGACCATGGGTTCGTGATCAGTAGCTATGTGATGTTCTCCTCCCCTCTTTGTTCTTCATGGATTAGACCTTGTGAGCTACCCTACATGATCAAGGCACATATGTAATTCTTTTTGCTGTTGCTATGCTGAGTTTGCTGGGATATGATGGATTATGAGACTATGTTCAGTTTGTGATTGAGTAATATGTTTGGTTATTAACTTTTATATTTTTTTCTTGAATAATTCTTGCATGTTCTCCGTTGATGTTTACTGCTTTGGCCAAGTAGTAGGTAGTGACTCCAAGAGGGAACGTTATGCTCGATTGTTGGTTCATGCCCCCTGATGACTAGCTTGAGTGATAGAAACATGAGTCTAGGGGATGTGCTGTTGCCACAAGGGGGGAAACAACGGTGCTTGTAACCGTGGTTGCAAGGATTGTTTACTTTACGCAAAGTTCTTTTAATACAGTTGTCTGTTGCTTTGGGTTTACATTTTGGGTGGGGCTCGCAACTTAATACCATCGAGATGTTCTGGATAGATATCTCAAGGTGGATGATTAGTAGTAGATGCAGTTGGATTTTGGTCTACTTATTTTGGCGTACCGCCCATGCTTTTGAGCCTCGTCCTTCCTTTGTAGCATAGTTAGCATTGCGGTGCGTTTTTAATCCTGTCAATTGCCCATCTGTGATTTGTTTACCTCGCATAGAAGTTTTATCGTCTTTTGGGAGAGATACATCACGGGACCCCGGTCCATATTCTCATCACTGTTTACACGCTCAATTTATTTCCTGCTTTTACTTTCCAGTTGCAATCACCATTATCATTATCCCTTGCGTTTGATCCTTTGTAAACAACAAGGCCGGAGAGATTGACAACCTCTTTGAACTTCGTTGGGAGCAAAGTTATTTGTATTGTGTGTAGGTTCGCGTCAATTGCGTCGTTGACACCTACTTGTAGATTTCGGAGTCCTACGGGAGACAAACCCTATCTTGTACATAGGGGAAATTTGCTGCTATACTACATCTCACCTTCCACTTGGGGTAACCAACGAAGGTCGACAAGCCATTATCATCTCTCGCACATCAAGCAAATTTCTGGCGCCGTTGCCAGGGACTCCAATCTACAAGATAGGGGAGTTGCACACTATCTTTTACCTTTGATTTTTAGTCTTGTTAGTTTACCTTTCAGATTTTATCTTAGTGTCCTTTATCAAAAACCACAAAAAAAATTACCTTGCTTTTAGTAGTCCTTCTTGTTTAGTTGAACATGTTAGGACTTGGTGCTTTGAGGGAATCGGAAGTTCTAGATTTCCATCAAAGGGATGGAGAAAATATGAAGAAGGCATGGGACAGAATTTCTGAAGCACATAGGAGAATTATGCCTTGGATACCTATAAAATTGTGCTTAGGAATTTTTACCATGGTCTTTTTAAGTGGTGTAAACACTCTCTTGATATTATAGCTGAAGGAGACTTTTAAGAGTGTAATGAAGCTAGAGCTCTTGATATTTTGCATGGTCTATCTAGTTATTTTGTTTATGATCGTAGCATTGATACTGTTGTAGATAGACTTGCCACTATTGAAAAGAGGATGGATGCTCTAGACTTGAGAAAGGTAGAGGAACTTAAGTCCAATGTTGGAGATAGATGACGATTGGGTGCCTTTTCTTAGGATTAGCATCTCTAACCAAGACTTCCTTGCTTTTTGTGATATTGGATCCATGGTTTCTCTAATGCCAAAAATAGTTTTATGATTCTTTGAAACTTCCATCCACTCGAGCATGATATCGGGGAGGACTTGAGCTTTGATAGCTGTCCGGTGCGCTGCTGAGCATTGTTATTGGGTGTTCGTCAAAGTAGTATGATACCTTGAGGGAGGTCATGAAGATGGCGTAGACAAGCTTTTGATAGTGTGGGTATCTTTGCTGGGATCGCGTGAGAACTTCGCTAAGGTAGTAGATTGGTCTTTGGATGCCTTATACTTTGCTTTCTTCGGAGCGCTCGACAACGAGTACGGTGCTTACGATGCTGCTTCGAGCGGCGATGTAGAGGTATAGGGGTTCCCATTTCTTCGGCACTGTGAGGATGTGTTGCGTTGACATTATTTTCTTGAGATTTGCGAATGTGTTTTGGCCTTCTTCTGTCTACTCGAATTTTCCACCTTTCCTGAGCAGCTAATAAAACGGCAGGGTCCTTTCTCCTAGCCTGTTGATGAAGTGATGACCCACAAGTGTAGGGGATCGCAGCAGTCTTCGCGGGTAAGAAAAACCCAATTTATTGATTCGACACAAGGGTAGCCAAAGAATATTTATAAGCTTTGACAGTTGAGTTCTCAATTCAACCGCACCTGAAAGATACTTTCTTGGCAACGAGGTATTAGTAGCAACGGTGATATGGAAGTGATGGCGGCAACGGAAATAGTGGTGGCAAAGCAACGAAAGTAAAACAACAAAAGTAAAGCAACTTGTAACCAGCAGGATTAAAACACCGTAGGCTAGGGGAATGGATGGTTGGGCGTTGCATGGATGAGAGATAACATGTAATTTAACACGGGGCAAGGCACACAGAAGAGTAATGATCATCTAGGCAAATATCAAACATTAGGCATGTATCCCAAGGTAGTTGTGCGTGCTTTTAATAAGAACTTTGCACAACATCTTTTGTCCTACCACGCCGCTACCAACTGGGCCAAAAGGAACTTATGGAGATTAATGTGCTCCTGTCAAAGAGCACCGGAACAAAGCATTAACAATCAATGGATACATGGAATCCTGAAATTATAGTCCATCCCCTTTGGTGTCCCAAGCTTCCACCATTGGGATCGCCGGTTCTGGGCTATAATAGGTGCATGCAACTCATAGATAGGATCAAGAACACAAATATATTCATGAAAACATAAACGGTTCAGATCTGAAATCAGGGCACTCGGCCCCAAAGTGACAAGCATGAAGAGCAACAAGTAGTAGCAAAGATAATAAACACCATAGTAGATGATAGGCAACATGCCCCAACAATATAACGAAATATTACATGATCTAACTTATCCAATCCCTACCACCCCTTCTCCTATAGCAAGGAAGTACTCACACATGAAAGAGGGATACATGGAAGGATGATGGAGTGGCGATGGTGATGACGATGGCGACGATTTCCGCCTCACCGGAGGCCAAAACAGCCTCCAGATTACCTCTCCTGGAGAAGAACAGAGGTGGCGACGGCTCCATGACGAGAATTGGGATATCGACTTCTGTTCTGGGATTTTCTCGTCACGGGTGAAAATATGAGTCGAGGTAGGGCACCAGGGGTGGTCCATCTTCCGGCTCTAGGTCCCTCCGGTTGCGTGGATTTTCCATATTTTTTCCTGATTTTTTCTGAGATACTTAAAATTCCTTTTTCCTGCACATGAGAAAACCATACAGGCAGCTCTGCTGAAAACCACTCCAGTCCGGTTTAGTTTCGTTCAAATCATGCAAGAATGAGTTCAAAACAATAGAAAAAGTGTTCGGAAAAGTCGATACATTTGAGACGTATCATGAAGCGACTTAGGGCGGCGAGTCGTCCGGTGAGCTGCTGCACACCTTTTATGTTGACTGGTTCTTGCATCTTGGCGAGTGCCTAGAATTTTTCTGGGTTGGCCTCGACTCCTCGAGCAAACACCATGTATCCCAGTAACTTGTCGGTTGGTACGCCGAAGACGCACTTTTTTGGGTTAAGCTTGATCATGTAGTGGTTAAGCGCTCCAAAGGTTTCTTGTAGGTCTTTGAGTAGTATGCTTGCCTTGTAGGTTTTGACGACGATGTCATCTATATAAACTTGGGCATTCCTGCCTGTTTGATCCTTTAGGCATGCTTGCATCATCTGTTGATACGGTGCTCCAGCGTTCTTCAGCCCGAAAGGCATTTTCATGTAGCAGAATACGCCATAGGGGTGATGAACGATGTGTGTTCTTCGTCTTCTTCCTTATTCCTTATCTGGTTGTATCCCGAGTACGCGTCGAGGAAGGAGAGGAGGTCACATCCTGCGGTGGAGTCGATTATCTCGTCGATCCTTGGGAGGGGGAAGTGATCCTTTGGGCAGTGTTTGTTGACGGGTCCGTAGTCGGCGCACGTGCGTAGCATGTCGGTGTCTTTCTTAGGGACTAACATGGGGTTTGCGACCCATGTGGCCTTCTTTGTTTCTGGGATGAATTTTGCGTCGAAGAGCCTGTTGACTTCTTCCTTGATGGCCCCACGTTTTGGTTTAGAGAATCGGTGCAGCGCGTGCTTTACTAGCTTAGTGTTTGGGTAGATCTGTAGTGCGTGCTCCGCGAATTCCCGTGGGACTCCAGGCATATCGGCTGGGCACCAGGCGAAAATGCTCCACTCTTCACGGAGGAATTTGATGAGGACAGTATTGTCTGGGTCTGTTGGGTGCACTTGATGGGTTACCGTGTCGCTATCGACGCTGAAGTCTCAAGTGATCTCCTTGATCTCGCTTCGGCTGGCGAGTGAAAAACGCTTCTGTCTACCACCATGGTTATTTCTTTGAGTTCCTGCTATGCTCCGAGGGTATCGGAGACTTGATGGAAATCGCGGTCGCACTTGTTTGACTTGAGAAAACATCCGTTGATTGTGATGACTCCTGCAGGTCCTGTCATCTTGCGTTTGAGGTATGCGTAGTGCGGTACGGCCATGAATTGGGGGAAGGCTGGTCGACCAAGTATAGCGTGGTATTGAGATTGCCAATCTACCACTTCAAATTCAAAAGTTTCTCTTCTGAAGTTGCTTCTGTTCCCGAAGATTACGTCGAGGTTTATCCTTCCTAACGACGAGGATGCTTTGTCTGGCTCGATGCCATAGAAGGTGGTGCCTGGATGTTTTAGCACTGGACGTGGGATCGGCATCTTGCGCAGGGTGTTGGATAAGATGATGTTCATGCCGCTGCCCCCATCCATGAATACTCGTGACACGTCGTAGCCTCCGATTTGTGCCTCAAGGACTAGTGGGGCGTGTCCTGATCTTGGGATTGTTGTCGGGTGGTCCCTTTGTGAGAAGGTGATGCCGGCCTCCGAGTCGCATAGGTAGTAAGGTTCCTTTACTGTCGTGGCTATGTAAGTTTGGAGGGTGCATGTTTCTTCTTTCTTTTTAGACGAGCGCCCTTCTCGGATCATGTATACTCGTCCCCAAGATGGCGGGTAGGTCTCCTATTTGTTGACTACTGGTGCTGGGGCTGCTCCTCGGGTCCGTTTTTCTCTGTTCTGCATGTCTTTCCTGCGTTCTTTGGAGAGTTCACTGAAGAGTCGGTAGTCTGCGAGGGTATGGCTTGCTCTGAGACGTCCTTCGTCGTCCTCGAAACAGTGAATCGTGCAGACCCCATCCAACTGCTCTTGGGGTGTGAGGGTGTTCGAATTGTCGTGTTGTTGTCGTTTGGGCTTCGTGGGTCGGTTGCCGACGACTCGATACATCCGCGAGTGGTACCTGGGGTCCATATCAATTCCGTCGTGGATGCAGAAGTCTCGGATTTGCTCGACGAGGTCATGCGGTTCGTCGGGAAGGTCGTAGTGCCCTGCTATTCCGCGGCGGGTGGTGTGGCTGATGACAGGAGTCGCCGCCTCGTCGGATGCTTGGTCGAGAGAAATTTTGATATTGAATTCTGGCACTTTAGCTGACATTGGCCTTGATTTTGTAGCTGCCGCCTGAGCTCGATTTGTGGATCGGCGAGTGGTTCGCCGCTTGATGTAGTTTCAAAAACCGCCGAAGACTTGAGCTTGACCCGCGTGTCGTTCCAGTGCGTTCGATCGCGGGGCTGGAAGGCTTGCGATGAAGTTGAAGTTTCCGAGTAGAATGGTTTTTTCTTGGACCGTTGCTGAAGTCACCGAGTTGTCGGTTGCTGCTGATGGAACCGCCGAGATCGTGATTCCAACCTGCGTCTTCCCCGCGGTCGGTGCCAATTGACGATGATCGACCTCGGCAAATCCCATGGTTAGGAACCCTGGGTTTAGATCGTAGAGAGAGGAGTGCAAGGTTGGTGATTCTCGACGACTAACAGGAGACGGGGATTACCCAGGTTCAGGTCCCTCGATCAGTAAAACCCCTACTTCCTGCTCGATGTATTATATGGTGGAGGCGATTACAGTGGAGGTCTCGGCGAGATTGCTCTAGCCGAGGGTATTACTATGTGAGATTGGATGCCCTAGACGTCCCCTCTCTTAGCCTTTATATACTAGGTTAGGTCTCGAGGAGTCCGTCTAGGTTTACATAGATAGTTGCCTAATCTAGATAGTCTTGGCGGTCACGCCTTGGACTTTGTATCGTCTTGGACTCCATGTTGGCGCAACCGTCGGTGCTTCGGGTGGGATGATCTTGGTCCGGCCAAAGCTTCCAGTGGGCCTTCCGGCTTAACACGCACCAGGCACCCTCATGTCGAGGAGTCGTGGGGGTAACCCCTCGTCACCAACTATTGGCGTGTTCCAACAGTTGGCTAAGGGTGCGCACTTTTAGTTGTCCTAGTTGCTCGCGGAATGTTATTCGTTGAAGACCTCATCTGAAGGCGTCGATAGCACTTTCGTCTGATATTCCTTCTGCAGAGTTCTTCAAGATTATCCATCATTGGATGTAGTTCCGTAGTGACTCACGAGATCCTTGCTTGCAAGCTCACAACTCTTCGAGTGAGGTTGGGCACTTGTATGTTGACTTGAAATTTTCAATGAAGGATGATTGGAATCGTCGCCATGTGCTGATGGATCCGTGTTGCATGCTTTTAAACCAGTGCTGCGATGATCCAGTTCTACGTACTGCATAGCGGTGACTTGAGAGCCTCCTTGGAATTTGACCGGTGTGGGGTAGTCGTCAAGCCAGCATTCTGGTTACTCAAGTCCGGCATATTTGGGGTTTGCTGAAGTGAGCTTGAATCCTCGGGGCATCTGGGCCTCGTATACTTCTCGCGTGAAGCGGAGGGCTCCGCAAGGGCCGGATTCTCGTTCTGATTCTGATCCTTCCGAGTGATCACCTCTGGCAGCACGCTTGCGGCGTCCTCGGTTGACCTTGTTCTGTGTGATGTCACCATGAGCGTCGTGTCGGCGATCGTCATGTCCCCGGTCATTGTGGTGGTCACCCGCAACCTTGGTTGTGTCGATAGTCGTCGTCGTCATCGGGTGAGTTCGGTCTCCTCCGGGTGATGTCCTGCAAGTCTTTTGACTTGCGGGTGCCTTCTTGGATGCTAACATGGCGAGTGCCTCACTCATGAGCTTGAATTCCCTTATTGTGTTGCGGTGTGCTTCTGCCTGCTCGCCGGTCCGAGCGCAGTGGAGGTACGTCTTGGCGGCCAGTAGTGCTTCGGCCGCGGTCGGGGGTACTACCATTCCGCAATCGTCTATTTCTAGTTTGAACGTGTCGCTCAAGTTTTGAGTGACCGCGTCTCTGTCAGTTTGATGCATGTCTCTTAACCTTGATCTGTGCTGATAGGGTGATTTGAAACCGGACGATTCTTCTGAAAGTGCTTGACACCGGGCGCTTGATTCATCTGCAATTTGTCAGCTCTCCTCGAGCTCATGCCTCAGTCTGCGGTTCTCGACAGCGATGTCGGTTGGCATTTTGTGTTTGAAAATAAGTTAGTCCCGTGGAGCATCGCGTGGTAGTGTTTTGGCGTTGATGACCACAGTTTGTACTCTGTCCATGGCTTCTCTTGATAGGATGAGTTTTCTCCTTGGAGGATTGCTTGGCGGCGGGCGCAGCTTCTGATGCAGGTGCGCTTGGGCCGGCGAGTGGTCTTCTGCATCCGAGTTTTGCACTGTAGGGTTACTTCCTCCCAGATTAGTGGTTTTAGGTGGGGCGCTTGTAGGGTTGCTTCCTTCAATGCTGATGCCGTGTTGAGGTGCGTTCCGGGGAACGCCGTGGGTTATAGGTTTCGCGAGTGAGATCCCCGTTTTTCCGAGAGTAATTGGTTGCGTAATGGTGGGTGCTGCTTCGCTATTTCTGCCGATGATGACCGGTGCACTTGTGTTGTTGGGGTAGATTTCCTGGCCCTTGTCGACTGAATTTTTGTTCGGTTCTCCAGGGTTTGTCATGTACACTTAGAACAATGTACTGAGCAGGGGAGGGGTTCGCTGCTGCCACAGCTTTCCCAGCCGAGAGTTCTGTGATCGTCGTCATCATGGTTGTTGGTGAATTCGATCCGCGACGGGTGGTGTGGTCGATGTTTGAGGTCGCCACGCGGGTGGGTGCCTCGATGGGGGGAGAGTTTGGGTTCGATCTTGATTGGTGTCGATGTCGTGGTAGATGATGATAGCGCTGGTGGTGATCGATCTCAATTCGTAAGACAGAGAGTTCCCCATCGATTGATGTAGATCTGGAAACCTCATAAGGCTAGGTCCGTGCCTGCATGCAGGATCGGGAGATGCGCGATGAAGCCGAGGGACCCAAACATATCGGTCTCTGCTTGAGCCATCGACATGTTGAGTGTTGATGACGAGGTCGCCGAGTTGTTGATTGTTGGTGACGGGACTGCCGAGACCGTAGATCCAACTCGCGTCTTTCCCATAGACGGCGCCAATTGACGAGGGTGGACCTCGGCAAATCCCATGGTTAGGTACCCTAGGTTGATTGAAAGGGAAGGACTGCCTAGTTGGTGATCTCGTCGGCTAACAGGAGACAGGGATTTACCTAGGTTCAGGGCCCTCGATCGGTAAAACCCCTACTTCATGCTCGATCTATTATACGAAGGAGGCGATTACAGTGGTGGATTCAGCAAGATTGCTCAAGCTAGGAGGCGTTGCTAGATGTGTATGCGATGTCCCTAGACGTCCCCTCTCCCAGCCTTTATATACTAGGCTACGTCTCGAGGAACCCATCTAGGGTTACATGATATTTCCTATTCTACGTAGTCTTGCACGCAAAGTCTTGGACTCCGTGTCGATCTGGGAATCCAAGTCGGTTCAGTCATCGATGCCTTGGGTGGACCCAACAGGTCGACGTTGGGCCTTCTGAGGCTTCTAGTGGGCCACCAGTCTTGACACGCACTGGGTACCCTCACGGAGGGGAATCGTGGGGGTATTCCCTCGTCAGGCATCCATCGACAAGAGGGAACGAGATGAAAGTGAGATAGAGATCAGTGAACAAGGGAAACAGTGAGATACTCGACTCCCTTTGAGAGCAGGAGCCTCCCACTGCCACCGTGGAAGTCGTCGATGGCAGCAACGGGGAGGGGACACAAAGGAGGTTGCAGTAGTGCCGGTGAGATGGGGTTCCTCAATGCGCTTGGGAGAGCGACACAAAGCGGCGTTGAGTCTTGTTATAGAAAAAAACACTTAACTTCTGGATTCTTTGGAGACAAGTCTTCCAAAAAGAAGGTGCGCCTTTTTATGAGTAGTGTATCATTTCTATAAAGTTAGAATGTCACGTCGCAAATCAGAAAGAAAGTGTGTTGATCGAGACAAATTAGAGAAAAAAACGACCCCAAAAACTAGATCCATCCAACAACCGTGTAGGTGATCGATCTGGCGCTTGCATCGTTCAACTGATGCAGAGCACTTGCCTTTTATCATAGTTGACATTGTCAGGGTATTTCTAACAACGATCCTCCAACCTCCTGCAAATGTTTGGACCGGGCTATCTAGACGTGTTTGCCATCAACACGGATATGTATTGTCCGCATATCGGTCTGTGTATCTGTTTGATACGTCCCAAACGTACCTATAATTTTTCCTTGTTCCATGCTTATTTTGGTGACTTTGTTATATGTTTTGATGCACTTTCATATCATTTTATAACATATTTGGAAACTAATCTATTAATGGTTTCAAAAGTGCACACATTCTTTTTTTATATACTTCATGTATAGGAATTACTTGGATAAAGGAAAAATCACAAAAGGAGCCTTGTTGAAGTTGGACTCTAACTTTCCTGAAATCTGTCCCGGGGGACAGATTTTAGTGAACGCCTCAAAAGCGCCACAAGATGACCTCAAACGGAAAAACTTAAAACTAATAAGTTGTAGGGAATTTCCTCGGCTATGTTCTGGATATAAATTCGGCCCAATACGAGTTCGTATGCCCCCTCAAAGCCATGTTTTACCGAAGACGTAATCTGGATGACAAAAATCCGAGATTTTATATAAAGAGAGGAAACCTAGGTCATTAGACACCACGAAAATTTCTCCCCCTTGGTAGCCGTCTTGAGGGGGAGATCCATCTACAAACCAACACCATCTCTAAGGAAGAAGTGGGGGCCAAGGGCCACTGCCCCCAAGGGTTGTGGCCATCGCCATCATCTCCTCTGGGCTGCACCTCTTCATCAACAACACTCTCATGCTCATCATATCCATGTGTGAGTAGATCATCCTCGGGGCTAAGGCTTGTACCTTGATCCATGTGGTGATCTCTCTCTCCCATCATGTGATCTTGATTGTGATCATTGGCCATGTTAATCTAGTCGTATCCCATGATGTTTTCTCTTCTTCTATGTATTGGATTTGATGTGCTCACTTGATAATATCTAGTATAATCTTCGAGACCACGGTGACATTGAGTCTATTGGACATGGATTAGAAGAATATTTTCATGAGTTCATTCTTCTTGTTGTGGATTGATTAAGGATTTGAGAGTCTCTTGATGCTTGTGTTGAGTATAGTTTTCATAGTGCTTAGGTGACAGGATGTGTGCTTGTCATATTAGAAAGAGACTATTCTTGAGATATGTTTTGGTGTTTGTTAGTACTATCTTTGGATGATCTTAGTGACAGCGCAGGGAATCCATAGACGTGGAATATAAACTCATAGGCGTGCTCTTGTAGCCTTAGACAATTCTTGTCCTCTTTTGACCACAAAAGAATGATCTCTGAGTTATGTCTTTCTTGCATGTTTTTAGAGGAAATATCATGTGTTTCAATTATGTTAATGTAGTTGGGAGTTGCCACTAGTGTAAGTATGAAGCCTATGCCTTGTTTCTCACCATTGTAATACCGTTTGTGCTCACTTTTGTCACTTGCTACCTTGCTATTTTTATTTTTACATATTTATATTACCCTGCATTGCCATACCTATCACCCATATTTTATCATCTCTTCGCCGAACTGGTGAACCTATACAACTAGATGATACCCCGCGCGTTGCTGCGGGAACTATTAACAAATACTTTAATGTTTAAAAACATGAGAAATTATAAAATATATTATAATTTGATTATAATTTTTTCGAAAAAATATTGTTTAGAGTAGAAATCTAAGATAATTTGATGAAAATTCAAAAATATGTGTGATCTTTTGCTTTGTTAATCTATTACCTTGACAATATATCGGTGAGGTGATAAGAGACGAAAAGAAGTTGAATAGAGACAGTGGAAACATATCCATCCTTGATTAAACCTAAAACAATGATAGCAACTGAAGATGTGCATTCATAGAAAATTTGTCGCATAGAAAAATAACATGCGAGGTAACTTATAATTTGATTTTCTATAAATAAATCATTTATAAATCATGGAGCTAAGTGCATAATTTTTTAAATTTTTTTTGTGATGCATGGAGAATTAAATGGGAACATGTGCATGAAGAGTTGGACAATGATAGCAACTACAGATGTGCATTCGTAGAAAATTTGTCGAATAGAAAAATAACATGCAATGTAACTTATAATTTGATTTTCTATAAAAAAATCGTTTATAAATCGTGGAGCTAAGTGCATAATTTTTTTAAATATTTTTTGTGATGCATGGAGAATTAATGGGAGCATGTGCATGAAGAGTTGGTGGAAATTAGTTTTTGCATGATGGACCTACTTGATGGTGTGGATAGCTTGCATGTCAAGATAGAAAGGTTAGTGGGGATGAACTATTTAGGTATTATAGATTTGCCATTGTATTAGGTGTGTTGGGGACACAAGAGACTTCTTGCATCTTAATTGCAGGGTTGCTTGCGAGAGACCATATTCAACCTCTACTTTCTTCAGTTCGATAAACCTTAGGTCATCCACTTGAGGGAAATTTCTGCAGTCAGTCCTACAAACGTCTGCGCTTGGAGGCCCAACATAGTTTACCAGAATAGAAGCGTGTAGTAGAGATCACCGTTTTCCCGCAAATAAGACACAAACTAGGGAAAGCTTTGCGAGAGTCAATTATGCAGCCTTCATTGGTGCGCCGGACTATGTCGCCTCCCACCTCAGATATGTCCGCCGACAGGCACCCTTCGCCCCTTAACGGCGCCGTCCATGACGGATACCACACCCAACAGACATTCAATCAAAAACCATTGAGCCTTTTTGACCTTCTCGTTGTTCCTATAAATCACGACGACAACGTACTCAGTGATGGAGGATGAGTTACTGTGCGATGCGTGGTTGGTCGTGTCTATGGACTTCGTAGGCATGAAGCAATCGAGCTCGACCTTTTGTCAAAGTGTGCATTCTTCATCCTATGAGAAAAAATACAACTAGTACTACGACTTAGACATGATCCATGATCGCAATACGAAGATGTTTATCCATTGTTGGTACGCCGTCTTCAACTCCGTCGGCAAGTATTGTTATGCGATTGCACAAGTAAAAATATGGTTGCAACTAGGCACGCAAACTATGAAGACCATAAGGTTTATTCATTATGCTTTGTATATTGATCAATTCATCGATTCAAGTATTCAACTAATCATCATCATGTTATATAGTCCGAACACGCAATTGTGTTGTATCAAAGAAGCAAAATCAAATCATTTACATTGATGCATTGTTGGATAAATCTTAGGGGGCAACGTGAATGAGATGACATCTGCGTATTTTGAATAGAACATCGTTCAAATTAAATTAAATAAATTTATAAAACTCATTTAAATCCGTCTATCTCTATTTGAATTATTGTGCCACTCCACTTATGAATTAATTTATGAACGAACTATACTGATTACAATTATTTTTTTAATGTCACGAATTAAAAAAAACAAAGATGAATTTGTAGGATATATGATTGGATGATGGGCTCTCTACTGATCGAAATTCTGTTTTGAGGGTGGAGCGTTGGAGATACTCGTTGTTTTCATTGGAGGGGGTGAGATCTTCATCGCCATTTTGCCGCGTAATGAATTTTGGACGAGTCTCTCCGACCGCCACACACCAACATTTTCCAATCACAAATCGCACCAAGTTCTCAAATCTTACGAGGCAGGTACCCTTCTTCCCCATTTCAGTTCACATCTCCAGTCCATTGTGGTAGGCCTCTACCAACTCCAATGCATCCCAAACCCTAGCCCGCACCCCTCGTTGCCATGCCAGATCTGAGCACCGTCTGCCCCGAACTGTCTGTCGATGCCGCCGAGGACCTACTGGGCGGGGATGCGGCCGCTGACCTTGCGACGGCGGCGGCGACAGAATCCTCCTCCGGTGGCGACGCCGCTCCCATTATCCCTGTGGAGTGCTGTTGGAGCGGCCGCGTGTGCGCCTTTGACGTCGAGGGCACGGTCCCTGTGACCGCCTATCCCGAGGCGCGCCGTCGCGGCGAGAGGAGGTCGTCCTCTGTTCCGCCCCCTTCATTCGCGGCGGCATCACTGGCGCCGGAATCGGGTGGGGCGCCCGAGGACTATGTGGATGAAGGCGCGATCGCTGTCACTGCCTGCCATGAGGCGCACAGAGGCGGCGGCGGTGGCGGCGGCGGGAAGAACTCGTCCTCTGCCCCGCTGCCTTCATCCGCAGCGGCGCCAGCGCCGGCATCGGGTCGGACGGTCGAGGACCACGTGAACGCGGACGTGGCCTCTCTGACCGCCTCTCCTGAAGCGCACCGCGGCGGATGGAAGAAGTCCTCTGCCCCGTTGCATTCTGCCGCCATGGCGGTACATGCGCCGGAACCGGGCGTGAAGCTGGAAGACTATGTGAACGAGTGCGCGGTCTCTGTCACTGGGAAGAAGTCGTCCTCTGCCCAGCTACCTTCGTCCGTGGCGCTGCTGCCAGCTCCAGCGCCGGCATCGGATCTGATGCTCGATGACTATGTGAAAAAGGGCGTGGTTCCTGTCAGCACCGCCCACCCTGAGGTGCGCCGAGGCAGTGGGAAGAGGTCGTCTTTGGCTCCTTCGCCTTCATCCACGGCAGCGGCGGCACTGGCGTTGTCATCGGGTCGGACACTCAAGGACTATGTGAAGGAGTGGACGGCGAGGAAGGTGGCGTCAGGTGCCCCTATGCACCATTGTGTGCTGCCATTCCTCACTGGTGCGCCCAAGGCGGTAAGGGTTTCTGCTCCTAATCTCCGAACCACTAGTGGCTGCTTCAGCATTACTTAGAATTGCTTTTTGACCGGAATCTGTGTGGGAGGGCTCAGGGGAGTTGGGGGATTGTTAAAGTGATTTACCATGTGCATCATCAAACTTAACTATAAAATCTCCATAACTGTGAAATGTAACCCAGACATCTCAATTGGTAATACATTGTTGCAGCTAAGATCAACCAGTGTTCGAGCAGTTTGTCAACAGATGTAAACATGCAAAGCCTTGATTATGAAAACCATCACATTTGTCCTTGTGATACACAGATTTGCTCCCTCTATCCACAGCTCATAAATTCTCAATGCTCTTTAGATAGCATGCTTTCATAATTTATATTTGAATTATAGTCTTTTAGAGCACTTAGATTGATCACATCATATGAAAACAAGATGACTAAATTAGTCATAAAAGATAATTAATTTGACTTTTGTATTATTATCACCATTATATATCATACTCTTATCCAGACTGTGTTTGTCAGCTCAGTTTTTTTTGGAAGTATTTGTAGAATACCATTGCTTCCTTAGAAACCATAGTTTTCAAAACTTTGAGGTGTTTGGCTTCAACAAATACCACAGTTTTATAAACCGTAGTAATCCTCAATTTTTTTGAAGTATTTAAGAAAGAGGTCTTGACCACTTTTTTCTAAACTGAAGAAGAAAACACTGTGGTTTTAGAAACTGAAGTATTCATTACCCAGGCAATTGAATACTGAAGTTTTAGATTACTAGGGATTTCTCCACCTCTCCATTCATCTTAGTTCCCTCAATTAGACTATTTGATACTTCACATATATATTCACTCTGTTTCTGTTTCACGTGGAGTATGAAGAGAAATCACTCACTCCTGATCCAAATTTATGTGCTCAGCGAAGTGGTACCTGCAATATGGTATTGGATGCACACAAAGTTCTGAACAGTCTCCAAAAGTGGTACCTGGAGTATTTTGAAGCATCCACCATCCAGAAATTGAAACATTGTTGGAAAAAGATCCAATTATGTGCCAACCACGTGTCCCTTATCCTTTCTCCAGAAAAATATTGGCTCGTCCTCTTCCCCTTCTCCCAAATAGAGCTCTCTCTCCCCACACGATTAGCTCTCTAGCTCCTCTGTCGTCACACCCCTCGTGTCCCTTTGCCGCTCCGTCCGACGGTCTCCCATCAACAGCTCCGCGCCCCCACGTATGCTGTCTTTGTGTCCATCCTGTGGCCCTCCCCATGGCTTCTCCGAGCTTCTGCAAGGCTTTGTCGAGATGCTGCTACCGCCATGGCCGGTGGAGACATGATGATGCATTGGAGGTGCGCTGGCAGCTACCGTCTGCTGCAAAGGTCGGGTGCTTGTGCTGCAGGATGGGGAGGGGGGGGGGGGGGTGCCTGTGCTGCAAGCCTGGCCGCCGCTCACCTCGCGCTGATGCCGCCATGGCCATCCGGAGACGCCGTCTGTTGCACCTGAGAAGCACCTCCAGCCACCATCTGCTGCAAGGGACAGGCACCGGTGCTGCGAGCCCAGCTGCCGATCGCCTCACACTGCTGCCACCATGGCTGGCCGGAGACATTGACTTTGCAAACGGAGAAGCGCTGTCAGCCACCGTCTGCTGCAAGGGCCGGGAGATGGTGATACAAGCCTGGCCGCCTCTCGCTGCTGCTGCCATGGCTGGATGGAGACATTGCTGTTGCAATTGGAGATGCGCCTGCAGCCACCTTCTGCCTTGAGGGCTTTTGCAAGCCCGTCCGCCGCTCGCCTCGCACTGCTGCAGGCCGGATACCGTGTGCTTCAAGGGTCTCCACCGGTGCTGCAAGGATGTCAACATGCTCTGCTAATGGCGCTGCTGCGTGGATGGTGCTGTCAACGTCCACCAATGTACAGTGCTGTGTTGCAGCATATGGGGGTTGCTGCAGATGTTGTGAGGTGGAGGGGAAGATGCTCATGATCCAATGATGCGCGGGGTTGCAATCGGATGTCTGGCAAGCTGGCTGAACCATGTGCACGATCAGCCAGCTGACGCCTAGCGCACTCCAATATTGTTTGGGGTCAAAGTTATGACCCTCCTTCCAGTTGTGTGACTCAAGGCGCCAGCTCATCCTCGCACCTAGGTGGCAGCGTAGGCAGTGATTAGATGGGCGGAGGTGGTGATTAGATCATCGCATATATTAGTCAAATCAGAACAACTGACAGTCATACAACAGAGAGAAAATGAGGAATGGATGGAAGGTGGGCTACTACACACATCCCACATCTCTCAAACAAACACACAATAAATCATCCACTCCTTTCTCCCAGTGTTCTAATACTGGCACATTACTGTGCGAGTAGAGGAGGAGAGAAGCAGCAGAATCCAGCACCGCTAGGCGCAGAGCTGACAGCTGAGAGGCAAGCAGCCAGTGGGCAGATATGAGCAGCACAGTACATTAGGGGGGGGGGGGGGGTTGACAAAGAAGAAAGGTCAACAACTGGCATGAGCAGCTATGGTTCCTTCCCTGTTCTGAATCCTCTCTCCTAGTAGCCGAAGACCAGATCTGAGCCCCCTCTTTCCTTCCTAGATATCTGCCAGTTTATTTGGAATGGGTTGGGTCAGCCCACCGGTTCACTGACCTGGCCCGAAAAATCGAGGCCAATGGGCCGCGTGGGTCGGCCCCGAACCATAGTTGGGTCAGTGAAGCCGGCACCGGTTGACCCAATGGGTCAGGAGGGTCGACCCACCTCCGAGGCCTCACTTCACCGCGTAGTACAGATGGTTCTACCCTTGTCGCCGCTCCGTCCACCCTTGCCGCTGGGAATCAATACGTCCTTGACGTCCTCTCCTACTTACATGTGTTGGCATTAATGCATCTTTTGGAGAAATGGATCAGGAATACTGCTTTAATTTTGGCTTTGTTCTTTCAATAACGAGCGAGGAACTGATCATCTGGTAATTGATTGAATTTTTCCTATGCATGAATCACGTCAGGAAAGGATGTACTGATTACAAAAAATAACTACTTGCCTGATTTTATATGAGGTTGTGACGTATGCCTCTTCCTTTTGTAAAATGTATCGGTTAAGTAAAGCAATAAAGCTACGTTTTCTTGTTTGTTTTTCTACTACATTTTCCCTACTATAATTTCCATGTACACAACCTATTGCCTTTGATTATATTTCATAAAAAAAGTGTTATAGATTTATCTAGATATGAATGTATCTAGATTTAGTTTTACATATAGATACATCAATATCTTAACAAATTACAACACTTATTTTAAAACGGAGGGAGTAATAAATAAATCGTGGTGATGAATCCAAAAGAAGCATTCAATCCTAGAATTTGGGCCAACCCGGGATACCCATCGGGCCAGCAAGGCCATGGGTATTTTAGAAATGGGTTGACCCATGGCCTCATAAATTGGCCTTGAGGCCATGAGGGCCAGGTCCAAGGCCAGGCCGAGTCGGCCCGTTCCCATCTTGTCATATACCAAACATTCGATTGGGTCCTAATTCTTTCAAAATGCACGTTTGGGTCCTAAATCTTTTTAAGTTGTTCATCCGAGGTCCTAAATCTTTTTAAGTTGTTCATCCGATATGCTAAATCCGTCAGACCAGCGTTGACCTGCCTGCTTGGCGCTTTGATCGTGGACAACATGGCATAGGAGGCATAACGATAGGTATAGGCGACGCTGCAAGGCATTCATCGTCTCCTTTGGCGCGATTGCACCATGACCAGGCGATGTGACTCGTCGAAGCCAAGGAGGAGAAGAGTTGCTAGCGGCAGGGATGAGCTCCAGCTAGGGCTGCTCGTGATGGGAGGTGCGCGGGGACTTGGGCATTGGACCCCTCTCCACGTGGCCACGGTCAAAGTGCCCCGCATGCGGGTCAAAACTAGTCAGATAGATTTAGGACCTTGGATGAACAACTTAAAAAGATTTAGGACCTAGACGTGCATTTTGAAAGAATTAGGACCCAATCGACACTTTCGTGAAAGAATTAGGACCGCGCATGCATTTTACTCATTTTAGAACTTAGCAGTTCTAACATAAGCGAGAAGTCACGCTAGCCAGTGGCGGAGGATGAATTATTTTTAGGTGGGGTTGACTCTAAAGCATAAAGGAAAATCATTTCGATGTAAAATCAAATTAGTCCATACACACTAAAAGGCGCACAAATACTTTTATGTGATCGTAAACATCATAACCAAACACAAGGGAAGCGCAAATCTATATCTCTTATAAAGCAAAACCCCACTAAGATGCATTTAAGGTGTCTATCTCAACATGCAAGCTATCCACATCACCCACTATGTTAACCAATTATTTGTCCATGTCATCCACTAACAAAACTCAACTAAAATGAATTTATGGTATCTATCTCAAAATGCAAACTATCCACATCACCCACTATTGTAGTATATCATTTATCCATGTTATCCACTTTCATATACATGCATATTATCCCCTTACAATTTACATTGTAGAGTTTTTATAGAAATTTCCGCGGCAACGCGCGGAGTATTCTTCTAGTATAATTAAATAGAAACAACCTAAAAATTACCTCTCCCCTTTATCTTTGCTAGACATTTTCCCTTTCGGTTGGTTTTCTTCTTTTTTTCTTCACCGGCAAATTGGTAACGATTACCACCTCCTGGGCTGCTCGAAATTTTGAGAAGACGAGCCACGGAGGTGGAAAATTGATCGCCTCCCTTGCGTGCCTCTTCTTCTAGCCGCCGCCCATGTGCGGCACTCCTTCTGGCCACGACCCCTGCGCGCTCCTGCTGGCCGCCGGGAACGCGCCCCCGCTCCTGCGCATGCTCCTACAGTCCTGCTGGCCGCCGGCCTCACGGCATGCCAGGGTTCATGACTTTGTATAGACGAAACAACGAGCATGGACAAATGACAAAGCGACCTGGGCCGGAGGACTTGATCCATTACTGTGGTTCGTTTCACGTGATCGTGTACGTGTAGATGACATGATAAGATTCATGGCCCAATAGCCCACATTGCACGTTGATTCTAGCCGGTTTTCTTTTTCCCCATGTTTTTTTTACTGATCAATCAACTCTGTACTTATACATTAAAATTTCAGAAATCAAGGTAGGGTGACCACCCCATCTCGCCCTACCGACTCCTCCGCCAGTGACACTAGCCAACTGGCCAACATGTTAATATGTTGTCGAGGACACTGCATAGTGGTGAGCTGGCATGAACTATGTGGTTTTCCTTTGATCAATGTGAGAACTGAGAAAAGTTGTTTTTATACAGTTAACGTTCCAATGCTGCGTTTGACCCCCTCTCCACTTTCGCTCTGCAAATAAGCCAAAGATCAGATCTGATCCCCCCTTTCCCTCCTATACGTCTGCCAGTTTAGGCAAGCAGCCACAACGTCTGTTGCTTGCTGACTGGAGATCATGTTATTGACTGCACGGCACAGTGGCAAGCTGGCATGAACAATTTAAGGTTGTTCTTTTTTATTAACGCGAGAACAAAGAATTTAGTGTTTCCACAAGTTCCAATGCAACCTTTTGAATTGCTTGACACTCAACTGCATATTTCTCAGCATACACCTCATCAAATTTCATATACGCCTCTGCCTACCTGTTGAAAGTTAAAACTGCATCTCATACATGATTAAGTGATATTTTCCATAATTTAATCAACATTGGGACCAAGTTTCAGTTCTGATCAATTTTTATTGGCTTAGTATCTGATGCTTCTTCATATGTGCACAGGTTGAATGTCGTGTGTGCTATAAGATTATCCATCCCTTGGAAGAAATAAAATGTTCAGTTAGCCGTTGTGAACAAACGTTTCATCTGACCTGTGTGGTGGAATATACTGCAAATTTCACTGCCGAAAGCTTCAAGTGCCCTCAGCATGTAAGTTGAAATGTTACGAAATAGGCTATGTTTAATATCGTATGTGCTGCGCATTGACAAAAGACATAAATTTTTCCAAAAAATGCAAGTTATGTAGCTTAAAGAACTAATGTTGTGAAGTTGTTGGGCTTGCCTAGTTGTCATACTTGAGTTCGCCTACCCTGTTTTAACGTGCAGTGTTTTGTCCACATGGATAATTGTCATATTCAACGTGCAATTATGCTATGCTAGATGGTTTGAAAACAAGGATGCAATGCATTACAAATACACGCATACAGGTTATATTTAAGACAATATATTTTGAGTCTCTGACATGCCGATAGTTATGGCTGTCGATGTATGACCACCATATGGCTTAATATTTGTAAATGAAACAACAAATTACTCCCTCCGTATCACAAATACATGTCCTTTTGACATGTCTTAACTTTGACTATAAATATTGTTCCAAATATTTAGATTGAGAACTTGTAAATCATATGTTTAGATTTGTCTTGAAAAATTTATTCATGATATAATAATTTTCTTGTGCATACTGCCGTAAAAATCAATGGTCCAAGGTAAATCTTGAAGACTGGGTCAGTATCCAAAACGTCATGTATTTGTGATATGGAGGGAGTACATTTTTTTTTGCAGCGTGTACAAAGAATATTTTTCTTAAAAGGTATTTAAAAGGCCATTCATATAGTTCCCACAACTTTTGTAAGGCCATATTTAATTTTGATACACATTAATTTGACTTTCTTTCTCTACAATTAGGGTTGCATGGTTTGTAAGCAAAGGATGTTTTTTTGGCGCTGTGGACGTTGTACAGTTGCAGCACATACAAAATGTGCTCCGTGGCCACTAATTCATCTAAAAGATGACCAAGGAAGTGCAATTTGCTGGAGGCACCCTTCCAATTGGCTCCTTCAAAATGAGGTCTATCCTTTATCCCTTACAATTGCTCAATTCATATTGTTATGCATGAACAGGGTAGCTACTTTACCCTCTAATTTACTAGTCCCCCTTTCATGAATAGATGAGGTTTTGGACATGGAAACTCTCCACAGGCAACTTTGACCATTACTTTTCATAAGAACATGTTAGTAAAAAATGGTACAATCATAATATTTTCATGAATAATCTGGTGATACTATTCTCACTTGACCGATCTAAATGTTCTTTCATTTTACCAGTAAAAGTTGAGACGTTTGACTGCAAACTTTCTAGGACGTCATTTATTTACGGATGGAGGTTGAATAAATATTTCCGCAAGAAGAAATACCAGTGCAATTAAGCATTTTTTCTAGGAATATAGTTTTGGGGTCCCTCTTTGAATGCATTTATTGTTAAGTATTTATGACTTGCATTCTTGTATTCTGTTTGTGCAACTATGCTGGCAGCTGCAAATCTTCTAATGCATTTCATTTTAATTAAGCCACATTTTCCTTGAATAAGCCTCTTGATGGTTCTTGAAATCGGTTTTTACGGTTTTTTTTTAAATCTCAGTTTGGGCATAGCAAACAGGATACCTACTTTTTCAAGTTTCTTTTTTGAGCTTCCGCCTGTTTTAAGTCTTAGCTCAGTTGTTCTTGGTAATCTAAGTTTCTTTGATCATACCAGAAGTTCATCATTGGAAAAATTGTTTTTGGAAGCATTATTTCATGTATATTTGTAAAAGAGTCTTTGTTCCAGATCTTGCTTCATAATTGCTCTATAGGGATGCATGAACAACACCAATCTCTATGCCATGCATACATGGTAGATGATACAAGTATCCATGAATGTGTAAATGAAACAAATACTACCAATGCACCCAGAATTTGCCCATACTCCATGTGGTCTTAAGAGTCCTCTTAATGTTTCACCATTTGTATTATCCATCAAGTGATCATTGCTCTGCGATCCTTCCTTTTTCTGTTAACACTTAAGTGACTTAACAGACCACAAAGTCATATGTTCCAAGTCCCAATGAAAAATTATTAATTTTATGGAGTGATGATGAGCATTTATGTTTCTGTTGGTTCTGGTCCAACAAGAGATAAGCTTGATTCATGATTTCGTGTTCACTGCTGATCCTTACATTACTTTCTTTAACCAGACCTATTTCACCTATAGATTATTAATTTATATTACAAGCACAAGTTGATAGACATTTTGAGTTAATGATTGGAGAGCATCACCACAGATCATTCCATACCTTTTTGTTACTATTTGTAATGCTTAAGGTGTCTGACAGGAGTACCTTGTTTGATGGTAACAGAATGCTGATCTGACAAACAACATAGAGGTTAGTGCTGGCATAATATAACTGTATGTTGCTACCTCCCTTTTATATTTGCTTCACTTAAGATGTGTTGGTATTTTTAAATAGTTCAATTTCGAGAATTCCTTACTTGCCCTTGGAGTGTTAATGCTATCTAGGCTTTAGGATGCTTTTAGCTGGTGTTCCAGAGTTATCTTTAAGCAGACCAACATTGTTGTCTTGTGCTCCCTCTGCTTGATAACATAGGTGATGTTTTGGGATGTGTTTGGTCAGTTGTTGTAGAATGACCACACACAAATATTATTTTTAGATACCTTTTTGGTTTAATTTTACATGCTACTATGGCTGAAAATATACATTGGAGACTGAAAAGAAGTGAAAATCATCACTTTAGAATGGGATGGCTACTGAGTCTTTGGAATCCATGAGGATTTGGGAGGAACCTATTTAGTTTATTAATGCTGGAATGCCGCAGAAAGAAGTTAAATGATTGTCTTGTTCCAATAGAAGTAAATATTTTCTCAAGAATATTATCTGTCTTGCCTACCAGGATTTTGTGCATAACTAATTCTAACATACTTGTTTGATAGGAAGTCTTCTGCCGACTACCTCTTCCATATGTAAATGAAGAATTCAATATTGATTCAACCATTAGGAATTTCACGGCGATTGTTTGTAAACCGCCCTCATACACACATATCAGGCGCAGTATCCTAAAGTAATACTTGTTGTAGTTATTAAATTGAGATATCCGGAACTATTTAATTCCATTTGATTTCTTCATTCTGGAATGAATTTCGTGTTCGTCTGCCTTCCACCTCGACACGTCATCATTGTTTTCTTAATGTTGTAAAAGATGTGTATTTAGTCAAGAAGAAACGCGCCGATTCAAGTGCCGAGACTGGGTGCGCAAACTGCAAATCTGATTCTGTTTGCAAAGATGATTGTGAATGCAGGTATTCTTCCTAACTCCACTAATACAATTTAGACACATGCATGAATAAGAAAGTTTTGATAAAACTATCTTTTGTTTGATATATGTGAAATGTTCCATTGTGTTCTTAAGATGGAACCATTCTGGCAAAAGAGCAAGCATACATGTTCATGGGTACTTATAAATCCGTCTCGATAAACTATTGTCTGACCTTCTAACCGGGATTGTGGGTCAGGAGCGATACAATGAGAGAGCGCAGGGAGAAAAGAGGAGATTGAGGCTGCCGAATTGGCCTCACTATATATTGTAATTGTTTTGTTCTAGTACTGCTACCTAGAATACCATATCATCCATGTTAGTTAAAATTTGCTGATTAAGAGTGTCTACCACGATTACCAGCATCAGGGTTGATTTGATCTGGTTTAGATAGGAAACTGAATAGTTGCGGTGAAAATACTTGGACTTAAATAGAACTTCACCATAAGTTTAAAATTTTGATTATTTAGTTTTTGTATAGTACTGTTTTTGGGTCATGTACTGTCCGTCTTCCCCTCTTCTGTAGCTTGGAAAAGTAAAAAATAATTATTTTGTCAAGATTGACAAAAGATCAACCTGTTTTAAATCCAGATATGATCAATACAACGAGAAACCCCAAAAAAGGTAAACTCTGCTGTTAACAATAGCTCTATATTAAAATGGAGAAAAGTAAAATATGAGCTACTATTCACAATCACAGCAGAATTTGGATTTGAATGCACATTGTAGATTCATTTATTGTCAATCCTGTCAACTACCGGAGCACGGTAGCACCAAAATGTACGGTAGTATTGGATTCTTTCTTTCTACTATAGCAAATAGACAAATGGAGTGACGTATTGTCTTGTTATTTGAACAGTAATGGTGAGACTACTGTTATGTGTGCATATTACTAATTGCCGAATAAGTTAGCTTAATTGTACAGATTCTGTACATGTGTTCAATGTAGACATTTACCTCAGCAACCATACTTCTATTTATTTTAACATATTGAAATTTGGCTTTCATTTATCAGGGGTCTTTCTATGAGTTGTTCCAAGAGTTGCCATTGCTCAGACCTGTGTAGCAACAAGCCATTCCGCAAGGATAAGAAAATTAAAATTGTAAAGGTAGTCCTGTCTTGCAAATGATATGCTTGTATACATTTGGGACTTTACTTGCCAATTTATTCACAAACTTGTGTGGCAATAAACCATTTCGCAAAGATATATTTACATTACCCTTTTAATTTTTCAAGATCTACTCTGTTCCCCTGTGAGAGTTTGTGTGTGCCATCAGTTGTACTGCTGGAAACACCTAAATGAAGGGTCATATGTTTAAAGTGCTACCTATACATGGGCATGAGTGTCAGACATCTACGGGCACCACTTGCATAAGCACCAGCTAATTGCTACACAATGCAAATGAATACACTAGTTCTGTTTGCCTCGGTGTCTGTCAGAGTACCCACTGCGGCACCGCCTCAACAAATTCCCCATTTCTTGTGTTATTGAATGCAAAATGATACTCCCTCCGTAAACTAATATAGGATGTTTTAGACCACTAGTTTAGTTATCTAAAACATCTTATATTAGTTTACAAAAGGAGTACGTGGTAATGACAGGGGTGTATTTTTGAGAATCGGCTGTGGTGTTATGCTTAATGAAAGACGTTTATTCTACTTATTTGACTACAATCACAACAACCTTTTCCCTTACAGTCAGAAGGCTGTGGATGGGGTGCTATTGCATTGGAGCCATTGGAGAAAGGTGATTTCATAATTGAGTATGTTGGTGAAGGTACAAATTATTCTGCCACGTTAAACATTTGTATAGTAGAAATAACAAATAGTTTGTAGATGACTGCACGTATGCTTGTGCGCTCATTTCCATTGACTTTAATTCATCTAATTATGTGTATGCTTATTTGTGCGAAACAAATCCTTGACTTTCATGTACGATTGCTCTTCTCTGAGGGCAACAGCTTCCTCAGTGTTTAATGTTGGCTTTTAGAGTTGAGAACCCAGTGCTCTAACGCCACATTACCACGTCAAGTTTTGAGGAAGACTCAAAGTAATGTATTGCAAGAGTCCAAAGGGCATACCTAGAGAGCACAAGGGACAATCCTGGACCGCACTAACACCTTAATACTTCCTCTGTCTCGAAATAAGTGTCTCAACTTTAATACAACTTTGTAACAAAGTTAGTACAAAGTTGAGTTACTTATTTTGAGACGGAGGGAGTACTAACTACTTTGAGTGGACACAATCCTGGACTACCACTACAATACCACAAATACCTTAACGAAAGGTGGCATGTAGCATTATCTGATGAAAAACTTCCGATTAATAGAGAATGAGGGAAAGTGTTTCACCAATAACTGTGAAAATATGACCTGGCTACAAGAGCACGTGCACTGATTTGTCGTTTGTACCACATTATCTTCTGACTGACATGTTCTATTCTTAGTCATTTATTCGTTTGCTATACCATGTATGTAATCCATACTGCCAATATTTGTCTTGAAACTACTGTATTACCCATTTATCTTTGAGATTGTGCAGTGTTTCTTCTGTTATCTGCTTTATATTTGTAATCGACTTATATTCATATGCCATTGAATGTAGAGCTCATACTTTGTAAATAAGAAAATAGAAACTAGTTTGGTTTTAGTCCTGAGTTATCTTCCGTAAATCTGTTGTGGTGACTTAATGATATCCTTGTGTATTTTCATTTTAAACCTTGTTTCAGTTATCAATGATGCAACATGTGAACAACGGCTTTGGGACATGAAGCGGCGTGGGGACAAAAATTTCTACATGTGTGAAATCAGCAAAGACTTCACAATAGATGCAACATTTAAAGGAAACACTTCACGTTTTCTAAACCATAGTTGTGATCCCAACTGTAAACTAGAAAAATGGTAATGATTTCTGGAACAGAAAGCTTGTTGCATCCAGTGATGGTAAATTTTGTTTTAAATGGTGATGTTCCTTATTGTCTATATGGTTCATCAGGCAAGTTGAGGGTGAGACAAGAGTCGGTGTTTTCGCCTCTCGTTTCATTGAGGTTGGAGAGCCCTTAACTTACGACTACAGGTATTTGCAAAAGAAAATCTTTTTAAAGTGTGCATATATTTCTTAATCTGATTAGGCAAAAATGAGTACATTCTGGTAATATGGAGGGGCAATGAATATGTTGCATCATAAGTGGCCTGCTGAAATCAGCTCTAGTTGCTGATTTGTTCGTGATATTTGTAGGGAAGCTTGTACATTCTGATCTGGGTATTTACCATTGTGGTAGCTTTAGTCTTAATCATAAACATTACGTTTCAAACTGGGCAACCACATAGTGCTTCTGGATGACCCTTTTTGAACAGCACAAGCCTCAGCTGTCCTGATTGCAGGGCATTTAACTGGTTTTGATGGATTTGTACGTTATACAGGAGGATATAGTAATTCTGCACGGTTTAATGTGTGCTAATCAGGGGAGCATATTAAATTATGTATTTGCTGGGACTTGATATTTCTATGGACAATAATATTTTACTGCTTTCTTACAGGTTTGTGCATTTTGGTGAGAAGGTCAAGTGCCGTTGCGGAGCAAAGAGTTGCCAAGGATACCTGGGCAGCCAACTAAAGAATCCAACACAAAATGCTCTTGCAGCTGCGGCGCTTGAGAATCAGTTGCTCACACAACAGGGCGGCTGCTCTCCTTCAAGGGTCAAACCGGAGACTCACATGTTACCCTGGACCAACTGTATAGAGGTTCCTTTTAACTTGAGGAGCAAAACTAAAATAGACCGGTTATGCTGGGGACACAAGCGGCAGCGGACGTCCCTTGTAGATCAATCTTCGTCTTCAGCCAGCACGCAGGCATCAGTTATTGAAGCTGGTGCATCCATTCTATAGAGCTTTTCCGCTAAGCTCAAGTCTTTAGTCCCTTCTGTATAAATATATCATGATGTTGCATTCGTATATGAGTTCATTTGAAACGATTCTTTCACATTTGCTGATTCAGGACCTTTCACTGTTGTAAGCTGTAACATTATTCATTTCATCCCATACTCAATTTTATAGTTGAAGTTGGAGAGAACACTCTGATCATTTCTTGCAAGTTGCAAATGACCTGATGTCAGCCGTATCAAGCATGTTTTCTCAAAGTTGTATGTACCCATGACAGGAGGTTCCATCCTCTAAAATTCTACACTAACATGCCATGGCATGAAGTTATGATATGGTTACTGCAATTAGGCAGTGTCAGGAGGAGACCTTCAGGGCTAGTTTGGTTACACGGTATTTTTCTTTCAGGAGAGCAAATCTCACCGAGTGTAGGTGAAGAGACCAAATTGTTTTGCCTGGTGTTCTGAAGCCGGGATTTTCTACCTTGAAAAATGAAGGAAATCCCGGGTGGATTTCGGTATACCAAACAAGCCTTCAAGGTGTAAAACTTCTGCAGCTTCACACTCTTGGCTAGTAATCAGTTGCGATTCTAATCACCCTACGGTACTCATGTTACCACAAAGTCTTAGCTGAATTGATTTCAAAAAAGAACTACTAGTCCTTAACTTTTTTGAGGAATCTTTCATCAATGATTTTCAATCCTTTCAATTGTGGTTTCGTAGGAGCTAGTCAGAAAGGTTAAAAAATAGAACCATCTAATTTAATTCGTCTTCAATAGCAACTGGATGATTATCTTAGAGATGCGGAAATCTATGATCCTTTTGTCAACATATGTACACGTAGTCTTTGATAGGCAAATCTCCTCCCGATGGAAGAGCAGATAGCTACTCCCTCCGATCCATAAAAGTGTCGCCCACTTAGTACAAAGTTTGTACTAACTTAGTACAAAATGTGCGACACTTTTTATGGAGGAAGTTTATGCTGGAACATGAGGATATTTTAATGCGTTAGAAATTGAACAAGTAAATAAATTTTTGGATGAGTTGCTAAACACGTAAAAGATACTAAACCTCAATGTCAAGAAATTATATCTTCAAGGAAAGTGTTCTGAGCTCGAGCTGATACCATTTGCTAAAAAACTTTAAAATTTCAAAGAAATTCTGAATGTTTTTGGTAACAAACAAACTGTGTGTTTCACATGCGTGTAAATTTTCATAATGAGTGATATTTATGAAGGTCTCGGCAGAAAAACTAAAATTGGTTCTCCAAAATGCTTCCTTTTCTTACCATCGTTTTTTTTTGCTGAAGCTAAATAAATGTCATTTTATCATAAAAATTAGGACCGAATAGTGTTATGAATGACTGATTTTTCAATCTTTTCAACCTTGATTCGTAGATGACTGGTTTGAGTAACGTCTTGAGATTCAAGCAATTGCAGATGATATAACTAATGAATATAATCCTCCTCATCAACATATTTTATTGTTTAATGAAGTAGTTACAATATAACCTTGAAATTAGATGTCACAATCAGCAAACAGTACTTCACACAAATCTGAAATAGCAACTTCTACAAACTACGCCTCGTCATCGAGAGGGCCAACAGAACGTAAGACAGCTTCCCTTGAGCTACTACCAGAAAGCTCGACATATCAGAACTGAATCAGGTTCACATCGGCCACATAATTCCAAGGTGCACCACAAACGAAAATGACTGAAGAAATCTCAGTAAAAAAAGAAAGAAAGAACATTTACTTATAATAAGTCTGTTTTTATTCATTAACCATACAGCGTTTCTTGACAAGTACTCTATATCCATACATTTGCTCACAATGGCAGACAACACTAAACCGCCCGAAGACTCGATTTATGTTTCAATTGTACTTGTACGCCATAACAGAGCATCAGAATAGGAACCGCACATCTCTTAAGAACAAACTGACATAATACAAGCTCATACAGACCTGCAAACATCAATATCAGGAGCTCCTCATCTTCTTACGACCCCCCTCTCATCTGTGTCCTGCACAGCATCGTCTTCCCAGCACAGGAAAGAATCCATCTTGGAGCCACTCTCTAAATTGCAATCAACGAAGGAGTTCAGGACAGATCTTGGCGACCGAGTGGAGACCTCGCCAACAGCGCTGAAGCTCTGGTAGATGAGCAGGCCCCCGGAAGGCAGCTCCTGGACGACCATATTTGTACTATCATAGACCCCAACATTCAGTCTCTCACCCCAGGTGCCAGCAAGGCTGCCACCACCAAAGATAGTCACAGCAACAGAGAATTCAGACGGGCCAAAGGATCTCAGCACCCTCTTGACCACATCACCATACGCCATGGAGGCAGGGTCCAACCCCATGACCTCATAGCTAGCATAGCTGAAGCCATCCTCAGGGGTGACATGAATGGTGGAGAAAGCAGAGCCATGGATGGCGTTCATGGAGTAGCCACATGGCTCAAAATCAAAGTCGCAGATCTCCATCTCTGGGATTATATCAGAGATACCAGAGAGACTAGTCATCTCCTTAGCACAAGATGTGTTGCCATCAGCAGAGGTCTTGAAGAAGACAGAAGCTTTCTTCTTGTCCAGACCAGTCATGCACATCTCAAGGTTAACCACAGGCCGCTCAGGCTGCTCGGTGGCATAGTAGACATGCCACTTCTGGCCCGGCTTTGCAGGATTACCAATAACATAAGCATTGCCGCCAGACTTCAGCCCACCAAAGTAGCCATTCAGGAAGGCAACCTCGTCAGAGAAGTTCTTGTGTGGAGAAGGCTGTGCTTCAGGGAATATGAATGTCCCACGGGAGTACTTGACAGCAGCAAGTGGCAGGGACAATTCCTCAGCAAGCTCAAGAATGCTTGGAATGGCCAGCAAGAGCTTGGTGGTACCACAGGTCTTTACGACAACCTTGTACGGGTATACAAAGAGGCTTGATTCAGAAAGGACATAGGAGTCAAACTCCCCATTGGAGAGCTCAGATACAATGGTGCACTTGGCAAGATCAAGAACCGAGTCAATCTGGGCACGCGAGAGAGCACGCAATCCCCTGCCATTGGGGTCAGTGAAGACTGGCGCTTCAGAGAAAGTGATCTCAAGGCGCTTCTCATATCCTTCAAACCCGATCGCAGAGACGGGGGAAAGGTCAGCAACAGACAGGACGGCCATTGTTTCAGAAGGTTGGTGAAGAGGTAAAAAGGCTTTGCTGGTCACAGAATAGCAGCTAGCCAAAGAAGTTTTAGGAGAATGAAATGAATGTGGAAGGGAATTCTAAGCAATTAGGATGGAGCACATGACAGAGGTATCAGGATGGCTTCCTCGAGCACTGCAAAACAGATTAGTAGTTGGCACTGTGAGCAGCTAATCATCAACAAGAATTGCAACAATAACAGAGTTGCATTGATTGGATAGGGATACATACGTTTGAGTAAGCAGCGGAGCGGAACTTCTCGATGCCACCTGCGGGGCGGAGGTCTTCGATGCTGTAGCCGAGGGGAGCTTCGTACATGAGGGAGGAACGACTACTGCTAGACTTTTTACCACCCTTGGATTCCATAGCACATCAAATTCTGCAGTGCAGAGAACCAAAATATCGGTTAGAAGCGATGGAAGCACATAACATACTGCGAGGTACTCCAACAACAGATAATTCAAAAGGAACATTTCACCAATTTCTACTGAATTATTAGTTGAATTTGACTTGATTTGAAGAGTATTCCAATCGGCAGCATGCAGGGCATTTTAAGACAAAATCTACAACAAATAGATGTACCGAACAAGACATCCCTACTACTAGTAACACGGAAAACTGAAAATTGAGACGATTCATGACTCCCTTGGATATTTCACAAGATCTGTAGAATTACAGATAGATAACCTAGACAAAAAAAATTAGGATAGCCGCCACCGAAACGAATATGATTCCCAACTACGAACAGGAAGAAAATTCCTACTACAGTACCACACGTCGAAGATGAGATCAAACGCACCCTATGGAACAGAAGACGAAGAGCTGATGGAGAGAAATCTTACGGTTCCACGAAGAAGCGACGGACGGATCTGTTTCTTGCCCTCTTCACAGATCTGGAACACACGGAGGAACGACGAAATAGCACTCCGAATTTCTAGGGTTTGGATGGAGAGGAACGAAGTGAGTTTTGTTTTTGCTTGCTAAACAAATGAGGAGACTCCAAAGATGGGAAAGTCACCCTGGCCTGGGCAGCGTATTTATAAGGGAGCGAGCGAAAGGTGAGAATGAACCCTGTCCACTGGACCGATCCGCCGATAAAGGTTCGCGTCGCGGTGGGGGGTGCCGAGTCACGGTGGGCCGCGTTCTCGGCGCGTCTCGCGCTTTTCGGTGCGGACTTGGCGGGCCCGCCGCGATGGATGGATGGATATGCTTGGCTGGGAGGGCTCCTCGCGTTTGCTTGGCCAGGGAGAAGAGGGGAAGGAATAGCATCTGGAGGAAGGGTCTCGGCTCGACACGTGCGCCGTTGCATGCCCTCTACGTGTTCCCTTTTGAAAAGGAGTGATTCTGTTTCTGTGGCAATCTCAAAAAAAAAAAATGTTTCTGTGGCGTGGTGGTGGAATCACTTGCCTCTCCGGATACGTTGGCACATCACTGCCGTGGGAGTGGTAATTCTGCGGCTGAAGTTTCCACGATCTCAGGATGTGGCACACCAACTTAGAAATTTTGGTCCGGTGATGGAATCGCTTTGATAAAGCTTTGTTTTACCTCTAAATTAAACTGCGAAAAGGTCTTACGTGAAACTTGTCTATGAAAGGAGTTTCATACGGGGCCATCGATTGGGTCTTTTGATTTTATATTCTAGATTTGCTAGGGCACATCTAAATGTGCTCTAAGTAGTGCATATCTAAGTGGTTTAATTTAACTAAAAGGAAAAAAAATTATATGAATATCTATGTAAAATCAATGATGTAGAATAATGATACTCACCACATGTCAGAGCGTTTTTTTCCTGCCGAACGCAACATCCACCGTTGATGTTTTCGCACTAATCATTGCACATGGCCGGTGACGACGTCATCATTATCCCATCGTTCGGGTAGCTCATGTACGCCCGAACGTCCGAACATGCGAAAGGCTTGCTTTGCCCACTGATACGTACATATTAAGGACAATTTTTAACCTTTTCAAAATTTAAAAAGTTTTATCTCTTAAATAAAAAATTCCGTTTATACCATTAAATCCGTCGCAGCGAGATCTTCGAAACTAGATCCCATATTGGCATGTTTCGACAACTCTTTTTTTCGATAAAAAAATTGCCGTGCTATTCACACTGAAATTGCCATGGTGTTTGCACTAAATTTGCCATGATTTATTTCATCCGTTTTTTCGTTATATTTAAAGTTACCATTGTTTTTCAGATATTTTTCACTCATCGGCGAGCACCCCATAGAGCTGCGTAGAGTAGATATCCGCCGGCCGAGAGGGGTGTGGGGGGTTATGATGGACGGCATGGCGGGGTTCCCATTGTTTTTTACTCATCGGCTAGGACCCCGGAGAGTTGCGTCAACGACCGGTGTGACGTTGCACGGTATGACGGGTTCTTGGGATACATATGCGTCGAAGAGATTCTCCGGCACACCTCAACCGCGACGGCGAGGGATGGGGATGTGGTTCGGGGTGGAGTGGTTGTCGGTGTTGTGGTGTTGCGTTGGTGGAGAATCTACCATACGACAACGACAATTTGTAGTAATACATCGAGGATCCTAGAGAGTTGCGATGACGACTTGTGAACCCCGAGAAGATGTCCGGTGTGCGCGGGGGGGGGGGGGGGATGCGCAGTAACTCTTATTTATAGGACATGGCAATCCTTATTGTGTTGGACATGGCAATTTTTAGTAGAACATGGAAAAATCGCCATGATTTCAATTCTTATTCGTAGGACATAGCAATTCTTATTCATCAGACATAGCAATTCTTATTCATCAGACATGTCAATTCTTACTAGTAGGACATGACAATTCTTATTGGTAGGACATGCCACTTCTTATTCATCAGACATGGCAATTCTTATTGGTAGGACATGGCAATTTTTAGTAGAACATGGAAAAATCGCCATGATTTCAATTCTTATTCATCAGACATGTCAATTCTTATTCATCAGACATGTCAATTCTTATTCATCAGACATAGCAATTCTTATTCATCAGACATGTCAATTCTTACTAGTAGGACATGACAATTCTTATTGGTAGGACATGCCACTTCTTATTCATCAGACATGCAATTCTTATTGGTAGGACATGACAATTCATATTCATCAGACATGGCAATTCTTACTAGTAGGACATGGACATGACAATTCTTATTCATCAAACATGGCAATTCCTACTAGTAGGACATGGACATGGCAATTCTTATTCATCAGACATGACAATTCTTATTGGTAGGACATGACAATTCTTATTCATCAGACATGACAATCCTTATTGGTAGGACATGACAATTCTTATTCATCAGACATGACAATTCTTACTAGTAGGACATGGACATGGCAATTCTTATTCATCAGATATGAAAATTCTTATTGGTAGGACATGACAATTCTTATTCATCGGACATGGCAATCCTTATTGGTAAGACATGGCAATTCTTATTCATCACACATGGTAATTCTTACTAGTAGGCCATGACAATTCTTATTGGTAGGACATGACAATTCTTATTCATCAGACATGGCAATTCTTATTGGTAGGACATGTCATTTCTTATTCTTGTTTGTCGATTATGGCAATTTTCTTTATTTTTACGTGATATGATATTTCGTTATATATGAGACATGGCAATTCTTATTTGTACCGCATGAAAATTCTTATATGCGGGGACATGATATTATGTGTAACATAGCATTCATTATATATGGGATATGTCAATTCTTATTTGTACGATATGACAATTACGATATGACAATTCTTATACGTGGGATATGATATTTTTTATTTTTCCATCGTCGAGCTGCAGAGACAATGACGAAAGCGGCAAGTTGCTCGAGCTACGACAATGACGACAACGACGAGCTGCAACGAGCGACGACGGCGGCGAGCTACATCAATGATGACGATGGAGATGGCGAGCGTCGACGGCAACAACGACAACGACAAGTTGTGGCGATAACGGCGAGCTACGGTGATGACGTCGGCTAGAAGCTACGGCGACAGTGTCGAGCTAGGACGATGGCGACAACGATGGTGTCAACGATGGCGGTGAGCTGCGGAGACAACGATGAAAGCGAAAAGTTACGCGAGCTACGCCATTGACGACAACGCCAACGATGGCGATGAGCTGCGGAGACAACGACAAAAGCGGTAAATTGCGCAAGCTACGCCAATGACGACAACGGTGAGTTGCGGCGAGCGACGACGGCGGCGAGCTACAACGACGACGACGACGGTAAGCGACGGCGACGACGGCTGCAAGCTGCGCGTGCATGGTGAGTTGCGGCAACGGCGGCTGCAAGCTGCACGTACAGGCGAGCTGCAAGCTGCGCGCGTGCATGGCAAGCTAGGGAGGTGTTCGGAGTGATAAAGTTGTGCTACCGAACGATTTCGATCGGTTGAAGTCTATCTACGATCGAACGTTTTTCATTCGGGCAGAGGTACAGCGCCTGGGCGTGTGGTGACTATCGACGGCCATGATGTAAGACTTAGATGTGCTCTACTTAAAGCACATCTAGATGTGCCCTAGACAAATCCTTTATATTCAGGATGACGCACCAAATCAAAATTCTGAAAGATGATATATATATAGTTCTTTTAGAAACGTTTTATTCCGTTTACAAATGTTTTCATTTCTTTCAACACAACACACTTGATTAATGCATGATTGTCGGTGTTTGTGAAAAATGGGTATCTAGGTACTTTATGGTGTGTTGTGCTTGATAAATACTTAAATATATCATAAAAATAGTACAAATACATAATATTATAAGTACAAATATACAACTAATCTAGTTGTTGTTTCATCACATTACTAATCAAAATAGAAAAGTTGATAGTACATCACATGTCTTACACGACTATATTTCGATGGAATCCCTAGTTTAGCTCGCAAGGTGTTTCGAAAGCAAGTAATCATCTAATAAATACAATCACATATAAAAAAGTGGCAATGAAGATGAGCAAGATGGGATCATGATGAGGTTGGACTTCATTCGGTTCTTCCTCTCTTCCGCCAGCAGGTGGTTCAAGTACCTAGTTTCCACCTTCACTTTACTCTTGTAGCTCTTGTAGTTGTTTCCCTGAACTTGTTCACTTGCTTCACACAGTCTTTCCACTCATCGTAGACTTTTGGAACTCTACATGCGTACACCACATACCACTTCATCATCTCTGTACACAAGACAAATAAAAATATTAAGCAAGATAGTTAAAGAGAAAGATGTGTACATTCGTGCATTATAAAAGAAAACACAGTTCAATGGTACAAGGAGTTTACATGTATGTACTAATTAAAAGCAAATAATTAAGCACGCACACGATTCATAACCTTAAATATATAATCCATCACATCCATACACAAGTTCGTCGTGAGATAAAGTTTACAACACATGTTCATCGATCGTTCGAAACAAACTACATGCATAAACAACACATTGTCTATCACTTCTTGCTACGTTTCGGCTTCGGAGGAAACGGGAGACTACCATCCAACGAGAGCTCATACGTTCAAAACAAGACCTGTCGCACCCGGAGGCTCCATTTTCGACTGAGGAATTGCTCAAAATCATCAAGTCCATGCCCCTCGACAAGGCTCCTGGGCCTGACTGCTTTACCAAGTGTTTATTTGTGGTTTGTTGGCCCATTATCGAGTCATCCTTTTTGAGGGACTTGGGCTAGTTCTATGTTGGGGACATGTGTGGGCTCGCCACAATCAACAAAGACCTTGTCACCCTACTACCCAAGTGGGATGGTGTGGAGGAACTTCGTGACTTCTGGACCGTGAGCCTACTTCAGGGAGCCATGAAGTTTTTAAGCAAGATTCTTGCTTGTAGACTCGCGGGTGAGCTCCCGTTTTTGGTTGGTGCGCATCAGAGTCCGTTTGTCCATGGACGTGCCCTGCATGACAACTTCATGCTCGTCCAATGCACCTCTAGGCAACTCCATGCCTTGAGAAATCCGGCGGTGACGTTGAAACTAGATATATCTAAGGCATTTGATTCGTTCCAATGGCCTTTCCTTCTAGGTATTTTGCGTGCTATGGGATTTGGCGCCTCCTCTACTAAGATCTTGGTGAATGGATTCCCTGGTACTCCGATACTTAAATGTGGGGGGGGGGGAGGGAATGCGCCAGGGAAACCCTTTGTCCCTAATGCTTGTTGGTGATGGAGCCATTGCAACATTTGTTTGCTGCCACCTCAGATGTTGGATTGCTATCCCCCTCGACAGAGTGGGCATGAGACACCGATTGTCCATCTTCACGAATGATGTGATGATCTTCCTAAAGCTGGTGGAGGTAGAGCTCTCGACATGTTCCGATATTCTTCAGATGTTCGGTACAATGTCGGCCCTGAGTGTCAACATCTACAAGACGAGCGCCATTTCTATCCGCTACTCGGAGAGAAATAAACTGCCGATCCAAGCCATGCTTGGGTGCTCCTCGGGAGATTTTCTGTGTCGCCACCTTGCTATGCCACTTTGCATCCGAAAGCCTGTGGAGGCCCAGCTCCGTGACCTGGTAGATCAATGATGTACAGTTGGTGGCCGATCTTGAAAACGACATCCGCTGTTATTGGGAGAACGACGGGAATTTTTTGGTGTAGGGCACCCCTTAGATGATGTTTTTACTTTTTTTGACTTTCAAGAATCGATGTTGTACGTCCGATAGGCTGGTCCAGTGGGGACTGCCACAACAGGATATCTGTCCTTTCTGCGCCCACGCGGTGAGACCATTGTGCACCTTATGCTCTCTTGTGTGTTCTCTCGAAATGTGTGGATAAACATTTGCAAGATAGTCGATTGCGCAGATTGGTTCCCTACGCCTAGCATGGATCTAGCCGCGTGGTGTCTTAACAAGATAGACCCGCGTTACGCTACTCGCGACTTAAGGACGTTTTTGTGCTTGGTATTGTCGAAATTGTCGAAGCAGAGGAACGCCGTCGTATTTGATGGAGCCAGACTGTACACGCAGGTTTTGGCCATAAGGATATCGATCGAAGGGGAAGGGTGGCACCAAGCTGCCATACTCCGAAGCAACTTGAATACGAAGCTGGAGGCAGTGCGTGGGCTAGAGGAGAGTAGTCTTTATAATTGTAGCGAGGTTGAGTCATCGCGATGTAAGTGAGTTTTGAACTCTTTGCCCCGCGAGGTGGATTTGTGATCTCCTACTCATTCTTCTAAAACACTACTAGAAAAAAGGCTACATGAGATATTTATAATGGTGGCACATTAGTAATGAAATGCCACACTACTAACTAGGGGTGGCTCACTGGAAAAAAATGCGCCGCTACTATGGAGATAGTAGTGGCGCATTTTATTCAGTGCGCCAATCCTAAGGCTGAGCTGACCTGGATCCTCTTAGTAGTGGTGCATATTGCAAAATGCGCCACTATAATCTATCATAGTAGTGACGCATTTTGCAATAGGCGCCACTACTAAGTCCTTAGATGTGGCGCATTACAGAAATGCGCGTTCTGTAATGCGCCACTGTTGGGATACGGGGCAGAAAACACAAATTTTTCACACCTACGGTACCCGAACCCAAGATCTATGCTATGGCGATGTAAAGTAACGGAGGGAATCGGTGTTCATACCTTTGAAGACCGAAAGCGGGAAACGTTCTTACGAACGTGGTTGGCGTAGACTCAGAACTACGACCTCCCTGTCGTGTAGAAGACCACAACCGGCGAGGATGACTCCCGGTAAACCTCCAGCGACGAAGCAGCACCACAGGTGTAGTGCCTCGAAGAGATTATACACGTACGGCACCATCGATGTTCCTCCCGGGCTCCGAACCAGGCGAGCAGCGGAAAGAAGACGGCTACGGATCCCGACTCCGGCAGAGCGACGGCCTGCCTTATGGTGGAGAACTCCAATCCTGGTGCAGACTCCAAACAAGGGGAGTCCACTTCCGGAAATGGAGAAGGAAGAAGAAGGAGATCAATTGTTGTATGGAAAAAGGGGGGTCTACCCCTCTATATAAAGGCCAAGGAGGGGTGTGATCCCTCTTCCCTCCCCCATGTGGGACTAAACCCCCAAAGGGGGAGGGGTGCGCCGGCCAAGGGGGGGTTGGGCCCCACCCCTTGGCGCCAAGCCCAAGGGGGGGAACCCCCTCCTCCCCTAATGGGCCTCTAAGGCCCATATAGCCTTTTTTCCATTATTTTAATTATTTAATAAGTTTTAAATATTTAATTCAGATAATTAAATAATAAAAACATTATTAAAACAATTAAACTTTATTTTGAACTATTCAAAATGTCCGGAAACCATTCCGTCCTCCTCCGGAACTATTCCGGTGATTTCTCCTATTTCACCGATTGATCCCGTAACTGTCCTATGCATCGATTGCCCTTTAAGTGTAACACCTTAACGGTCCGGGAAACAACAGACATGGTCGAGACTCTTCTCATGGACCAATGACTAGTCAGTTGGACCTGGTTACAATCCTTGACAGCCCCTGCGCTTCCATCGAATGAGCTTCGATCGCTTTTGGAAACCGTTAACGATACGACGTAATCCCTTTGTTCTGCAGTACCTTGTTTGTCCGAGGTTTGATCGTCGGTATCCCACATACCGTGTTCACATCTCGTTCACGACAAACAACTTCTCTCGTCCATGATCATTGCATCTCTTGTGACCTAGTCACGTCCTTGCAAGGGTTGATGCAATATCACCGAGTGGGCCCAGAGTACCTGTCCTGTCACAAGGACTGACAAATCCCGCTTTGATCTATTAACATACTCATCAACCATCTATTTCGGAATACCCAAAGTTCTCCGTTATAGCCAACATATTTCAGTCAGGCGGTGGGATACAAATCAAAGTCTCCTCATAGATCGTGATTACGTAGGATCATTACGGTCTAAGGACTAAGACATACGTTACAAAGTCATAGCAACGCTGAACTATGTGACTCGATCACATTGCATTACTTTAGGTGGGTGTCTGTCCATCACATCATTCCCCTAATGATATGACCTCATTGTCAATGGACTTAAGTGTCGCCATGATCAGGAAAGCTTGATCAATCAATTGCCCAATGAGATAGTTTACCCGAGTTAAACTACGGACCATGTTTTATACTACACCTGTATTAGTATTTCCAAGTAATACAGTTATAGCACAGTATAAAACGTATTATGAACAAAACGGATATGTGACAAATATCTTTATTAATTTGTCTCTAGGGCACATATCCAACAGTCTCCCACTTGCACTAGAGTACAAATTACACTAGTTTACATCAGGTATGTATCTAACACCAATGGTCTCTCGGTGTTCTTCAAACTTGCCCTATGGAAGAGGTTTAGTCATCGGGTCTGCTGCGTTCAGATCCGTATGTATCTTGTGAATCCTAGTGTGTCCATCCCTGACGTAGTCTCGCGTCACATGGAACTTTCGGAGGATGTGCTTGGCTGTAGAGTGAGTTATTGGCTCCGTCGCGTTAGCAATGGCACCCGTGTTGTCGCAGAAGATTCCCACGGGGTCAGTGCAACTGGGAAAGACGCCAAGCTCGATCACGAACTTCTTCAGCCACAGCGCCTCGTTTGACGCTTCGCAAGCGGCAATATACTCCGACTCCATTGAAGATTGGGCGACGACTGACTGTTTGCCGCTCCTCCAGCTAATCACGCCTCCGTTCAACATGAAAACATATCCCGTCTGGGACTTCGAGTCATCTAGGTCTGAGCCGAGGCTTGCGTCAATGTAACCCTTTACGGTGAGCTCCTCATCAACTCCTCCATAAACAAGAAAGAGATCCTTGGTTCTTCTCAAGTACTTAAGGATGTTCTTCACTGCTGTCCAATGGGCCATTCCCGGATTACTCTGGTAGCGATTAGTCATACTAATGGCCAGCGCTAAATCCGGTCTGGTACATAACATAGCATACATGAGAGAACCTATGGCTGAGGCATAGGGCTTTGAGGACATCTCCTCTTTCTCTTTAGCTGTGGTCGGGCATTGGGTCACGCTTAATTTGACACCTTTTATGACTGGCAAGAGACCTCTCTTGGAGTCATCCATTTTGAACCTTTTCAAAATCTTGTCAATATAAGTATTCTGACTCAAGGCCAACCTCCGATTAGGTCTATCTCTATAGATCTTAATCCCCAATATGTACGCAACTTCACCTAGGTCCTTCATGGAAAATTGTCCATTCAGATATTCCTTCACTTCCTCTAAGAATTTCTTATCGTTCCCTATTAGTAATATGTCATCCACATATAACACAAGGAATGCTACAGAGCTCCCACTCAGTTTCTTATAGACGCAGAACTCTTCGACGTTTTGGACAAATCCAAAAGCTTTAATGACCTCGTCAAATCAAAGATTCCAGCCCCGAGATGCTTGCTTCAACCCATAGATGGACCGTTGAAGCTTGCAAACCTTACCAGCATTCCTTGGATCGACAAACCCCTCTGGTTGCATCATATACAACTCTTCCTCAATGTTGCCATTTAGGAATGCAGTTTTCACATCCATCTGCCATATCTCGTAATCATGATATGCAGCTATTGCTAGTAGGATCCGAATAGACTTTATCATCGCTACAGGAGAGAATGTCTCCTCGTAGTCAACTCCTTGAATTTGTCGGAAACCCTTCGCGACAAGTCGAGCTTTGTAGACAGATACGTTTCCGTCTGCGTCAGTCTTTTTTTCTTGAAAATCCATTTATTCTCGACGGCCTTGCGGTCCTCGGGAATATCCACCAAAGTCCATACTTTGTTGGTGTACATGGAGTCTATTTCGGGTTTCATGGCTTCAAGCCATTTCTCGGACTCGGGTCCCTCCATTGCTTCTTTGTAACTCGTAGGTTCATCCGACTCAACAGCCGAGATTGCATTCACAAGCTGTCCGTAAAACTCAGTAGGTTGTCGGACTCTTGATGACCTACGGGGCATAAAAGGTTCCTCTTCATTCTCATCATGATCATCATGAATGTCATGATCGTTATGAATGTCGTTCTGGCCATTCTCTTCAACTCCCACTGTGGAAGATGGTTCCAGAACAAATTCTGTAGCCATTTCATCCAATTGGAGTGATTGGTCAGTTACTTCATCGAGGTCTATTTTCCTCCCACTCAACTCTTTCGCGAGAAACTCCTTCTCAAGAAAGTGTCCCGTCTTGGCAACAAACGTTTTGCTGTCAGACTTGTTGTAGAAGGTGTACCCACAAGTTTCCTTGGGATAGCCCACAAAGATGCACTTATCCGCCTTGGATTCAAGTTTTTCAGGCTGTAGTTTCCTAACATAAGCCTCACAACCCCAAATCTTCAGGTGAGACAACTCATGTTTAGTGCCATGCCATTCTTCAAATGGTGTTGTCTTTACGGATTTGGATGGTGCCCTATTAAGAATATGAATGGCGGTTTCTAATGCATACCCCCAGAATGACACAGGCAAATCAGTATGAGACATCATCGATCGTACACTATCCAATAGGGTTCGATTACGTCGCTCAGCTACACCGTTTCTCTGAGGTGTGCCTGCCGGCGTAAGCTGTGGTACTATGCCACAAGACTTCAGATGATTGCCAAACTCGTGACTCAAATACTCGCCACCTCGATCCGATCGAAGGTGCTTGATTTTCCTTCCGAGTTGATTTTCGACCTCATTCTGAAATTCCTTGAACTTTTCAAAGGTTTCAGACTTGTGCTTCATCAAGTAAATATACCCATATCTACTCAAGTCATCAGTAAAGGTCACGAAGTAACGAAGATCATTGCGAGTGGGGACGTTCATGGGTCCACATACATCCGTGTGTATGATCCCCAATAAGACATCCGCACGCTCCATCACACCATTGAATGGAGTCCTTGTCATTTTGCCCATGAGGCATTGTTCACATGTATCAAGGGATCCAAAATCCAATGAGTCAAGAAGTCCATCCTTATGGAGCTTCTCCATGCGTTTTACACCAATATGACCAAGTCGGCAATACCACATCATCATGTGATCTTCATTTTTCTTCAATCTTTTGGCCTCAATATTGTTAACGTGACTCACGTCACCATCGAGATTAAGTATGAATAAACCATGCGACTCCGGTGCGTGAACATAAAACATATCATCCTTATAAATCGAACAACCAATTGTATCGGATTTAAAAGAATAGTGGTCTTGCTTCAAGCAAGAACCACTTACGATGTTCACACTCAACGCGGGTACATAGTAACATTTATTCAGAACTAAAACCAATCCCGAAGGGAGACTAAGATGCTTCGTGCCGACCGCCAAGACTTCAATCTGGCAGCCATTCCCCACGCGCATCGTCACTTCATCTTTGACCAAGCGTCTCCTATTCCTTAGTCCCTGAATGGAATTAGAAATATGAGCGACAGATCCTGTATCAAATATCCAGGATGTGTTCCCAGCGCTTGTCAAGAGAAGATCAACAATATGTATATCAAATATACCTTTGTCTCTCTTGGCGACCTTGCCAGCCTTCTTGTCCTTTAGGTACTTGGGACAGTTGCGCTTCCAGTGACCTTCACCTTTGCAGTAGAAGCACTCCACTCCGAGTTTAGGCTTGGGTGCCTTGGGAGGAGCGGCAACTGACTTGCCATCCCTCCTGGGGCCACCTCTCCTGGCCTTCTCCCGTCTGCTTGACTTCTTGAAGTCAGTGGTCTTGTTGACCATGAAGACGGCGTGCTCCTTCTTGATTTCAACCTCAGCGCTCTTTAGCATGGCGAACAACTCAGAAGGGGTTTTGGTCATCCCCTGCATGTTGTAGTTCAGCACAAAGCCTTTGTAGCTAGGGGGAAGCGACTGCAACACCCTATCAACCGTAAGTTCATCTGGAATCTGACATTCCAGAGCATTCAAGCGTTGAACGTAGCCAGACATTTTGACCACGTGCTCACTCACGCTGCCGTGCTCATCCATCTTTGCTGAGAAGAAGGCTTCAGAAGCCTCGTACCGTTCAGCCCTGGCTTGAGGTGCGAAGACCGCCTTGAGGTCGGTGATAATCTCATATGCACCCATCCTCTCAAAGCGTTTCTGCAGCTCAGCCTCCATGGAGTAGAGCATGCCACTCTGGACAAGGTTGTAATCGTCAGTCCTGGAGAGATAGACATTCTTCTCGTCCTGACTGGCATCATCTGCTGGTGCGTCACCTAACGCGTCCTCTAGTACGTATGCCATTTTTTAGGGGAACGAGGAGAATCCTCAGGGTGCGGAACCAGTTGGTGAAGTTTGTCCCATCTGTTTTTAGCTTATCTTTCTCTAGGAATGATCCTAAGTTGAACGAGGGGCGAGGTGCTGCCATCTACAAGGTTGGATTCACAACGATACATATTTAGACTTTTGTTCATAATGTGGAGTTTCAATTTAATCTTAAAATTCTAGAAAGCTCCCACTTAGATAAACACCTCTCAATTTAACTAAGTGATTACACAATCCCAGCCCCCATACCTCCCCCGATATGTACGGCCCAGTATGCGAACCAGGTAGGCCTCTAAGCCAATCACATCAGCCATGTGACTCGTGCTCGACCTTTCGGTCTTCTGTGTTCCAGGCCCGCATCTACATACGTCAAGCCTGCCAATCGAACCTTGATGTTAGCTGTTCAGCAAGGCCATATCTGCATATGCCAGGCTCGCCGAACCCAACCTCATGCGAACTCCGTTGAATATGTAGGACAACTCCGGTATGTACGGAGCATCAAGCCATATGGGAGAACCTTCCAGGTGGTGCCCATCAAAAGGGAGAACACAATGTTGGTATTGTGAGAGATGGTCCTGTTTTGTGCTACCGTCGAAATATCTAGCATATTAGCATAAAACAGGAAGTAAAACTTTAAATCATACAACCTATGATCCCCCTTCATGCAAAGCAAAGTTAGAACGTCTTTCTACTTTAGCTTGTGCAAGTTTTACGTGGCTGCTAGGGGTTTCGAGAGAGAGAACCGATTTCTATCCTGCGAAAAACAAGCCACAACACCGTCTCCCATCCGTCTCTATTACACCCCTGTCGGGGCCCTCCGTTGCAAACATCTTCGCATCGCTAATGCAGAGAGACAGACACCCCCCCAGCCACTTTATATGGTACAAGCCATATGTCAAGCGTGGAACCAGTCTCGCGTAAACGCGTAAGGTCGGTTGGGGGCCGCTTCATCAAACATTGCCGCAATGCTGAATGAGTACACGTGGGAGGGTAACGAATGAAGATTCGATGCCCACATCCTAGATGTGTTCTATCCGTACAATACATCTACGCATAGCTAGCTCATGATACCACTGTTGGGATACGGGGCAGAAAACACAAAATTTTCACACCTACGGTACCCGAACCCAAGATCTATGCTATGGCGATGTAAAGTAACGGAGGGAATCGGTGTTCATACCTTTGAAGACCGAAAGCGGGAAACGTTCTTACGAACGTGGTTGGCGTAGACTCAGAACTACGACCTCCCTGTCGTGTAGAAGACCACAACCGGCGAGGATGACTCCCGGTAAACCTCCAGCGACGAAGCAGCACCACAGGTGTAGTGCCTCGAAGAGATTATACACGTACGGCACAATCGATGTTCCTCCCGGGCTCCAAACCAGGCGAGCAGCGGAAAGAAGACGGATACGGATCCCGACTCCGGCAGAGCGACGGCCTGCCTTATGGTGGAGAACTCCAATCCTGGTGCAGACTCCAAACAAGGGGAGTCCACTTCCGGAAATGGAGAAGGAAGAAGAAGGAGATCAATTGTTGTATGGAAAAAGGGGGGTCTACCCCTCTATATAAAGGCCAAGGAGGGGTGTGATCCCTCTTCCCTCCCCCATGTGGGACTAAACCCCCAAAGGGGGAGGGGTGCGCAGGCCAAGGGGGGGTTGGGCCCCACCCCTTGGCGCCAAGCCCAAGGGGGGGAACCCCCTCCTCCCCTAATGGGCCTCTAAGGCCCATATAGCCTTTTTTCCATTATTTTAATTATTTAATAAGTTTTAAATATTTAATTCAGATAATTAAATAATAAAAACATGATTAAAACAATTAAACTTTATTTTGAACTATTCAAAATGTCCGGAAACCATTCCGTCCTCCTCCGGAACTATTCCGGTGATTTCTCCTATTTCACCGATTGATCCCGTAACTGTCCTATGCATCGATTGCCCTTAAGCGTAACACCCTAACGGTCCGGGAAACAGCAGACATGGTCGAGACTCTTCTCATGGACCAATGACTAGTCAGTTGGACCTGGTTACAATCCTTGACAGCCCCTGCGCTTCCATCGAATGAGCTTCGATCGCTTTTGGAAACCGTTAACGATACGACGTAATCCCTTTGTTCTGCGGTACCTTGTTTGTCCGAGGTTTGATCGTCGGTATCCCACATACCGTGTTCACATCTCGTTCACGACAAACAACTTCTCTCGTCCATGATCATTGCATCTCTTTGTGACCTAGTCACGTCCTTGCAAGGGGTTGATGCAATATCACCGAGTGGGCCCAGAGTACCTGTCCTGTCACAAGGACTGACAAATCCCGCTTTGATCTATTAACATACTCATCAACCATCTATTTCGGAATACCCAAAGTGTTCCGTTATAGCCAGCATATTTCAGTCAGGCGGTGGGATACAAATCAAAGTCTCCTCATAGATCGTGATTACGTATGATCATTACGGTCTAAGGACTAAGACATACGTTACAAAGTCATAGCAACGCTGAACTATGTGACTCGATCACATTGCATTACTTTAGGTGGGTGTCTGTCCATCACATCATTCCCCTAATGATATGACCTCATTGTCAATGGACTTAAGTGTCGCCATGATCAGGAAAGCTTGATCAATCAATTGCCCAATGAGATAGTTTACCCGAGTTAAACTACGGACCATGTTTTATACTACACCTGTATTAGTATTTCCAAGTAATACAGTTATAGCACAGTATAAAACGTATTATCAACAAAACGGATATGTGACAAATATCTTTATTAATTTGTCTCTAGGGCACATATCCAACACTTGGTAGCTGCTTGGCTTCACGCTCGGATTCTTCCCCTGCAGCGCCGAGTGCACCGCCTCTGCGACGTGTCGGGACCTCGATATCCCACTCGGCTCTGCACGTGGCGGGTGAAGACAGAAGATCTTTGCGCCCGAGTGAAGGCCATCACATCTAGCGCATTGCCTGACCCCTTCCGCTTCGGGCTTGATTATCTCATTCGCCAGCGAAAACCGCCTGTGGTATGCTCCGATTACTTTTTCTTCCGATTGCATGCTCTTCCGATTGCTTTCTCTTCCGATTGCTCTGATTGCTTATACCTCCTGCTCAGCACTTTATTCAGTCCGACCTCATGGAAGACGGCCAGGAAGCTGGCGTGTATGCCCCTGATCGCACGGAAGAGGACCCCACCAACCTCGAGTATAACGGCGAGACTCCTTCCGCCGAGTCCAGTGGGGATGATGAAGACGATGAGGAGTCTTCCGGAGAATCCTCCGACCCCATGGATGCCGATGATGATGACGCCGAGCGCGCCAACCCTCCGAAGACCAACACTCGGCCGCCAGCTCAAGGGGGTACGCCTGACCCTTCCCTTGAGCAATTTTTGGCTGAATGGAGTGATGATGATAGTGTCTCAAAGGGTGATGGTTCCGATGCAGCTCCTCGAGCCAAGCCTCCAAAGGTGCCAGCCAAGCACACCTCGGCCGCCGGCTCCTCCTCTGGTGTGGCTCCCAGCCAAGTTGCCAAGGCCAAGCCGACTGCCAGCAAGGGCAAACAAGTCCAAGAGACGACAACTCGGAGGCCGACCGTCCAGGCGCCGCTGAACGTCGCTCCGCTTCGCTGCCGAATGCCCACTGGCGCACCCACGACAATCGGGTATGCTCTTATCTTTATGCCTCCTACTTCACTATCTTTACTTCTACTGATTCTTCTCCCTTTCTTCTTTCAGGGAGCCGATTGGGCTTGATGACGTTGACACCGACATTCCCGTCCGTGCCAGCCCCGTCATCTCGCCCGCTGCTTCTGCTGCTGCCGTCCACAAGCGGCCGGTACCCTCTCATCGCTCCTCCAAGGACGCCGAGTGCGCTGCCAAGAAGGCCCGTCTTGCGGCGACTTCGAAGACATCTTCTTCCACCCTTGCCTCCCAAACTCTCAAGGGCGCAGCGGACCGGGTGGCTCCTGGTGGTGGAGGAACGCAACCGGTTGACCCGATTGCCCCGTTTCCACCGCGCCGCTCCAACCCGGCTTCGCCTGCCGCAACTTCCCCTGCTGCAATGACCGCATCTGATACGCTGATGGTGACGACCCCATCGCCGATTTTGGTGTCGGCACCACCGGTTGCCTCCACAGTTCCACCGGTTGTACTACCTGACCCACCGACTACGACGATCTCGCCGCCAGTCATCGCTACCACCTCTGCTCCGACTCGCCCGGTTGCGCCGCCGCCGCAATCGGGTGCCTCCGGCCCTTCACCAACATCCGTGCCACCAGGCCTCACCACTGCAGCTTTCACCATCGTTCCCACTTCAGTGCCACTGCCGATTTCTTCTCCCTCAGAGATTCTTATGCGCTCGGTGGATCAATTCCGAGCCGAGTACTCTCGCGCCCGTAATGTCGGTGCTGAGCCTGATGCTCTGCATCGTCCTCGGGACCCCGTGACGAGCGCTCTAAGCCGGGTGAACGAATTCGCCGATGCCCTTGCTCGGGACCTTCAACAGCTGACCTCTCACCATACGGTAAACTCCTTAACTTTTCCTTCTGTACCTCTCTTTTACTTCGGCAATTTTTCTTCCGGTGGGTGCGCGCAAGCGCACCCACTGGGTGTAGTCCCCGAGATTCGAGCCGATTGGTTACAATCTGTTCGGATCTTTAGCATTTTTTGCTTTATCACTTGCCTTCCTCAATCGGTAGACTTTCTTCCGGTGGGTGCGCGCAAGCGCACCCAGTGGGTGTAGTCCCCGAGATTCGGGCCGATTGGTTACAATCGGTTCGGATCTTTAACGTTTTTTGCTTTATCGTTTGCCTTCCTCAATCAGTAGACTTTCTTCCGGTGGGTGCGCGCAAGCGCACCCACTGGGTGTAGTCCCCGAGATTTGGGCCGATTGGTTACAATCGGTTCAGATCTTTAGCATTTTTTGCTTTATCACTTGCCTTCCTCAATCGGTAGACTTTCTTCCGGTGGGTGCGCGCAAGCGCACCCAGTGGGTGTAGTCCCCGAGATTCAGGCCGATTGGTTACAATCGGTTCAGATCTTTAGCGTTTTTTGCTTTATCGTTTGCCTTCCTCAATCGGTAGACTTTCTTCCGGTGGGTGCGCGCAAGCGCACCCAGTGGGTGTAGTACCCGAGATTCGGGCCGATTGGTCACAATCGGTTCGGATCTTTTTCACTGTTGCTTTATGTCTGACTCCGTCTTGCTGTTCTTCTCAGGCTGTCATGGAAGAGAAACGAGATATCTTCGAAAAAATCCTGGAAGCTTATACTGCTAGCCTTCGAACCCTCGCCCAGGCCCAGCTGCAGGTCAATAACCAATCGGCTGAAATCACTAAAGTAAGAGGTATCCTCTATCTCACCGCTGTATTTTCTTCATTTGACAACTGCTCTGGTACTCAAATCTTCGCGCTCTCTTCTAGCTTCTATTCCTATGGTAGATGATCTTCAAGGCCGAATTGCTGAATTGACTGCAGAACTTAGCCAACAAGGTCCAGCTCTTGACAAAGCCACCGGAGAAGTAACTCGGCTGCAGGGGATAGAGAAAGATTTGAATCGTACTATTCAAGGCCTCCAATTTGAAATGGCTGCTCTTGAGAAGAAACATCTTGCCGACATAGCCGCAGTGACGGCTACTGGTGATGGACTTCTTGCTGAACGGGATGCTGCCGTCGCCGCCCGAGGTGCTCTGCAAGCTGAGAGGGATGAAGCAATTGCTGCCCGAGACTCCATTCGCCAAGATCGTGATGAGCTCGTCGCCAAGTTCGAAGAACTGGAGAAGCGCAGCTATGAGGAGACCACCCGAATGCGCCGCCGAGCCAAGGGCTTCTGTGATACACTGACCGAAATGGACGTCCTCCTTGGCCGTGAGTCTTCCTTGTTGCTGAGTGCACTTTCCGGTTGCTTTCTTCTCTTATCTTATTACTCATGCTCTTCCTTCTTGACGCAGAAGCTTGGCCCGAATCTGAAGCGGCTGCCTACGCAGCTGTCGCCAAGTCCCGAGAGGATACCATCGCCGCTGGAGGGACCTGTGACCGTGCAGATAAGTCTGGACCCGGCATGAATATCTGATCGGCACCCAAGCCCGCATTCCTATTATCCAGGGATTTGCCCTATCCTTCAAGCTCGGAATTCTAAAGATTGCTGAAGCACTGTGGTCGCCGACTGAGCTCAAGGCCGGACTCCAGAAGATGAAGAATGTTGCCGACTCCTCCGCCGAGACCCGTAAGGAAGACACTCAGGATGAAGAGGATTCTGACCAAGGGGACACTCCGAATGCCACCACTGAGCAGACTCGGACTCTCCTTAAGGCTATCCCACGTCGGATCGACGTTCTGCTGAATTCTGCTGGTTGGACTGGTGCGGAGACCGCTCTTCAGACTGTGCTGACTTGGTACCCTCAAGTGAAGCTCTCCCAATTGTACAGCCTTCGAGACAATGCCTCTGACCTTCTTGAGAAGACCTACGTCGAAGTCAATCGGCTAGCTAGCACTATGGTGAATTGGTTTTCTCCCTACGAGTATACTCCGTATCTCGACCAGGGAGGGAATCCGCTCCCTGCCTCTACCATCTCTGGCCTGGCCGAGGAGCTCTCCGATAGCGGCTCATCTCAGACGTCTCCGAAGTCTAAACAGACTGGTGCTGCAACTTCTGAAGCTCAATCGGACCCGGCTGCTCCACCTTCTAGCTCAGTGCCTCCGACTGCTTAAGCTATGTTATCTTTAATTTGTATTCCGACTATCCGCTTGTAAGACATATTTTTAATTCTGTCGACACCTACTGGGTGTGACTTGGATGTAATGACCTTATTCGGCCTTGGGCCTGTTACTTTTGATGCAATCCGATTGCTTGTTTTTTACTTTTGCATGTGCGATCAACTTTGCGTCTTTGTCGGTTTCCTTTATCGGCTGGACTTGGGGATGTCTGCTGTGTCGACCTTGTTGCCGTCATGCGGTCTGCAATCGGATCAACAGTAGACATCCAGCCAAGGTTCGATAAGTTTTCATTTTTTACACGACAAGATTTTTACCGCAAAGGATTCTGCAATAGCAGCCGCCGATTGCTCGCTACAAGGTCCGATGTCCTGATTTGCGGCGCAATCGGTGACGTTTTCCTGTCGACTGTGCCCTTGGTGGCCTCTTTCAAATTGTGTCCCGGGGATTTGTACTACCGACTGCCTCAATCGCCACCCTTCTCAATGCCACAAACCTTTTAGTGATTTGCGCTCGAGCTAAGTACTCGATTGAAGGCCAGCCTGCAGTCCCCGTGCCTCGATGGCTTATTTACTTGACCTCGCGGTTGGCCAGTCCCCGGGTGTGCTACGCACATCTCGGGTATGACTGAGCGTTGCCGATTGAGGCTAGCTCTTCGAATGAAATTATACAAAAGTACTCGAATGCTCATTTTCAGAGACATGATAACTTTTACTGATTGTTTGCCGAATGGCTTACATAAATTTCTGCCGCTCAACTATAGAACGGACACAACAGCTCGGCGTTCCACGGCCGCTCCGTCTCTGCTCCTGACGTGTCCTTGTGCCGAGTGCCCTTGGTGCAGTCGATCAGATAATAGGAGTTGTTCTTGAGCGCTCTGCTGACAACAAATGGCCCTTCCCAAGGTGAGGATAGCTTGTGCTGCCCCTCTGACTTCTGGATTCGGCGTAGCACCATGTCTCCCTCTCGGAAAGCGAGAGGACGAATCTTCTTGCTATGGTAGTGCCGCAACTTCTGCTGATAGACTGCTGACCTAGGCAAGGCCAACAGACAAGCTTCTTCTTTGAGGTCGATGCCATCTTCTCTTGCCAATCTTGCTTCTTCTTCTGTGTATAGGGCGTGCCGAGGTGAATCAAACTCAATGTCGGAAGGGATGACTGCTTCTGAGCCATACACCAGGAAGAAAGGAGTGACTCCAGTCGACCTGTTTGGAGTGGTCCTCAAGCTGAACAGTACTGCCGGAAGCTCGTCAATCCATGCTTCGGGTGCCCTCTCAAGTGGCTCTACCAATCTGGGCCTGATACCCGATAGGATTAGTCCATTTGCCCTTTCGACTTGACCATTGGACTGTGGGTGTGCCACAGATGCCAGATCGAGCCGAATGCCTTGCTGAGATGCATATCGGGCCAGCACCCCCTTTGCAAAGTTTGTGCCGTTGTCGGTGATGATGTTGTTAGGTACACCGTATCTACATACGATGTCGGCCACAAACCGAACCGCAGTCGGCCCATACAACTTCTTGATTGGTCTTGCTTCAATCCAATTGGTAAACTTGTCGACTGCCACTAGGAGATGTGTCATGCCACTTCGAGCTCTCTTGAATGGTCCAACCATATCCAAACCTCAAACTGCAAAAGGCCAAGCTATTGGGATGGTCTTCAGTGCCGATGCTGGCTGATGACTCCTTGCCTTGAATCGCTGACAACCCTTGCAGTGCTTCACCAAATTCTCAGCCGCTGCAAGTGCAGTTGGCCAGTAGAAACCATGTCGGAATGCTTTGTTGGCGATTGCCTTTGCTGACGCGTGATGACCACATTCACCTTGATGGATGTCTCTGAGCAGCTCCAAGCCTCTGTCCTCTTCAACACACCTCTGGAGGATACCAGTTGCACTCTTGCGCATCAGCTCATTGTTGATTATTGTATATGCCCAAGATCGGCGGCTGATCTGTCTGGACTCTGCTAAATCTGGTGTGAGGATCCCATCTGCTAAGAAATCTCTAATCGGTTGTGCCCATGACGGCGCACTGACGACCACCATTATGGCCGCATGCTGAGGTGGGACTTCCTCTTGGATCTCGGCCTCTTGAACACTGGCCTCCTCGATCTCGGCCACTTGGACGTCTGTCATTTCTATCTCTGCTTCTGAACTGCCGACTGCGGCGCCTGGCACGCATTCGGCAGCCCCTGGTGCCGACTTCCCATCTGGAGCTGGAGCTTCATCATTGCACTTGGCAATTTCTGATGTCATTGGCTCTTCAGAGGTTGTGCCTTCTAGTGCAGCCTCTGCTTGCTTCCCTTTGCTCTTCTTCTTCTCCTCTGCAGCCCCTGGCTCGCAATCGGCAGCCCCTGGTGCTGTTGCCGAGACACCCTGGGCGCTGGACTGCTTCTTCACGGTTGCAGGTTTGGCCGGTTGACCTTCTTTTGCCTTTCTTAGTGCTTCAAGATCGGTCTCCGAGATAAAAATGGACTCGGACTCTGGGGATGGAATGATAGATGGCTTCTTGATATGCTCCAGAGATACGCCTGGTGGGATTGATTGCCTTGTGGAGCCTAGCTTGGACAATGCATCTGCTACCTCGTTGTTTGCTCTCGGCACATGATGGAACTCGCAACCTTCAAAATATCCGCTGATCTGCTGCACTAGAAATCGATAGCTTGCCATGTTAGCATCTTTTGCATCCCAGGTGCCCGAGCACTGCTGTACCACCAGGTCGGAATCACCAAAGCACTCGATGTTCCGAATACCGATTTCCTTGGCAAGCTTGATACCATGCACAAGGGCTTCGTACTCGGCGACATTGTTTGATGCTGCGAAGTGAATCTGAAGCACATACTGCAACTGATCTCCTCTTGGGGAAGTGAGTACCACCCCAGCCCCTAGGCTATTCTTCATCTTGGAGACATCAAAGTGCATTCGCCAGCAATCCGACATTGGGAGCTGCGGCATGTACTGAGTTTCAGCCCAGTCCACCAGGAAATCGTCCAATGCTTGCGACTTGATTGCAGTCCTAGGTTCATACTGGATACCGTGACTAGCGACTTCAATTGCCCATTTTTCCACTCTTCCGGTTGCATCTCTGCTTCCCATGATGTCGGCCATTGGAGCCGAGCTGACAACTGTGATCAGGTGAGCTTGAAAGTACGACTTCAATCTCTTGGCTGCCATGTACACTCCATAGCACATCTTCTGATAGTGAGGGTAGTTCTGCTTGGATGCCGAGAGCACTTCGCTGATGTAGTACACTGGACGCTGGATTTGCTATGCCTTGTCCTTCTCGGGCCGCTCCACCCCCATGACTGCACTGATCACCCGATTGGTTGCCGCAATGTATAACATCATTGGCTCCTTCTCAATCGGGGCAGCCAGGATTGGTGCCGTGGAGAGCATGCGCTTGAGTTCTCGGAATGCTTCGTTTGCTTGAGGGGTCCACGTGAACTTCTCGGTCCTCTTCATCAACTGGTACAATGGGATTGCCTTTTCACCCAGCCGACTGAGGAATCGGCTGAGAGATGCGAGGCAACCGGTGAATTTCTGCACTTGCTTCAGGGTTTTGGGCTGCTCCATGCGCTCTATTGCGGCTATCTTCTCGGGGTTGCATTTGATTCCTCTCTCGGAAACGAGAAACCCCAAAAGCTTGCCAGCTTGGACTCCAAACACACACTTCTCCGGGTTGAGCTTGATCTGATAAGTTCTCAAATTCGCGAATGTTTCTCTGAGATCATCTAGCAATGTGATCCCCTTTGCCGACTTCACCACCAAATCGTCCACGTACACATGGAGATTCCTGCCGAGCTGAGAATGTGTGCACCTCTGAATCGTGCGCTGATAAGTGGCTCCTCCATTCTTCAGACCAAAAGGCATGGTGATATAACAATAGGCCCCGAAAGGGGTTATGAATGCAGTTTTGATCTGATCTTCCACAGCCAACTTGATCTGGTGATATCCAGCAGTAGCATCCAGAAAGGACAACAGCTCGCAGCCGGCCGTAGAATCAATCACTTGATCAATACGGGGCAAAGCAAACGGATCTTTCGGGCATGCCTTGTTCAGGCAAGTATAATCTATACACATACGCCAAGTCTTGTTCTTCTTCATGACGAGGACTGGATTCGCCAGCCACTCGGGGTAAAACACTTCCATGATGAAACCTGCCGCTTGCAGCTTCGCAATCTCTTCGCCGATTGCCCTTCTCTTGTCCTCAGAAAAACGTCTCAGGGGTTGCTTGACCGGCTTCGAGCCTGGCCGAATGTGCAGCTTATGCTCGGCGAGTTCTCTCGGAACACCAGGCATGTCTTGTGGAGACCATGCAAAGATGTCCCGATTCTCACGGAGAAACTCGACGAGCTCGCTTTCCTATTTATCGCTAAGTCCAGCTCCGATTACAACGAACTTGGTTGAGTCAGAGGGATCTAGAGCGATCTTCTTGCTGTCCTTGGCCGACTGAAAAGCCGATTCCTCATCTACTCTCTTTGCTGGGCCAACCGGAAGTGGATTCTTGCTTTGTGCTTGCGCCATTGCAATGACTTTGCCGAGCTGGCGCTTCTCCGTCTCCACCACTAGAGATTCAGCCAAACTGCTGCCAGCGGATGTGCACTCGAGGGACTTCCTGAAGTCTCCGGTGACTGTGATGACGCCGTTTGGCCCCGGGATCTTCATCTTCAGGTATGTCTGCTGTGCATTGATCATGAATTTGGCAAATGCTGGTAACCCCAATAGAGCATGGTAAGGACTGCTGAGGTCGGCCACCTCAAACCAAATCGGCTCTCTCTTGAAAGTTTCTTCCGTGCCAAATATGACATCCAGCCGAATGCGACCCATGGGGGTGCAAGACAGCCCAGGAACAATCCCATGGAATGTCGTCCGACTGCGCTCCAGGTCCCGCTCTGTGAGCCCTAGCTTGAGCATTGTATCTCTGTACAGAATGTTGATTGTGCTTCCTCCATCAACTAGCACTCTAGAAAATTTGCATGAAAATCTTGGTCCTGCGACCAGAGCGTCCACCACCAGCGGATAGTTGCCTGGATTCGGCAAAATGGTGGGATGATATGCTCTGTCCCAGGATATCGGACACTCGGACCAGTGCATGAATTGGGGAATCGGCGGCATAGTGGCATTAACTTCTTGGGCTTGGGCTCTCCGACTGCCCTTGTCTGTGGACTCGCTGGTAAAAATCATGTAAGCCGCATCCTGCTGCGGGTACTGGTTCTGCTGCTGAGGTGGTCCTCTGTTCTGGGGTGGTGGTGGTGGTGGTAAAGCTTCTCCCTTTGCAATCCTTCTCACGAAGTCACACTGCCGAGTGGTGTGCGCAAAAGGCCTCCCAAGCGTGCTGTGCAACTTGCATGGTGCGTCCAACATATCCTCGAACGTGTACTTGGGCTTCATCTGCCCTGGGGGTCTCACATTTGGTCTCATCTTCCGACTGCCTCCTGCAGCCGCTGGATCTTCCTCATTCTGAACAGCGGCCACCTGCCGACTGCCATACTGAGTATCGGGCTGTTCGTCCTTGCGCTTGCCGTTGTTCTGCTGGTTGTTGTTGTTGTTGTTGTTGTTGCGAGTGTTCTCTCTTCTCTCCTTCTGACTGAGGCCCTGGTTCCCTGTGTCCGACTGCGGAGCCCCTGGTGACTGGATCACACCTCCAACTCCGAGTTGGATAGGGCGCATCGCAGAATCGGACATAGCGAACGCATTTGCCACCTTCATGAGCTCGGCGAGCGACGTGAAGTCTTTGCGGAGCAACTTGTGCTTCAACATTGAATCAGGCAGGCATCCATCAGTAAAATACTGAATGTCCTGGATCTCATGGACTCCTTCGCATGAATTCTTCAGCTTGATCCACCGAGATAAGTAATCTCGGAGGGGCTCGTCCTTGCCTTGCACACACAAAGCTAACTGCCGCGGGAGGTTGGGCCTCTCATACGTGCTTGTGAAGTTGTGGATGAATGCGGTCGTGAAATCCTCCCAGCAATTCACACTGTCCTTGGGCAAACTGTTCAACCACGTCCGCGCTGAGCCCTGCAGCATGAGAGGTGCATAGCGGACTGCTACACGCCGATTGCCTCCTGCAATGCGGACTGCCGTCAGGTAATCGGACAGCCAATCTTCCGGTTTCACCGAGCCATTGTACTTGGGAGTGTCTCTCGGCAACGTGAAGCCTTTGGGGAATCTCTCCGTTCGAATGCGGTGACCGAAACATGATGGGCCAGCTTCTCCTTCTTCATCTTCCTGAGCCTCCTTCTCCAGGAGCTCAATGCGATGCCTTGCGTCGTTCTGGCCGATTTGGCGAGGGCCAAGTCGGGTGCTGATTGCTGGTCTTGGCACCGATTGCTGCGGCATGTCATGGCGCCTACTGTTAACAACCGGCTCTTCCATTCTTCTGCTTGCTGCTGGAGGTGGTCGATTGCTTCTGACCTTGCTGTCGTGCCGAGATGGTGCAGGTTGATGCCTGTTCTGGCGCGATGCATTCGGTCGCTGGCTAGCTCCCGCATTCGGCCTCACAGTTCCTCGTGATGCCTCTGGTTCAACATTTTGATTGCCCATTGCTACACGCCTCTGCTCTTTTGCGGCCGCTATCAGCTCACGCATTCGGCGCGACTGTTCGCGCCGCTCATCTCCTTCCAACTCTTCCAGCTCGAGCGCTATCTGCTCGGCTGCTCTCAAGTTCTTGTCCAGTGTGCTATATGCTGGCCTCTGGAAGAATGCCGACTGCGCTGGTTGCTCCGGTTGCACCGGCCTTCTCGGACGCTCCGGCTGCTCAGCCCCTGATAGATGTTGGTTGACTGCTCTTCCTCGGCTTCTCAGGTCTTCCAGGACTGCGGGCTCAATCGGCCGGCGCGGTCCTGCATGTGCTGCATTGTACTCCCTTGTGATGCCCCCAGCCGACGCTCTTCTGCCAGCACTTGCTCAGCCCTGCGAGCCAGAGCGAGCCGTGCTGTTTCCAGCTCGGTATGCACCTGCTCCGGGTCACCATTCCTGTTCACGGGTGTGTATAACACATCCTGCAACGCACTGGTGCCGATTCGCTCTGCCGCATCAGCTACTTCCTTGGCCTTCCTTGATGCGCTTTCTGGATCACGGTTGGTCGATGAGGATGCTCCCGCCATCATGACAGCGGCGTGCAGTCGGCCCTCCTCTTGGCCAGGCGCTGCGACGCAGCCCCTGGTCGAGAGCGGGTCTGTAGCACACGAGAAGATGCGGATGTCTCTGGGATACGCCTCAGGGAAGCTACCAATGAAGAGGCGATGACTTCCCACCTGCAGCGACACTCCGGGTGGCAAGGGTGCTCCAGCCCTGTACCGTGCCGAGTAGTCCACTACATAATCGATTGCCCCACGCCTTAGAATCAGGCCGGAGGCGTGGCTGCCGCCTGATGCAGAGGAAAATCCCGTCCGGATCTTGACTCCAGTCGACGCCTCGGTCTGCCCCACAGTGGGCGCCAACTGTCGTCGATATGGTGACGGCAGATGCCATGGGGATGGCTAAAGTGAGGGGAAGACACGAGGGAGAGAATGTCGATGGTGCCGGAATCGGGTTGGGCACAAGCACGGTGAAGACACCACGATGTACCCAGGTTCGGGGCTCTCCGGAGAGATAACACCCCTACTCCTGCTTGTCTCTTGTATATCAATGAAGGGGCTACAATAACTGCTCTTCTATCTTCTCAGGGGAAGGAGAACACCGCCGCCATGGGCAAGGTCCTCTCCTGCTTCCCTGATCGGCAGGAGGGGGTACCCTGGCTCTTATAGTGTGAGTCCAGGGGGAAGTGAGTTAATGAACTGAGGGGGAAGTGAGTTAATGAGATCTAAGGTGTAGCGTCCCTCGCGCAGGAGTGACTACAAGCAGTAAATGAACTGAGGGGGAAGTGAGTTAATGAGATCTAAGGTGTAGCGTCCCTCGCGCAGGAGGGGGTACCCTGGCTCTTATAGTGTGAGTCCAGTGTACTATGGTAACTTTATTGCCGAATGGGCCCAGCCGTCATCCTCTAATCGGCCTAGGCCCACCGACTGCTCCTCTCCGGGTGACCCGGAGCCTACGAGCGGCGGCCCATGCTGCTACCTCGTAGAACCTAGGAGTGAACAGTGGAGCTAGGGGGTGCGGTCTTGTCGGCCTGTCCGCGGAATCGGCGGGGAGGTCGACACCGTATCTCCAGCAAATCCTCGACGTGACCTGGCCTTCCTGCCACCCGGATATCTCGGGATATGGTATTTATGACCTCGTAATCATATCCCCGACTGGGTGGTAGGTTGCTCCGATTGCGCCTGGACCGACAGGTGTTTCCTGGTAGGGTCGATTGCTCTGGGCAATCGGCCTTCTAGGAATCGGCCTCGGTCCAACTGCAGACCAATCGGATGATCGTCTTTGGTGAAGGAAGGGTGGACCGGTTGCGCCTGGGCCGACTGCTGGCATTTGGTATGGTCGATTGCCTTGGAGCAATCGGCCGTACCTCTTCCCAGCTCGGCCCAGCTGCAGCCCAATTGGTCCATCCTTGTCTTGAAAGCTTGCTTCCGCTTGGGTCAGCCTACCCGGGTACCAATCCCCCGACAGCACGTTACTTGCTTTTGCTTCCGCTATATTTATATTGAATAAGCTAGCCTTGAGCTATGCAACTTGTTATTTATGCTATTCTGGATCATACGTTGTAATAATGATGCACTTGTACTTTGATATACATCTATGATACTGTGTGTGCCAGCGAGTTCGATCAAGGGACTGGCACTTGAGCACAGAGACTTCAATTCTGTGTGAATTGGGTCGTTACACAGCTTCTCCTGGCATCCCCGATCTTGAAACGGCGGCGGCGGCGGTACAGAGAGGAGAACGGGAATAGCAGATCGATCTTAGGGGTTTCCTCCGCGGGCACTAAATATAGGCCAAGGGGGGCACCGAGGGGGGCCACAGGGCAGCCAGGAGGGTGCCCGGAGCGCCCTAGGGGGGGCCGCGCCAGGGAACCTGGTGGGTCCACTCCCTTCCTTCCTTGGTTCTTCGGGAAGCTTCCGGGACGCTGATTTTTTATATAATTTTTCCGGAATTTATTTGGGACTTTTAATGGCCGGAAAACCTGAAATATAAAAACAACAGAAAACAGGAACTAGCAACTGGGTGCACTGAGTCAATAGGTTAGTCCAAATATGATCAAAAGTGTATGAAAGTTCAATCAAAACATGGCAAAGTCATACAAATCATGCATGGAGCAAGCAGAAATTATAGATACGTTTGGGACGTATCAACATCCCCAAGCTTAATTCCTGCTCGTCCTCGAGTAGCCAAATGATAACAAGCACAATTTTTGTGGCGACATGCCACACCACCATATAAGGACTTTTAAGTAAAGCAATCAAAGCATGCAATTCAATTCAAGTCTTAACAAGCAAGAGTCTATATTAGCATTGACACAAGCAACAAAAGAACAAAGGGTGCAAGAGCTCTCGTTGTCCGTGACTCGAATGTCTCCAGACGGTGTTTGCGTGCAAGCAGGGGACTGGGAAAAAGAGAGAAAAAAGGTTGTTGAGAACTACTATATACTAAAGTTTCACCTTTAGTCTCCTTTGGATTCTTATCTTGACTCGTCCCCAGACCACTAGCCAGGTACAAGTCAAAGTGATCCACTCCCTTTCGACATTTTGAGCACTCATGCAATGGATGAGCGTGAGCAAAAAAGTTGACACCTAAAAGGCGAAACAGAAAGAAGGTGGAGGAGGAAGACAAAAAGGTGTGAAAGGCTCACATCAATGAGGACAATCATAGGCGAGAGAAGGCCATATGATATATATGATGTTAGGAGTAGGGATTGCCATGCAACGGATGCACATGTGAGCTAAAAGCTCTCCAAGGGAACTAGTGGGGTGCATCCAACTTGCTTGCTCAAGAAGACCTAGAGCTCATTTGAGGAGGCTCATCATTGGAATATACAAGCCAAGTTCTATAGTGTGAAGGGTCCCCACATAGCTATATGCATGTATGATGATCTCTATGGAGTACAAGGGATAGAGGATGAAGTACTAGTGTGGATCTCTCAAAAAGAATAGTAGTGCGCCCCCTTCTCTCTTTTTCTTTTTTCTTTTTTTTCTACTTCCTCCGATCCATATTACTTGTCTTAAAATTGATGTATCTATCACTAAAATGCATATAGATACATCCATTTAAAGACAAGTAATATGGATCGGAGGGAGTATTTTTTTGTATTTTTTTGGTGGCCTCAATGGCTCTTTCTATTTAACTGTCATTTGTCCTCTTTGGGATCTTTTGATTTTGTCCTCTTTGGGATCTTTTCCTCACTTTAGGGGAAACACTCTATATTTTACAAGAATATAGGAGATCTTTCACACTTTACAAGGGTACTCACATAAAGAAGATGTAACTATCATGATGCAAATGTATGCCTCTGCCAGGATAGCAGGATATGCAATGATACTAGCGCGTCATGTAGCAATGATTAGGGCAAGGCCCAACTAGCATGCGGCTCATCGATCAAGCAAGTAGCATGTATGACATGAATATCAAGTCATGAGAAGGTGGATGTTTCATGGAAATGTATCTCGGAAAGGCTATGGAAATGCCTTGTAGGTAGGTATGGTGGCTATTTTGGGGAAAGATATAAGGAGGCTTATGATGATAGAGCGTATCATGCCAAGGGTTTGGATGCATCGGCGAAGTATGCGCCAACTCTCGAGGTGAGAAAGGGCAATGCACGGTACCGAAGAGGCTAGAAAAATATGGGTGGTGGAAGTGTCAACTTTCGAATACTCACATTAGTCCGAAGAACTCATGCACTTATTATCGGTAACTCTCAATCTAATCAAGAAGTTCACAAAGAGACAAGTACCCCGAGGAGGAGTGTATGGGGGTTTGGTTATCCTTGCGCATCCTCGACTCATGGTACGTGAGTGTACTCTAATATTCGAACCCTCCAGAGGTTAGTGATCCATCTAGTAGCTAGAGTTCTCAACAGGGGTTTTGGTTTTCGAAAATCACACGGATTGCCAAAAATACGACATCTATCACTAATAGGCTAAAACTATTGACACCATAAGTTCAAACATTACTCTAGTCAATACGTCAAAACTATTGCAAGTTACTACTACAAAGAGAATAGCAACTTCAACTACCTACTTTCTAGTCAAGACACAAAACTCAGTGCAACAGGCAAACTCTCTAAACAAGATAAACATGCAACCTATAGAAAGTTCAACCTGAGACAAAAGAAAAGCTCTAGAATAAAACTAAAGCAACAGGCAAACTCTCTAAACAAGATAAGCATGCAACCTATAGAAAGTTAAACCTGAGACAAAAGAGAAGCTCTATAAGAAAACTAAAGCACTACAACTAAACAGGGCAGCAGCTAAGAAAAGAAGAAGAACAACACACAGCTAAGGAAATAAGCATGAAAATCCTATGAGGAGTTCTAGTTCAAGCGGAGCGTGTTTCTCTCCCACGCAAAAGAAAGCTGGGGTCTAACTTGTTACTACAACAAACAAAGAAAAAACAAACCTAAGGAAAGTAAAGAGTGAGACACTCCAAGCATAGCACATAACGCATGAAGTGATAAAAATATAGTGAGACGAAGGACGAAATGATGATTGTTGATGAAGAAGGGGATGCACGGGTGAAAGGGCATGTGCCCTTATGTTTGGTTTTGGTAATTGATGACAATCTTTATGGACTAATGGTTTCCTTGAGTTATACTTTAAGGTTTGTCCATAGGCAACGCTTGAAGATCATATGGTGGCTTCAAGGTTGTAAGATGAAGATTACGTGTTGACCAAGGTGTTCTTCATGGAGCTATCCAAAGATTGGTCAAGTAGATGTGTGCAAGGTCAAGAGGAGCATCACGAAGATATCGTATGCTTGGAGCTTACCGACCATTTGGTGATAATGGTCGTGTGAAGATGTGCCTAAAAGAGGCTCACCCATAATGGAGTATGGGGGAGCTATCTACAAGTCTTCATCGAGCCGGAGGAATCAAGGAAGATGTTCCAACTTGAGGCGGGCATGATCGTCATCATCAAGCTCAAGTGGATTATGCGCAAGACAAAGGTTTGACTAGATAGGTGTCTAGTTTACCGGTCTCTTGGTAGTAGTTAGGAGACCGTGCTATAGGCTAGGCCGAGTCGTTCGTGGAGAGCTCAAACCTTTTGCATCCTTGGCATCATCTTTATTGGTTCTTGTTTGGTTTTTCTCCGTGTGAGTTTTGGAGCTTGTGGTCTTCTTCATGACAAGCTCTTGTTCATCGAAAACGGATTTCATATGCGTCTTCTCGTATGTTTTTCGATGTGGGAGATTTGCAGAAGTTGTGGCAGTTCAGGGTTTTCCTGTTTCATTTGGAGTTCATCTATTGTGTGGCCTGGGCTCCCTGGTTCTGCCAGGGCGGTAGTACCGCTCTTGGAGTGGTAGTACCGCGCCACGGTAGTACCGTGGGCGAGTACCGCACTCACTACCGTAAGTCCACTGGACTTTGCGGTAGTGGGCACGGTACTGGCCCCCGGTAGTACCGTGGGGCGGTAGTACCACTCCCAGTGCGGTAGTACCGTGCCACGGTAGTACCGCACTCACTATCGTAAGTCCACTGGACTCTGCGGTAGTGGGCATGGAACTAGGTTTCAGTAGTACCGCTCCGGGTGCGGTAATACCGCACCATGGTAGTACCACTCTCCGAGCGGTAGTACCGTGGTTGGTGGGCTGCCATCGGTTCCCAACGGCTGGATTCGTGGGGGACTATAAAAGGGGGTCTTCTTCTTCCTTTGTCCCCACCGGTTTTGTGCAAGTTCTTCCCCCCATTGTTGACCTCTTTGAGCTTCCTTACTCTCTTCCCCTCCTATGATTCTTGCTCCTTTTTGAGGGAAAAGAGAGAGGAGGTCTAGATCCACATTCTCCACCAAGCATCTCTCCTCTAAGTGAGGGGAACCTTGTGGATCTAGATCTTGGAGTTCTTGGTGTTCTCCTTGTTCTTCCTCTCATATTCGTCCATAGCTTTTGTTGCTTTGGTGGGATTTGAGAGTTGGGGACTTGAGCACTTCGTGTGCTCTTGCCATTGCATTTGGTGCATCGGTTTTGAGTTCTCTCCGAGGATTCTTTGTAGTGAGTGAAGTTGAGAAGATAGCTACTCTTGAGTGCTTTGGCACTCTAGAGCTTGTTCCTCGTGGGTGCGTTGGCACCTAGAGGCTTGTTGTTACGGAGCTCAATCATTGTGGTGGAAACCTTCGGGACGCTACGGGAGCCTCCAATTCGGTTGTGGAGATTGCCCCGAGCATTTGTACGGGTTCGGTGACCACCCCCGAGGGTTTCCATTTGTACGGGTTCGGTGACCGCCCTCAAGTGTCCTAATAGTGGAATCCCGGCATCTTGCATTGGTAAGAGCGTGAGGAGAAATAGGGTGGCCCTCGTTGGCTTCGTGTGAGCATTGTGCTCCTCACCCCCTCCAAACGGAGACGTACTTCTCGCAAGAGAAGGAACTTCGGTAACAAATCCTTGTCTCCATCGGCTCCACTTGCGGTTATCTCTACCTTTACTTTGAGCAAGCGTATTACATTGTTTATCTTGTGCTTGCTCATATTATTGTGCATTGCTTGTCCCATAGGTTGTTCTTCTAGACAACCTATTTACTTGCACCTACTTTGTGATAGCCATAGTGCTCTTGTCATATATCTTGCTATCACATAGTTGTTTATCTTGCTTAGTATAAGTTGTTGGTGCACATAGTTGAGCCTAGCTTATTTAGGTTTCTTGCTTGGCAAATTAAACGTTAAGTTTTATTCCGCATTTGTTCAAGCCGAAACCGTAATTGTTTTTAAGCGCCTATTCACCCCCCCCCTCTAGGCGACATCCACGTCCTTTCAACGGGGGCATCCTGTAACACCCTCTGTGTCAAGCAGAAGTAACTCTTTTGTTAATGATAATTCTATGTGTTTAGGCAGTCATTAATCAACCTTGATCATGCCCTTTTCAAATTCGAACCAAATTGAATTGCCAAAACCAAAGTGAAAATAAAACTTAACCGAAAATTCTGCAACCATTTTTATTAAATACCTAAAAGTCATTAGGTCATATAAAAATATTCATAGATATTTAATATAACATTTAAATATCTTAAACAAATCAAACATAAGCCAAACAGTCCATTTTAATCGTTTATAATTTTGATAAAATACCAAATGAGTTTATTTTAAACCCAGCCTTTTTGTGGCAGTGTTAAACATTGCAACAGTATTATCGGTACTAATTGCACCTTTTTTATAAAATCAATTTCTAGCCTAAATAAAATACAACAGAGGGATGTGTTACAAAATGCGGAGAATTGGAAAAATTCTAAAAGTCGCCCTGGACAACTCCCCATCGGGCCCAGCCTCACCCATCCCACCCCCTCTCTCCTCTCCTTCCCCTCCCTATTCATCCGACACGAAGGCATGGCACGCCCAAGGCTAGCCGTCGCCACCGAACCAGCCCCCCCCCCCACTGCATCGCTACAGTGCTGCCCAGCACGGATAAGAAGGCCATGCCCCCATGAACCCTAACCCTAGCCCCCCCCCATTTTCCCCTCTCCCTCTCTCTGGATCACTCTTCCTCGAGCCGCCTGAAACAGCTGTTTGCCACGCCGTCGTCACCACTTTGGCATCGGCCACCATTCCCTGTTCCAAGGCGTCTGGGAGGACGGCGGGGCTCGTCTTCATCGTCCACCTCACCGAATCGGGCGGGGAGACCACATCAACGTCGCCATCGTCCTCCTCTCGCCTACATACGCTGACGCTCGATCCATGTTGTCCCGAACCTTGGTCGCCCCTGCTTCCGCTGTGAGCTCCTCCTTCGTCTCTGCCTCGCCCCACGGTCGTCTGGTCATCGTTCCTGCCATCCATCGCCGTAGATCTCGAGCGCGTCGTGGTCGCGTTCTTGCCTACGCTCGCCGTGCTCGGCAGCGAGCCGCCCGCCCCTAGCCATGCCCCCTTGCGCGCTCTTTGGCCACACCCACGCCTATCCTACGCGCGCGGACGCGCCCTCGCCACGCGGTGGCCGCACCCGCTCAGGTCTCCGCTCGCCACCGTGCTCCCCGGTCGCCGCCACGCTCTGCGGTTGCCACCGGCGGGCGCGTGGTTAACCAGGGGCTAATCCCCTGGACTAACCCCCTATTAAATCTAAAAAAATTAGAAACTCCCCTCTCCTTTGTGAATTAATGGTGGTCCCAGGCCCTTTTAAATTAACCAAAGAGTTTAGTTAAGAAGATATACCCCCTGAGAGACTTACAGGTGGCCCCCACTGGATATTTAAAATTAACTAAAAATGATTAAACAGTAACCTGTGTATGACATGTGGGACACTGGTTATTTAAATTAAATAAATTGATTATTATTGTCACTGAGTATGACATATGGGACCCCTGGTCAGTTTGACCAGTCAAAGGCCTCAGCCTATGACAGGGTGGCCCCACTGGTCAGTACTATTGTAGATAAGCTTTTGGATAATGTTGAAATTAAAATAATAAAAGAAATTCAGAAATTCCTTTAAAATGATTTAAGCTTCAAAAATCTATATATTTTAAACCTTAATTCCGATGAAAATAATTTATACATCAAACTTGATCAGAAAAATATCACGGTTATGGATACGCTACCCGTGTGTCCATCACCCCCTCTAACATACCGCACACGTGACATTCCCCCTCCAGAATGCCTGCCCGATAATTCCCGGTGCCGGTAAAACTTCCCGGATGAAAATATTCTGAACATGAAAGTTGTTCAGAATGGTTCAACAAACACGGATACACTATCCACATGCCTGTCAGATGTCTCTAACAATGCATACATGGAACCTTCCCCCTCCGGATCATCTGTCCGGTTATCAACAGGTACTGACGAGTCATCACCGGATAAATTCCCGCTCCGAGAAAATCACCGAACACTGCGTTAGAGCCCCGTTAGTTTGTATCTTCTATGTCTTACATCTGTCTTGCTATTATTGTTGTGTATTTACTATTTCTCCCCCCTTTATTCTTCGGTAGACCTCGTTGTTGCCGCCGATGACACCACCGAGTACGACTACTTCGTCGACGACCGTACCTCTACCGTCGAGCTTCCAGGCAAGAAGAGCCATTTTCCTTCCCCAGATATCACTTATCTTTTCCGTACTTTTCTTGCACTAGGCATTGTTACTGCTGCTGCTACGTTACAATCCTATTCAATTGCATAGTCTGTCATTTTCACCCCTTGATGTACCTTCCTTTATCCTATGTTGCCTTATAAATATATATTATGTTCAGCAGTTAGCCCTGCGCATTGTTAATTACTAGGATTAGATCGCGGGTCGTGATCACTCTGGGAGTGATCGCGGAAACGATATATTACAACTGCAACAGGTACAGATCAATGCAGACGCCTGATGGCTTCTCGCCCTTCGTTGGTTACCCCAAGTGGAAGGTTTGAGATGTAGTGCAGCAGCACTTTTCCCTCGGTGAAGATACCAAGGTTTGTCTCCAGTAGGACTCCAGAGATGATAAGTAGGTGTCAGCGGCGCAACTGACGCGGACCTGCACACAGACACAGATAGCTTTGTTCCCAACGAAGTTCAGAGAGGTTGTCAATCTCTCCGGTCTTGTTGTTCGCAAAGGATAAAACGAAAGGGATAATGATAGCAAGTAAAAGCAGTAAAGTAAATATAGCTTGGAAACAGTAATGAGGATATGGACCGGGATACATGATGTTCACTAGTGATGTCTCTCTCCCAAAATACGATAAAACTGCTATGCGAGGTAAACAAATTACAGAAGGGCAATTGACAAGATTATGAACGCACCGCAATGCTAACTATGCTACAAAAGAAAGGAAGAGGCTCAAAAGAACGGGCAGTACGCCAAGATAAGTAGACCGAAATCCATCTGCATCTACTACTAATCATCCACCTTGAGATATCTATCCAGAACATCTCGCTGGTATTAAGTTGCGAGCCCCACCCAAAGTGTAAACCCAAAGCAACAGACAACTGCATTAAAAAGAACTCTGCGTAAAGTAAACAATCCTTGTAACCGCGGTTATAAGCACCGTTGTTTTCCCCCTTGTGGCAACAGCACATCCCCTAGACTCATGTTTCTGTCACTCAAGCGTGTCATCGGGGGGCATGAACCCACAATCTAGCACAACGTTCCCTCTTGGAGTCACTACCTACTACTTGGCCAAAGAAATAAACAGCAACAGAGAACATGCAAGAATTACTTCGGAACAAAAATATAAGAGATAAAAACCAAATATATTACTCTATCACAATCTGAACATAATCTCATAATCCATCAGATCCCATCAAACTCAGCATAGCAACAGCAGAAATATTACAAAGGTGCCTCGATCATGTAGGGCAGCTCACGAGGTCTAAACAATGAAGATCAAAGAGGGGAGGAGAACATCACATAGCTACTGATCACGGACCCATGGTCCAAGGAAAACTACTCACGAGACATCCGGGGAGCATCCATGGTGGAGAGGAGACTCCCGGAGGTCAATCCTCCCTCCGGTAGGGTGCCGGGAAGAGGTCTTCTGGTGCCCCCGATCTTCGGAAGCGCGGCGGCGGCGGAGCAGAGGCGAGTTTGAATAGGGTTCCTCTTCTGGAGTTTTCCCGTGACGGAGAATAAATAGGCAAAGGGGGGCAGCCAGAGGTCGACCAGGGGCCCCAGACGCCCCCCTGGCGCGGCCAGGGGTGGGGCCGCGCCGGGTGGCTGCCTGGGCCCCCCTGGCTCCCCTCTGGCCCCTCCCGGGCTCTTCTCGAAGCTTCCTGTACGCTGATTTTTCCTGTATTTTTCCCGGAATTTTTCTGGCACTTTTTATATGGGGGAAAACTGAAATAGAAAAACAGCAGAAAACAGGAACTGGCACTGGGGTGCACTGAGTTAATAGGTTAGTCCAAATATGATCAAAAGTTTATGAAAGTGTATCTAGATCATAGCAATATCACACAAAACATGCATGGAGCAAGCAGAAATTATAGATACGTTTTGGACGTATCAACGCCCTAGGGAACCTACAACGACGAGACTCTGCCGAGTCGCTTCGAGTTTGACTTACGAGTGGAAGGACTCTTATTTCACTCTCGTCGACTCAGTAGTGTAGCATCACTGGGATGATACGAGGTATTCCTCTTTAGTTCATTTCGCTGGTGTCTCGGCACCACCGGGGTGATACGAGAATATTCCTCTTTAGTTCATTTCGTTGATGTCTCTGTCGAACCTCTTCAAGTGTACCATCGAGGGTGATTCCTTCTGGTTTCACTTGATGGTAGGCACTCGAATCAACTGGTGTCCTTACAGGTAAGGATTCGGTGACCCAACGTTGCCCGCGCAGGGTATCTTAGCAGAACGACAGGTCAGGTGTATTCCACCGGTGTGCGGCGGGTCTGGTACTGTTCGTGGCCGAGAGGTATCCTGCTGTACAAAAGTCGAGCTCTTAAAAGAGCAAATACGAGACAAGGTAAGGAGACGGTTCACCTTGTTGGTAACCGCACGAGTTGGTGGGACGTCAGGGCAGGCACAGATGTTACTGGTGGACCTGGCTGTTGCCGTTGCCCGCGACTCACCCGGATAGGGGCAACGATAACGTTTGTCCCGACAGATAATAATAAAATTCTAAATGTTTCGGTGGATGACTTGAGAGGCCCGTTGGTCTGTACGCACTACCTTCACGTGGGATAAGGAGTTATGGGCTCCCCTGTGTCGTAGTTTGTCCGAAAGCTCTTCAGACGTCAGCAGTATCACGGTCTGATTGGCGGGAAGCGGTGTGTCTTCTTCGCTTGAGCGGTGTATTTGGATTTGCTTTTGGTTCACCGGCCAGCCTCGCACCGTGCAGGAGAGTGCAAGGGTGAGGGACCTAGACCCCTTGGCGCATAGGATTTAGTCCGGCGGATGGCCTCTCTGTTGAGCCTAGGATGTGCTGCGGCGTGTCAGATAGCTTTGGTGGAGCGTTCCCTAACAAGGTGCCCGCCACCCTGGAGATCCAAGCATGCAGGCTGAACAGTAGTGCACCCCGGCAGGGAGTTTAATCTATTCGAATAGCCGTGTCCACGGTAACAGGACGCTTTATGCTGAAGCTGGATCTTACCACTACAGACTACTACTATTAAATTGTTGGTTCCGGGTTTTCTTCCTCGCAAGGTAGTCAAGGAGGGGAACTCGGAGGCATTATTATTGTTCATTATTACAACTTACTATTATACAATGCTGCAGCAACTTCTGCTGCATTGTTACTTTATGCTTTATATGAACTATTGGCTATTCTCTTCTCATGCTGCAAGACTCGTCGGAAGATGCTAGTCTTCGATAGGCCTAGCTTCTTATCCTTGTTCTGATTTCTACCTTGCAGTCCACTATATACAGCCTCCCCTTTCCATTTGATACAAATGCATAAATGCTTAATAGCGGACGTAAGACTCGCGGGTATGCTAGATACTCACCAGCTTTATTTTCCCCTTTTATTGTTTTGCCTGATCGTCCGCTGCAGTCGACTTTGGAGCCCAGGAGCAGGAGATCCCCGATGCCTTCTACGACGTCGAGTTCCCCCTTGACCAGGAGTAGTTTGGAGGTTCCCAGGCAGGAGGCCTTGCCTTTTCAACCGAGTGTTGGTTTTGTGCTAGCCTTATTAAGGCAAAACCTTGTATCTGTACTCAGATACTATTTCTTCCGCTAACTTTGTATCTGGGACTCCCGGAGGTCAATCCTCCCTCCGGCAGCTCGCCGGGAAGAGGTCTTCTGGTGCTCCCGATCTTCGGAAGCGCGGCGGCGGCGGAACAGAGGCGAGTGTGCGGAATAGGGTTCCTCTTCTGGAGTTTTCCCGTGACGGAGAATAAATAGGCGAAGGGGGCAGCCAGAGGTGGACCAGGGGCCCCAGGCGCCCCCCTGGCGCGGCCAGGGGTGGGGCCGCGCCGGGTGGCTGCCTGGGCCCCCCTGGCTCCCCTCTGGCCCCTCCCGGGCTCTTCTCGAAGCTTCCTGTACGCTGATTTTTCCTGTATTTTTCCCGGAATTTTTCTGGCACTTTTTATATGGGGGAAAACTGAAATAGAAAAACAGCAGAAAACAGGAACTGGCACTGGGGTGCACTGAGTTAATAGGTTAGTCCAAATATGATCAAAAGTGTATGAAAGTGTATCTAGATCATAGCAATATCACACAAAACATGCATGGAGCAAGCAGAATTTATAAATACGTTTTGGACGTATCAACATCCCCAAGCTTAATTCCTGCTCGTCCTCGAGTACGTAAATGATAACAACATAATTTCTGTGGTGACATGCTAGCAACCATAAAACAACTTTGAAAAGTAAAGCAATCAAGGTTAGAGATTCAATTCAAGTCATAACATGCAAGAGTCTATATTAGCATTGAAACAAGTAACAAAAGAACAAAAGGTGCAAGAGCTCTCGCCGTCCGTGACTCGAATGTCTCCAAATGGTGTTTGCGTGCAAGAAGGGGGATAGGGAATACGAGAAAAAGTAATTTTTGTGTTGAGAACTCAATCTACTAAAGTTTCACACTTGGTCTTCTTTGGAATCTTATCTTGACTCGTCCCCAGACCACTAGCCAGGTACAAGTCAATTTGATCCACTCCTTTTCGATATTTTGAGCACTCATGCAATTGATGAGCGTAAGCACGAGAGTTGACACTTAGGATGGCAAAGAGAGAAGTGCGGAGGAGGAAGACAAAAAGGATAAGAAAGGCTCACATCAATGAGGACAATCATAGGCAAGAGATGCCAAATGATAGATATGATGTGAGGAGTAGGGATTGCCATGCAACTGATGCACATACGAGCTAAGAAGCTCTCCAATGGAACTAGTGGGGGTGCATCTAACTTGCTCGCTCATGAAGACCTAGAGCTCGTTTGAGGAGGCTCATCCTTGGAATATGCAAGCCAAGTTCTAAAGTGTGAAGGTCCCCACATAGCTATATGCATGAAGATCATCTCTATGGAGTACAAGGATATAAAAGGGAGTACTAGTGTGGATCTCTCAAAAGGATAGTAGTGTTGCCCCTTTCTCTCTTTTTATTTCTTTTTCTCTTTTTTCTATTTTTTTGTATTTTCTGTGGCCTCAATGGCTCTTTCTATTTAACTCTCATTTGTCCTCTTTGGGATCTTTTAATGTGTCCACTTTGGGATTTTTTCCTCACTTAAGGGCAACACTCTATTTTACTAGAAGGTAAAGGAGATCTTTCACACTTTACAAGGTACTCAAAACATAAAGAAGATGTAACTATCATGATGTATGCAATGTATGCCGCTGCCAGTGTAGCAGGAACATGTATGACATGAAGATCAAGTCATGAAGAGGTGGAAGTTGCATGGCAATATAACTCGGAAAGGCTATGGAAATGCTTTGATAGGTAGGTATGGTGGCTGTTTTGAGGGAAGATATAAGAATGCTTATGATGACAGAGCGTATCATGCCAAGGTTTTGGATGTACCGGCGAAGGTGGACACCAACTCTCGGAGTGAGAAGAAGGCAATGCATGGCACGGGAGAGGCTAGCAAAATATGGGAAGGTGGAAGTGTCAACTTTCAATACTTACATTAGTCCGAAGAACTCATGCACTTATTATCAGTAACTCTCAATCTAATAAGGAGGTTCACAAAGAGACATGTACCCCGAGGAGGATGTATGGGGGTTTGGTTATCCTTGCGCGTCCTCGACTCATGGTACGTGAGTGTTCTCTGATATTCGACCCCTCAGAAGAGTAGTGATCCATCTAGTAGCTAGAGTTCTCAACTAGTTTTGTAGGTTTTGAAAATACACACGGATTGCCAAAAATACGACACCTATCACTAATAGGCAACAGCTCTTGACACCAAAAGTTCAAACATTAGTCACATCAATACCTCAAAACCATTGCAAGTCACTACTAAAATTAAATAGCAACATCAATTACCTACTTCTCAAAACAAGACACAACTCAGTGCAACAACCAACTCTCTTTAACAAGATAAACATGACAACTAAAAAGAGTTCCAGCAACAAACTAAACAAAAGCCAAGGATCTTGCTAAAGACAAACTAAGACTAAAACTAAACATGGCAGTAGCTACGAAAAGATAAAGAACACACAACAGCAAAAAGATAGGTAGGAAAAATCCTATGATGTGTTCTAAATTTTGAAAGTGGAGAGTGTTTATCTCCCACACAAAGTAAGAAGGGATCTAACTTGTTATGAACAGCAAGCAAAGCTAAATAAAACTAAAAACAAAACCTAAGAGCGAGATGCTCCAAGCATAGCACATAACGCATGAAGTGATAAAAATATAATGAGACGAAGGACGAACTGATGATTGTTGATGGAGAAGGGGATGCACGGGGGCATCCCCAAGCTTAGACGCTTGAGTCTCCTTGAATATTTATTGGGGATGCATGGGGGGATCCCCAAGCTTGAGCGCTTGACACTCCTGGATCTTCTTTCATCATCTTCTATCACACACTTGAAAACTCCCTTCATACATAACTCATCATAAGCTGATTAGAGAGGTTAGTACCCTTAATAAAATAATTTTGTCCACTGGATATAAAGATATTCTTGAAGATCTACTGTTTCTCAAGAGTGTAAAAAAGTTTTTGCAAAGAAAAAGCAAGCTTAAGGTTTGCAAAAGTTAGCAGAGACCAAACGTGGCAGAATCTGTGAAAAACAGAACAGCAGATAGTAAAGAATATTTTAGGGGCACTTCTGCAACTCAAATAAAAAAACTCAGAACATACGGAAGTTTTATAATTTTATAGAGCATACTGTGTAAAAATTTCAGCTCAAAAAGATGAACTGGGATTTTTATGGAATTTTTCTGGTCACGAGGACAGAATCTGTTTTCTGGACAGCATGTCACAACTTTTACTTCCCTTGCCGTAAGAGGCTAAAACTTGGCACAAAGCTGAAAAATAAAGATACAATGATGTTTCTACAGAAGTAACAATCATCAAGACACAACAAAAGAAAAAAATAAAACACCTAAATTCGTTGCGGGCTGCCTCCCGAAAGCGCTTCTTTAAAGCCATTAGCTAGGCATGATGCAAAAGATCAACTTGTATCAATCGAATCATTATCAAGATCATCAAAAAGCTCTTCAATTGTACAACTAGTCTTAAGAGGTATTTTAAATAAAGGCCTAATGAAGATACGTCTAGGGAGAAAACCAAAAGGCGGGAAATCAATGGAAGATTCATTTATAAAATTATCAAAGAGAGGTATTTCTTCCAGAGTTTTCACGGTTTCAACTTCTTTGGCAATAGGTGGTTTATTTTTTGGTCGGGGAACCTTAGGGACATAATTTAACTTAGGTTCCCTTCTTGCCGAAGTCTCTAACTTTTTTTGTTTGATTGAGGAGAAAGTAGTTCCTAGAGTATTAATGATTTCCTCAACCTTCTCTATCCTAGAAAGATCCGTATCACGGGATTTGATGACCTCCAAGGTTTTAATAATTTTAAGCATGGATCTATCAAGCCTATTCAAATTCCCTTGAAGCTTGCGATCCAACTCATTTATCCTAGTTATACTTGGTATTTCTAACTCTATCTTTTCAAGTTTCTTCATAATGTGAGATAGAGTTATATCTTCTTGCATGCTAGCAATAGGGAGATTTCCAACAAGATTTTCAATAACATTAAGAGACTCCCAAGTTGGGGCTTCTAGAAAATTCCCATTAATAGCAGTATCTAATATGAACCTATTCCAAGGAGTAATCCCCACATAAAAATTTCTAAGCAGGATAGTAGTGGATTGCTTCTTGGTGGCTCTTTTTTGAGAATCATTAATTCTATACCAAGCATCTTTTAAACTTTCTCCACCTTTTTGTTTAAAGGTGAGAACCTCTGTCTCAACAAAGGCAAAAGGGACAGACATAATGACAACTAGCAAGACAAATAATTTTTTTGTAAATTTTGATAAAAGACACAAAGATAAAAACTGAAAGATAAACTAACAAGACTAAAAAACAAAGGTAAAGGGTAGTGTGCAACTCACCTATCTTAGCACTCGGAGTCCCCGGCAACGGCGCCAGAAAACTTTGCTTGATGGCTTCTCGCTCTTCGTTGGTTACCCCAAGTGGAAGGTTTGAGATGTAGTGCAGCAGCAGTTTTCCCTCGGTGAAGATACCAAGGTTTGTCTCCAGTAGGACTCCAGAGATGATAAGTAGGTGTCAGCGGCGCAACTGACACGGACCTGCACACATACACAGATAGCTTTGTTCCCAACGAAGTTCAGAGAGGTTGTCAATCTCTCCGGTCTTGTTGTTCACAAAGGATAAAACGCAAGGGATAATGATAGCAAGTAAAAGCAGTAAAGTAAATATAGCTTGGAAACAGTAATGAGGATATGGACCGGCATACGTGATGTTCACTAGTGATGTCTCTCTCCCAAAATACGATAAAACTGCTATGCGAGGTAAACAAATTACAGAAGGGCAATTGACAGGATTATGAACGCACCGCAATGCTAACTACGCTCCAAAAGAAAGGAAGAGGCTCATAAGCACGGACAGTACGCCAAGATAAGTAGACCGAAATCCATCTGCATCTACTACTAATCATCCACCTTGAGATATCTATCCAGAACATCTCGCTGGTATTAAGTTGCGAGCCCCACCCAAAGTGTAAACCCAAAGCAACAGACAACTGCATTAAAAAGAACTTTGCGTAAAGTAAACAATCCTTGTAACCGCGGTTACAAGCACCGTTGTTTTCCCCCTTGTGGCAACAACACATCCCCTAGACTCATGTTTCTGTCACTCAAGCGTGTCATCGGGGGGCATGAACCCACAATCTAGCACAACGTTCCCTCTTGGAGTCACTACCTACTACTTGGCCAAAGCAATAAACAGCAACGGAGAACATGCAAGAATTACTTAGGAACAAAAATATAAGAGATAAAAACCAAATATATTACTCTATCACAATCTGAACATAATCTCATAATCCATCAGATCCCATCAAGCTCAGCATAGCAACAGCAGAAATATTACAAAGGTGCCTCGATCATGTAGGGAAGCTCACGAGGTCTAAACAATGAAGATCAAAGAGGGGAGGAGAACATCACATAGCTACTGATCACGGACCCATGGTCCAAGGAAAACTACTCACGAGACATCCGGGGAGCATCCATGGTGGAGAGGAGACTCCCGGAGGTGTGCATGGGATCAAGGCTATGAGGCGTGCAGAGGAGCTTATAGTATTTCAAATCCTAGAAAATAGACCTCGCTTTCCATACCCTCATCAACGGCTCAGTCTTCTTTTGTTTCTTTCCCGGCGCGGGGCACTCTTCCCAAGTTTTCAACAACTTCTCGATTTTTGTGTCGCTCCTCTGAGCCGGGGGGGGGGGGGGTGCTCGGAGCTCCTCGCTCCCATCGAACGGATGTCCAAGTTTTCTCCACAGGTGATTCTTGGGAAGTCACCTTTGAGACCCTGGAACACAGTTTTCAAAGACCCGAGATCTTTCTCTAGGTGGCGATACATTGTATTATCCATACACAAAATTCTTGGATCACCTGCCCTGAGAAATATCTTTATCCGGGATAGTCTTGCACCGTCGTGATCAACGTGGCTCTCATTGGGAAATATTTTTGTGCGACGGCGTCCCATGTATTGGCTCTATCTTTCCATAACGTGTCTAGCTCCTGTTTCAACAGCTAGAGATACAGATTGAGGTATGTACCTGGTTGTTTTGGCCCTTGAACTAGCATACTCATTGTTATGTACCTCTTCTTCATGCACTTCCAGGGAGGGAGGTTGTAGATCCATACAACGGTAGGTGATGTGTGTGCTGCCCTAGCTTCCAAATGGAGTAAATCCATCAGCGCTCGCACCCAGCCCGAGGTTCCTTGGATCGTTCACAAATATCGGGTATTCGAGGTCCAACGCGGTCCACTGGATAACATCTGAATGGTGCCTCGACATCTTCTCCTTTTCTGGGTCAACGACTTCTGGCATCTTTCTTTCCGCGTGCCAGCGCATGAGCTTTGCTTCCCCAGGGTGTAACAGCCCAGATTTCACAAAAATTCAAAAAATTTGTTTTCGGCATGAATTGTTTGATTGTCTGATTTGTTTGCGGTGTTTGCATCCCCGATTTATCGATTGGCGATTATTTTTCCCCCTCTTATATCGTACCGGATGGAGACCGACCCTTGCCACCTTGACACTCGACCTTTGCGACACCGGGTTTCACACGATCACCGTCGCAAAAACCGCACGAGACCAGCCGCAGCCAACGGAACGAAAAACCCCGTTTAATAATTAAACGGGTTCTTTTTATAGCGCGCCGGAAAGTGTTCTCGGAACGGTTCCAGCGCGAGGTGAACGCCTCCGGCTCGACGCGCTGATCGCGTAGTTTGAAGTTTTACCCGAATCGGAGGTACTGCGGACCCCCGGCGGTCAGAAACGTAAACACCGCGCGAGAGAGAGAAAAACCGAGGATGTTTTTGCAAACTGCCAGCCACCTGGGCTATATAAAGACCACCACACTCCCACCCATTTCTAGGGTTTCCCTAGTCCAAAATTGCAGCCACACCCCCAGTTTTGCCCCCAATTTTCGTCCAAAATCCGCAGACCTGTGAAAACCCTAGCCCCAGGCCATCCCTGGCCGTCAGATCTGGAGATCTGCGGCTCAGGAGGCGCCACGTCAGCGCCCCGTAGCCCAACCTCTCTCCTCTCTCTCTCTCTCCCGCAGCCGCCCGAGCAGCCTCCACGCCCGCGGGCTCACCGCCGCCTTCACGGCCGCGCCGCCGCCGCCGCGTCTCCAGCCAGGTCGTCGCGCCCCCTCTTCTCTCCCTTTCTTCCCCTACTCTCATCTCCCGCTCTCTTCCCGCAGGTAGACCCCTCCATGGACGGCTTGGAGCCGCCGTCCGGAGCTCGCCGCTCGAGCCGGCCTAGAACCTCGCCGGTGAACTCTCCCTCGTCAGATCCGGCCGCCTGGACGCCCCGCACCTCGCCTCCCTTTGGATCCACTGCCCTTTGTTGCTCGCCCCTCGCCGGAGCCCTGCTGCACGCGCGCTGGAGCGGTCGCCGCCGCCGCAGCCTGCAGTCTCGATCGGGGTCGGGACGAGAGGTCCCGTGCGCCACCGCTTGCGCCAGGTGGGCCGGCGGCCCAACTCCCTCACGCAGTGTGGCCCAGATCCGGCATGCTGCTTCCCTCTCACGTGGGCGCTCCCTGCTATCCAACACCTGCCCGCGAGCTGGGCTCGGCCCATGGGGTGAGCCGCCCCCGTTTTTTCTCTTTTTTTATTTATTGCTGCTGCTGCACTGTTGGGCCCAATAGCACCAGGTTCGGCCCGTTAGATGTTTTTTTTCTTTTCTTGTTTATTTATTTGGCAGCTTGTATTATTTTTGCGGTGCCCGTATCTTTTTAACGGTAGCTCGGATCGCGACGCATAAAACATGAAACTTGCTTAGAATTTTGTGTAGATTATTAAACTGTGCTCTTTTGCCATGTTTGACTTTTTTACATGTTGTTTACTGCTAATTACCATCGCATGCCACCGTAAATTGTTTCTTTAATAACTTTTTAACCGTTGCTCCGATTAAAATGTTTCTTATATGTAACTTGACTAGAATCGCATGTAGATTGTGTTTTTGCTGCTCTTGCTTGCTAATAAAAATTATAAAATATGCTTTAGGCCAAAACAGTACCAAATTCCATTTTTTATCGTGGGGTCCGCAATAGTTTGCCATGTATAGGTTTTACCCCCACTTAAGGTGAGTAGATTAGATAGTTTACTTTATGCTACACCTCTTGCCATGATTGTGTGACGTGCCATGCTTGAGTGAGATGCCATGTTAACAACCTTTGCTCATCTTGTGTAGTTAAACAACTTGAACCACCGTAAATGTGCGGTATCGTCGTGTGTGACGAGTACTCCACTTAACATGTTAGTAACCGCTCTCGACGGTAGGTGCGATGTCTCATGTTGCCTTCTTGTTGATGCTTGCTCGTGTTTGCTTCGTAGTAATAGATGCTTGCTCGTTGATTGCTTTCCAGTGTTTACCGTCTTGTGTGCTTCCGCGGGTACCTTCGGAGACGTTGCGAGCTTGCGATCAACTACACCTTCGGAACCCGACTTATCAACAGGCAAGCACTATACATTACTTATGATCCATTCTATTTCAACTAGCGGTTTGCATGCTAGTCTAGGATAGGCTCGATGTTTGATCCTACCACATGTTTACAACCTCTTTCAAACCGATACAGCCATGTCCCCTCCCAGCAAACCTTGTACTGCTATGTTACTATTGCTCGTTGCTCAACCCCTTCTTAGTATGCATGCTTAGGATGCTACGATGTTACCTCCTGTTACTCCTTGGTTTGGGATATCACATTATTATATTGTTGTTGATGATATGATTATTATAATGTTGACTATATTCGACGAAGGATGGAAGGTCTAGGCTATCCCGCCCCGACGCTTTGTTCCATCCGAGTCACCTAGGATCCGAGTTCCGGGTATTGGTTTTAAGACTGAGCGTGCCTAACCGCGTGTGGGATTTTATGGGGTCCCCTCTTCTTACATACCTAGCTTCAAACATTTCTAGTGGTGGCCCAAGTTGATTTACCATTTGAAAACTATGTGTGTGTCTGTTGGGTCGCTCCTGGCAGATATTCTTTAAAATAACTTGGGCCAGCTGAGACATGGTTTCTCTGTTGGTCCACCTCAGGGAGCTAGGGGGCTGCCCACATCTGTTTGGGTAGCTAACCCGACCTCGTCCAGACGGTAGAGACCGATTCGAGAGTGTGGCTGGCTTTTGAGTTGGATGTCGACTCACCGGGGGCCACCCGGATTTGTGCGTTGTTAGTTAGAGGGACCTGTCGTTCCGGATCTCTTGGAACTAAATCATAAAATGGTTGCCTATCATGGGTAGCAACTGAGAGTGATGGGCGTGCGTGCGGAGCCTTGTAATGGGCAGTTGGTACACCCCTGCAGGGTTAAATCTTTTCGAGAAGCCGTGTCCACGGTTATGGACGGCTTGAGACCTACTCCTTGTTCATAGACAACAACAACTGAGATAATCTTAATATAACTTGATCAGCGTGTGTGTGCCTTGACTGCTTCTTCTTTGTCGGGATGCGAAGAGGACAAGGACAGGATAGGTGTTATGTTTGCGTAAGTAGCTGATAGCAAGACTTGTTAGAGGCGATTCCTCATCGAATGCTTGGATTCTTATCTTACTCTCTAGATCGTTAGCCACTTCATAAATGCTAGTGCGGCAGCAACCTCACCACTTACCCCATCCTTACCGTAAACTACTAGTTGTCCTACAATGACGAGTGATGAAGTCCTTGCTGGGTCAGTTGACCACTACAGTTGGATGCTGAGTACTTCTGTACTCATGATACTACCCCCAAACTCTTTTCAGGGTTCTTGATCGACAACAGGTATGGTGATCGACGTTTCACGTGGAGACTCGACGACGACTAGTTAGGCGGATCCCGGTGGAGGGCCTGGACCCGTGTGGTTATGGGGATCAATGTTTGTCTCTTTGCCAGTAGGCATTTGATTGTAGTCTGTACTCAGACATGTATCTTCCGTTGTTGTATTGTATTAAGGCAGTTGTATGCCGATTGTATGAGATGTTGTATCCTTGTATCTGTAATGTTGTGATATCATGTTGGAAATCCGGGGCATATGGCTAAGTCATATGTCGCGGTGGGACCGATATGTGCTTCGTCCCCGGATCTGGATGGAAACATCTAGATCTGGAACAGTACCGCATATCGGGCCTTACACAGGGTCTACGAAATACCGCTGCAGACGAGGAGTGATCGGAAAGTACCATACCACATTTTTAGGATATTTCTTCCCTCTCCTGTATTAACTAACACCGCAACTGGGCATGTGGTTTTCTCCGCTTCCTCGCCGCGATAGATGATGCAAAAATTTATGCATACATGGTATTTAACATGCATTAGATCGAAGGGGCACACGACTTTCTTAGCCTTAGCAATACTAGTTGGGCACGTGTTCCCCTTCAGAAGACGATCGTGCCAGAATGCTATGTTATCATCGAAGCTTTCATCGGTCCATTTGTGTTTTTCCTTCATCTCCATAGCCCCGAGCTTTACATTCAAGCGGGTATCCCCATCGTTGCATCCTTCTTACAACATCATAACCGTGTCATTCTCAAGTTGTGTCAGCTTGGCGTTCTCTCTAGTGGCACCTCTGGCGTTACACGCCTCCTTCCCAAGCAGTGCTTAAACATGAGGGTCCCGCACCCTGCTTGAATCCTCAAGTCCGCCATCTTATTGGTCTATATGTTCATGTCCAGCATCTTGATCTTCATGATCTGCCCCGGCATCTTCTTTATGATCATGTCCGGGAGGCTCTTTGTCTTCTTGATCGTCGTTGTTGTCTTGCTGCCCTTCCTCATTTCCTGGCACCCCACCATTGACGTCCTCCTCGCCATCTTCGTCACTTATCCACCGAGTGTATCCATCCATGAAAGTGGAGTGGAATGGGAGGTGGTAGGTGGGGGTGGACTGGATAAGGATGAACCCAGGTTGGTAGTGGCGCTCTCTGCAAGATATTAGCGACGCATTAAAGGAATACACCACTACAAAGTCCTTAGATGTGGCTGTTGGATATGTGCCCTAGAGACAAATTAATAAAGATATTTTTCACATATCCGTTTTGTTCATAATACGTTTTATACTGTGCTATAACTGTATTACTTGGAAATACTAATACAGGTGTAGTATAAAACATGGTCCGTAGTTTAACTCGGGTAAACTATCTCATTGGGCAATTGATTGATCAAGCTTTCCTGATCATGGCGACACTTAAGTCCATTGACAATGAGGTCATATCATTAGGGGAATGATGTGATGGACAGACACCCACCTAAAGTAATGCAATGTGATCGAGTCACATAGTTCAGCGTTGCTATGACATTGTAACGTATGTCTTAGTCCTTAGACCGTAATGATCATACGTAATCACGATCTATGAGGAGACTTTGATTTGTATCCCACCGCCTGACTGAAATATGCTGGCTATAACGGAGCACTTTGGGTATTCCGAAATAGATGGTTGATGAGTATGTTAATAGATCAAAGCGGGATTTGTCAGTCCTTGTGACAGGACAGGTACTCTGGGCCCACTCGGTGATATTGCATCAACCCTTGCAAGGACGTGACTAGGTCACAAGAGATGCAATGATCATGGACGAGAGAAGTTGTTTGTCGTGAACGAGATGTGAACACGGTATGTGGGATACCGACGATCAAACCTCGGACAAACAAGGTACCGCAGAACAAAGGGATTACGTCGTATCGTTAACGGTTTCCAAAAGCGATCGAAGCTCATTCGATGGAAGCGCAGGGGCTGTCAAGGATTGTAACCAGGTCCAACTGACTAGTCACTGGTCCATGAGAAGAGTCTCGACCATGTCTGCTATTTCCCGGACCGTTAGGGTGTTACACTTAAAGGGCAATCGATGCATAGGACAGTTACGGGATCAATCGGTGAAATAGGAGAAATCACCGGAATAGTTCCGGAGGAGGACGGAATGGTTTCCGGACATTTTGAATAGTTCAAAATAAAGTTTAATTGTTTTAATAATGTTTTTATTATTTAATTATATGAATTAAATATTTAAAACTTATTAAATAATTAAAATAATGGAAAAAGGCTATATGGGCCTTAGAGGCCCATTAGGGGAGGAGGGGGTTCCCCCCCTTGGGCTTGGCGCCAAGGGGTGGGGCCCAACCCCCCCTTGGCCGGCGCACCCCTCCCCCTTTGGGGGTTTAGTCCCACATGGGGGAGGGAAGAGGGATCACACCCCTCCTTGGCCTTTATATAGAGGGGTAGACCCCCCTTTTTCCATACAACAATTGATATCCTTCTTCTTCCTTCTCCATTTCCGGAAGTGGACTCCCCTTGTTTGGAGTCTGCACCAGGATTGGAGTTCTCCACCATAAGGCAGGCCGTCGCTCTGCCGGAGTCGGGATCCGTATCCGTCTTCTTTCCGCTGCTCGCCTGGTTCGGAGCCCGGGAGGAACATCGATTGTGCCGTATGTGTATAATCTCTTCGAGGCACTACACCTGTGGTGCTGCTTCGTCGCTGGAGGTTTACCGGGAGTCATCCTCGCCGGTTGTGGTCTTCTACACGACAGGGAGGTCGTAGTTCTGAGTCTACGCCAACCACGTTCGTAAGAACGTTTCCCGCTTTCGGTCTTCAAAGGTATGAACACCGATTCCCTCCGTTACTTTACATCGCCATAGCATAGATCTTGGGTTCGGGTACCGTAGGTGTGAAAAATTTGTGTTTTCTGCCCCGTATCCCAACACCAAGTCGGTTGGGAGGAGTCCCTCCTGCTCCAGCTGGGTGACCCTGGCAGCCTGGGCATCGACATCGCAATCTCCGACGCCGTGCTTCAGCGACCATTGATGCTTCTCAACCGGCCGGGCGAGAGAGAACTCGGGCAGGTTGAGGAGATCGGGGCCGTTGTCAGGTGATTTGACGTAGAAGAACAAGGTCTGCCAATTCTTGCAGGATTGGACGATCTCGGGGCTCGTGTATTTTGACTTTCCGGCTGCGACAAGGCAACTGCCGCAGTCGGTCATGTCAGTCGGATACGTTGGCCTGCCGCCTTCGATGGTGGCGGCCACCACAGCACCCGTCCGAGCATTGTGAGCTCGGAGGTTGAAGAAGCGCTTCCAAAGGGCGACGCTTGGACGGCAGCCGAGGTACCCTTCACAGAGCGTCACGAACCCGGAAAGGATCATGATGAAATTAGCCACGAGATGGTGGGGTTGCAGTCGGTGGAAGTCAAGAAATCCGCGGAAGAAGGCGCTAGCGGGAAGGCCGAATCCACGCTCGAAGTGAGCGAGGAACACGACCCTCTCGCCAGCGCGTGCGCAGGGCACGACGTCGGCCCTGCCAGGGATGTGCCACTCGATCTCCGCAGGCATTTTCCGGGCGTGGATCAGAGACTCGACGGCGGCGGCGGTGGCCTGAGAGCCCTTCCAGCACCCGCGGCTCGCCTGCGACACATCTCGTCGCAGCGCCATGGTCTTCGCAGGCGAGGAGCAGAGAAGAGAAAAGAGGGAGGCGGAGCACGAGAGCAGAGGCGCAGAGTTGCCGCGGCGGCGATGGAAGCAGCGGAGAGCACGAGCCTGTGGCCGGAGCATGCGCAAGATGCAGAGGCCGGCGGCAGAAAGATTCGCGTGGAGTGGCGATGGCGCAGAGGAGAGAAGACTGGAGGTCGAAGGAGGCGTTTGGGAGAAGGAAGAGGCGAAGCCCCCCCCCCCCCCGGTGGCTTATATGGGCGGCGGGGGAGGGGAGTGGGATGATCCTGCGACTGTGTGGCCCGGTGTGGCCTAGGGCACAGGGAGGCCAACCGGCAGACCAGCGCAAAGGATCCCGGCGCAAAAGGCGAGGCGTGCGACGTGGGGGTCAGGCCCTGCAGTTATGTCACATCGCGCGTGGGTCGTGGGTCCCAGTTCATTGATCACGTCGCGGGCGAATCGGAGGTAACCGTTGGAGGGAAATCGGCGAAAGATATCTTTCTCAAAAAGTGAAGACATAAATCGAGGGGGAACCAAGTCCAACCGGATGGAAATTCGGTCAGCCGAGTGTGAACTCCGAGTCGGACTGTCGGGGGATTGGTACCCGGGTAGGCTGACCCAAGCGGAAGCAAGCTTTCAAGACAAGGATGGACCAATTGGGCTGCAGCTGGGCCGAGCTGGGCAGAGGTACGGCCGATTGCTCCAAGGCAATCGACCATACCAAATGCCAGCAGTCGGCCCAGGCGCAATCGGTCCACCCTTCCTTCACCAAAGACGATCATCCGATTGGTCTGCAGTTGGACCGAGGCCGATTCCTAGAAGGCCGATTGCCCAGAGCGATCGACCCTACCAGGAACCACCTGTCGGTCCAGGCGCAATCGGAGCAACCTACCACCCATTCGGGGATATGATTACGAGGTCATAAATACCATATCCCGAGATATCCGGGTGGCAGGAAGGCCAGGTCACGTCGAGGATTTGCTGGAGATACGGTGTCGACCTCCCCGCCGATTCCGCGGATAGGCCGACAAGACCGCACCCCTAGCTCCACTGTTCACTCCTAGGTTCTACGAGGTAGCAGCATGGGCCGCCGCTCGTAGGCTCCGGGTCACCCGGAGAGGAGCAGTCGGTGGGCCCAGGCCGATTAGAGGATGACGGCTGGGCCCATTCGGCAATAAAGTTACCATAGTACCCTGGACTCACACTATAAGAGCCAGGGTACCCCCTCCTGCGCGAGGGACGCTACACCTTAGATCTCATTAACTCACTTCCCCCTCAGTTCATTTACTGCTTGTAGTCACTCCTCAGGGAAGCAGGAGAGGACCTTGCCCATGGCGGCGGTGTTCTCCTTCCCCTGAGAAGATAGAAGAGCAGTTATTGTAGCCCCTTCATTGATATACAAGAGACAAGCAGGAGTAGGGGTGTTATCTCTCCGGAGAGCCCCGAACCTGGGTACATCGTGGTGTCTTCACCGTGCTTGTGCCCAACCCGATTCCGGCACCATCGACATTCTCTCCCTCGTGTCTTCCCCTCACTTTAGCCATCCCCATGGCATCTGCCGTCACATATCGACGACACATGCAGTCCCATCAAGCCACATGCGAACATGCTGAGTGTAGACTCGCAACCCCTAAACGCACCTTACTGGTCGTCTGAAAAACCTGCAACACCGAAGGTTACAACCCGACAACGGGTCAGTACATCTGATTTGTACGGCAAGTGACACGGAAAAGTTTATGTAAAGGACCTACAACTAGATGCAAGGTAAGTCAAAGGAAAGGCTTATGGTTTAGTTTTGCTGAAAGCCAATTTTCTCCTGAACTAAACTAGTCAAAATTTTAATTTGAATTCTACCTGAAACACACAACAACCCATGCTACTCTTTCCCACCAAAATTATTATTAAGTGTTCATCTGTCAAGATCATTCATCAACAGTACTGACTAGTTGCTCAAAGTTCGTCCGTAACCTTGGACACGGCTAATCATGATCAGTTTATACGCTCTGCAGAGGTTGTACACGTTCCCCACTGGACTCAACCCGAAGATTGAGACAAAGACTTTCTGAAGAGGTTGCATCCATCCTTTGGTAGCCGGTACACCTAACACACATCTACATCAGCTAGCTACCAGGGCCAGGTTCCCCACAACGTACTCGTGCTAAGCCAGAGCCCATATAGCCAGTGGCTGTACACGGAAGCTACTAGTAATATTGCATGTCTGATATTTTTGAGCCTGGACGACGCCCACTGTGTCAGAGGGTACTCTCCATGACGCACCCGGTTCACCACCAAAACAACCATTCGGGAAGCATTTAGCCATGGTCCCTCCTTATCCAAGGCATGAGCACCAGGATGCATTCCTTGCCCGTCCAGAGGTGATTTCTAATTATTATAAAGTTGCTACACAAATTATTAAATAGCTCACAAGCACTCCATGAAATTCTCACAGCCCAATCCACGTCTACTAAGCATAGCAATAAAGTAACAACACGGGCTAGGTTGATCTACTAATACAAATCAAGTCATGTGGCTATCCTAACTGGTTTTGCAGCAACAGTAAAGTAAACTACCTATCATGCAATAGGGTGATATTTCTTAACATAATGCATATAGAAAATATAGGTATGAGTATGGTCAAAGCATCACTTGCCTTCTTGCTGTTCCTGACGGTCACAATCCTGACAATACGAGGCGGCACACTCCGGACAATCTATACGAGCAAACATAGCACCAATCAACATATATTCAATACAAAAATGCTCAAACACTAATAAACATTAAAAGAACAGTAGAAAAACTTGCCTAACAGTAGCTAAACTTAAAGTACTTGTCAAAATAAAATCAACGCAAAAATAAACGGCGCAAACGGGTGCACCGGTAAAATGTTACGGCTGCCGGAAGTTCAAATTTGGATCTGCTTGGGATTCAAATTTGAAAACTTTAACCTTCTATAACACTTGGTCTAATGGCTAGGAAATTTCACCACGGTTGCAACGCAACTGGAATCACTCGATTCCGAGTTACGGTTAAAAATTACTCGCGAAAACGGTACCGCGCGATTTCGGGGTCTAAACTGCAAAAAGGACCTAACCGCAAATAAAATAACATGAAAAAACGCCATCGGGTCCCTGCGGGTTCAAAACGAGATTTGGTCGGCGGCTCGGCCGGCCGGCGGCGGCGGCGCGGCCAGCGCTCGACTCACGGCCCGACGGCAGCGCGGCGAGGCGGCGCGGGGCAGCGGGGTCGACGGCGGGCGGCGGGGCGAGGCGACGGGCGTCGGCTCACCTCCGGTGGCGCGACTCCGGCGGCGGCGGCGGCGGGTTCGCGGGTCGGGTTTGCGAAACCCTAATCCGCGGACCCGCGGATGCTTAAATAGCCCGATCCGCGAAACTTTTTTTTAAATCCGAATGAAACTCTAATTCGGTCTGCGAAAAAAAAACAGAAGGCCCGTTAGGCCCAAAACAATTATAGAAAAATCACGGAAATTTATTTTAAATTTCCGTCTTCGCCAATATTTTTAAAATAATACAACTGAATTTTTGGCTTTACCAAAATATTAAATAAAAACAAAAACTTTGCAACTTGTTTTTAAATATTTTTAAATACTTTTCTGGCATTTTAAAAATACCGAAAAATCCGAAAATGATTTTAAAACTTTTCCCGGAGCATAAGTAAATTCCCAAAATATTTTTAGAAAATATTTATAACTCCAAAGTAAATTGAAAAAGTCTCCAAAAATATTTTAAACTATTTTCCAACAATTTAAAAATGGGGATAAGTCCTTTTATATCCTCTCCAGTGAACTGCCATGTGTTGAAAAATGTTTAAAAATATTTTAAAACTCCAGAAAAATGCGGAAGCAGCATGAGATGCATATGATGATCTAATTGATAGGTTCGTTGCATAGAAAACAAAATTTTTTCCTACGATTGCAACTGCCAAGATCACATCTAGGAGATAACTTGTAACGGTTTGGGAAGGACTCACCCTCGAAGACCAAAAGCTTTAACGAGAACTATTCTCGTGGGTGATGTAGTCGAACACTCGCCGACCTCAAGGTCGTGATGAAGACTTGACGCCACGAACGGGCAGCGTCTCCGTAGTCGGTCACACGTACAGATCAGTGACGACCTCCGCCCCTTGCTCCAGTTGGGCAGCGGAAGTAGTGGATCCTCGGGAACTCCAGCAGCACTACAACATAGTGGTGGTGGTGGTAGAGAAGATCTTGAGCAGGGCTTCGCCTAAGCACCGTACTCGTGAAACTGGATCAACTAGCAAGGGGAGGAAGATGCCAACCAAAGGGCATATGAGAGATGGAGGAATGAGTTGTGTGAGGACCTCCACCCATCTATATATAGGAGGGGGAGGCAGCCCCCAAGGGGTAGCACGCCCCAAGAGGTGCCCCCACCTCTCCCTTCATCATGTGGGTGGACTCTCCACTCACAAAAACAAAGGGTCACACATTATTCCCATAACTTCCATAATTCTCCACTCAAAATTCCAAGAGTTTATCACATTAAAACACTTTTAATTATCTTGTTTAATGTCACTCAAATTAATGAACACTTCATTCAATGAGTACTTCATTGATGAACACTTCATTCAATAAACACATTAACAATTATCCCCTTGCACTATTTTGATATACCGAAACTATTCCAGCAGTTTTATCAAAACAATCCATGTGCTGTCCAGTATATTCTCCGGCGTTCCGTATCCACTCAAACGCGTCAACGAATCCTTAAGTGTGTCACCCTATGGTTCGTGAATAAAATGGACATGACAGAGACTCTTCTCTAATCAATAATCATCAGCGGGATCTGGAGATCCATGATGACTCCCACTTACTCAACGATGAACTAGTGATCGTGTGAACCAAAAACTCCGTAACCAATTCCTTTTGTCTCGCGATATTTTACTTGTCCGAGATCCGATCATTTGGTATCATCCATACCTAGTTCGATCTCGTTACCGACAAGTACTCTTTACTCGTTCCGTGATATAACATCCTCGTGAGCCAGTCACGTGCTTGCAAGCGATGTCAATGTGATATCACCGAGAGGGCCCAGAGTATATATCTCCGTCATCTGGATGGACAAATCCCACTCTTGATCCACGAGCCTCAACTAACACTTTCCAAGTACCCAACGACACCTTTATAATCACCCTATTACGGTGTGACGTTTGATGGAATCAAAGTACTCTTCCGGTGTCAGTGATTGACGTGATCTCATGGTCTAAGGATTAGGGTTACTTCATGAAAGTTTGATACAGCAATAGAAACTTTGATGACATGATCGTATTGCTATAACTACTGTGGGTGTATGTTCATGACATCATTCTCCAATGACATGACCTTGTTATTAACAACATCCAATGTTCATGATCAGGAAACCTTGATCATCCGTTAATCAACAAGCTAGTATAAAGAGAGGCATTACTAGGAACCTTTTCTCTGTTTATTAAACACACATGTATTAACGTTTCCGGTTAACACAATTATAGCATGAAAATAAACATTTATCATAAACATGGAATAAGATAATAACCACTTTATTATTGCCTCTCGGGCATATTCCCTTGAGTCTCCCACTTGCACTAGAGTCAATAATCTAGTTTGGTACTTGTGCATCCAACACCTATGGCATTCCGGTGTTATCCATATGCATTGCTAGTGGTAAACCTAATATCCAGATCTGACACTTCAGGTCCGTGTGTATTTGCATTTCTTTGCGTCTCTACGCATCACTCATTCACCAATGAGATGGCATTGCATAAATTTGGTCCTCCGGTGAGACCTTAGTCCCTTGAGCTCAAAACATGTTGAATCTATTGTCGTACAATAGATCTTCATAGTATTAGCTCGCTTGGAACTACACCTAGTTTGTCAAACAAACTTCTTGACACAAATGCCCTCCTTTGCTGCTGCTAGAGCAGTCATATACTTAGCCTTTCGTTGTAGTATTCGTTATAATGTCTTAACTTTGGAACTCATCCAAATCCATTTGGAACTATTCCAAATCTATCATGGAACTTTCTTCCATTACATTTTTCCACCTTAACATACCGCCAAAATTGAGATAAATTTAGATTGTATCTTGCGACAAAACTAGTATCAATGTAACACTTTACAATGAACTATTGTCCAACATACATAATATATATTCTTAGTCCTTCCAAAGCACGTAAGGATATCTTTACCATTGTCCAATGATCATCTTATGAATCATTCTGGTATATGCTCATAACATTTAGAGCATAGGACATTCTGGAATTGTACATATCATGGTGTACATGATTGATCAAGTCATTCATGTGATTTTACTCACCAAGTGTCAAAACACTTGAATCTCGCTTCAACCTTTTCCATGCGGCAAGAACCTTTCTCGTCGTTTCCATATTGAACTTATTCAATATTTCATATATGTACTTCGGCCCAACCATATTAGCACCTCAATCTATCTATATAGACCATATTAGCCCAATATACTGGTTTTGCCCAAATCTTCCATTAAAATCAAATTTTCAATGAAACTTCACCCGTGTCAATAAAAGATACATCATTTCCAATCAACAATATGTCTTCTACATAATGTATTAGAAATATGTCTCAGCGCTCCCACTTAATTTCTTGCAAAAGCAAGCATCTTCACCGTCTCTGATGAAACTAAACGTTTTAACAATTTCATCATGATGAAGATTCCAACTCCGCGAATGCTTATTTCAACCATTGAAATTTGCATGCTATTTTAGCATCCTTTGAATTAACAGAACCCTTTGGACCGTGTCCTGTACACGTCCTAGGTAACCATTCTATTAGAAGAACGTTGTTCCGTTTGTTCAACTACCATATACCAAAACTAGCATATGTAGTGGTTGCTACAATAATCCGTCCAGACTAAATATCGTTATGAAAGATCAAATCTTGTCATAGCCAACTCTTTGAACATAATCGTAAACCATTTTAACGATATGTCGAATATTTCATAGATGTGAGAACATCCACGTCTGTTTCTTTATAGATCCAAACACGGTATCTAGAGGGTCTTCCAAGTTCAGAAACTTGGTTTCTCGTGTATGGAACTATCACGGATTTTATAGCTTCTAGCCATTTTGACGGAGTCAGGGCCCATCATTGCTTCTTTGCATGTAGTCGGTCCATTATTATCAAATAACAATGATTCAATCTCAAATCTTACTATTTGATCGATTATCCGAACTACGCAGTTCAATAGGAACTTAGATCGTCGTGACCACAACCTTTGGGACACGGGAGCCAAGAGCATTGCGGCCGCTTCTGGGACACTTTCCGGCGCTGCGCCACTTAGCACATAAAGCTTAGGTTCAACAACCTAATCGAAGTTCTACTGTCCTCCCACTTAACTTTTCGCAACAAATTCCTTCTCAAGAAACTTGATGCACTTAGCCACAAAACACTTTTGTCTTTAGTGTTATGGAGGAATACCCAACGGTTACTTTGGGATAACTTACAAAGACGCATTTTATCCGACTTTGGTTGTAAACATTTTACATATGCCTTGCATACCAAAATTTAAGAAAAGACAAATTGGGTTTTATCCCATTCCATAACTTATATGGTGTCATTTCAACGGATCTCGATGGCGCTCCTTTCAGTGAAAAGCGGTAGTCTCTAAAGCTTAATCCTTAAAATATAATGGCAATTTTTTTTATAAATAACACCTTTGATCCTTACCATGTCAAACAAGGTTTGATTACATCTCTCGAACACTCCATACTCCTATGGTGTTTCGGGAAATGCAAGTTTTGGAACGATTCCTAAACTCTCAGGCATTTGCTAAACTTTTAACTCAAAAATCTTCTTTTATGATCCAATCATAAACTCTTATTTTCTCGTTACAATGATTTTCACTTCATCTTGAAATTTATTTGAACATTTTCAAACATTTCATACTTCTTCTTGATCAAGTAAATATACACATATATCCACTCAAAACCTCGGTTAAAGTATATGAAGTTATAAGACCCACCACACACGGCTACACATAATGAACTATACACATCAACATGTATAATGTCCAATAAGTTAGTCGTCCGTCCTTCTTTGCCTATGAACGGAGTTTCAATCATTTCTAGGAAATTCTTACAAGCGTCAATTGATTCAAAATCAAAAGACTCCAAAATTCCACCAACATGGAGTTTCTTCATGTTATCTTTCCAATATGATTTAAACGGTGTTTCAATCATCTATAGAAATTTCTCACAACCGTCAATTGATTCAAAATCAAAAGACTCCAAAATTCCATCACCATGGAGTTTCTTCATGTGTTTCTTTCCAATATGATTCAAACGGTGGTGTCACTCATAAGTGATCTTCTAATCATTTGTCTTGCGACATGTTTAGCATCAGTTATTATGGATGTGATTTCTCCAACAAGATTTATAGAGTTCATCCATCTTCTATGAATATGGTGATAATTTGAACAACTATTGTTCGTATAACACCAGAACAGAATAAAAATTATTCAAATAAATCTTGAAGGCTAGGTTTAATTCCAACGATAAACATAATAACACTTTATTTTGTTTTTGATGAGAATCATCCCATATTCATTTGCTAGTTACTCAGGCCATTGCAACTCTTGTATTGCGTTGTTCTGTATGACACTTCATACCAACCAATCAGTATCCAATACTCAAGAATTACACTGTTTAACAAGCAATGAATATACCCATAACATGTATATCATCTATATACCCGAGCTGGACATTTCCAGTCTTTTCCTTTTTCTTTTCGCCAAAATATTTTTCAGATCCTCTTTCAGCAATTCCTTTCCTTTTTAGAAGAATTTATCAACATCACTTGTGGCACCATTCAAATGACACATAATCCAAAGTGTGTTAGTCTAATACTAACACCCTTTGATTCTCACTTTGATGTAGATCACCGTCATCAAATGTTTGGTGTTCTTCCAAATTACATTATTTAGTAATCTTATAGTGTAGTAAACATTTTACCTACATCTTCCATTCATCCTATCATGACAACTTTCATGACAAAACTACCATAGCTCATAGGGACAAACTGTGAGTACAATATTAGTTCCCAAAACCTTTTTGAGAGATTAGGACACATAGTGTCTCCAACCTTCACAAATTCTCATACAATATGAGAACATGTTTCTCACTAAATTTTACTCTATCACATTGCAACTAAACATTGTTTCAGATATCGCTATATCTTCAACACATGATAGTTTCTGAAACAATCCTTTCAGCTCCTAGATAACCTTGATAATAACAAACAACATTTGAATATCAAGGATCATGGAGGCAAGTGTGATACTTAGACACTAACACTGGAATTGTTACTCTCTATTTAATACACATTATTAAACTTCATGGAGTAAGCAAGGTTTGCTAAAGTTTGCAATAAGACTTTAAACTTTAGATTGACACTCAAACAATACGGTACCAGTCCGTAAAGTTAAATATCCAGAATTCTATAGTTCTATTATCTCAATTATAGCTAAGCGCAAAGGTAGTAAACAAATGCCAATGACTACAACGAACTATGCAAATTCACTTTGATTTAGTTCATGATAAAATGAGTTCATCTAACTCCCACTCAAAAACAACATCCCTCGAGTCGTCTTTGGTGATTACACGAACCAAATTCACTACACCACGACCGATCATCACGTGAGGCGGTGTAGCTGCAATGGCGAGCATCTCAATATGGTTCATCATATCATCCATATGACTCGTGCTTAACCTTTCGGTCCATGTTCCGAGGCCATGTCTGTACATGCTAGGCTCGCCAAGTAGAACCTTAGTATTTGCATGTGTTTCAAGGCCATGTCTGTACATGCTAGGCTTGAAAACACCCGTTGTATGCGAACGTAGAGTCTATCACACCCGATCATCACGTGGTGTCTCGAAACGACGAACTTTCTTAACGGTGCATACTAAGCAAGAACATATAATTATCTTGATATTAAGTGAGAGGGATCATCTTATAATGCTACCGCAGCGATCATGATCGTAACTAAGCAAAATAAGATGCATAAAAGGATAAACATCACATGCATGGATAATGTGATATGATATGGTCCTTCTCGCAATAGATCTCCATCTTGTGCGTCTTGGTATGATCTCCATCATGCCACCGGCGCGGCACCAAGGTCCATGGCGCCACCACCATGGTCGTTCTTCTCCATTACAATATATCTCATGGATATATATATAACACGCAGGCCTTAAAAAGGAAAAACACAACCATATGGCTCCTGCCGGTTGTTTACAATAAATCTCATTTCATACAACAATTTTGTAACAATGACCATATCACATCACATGCCCTGCAAAAACAAGTTAGACGCTTCTAAATTATCTTTGCAAATTTTACGTGGTTTTGGGCTTCCTAGGAAAGAACCGATCTTACCTACGGACAAGAACCACAACGTTGATTCGCTAGTTGTTTCTTTTCATCCCTTTCCAGGGCCCTCCGTTGCAAATGCCATATCACTAATGTTAGAGAAACTGACACCCCCAAAGCCACTTTATACGGTACAAGCCGTATGTCAAGCGTGACACGCAATCTGCGCTTAGGGCCGCTTCAATCCAACATTGCCGCAATATGAACAAGTGCACAAAAGAGGGTAACAACTAGAGGATCAACGCCCACATCTCTATGTGTTCTAACCGTACAAAGCATCTACGCATAAACCTGGCTCTGATACCACTGAAGGGTTCGTTGCATAGAAAACAAAAAAATTTCCTACGATTGCAACTGCCAAGATCACATCTAGGAGATAACTTGTAACGGTATGGGAAGGACTCACCCTCGAAGACCAAAAGCTTTAACGAGAACTATTCTCGTGGGTGATGTAGTCGAACACTCGCCGACCTCAAGGTCGTGATGAAGACTTGACGCCACGAACGGGCAGTGTCTCCGTAGTCGGTCACACGTACAGATCAGTGACGACCTCCGCCCCTTGCTCCAGTTGGGCAGCGGAAGTAGTGGATCCTCGGGAACTCCAGCAGCACTACAACATAGTGGTGGTGGTGGTAGAGAAGATCTTGAGCAGGGCTTCGCCTAAGCACCGTACTCGTGAAACTGGATCAGCTAGCAAGGGGAGGAAGATGCCAACCAAAGGGCATATGAGAGATGGAGGAATGAGTTGTGTGAGGACCTCCACCCATCTATATATAGGAGGGGGAGGCAGCCCCCAAGGGGTAGCATGCCCCAAGAGGTGCCCCCACCTCTCCCTTCATCATGTGGGTGGACTCTCCACTCACAAAAACAAAGGGTCACACATTATTCCCATAACTTCCATAATTCTCCACTCAAAATTCCAAGAGTTTATCACATTAAAACACTTTTAATTATCTTGTTTAATGTCACTCAAAGTAATGAACACTTCATTCAATGAGTACTTCATTGATGAACACTTCATTCAATAAACACATTAACAATTATCCCCTTGCACTATTTTGATATACCGAAACTATTCCAGCAGTTTTATCAAAACAGTCCATGTGCTGTCTAGTATATTCTCCAGCGTTCCGTATCCACTCAAACGCGTCAACGAATCCTTAAGTGTGTCACCCTACGGTTCGTGAATAAAATGGACATGACAGAGACTCTTCTCTAATCAATAATCATCAGCGGGATCTGGAGATCCATGATGACTCCCACTTACTCAACGATGAACTAGTGATCGTGTGAACCAAAAACTCCGTAACCAATTCCTTTTGTCTCGCGATATTTTACTTGTCCGAGATCCGATCATTTGGTATCATCCATACCTAGTTCGATCTCGTTACCGCCAAGTACTCTTTACTCGTTCCGTGATATAACATCCTCGTGAGCCAGTCACGTGCTTGCAAGCGATGTCAATGTGATATCACCGAGAGGGCCCAGAGTATATATCTCCGTCATCTGGATGGACAAATCCCACTCTTGATCCACGAGCCTCAACTAACACTTTCCAAGTACCCAACGACACCTTTATAATCACCCTATTACGGTGTGACGTTTGATGGAATCAAAGTACTCTTCCGGTGTCAGTGATTGACGTGATCTCATGGTCTAAGGATTAGGGTTACTTCGTGAAAGTTTGATACAACAATAGAAACTTTGATGACATGATCGTATTGCTATAACTACTGTGGGTGTATGTTCATGACATCATTCTCCAATGACATGACCTTGTTATTAACAACATCCAATGTTCATGATCAGGAAACCTTGATCATCCGTTAATCAACAAGCTAGTATAAAGAGAGGCATTACTAGGAACCTTTTCTCTGTTTATTAAACACACATGTATTAACGTTTCCGGTTAACACAATTATAGCATGAAAATAAACATTTATCATAAACATGGAATAAGATAATAACCACTTTATTATTGCCTCTCGGGCATATTCCCTTCACTAATAACATCTGAATTTAGAAAATTGGGATGTTACAAACCTACCCCCCTTAAGATGAATCTCGTCCTCGAGATTCGGGCTGGCTAGCAAAGAGATGTGGGTGGTCTTGCTTCAGATCTTCTTCACGCTCCCAAGTTGCTTCCTCTTTGGTATGATGATCCCACTGAACCTTGCATAGCCTGATCGTCTTGGTGCGGGTAACTCTTTCTACAGTCTCCAGAATCTTCACAGGTTTCTCCTCATAAGTCAAGTCACTTTCCAACTGAATTGCCTCAAGTGGCACTGTATCTCTCAAAGGAATATCTGCCATCTCTGCATGACACTTCTTCAGCTGGGATACGTGAGACACATCATGAACTCCGGACAAAGCTTCTGGCAACTCCAACTGATAAGCTACCTCTCCTCTGCGCTCCAAGATCTTGTAAGGCCCCACAAAACGTGGTGCTAACTTTCCCTTGATCCCAAACCTCTTGATTCCACGAATTGGTGAAACTCTGAGATACGCACGGTTTCCCACCTCATAGGTTACATCCTTGCGCTTAGCATCTGCATAACTCTTCTTCCTGGACTGTGCTATCTTCAGTCTATCACGGATCAACTTGACTTTCTCCTCAGCATCTCTGATCAGGTCAGGTCCAAACAACTGACGTTCTCCTACCTCATCCCACATCAACGGAGTCCTGCACTTCCTGCCATACAGTAACTCGAATGGTGCCATCTGAAGACTAGCCTGGTAACTGTTGTTATACAAGAACTCAGCATACGGTAAGTTGTCATCCCAACTCGAACCATAATCCAACACACAAGCCCTCAACATATCCTCCAAGATCTGATTGACTCTCTCGGTCTACCCATCTGTCTGAGGATGGAACGTTGTACTGAACTCCAGCCTAGTGCCCAAGGTCTCATGCAACTGACGCCAAAACTTCGAAGTAAACTGAGTACCTCTATCAGACACAACCTTGCTTGGAACTCCATGCAAACACACGATCCTGGACATATAAATCTTGGCTAGCTTGGCACTGTTATAAGTTGTCTTTACTGGAATGAAGTGAGCAACCTTGGTCAAACGATCCACAATCACCCAAATAGAATCATATCCTGACCGGGTCCTGGGTAAACCAGTAATAAAGCCCATACCTATCTGATCCCACTTCCAATCTGGTATAGGTAAAGGATGCAAAAATCCTGCTGGCTTCTAATGCTCAGCCTTGACTCTCTAGCAAACATCACACAGTGCAATATACTGAGCTATCTCTCGCTTCAGGCTAGACCACCAAAATCTCTCCCTCAAGTCCAAATACATCTTGGTATTCCCGGGATGAATAGAATAAGGTGAATCATGTGCCTCCTGAAGAATCAACTTCCTGATCTCTGCATCCTGCGGTACACAAATGCGCTTCTCAAACCAAATGGCTCCATGCTCATCCTCACAGAAACCCTCTGCTTTTCCCTTGGTCATATTCACCTTTATCTCATCAATCTCTGCATCACCCTTCTAAGCTTCTCTGATTCTTTCCAACAGATTGGGCTTCACCTCCAATGCTGCCACATATCCCTTAGGAACTATCTCCAACCTGAGATTCTTGAACTGCTCACATAACTCACGTGGCATATCCTCAACCTTAGCAACATTGATATGACTCTTACGGCTCAATGCATCAGCAACCACATTCGCTTTACCAGGATGATACTGCACATTCAAATCATAATCCTTAATAAGCTCCAGCCATCTACTCTGCCTGAGATTCAAATCCTTCTGAGTAAAGATATACTTCAAACTCTTATGATCAGTAAAAACATCACAATGATTACCAACAAGATATTGCCTCCATGTTTTCAATGCATGAACAACTGCAGCTAACTCCAAATCATGTGTAGGATAGTTCTGCTCATGGTTCTGAAGCTGACGCGAAGCATAAGCAACAACTCTACCCCCTTGCATCAAAACACAACCAAGTCCTCAATGAGATGCATCACAATATACTTGGAAATCCTTATGTATATCAGGCAAACATAAAACAGGTGCAGTCACTAACCGTTTCTTCAACTCCTGAAAGCTGGTTTCACATGCCTCACTCCAAACAAACTTATTCTCTTTCTTCAACAGCTCAGTCATTGGTTTTGCAAGCTTGGAGAAATTCTCAATGAACCTCCTATAATATCCTGCAAGACCCAAGAAACTGCGAATGTCTCCAACTGTCGCGGGTGTTTCCCATTCTGTAACTGTTGAAACCTTGGATGGGTCCACAGCTACTCCTTCTCCTGACACAACATGTCCAAGGAATCCTACCTCCTTCAACCAAAACTCACACTTGCTGAACTTGGCATACAATTTGTGCTCTCTGAGCTTTTCCAATACCAAACGCAAATGTGCCTCATGCTCTTGCTCATTCTTGGAATACACCAATATATCATCAATGAATACCACAACGAATTTATCCAAGAACTCCATAAACACCTTGTTCATCATATTCATGAAGTATGTAGGAGCATTAGTCTATCCAAATGACATAACAGTATACTCATACAACCCATACCTTGTAGTAAAAGCAGTCTTCGGAATATCCTTCTCCCGAATCTTCACTTGATGATAACCAGAACGAAGATCAATCTTAGAGAATACACAAGCTCCCTCCAACTGGTCAAATAGATCATTAATCACAGGTAGAGGATACTTGTTCTTGATAGTAACATCATTCAGAGAATGGTAATCAACACACATCCTCTGGGTTCCATCCTTCTTCTCAACAAACAACACTGGAGATCCCCAAGGTGACGAGCTTGGGCGAATGAACCCCTTTGCCTGCAACTCTCTGATCTGTTCCTTCAACTCTGCAAGTTCCTTAGCGGGCATCCTATACGGTCTCTTAGCAATAGGCCCAGTGCCTGGTATTAAATCAATAAGGAACTCAATCTCCCTATCCGGTGGCATACCTGGAAACTCCTCTGGAAACACATCTGGATAATCCCTCACAACACGCACATCATCCAGGCTACCCCCCTTAAGAGAATTCACCTGAGCGTGCTGATGCTTATACTTGGACACATATCTGATCTTCTGTCCACTCGGTGTACTGAGAGTGATAGACCGACTGGCACAATCAATAACACCTTGGTACTTGGCTAACCAATCCATGCCCAATATAATATCCAAACCTTGTGACTTCAATACAATCAAATCTGTAGGAAAAACATGCTTCCCTATGGCTAGGCTCAACTGATAGCATCCCAAACTAGCTAACATCTCCGCTCCCGGTGAACTTATGAGCATAGATGACTTAAGAACTACGGTAGGTAACTCATGCTTATCCACAAAAACCCTCGATATGAAAGAATGCGATGCACCAGAATCAAAAAGAACAAGTGCGGGTACTGAATTGATAAAGAACTTACCAATCACAGCATCAGGCTCATCATAGATCTCCTCCACGTTGACATGGTTCACATGCCCCTTGTTGAAAGGATTGGGCTTGACAACTCCATTCCCATTGGACTCTGGGCAGTCTGTGGCATAGTGTCCCATGTTCTTGCACCTGAAACACTGGATGTGACTCAAGTCCTTTGGTGCCTGTCCATTCTGACGGTTGTTTCCATTTCCCCCATTGGCTCCATTGCTTCTCCCACTCCCATTGTTCCTTCCATTGCCATTACCATTCTTGTTACCATTGTGGTGGTTGTGGCCATTATGGTTGTGACCATTCCCACCATGATGGTTGTGTCCTTCACTGTGAGCATGGCCATTCCCACCATTGTGGTTATGTCCATGGTTATGTCCTCCATTGCCAGCATAAGAATTGCGTGGCTTCTGATGCGGTCCAGAGTTATACTTGCCACCATTGTTGTTGTTGTTGTTGTTGTTGTTGTTGTTGTTGTTGTTGTTGTACTTCCTCTTGCGGTTCTCAATGGCTTGCTGCTTGCCTTCCAACACAATAGCTTTGTCTATGAGCCGCTGGCAGTTAGCAAAAGTAGCCACTGTCAACTGGACTCCCAACTCATCATTCAGCCCTTCCAAGAACTTCTCCTGCCTTGCTGCATCATTCCTGACATCATCTGGAGCATATCTGGCAAGCTTGTTGAACACCTCAACATACTCGGCCACCGAACGGCCTCCCTGACGCAAACTGCGAAACTCCTTCTTCTTCAAGCTCATGGCGCCTGCTGAAACATGTGCGGCGCGAAAGGCAGACTGAAACCGCGCCCAAGTGATGGTGTCGATGGGGTAAGTCAGCAAGTAGTTTTCCCACCAAGCAGCGGCAGGACCCTCTAGCAAATGTGAGGCAAACCTCACTCTCTCTGCCTCAGTGCAGCCAACTGTCTCCATGTTCCGGCCCACTGAACGAAGCCAGTCATCCGCCACTATGGGCTCAGGAGTGCTAGAGAACCTCTGAGGATTCAACCTCAGGAACCTTGCAAGCGTGTCCACAGGTGGTGGTGGTGGCGCATTGTTGTTTTTGCCCATATTCTGCGTGAGCAACTGAATCATATGAGCTTGTCCTTGAAGTAACTGCTGCATGTAAGCTGGCACTCCACTGTTGTTGTTCTCATTCCCCGTGGGATCACGTCTCGGTGGCATCTGTTGGGTAAGAATAGGTAAGTTGTAGACATAAAGTAGCTAGGGAAATATACTCCTACCCATATGCTTATTATGATCATGGCAAGTATTATATATACAATACATATATCACCAATCAACTTCACCAAACAATATCACCATAGCATCAAACATATAACAATCATCAACCAATGCACTCATACGGAAAACCACCACATATCACACCATATAGTTTAAAATATATTTTATAACTGATATAAGATCCTCAAAACAACCACGGGTAATATAAGATCCTCAACAACCACGAATAACATAAGAGTATCTCAAGCAACCTAGTATTGCCACACCGAATAAGTCGACATGGTCAAATACGCTAACACGATAACGATAGTAAACTAATTGCCGGTGAAGTAATTCTTAATGCTGTCTTTGCTAAACAGCATGCGGTATTCGCGCCCGCTAATGCAGTTGCGCCTTTTGGGACTCGGCTCCTCTTCTTCTGCCGAGGTGTCTACTTCTGGCTCCTCTTCTGGTTCTTCGATTCCATTGGCCTTCATCTTCTCCTTCAGCCTTGTTATCTCTGCTTGCATCTCCAACCTTTCCTTCTTCAGCTTGTTGTTGTCCCTTTTGAGCCTGGTGTTCTTCTGTTGCAACTCAATAATGGTGTAGAGGTCTGACTGAGTGTTCTTCTCCAGGCAATGAATGTGCTTCTCCAGGCTTTGGATGATGTAGCTGGTTGTACCTGGCCAAATGGCCCCAGGCACATACCTGAACCTCTTTGGCAATATGTTCCCCGATGGGAGAACCTTAGCCATCTCCGCGTACACCTTACCCTTTAGCCGGGCGACATACGTCTGCACAATGCATCCAAGAGCTATGTGAGCGGCCATGCGCACACACCACTCCTTCTCCTGGGCATGCACCTCGAATGACTCCGTGATCACCCTTTCCTGATTCTCCATGCTTCCAAGGATGAAAGTCTCCACTTGCCAGTAGTCATCAGCTCCCCTTGTCTCCACGATGTCCGACTGAAAGACTGACACGTAGATGTTCAGGTAGTGGCAAATCCCCCTGAGCTCAGGTCCAAACGCCATAGCGCGGTAGGACAAAGTGGTCATCTATAATCAAAGAGAGGTAAGGCAAGATTAGAACAGGTATGAATATGAGATAGAGAAGGTAGGTAAGTACAAGACAGAGTGATGTAAAGTAATATTTTGATTCCTATGGCTTTTCTAATCCATTTTCTAGGGTCGCGTCCTACAGTCAACAACCTGGCTCTGATACCATCTGTAACGACCCAATTCACACAGAATTGAAGTCTCTGTGCTCAAGTGCCAGTCCCTGGATCGAACTCGCTGGCACACACAGTATCATAGATGTATATCAAAGTACAAGTGCCTCATTATTACAACGTATGATCCAGAATAGCATAAATAACAAGTTGCATAGCTCAAGGCTAGCTTATTCAATATAAATATAGCGGAAGCAAAAGCAAGTAACGTGGAGTCCCATCAAGCCACATGCGAACATGCTGAGTGTAGACTCGCAACCCCTAAACGCACCTTAATGGTCGTCTGAAAAACCTGCAACACCGAAGGTTACAACCCGACAAAGGGTCAGTACATCTGATTTGTACGGCAAGTGACACAGAAAAGTTTATGTAAAGTACCTACAACTACATGCAAGGTAAGTCAAAGGAAAGGCTTATGGTTTAGTTTTGCTGAAAGCCAATTTTCTCCTGAACTAAACTAGTCAAAATTTTAAGTTGAATTCTACCTGAAACACACAACAACCCATGCTACTCTTTCCCACCAAAATTATTATTAAGTGTTCATCTGTCAAGATCATTCATCAACAGTACTGACTAGTTGCTCAAAGTTCGTCCGTAACCTTGGACACGGCTAATCATGATCAGTTTATACGCTCTGCAGAGGTTATACACGTTCCCCACTGGACTCAACCCGAAGATTGAGACAAAGACTTTCTGAAGAGGTTGCCTCCACCATTTGGTAGCCGGTACACCTAACACACATCTACATCAGCTAGCTACCAGGGCCAGGTTCCCCACAACGTACTCGTGCTAAGCCAGAACCCATATAGTCAGTGGCTGTACACGGAAGCTACTAGTAATATTGCATGTGTGATCTTTTTGAGCCTGGACGGCGCCCACTGCGTCAGAGGGTACTCGCCATGACGCACCCAATTCACCACCAAAACAACCATTCGGGAAGCATTTAGCCCTGGTCCCTCCTTATCCAAGGCATGACCACCAGGATGCATTCCCTGCCCGTTCAGAGGTGATTTCTAATTATTATAAAGTTGCTACACAAATTATTAAATAGCTCACAAGCACTCCATGAAATTCTCACAACCCAATCCACATCTACAAAGCATTGCAAAAAAGTAACAACCCGAGCTAGGTTGATCTACTAATACAAATCAAGTCATGTAGCTATCCTAACTGGTTTTGCAGCAACAGTAAAGTAAACTACCTATCATGCAATAGGGTGATATTTTTTAACATAATGCATATAGAAAATATAGGTATGAGTATGGTCAAAGCATCACTTGCCTTCTTGCTGTTCCTGACAGTCACAATCTTCACAATACGAGGCGGCACACTCCGGACAATCTATACGAGCAAACATAGCACCAATCAACATATATTCAATACAAAAATTCTCAAACAGTAATAAACATTCAAAGAACAGTAGAAAAACTTGCCTAACAGTAGATAAACTTAAAGTACTTGTCAAAATAAAACCAACGCAAAAAGAAACGGCGCAAACGGGTGCACCGGTAAAAAGTTACGGCTGCCGGAAGTTCAAATTTGGATCTGCTTGGGATTCAAATTTTAAAACTTCAAACTTCTATAACACTTGGTCTACTGGCTAGTAAATTTCACCATGGTCGCAACGCAACTGGAATCACTCGATTCCGAGTTAAGGTTAAAAAGTACTCGCGAAAACGGTAGCGCGCGATTTCGGGGTCTAAACTGCAAAAAGGACCTAACCGCAAATAAAATAACATGGAAAAACGCGATCGGGTCCCTGCGGGTTCAAAACCAGATCTGGCCGGCGGCTCGGCCGGCGGCGGCGGCGCGGCCAGCAGCGGCCAGCGCGTGGCTCACCGCCCAGCGGCGGCGCGAGGCGACGGGCGGCGGCTCACCTCGGGTGGCGCGACTCCGGCGGCGGCGCGACGAAGCTTCGGCGGCGGCGCTGACGGGCCGCGGCGGCGGCGGGTTCGTGGGTCGGGTTTGCGAAACCCTAATCCGCGAAACTTTTTTTTAAATCCGAATTAAACTCTAATTCGGTATGCGAAAAAAAACAAAAGGCCCGTTAGGCCCAAAACAATTATAGAAAAATCACGGAAATTTATTTTAAATTTCCGTCTTTGCCAATATTTTTAAAATAATAAAACTGAATTTTTGGATTTACCAAAATATTAAATAAAAATAAAAACTTTGCAACTAATTTTTAAATACTTTTCTGGCATTTTAAAAATACCGAAAACTCCGAAAATGATTTTAAAACTTTTCCCGGAGCATAAATAAATTCCCAAAATATTTTTAGAAAATATTTATAACTCCAAAGTAAATTTAAAAAGTCTCCAAAAATATTTTAAACTATTTTCCAACAATTTAAAAATGCGGATAAGTCCTTTTATATCCTCTCCAGCGAACTGCCATGTGTTGAAAAATGTTTAAAAATATTTTAAAACTCCAGAAAAATGCGGAAGCAGCATGAGATGCATATGATGATCCAATAACATCCGAATTTAGAAAATTGGGATGTTACAATCTGCCCCGGCATCCTGCCGGAAGGAGGAACCCACTTCGGGAGACCATCCATCGCCATGGACCCCTCCCGAAGGTGCTGTGAGTAGTCCCCCTTGGACCATGGGTCCATGACCAGTAGCTATGTGATGTTCTCCTCCCCTCTTTGTGCTTCCACTTTCGAGACCTCGTGAGCTGCCTCACATGATTGAGGCACCTTTGTAATTTTCTGTGTTGCCATGTTGAGTTTGCTGGGATCTGATGGATTATGAAACTATGTTCAGATTGTGATGAGTAATATATTTGGTTCTCTTTTATATTTGTGTTCTTGAGTTAATTCTTGCATGTTCTCCGTTGCCGTATTTTACTTTGGCCAAGTGATTTGTTGCAACTCCAAGAGGGAGCGTTATGCTTGATTGTGGGTTCAGCCCCCTAATGTCTAGCTTGAGTGACAGCAACATGAGACTAGGGGTGTGTTGTTGCCACCAGGGATAAAACAATGGTGCTTGTACTTGCGGGTGCAAGGATTGTTTACTTTACGCAAAGTTCTTTTAATGCAATTGTCTGTTGCTTTGAGTTTACACTTTGGGTGGGATTCACAACTTAATACCAGTGAGATGTTCTGGATAGATATCTTAAGGTGGATGATTCGTAGTAGATGCAGATAGATTTCAGTCTACTTACCTTGGCGTACTGCCCATTTCTTTTGAGCCTCTTCCTTTCTTTTGTAGCATAGTTAGCATTGCGGTGCGTTTATAATCCTGTCAATTGCCCAACTGTGATTTGTTTAACTCGCTCGCACTTTTATCGTCTTTTGGGAGATAGACATCACTAGTGAACGTCATGGGACCCCGGTCCATATTTCCACCATTGTTTACACCCTCAATTTACTTTCAGTTCTTACTTTCAGTTGCACTTTTATCTCTTGCGTTTATCCTTTGTAAAGAGCAAGGCCGTAGGAATTGACAACTCCTCTGAACTCGTTGGGAGCAAAGTTATTTGTTGTGTGTGCAGGTCTAGGTGAAGTAAGCAATCTTGAGATTGTGAACGGCGCCATTGTTTACTTTACCACCTTCTTGTGTCTCTTGGAGTCCTACTGGAGACAACTTAAACCTTATCATCTTTGCTAAGGAAAATTTGCTGCTACGCTACATCTCACCTTCCACTTGGGGTAACCAACGAGAAGTGAGAGAACTATCTTCCTCACTGTATCACCCACCCCGCACCATCTGGCGCTAGAAGGAGGGCCGATGTCGGCTATAATCTTACTACTTCGACGGCTACGATGGGGCAGATTGATCCCGTCTCTCGAACGAGGTTGGTCCTTCGCCACGTTAACCCGCAGAAGGAACCATATCAGGGTGGGACTTTCTATTCAAAGTCCTTCTTCTCCTATCACGATAAGCCTATAAGTTGTTTTGCAGATCATTCCATCGGTACCCTCATGCCAAAGAAGTCACATTAGAGTTTGGAGATTAATATCCCTGTTGCTGGGGTTCCTCTGAAGACAAATGGGCTTAGCCCCAGAAGGCCGAGCCCGCACCTTCGAAGGATATGATGCCAAGGAGGGCGCATCACGCGCGTTCCCGCAACATGTGTTTTTCTTCTGCAGGACGAAGGAACTTGGATTTCTTATAAGAACAACCATGGAGTTTCGTCATCAGCCAAGGGTGTTGTTTAGTTATCCAGCGCCCAGCCTTTGTTAGGCCCAGCCAGTGCAGATTCGGCCCGTAGAGTTTTTTTTTTCCTTTTCTAGGTTATTAATTTGGCAGATTGTATTTTTTTTGCGTTGCCGTATCTTTTAAACAGTAGCTCTGATCGCGACACTTTAAACATGAAAGTAGCTTAGTGTTTCGTGTAGAATAATAAAATGTGCTCTTTTGCCATGTTTGACTTTGTTTACATGCTATTTACCTACTAATGAAACCCTTGCCACCGTAAACTGTTTCTTTAATAACTTTTTAACTGTTGCTTCGATTAAAATGTTTCTTACATGTAACTTGATTAGAATTTCGTGTAGATTGTGTTTATGCTGTTCTTGCTTGCTAATAAAAATAATAAAATATTGTTTAGGGAAAAAGAGTACCAAACTTTATGTTTTTTGTGGGATAAATAGTGATAAGCATGTTTATGAGTTTTCCCCACTTAAACTGACTAGCTTAGATAGCTTACTTATGCTTCACCTTTTTCCATGTTTGTGTGCTATGCCATGCTTGAGTGAGATGCCATGTTAACAACCTTGCTCATCTTGTGTATCTAAGCAAGTTTAACCTTTCTAAATGTGCGGTATCGTCGTGTGTGACGAGTGCTCCACTTAACCTGCTAGTAACTGCTCTCGACGATAGATGCGATACCGTAGTGCGTTGTCTCGTGTTGCCTTCTTGTTGATGCTTGCTCGTGATTGCTTCATAGTAATACCAGTGTTCCCTTCTTGTGTGCTTCCGCGGGTACCTCTCGGAGACGTTGCGAGCTTGCGATCGACTACACCTTCGGTTTCGTCTTCTCTCAGGTAAGGGGGAGCATATATCATGCTTATAACTTTCAGCTCACTTGCGCCTAGGTGAAGGATAGAACGATTGCTTGATCCTACCACTTTATATTCATGCCTCTCAAATAAACCCAAACAACCATGTCCCTCCACCTCCCAGAAAACCTTGTTCGGCTATGTTACTATTTCTCGCTGCTCTGCCACTTCTTAGTATGCATGGTAGGATGTTATCAACTGTTATCCTGTTACTCCTTGGTTTGGGCTATCACATTATTATATTGTTGTTGAAGATATGATTATTATAATGTTGACTATATTCGACGAAGGATGGAAGGTCTAGGCTATCCCGCCCTGACGCTTTGTTCCATTCGAGTCACCTAGGATCCGAGTTCCGGGTATTGGTTTCAAGACGAAGCGTGCCTAACCGCGTGTGGGATTTTATGGGGTCCCCTTTTCTTACCTACCTAGCTTCAAACATTTCTAGAGGTGGCCCAAGCTGATTTACCATTTGAAACCATGCATATATGTCTGTCGGGTCGCTCCTAGCAGATATCCTTTAAACCAACCCGGGCCAGCGGAGACATGGTTTCCCTGTTGGTCCACACTGGTGATCTAGGGGGCTTCCCACATGTGAGGGGATCAGTTACCTCGACCTTAGCCAGACGGAAGAGTCTGATCCGAGAGCGTGGCCGGCTTTTGGATTGGGTGTCGACTCCCCGGGGGCCACCCGGATTTGTTCATTGTTAGCTAGAGGGACTTGTCGTTTCGGATAACTCGGGACTAAATCATAAAATGGCTGCCTGTGATAGGTAGAAACTGAGAGAGATGGGCGTGCGTGCGGAGCCTTGTAATGGGCAGTTGGTACACCCCTGTAGGGTTGAATATTTTCGAGAAGCCGTGTCCACAGTTATGGACGACTTGATACCTACTCCTTGTTCATAGACAACAACAACTGAGATAATCTTAATATAAATTGATCAATGTGTGTGTGCCTTGACTGCGTCTTCTTCGCTGGGATGCGAAGAGGAGGACAAGGATAGGATAGGTGTTATGCTTGCGTAAGTAGTTGATAGCAAGACTTGTTGGAGGCGATTCCTCATCGAATGCTTGGTTCTCATCTTACTCTAAATAGACCCTTAGCCACTCATATATTGCTAGTGCGTCTGCAACCTCACCACTACCCCCATCTTACCCGTGAGAAGTTAGTTACAAGACTTTTGATATATTCTCACCCCTTGGTTTCCTTTTCCCTTTTTATGTTTTGCCTGATCGGCCGCTGCAGTTTATTACTACCTCGACTCTTCTTCTGGACGCCTTCATGGAGCCTCGACGACGACTAGTTAGGTGGATCCCGGCGGAGATCCTGGACCCGTGCGGTTACGGGAATGGTGTGTTTTACCTTTGCCACTAGGCATTTGAATGTAGTCTGTACTCAGACATGTATCTTCCGCTGATGTAATGTATTTAAGGAAGTTGTATGCCGATTGTATGAGATGTTGTATCCTTGTAGCTGTAATGTTGTGATATCATGTTGGAAATCCGGGGCATATGACATTGTCATATGTCGCGGTGGGGTCGATATGTGCTTCGTCCCCGGATCTGGATGGAAACATCTAGATCTGGAATAGTACTGCATATCGGGCCTTACAGGTGTCACACTTAAGGGTATTCGACGCAATGAGGATAGATTCGGGATCAACGGTGAAATAACAGAGAACACCGGAATTGTTCCGGTGGAGGCCAGAAATGGTTCTAGAGATTTTGAACTGTTCAAAATATTATTTAAATATATTTAGTATTTAATTAATGAATTAAATATTAAAAATCTGATTTAAATAATGAAATAATGAATTAAAAGGCACATGGGCCTCATAGGGACCGTTGGGGGAAGAGGGAGTCTCCCCCATGGGCCATGGCGCCATGGAGGGGCCCACCCCCTTATTGGTGTGCTTCCCCCTCCTTGGTGGGATTAGTCCCACCTCGGGGAGGGAGGGAGGTTTCCACCCCTCCTTAGCCTATATAAGGAGGGGTATGGGTGCCCTTTTAATCATCCAATTAGTTTTCTCTTTATCTCTTTTCTCCTGCCTTTGAGCGGACTCCCCTTGTTTGGAGTCTGCACTGGGTTGGGGGTTTCTCCACCATACGCACGCCGTCGTGCTGCTGGAATCGGGATCCGAATCCATATTATTTCCGCTGCTCTTCTGGTTCGGAGCCCGGAGGGACGTCGGGTACACCGTATGTGTGTAATCCCGCAAGGCGCTAAACTTGTGGTGCTACTTCATCATCCCGGCCGTATCGCGAGGTCTTCATCGATAATGTTCCGACGAGGACGCAATCCCATCATCGGTCTACAAGGACCGGGTGGCTATTGGAGTCATCGTGGATTTGCGTGGCATCAGGGACTGCCGGTACGACTACATCAACCATGTTAACGTGGGAACGTTTTCCGCTTAACGGACTACATACTGGTACGTGACCCATTTCCATCCGTTACTTGCATCGCCATAGCATAGGTCTTGGTCTTGGGTATCAAAGGTTGTGAAAAATTATTGTTTTCTGCCCCGAACTATAAGAGCAAAGTTATGCCCTCAAGAGTTTTGGATATTGTTGGTCAAAACAGTAGAGGAACTAACAAGTTTTCTAGTGTGAATCAGATGGTTAGGTTCCTGAAGTTATAGGTTGGTGATAAAGCTTCAACGAAGATTTATACTTTTACCGAAGCACATCCTCTGGAGTGAAGCTCATCACGGATGTCGACCCCTAAAAAGATAAGGAATCCTGAAGCACGTCTCATCGAAGAAGATGATCAAAATGGCGCATGACTTACTTGTTTTTGCGTAGTTCTTTTTTTTTACTTCTTTGAGTCATAGTAAAAACCGTACTATCAAGAGGGGTTTAGTAAATGTACTCCGAAGGTTTTGATGAAAAGACTCAGATCGAATCTTAAACAGTGAGAAGCCAGAGTTGAAGAAATCTCATGTGAGCTAGGTAATGCTTCACCAGCGAAGACTTTGTTCTTTCGGCTCCTGAAGCAGAACCAAGTCCGTGAGTCAGCTTTACTTGGACCGCAAGTAAAGTTGCGCTGTGACTGGAAACATGACCGTTAGGGACAGGTGTCAAGCTGTCACATCGGGTCACTTCAGTCATTTCGCACCTAGGGATTGCCACCTATAAATATGCCACCTCAGCCCTCATTGGCCGGTGGCTGCTTCAAGATTGATTCCCTACAGAGGAGAGAGAGAGAGCAACCCCATCGAAGCATTTCAAAAACCCATCCACCGAAGTATAAGTCCTATTGATCTGAGTTGATTCATTATGACTTAGGAAGAAGTTTGCTAGCCCTTTTATCTTGGAGAACTGCAATTCTCCTAGACGGTTAGAGAGTTGTTCTTCAGAGAGCGAAGAGTTATTGTCGCCTCGAAGTCCAGTTTGTCAAAGGTTTCGGTGATTTCCTCAATAATCAACCACGAGTGAAGAACTGACCAAGCTCAAGGAGATTGGTGCAGTGGAGAAACGGACGGAGAGAGGTTAGCTCCTGTGTTCAATCACAAGTCCCTCCAACCAGACGTAGCACTTTGCAGAGTGTGAACTGGTCGAACAAACATCGCCGAGTCAAGAGTTCGTTTAACCTTCCGCACTTACATTCAGTCTATCAATTGCTTCAGTGATCTGCTTCGATGCAATTGATTCGATGCTTTTGATTCGCTATGTTTTGCTTCAATCATGTTTTGCTTCGACATTTACCTTTCTGTTGAATCCTTTCGGTTACTGAGTTATGCTTCACTTCATAGTTTCATGCAAAATTTTGAAGTGATCATTCACCCCTCCCCCTCTGATCACATACTTGGTCTAACAATTGGTATCAGAGCTAGGCACTCTTTTTTGGATTAACCTCCTGGAGTGTTTTCAAGTATGTCTTCTAGTATGTCTTTCGCAGCTATTCGCTCTGGCGAACCTATTCCTATTTTCAATGGGAAGGACTACCCGTACTGGAAGGACAAGATGAAAAGAAATATCATGGCTATCAACTCAAATGCCTCGCAAGTTGTCTTGTATGGAGTCACTGTTGCTGATGAGAAGGAGATCACCCCTGAAGAAGCAACGCTGATTGATCTTGATTCTGTAGTTTGGGTTTTCATCACCAATCACTTGACACCTGAAAAGTATCATGAAGTGAAGAATATTCCAACTGCCAAAGGTGTCTGGGACTATCTTGAGAAGATTGGTGAAGGTGTTTCTACCCAGAAAGATGCCAGAATTGATACTCTCCGAAGCAAATTCTATCGCTTCAAAAGACTCGAGGGTGAAAAAGTCCACTCAATTTACAGCAGACTCACAGCTCTTGCAAATGAGTTGATTTCCCTCGGTGCTAATGACATAACTCCTCACTCTGTTGTGAGAACTCTGCTTCGCTCGTTAGATGACTCGTTTGATCACATTGTGCTGATGATCAAGGAAAGGACTGATTACAGACGTCTTGTTGCTGCTGATGTTCTTGAGAGACTCACTACCTTTGAAATGGAAGAAGAAGAGAAACGTGACATAAATGGTTCTCGAAGGAGATCCCATGCCCTGAAAGCAAAAGCTTCGCGTCATTCTTCACCCGAAGTCAGTTCTGCTTCAGGTGTCGAATCAGATGATCCCTCAAGCATTGGATAAGATTTAGCACTGATCATGAGACGCTTCAATCGCTTTCAAAGAAAAGGCTTTTCTTCACCCAAGAAGAGTTATCCTTCAAGAAGCTCTAGTCATTCTTCCTACCGTTCATCCTCTAAAAGCTCTCCATCAAAGGACAATTGCTGTTACAAGTGCAAGAAACCAGGACACTACATTGCTGATTGCCCTCTGTGGGAAGCTGAAAACAAATCGAAGCATTCACTCAGAGACTCTTCATCGAAGCCTTACAGATCCTCCAGAAGTCATGAGTCAAAGAAACATGATTCCAGTTCAAGAAGGGAAAAGAAGAAAGATTCTGATGATGATAAGAGGAAGAAGTATCATAAGAAGCGTGAGGGTTCTTCGTCGAAGACTCATTCGTCTCGTCGAAGCAGCTCTCATCGTGCCAAGGCCTATCTAGGAAAGGCGATGAACTCAGAAGATGAAGCCTCTGGTTCCGAAGCTGAACAAGACTCAAGGTCTGCTTCAGGGTCCGAATCAGATGGAGTTGCTGGTTTGGCTTTTGCTTCGGCAGATGCTTCAGTCAATGCTTCGAGCTCATTCTTCACCAACAACAGTAGTGAAGATGAAACTCCTGCATATTGCTTCATGGCCAAGGCAAAGGTATCTTCATCCAAGTCAACCTATGATACTTCTGATTATTACTCATGTGAAAGTGATACTAGGATAAGCTATGCTAAACTTGCTAAAATTGCTTCAATTCAACAAGATGAACTTGATTCACTAAGCAAAACCATTAAGAAGTCAGAAACGTTGTTGATCGATGAGATTGAGAAGAATCAAACTTTAACCAATGAGCATGCTGCTCTGAAGGAGAAGTTTGAAGAATTATCCTCTCGGCATGATCTTCTTTTAGTTGATTATGAGAAGCTTACCTGTGAATTTCTTCAGAGGAAAGTGGCTCTCGAAAAACTGACAGAGGCTCATGAAGAATTGGAAAATGTCAATCTCTCTCTCATGGCTCAACAAGGTTCTGAAGCAATTGATAAATCTGAATCACCTTGTTTGGATTGTTTGGAACGAAGCAAAACTATTTCCAAAGGGAAAGCTCCTATTGTTATTGATGATACTAATGCCTCCGATGAGGAAAATCCTGCTGTTACCGAGGAACTCCTCAGGTTGAAAAACTTATTTGAAACAGGCATGTTCAAAAGTGTGCAAGGACACCAATATCTCTGTGATATACTGAGGAAGGCCCTCCTTCACAGGAATCCCAGGAATGAAGGTGTTGGTTTCGAGAGCAAGATAAATCCTGATGGCACATACTGGGAGCCTGAATAGTATCCTAAGACTGTTTGGGTTCTAGCTAAGGAGAAACCCATTGATATTGCTAACCTTTCAGGTTTCGACTGCAAAATGAACAAAGTCATTGTGGATGAATCACTTGATTCAGACTACAAACTCATGAAAGATGAACAGGGAAAAGTTTCAGCTGAGTATGTAGGTACTCCACCAAAGAATGGATTTTACAAGAGGCAAATATGGGTGCAGAAAGCACTTGTGGAAAAGTTGCCTGCTAACCATTCTATGCAGGGAAAGTCTTCGGTACCACCGAATCATTTCTACTCTCTTGAGACAAGAAATGATCCATTGGTAACCGAATCAAATGTTCCACAGAAGCAATACTATCGTACTGGTCGTCACACGTATCGTCCTCATAATAATCATACTAAGATTGCATACGCTCATACTTATGCTAACCATTCGCAGAGGACTTACATTTACGGTGTGCTTGATGGTACACCGAAGCAATACACTCCTGTCCGATTTAATATTGCTTCGACCAGTGCTTCAACATCTTCTCAGTCACCTGCTCGTTTGTGGGTGGTTAAGAAGAACTAATTCTTCTGCAGGGCTATGTCTCCGGTGGATCCGAATGGGTCATGGATAGTGGTTGTACAAATCATATGACCGGAGACAAGGAGTTGTTCATCGAAGAAAAACTATCTCAATCTTCTCTGAAGTACATTACCTTCGGTGATAACAACAAAGGTAAAGTGTTAGGTTTGGGTAAGATTGCCATATCGAAGGATAAGCACATTGACAAGGTTATGCTAGTCCAATCTCTTGGATATAATCTTATGTCTATTTCAAAGTTATGCGATATGGGTATGCTTGTGTTGTTTTCTGCTTCGCGTTGTGTTGTCTTTTCACAGGATGACTATATGTTTGTCTTCGAGGGTTACCGAAAGGGAGATCTATACATTGTTGATTTTTCTTCGGGCCCTGCTGTCTCAACTTGCTTAATGGCAACAGCTTCATCGGGTTGGTTATGGCATCGAAGACTTGGTCATGCAGGGATGAGAAATCTTCATAACCTAGTGAAGAAGAATCATGTTATTGGTCTTACCGAAGTAAAATTCGATAAGGATCGTCTCTGCAGTGCTTGCAAAGCTGGTAAAATTACGAAGAAACATCATTCAACAAAGACCATCATGACAACCACTCGTCCTCTTGAATTGCTTCATATGGATCTTTTTGGTCCTCAAAATTATGCAAGTCTGGGAGGAAACAAATATGGTCTAGTTATTGTTGATGACTTCTCACGTTATACTTGGGTTTTCTTTTTGGATGACAAGAGCAAAGTGGTTGAAATCTTCAAGTCATTCGCTAAGAGAGCTCAAACATAATATGAATTATCTCTGAAGCATATCCGAAGTGATAATGGAACTGAATTCAAAAATACAAATATTGAAGATTTTCTTGATGATCATGGTTTTTCTCATGAGTTCTCTGCTGCTTATACACCTCAACAGAATGGTTTAGTTGAAAGGAAGAATATAACTCTTATTGAGATGGCCAGAACTATGCTTGCTGAATACAAGACTCCTATTAGGTTCTGGGCCGAAGCAATCAATACTGCATGTCACATCATCAACAAGGTTTACCTTCACAAATTCTTGAAGAAAACTTCACATGAGCTTATCACTGGTAACAAACCAAATGTCTCATATCTTAGGGTATTTGGTGCTCCATGCTTTATTAGAGATATGAATCATAGCTCCAAATTTGCCCCTAAGGCACATGAAGGTTTTCTTCTAGGTTATGGCTCAAACTCTCACACCTACAGAGTCTATAACTCTCACTTTGGGAAAGTTATGGAAACTGTAAATGTAAGGTTTGATGAAACTAATGGCTCTCAAAAGGAGCATTTGCCTCATGATCTAGATGAACCTCCTCTTGATGAAGTAATAAGGTCCATGGCTATTGGTGAGATTCGTCCTGTTGAAGCCAATCAACGTCAAGCTGTTAGGGATGATGATGGTCCAATGTTCCCACACATAGCCCGGGGCGCTGGAAATCAACATCCTGAAGCAAATGATGAACAGGACGAAGAAGGTCAAGGGAACGAAGGAAATGCTAATCCTGAAGGAAATGATGAAGCTGAAGGTGAAGCTGATCCCGAAGCTGATGCAGATCCTGAAGCAGAAGCTGAGCCTGAAGCAAATGATACAACGTTATCCCGAGTTCGAAGAAGAGTAGATGTGGATTCGATCCTTGAAGATATCAATCAACCAGGTCGTCCCACTACTCGATCTCGTACTCGTTTGGCTAACTTCTGTGGAAACTTTTCTTTTGTCTCCATGCTAGAGCCTTCAAAATATGATGAAGCCATGAAGGACCCTGATTGGTTATTAGCTATGATGGAAGAACTTCACCAATTTGAAAGAAACATGGTCTGGTCACTTGTTGAAAGGCCAGATCCCACGAAGCACAACGTTATTGGCACCAAGTGGATATTTCGCAACAAGCAAGATGAAGACGGTATTGTGGTAAGAAATAAGGCTAGATTGGTTGCACAAGGTTACACCCAAATCGAAGGCATTGACTTTGGTGAAACCTATGCTCCAGTAGCCCGTCTCGAATCCATTCGTGTCATGCTTGCTTTTGCTAACCACAAAAATATATTGCTATATCAAATGGATGTCAAAAGTGCGTTTCTTAATGGTGAAATCGAAGAAGAAGTGTATGTTATGCAGCCCCCAGGTTTTGAAGACTCGAAGAATCCTGATATGGTGTACAGGCTTCACAAAGCTTTGTATGGACTGAAGCAAGCACCTCGTGCTTGGTATGAAACATTGAAGGATTTCCTCCTGAAGAAAGGCTTCAAACCAGGAACAACTGACCCCACTCTTTTCACTCGATCATATAACAATGATCTATTTGTGTGTCAGATTTATGTAGATGATATTATTTTTGGCTGTACTAACACTGAGATCTGCGAAGAATTTGCAAGAATGATGTCGAAGAAATATGAGATGTCAATGATGGGAGAATTGAAGTTTTTCCTTGGACTTCAGATTCGACAACAGAAGAATGGCACCTTTATTTCACAAGAGAAATACTTGAAGGATTGCCTGAAGAAGTTTGATCCTGCTGAATGCAAGACCATTAGAACTCCCATGCCTACTAATGGTTTTCTTGATGCAGATGAGAAAGGGAAACCCTTCGATCATAAAAAGTTTCGGTCTATGATAGGTTCACTCTTATACTTATGTGCATCTAGACCTGACATCATGCTATCAGTTTGTATTTGTGCTCGTTTTCAGGCAAATCCGAAGGAATCGCATCATATAGCTGTGAAGCGAATTCTTCGATATCTAGCACATACTCCTTCTTTGGGACTTTGGTATCCCAAAGGCACTCAGTTTGATTTGATTGGATATTCTGATTCAGACTGGGCTGGTGATAGGGTTGACAGGAAATCTACCTCAGGCACTTGTCATTTTCTTGGTAGATCTCTTGTGTGTTGGGCTTCAAAGAAACAGAATTGTGTCTCAATATCTACTGCTGAAGCTGAATACATTGCTGCTGGCTCGTGCTGCACTCAAATACTTTGGCTTAAGCAGACGCTGAAAGATTATGGTATATTTGTGAAGAAAATCCCTCTGCTTTGTGACAATGAGAGTGCCATCAAGATTGCTCACAATCCGGTGCAACACTCTCGAACGAAGCACATTGATATTCGTCATCATTTTCTTCGAGATCATGTTCAGCGCGAAGACATTGAGATTAGCCATGTTAGAACTGAAGATCAATTGGTAGACATATTGACGAAGCCATTGGACGAGAAAAGGTTTTGTGCATTGAGATGTGAGCTGAACATCTTAGACTCACACAATGTTCAGTAAGATCGAAACTTTTCACTGTATATATTCACCTTCGTTTGTGTTTCCTTTTGTTTAGTTTCGCTTGAGTTTTCCTTCGTCCAAGTTTCGCTTCGTTTGCCATTTGCTTTTTGTTTTTAGTTTGCTTTATTTATCCGTTTCTTTTGTCCCCTATGCTTATCACTTTTAGCTTCGTTGTTGTTCTTCGAAGTGATAAGTTTCGGACCCTACCCCTCCATTCTGTTTCACTCCCAATCTTTTCTATCTTGAATGATAAGCACAATTGAAACGGAAAGCATATTGCTTCGAGCATCATTGAGTTCCGAAGCAAATGTTTCCAGCTTTATCGAAGTTTTTGCTCTCGGTCAAGACTTATTCTTCGGCCGTTGAGTCCCCGTCTTCTCCGGGTCGTTGAGATTCGCTCGCGATACGCCACTTCATCTTAGCCGTGGAATCAGAAGAGTCAGTCGCTGTGAATCGTTCGATCTGATCTGGTAACCGCTCCAGGCCAGGCCTATTTAAGGCGTTCCCCCATCGAAACGGTTCACCCCACGCTCATTCTCTCCGACTTCTCCGTCTTCCTCCTCGAGCATCCGCAGATCTCTCGTCCCCGTAGTCGCCGTCGCCACTTCACTGCCGAAACGCCGCCGCCGTGGACTTTCCCCGTCGACGCAGAGCACTTCTCCGCTCCCCGTCGCCGTAGCTGCCTTGCGTCACCAAGTTAGGGTACGCAATGCCTCTTGGATCCAATCTTGTTTCCTGTGTTCTTCATCTAGGGTTTGGATCTAAGTTTTGTTAGGGTTTTGATTTCTGTTTATAGGGCTGTTTGATCCGTGTTGGACTTTACATCTTGGGAAAGCTGTTCTTAGCATCTAAGCAATCCCATCTCCTCAGGTCAGTGCGCATGATACGATTCGTTCTCTGAACTGGATTGGGTTAGGTCTTGTTTTCGAACTTGTTCTAGCCAAATTCATAAACAGAGTTGCATCCAATCTGAGTTTGATCTGGGCTCCTGTCAAATTGTTTTGGTTTTGGTCGAAACCTTTGCCAGTGCTTATTCATTCCCTCTCCTTGTTTCCTCTTGTCTATACTTCTAATCACAGAATGTCTGACGAAGAGGCTGCAATGGGGAATGAGTCTCCAATTGTTGAAGGACTGGAAAATTACCCAGAGCCACCGAAACCGAAGGGCAAAGGAGGCAAAACGAAGGAAGTGAATAATGCCCGCGGCATTCCCGAAGCCATTCGCCTCAAGATGGGCTATGACACCCCGCCAGAAGAGACAGATCATGATAGAAAGATTCGACTGCAAAGGATTCGAAGATATTGGGCTATTCGGTGGTACAAGTACAAAAGTATCCCAACTTGGAAGTGGGCAATGCAATTTGCTTTCAGCCCACCTTATCGGTACACCACCGCCATGTGCGCTCAGTACACTGCAGCCAACCGGAAGAAGTACTACCCGAAGCCTCCGGCTATCCCGCACCCAAATTCACTCAAGACCCCGGATGATTATCCTGAAGAGCAAGAACGGCTTGCTATTCTGGCTGAGAAGAAGAGGATCCGAGACGAGAAAAAGGCAAAAGCTCTTGCTGCTGCAGGGCTTGATGAAGCCGAACCATCGAAGCCTCGGAAGAAGCGAAAGCTTCGGAAGTTAAGTGATTCACCTCCTCCTGCTTCAGAAGAGGAAGCTGAACACGAAGCCGATGACGAAGCTGATGCAGCTGCACAGCTTGAAGACTCGATCGATGACGATCCTGCTGATGAAGCAGATGATGAGTCAGAGCACTCACCCATCCCCCCAAGTCCTAAGAAGAAACTGAGTAAGAAGCCTCTGAAGAAGAAGGCTGGAGCGAAGCCAACTGCTCCTAAGGGTGTTAAGTTTCATGAACCTACAGCACCTCCTGCTCCAAAGAGGAACATTGACTTGACGAACTTGGTAGTCGAGGCACCCCTGTCCTCCAAGCCTCCCCGCCGTCTTGTTCCATCCGAGCAGAGGACCAAGGAACGGCATGACCCGAAGGCAAAGCCTGTGGCTAAGCCTACTGCTGTGCCCGAAGCCAAAGCTCCAGAGCCTGTTAAAGCTTCAAAGTCGAAGACAACTGTGGCTAAGCCTGGCCAAACATATGCCCAGGTTGGCACAAAGAAGTTGACTGAAGCTGAATTGCGGAAGAGAGACCGCATTGAAGCTGAACGTCTGCACGCCGAAGCTCAAGCCAAAGCTAAGGCTGAAAAAGAAGCCAAAGAGAAAGAGAAAGCTGATAGAGAAGCAGCTGATCTTGAAAAGCAAAGGAAGGAGCTGGCCGAGGCAAACCAGCAAGCTGAAGCGAAGCGCAAGCTAGCTGAAGCTCAAGCACAAGAGGCTAAGGCTGCCGCCGAAGCCAAACAACTTGCTGAAGCTGAAGCCAAACGGCAAGCTCAGCTGGATATCCTTCGCACGAAGAAGGCTGAGAAAGCTGCCAGGGACGCTCAAAAGGAAGCCGCTGTGGACATGGCACCGAAGGAAATTCCCCCGAAGCCAGTCGCAGCTCCTGTTCCCTTAGCCCAAGTTGAAGCTGAACATAGTGAGCACAACTTCCCGGATGCTAGGGAAGGTGAACTTTGGGACTGTCTGGGTCTGAGTCAGACATACCTTAAGCTTGCTGAAGCTGTTAATCCCCAAGCTGTAGATATTGGAGATACTTACATTTCACCAAATCTTTCAGCCATGGTCGAAACTTTGTACAATCAGCTGAGAGATCTGCATTCAAGGGATAGATCAGAAACTGCAAAGATCCTGAAATTCCGGAAGAGAGCAGATGAAGAATCTGATGAGGATTTCAAGAACGAAGCCTCAGCTGCTTCGAAGAAGATTGCTATTGTTAATGAACAAATGAAGCAAAATATTCAAGTCTTTCAAGACAAGTTGAAGTCTGCCATTGAAGAATGCTGCAAGACTCACAATGCTTCAGTCATGGCTCTTGACTCAAAGAAGCGCGAAGCCATGGTCAAGCAATTAGCTTCACCTCTTCCCAAGCTGCAACCTAGGAAGAGACGACTCATTGCTGACACTGAAGAAGCTGATGAGGTGAGCTCTCATCTGGCCAAGAAGGCCCCTAGAAAGGCATCGCCTCCTCGATGCAGAATCATCAAGCTTGGCAAACCCACATCGAAGCCATCCGCCCCCGAAGTCATTCCACCCCATGCTCCAACTCCTCCTCCACCTCAACCTGCTCCACAACCATCCGCTCAAGACAATTTTGCACCAGAACCCTCTCCACCCCATCAAGCCATCCCTGATAAGGATTACTCTTCAGCTCACTCTGCTGAGGAGTCTGAAGACAAACAAGGCGAAGCTCAAGATCAAGCTATTAATGCTGAAGCCAATGCATATGCAGAAGTCGAAGCTGAAGCCGAAGCAAATGAGTTGGCCATCGTCACTCAACCGCAAAGGCGAATCACAGATGCTCGAAGGCATTGCATTCCTGCTCAGGACACCCAGCTGGACTCCATCTATCCAAGAGAGAATTTTCCCATATTCCTGGGAGAAGGATCTTCGTCAAGACACGGTCCTGAATTTCACATTGAAGTTCATCGCAAGAAGCTTCGATTCTTTGGCACTAGTCCATATGATTCACCAAGAACAGCTGAAGATCTTCGATTCTGGACTGCTGAACAGAAAATCTTGTACATGAAGCTTTACTGCCAGAAAGGTGTACTTTTCAGACACAAGTACTTGGATATGCACAGTCTAGCTTCTGCAACGTGCTTCCAAAACATCATGGAAACCATCGAAGCACAGAACTTGACTGGATTATTTGCCATGGAAACTCCATTCAATTCAGAGCTAGTGAAGCAATTCTATGCCACACTATATGTCTCTGGAACCCCAGAAGATACTAGCACATGGATTCTTGAATGGATGATTCAAGGGAAAGTCTTCAGGATGCATACAGATGAATTCATGGATATCATAAACATCCCAAGACACACTGGACAAATTGCAAAAGTTCACATGTTACCGGATCCCACTGAAGCTGAATTTGCATCTTTATTGGATCCCGAAGTCTCTGGAGATCACATGCCAGAAAACATTCGCCCGAAGCATTTAGTGTTCATATCGAAGACTTGGTTTTATATCTTGTCAAACTCACTAATGCCTCTCAGTACAGCGAATGAAGAATCCAATATTCTTCATCCTACTCGTCATGCTCTTATGAAGCTCACCCATGGTCATGTGTTCGACTTCGAGGATTGTTTTCTTCGGTACATGGTACAAGATGTAGAATTGGTAAATCAACTGAAGCCATATGCCCCTTGGCTGCAAGCCATTTGCAACCATGGACGCAGCGAAGATTTCACTGCGAAGCATCACCCGAAGCTGTTCTGCCCTCCGGTCCGCGATACAATGAACATCTTCAGGCGGCCAAATGACCCTTTTGCAACATATGTAGGAGTCAGATAGCACGTCAATGAGCGAAACATGTCGAAGCGTTTTCAGAAAGAAGTGTACCACTTTGAAGTTGCTATTCGAAACCAACAACTGCTAGAAAACTTCATCGAAGGAAATTAGCGCCAGATGCAACATCTGTCTGATGAGATAAACAGAGTTGGTAACATTGCCTTGAATAACAACCAATACTTGAAGGTTCTGAAGCATCATTCTTGGAAAGGCCTAAGGAAATTCAACTCAGTGAAGAAACTTGAAGCCGATCGCATATTCAAGGAGTACCCACATTTGCAGAGGCACTTTTCCAGAAATGATTCGATTGATCGCCCCAACCCCAAGATACCATCACTAGACAAGATTGATGAAGTTCTCTTTGTCAACCCTGCTGAACAGATTCGCCCCGACACCTTCTCGGATGAAGACTCTCACACATCGAAGAACGAAGACGATCCTCTCGACGACAGCGACCTTGAATTGCTTCAAGCGCCGATGGACTTCGACGAGGAAGAGTCACCGGCTTCGACCGAAGGAGAAACTTCAGGCGATGCATCTTCTTCAGGCCAAGACAATGTGCAGGGTCCCAGGGTTGCAGCTAACGCATAGATGCTCTTGATCTACCTATCAACCTTTTGTCCAATTATTGAAAAAAGGGGGAGAAAGTAGCATCGAGTTTAGATTCGCTGCGGGGTTTAGGGTTTTGATTCGTTCTTTTGCATGTTAAGTTACGACAAACATTCCATTCACTTCGATTGGGTTGTAACTTAAAGTTTTACTTCGGTTGTGAACTGTTTTATCGTATATGTTAATAATCTCGTGCTTGCAAGTTGCTTTCCTATATTTTATCTTGCAGGTGGGTATTATCCTTAAGTTCAAAGGTCATTGGATGATTGCATATTCTTCAAGACAAATTATCTTTGTATGCAATTGATTCACTAGGATATGTGTTAGACTTCCCATTGATGATATTCTTCAACAAGCATTTTCTTTGATTACATAAATCTTCGATGCTTGCATTCAGGGGGAGTCAAAAGCTTCATATCTTAGAGTTTGCTCTCAACTCAAATTCAAAATTCCAAATCTTTTATCGATGCCTGTTTTGTCAACAATAGTCCAAAAAGGGGGAGATTGTAAGAGCAAAGTTATGCCCTCAAGAGTTTTGGATATTGTTGGTCAAAACAGTAGAGGAACTAACAAGTTTTCTAGTGTGAATCAGATGGTTAGGTTCCTGAAGTTATAGGTTGGTGATAAAGCTTCAACGAAGATTTATACTTTTACCGAAGAACATCCTCTGGAGTGAAGCTCATCACGGATGTCGACCCCTAAAAAGATAAGGAATCCTGAAGCACGTCTCATCGAAGAAGATGATCAAGATGGCGCATGACTTAGTTGTTTTTGCGTAGTTCTTTTTTTACTTCTTTGAGTCATAGGAAAAACCGTACTATCAAGAGGGGTTTAGTAAATGTACTCCGAAGGTTTTGATGAAAAGACTCAGATCGAATCTTAAACAATGAGAAGCCAGAGTTGAAGAAATCTCATGTGAGCTAGGTAATGCTTCACCAGCGAAGACTTTGTTCTTTCGGCTCCTGAAGAAGAACCAAGTCCGTGAGTCAGCTTTACTTGGACCGCAAGTAAAGTTGCGCTGTGACTGGAAACATGACCGTTAGGGACAGGTGTCAAGCTGTCACATCGGGTCACTTCAGTCATTCCGCACCTAGGGATTGCCACCTATAAATACGCCACCCCAGCCCTCATTGGCCGGTGGCTGCTCCAAGATTGATTCCCTACAGAGGAGAGAGAGAGAGCAACCCCACCGAAGCATTTCAAAAACCCATCCACCGAAGTATAAGTCCTATTGATCTGAGTTGATTCATTATGACTTAGGAAGAAGTTTGCTAGCCCTTTTATCTTGGAGAACTGCAATTCTCCTAGACGGTTAGAGAGTTGTTCTTCAGAGAGCGAAGAGTTATTGTCGCCTCGAAGTCCAGTTTGTCAAAGGTTTCGGTGATTTCCTCAATAATCAACCACGAGTGAAGAACTGACCAAGCTCAAGGAGATTGGTGCAGTGGAGAAACGGACGGAGAGAGGTTAGCTCCTGTGTTCAATCACAAGTCCCTCCAACCAGACGTAGCACTTTGCAGAGTGTGAATTGGTCGAACAAACATCGCCGAGTCAAGAGTTCGTTTAACCTTCCGCTCTTACATTCAGTCTATCAATTGCTTCAGTGATCTGCTTCGATGCAATTGATTCGATGCTTTTGATTCGCTATGTTTTGCTTCAATCATGTTCTGCTTCGACATTTACCTTTCGGTTGAATCCTTTCGGTTACTGAGTTATGCTTCACTTCATAGTTTCATGCAAAATTTTGAAGTGATCATTCACCCCTCCCCCTCTGATCACATACTTGGTCTAACAATTGGTATCAGAGCTAGGCACTCTTTTTTGGATTAACCTCCTGGAGTGTTTTTGAACAACACATCCCCTAGACTCATGTTTCTGTCACTCAAGCTAATCATCAAGGGGCATGAACCCACAATCATGCATAACACTCCCTCTTGGAGTTTCTACCTACTACTTCACCAAAGCAAATAAACAGCTACGAAGAACATGCAAGAATTACTCAAGAACATAAATATAAAAGGAGAAGAACCAAATATGTTACTCATCACAATCTGAACATAATCTCACCATCAGATCCCAGCAAAATCAACATAGCAACAACACAAAGAATTACATAGGTGCCTTGATCATGTATGGTAGCTCACATGGTCTAATCAGTGAAGAGCAAATGTGGAGAGAAGACATCACATAGCTACCGATCATGGACCCATGGTCCAAGGTGGACTACTCACGGCTCATCTAGGAAGCGTCCATGGTGGTGGAGAAGCTCCCGGAGGTCAATCCTCCCTCCGGTAGGGTGCCGCAAGGAGGTCTTTTGGTGCTCCCAATCTTGGAAGCGCGGCAACGGAGAAAAAAAGGCGAGATCACGAAAAAGGGTTCTCTCGTCGGGGGTTTCGTGACGAGAGGTAAATATAGGCGAAGGGGGGCAGCCAGGGGGGCACCAGTGAGTGGAGGCGGTCTCCCGGTGCCGCCCCACCCTAGGTCAGGCTCCCTGGCCGCCTAGACTCCTAGTGGGGCCCCCTGGCCCCCTTCGGGAGTCTGGAAGCTTCTGGGTCACTGATTTTTTTATATTTTCTCGGATTTTTTCTAGCACTTTAAGTAATGGGAAAACCTAAAATAAAAAGACAACAGAAAATAGGAACTGGCACTAGGGTTCACTGAGTTAATAGGTTAGTCCAAATATGATCAAAAGTGTATGAAATGCATCAAAAGTATAGCAATATCACCCAAAATATGCATGGAGCAAGCGAAAATTTTAGATACGTTTGGGACGTATCAACATCCCCAAGCTTAATTCCTGCTCGTGCTCGAGTAGGTAAATGATAACAAGCATAATTTCTGTGGTGACATGCTATCAACCATATAAGAACTTTTTAGTAAAGCAATCAAGGCATGTAATTCAATTCAAGTCATAACACGCAAGAGTCTATATTAGCATTGAAACAAGCAACATAAGAACATAAAGGTGCAAGAGCTCTCGCCGTCCATGACTCGAATGTCTCCACATGGTGTTTGCGTGCAAGAAGTGGGAGATGGGAATACGAGAGATAAAAACATAATATTTATTTAGTTGAGAAGTCAATCTACTAAAGTTTCACACTTGGTCTCCTTTGGAATCTTATCTTGACTCGTCCCCAGACCACTAGCTAGGTACAAGTCAAACTGATCCACTCCCTTTCGATATTTTGAGCACTCATGCAATGGATGAGCATAAGCAAGAAAGTTGACACTTAGGATGGAAAAGAGAGAGATGGTGGAGGAGGAAGACAATAAAGGTGTGAAAGGCTCACATCAACGAGGACAATCATAGGCGAGAGAAAGCCAAATGATAGATATGATGTGAGGAGTAGGGCTTGCCATGCAACGGATGCACATATGAGCTAAGGTAAGCTCCCCAATGGAAGTAGTGGGGGTGCATCCAACTTGCTTGCTCAAGAAGAGCTAGAGCTCATTTGAGGAGGCTCATCATTGGAATATACAAGCCAAGTTCTATAGTGTAAAGGTCCCCACATAGCTATATGCATATATGATCATCTTTATGGAGTACAAGATACAAGAGGGAGTATGAGTGTGGATCTCTCAAAAGGAATAGTAGTGTGCCCCTTCTCTCTTTTTTTTCCTTTTTTTCTTTTTTTTCCTTTTTTGTATTTTTTGGTGGCCTCAATGGCTCTTTCTATTTATCTCTCAGTTGTTCTCTTTGGGATCTTTTAATTTGTCCTCTTTCGGATCTTTTCCTCACTTTAGGGGCAATACTCTATTTTACAAGGAGTACAGGAGATCTTTCACACTTTACAAAAGTACTCAGCATAAAGAAGATGAAGCTATCATGATGTATGCAAATGTATGCCTCTACGAGTGTAGCGGGAACATGTATGACATGAAGATCAAGTCATGAGAAGGTGGATGTTGCATGACAATATATCTCGGAAAGGCTATGGAAATGCCGTGATAGGTAGGTATGGTGGCTGTTTTGAGGAAGGATATAAGGAGGTCTATGATGACAGAGCGTATCATGCCAAGGGTTTGGATGCACCAGTGAAGTATGCGCCAACTCTCGAGATGAGAAAAAGGCAATGCACGGTACCGAAGAGGCTAGCAAAATATGGGAAGGTGGAAGTGTCAACTTTCGAATACTTAAATTAGTCTGAATAACTCATGCACTTATTATCAGTAACTCTCAATCTAATCAGGAGGTTCACAAAGAGACAAGTGATATGTCCCAAACGTATCTATAATTTCTTCTTGCTCCATGCATGTTTTGTGTGATTTTGCTATGATCTAGATACACTTTCATACACTTCTGATCATATTTGTATTAACTTATTAACTCAGTGCACCACAGTGCCAGTTCCCGTTTTCTGCTGTTTCCTATTTCAGGTTTCCCCCATATAAAAATTCTCAAAAAATTCGGGAAAAATCAGATAAAAAACCCAGCGCAGCGGAAGCTTCCAGAATCACCAAAGTGGGGCCAGAGGGCCACCACCAGGGACCCAGGCGGCCACCTGGCGCGGCCTAGGGCTTGGCCGTGCCAGGGGGGCGCCTGGACCCCTGGTGCCCCCCTGGCTGCCCCCTTCGCCTATATATTCTCCGTGATGTGAAACTTCCGAAGAGAGAACCCCTTTTCGCGATCTCGCCTCTGTTCTGCCACCGCCGCGCTTCCAAGATCGGGAGCGCCAGCAGACCTCTTCTCGGCACCCAGCCGGAGGGAGGATTGACCTCCGGGAGCTTCCCCTCCACCATGGACGCTTCCCAGATGATCCGTGATCAGTAGCTATGTGATGTTCTCCTCCCCTCTTTGTTCTTCATGGTTTAGACCTCGTGAGATGGCCTACATGATCGAGGCACATATGTAATTTTCTGCTGTTGCTATGCTGAGTTTGCTGGGATCTGATGGATTATGAGACTATGTTCAGATTGTGATTGAGTAATATATTTGGTTCTTATCTTTTATATTTTTTCCTAAGTAATTTTTGCATGTTGTCTGTTGTTGTTTATTTCTTTGGCCAAGTAGTAGGTAGTGACTCCAAGAGGGAACATTATGCTCGATTGTGGGTTCATGCCCCCTGATGGCACGCTTGAGTGACAGAAACATGAGTCTAGGGGATGTGCTGTTTCCACAAGGGGGAAACAACGGTGCTTGTAACCACGGTTGCAAGGATTGTTTACTTTACGCAATTTGCTTTTTCAATGCTGTTGTCTGTTGCTTTGGGTTTACACTTTGGGTGGGGCTCACAACTTAATACTAGCGAGTTGTTCTGGATAGATATATCAAGGTGGATGATTAGTAGTAGATGAAGTTCGATCTTGGTCTACTTATTTTGGCATACCTCCCATGCTTTTGACCTTCGTCCTTTCTTTGTAGCATAGTTAGCATTGCGGTGTGTTTTTAATCATGTCAATTGCCCAGCTGTGATTTGTTTACCTCGCATAGCAGTTTTATCTTCTTTTGGGAGAGAGACATCACTAGTGAACATCACGGGACCCCGGTCCATATTCTCATCACTGTTTACACGCTCTTTTATTTTCCTGCATTTACTTTCTAGCTGTTATCATTACCCCTTGCGTTTGATCCTTTGTGAACAACAAGGCCGGAGAGATTGACAACCTCTCTGTACTCATTGGGAAGAAAAGTTATTTGTATTGTGTGCAGGTCCACGTCAATTGCGTCGTTGGCACCTACTTATCATTGTCGGAGTCCTACGTGAGACAAACCCTATCCTCTACATAGGGTAATTTGCCGCTACACCACATCTAACCTTCCACTTGGGGTAACCAATGAGGATATAGTATCAAGCAAATTTCTGGCGCCGTTGCCGGGGACTCCGAGTGCTAAGATAGGGGAGTTGCACAATATCTTTTACCTTTGCTTTTTAGTCTTGTTAGTTTACCTTTGAGTTTTTATCTTTGTGTACTATATCAAAAATCACAATTTTTTTATTTATCTTGCTTTTAGAAGTCCTCCTTGTTTAGATGAACATGTTAGGGCTTGGTGGTTTGAGGAAATCGGAAGTTCTAGATTTCCGTCAAAGTGATGGAGAGAATATGAAGAAGGCATGGGACAGAATTTCTGAAGCACATAAAAGAATTATGCCTTGGATACCTATAAAAATTGTGCTTAGAATTTTTTACCATGGTCTTTTTACATGATGTAAACACTCTCTTGATATTATAGCCGAAGGAGACTTTTTAGAGTGTAATGAAGCTAGAGCTCTTGATATTTTGCATGGTTTATCTAGTTATTTTGTTTATGATCGTCGTATTGATATTGTTGTAGATAGACTTGTGACTGTTGAAAAAAGGATGGATGCTCTAGACTTGAGAATAGTAGAGGAAATTAAGTCCAACAAGAAAGAAATGTTGGAGATAGATGATGATTGGGATCCCTTTGTTAGGATTAGCATCTCTAACCAAGACTTCTCTGCTTAATGTGATATTGGATCCATGTTTTCTACTATGCCAAAAACAGTTTATGATTCTTTGAAACTAGACATGGATAAATTGTCATCTATCATGAAAATGCTAATGGAGATATTTCAGAGGTTAAAGGAAAGGTAAAAGAGGTCCAAGTTGCATATCTCCATAGGGTTGCACCGATGGATTTCTTCGTCATGGAGCCAAACCAAAGCAACATCGTGCTTGGGAGGGACTTCCTCCGAGCTATGAAAGGCTTCATTGATATTGGTAACGGGCACATACGCTTACGCGGTAAGGATAAAGGTAAGTACCATTTCCTAGGAAGAAGAAGAATGAGCTTGTTGAAAATCAAATTTGAAGGTTTTTATGACTCCGATGATCTCGGAGACCTTTGATTCTTCTTTTTCCTTATGCCTAGATTAAAGGCATAAAAGAAAGCGCTTGTTGGGAGGCAACCCAAGATGTTTTTACTTCTGTTTTTAGTGGTCTTGATGATTGTTACTACTGTAGAAACATCATTCTATCTTTACTTTCAAGCTTTGTGCCAAGTTATATCGTCTTATGATAAGGGAAGCAAAAGTTGTGACATGTTGTCCAGAAAACAGATTCCGTCTGCTTGACGGAAAAAATCGAAACAAATCACCCGTTCATATTTTTGAGCTGATTTTTTTACACAACATTCTATATACAGTTTTGAAACTTTCGTCTGTTCTGAGTTTTTTTATTTGAGTTGCAGAAGTGCGCGAAAAAATTCTCTACTACGTGTTGTTCTGTTTTTCACAGATTCTGCCACGTTTTGCCTTTCCTTACTTTTGCAAACCTTAAGCTTGCTTTTTCTTTGAAAAAAACTTTTGGAAATCTTGAGAAACAGTAGCTATTCAAGAATATCTTTATATCCAGTGGGGAAAAATTATTTTATTAAGGGTACTAACCTCTCTAATCAGCTTATGATGAGTTGTGTATGAAGGGGTTTTTCAAGTGTGTGAGGGAAGATGATGAAAGAAGATCCAGGAGTGTCAAACGCTCAAGCTTGGGGATGCCCCCATGCATTCCCAATAAATATTCAAGGAGACTCAAGCGTCTAAGCTTGGGGATGCCCCCGTGCATCCCCTTCTCCATCAACAATCATCAGTTCGTCCTTCGTCTCACTATATTTTTATCACTTTATGCGTTGTGCTATGCTTGGACCGTCTCGCTCTTAGGTTTCCTTTTCCTTTTTATTTAGTTTTGCTTTCTGTTCATAACAAGTTAGACCCCAGCTTACTTTGTGTGGGAGATAAACACGCTCCACTCCAATCTAGAACACATCATAGGATTTTCATGCCTATCTTTTCTCTGTTGTGTGTTCTTTATCTTTTCGTAGCTGCTGCCATGTTTAGGTTTAGTTTTAGTTTTTTCCTTTAGCAAGAACCCTGGCCTTTGTTTAGTTTGTTGATGGAACCCTCTTTAGTTTTCATGTTTATCTTGTTACGAGAGTTGGTTTTTGCACTGAGTTGTGTCTTCTCTTGAAGTAGGTAATTGAGGTTGCTATTCGATTGTAGTAGTAACTTGCAATAGTTTTGGGGTATTGTTGCGAATAATGTTTGAACTTTAGGTGTCAAGAGCTCTAGCCTATTAGTGATAGGTTTCATATTTTGGGCAATCCATATTTATTTTCAAAACCTACAAAAACTAGTTGAGAACTCTAGCTACTAGATGGATCACTAATCTTTGGAGGGATCGGATATTAGAGTACACTCACGTACCATGAGTCGAGGATGCGCAAGGATAACCAAAGCCCCATACACTCCTCCTCGGGGTACTTGTCTCTTTGTGAACCTCCTTATCAGATTTAGAGTTACTGATAATAAGTGTATGAGTTCTTCGGACTAATGTAAGAATTGAAAGTTGACACTTCCACCTCCTCATATTTGCTAGCCTCTTCGGTACCGTGCATTGCTCTCTTCTCACTGCGAGAGTTGGAGTCCACCTTCGCCGGTGCATCCAAACCCTTGGCATGATACGCTCTGTCATCATAAACCTCCTTATATCTTTCCTTAAAACAGCCACCATACCTACCTATCAAGGCACTTCCATAGCCTTTCCGAGATATATTGCCATGCAACATCCACCTCTTCATGACTTGATCTTCATGTCATACATGTTCCTGCTACACTGGCAGAGGCATACATTTGCATACATCATGATAGCTACATCTTCTTTATGTTTGAGTACCTTGTAAAGTGTGAAGATCTTCTATACCTTCTTGTAAAATAGAGTGTTTCCCTTAAGTGAGGAAAAGATCCCAAAGAGGACAAATTAAAAGATACCAAAGAGGAGAAATGAGAGTTAAATAGAAAGAGGCATTGAGGCCACAAAAAAATACAAATAAAATAGAAAAAATAGAAAAAGAAATAAAGGGAGAGAAAGGGGAAACACTATAATTCCTTTTGAAAGATCCACACTCGTACTCCCTCTTATCCTTGTACTCCATAGAGATGATCATTTTTCATATAGCTATGTGGGGACCTTCACACTATAGAACTTGGCTTGCATATTCCAAGGATGAGCCTCCTCAAACGAGCTCTAGGTCTTCATGAGCGAGCAAGTTGGATGCACCCCCACTAGTTCCATTGGAGAGCTTTTCTTAGCTCATATGTGCATCCGTTGCATGGCAATCCCTACTCCTCACATCATATCTATCATTTGGCTCTCTCGCCTATGATTGTCCTCATTGATGTGAGCCTTTCTCACCCTTTTTGCCTTCCTCCTCCACCATATTTCTCTCTTTGCCATTGATACGTCCCAAACGTATCTATAATTTCTGCTTTCTACATGCATGTTTTGTGTGACTTTGCCATGTTTTGCTTGAACTTTCATACACTTTTTATCATATTCGGACTAACCTATTAACTCAGTGCACCCAGTTGCCAGTTCCTGTTTTTCTACTGTTTTTTGTATTTCAGGTTTTCCGGCCATTAAAAGTGCCCAATAAATCCCCGAAAAATTATATAAAAAATCAGCGTCACGGAAGCTTCTGGAATAACCAAGATATGGCATGAGGGCTACCACCGGGGGCCCAGGAGGGTCCCTGGCGCGGCCCCACCTTAGGCCGCGCCAGGAGGCCTCCTGGCTTCCTGGTGGCCCCCCTCGGTGCCCCCTTCGCCTATATTTACCCCCCATGACGAAAACCCCTAATATCGATCTGCTATTCTCGTTCTCCTCTCTGTTCCGCCGCCACCGCCGTTTCAAGATCGGGGCTGCCACGAGAAGCTGCCCCGACACCCTGCCGGAAGGAGGAATCCCCTCCGGGAGACCATCCATCGCCAGGGACCCCTCCCGGATGTGCCGTGCGTAATCCCCCTTGGACCATGGGTCCGTGACCAGTAGCTATGTGATGTACTCCTGCCCTCTTTGTGCTTCCACTTTCGAGACCTCATGAGCTGCCTCACATGATCGAGGCACTTTTGTAGTTTTCTATGTTGCTATGCTGAGTTTGCTGGGATCTGATGGATTATGCGATTATGTTCAGATTGTGATGAGTAATATATTTGGTTATCTTTTATATTTGTGTTCTTTAGTAAATTCTTGCATGTTCTCCTTTGCCGTATTTTACTTTGGCCAAGTGATTTGTTGCAACTCCAAGAGGGAGCGTTATGCTTTATTGTGGGTTCAGCCCCTTGATGTCTAGCTTGAGTGAAAGAAACATGAGACTAGGGGATGTGATGTTGCCACCAGGGACAAAACAACGGTGCTTGTACTTGCGGGTGCAAGGATTGTTTACTTTACGCATGGTTCTTTTAATGAAGTTGTCTGTTGCTTTGAGTTTACACTTTGGTTGGGATTCACAACTTAATACCAGCGAGATGTTCTGGATAGATATCTCAAGGTGGATGATTCGTAGTAGATGAAGATGGATTTCGGTCTACTTACCTTGGCGTACTGCCCATTGCTTTTGATCCTCTTCCTTTCTTTTGTAGCATAGTTAGCATTGAGGTGCGTTTATAATCCTGTCAATTGCCCAGCTGTGAGTTTTTTACGTCGCTAGCACTTTTATCGTCTTTTGGGAGAGAGACATCACTAGTGAACATCACGGGACCCCGGTCCATATCCACATCATTGTTTACACTTTTAATTTACTTTCAGTTCTTACTTTCAGTTGCCACTATTATTATCTCTTGCGTTGATCCTTTGTAAACAGCAAGGCCGGAGGAATTGACAACTGCCGCTGATTGTGATGACCCCATGGGGGCCTGGCATCTTCAGCTTAAGGTAGGCGTAGTGAGGCACTGCCATGAAGCGGGCGAAGGCTGGTCGTCCGAGGATTGTGTGGTACTGCGACTTCGAGTCGACCACTTCAAAGTCTAGGATATCCTTGCGGAAGTTGGTCGCATCGCCAAAGACCACTTCCAGACTTATTTTTCCCAGAGGGTAGACTGCTTTTCCTGGCACAATCCCGTGGAAGGTTGTGCTTGAGGGTTTCAGCGCGGATCTCTGGATTAGCATTTCTTCAAGTGTTCTTGTGAAGATGATGTTGATCCCGCTGCCGCCATCCATGAATACTCGTGACATGTCGTAGTTCCCAATTCTAGCCACGAGCACGAGCGCGGCATGTCCTAGCCGAGGGATGGCAGGCGGGTGGTCCAACCGAGAAAAGGTAATATATGTCTCGGACCCGCGCAAGTGCTCCGGGACAGCGGGGTGTGAGGAGGCTGTGAGGAAGACTTGTCTTGTGACCTGCTTCTGTTGCCTATTTGAAGGCCTGCCTTCTTGTATCATGTAGATCCTGCCGTGGGCTTCTGGGTACTGCTCCTCTGCATCTGGTGTCCTGCACCATTGCTGGATTGTGGCCACTTGCCTTGCTGGTAGGGGAGGGGCTGGTGGTGCGTCGTAGGCGATGGGCCCAACTGCTATGCTCGCGAGTGGCTGGGCCGCTGTTGTCGCGGATCGGCTTTTTTCCTCCGCCAACTCATTGAAGCTTCTCCAGTTCCTGAGGGTGTGTCCTGATCTGAGCTCCCCTCGTTCATTTCTGAATCTGTGTATCGAGCACGATCCGTCGAGTTGTTCTTTGGCCGAGCGGTATGCTCTAGTGCTGTCGCGCGGCTGCCTCGTCCTCCAGTCTCGTTTCTGAGCTTGGGGCGCGTCTTTGAGGTTGTCTCTGCGCTGTATTCTGCTATCGTCACGATGCCTGCCATCTCTGTCGTCTGGGAAGCCGGCGGCGACCATGTCGGGTCCTCTGTCATCGTAGAAACTGCGCCTGGGTCGCTTCCTTCGATGGCCGAGTCCTCTTTCTCCGTTGTGGTAGTCATAGTCGTGTTCTGAGCGTGCGATGTGGATTTCCGTTTCGTTGCGAACGGAATCCTCGCCGTCCGCCCAGCTGTTGGCTTGCTCCAGCAGCCGTGCGAGTGTTCGTACTTTCATCTGCCCGAGCTGTTCCTTGAATTCGATGCGCTGCAGGCCTCGCCTGAACGCGTCGATTGCGCTTTCGTCTGATATGTCTTCTGCTGAATTCTTGAGTATGGTCCACGGCTGGATGTAGGTTCGCATGGTTTCTCTGGTTCCTTGCTTGCATGCCCGCAGCTCCTCGAGCGATGTCGGTCTCTTGTATGTGGATTTGAAGTTTTCTATGAAGGCTTCACGGAACTGCCTCCATGAGCTGATGGATCCTCGCGGGAGATTCTCCAACCAGTGTCGTGCCGAGCTCTCGAGCATGAGCTGCACATACTGCATTGCCGTGACGTTGGTCCCTCGCTGGAACTTGACTGTTGTTAAGTAGTCGTCGAGCCACGCCTCTGGCTCCTCGAGTCCATTGTATTTGAGCGTTGTGGAGTTCAATTTGAACCCGCTCGGCATTCGCGTCTCGTATATGGAACGCATGAAGCATAGTGCTCCGCATGGCTCGATTTCTTTGTCGAAGGCTTCTTCGTCCGAGTACTCTTCGCGTGCTGCGCGTCTTTGTCTGCTGCGGTTGACTTTGTTCTATGTGATGTCGTCGCGCGCGTCTCGTCGACTGCTGCGGCGCCTGTTGTCGTTGTCGTCGCTGTCGTGCTTCCTGTTTTTGCCGGAGCGTTTGCGCCAGTCGTCGCTGCTGTCGTCGTCATCGGGTGAGCTAGGGTCCCTGTCTGGTGTCCTTGCACGGGTTGGTCGCCTTGCACTTGATTTTTTGGGTGCTGAGGCGGCGATGGCGTCTTTCATTATCTGCAAGGCTATTGAAGTGTTGCGGTCCGGTCTGTTCTGCCTATTTTTCTGGGCGCGAGACAGGTAGTCTCGAGCGCTTATGAGGGCTTCTGCTGGTGTGAGGGGTTCCTCTTCGTCTTTCTCCTCTTCTAGCTTGAAGTCGTCGTCGAGCTTCCGGACCACCCTCTTCTTGTCTGTTCGTCGCAGGTTGCGGAATTTCGATTTATTGCGGAGGGGGGAACCGCGATCCGGAGAGTCGTCCCTTGGGGGTGGCTTGCAATTGCTTTTCTGCTCGGCGGCCACCTTTTCTTTCTTTTCTAGCTCTAGGCTCTGTTGTCTCGCTCGCTGGGTTAGCTCGCTTGCCAATTTGTTGTATGCCTTGAGCTCGTCTCTTGTTGCGCTTGACGGTAGTAACTTCCCGTGTTCGACTGCGTCCTTTACTCTGGCCATTGATTCTTTGGACAGGTAGATTCGCTCTTTGGGTGGGTCGTCCACCGCCGCACTCGGGGTTTTTTGCTTACTGCTTGATGGCTTGTCGCCTTTGTGGTTGCTCTGTTCTTGTCCCTGTGGTATTTTCGTTGGTATGCTTCCCACTTCTCCCAGCTTCACGACGATCTTACCGGCGGTTCTGGGTGCTTTTGTGTTGTCGTTGGCTTGGCGAGTGTTCCAGTCGTCGTCTTGGCCCTCGCCGTTTGCTGGTGGTGCGTCGACTTCTGCCATGAACACCTGGGATGGTATCCTGGCCGCCTTATTGCTTGTGTGTGTGATGCTTCTTTTCCAGGCCGAGGGTTCGCCCGAGCGATCGTGGGTGATGTGTAGCCTTGGTTTGGGTGGGCAGTCGCGCCTGGCTCGAAGGGTGGCCGCGCGGGTGGCGGCTGCGTCGATTGCTGCTGTAGATGTCGTCGTGGGTGCTCGGATGACGTCCGTGAGGCGGAGGGCGCCCCGGTGGTTGATGTAGATCCGATATGATCCGAAGATCAGGTTGATGCCGGAGCGTAGGTCGGCAAAAACTGGTCGGAGAGTCAAGAGGTGAGCCGTGAAGCCGAGGGACCCAAACAGATCGGAATTCGCCTGGATCGTCGGATCGAAGGGTGCTGGTGAAGTCATCGCGTCGACGGGTGTTGAAGATGCTGGTGAGGCCGCCGAGATCGCGTTCCCAACCTGTGCGGTTCCCACAGACGGCGCCAATTGACGGGGATGTCCCCCGGCAAATCCCATGGTCAAGGACCATGGGTTAGTCATGAGAGGCATATGTTGGACGATAGCTCGTTGGCTAACAGGAGGATACGTTCTTGATCGATATTATTGCTTGGAGATGATGATTACAGGGGAGCCAAGGCTAGTGTGCACAAGGCTAGGGTTACATATTGTGTATTGCTTGTCCCCTGACGTCTCCCCTCCAAGCCCTTATATACTAGGCTAGGTCTCGGGGAGTCCTTCCTAGATTACAGATGAGGTTTCCTAACCATGATCTTGTTCCGTACGGCAAGTTTGCACCTTCCTTATGAGTCGCGGACTCCTACGTCGGTGCCACTAGTGGGCCAAGGCTTGGCCCAGGCGGCATCTTCGCGGGCCTTCTGTCTTCGGGTATACCGGGTAGGCTCATCCGTAGGAGTCGTGGGGTCACCCCCTCGTCAGGACGCCTCCCGGATGTGCCGTAAGTATCCCCCCTTGGACCATGGGTCCGTGACCAGTAGCTATATGATGTACCTCTCCCCTCTTTGTGCTTCCACTTTCGAGACCTCGTGAGCTGCCTCACATGATCGAGACACTTTTGTAATTTCAGCTGTTGCTATTCTGAGTTTGCTAGGATCTGATGGATTATGAGACTATGTTCAGATTGTGATGAGTAATATATTTGGTTCTTCTCTTTTATATTTTGTTCTTGAGTAAATTCTTGCATGTTCTCCATTGCAGTATTTTGCTTTGGCCAAGTAGTTTGCTTGCAACTCCAAGAGGGAGCGTTATGCTTGATTATGGGTTCAGCCCCCTGATGTCTAGCTTGAGTGACAGAAACATGAGACTAGGGGATGTGCTGTTGCCACCAGGGATAAAACAACGATGCTTGTACCCGCGGGTGCAAGGATTGTTTAGTTTACGCAAAGTTCTTTTAATGCAGTTGTTTGTTGCTTTGAGTTTACACTTTGGATGAGATTCGCAACTTAATACCAGCGGGATGTTCTTGATAGATATCTCAAGGTGGATGATTCGTAGTAGATGCAGTTGGATTTCGGTCTACTTACCTTGGCGTATTTCCCATTGCTTTTGAGCCCTTCCTTTCTTTGTATCATAGTTAGCATTGCGGTGCCTTCATAATTTTGTCAATTGCCCAGCTGTGATTTGTTTACCTCGCTAGCATTTTTATCGTCTTTTGGGAGAGAGACATCACTAGTGAAAATCACGGGACCCCGGTCCATCTTCACATCACTGTTTACGCCCTTAGTTTACTTTCAGTCTTTACTTTCAGTTCCACTTTTATCTCTTGCGTTGATCATTTGTAAATAGCAAGGCCGGAGGAATTGACAACTCCTCTGTACTCGTTGGGAACAAAGTTATTTGTTGTGTGTGCAGGTCCAGGCGAAGTTAGCAACCTCGGCGCCACTATTCACTTTACCACCTTCTTGTATCTCTGCGAGTCCTACGGGAGACAAACCCTATCCTCTACATAGGGGAAATTCTGCTGCTACGCTACATCTCACCTTCCACTTGGGGTAACCAATGAGGAGAGAGAGAAGTATCTTCCTTGCTAGCATCAAGCAATTTCTGGCGCCGTTGTCGGGGACTCCAGTCTACAAGATAGGGGAGTTGCACACTATCTTTTATCTTTGCTTTTTAGTCTTGTTAGTTTATCTTTCAGTTTTTACTTTTGTGTCCTTTATCAAAAATCCCAAAAAAAATAGTATGTTTAGTTCCTTACTTTTTTGAAGCTTTTAAACTGAAGGGTAAAACACCCCCAGCATTTTATTAATGCCACACAATATTTACATAATTTACAACAAATCTTCAAAAAAATTGGCCCTCAAGGGGGCAAAAAGTCAATCCATCTAAGTAATTCATCTTTAAACCTAGATTTGATCCTGTAACTAAGCAAAGTGAGGTCATGGATGAAGCCCATTTTCCACTTTGCAAAGGATGGCCTCTCATGTTTGAAGCATTTGGCATTCCTGACCATCCAGATATTCCACCAGGCAGTGAACACAACCTCAGCAAAGAAAGGTTTCTGAAAAGCCTCTCTAGCCGTTGTTGCTACCTGCACCACATCAGTCCCCAATGACCAGTCAATTTGAAGATATGTCCATATCCTAGCACTGAAGTTACATTGGAAGAACAGATGATCTCGGGTCTCCAGGTGTTGAGTGGGGCATAACACACATTATGGCCCATCCTCAATGTTCCAGTGCCTTATGATGATCATGTCCTTGGTGGTTAGACGATCCATAATCACTAGCCATGCAAAAACTTTTGTTTTGAGGATGTAGCAAGATTTCCAGATCCAATTGAACAGAGGGTTGGATTGGATAGGAGCATGAACCATGGTATAAAATTTCTTAGCAGTATAGGGTTCCTTAGAACTATGACTCCATGTGCAGCAATCTGAAACCAACTGTGAAGTGTGATTTTGAAGTATCAAGGTTAGCTCCATGAGCTCCTCATAGGCCTGAGCAGAAAGTGGCAGATTGAACAATTCAGTGAGCTCGGTTGTACCAAAAACCTCCTGGACAGAAATCAGAGGATCTTTAGCATAGGAAAACAATCTAGCAAATTTATTAGCTAGCAATCTATTCATCTGTTCTATGATTCTATCCATTGATCCTGCCACAACAAAACAGAATCCCCAGGGCCTATCTGGATCTTGGAAACAGCCACAAAACTATCCATGTATTTGGCTACATCCCTCCACCAAAAGGAACCACAGAGCTCAGTTGCATGAGGTACTCTTTGATGATAGTATGAGTTCCAGATGAGAGCCACCCAGGGCACCTCCTCTTTGTTATAAAATTTCTTCAGATGCTTCATAAGCAGTGCCTGATATTGCAGTTGCAAATTTAAGATACCCAGACCCCCTTTGTTTTTGGGTCTGCAAACCAGCTCCCAAGCAGCCAGAGATTTACCAGAGTCCTGTCCATATTTCCTCCACAGGCACTGTCTCTGTATCCTTTCAAGGGTTTTAATTATACCAATGGGTATATGCAGAGAGCAAAGGAAATATATGGGCATGGAGGAGATGACTGAATTCAATAACTGTAATTTCCATCCCTGAGTAAGAAAGCAAGAGCTAGCAGTAAGTCTTCTCTCCATGCAGTCAACCAGAGGAAGAAGATCCACCATTTTAGGTCTAGTGGTTCCAATTGGAAGGCCCAGGTAAGTGAAGGGCAATTTCCCCATTTGACACCCAAAAGAAGCAACCAATTGGGAGAGTGTAATCTCATCAATGTTAATGGGGATCATTGATGATTTGTTGTAGTTGATCTCTAGGCCAGTTGTCTCAAAAAAACTCTGTAGAGCCTCTTTCAACACCAAAACTTGTTGAACATCAGCATGCAGCACCAAGATGGTATCATCAGCATATTGCACTACAGGGTAATCAGTGTCATGGCAAGGAATAGGTAAGATGAGGAGTCCCTTTTGGAGAAGATCATTGATCACTGATTGCAACAAGTCAGCAGCAAGGACAAAAAGTATGGGGTGACAAAGGATCACCCTGCCTAACTCCTCTTCTGCATTTAAACTGTCTCCCAGGAATTCCATTAAGCAGGACAGATGAGGACCCACTCTCCAACAGCTGCTGCACCCAGATCCTCCATTTCAAGGGAAACCCTTTATGTTTGAGAATATCAAGGATAGCAGTGTGCTCAATGGAATCAAAAGCCATTTCAAAGTCAATTTTGAGCAGCAGAATTGGTCTCTTAGACTGGTGACACTGATGCAGATATTCCATAGTCCAAGCAATGCAGTCCTGAATAGATCTGTCCTTGATAAAGCCATACTGATTTTTGTGAATGCATCTTCTAATATCCTTTTGTAGTCTACTTGCAGCCATCTTAGTGAGGAACTTAATACCAACACTAGGGAGAGAAATAGGTCTGAAATCATTCACAGTTTCAGGGATAGCTTTCTTAGGAATTAAGGTGATGTAAGAACCATTGAGACCCTCCAGGTGGGCAGTGCCATTGTGAAACTCAGCAGCCAAGTTATAAAAATCATTGCAAATGATAGGCCAACAGGTTTTAAGAAATTCCCATTGAAGCCATCAGGCCCTGGTGATTTATCAGTGGGCATGAATTTCACAGTGTCATCCATTTCCCTTTTACCAAAATGATCCACAAGTGAATCCAAATCCTCCACATGAGGCAATAAGGCATGAAGATCACAACTCATTACAATGCCTTTGGCCACACCCATCCTGTTCTTGAAAGCTGACCAGAAAGTAGCAGCAATTGTATCATGATGATCACAAACAGTTCCATCAGGCAAGTTCAGAGAGTGTAACATCCCAAAATTCTTGGAATGTTAATAAAATTAAATAGATAATGATTGTTTGCTTGATGAGTTTGATTTTCTCTGGGATTTTTTATTTGGAGTTTATTGAATGTCGTGGTAATACCTAAGGTATACCCTCACGCACCTTATATCAAGGGGTATCCTTAGTCTTACCATCACTTAAGAAACACTCATAAAACAAAAAACACGAAACTCCTTCCCCTCTTCTACTTCCGAATAAGAAACTGCTCGGACGAACTCAAGCCCTTCCGAGTGATTAGCTTACTCGAAAGACATCACCAGTACGGAAGAAACCTTACTCGGACAAGGTTACTTCCGAGTAGAACATCACTCGGAGCAAGGTGTTACTATCCGAGTAAAGGCGCTACTCGGAAGAAGAGAAGACCGAGCTGCATGGCATTCGGACAGCAAGAAGAGAAGCTGGAGTTACAAGTCATTAAACCCACAGACGTTACCCCTACTTGAATGACAGTAATGGGGAGGTGTTTCTCATTGTAATAATAGCTACTATTAACCCTGTAATCAGAACTCACTACTGGACAGTGAAGGGACGGGGCGTACTCTATATAAGCCCATCCCTTCACCCCAGGAAGAGGGGGGACGTTAGAACATATACCAAGAAAAATACCCCAAGACACTTGGGACAGGAGTAAGGTTGTTATCTCTGAGGAGAGGCCTAACCTGTATAATCTCTCCCGGTGTCACCATCTTTGTGTACAGATCCTCATAGCTCCGTTATTACCCCTATATCTATTGTTGAACATATTACCACAACAATTGGCGCCCACCGTGGGGCTGAGCTGATCAGCAACCGCAAAGATGGGATTCTTTTCGTTTTCCTCGTCATCCTGCGGCCCTCAACTCATCCGCGGCGAGAAGTTCTCTTTTGGATCGTTGGCCTTTGTGGCTGACGATTCTGCTTGGCTGGCGGATGCGCCGCTCCAAGCACAGTTGTTGCCTTTAAGAGGCGGTGTGCACTTTCGAGCCGATGAATCGGGAACCCTTCGCCTCTAGTTACCAGGTCTTCCTCAAGCCCAAGCCATATTGCCTGTTCATCGCAAGAAGAAGAGGTCGGGCCTCCCGCGTGTTCCCTATCGAAACAAATCCCGCCCAATCCAGCAGGTGGCAGTCATTGACTCAGTGGAGTCGGTGCAGCAGGCCATCAGTGAGTTAATCGCGAAGGAGGGACCGACACCATCTCTGATGCACATCTTCAACTCTGAAGACGACGAAGACCTTCTGATGTCAGATTCGGAACCAGAAGGCGAACAAGAAGGGAGCAATGGTACTCCCGTCACTATGGCTGAAGTTTGTATGGCCGAAACTCCCCCATCTCAGGCGTCGCCGGCTAGAGAGGGGGGAGATAGGACCAATGAAGCAGCTCGGGGCAATGATGAGATTCCACTCGGAGAACGTCGGCGAACATCCACTTTCAGACGTCTAGAACTCGGAGGTTCGAGTCGGCGACCCCTTAATCGGGAAGAACAAGGGACGGCCGAGATAGCAGAGAGAGTGTTGCAAACCCCTATAGATACATCAACTCCGGAAGGGCAGCATTTGGAAGCGGCCAGGTTAACCAATTTAGCTGAGCGACAACGACTATCCGAGTTACAAAATACATTGGAGCACCAGGCTCGTGAAGTAGCCCGTCTTAAGCAGAGTAGAACCAGTCGGCAATTACGGGGGATTGGTGAAAATCAACCCTTCCGAGCTCTGGATACCCCAATGGAGAATCTAATAGCAGCCACTCAGATCGCAAACTCCTTGCAGCCGAGCGGTTCAGCAGCCGAAGGAATAGAACATTTAGCATTCTTGCTGCAAAAGGCAGTAGAGCAGAATGCTGATGTCAGTCAATCACTACAGCGAGTCGACTCTCAGCCACCCCTCACAGGCACCTCTCAATCCGTTTATACCCCTCGGAAAAACAGAAATCATTCACCTCACAACCGGGAAAATCCTCATGATGAATATCGCCATGAGCAGTTTCGTAATCCGGAGTTCCGAAGAGGTGATGAGTTCACAGCTCGGGGGAGAGACCAAGAGTTCGCAGCTCGGAGACGAGGTGATGAGTTGACATCTCGGAGGAGAAACCAAGAGTTCGTAGCTCGGAGAAGGGGTGATGACTACACGGCTCGGAGGAGAGACCAAGAGCAGCTCCGAATGGATCATCGAGAGGAAAGATATCGAGACATTGATGACGACGCCCGAAGCTATCTGGTTCAGAATCGAGTAGATCACGCGAGGATGTATCGCCAAGACCAAGCTAGTTATCCGATGGCTACGGGTCCTGTCTGTTTCAGCGAAAGGATCAGATCAACCTCAATCCCTCCTCGTTTCAGGATAGCGCAAGGGGTAGAAAAATACCGAGGTGATGCCAAGCCACAAACGTGGTTGGATGACTACAGAATAGCAGTCCAGATAGGAGGTGGTGGAGACGAGATAGCCATGATGCACCTTCCTCTGATGCTGGATGGCTCAGCTCGGACATGGCTAAACCAGCTCCCACCAAACAGCATTTGGACATGGGAAGACTTGGTCAGGGTTTTTGTCAAGAAGTTTGAAGGAACCTACAAGAGACCAGGAGGGTTGACCGAGTTACAGTTGTGCATCCAAGGTCATAATGAGCCTACTCGAGAATACATTCAGAGATGGATCACTCTCCATAATTCAGTGGAAGGAGTTTCCGAGTTCCAGGCTATTCATGCCTTTAAACAAGGTGTTAAGTACAAAGAGTTAAGTTTGAAGCTGGCAAGATCTCCTGATGTCACTTCACTGGGCAGATTGATGGAAATCGCAAACAAGTATGCTAATGGGGAAGAGGAAATTCGGCAAAAAACCCAGCAGTATCGAAATACTAGCTCAGCATCCAACCCTAAGAAAAAGAATGGAGGTGGAACCGGTAAGCGAAAAGCAGAAGGGGCTCCTACAGATGCCGAATTGGTGGCAGCTGCAAATACAGTAGGCATCCACAGCAAAAATCAGTCAAGAAAGGAGTGGAAACCTCGCCAAAAGAAGCCTTCAAATGATGACGACATCCTGAATCAGCCTTGTCCTCTTCACACCACCCAAGACGCGGAAGGAAAGACAGTTTTCCCAAAACACACGGCTAGGCAATGCCGACTAATCAAGAGAGCCGCAAAAAATGCAAAAGTAGGGCCCCAGCAGGACAAGGGAAAGAAAAAGGAAAGAAGCCCAGATCTAGATAGTGAAGGTTTTCCTCGGGAAGACGGAGTATTGGTAATTTTTGCAGGACGAGAATAAAAAAGAATTGAAAAATTAAGGTTCAGAGAGGTTAACGCCATGGCTCCCGCTGTTCCGAGTTATATGAAATGGGCGAATACTCCGATTACGTTTGATCAGTCGGACCACCCTCCTCATATCCCTCATCCTGGAAGACATGCTTTGATAGTGGACCCCTTGGTGGAAACAGGAAAGGGCAATTTTAGGTTAAGGAATGTCTTGATGGACGGAGGCAGTGGCATAAATCTTTTATATGCTAGTACCTTAAGGGATATGAACATTCCGATGTCCAAACTCAGTAACAGTTACTTGGAATTTCATGGGATCATCCCAGGAAAGAAAGCGTTTTCTCTAGGCATGATTTCTCTAAATGTGGTTTTCGGTACACCTGATAATTTTCGGAAAGAGAGGATTACCTTTGAAGTAGTTGACTTTCCGAGTGCTTATCATGCGCTACTCGGACGTCCCGCTTATGCAAAATTCATGGCGATTCCTTGTTATGTCTATTTGAAGCTGAAGATGCCCGGTCCTAAAGGTGTGATCACTATATCCGGAAACTATAAACAAGCAGAAGAATTGTTCCAGAAAGGATCACTCATAGCCGACCAACAAATGGCAGAAGTCGAGTTTGCCGAGTTGAAGAAAACAGTTGATGCATCCGAGCTGATACAACCAAAGAAGTCATCTTCATTTGAGTCAGCAGGGGAGACCAAAAAAGTGCGGATACATCCTTCCGATGACAGCAAATACACCAACATCGCCACCGATTTGGACCCTAAATAGGAACTCGAGCTCATCAACTTCCTCCGTGAGAATTGGGACATTTTTGCGTGGAAGCCATCTGACATGCCTGGAGTCCCAAGGGAGTTGGCTGAGCAAAAATTACGAGTTGATCCAAAAGCAAGACCAGTAAAAGAGTCCCTTAGGCGTTTTTCATCGGAAAAAAGAAAAGCTATCGGACAAGAGATAGCAAGATTGCTAGCAGCTGGATTCATCAGGGAAGTGTTTCACTCCGAGTGGTTAGCAAATCCCGTGATGGTTCCAAAGAAAGATAAAACTTGGAGAACTTGTGTTGATTTCCGTCATCTCAACAAAGTTTGCCCGAAGGATCACTTTCCTCTTCCTCGCATTGATCAAATTGTGGATTCCACATCTGGATGCGAAAGACTATGTTTCCTCGATGCATACTCGGGCTATCATGAAATCCGATTATATGAACGTGATGAAATACTAACCGCATTTATAACTCCTTTTGGATGTTTTTGTTATATCACCATGCCATTCGGACTTAAAAATGCAGGAGCTACATATCAACGCATGATGCAGAATTGTTTGATTTGGCAAATTGGCAAAAATGTTGAAGTATATGTTGATGACATTGTAATCAAATCAGCTGAAGGAAATAGCTTGTTGGCCGACATGGTCGAAACCTTTCAGAGTCTGCGATCTTATAGCATCAAATTGAATCCTGAAAAGTGTGTATTTGGTGTACCAGCAGGAAAACTACTCGGATTCATGGTCTCTGAGAGAGGGATCGAAGCTAATCCTGAAAAAATAGCAGCAATTCAAAATATGAAACCTCCTCAGAAACTCCGAGATGTCCAGAAATTAACAGGGTGTCTCGCAGCACTCAGTCGATTCATTTCCCGACTTGGAGAGAAAGCACTCCCCCTCTATCAGCTAATGAAAAAATTGCCAAACTTCAAGTGGACTGAAGAAGCTCAAGTGGCCTTCGAAGAATTGAAAAAACAATTGTCAACTCGGCCAGTTCTCGCAGCACCAAAGGATAAGGAGCCACTCTTGTTATACATCGCCGCCACAAGCCAAGTCGTTAGCATAGCTATAGTGGTGGAAAGAGAGGAGGAAGGAAAAACACAGAAGGTTCAAAGACCTGTGTATTTCATCTCCGAAGTCCTCACACCATCCAAGCAACGATATCCTCATTACCAAAAGTTGGCAATGGGAATTCACGTGGCATCTCAAAAGCTGGCTCATTACTTCGAGGACCACTCGGTCACAGTAATCTCAGAAGCTCCTCTGGCCGAGATAATGAACAATAGATATGCCACAGGCAGAATTGCAAAATGGGGATTAGACCTCTTACCTTATGATATCCAGTACCAGCCCAAAAAAGCCATTAAATCACAGGCTCTGGTAGATTTCTTGGCCGAATGGACAGAAGCACAAAGCATCCCACAACCAATCCCTGAGCACTGGACTATGTTTTTTGATGGATCAAAGATGTTAAATGGGGCAGGAGGAGGAGTAGTATTGGTATCCCCAAAAAAGGATGAAATGAGATTTGTCCTCCAAATCCATTTCCCCGCAACAAACAACGAAGCCGAGTATGAGGCCCTTCTGTATGGATTACGGATGTCCATTTCACTCGGAATCAGAAGGTTGATGATTTTTGGAGATTCCGATCTAGTGATTAACCATGTCATGAAAGAATGGGACATACGAAGCGCAACAATGACAACCTATTGCGTAGCAGTCAGGAAACTGGAGAAAAAATTTGATGGGCTAGAGCTCCATCATATCCCGAGGTCCCAAAACCAAGCAGCAGATGATCTAGCCAAGTTAGGATCCACTCGGGGTCAAATCCCCTCAGGAATCTATCTAGAATGCATACACGCACCAACCATAAAAGAAGACCCTTACTCGGACGCTGATCCAAGCATGCTACCAGATGGGAACATTCCAAACAAAGAAGATATTCCTGCAGTGGTAGATATTGTTTTTGACATAGAAATGATTCCTCCCGAATGGTCCTTGCCCATTTTGAGATACTTACAAAAGCAGGACTTGCCCGAGGAGGAAGTGCAAGCCAAACAAGTAATACGAAAAGCAAAATCCTACTCAGTGATAAACAACGAGCTATACAGAAATAGTGTCACAAAGCTCCCCCAACGATGCATCTCGGAAGAAGAAGGCCGACTCTTCTTACAAGACATACACTCCGGTGAATGCGGTCACCATGCGTCAAGTCGGACACTTGTGGCCAAAGCCTTCCGAGCTGGATTCTTCTGGCCGAGTGCTTTAAGAGATGCCAAGAACATTATTGATCACTGCAGGGGGTGCCAGTTCTATGCCAACCAGCCGCACAAGCCAGCTTCCGAATTGAAAACAATACCCTTAGCTTGGCCTTTTGCTACATGGGGGTTGGACATGATTGGGCCCTTGAAAACAGGCACATCCGGGTTCACGCACATCCTAGTAGCCGTGGACAAGTTTACAAAATGGATAGAGGCAAAAACAATAAAAAGTTTGAAATCAGCCACAGCAGTCAACTTCATTCGAGGTATTGTGCATCGTTTTGGCGTCCCTCATGACATAATAACTGACAACGGAACGAATTTTAATTCAGCCGAATTCAAACAGTTTTTCTGGAACATGGGCACTAGAGTAAACTTCGCCTTAGTAGCACACCCTCAATCCAATGGTCAGGTGGAACGAGCAAATGGGTTAATCTTGAAAGGAATCAAACGACGTCTCATGCGGGAGTTGAAGGAAGCAGCCGGAGCATGGGTCCAAGAGCTCCCCTCAGTATTATGGGGACTAAGAACAACTCCGAACCGATCAACTCGAGCAACTCCTTTTTTTCTGGTGTACGGGTCAGAGGCTGTCCTCCCAAGTGACCTCAAGCACAACGCCCCCCGAATAACCCAGTATACTGAAGAAGAAGCAGAAATAGCTCGGCAGGACGGTGTTGATCTCCTAGAAGAAGAAAGAAACTTGGCCCTAACACGCTCAGCATTTTATCAGCAAGATCTTCGGCGATATCACGAGCGGCATATTCGAGCTCGCTCCTTTCAGGAAGGAGACATGGTTTTGCGTGTCAAACAAACCTCTGATCACAAACTAGCCCCCCCTGGGAGGGTCCTTATATTGTAACCCAAGTTTTAGGCAATGGGGCTTATCGGTTATATGATGTAACGAATAATATAGAAGATCCACATGCCTGGAATGCCCAAATGTTGCGGCGCTTTTACGCATGAGATTCTTACAAGATTATTTCAATAAAGAGTTTTCGCCTTCACCATTTACATTTTCAGCATTTTTCATTCCGAAAAGATAAAATCAAGTTCTTCATCCGAGCTGCACACAGCTCGGACGGGAGCTTAAGCTAAATTTTCAACTAAGTGATCCACCAAGTTTCCTCGAAACTTGGGGGCTACTTAACGTCGTCATAAAATCAAGTTCTTTATCCGAGCTGCACGCAACTCGGACAAGAGCTTAAGCTAAATTTTCAACTAAGTGATCCACCAAGTTTCCTCGACACTTGGGGGCTACTTAACGTCGTCATAAAATCAAGTTCTTCATCCGAGCTGCACGCAGCTCGGACGAGAGCTTAAGCTAAATTTTCAACTAAGTGATCCACCAAGTTTCCTCGAAACTTGGGGGCTACTTAACGTCGTCATAAAATCAAGTTCTTCATCCGAGCTGCACGCAGCTCGGACGAGAGCTTAAGCTAAATTTTCAACTAAGTGATCCACCAAGTTTCCTCGAAACTTGGGGGCTACTTAACGTCGTCATAAAATCAAGTTCTTCATCCGAGCTGCACGCAGCTCGGACGAGAGCTTAAGCTAAATTTTCAACTAAGTGATCCACCAAGTTTCCTCGAAACTTGGGGGCTACTTAACGTCGTCATAAAATCAAGTTCTTCATCCGAGCTGCACGCAGCTCGGACGAGAGCTTAAACTAAATTTTCAACTAAGTGATCCACCAAGTTTCCTCGAAAACTTGGGGGCTACTTAACGCTGTTATAAAATCAAGTTCTTCATCCGAGCTGCACGCAGCTCGGACGAGAGCTTAAGCTAAATTTTCAACTAAGTGATCCACCAAGTTTCCTCGAAAAATTGGGGGCTACTTAACGCTGTTATAAAATCAAGTTCTTCATCCGAGCTGCACACAGCTCGGACGGGAGCTTAAGCTAAATTTTCAACTAAGTGATCCACCAAGTTTCCTCGAAACTTGCGGGCTACTTAACGTCGTCATAAAATCAAGTTCTTCATCCGAGCTGCACGCAGCTCGGACGAGAGCTTAAGCTAAATTTTCAACTAAGTGATCCACCAAGTTTCCTCGAAAACTTGGGGGCTACTTAACGCTGTTATAAAAATCAAGTTCTTCATCCGAGCTGCACGCAGCTCGGACGAGAGCTTAAGCTAAATTTTCAACTAAGTGATCAACCAAGTTTCCTCGAAACTTGGGGGCTACTTAACGTCGTCATAAAATCAAGTTCTTCATCCGAGCTGCACGCAGCTCGGACGAGAGCTTAAGCTAAATTTTCAACTAAGTGATCCACCAAGTTTCCTTGAAAACTTGGGGGCTACTTAACGCTGTTATAAAATCAAGTTCTTCATCCGAGCTGCACGCAACTCGGACGAGAGCTTAAGCTAAATTTTCAACTAAGTGATCCACCAAGTTTCCTCGAAAACTTGGGGGCTACTTAACGCTGTTATAAAATCAAGTTCTTCATCCGAGCTGCACGCAGCTTGGACGAGAGCTTAAGCTAAATTTTCAACTAAGTGATCCACCAAGTTTCCTCGAAAACTTGGGGGCTACTTAACACTGTTATAAAATCAAGTTCTTCATCCGAGCTGCACGCAGCTTGGACGAGAGCTTAAGCTAAATTTTCAACTAAGTGATCCACCAAGTTTCCTCGAAAACTTGGGGGCTACTTAACGCTGTTATAAAATCAAGTTCTTCATCCAAGCTGCACGCAGCTCGGACGAAAGCTTAAGCTAAATTTTCAACTAATTCATTCACCAAGTTTCCTCGAAATTTGGGGGCTACTTAATGTTGTGATAAATCAAGTATTCCATCCGAGCTGCACGCATCTCGGACGAGAACTTAAGTTAATTCTTTCACCAAGTAACCCGCCGAACTATTTAGCAGCGTGAGGGCTATTTAAGGTTACGAAAAATTCAAGTCTTTTCTCAAGCTGCACGAAAGCTTAAATGGCTCACCAAGACGACAAACGATGATGACAGAAACATAGGTCTATACCCTTGCAAATAACTAGCTGAAGCAACAAATTCACGCAGATGAGTCAAGCATCTTTAATAAAAAGCTGCAGTTTTAAGACAGACTGTGCACCCCGGACACAACAACAACACAAACTGTTTATTACAGAATCACTCGGCATCCCGAGGCAAATTTAAAATGTTTCTCCCTTAAACTAGATCAGGCATCACTCGTCTCATCAAACTCACTGGTAACTCCAGCAGATTCCACAAAGAAATCAAGATCTAGGAGCTTTGCAATCCGACTTGCAGTCTCAGCATACCGGGATAACAAAGTTGTACAACTCGGACCATGCTCAGGATCTCCTTCTCCAACTCGTTCCAGATTATGAACCTTTTCTGAAAAATGAGCCTTGGTCAGAGCCAAAGCATAATTTGCACCACTCCGCGCTGAAGACCTCTTCCAACGAGCAATTTGTTGCGGAGCACCCTGAAGCACGGGAACAACTGTATCCAGATGCATTCGATTTTCTTCAGCAGGCGAGATGTAATCCTTCAACCCTAAGGTAGCACCCAGGGTCTCTTCAGCATATTTCTTTGCTTTGGCGCACCTCATGGTCAGTAGACCTCTGGATAAGGCAAATTCCGTCGTCTTGGGCGTATAATTATCCTTCTGCATCAACTCGGCAAACTGGTCCATACGCGTCTTTTCCGCTTCAGGATCGGTAGAATAAACTGCAAAGACAACAACGGTGCACAGATTGAATTAAACTCACAAGGCAGAAACAAGTCGGATTCATAGAAAAGAGCAGCGTCTTACTGGACAGCATCTCGCAAAACAGAGCAAACCTCCCAGTACAATATTCCTCAGTACTTCTTACGGCCTCCCGAGCTGCAGCCAGCGCAGCTTCATGTTCCTCCTTATCCTTGGCACGCAGCTCGGAAAGTTTCTGCAGATCGGACTGAAGCTTGGAGATGGCACTCTCCTTTTCCTCAAGAGCCTTCTTGTGGCTAGCCATTTGCCTTGCACGCTTCTCGGTTTGTTCAATCTCCTTCTTCATCTTGTTCACAAACTCTTCATTTTGTTTTACATTCGCATCAAATGCTTTCTTTGCAGCTTCTGTAAATTCAACAATCAGAAATAATCATATGATGAAGAATCCTGATTTTCTTCTCAAAATCCAAGAAGTGGAGCCTTACCTTTATCCTCAGCATGTTTTTTCTTCAATGCTTCATGCTCTCCCTGTAGTTTCACAAATGCAGCGCCTAGCTCGCAAGCCTCCTGAAACAAGAAAAGTTATTTAAGACCAAGCCCTTACAGCATAAGACTCCGAGTAACTCCAAGAAGTTACTCGGAGCCTTGGGGGCTACACCCAGTGGGTGCACTAAGAAGTGCCCCCACTGGAAGATTTCCGAATTCATAGTCCCTACAGCATAAGACTCCGAGTAACTCCAAGAAGTTACTCGGAGCCTTGGGGGCTACACCCAGTGGGTGCACTAAGAAGTGCCCCCACTGGAAGATTTCCAAATTCATAGGCCCTACAGCATAAGACTCCGAGTAACTCCAAAAAGTCACTCGGAGCCTTGGGGGCTACACCCAGTGGGTGCGCTAAGAAGTGCCCCCACTGGAAGATTTCAAAATTCATAATACCTATAACACAAGACTCCGAGCAACTCCAAAAAGTTACTCGGAGCCTTTGAGGGCTACAACTCGGAAACTCACCCACCTAGTGGGTAGAAAAACTCGTGCATTTGCTTACATGCATTTTGGCCTTTATCATGGCAGCATCAGAAGTCATCTCACGTAACCGCAGCTCGATTTCTGAAGCTTTCACCAAAGACCCCTTCAATCCATCCAGAACGGTATCCTCAAGCAAAGTATCAACCGTGAATGAAGGAGGAGGGGCCCGAGTTGCTCCTGAATCAGCAACAGAGACGGTGGAACTCGTCCCAGCTTGCTTCGCTCCCGAGGCAGCAGGAGGAACCGTCGCTGCGGGAATAGTAACCTCCGGATCGGTCAAGCCTTCCGGAGCAGTCTGCGTGCCCGGAGCAGTTTGAGTGTCGGGAGCAGAAAGAACCGTCTCATTCACAGCTGGACTCGGATCCGCGCCACGATCAACGTCCATATCTAACAAAGGAAATCTGTAAGAAAAGCCTCGAGCAAAAATGAAATTTAAAACCAAGAAGACATATACTCACCATCGATTGGGGTTTGCTCAGGAATAGAATCCAACACCGGAAAATCAGTTACAACACAGTTGCTGACATCTTCATAGGCCACAGCATCAGGAACCTCAACACCAGGAAGTGACTCGGAACCACTCGGACGGACGCTGTAACATAAAGGATATTAAATCAGCATAAATTACTAAGGAATAGAGAAAAGTTGTCGGATCTCACTTCCGAGCCATCTTAAGAGTTCGTCTTGGGGGTGCAACAGCAGGGGCAGCCTGAGAGGATCCTGACTCGGAAGCCTTCCTGGGGGTTTTGGCAGCATCTGTTGAAGTACTAACTTTCCTCCCACCAAGAGTCAAAAGCACCTTCCGCTGCTTCATGGGAGCTACCCTCCCTTGGCCTGGGCTAAGTGCGGCAGCCTTGCTTCTATTCTCCCCTTTACTCGGAGACACGGGATGCTTCGTCCCCCGCACGGACCCTTCCCGGGCTGCCTCACGATCCTGATTGTTCTTGGAGCGCTGCTCAGCAGTAGTACGGGGCAGCACTATGTCAGATTCAGTTTCTTCGCCATCTTCGATCCCAAGTCCTGCGTCATTGTTGCTGTCCTCGTCCTCGTCTTTAGGATTTCGCGGCGCCAAACGAATCGGGGAGGGAGCGACGTTCGTCTGAAGAATAGACAACAGAATAACCAAGTTAAAAATCAGGACCTAGTACAGCATTCAATAGACCGGTCAAATAAAAGCAAATCACCAGAGTTGAAGGACGGTTAATATCAAGGGGTCTGACTCGGCCAGCCATCTGCGCGCCATGAGTCACGCTAGTAATGATCTTCATGAGTTGCTCAAATTCCTGCTGGCACATCGCCGAGTTGTTATAGCGGGTCCTATCATCAACTCCCGTGTACTCCCACATCCTCCTAGCTCGGGCTTGCAGGGGCTGAATTCTCCGAGTGACAAAAAGAGCAATAAGATCCATGGCGTCTAATCCCGCCTTCTTCATCCTCACTACTTCCTTCATCAGTGGCAGAACCCGCTGCTTCTCGGAAGCAAGCAAACGGGGATTCCAACCCCGGGAATCGGACAACCGGACATCCGAGTAAGGGGGTAATGTCCGAGTACCAGGAGCAGTCTCTACCCTACAGTAAAACCAACTATTTTGCCAATTCTTCACAGAATCCGGCAAGCTAGAAGAAAAATACTGAACGCCCTGCCTTCTGGCCAAAAACAACCCCCCGCAAAGATGATTTATTTCTGCCTCCCCAGAATTCTTTATTTTTTGGGGCTTTATGGTGTAAATGGTGCGGAAAAGATTCCAATGAGGATCAATACCAAGGAAACCCTCACACAAAGAAAAAAAGCTAGACAGAAGCGTGATGGAATTAGGAACGATGTGATGCAATTGAGATCCCGTGAAGGAAAGAAAATCAAGCAAGAAAGGATGAGGAGGAAGAGAAAACCCCCTATCCACATGGGAAAGGAGTAGAACCCGCTCGTCATCCCTAGGGTGAGGTTCGACCTCACCTGGGCCTGGAAGACGACAGCCATGGCGAGGAAGTAACCCCTCGTCTTGGTAGCGCCGGAGATTCTCCGCCGTGACGACAAAGGGTAACCATTCCCCTGCAGACATGAGGCCCAGAGGATGAATGGAGAGGAAGCTCGCAGGCACAAAGAACACCCCGAAGATCACCAATGGGAGAAGGGATCCGCAATCTGGAGAGACGCCGGCAGAGAAGAGGAAGGAGCAAACGTTGTGCTTAAAGGAAAAGAAGAAGGGGAAGCTATACTTATAGGCACAGGGGAACGGGTCCCACGGATACCGAGGCAATTAATGAGGGCGTCCATTACGGTCCCCCAAATCCAGCCTCCTTAAAAGGCGTGCAGTTAATGATAAAGTAACTAACTGTCGCAAGAATCGAGGGGCCACTCTGACAGAAAAGATCCCCTGACAAGAAAAAGATGCGCTCCCTTAAAAGAGCACGTAAAATTTCCCAAGTTACTACAACTCGGAGGTAAAAATGCCCTGAACAGTTTCTCCGAGTGAAACCTTAACTCGGAAGACAATTCAAACAAACAATTCCTCCGAGTAAGCCATAACTCGGACGAGATCATCGTGTTTTCTAACTCGTTTGGCAAGCATTATGGAGAAAAGTTCCCAATAACTGGTACGCTGATAATCCGTCTCTGACGTAGATTGCCAGGTTATCCGCACGATCTGGTGTGAGGGGTAAAGAATTGATATCCTATGGGACACAGTTTAAAGCTTGCCAGAATAATGCTTTAAATATCAGACTTTACGGGTTCGGTTACATATGGGTTTTAAGGCCTTTTACCCCAAGACACGCCTTTCGAGGCCTCAGTCCACCTCTTCCGAGAGACGCTTGAGTGTCGCCGAATCCTTCCAAAAAACAACTCACCCTACGTATAGTCAAGGGGATAGTGCAAACATCGATAAAGTCCTTCCGGGCCTCTCATCGAATTTGATCTCCGCATACCTCATGAATTCACGCGAGTACCCAGAAGCACTTGGGGGCTACTGTCGTGGTAATACCTAAGGTATACCCTCACGCACCTTATATCAAGGGGTATCCTTAGTCTTACCATCACTTAAGAAACACTCATAAAACAAAAAACACGAAACTTCTTCCCCTCTTCTACTTCCGAATAAGAAACTGCTCGGACGAACTCAAGCCCTTCCGAGTGATTAGCTTACTCGGAAGACATCACCAGTACGGAAGAAACCTTACTCGGACAAGGTTACTTCCGAGTAGAACATCACTCGGAGCAAGGTGTTACTATCCGAGTAAAGGCGCTACTCGGAAGCAGAGAAGACCGAGCTGCATGGCATTCAGACAGCAAGAAGAGAAGCTGGAGTTACAAGTCATTAAACCCACAGGCGTTACCCCTACTTGAATGACAGTAATGGGTAGGCGTTTCTCATTGTAATAATAGCTACTATTAACCCTGTAATCAAAACCCACTACTGGACAGTGAAGGGACGGGGCGTACTCTATATAAGCCCATCCCTTCACCCCAGGAGGAGGGGGGACGTTAGAACATATACCAAGAAAAATAGCCCAAGACACTTGGGATAGGAGTAAGGTTGTTATCTCTGAGGAGAGGCCTAACCTGTATAATCTCTCCCGGTGTCACCATCTTTGTGTACAGATCCTCATAGCTCCGTTATTACCCCTATATCTATTGTTGAACATATTACCACAACATTGAATATTAAAAAAAAAGAGGGAATAAAAGGACTTTCCCTAATATTCATACTTGATGTTTTTGGAATTTATTATTTTAAAACAAAACCAACAGAATAAAAATGAGAGAAGGTAATATGACTCCTTTAACATATTAAAAGGTTGGAAAATATTTTAAATCATTATTGAAATTCTTTTGAATATTCAAAACATTTTTCAACTCAACGAAAATTCATTTGAGAGGATATAAAATGACTTATCCCCTTTTTAATAAAGTTGGAAAATATTTAGAATATTACTTTAAAGGTTATAATATTTATTATGAGTATTATAAACAACTCTAAAATTATTTTAGGGATTTTATAATGCTAAGAGAGTTTTTATTTCATTGAAATGATTTATTAAATATTTTAAAATAGTTGAAAAAGTATTCCAATGGGATAATTTTTTATTTTACCAAATTATTTATTGGTGTGGAAATTTTAAAATTTATATTTTATTATTTAGAAATTGTTTGTCAATGCTTTTGACAAAATAAAAATATTTTTAATAATTTATTAGATTGTATTTGATTTATGATAAATATTTTTTATTTAAATAAAGCATTTAGAAAATGTTTTTATTTTTATTTTACTTTTTGGAAAATGTATTCATTAAATAATTTTCTTTAGATTATTTGAAGAATTTAGAAATTTATTTCATATTTTTCGGAGTTACGGTTGATTTGATTTTATTGTTTGAAGTTTCGATTTTTGAATAAAAAGAAAAAAAATCCGTAGCCCGGCCCAATGGTTTGTCTCCGACCGCATGTGCAATTAGAGCCCAACTCGGTTTAACTGTTTTTTTTCTGACTATTTATACTTTTCGGTTTTTTTTTTGGTTTTCTGGAAACCCTAGCAGACCCCGCCCGACCCCGCCGCCGCTGCCACGTCACCGCGCCACCGCCTGCGTCGCCGGAGAACCCGTCGCCGCGCCGCCGGAACTCGCCGCCCGGCCGCCGCCGGCAGCCACCGCCCGGCCGCACGCCCCTCCCGCGCCCGTCCGCCTCCCGCCGCCTGTGCGCGGAGCCGCAGCCGGAGCTGCGCCTCGCCGGCCGACTCCTCGCTCGTCGGAGCCGCCGCGAGCTCGCCGGCCACCACCGAGCCGCCGGCCGTGGAGCCGCGCCCTAGCCGCACCGGCCGCGCTGCGCGAGTCGCCGCCTCCCCCGCACTAGTGCCCCACGCCGTTGCCCACGTTGCCCCACCGCGCCTCCTCTCGCCGGAGCAGTTGGAGTTCGCCGGAAAACGAGCTCGCCAGAGTCAACCTCGATCCATATCTGGTCAACCGCCCCGCAGGGACCCGATTGCTTTTTCTGAAGAAAGTTTATTCGCGGATCAATCCTTTTTGCAGAAAAGACCTCGTTCTCGCGAACGCAATATCTTCTACACCGTAAGTCGGATCGAGGAAAAATTTTCCTACGCACTCGTGTTGTTCTGGAATTTAGCATGGAGTCAACTTTTCAAACTTTTGCACACTTTTGAATTTGAGTTTATTTCAAATTCAAATTCAAATTTCAGTGGCCGTATCTTTTATACCGTTGATCCAAATCGAGTGATTCTTTTGCTATGGATCACTCGTTCCATGTACTTCTGTTTATATCATGTGTACACAAAAATTCCCAAGTTTATTGATCTGTTTAAATTCAAATTCAATTTAATTTTACACTTGCTATGACCTGCGTTGTAGTATTCCGTTTCACGTGATTCTTTTTGCATATCGGATCACTTGAGACATGTTATCGGTAAGATTCACACACTTGTCACGTGGGCATGATATTCACCTTGAATTCATAATGTCCATGATCACAATTCCTTACCGATGAATCTTTACCTGTTGAATCTCTCGAGTTCACTTCCACTGATCACCTTCGGGCACATCGACACTTGTACCATCTCAAGCTTTTTGTTTTGTTGCTAAAACCCTTGTGTTTGTTTTGTTGATCTTTTGTTTGCCTTGTGATGTGATTGCTTATTCGAGTTCACTCGTTTGCGATAGATTTGCTCGGAGTGTGACGAGTAGAGGTGGCTGGACTGCAAGAGCGAAGAACTTCACTGAATGTATAAGGCAAGTTACACTTTGACCATACCTCAACCTATATTTTCTATTATGCATGTAGCCAATTATCATTCTATGCATGTGTAGGACTATATATTAGTTATGATTTAAACCTAGTAGGATAGCCATATGTTCTGATCCTGTATTTCATTGTCGACCTAGGATCGTGGTTGTTATATACTGCTATTGCTTTGTAGACGGGGATTGGTTGAGTTATCATTGAGCTTTGTGAGGAGTAATGACTTGACTACCAAACTTAAATAGAAATCACCTCTGGACGGGCAGGGACTGCATCCTGGGGCTCGTGCCGGACCAGGGATAAATGCTTCCCGAATGGTTGTTTTGGTGGTGAACCGGGTGCGTCATGGCGAGTACCCTCTGACGAAGTGGGCACCGTCCAGGCTCAAAAATATCGGACAGACAGTGTGACTAGTAGCTTCCATGTACAACCACTGGCTATATGGGCTCTGGCTTAGATCAGTAAGTTGTGGGGAACCTGGCCCTGGTAGCTAGCTGATGTAGATATGATAGGTGTACCGGCTACCAAAGGGTGGATGCAACCTCTTCTGAAAGACTATGTCTCAATGTTTGGGTTGAGTCCAGTGGGGAAAGTGTACAACCCTCTGCAGAGTGTAAAAACTGATCATGATTAGCCGTGTCCACGGTTACGGACAATTTTGAGCAACTAGTCAGTACTGTTTTTGAATGATCTTGACAGATGAACACTTAATAATAATTTTTGTGGGAAAGAGTAGCATGGGTTGCTGTGTGTTTCAGGTAGAATTCAACTTAAAATTTTGACTAGTTTAGTTCAAGAGAAAATTGGCTTTCTGCAAAACAAAACCATAAGCCTTTCCTTTGACTTACCTTGCATGTAGTTGTAGGTCCTTTGTATAAACTTTTCCGTGCCACTTGCCGTACAAATCAGATGTACTGGCCCGTTGTCGGGTTGTAACCTTCGGTGTTGCAGGATTGTATACGACGAGTAAGTGATACGATGTAGGGTTACGATGTCTATACTCAACTTGCCGGTGGAGTTGATGGACGCCACGAAGCTTATATTGTTTTCCGCTGTATTTTATTTGTAAGCTAGCCTTGAGCTATGCAGGTATGCTTTATTCTAATACTGGATCTTCGATGTAATATATATGACATGTGGTTTATTCTTGATATTACATCGTGTACTATGTGTGCTAGCTATTGATCCAGGGACTAGCACAGAATGCACAAAGACTTGGATTCTTTAGTGAATCGGGTCGTTACAGATGGTATCAGAGCCCATGTTGACTGTAGGTCGTGACCCTAGAAAATGGATAGGAAAAGCCATAGGAACAAAAATATTTTATCCCTCTTTGATTACTTACTCTCTCCACTAGTATCTCTCATCTATTATTCATCTTCTAAACTTCTTATCTTGTTTTACTGTAAATACCCCTCCGAGTGGGTTATGCCCCTGAAGATGTGATTTTTGGAGAAGTACATCATCAACCTCGTGGATCCATTGAAGTTACAGCTGCCAGAATTAGGAGGAGTATCCTATGGATTTTAATAAGGATTAGTGTTTACACTACGAGAGGATCTTTAAGATCAGCTTAGCTGAGAAGGATGAAGCATTAGAATCAGACCACCACCTTTTAGGTGAAGTTAGATGAACGAATTTCGCGTAGTATGATGAGATCGTATGTCTTGCACATATGACCTTACTCTAGGTGTTGTTTGTGTGTTTTGAATTTTGTGACTGTATTTTTTGTTGTTATGTGTTACTGTCGAACGTAGGTGTTTTTGCCGCTTTCTTGTTTGAGTGCTTATCCTTGGTGTTATCTTTAGTTGTTGTCTTGTCGGTGTTATAGTTCTGCCCTAACCCTTGTCGTATGGGCTTAATAGATGGAGTATGGAGTAGGATTCGCCTTTTCTGGGGCGATGTCGAGACTGAAGGTGGAGCAATGGATTCATAGAATGGAGGAGCACATGAAGATAAACAAGGTGGGAAGTGAGGACATGGTCCCCTATGCTGTTAAGTACTTAGTGGATGAGGCTGCTACTTGGTGGAGAATGCACCAAGCAATTGACGAATCACGAAACAAGATTACTTGGAAGGAGTTCACAAGGATTTTTTTGGGATCCCGCCTTGTCACCCCGATGCAAAGGACGGTAACCCGTAAGAGGCCTCGTGCCTGAAAAATTTGCGGGGAAGAAGGACACTCCTACGAAGGACACCAAGAGGGATGTCCCCATTGTGAGGAAATGCACATGGGTGAAGAATGCCCCACTGCACAAGTCACATGTTTTACGTGTGAGGGAACTGATCATTACCCCGCTCAGTGTCAATTTTTCATCATAACACAACAAGTGATTCAACATCAAAAGGAAGGAAAGAAAGTTATCCAAGAATTGAAGGAAGCAACCGTGAAGAAGAAAAATAAGGACATTAGCCAAATTCAGTGTTTCCGGTGCAGGGATATGGGACATTACACCAACATGTGTCTAGAATTTAAGGGAACGAAGAAGATGTGAACGCGGAAGCAAGGATGCTGACTTGAAGAAGCTTATGTTTTGCAATTGGAGGATAGAAATTCGTAGGTGTGCACTAAGTGTACGTTGTTACCTTTTCATTGTTAGCTGGAGTTGTGGATCGATGCATGTTTTCTATGGATCGAACTAGATGTTTTATGCCATTATTGTTTTGTTAAGTTTTGCTTGTGGCCTTGACCCTGTTATGTCTTGTTTTGATGTGATGTGTGGTTCTTTGTGGTTCTTCTTCGTGAATAGAATAAGTTTACGTTACCTTAGACCCCTTATCTAATTAGTATGCTTCAAGACTGAAGAAGACACAACCACAAGAAGAGTGTAACGCCCCGGCCACACCCACCGGTTCCCGGCGTATGCCTGGCGGGATCTAGACTGTCCCCACAGACCAACACTAGTCTTTCCTACGCACTTTTTCCTCACTCGTGCGCACCCGGGGGAAACTTCCCGGTCGGTCACCCATCCTCAAATTTCTCCAAGCCAAGCACGCTTAACTTTGGATTTCTTTGCATCTGGGCTCCCGGAAAAGAAGGTGCACCTTGTTGATATGAGTAGTCTTTCATTCCTACTAAGCCAGGATGTCACATACACCCCCACTCAAAGGAACCGATGTCCTCATCGGCCCACAGGAACGTTCCTTCTTGGCACACGTCTGTGCGTCCAGTGCCGACACATGTCCCACATGTTCGCGCACTGACCCACACACGCCCGTATAACCGCAAGGGTCGGCTCTGATACCATTTGTAACGCCCCGGCCACACCCACCGGTTCCCGGTGTACGCCTGGCGAGATCTAGACTGTCCCCACAGACCAACACTAGTCTTTCCTATGCACTTTGTCCTCACTCGTGCGCACCCGGGGGAAACTTCCCAGTCGGTCACCCATCCTCAAATTGCTCCAAGCCAAGCACGCTTAACTTTGGAGTTCTTTGCATCTGGGCTCCCGGAAAAGAAGGTGCACCTTGTTGATATGAGTAGTCTTTCATTCCTACTAAGCCAGGATGTCAAAAAGAGTAAATTGGCAAGTGACTCAACGATACGAAGATTACTTCAACAACGCGAAACTGAAGCTACCTTCATTGAAGACTTGAAGACCTGGAAGATTCGAAGTTTCTACCGTTAGATCATTTCTGTGAGCTGTCATTTCTTGTTTTACCGACAGCTACACATCAAAACTTATTTACAAAACTAGTGTGATGTTTGTATGGGTATATCTCTCTATCTCTCTCTACCTCTCTATCTACATTCTATTCCCCCTCATCCTCATCCCTAAACTGAAGAAGCTACTACAATGGCTGCTAATGTCAAGACTGGAATAAATATGGATGCAACCAATACCAGGTTCAAAGTTAACCCCGTGTGCCAGGATCTTACCAGAAGCAAGTACAATATTACTGAAGGAAGAACCCTGAAGGAAGTTGCAGTCCACCAGTACACGTTTTATAGTAGTTTGCGTAAACCTGAGAGTTGTGAAGAAACGATAGATGTTTTGTCTGGCTTGGAGAACCAATGGATGTATGTGAACCCAGTTCATGAGCAAGAGGAACTTTCCGCAGTTCTTGTGAGGATGTCCGAGTGTTAGACTACGAGATTCTCTAAACCATGTACAAGGTAATGATTTGGGTGCGGAATGGATTGGCCCCCCATGACGATTACCCTTATTATTCGCTGTTGCTATGCGGGATAGTAAATCTTGAGTGACTTACCTATAGCAGAGAGATGACGATGTTAAGCCTGAACCATAGAATGGTACGATGTGTGACCCCTGTAGGAGATTACCGTTTGTGTTACATAGTGAGTATGGACCAACACCGTCTGCTGCAGGTATCCCGTAAAAGCATTCTGGATGACCACCAAGAGAGAATCGATAGTTGTTTGGTAGTGGCGTCTGACCTGTCAGCCATGAAGTCTCACTACTTGGAAGACCACTCTCTCGCTACGGAATGGAAACCTCAAAGGAGGAATTCGTGAAACCTCGAAGACCGAAGGTGAAATCTTTACGAAGAATGTCATCGATGGATTAAGATACCGGGAGCCCACACTTGTGATGAAGAATTCAATGCCCCAATGGAGTATGAAGATTATGTGTGAGGAGCTCGCTGAGGGAGCAAGGTTTTGAAGACCACGTCGCACTCCTTTTAAGGGTGGTAGCACCCTAGCTCAGCGGAGGATCGATAGACTGTCATGAAGACCCAAACCCTAACCTTTCTTTCTAGCCTTCTCGAATCTCGAGGACGAGATTCCTTTTAAGGGTGGTAGTGTGTAACATCCCAAAATTCTCCGAATTTTGGAATGTTAATAAAATTAAATAGATAATGATTGTTTGCTTGATGAGTTTGATTTTCTCTGGGATTTAAAACTTTTTGGAGTTTAGTGAATATTAAAAAAAAGAGGGAATAAAAGGACTTTCCCTAATATTCATAATTGATGTTTTTGGAATTTATTATTTTAAAACAAAATCAACAGAATAAAAATGAGAGAAGGTAATATGACTCCTTCAACATATTAAAAGGTTGGAAATGTTTTAAATCATTATTGAAATTCTTTTGAATATTCAAAACATTTTTCAACTCAAGGAGAATTCATTTGAGAGGATATAAAATGACTTATCCCCTTTTTAATAAAGTTGGAAAATATTTAGAATATTACTTTAAAGGTTTTAAAATTTATTACGAGTATTATAAACAACTCTAAAATTATTTTAGGGATTTTATAATGCTAAGAGACTTTTTATTTAATTGAAATGATTTATTAAATATTTTAAAATAGTTGAAAAAGTATTCCAATGGGATATTTTTTATTTTACCAAATTATTTATTGGTGTGGAAATTTTAAAATTTATATTTTATGATTTAGAAATGGTTTGTCAATGCTTTTGACCAAATAAAAATATTTTTAATAATTTATTAGATTGTATTTGATTTATGAAAAGTATTTTTTATTTAAATAAAGCATTTAGAAAATGTTTTTATTTTTTATTTTACTTTTTGTAAAATGTATTCATTAAATAATTTTCTTTAGATTATTTGAAGAATTTAGAAATTTATTTCATATTTTTCGGAGTTACGGTTGATTTGATTTTATTGTTTGATGTTTCGATTTTTGAATAAAAAGAAAAAAATCCATAGCCCGACCCAGTGGTTTGTGTCCGACCGCATGTGAAATTAGAGCCCAACTCGGTTTAACTTTTTTTTCTGACTATTTATACTTTTCGGTTTTCATTTTTTTTTGGTTTTCTGGAAACCCTAGCAAACCCCGCCCGACCCCCCCGCCGCCGCCACGTCACCGCGCCGCCGGAACTCGCCGCCCGGCCGCCGCCGGCAACCACCACCCGGCCGCGCGCCGTGCCGCGCCACCCCGCCTCCCGCGCCTGTCCGCCTCCTGCCGCATCTGCGGGAGCCGTAGCCGGAGCTGCGCCTCGCCGGCCGCCTCCTCGCTCGCCGGCCGCCTCCTCGCTCGCCGGAGCCGCCGCGAGCTCGCCGGCCACCACCGAGTCACCGGCCATGGAGACACGCCCTAGCCGCACCGCGCGAGCTGCCGCCTCCCCCGCACTAGTGCCCCACGCCGTTGCCCACGTCGCCCCACCGCGCCTCCTCTCGCCGGAGCAGCCGGAGTTCGCCGGAAAACGAGCTCGCCGGAGTCAATCCCGATCCAGATCTGGTCAACCGCCCCGCAGGGACCCGATCACTTTTTCTGAAGAAAGTTTATTCGCGGATCAGTCCTTTTTGCAGAAAAGACCTCGTTCTCGCGCCCGCAATATCTTCTACACCGTAAGTCGGATCGAGGTGAAAAATTTTCCTACGCACTCGTGTTGTTCTGTACTTTAGCATGGAATCAACTTTTCAAACTTTTGCACACTTTTGAATTTGAGTTTATTTCAAATTCAAATTCAAATTCCAGTGGCCGTATCTTTTATACCGTTGATCCAAATCGAGTGATTCTTTTTGCGTTCGATCACTCGTTCCATGTACTTCTGTTTATATCATGTGTACAAAAAAATTCACAAGTTTATTGATCTGTTTAAATTCAAATTCAATTCAATTTTGCACTTGCTATGACCTGCGTTGTAGTATTCCGTTTCACGTGATTCTTTCACATTTCAAGTTATTTGTATCTGTGTGCAGGTCCAGGTGAAGTTAGCAACCTAGGTTGTGAACGGCGCCATTGTTCACTTTACCACCTACTTGTATCTCTTGAGTCCTACTGTAGACAATCTAAACCTTAGCATCTTTGCTAAGGGAAACTTGCCGTTGTGCTACATCAAACCTTCCACTTGGGGTAACCAACGAGGGGCGAGAAGCCATCAAGCAAATTTCTGGCGCCGTTGCCGGGGACTCAAGTCTACAAGATAGGGGAGTTGCTGTAAGGCCCGATATGAGGTACTGTTCCAGATCTAGATGTTTCCATCCAGATCCGGGGACGAAGCACATATCGGTCCCACCGCGACATATGACAACGCCATATGCCCCGGATTTCCAACATGATATGACAACATTACAGATACAAGGATACAACATCTCATACAATCGGCATACAACTGCCTTAAATACAATACAACAGCGGAAGATACATGTCTGAGTACATAATACAATCAAATGCCTACTGGCAAAGAGAAAAACATCGACCCCATAACCACACGGATCCAGGCCCTCCGCCGGGATCCGCCTAACTAGTCGTCGTCGAGTCTCCACGTGAAACGTCGATCACCATACCTGTTGTCGATCAAGAACCCTGAAAAGAGTTTGGGGGTAGTATCATGAGTACAGAGGTACTCAGCATCCAACTGTAGTGGTCATCTGACCCAGCAAGGACTTCATCACTCGTCATTCTAGGACAACTAGTAGTTTACGGTAAGGAAGGGGTAAGTGGTGAGGTTGCTGCCGCACTAGCATTTATGAAGTGGCTAACGATCTAGAGAGTAAGATAAGAAGCCAAGCATTCGATGAGGAATCGCCTCCAAGAAGTCTTGCTATCAACTACTTACGCAAGCATAACACCTATCCTATCCTTGTCCTCCTCTTCGCATCCCGACGAAGAAGAAGCAGTCAAGGCACACACACACGTTGAACAAGTTATTTTAAGATTATCTCAGTTGTTGTTGTCTATGAACAAGGAGTAGGTCTCAAGTTGTCCATAACCGTGGACACGGCTTCTCGAAAAGATTTAACCCTGCAGGGGTGTACCAACTTCCCATTTCAAGGCTCCACACGCACGCCCATCTCTCTTAGTTGCTACCCATCACAGGCAACCATTTTATGATTTAGTTCCAAGAGATCCGAAACGACAGGTCCCTCTAGCTAACAACGAAGAAATCCGGGTGGCCCCCGGGGAGTCGACACCCAATCCAAAAGCTGGCCACGCTCTCGGATCAGACTCTTCCGTATGGCCAAGGTTGGGTTTAGTCTCGCCTATATAACAGGGGACTTCCCTAGCTCACCAGTGTGTACCAACAGAGGAACTATGTCTCTGCTGGGGGCCCAACCAAGCACACACACGGTTTCAAATGGTAAATCAGCTTGGGCCACCTCTAGAAATGTTTGAAGCTAGGTAAGTAAGAAAAGGGGACCCCATAAAATCCCACACGCGGTTAGGCACGCTCAGTCTTAAAACCAATACCCGGAACTCGGATCCTAGGTGACTCGAATGGAACAAAGCGTCGGGGTGGGATAGCCTAGACCTTCCATCCTTCGTCGAATACAGTCAACATTTATAATAATCATATCACCAACAACAATAATAATAATGTGATATCCCAAACCAAAGAGTAACAGGGTAACATCGTAGCATCCTAAGCATGCATACTAAGCAGGGGCTGAGCAACGAGCAATAGTAACATAGCAGTACATGGTTTGCTGGGAAGGGACATGGCTGTACCGGTTTGAAAGAGGCTGCAAACATGTGGTAGGATCAAACATCGAACCTAACCTAGACTAGCATGCAAACCTCTGGTTGAAATAGAATGGATCATAAGTAATGCATAGTCCTTGCCTGTTGATAAGTCGGGTTCCGAAGGTGTAGTTGACCGCAAGCTCGCATCGTCTCCGAGAGGTACCCGCGGAAGCACACAAGAAGGAAACACTGGAAAGCAATCAACGGTGCACCACTATTACTACGGAGCAATACAAGATCAAGAAGACAACACACGACACGGCAACGCGATACAGATCTATCGTCGAGAACAGTTACTAACAGTTTAAGTGGGGTATCGGTCACACACGACGAATACCGCACGTTTACGGTGGTTCAAGTTGCTTAGCTACAGGTGATCAACCAACGGCTATTAACATGGCAACTCAAGCAAGCATGGCATAGCACACAAACAGGTCAAGATGTGAATCACAAAGTAAACTATCTATGCTAGTCAATTTAAGTGAGGCACAACCTAAACATGGCATAACAGTAAGTGTCGCACGACAATTAAAGGATTCGGTACTGTTCTGCCCTAAACCATATTTTAGGTTGGTTAACAACAGCAAACAATAGCATAAACACAAAGTACACGAAAAACTAATCAAGTTACATATAAAGAACACCCCAAACGGAGTTACGGTTAAAAATATACAAGCAAAACAAGTTACGGGGACAAACTGCCAACATTACGAAGCACACTTTAGAGCAATGCATAAACAGGGTAATCAATGCAAACATGCTCTCAAATGATATGGAATTAAAGTATAAATGACAGGGAAGGCATGGCAAAAAGAATCATGCAAAAAGGCATCATAGATCAAAAGATATTAAGCAAACAACATGGCATCGCAAAGTAACAGACTTAGTGAAAAACAGAGGTGGCTGTCAAAAACAACAGCATAGCAACTTTGGACCAAAATATCTATATGACCAGTAATGCTAACATGAAGATGAAATACATCTAATGAAATTAGACATGATGCTTAACAATATGCAATTGGAATCACTCAATTCCGATAAACGGTCGCGACACACTCGTCGACCGAAGTTGCAACAAAATATAAACAACAGCACACTAACAGCAGGGTAGCTACTTTGGAGCAAGATACAAACATGATGCAGCAAGCAATTATGGCATGTGAATGCATGAAACTGAAGTAGAAACAATACTTTAACGCAACGCAAAAGGAATCAATCAATTCCGATGAACGGTTGCGAAGCAATCGTCACCCGAAGTTGCCACAAAATAATAACAGCAACACTTAACAGGAAATAAAAGCATTTAACGGCCTGATGCCCACTTCAACGCAGAATTAAACTATTCAGACGGCCAAAAACGGAAAAACTTTCTACATACGAACGCTAGAGCACGCAAAACTGAGCAACTTTCGTTTTGGGTGCAACGTCATACGAGCTACGGATCAACGGAATTCGCATTACAAAACGGGATCAGCAGCAAAAATAAAAGACTTAGCAGAAATTTACAAACGCAAAGAGAAAAAAAACGGTGGCTCTCACCAGTGGGCCGAGGCGCACGAGGCCGGACTGGTTCGGGCTGGAGCTGCTGGGCCAGGGGGCAGGCCGGCCCACCTGGTCGGTCCAGCGGTTGGAGGCCGCCTGGATCGGGAGGCTGATCCCGTCGGCGGGCAGGCGGCGGCCGGCGTGCCGTCTCCGGCGAGGAGGCCTAAGGCGGCGAGAGGAGCGCCAGGACGCGCGGCAGCGGTGGCTCCGGGCCGAATCCGGCTGGATCCAGGCCGTGGCGACGCCGGTGGCCACGAGCTTCGAGCTCCAAGCCATGCCATCCATGGCGGCTGCTGCTGCACAGAGAGAGGAGGGGTGAGGGCAGAGAAGGGGAGCAGGGAGGAGAGGAAGAAGGAGGCGGGGTAGGAGGGAAGTGGGGCGCGGCGGCTGGTGCGGTGCTCGCCAGCGACCGGAGGCGCGGCGGCGCGCGGCATCTCCACAGGAGGAGGCGGCGAGGCAGGCCCAGATCGGGCCCGGCGGCGGCGGTTGCGGGCCCGCGCGGCCCGAGGTGCGGTGGAGAGGCTGGCTGGCGACGTGGCGCGATCTGGGACCTCCTTTCCCAGATCTGACGGCTCCGGATGGCTGGGAGGCTAGGGTTTCGAAATTTGGGGGATTTGGGGGAAAATTTTGTGGCAAAACTGAGGGGGTGGCTGCAAATTTCCACTAGGGTAAACCCTAATTGGGTGGTGGGAGTCTGGTGGTCTTTATATAGGCAGGTTGGCTGGCCTGTTACGCAAATGCCCTCGGTACCCCTCTCGCGCGTCCGGTGATCGCGTTCGTGACCGCCAAGACTCCGTACGGACTCCGATTCCACGAAATCTCGAACCACGCGCTCAGCGCGTCGAGCCCGTCGATCGTACCTCACTGCGGTGACATTCCGACAACATTTTTCGGCGCCCCATAAAATAATCCGTTTATTAAATAAATGGGGTTTTTGATCCGGTGGCGATGGCTGGACTTGTGCCGGTTGCGACGGTGCTCGGGTGAAACCCCAGTGTCGCAAAGTCGAGTACCGTTGGGGAAAAGGTCGGTCACGCATCCGATACGAGAATACGGGGGAGAAATATTCACCGATTATTATTTCAGTGAAGCAAACACTGCAAACAATACAGACAATTAAAAAATTCACGCAGAAAACCAAAATTTTAATTTTTGTGAAAACTGGGCTGTTACAGTTGCACACTATCTTTTACCTTTGCTTTTTAGTCTTGTTATTTTACCTTTCAGTTTTTACTTTTGTGTCCTTAATCAAAAATACCAAAAATACCTGCTGCTACTATGGGTTCCAATGAAAACACTAAGTTGTGTGACTTCACTAGTCACAACAACAGTGACTTTATCTGCACTCCTATTGCTCCACCTGCCAATTCAGCACCTTCTTATGAGATTAAACCTGCTCTGCTTAACCTTGTTATGAAAGATCAATTCTCAGGAGCAGGAGAAGATGCTGCTTTGCACCTAAACAACTTTATCGAGCTCTGCGACATGCAGAAGTACAAGGAAGTGGATGGAGACATCGTCAAGCTGAAGCTTTTTCCTTTCTCTTTGAGAGGAAGAGCCAAGGAGTGGCTACAATCTTTTCCCAAGAACAGTATCGATTCTTGGAGTAAATGCAAAGATGCTTTTATAGGGAAGTACTATCCCCCTGCTAAAATTATCCAATTATGGAGTAACATTATGAATTTCAGGCAATTGTATAATGAACACGTTGCCCAGGCTTGGGAACGTATGAAGACGCTTGTCAAGAACTGCCCCACACATGGACTGACTACCTGGATGGTTATCCAGACTTTTTATGCAGGCTTGAACTTCACCTCGCGGAACCTGTTAGATTCGGCCGCGGGAGGAACTTTTATGTCAACCACGCTTGGTGCTGCCACAAAGCTACTAGATGAGATGATGCTGAACTACTCTCAGTGGCACACCGAAAGATCTCCAACTGGTAAGAAGGTAAATTCTGTCGAGGAGATCTCCTCTTTAAATGAAAAGGTTGACCTTATCATGTCTCTACTTACCAAGCAAACCTTCTATTGATCCTCAAGACGTTCCTTTAAATTCTTTGGTTGGTCAGGAGCAAGTAGATGTCAATTTTGTCTCTAGAAACAACTTCAATAATAATGCTTATAGGAGTAACTTTGGTAGCAACAATCCTAGGCCTTTCCCATCCAACAACTATGGGAACAACACTTATCCTACCACCAGAAACTCCGCTTCAGAACTAGATAGTATGCTTAGAGACTTTATCACTACCCAAAAGGCCTTCAACTAGAATGTGGAAGAAAAACTAGCTAAATAAGATAATCTTTGTTTGAAGGTAGACAACTTAGCCCTTGTTGTTGAGATGTTAAAAATTAGAACATCTCCCCTTGAGGAGAGTAAGGTCACTCCTATTAATGCTATCCAGTTACAAATCAATGAAAATATTAGGATGATAGCTAAACTTAAAGAGAGATGGGCTAGAGAAAAGGAGAAAGAAGAGAGAACTAAGAGCCTTCCTACCTACCACACAGTAGCCACTATCCAAGTAGTTGAGGATGTCCAAACTGTTAGCACCCATCACACCCCTAGTCCCACTGGACCTATCAATGGTGATGCTACCACCTCGGCCTTAGAAGAGGAAAACTCTATGAACATAGAGGCTTTCAAACAAGTGAGCTTAAATAATATCACTACTTCCTTGGTAGATAGTAGTGACAACTGCACTTTACCAGAAGTTATTGGTTTCCTACACAAGATGTCTAGAGACCCCCACACTAGCACACTCAATCTTGCCTTCACAGAGCATATCACCAATGCTCTAATCAAAGTTAGGGAGGAGAAGCTTAGACTAGAAGCCTCCATACCTAGGAAGCTAGAAGATGGTTGGGATCCTATGATAAAAATTAAATTGAATAACTTCTCTTGCTATGCTCTTTGTGATGTTGGAGCAAGTACCTCTGTTATGCCCAAAAGAATGTATGATATGCTTGAATTGAAACCTTTTGATTCTTGTTCTTTTGGTGTCCGTCTTGTTGATTCTTCTGTAAAGAAACCTTTGGGGAAGATCGATGATGTTCTTATCATTGTCAATGACAATTATGTTTCCGTTGATTTCACTATTATGGACATTGAGTGTGAACCTTCTTGTCCAATTATTTTGGGACGTCCTTTTCTTCGCACAGTTGGTGCTATCATTGACATGAAAGAGGGAACTATAAAATTCCAATTCCCTCTCAAGAAAGGGATGGAACATTTCCCTAGGAAAAAGATTAAGTTACCTTTTGAGTCCGTCACACGGGCTAGTTATTCTCTTGAAAAGACTTGATCTTCTGCTTTAAGCCTAGCTAATGGCTCTAAAGAAGCGCTTTCGGGAGGCAGCCCGCAACGAATTTAGGTTTTTATTTTTGATTTTGTTCTGTTTTTATTGGTCTTGATGATTGTTACTACTGTAGCAACATCATTGTATCTTTATTTTTCAAGCTTTGTGCCAAGTTTAGCCTCATACGGCAAGGGAAGTAAAAGTTGTGACATGCTGTCCAGAAAACAGATTCTGTCCTCGTGACTAGAAAAATTACAGAAAAATCCCAGTTCATCTTTTTGAGCTAAATTTTTTACACAGCGTGCTCTATACAATTATGAAACTTCTGTATGTTCTGAGTTTTTTGATTTGAGTTGCAGAAGTACCCCTAAAAAATTCGTTTCTCTCTGCTGTTCTGTTTTTCACAGATTCTGCCACGTTTTGTCTCTCCGTACTTTTGCAAACCTGAAGCTTGCTTTTTCTTTGCAAAAACTTTGTGGCAATCTTGAGAAACAGTAGATCTTCCTGTAAATCCTTATTTGAAGTAGAGGAAAAATTATTTTATTAGGGTACTAACCTCTCTAATCGGTCTACAATGAGTAATGTATGAAGGGAGTTTTCAAGTGCGCAATGGAAGATGATGAAAGAAGATTCGGGAGTGTCAAGCGCTCAAGCTTGGGGATGCCCCCATGCATCCCCAACAAATATTCAAGGAGACTCAGGCGTCTAAGCTTCGGGATGCACCCGTGCATCCCCTTCTCCATCAACAATCATCAGTTTGTCCCTCGTTGCACTATATTTTTATCACTTCATGCATTATGTGTTTTTCTTGGAGCGTCTCGCTTTTAGGTTTTGTTTCATTTTTAGTTTTCTTTAGCTTTGTTTGCTGTAGTAACAAGTTAGATCCCAGCTTACTTACTCTTTTGTGTGGGAGAGATTCACGCTCCGCTTGAACTAGAACTCCTCATAGGATTTGCATGCTTATTCTTTTATCTGTGAGTTGTTCTTTTTCTTTTCTTAGCTATTGTTCTGTTTAGTTGTAGTGCTTTAGTTTTTTTTTCTATAGCTCTTCTTTTGTCTTAGGTTGAACTTTCTATAGTTTTCATGCTTATCTTGTGAGAGAGTTTGCCTGTTGCACTGAGTTATGTGTCTTGACTGAAAGTAGGTAGTTAAAGTTGTTGTTCTCTTTGTAGTAGTAACTTGCAATAGTTTTGAGGTATTGACTAGAGTAATCGTTGAACTTATGGTGTCAAGAGCTCTTGCCTATTAGTGATAGATGTCGTATTTTGGGAAATCCGTGTGTTTTTCGAAAACCAAAAAAAACCTGTTGAGAACTCTTTCTAGTAGATGGATCACTAACCTCTGGAGGGTTCGACTATTAGAGTACACTCACGTGCCATGAGTAGGATAACCAAACCCCCATACACTCCTCCTAGGGGTACCTGTCTCTTTGTGAACCTCCTGATTAGATTGAGAGTTACCGATAATAAGTGCATGAGTTCTTCGGACTAATGTGAGTATTCAAAAGTTGACACTTCCACCCACCTATACTTTTTCTAGCCTCTTCGGTACCGTGCATTGCCCTTTCTCACCTCGAGAGTTGGCGCATACTTCGCCGGTGCATCCAAACCCTTGGCACGATACGCTCTGTCATCATAAGCCTCCTTATATCTTTCCTCAAAACAACCACCATACCTACCTACAAGGCATTTCCATAGCCTTTCCGAGATACATTGCCATGCAACATCCACCTTCTCATGACTTGATCTTCATGTCATACATGCTACTTGCTTGATCGATGAGCCGCATGCTAGTTGGGCCTTGCCCTAAACATTGCTACATGACGCGCTAGTATCATTGCATATCCTGCTACACTGGCAGAGGCATACATTTGCATACTTCATGATAGTTACATTTTCTTTATGTGAGTACCTTTGTAAAGTGTGAAAGATCTCCTATATTCTTGTAAAATATAGAGTATTGCCCCTAAAGTGAGGAAAAGATCCCAAAGAGGACAAAATCAAAAGATCCCAAAGAGGACAAAATCAAAAGATCCCAAAGAGGACAAATGAGAGTTAAATAGAAAGAGTCATTGAGGCCACCAAAAAAATAAAAAAAAAGAAAAAAAGAAAAAAGAAAAATAAAAAGAGAGAAGGGGGCATACTACTATTTCTTTTGAGAGATCCACACTAGTAATTCATCTTCTATCCCTTGTACTCCATAGTGATCATCATCATGCATATAGCTATGTGGGGACCTTCACACTATAGAACTTGGCTTGTATATTCCAATGACGAGCCTCCTCAAATGAGCTCTAGGTCTTCTTGAGAAAGCAAGTTGGATGCACCCCCACTAGTTCCATTGGAGAGCTTACCTTAGCTCACATGTGCATCCGTTGTATGGCAATCCCTACTCCTCACATCATATCTATCATATGGCTTTCTTTCGCCTATGATTTTCCTCATTGATGTGAGACTTTCACACCTTTTTGTCTTCCTTCTCCACCTTCTTTCTGTTTCGCCTTTTAGGTGTCAACTTTCTTGCTCACGCTCATCCATTGCATGAGTGCTCAAAATATCGAAAGGGAGTGGATCAGTTTGACTTGTACCTGACTAGTGGTCTGGGGACGAGTCCAGATAAGAATCCAAAGGAGACCAAGTGTGAAACTTTTAGTAGATAGTTGTTCTCAACAACCTTTTTTTTCTCTTTCTTCCCAGTCCCTTGCTTGCACGCAAACACCATTTGGAGACATTCGAGTCAGGGACAGCAAGAGCTCTTGCACCTTTTGTTCTTTTGTTGCTTATATCAATGCTAATATAGACTCTTGCTTGTTAAGACTTGAATTGAATTGCATGCTTTGATTGTTTTACTTAAAAGTCTTTATTTGGTTGTGTGGCATGTCACCACAGAAATTATGCTTGTTATCATTTACCTACTTGAGGACGAGTAGGAATTAAGCTTGGGGATGTTGATACGTCCCAAACGTATCTATAATTTCCGCTTGCTCCATGCATGTTTTGTGTGACTTTGCCATGTTTTTCTTGAACTTTCATACACTATTGAACATATTTGGACTAATCTATTAACCCAGTGCACCCAGCTGCCAGTTGCTGTTTTCTGCTGTTTTTGTATTTCAGTTTTTCCGGCCATTAAAAGTGCTCCAAAAAATCCAGGAAGCTTCCGGAAACACCAAAGCAGCGAAGGGGGGCCACCACCAGGGAGCCAGGAGGGTCCCTGGCGCGGCCCCACCCTAGGCCGCGCCAGGAGGCCTCCTGGCTGCCTGGTGGGTCCCCTCGACGCCCCCCTTTGCCTATATTTACCCCCCGTGACGAAAAACCCTAAGACGAACTCCTTTTTCGCGATCTCGCCTCTGTTCCGCCGTCGCCGCCGTTTCAAGATTGGGGCTGCCTGGAGAAGCTGCTCCGGCACCCTGCCGGGAGAAGCTACCCCCTCCGGGAGACCATCCATAGCCATGGACGCCTCCCGTATGTACCATGAGTAGTTCCCCTTGGACCATGGGTCCGTGACCAGTAGCTATGTGATCTATCTCTCCCTCTTTTGTGCTTCCACTTTCGAGTCCTCGTGAGCTGCCTCACATGATCGAGGCATCTATGTAATTCCTGCTATTGCTATGCTGAGTTTGTTGGGATCGGATAGCTTATGAGACTATGTTCAGATTGTGATGATTAATATATTTGGTTCTTCTCTTTTATATTTTGTTCTTGAGTAAATTCTTGCATGTTCTCCGTCGCGGTATTTGCTTTGGCCAAGTATTTTATTTGGAACTCCAAGAGAGAGCGTTATGCTCGATTGTGGGTTCAGCCCCTCGATGTCTAGCTTGAGTGACAGAAACTTGAGACTAGGGGATGTGCTGTTGCCACCAGGGATAAAACAACGGTGCTTGTACTTGCGAGTGCAAGGATTGTTTACTTTACACAAAGTTCTTTTAATGCAGTTGTCTGTTGCTTTGAGTTTACACTTTGGGTGGGATTCGCAACTTAATACCAGCGAGATGTTTTGGATAGATATCTCAAGGTGGATGATTCATAGTAGATGCATATGGATTTCGGTCTACTTACCTTGGCGTACTGCCCATTGCTTTTGAGCCCTTCCTTTCTTTGCAGCATAGTTAGCATTGCGGTGCCTTCATAATCCTGTCAATTGCCCAACTGTGATTTGATTACTTCGCTAGCACTTTATCGTCTTTTGGGAGAGAGACATCACTAGTGAAAATCACGGGACCCCGGTCCATCTTCACATTATTGTTCACACTACCAATTTACTTTCAGTATTTACTTTTCCGTTGCTATCACTATCATTATTATCTCTTGCGTTAATCCTTTGTAAACAGCAAGGCCGGAGGAATTGACAACTCCTCTGAACTCGTTGGGAGCAAAGTTATTTGTATCTGTGTGCAGGTCCAGGTGACGTTAGCAACCTAGGTTGTGAACGGCGCCATTGTTCACTTTACCACCTACCTATATCTCTTGAGTCCTACTGGAGACAATCTAAACCTTAGCATCTTCACTAAGGGAAACTTGCCGTTGTGCTACATGAAACCTTCCACTTGGGGTAACCAACGAGGGGCGATAAGACATCAACCGCCAGCGGTGGCGAGGGAGGAGGACACTCATCGTGGAGCAACTCATAACCCGCTTGCACGATCTCTTTACGTACCTCAGGTTGCACCCAAAAATTGTAGCTCTTGCATGCCTCATAATCAATGATCGTGGAAAAACGTAAAGATCTACCCTTAGGAGGTCCAACCTTCATCGCAGATTTCTTAGGAAATGAACGCAGAGCATTCAAGCCCTCTTGAACCCGTTTTTTAGACGGACTAACAAGAGTCCATTCTTCATTGCATTGCTTCTGCCATAGCTTGAACTCATATGTCCATTGAGGTCCTCCATAGTTCCAAAGATAAAAGTAGAAAATAAACTAAGGAGAGACAAATTTACGTCGACCAGTGAGGAGGAATCCAACCTTTTTATTCTCTACCGTGAAGCTAAACACAGAAAGAGGTACGTCCAAACGCAACCACCATTGTGAAGTGGCCAGAGTGCTGATTCGGATGAACCGAAGAGAAACAAGTGCGTCGAACCTCCTCAGCGAACTCCACGCCGGGAGCCAGATCCAAACCCATCTGGAGGGCTGCATAGACTGCCATGAGATGGCTATGTATGCAATGAGGAGGAGACGCCGGAGACGATGATCAGAGCCAAAGGTTGATGAAGAGGCCCAATCACCTAGGATCTTTGATTGAGTGGCTAGGGTTTAGAGGCGGCGACGTGGAGGTGGGAGAGAGCCATCTAAAATTATCAAGTACTTTTTCTTTACTTCATTATCTTCGTCTAGTTCCTTACTTGCCAATCAATGTCAGACTTCTTTGAAACCAGATCTTATTGGCACGGAGGATTCACCGAGGATAAAAAAAAGTGGTACAAGGAACACCGTTTGTCTCAAAAGGGGATACACTTATGGAAACAAATACATCAGTTGTATGAGTATGCTAGAAACTTGTGCTCAATATATAATATATCTTTCTGCAGGGATGAATCTTGTTGCTTTATGAGGCACAAACACCTTGCTTTCCAATGTGAGTACAATGATGATGAAACCTTAGCTTCTTATGCTAAGAGAAACTATGATTTTTATGATGCAGAGGAAATAGAAGAATTTGTTGCTTATAAGGGTGCCTATGAAATTACTTCTCTTCAGAAAAATATTGATGATGCCCCTTACAAATCTGAGAGTCTTGCTATACTTAACTATTGTTTGGAAAATTACGATGAAAATTATTATATTACTGATCATCTTGAGAGAATCTGTCCCCGAAAGGAAGAGACTAATGATTTGCGGGACTCTATGGAAGAAGAAATTGCCGAACCTGAAAGCTCCTTGGATGAAAAAGAGGAGGAGAGTGACGAACAAAAGGAGGAAGAATGGAGCCATCCACGTCTACCTTCTAATGAGAGTAACTCTTTGACTCTTACCTTATATGAGTGTTATGATCCTATGGATTCTTTTGAAATATCCCTTTTTGATGAAGTTGATGCCTTCTATGCTTATGGCCGTGATGCCACTATGGATGATGCTTACGGAGATGAACATGCTATAGTTCCTCATGTTAAGCATGAAATTTTTTCTATTGCACCCACACTTGATTGTCCTATTATCCTTTTGAAATCTCCAACTCATATTCCGGAGAATTGTGCTCTTATCAAGGCTCAATGTGATGGGTTGCATTTATCTTATAATCCTAAAGACCGTGTTTAAAAATATACATGTGTGCTTGTAGGTCATGAACAACATGATTTATGTGATAGTTATATTCTTGATGTTGTTCATGATACTACTGAAAATCACTTTGAGAGAGGAAAGTTTGGTTATAGAAACTTCCATGTTACAAAAACACCTCTCTCTAAGTTGAAACTTTTGAAGTTGTTCTTGTTCCACCTTCCTATGCATTTCACTTTGTGCTTCTTTGATTTATTTTCTTACAAGATGCCTATGCATAGGAAGTGGGTTAGGCTTAAATGTGTTTCATATTTGCTTCTTGATGCTCTCTTTTGCTTCAAATTCTTATTCTTGTGAGAGCATCTTCTATAATCTTTATGCCTAGCTTAAAGTCGTAAAATAAAGTGCTTGTCGGGAGGCAACCCAAGATGTTTTTTCTTTTGTTTTTAGTGGTCTTTATGATTGTTACTACTGTAGCAACATCATTGTATCTTTATTTTTCCAGCTTTGTGCCAAGTATAGCCCCATATGACAAGGGAACTGAAAGTTGTGACATGCTGTCCAGAAAACAGATCCTGTCCTCGTGACGGGAAAAGTCATAGAAAATCACCAGTTCATCTTTTTAGCTGAATTTTTTACACAGCGTTCTATATACAGTCACGGAACTTTCGTATGTTCTGAGTTTTTTGATTTGAGTTGCAGAAGTGCCCCTAAAAAATTCTTTACTACCTGATGTTCTGTTTTTCACAGATTCTGCCACGTTTTGTCTCTCCTAACTTTTGCAAACCTTAAGCTTGCTTTTTCTTTGAAAAAACTTTTTGGAAATCTTGAGAAACAGTATCTATTCAATAATATATTTATTTTCAGTAGGGGAAAATTATTTTAATAGGGTACTAACCTCTCTAATCAGTTTACAATGAGTTATGTATGAAGGGAGTTTTCAAGTGTGCGATGGAAGATGATGAAAGAAGATCCTGGAGTGTCAAACGCTCAAGCTTGGGGATGCCCATGTGCACCCCCAATAAATATTCAAGGAGACTCAAGCGTCTAAGCTTGGGGATGCCCCCGTGCATCCCCTTCTTCATCAACAATTATCAGTTCGTCCCTCGTTTCACTATATTTTTATCACTTCATGCGTTATGTGCTATGCTTGGAGCGTCTCGCTCTTTACTTTTCTTAGGTTTGTTTTTGCTTTGTTTGCTGTTCATAACAAGTTAGACCCAGCTTTATTTTGTGTGGGAGAGAAACACACTCCTCTTGAACTAGAACTCCTCATAGGATTTGCATGCTTATTCTCTTAGCTGTGAGTTGTTCTTTTTATTTTCTTAGTTGTTGGCTTGTTTAGTTATAGTGCTTCAGTTTTCTTCTAGAGATTTTATCTTGTCTTACGTTGAACTTTATATAGTTTGCATGTTTTATCTTGTTAGAGAGTTTGCCTGTTGCACTGAGTTTTGTGTCTTGACTAGAAAGTAGGTAGTTGAAGTTGCTATTCTCTTTGTAGTAGTAACATGCAATAGTTTTGAGGTATTGATTAGAGTAATGTTTGAACTTTTGGTGTCAAGAGCTCGAGCCTATTAGTGATAGATGTCGTATTTTGGGCAATCCGTGTTTATTTTCGAAAACCAAAACCCCTGTTGAGAACTCTAGCTACTAGATGGATCTCTAACCTCTGGAGGGTTCGAATATTAGAGTACACTCACGTACCATGAGTCGAGGATACGCAAGGATAACCAAACCGCCATACACACCTCCTCGGGGTACTTGTCTCTTTGAGAACCTCCTGATTAGATCGAGAGTTACCGATAATAAATGCATGAGTTCTTCAGACTAATGTGAGTATTCGAAAGTTGACACTTACACCTTCCCATATTTTGCTAGCCTCTCTTGTGCCATGCATTGCCTCCTACTCACTCCGAGAGTTGGCGTCCACCTTCGCCGGTACATCCAAACCCTTGGCATGATACGCTCTGTCATAATAAACCTCCTTATATATTTCCTCAAAATAGCCACCATACCTACCTATCAAGGCATTTCCATAGCCTTTTCGAGATACATTGCCATGCAACATCCATCTTCTCATGAATTGATCTTCATGTCATACATGCCACTTGCTTGATCGATGAGCCGCATGCTAGTTGGGCCTTGCCCTAATCATTGCTACATGACGCGCTAGTATCATTGCATATCCTGCTACCCTGGCAAAGGCATACATTTGCATCATGATAGTTACATTTTCTTTATGTGAGTACCTTTGTAAAGTGTGAAAGATCTCCTATATTCTTGTAAAATATAGAGTGTTGCCCATAAACTGAGGAAAAGATCCCAAAGAGGACAAAATCAAAAGATCCCAAAGAGGACAAATGAGAGAAATAGAAAGAGCCATTGAGGCCACCAAAAAAATAAAAAAAATAGAAAAGGAGAAAAAAGAAAAAGAAAAAGAAAAGAGAGAAGGGGGCACACTACTATTCCTTTTGAGAGATCCACACTAGTACTTCATCCTCTATCCCTTGTACTCCATAGAGATCATCATACATGCATATAGCTATGTGGGGACCCTTCACACTATAGAACTTGGCTTATATATTCCAATAATGAGCCTCCTCAAAAGAGCTCTAGGTCTTCTTGAGCAAGCAAGTTGGATGCACCCCCACTAGTTCCCTTGGAGAGCTTTTAGCTCACATGTGCATCCGTTGCATGGCAATCCCTACTCCTCACATCATATCTATCATATGGCCTTCTCTCGCCTATGATTGTCCTCATTGATGTGAGCCTTTCACACCTTTTTTGTCTTCCTCCTCCACCTCCTTTCTGTTTCGCCTTTTAGGTGTCAACTTTCTTGCTCACACTCATCCATTGCATGAGTGCTCAAAATATCGAAAGGGAGTGGATCAGTTTGACTTGTACCTGACTAATGGTCTGGGGACGAGTCAAGATAAGAATCCAAAGGAGACTAAGTGTGAAACTTTAGTAGATAGTGGTTCTCAACAATTATTTTTTATCTCGTATTCCCTATCCCCTTTCTTGCACGCAAACACCATCAGGAGACATTCGAGTCACGGACAGCGAGAGCTCTTGTACCCTTTGTTCTTTTGTTACTTGTGTCAATGCTAATATAGACTCTTGCTTGTTAAGACTTGAATTGAATTGCAAGCTTTGATTGCTTTACTTAAAAGTCCTTATATGGTTGTGTGGCATGTCACCACAGAAATTAAGCTTGTTATCAATTACTTACTCGAGGACGAGCAGGAATTAAGCATGGGGACGTTGATACGTCCCAAACGTATCTATAATTTCTGCTTGCTCCATGCATGTTTGTGTGACTTTGCCATGTTTTGCTTGAACTTTCATACCTTTTTATCATATTTGGACTAACCTATTAACTCAGTGCACCTAGTTGTGAGTTCCTGTTTTTCTGCTGTTTTTGTATTTCAGGTTTTCCGGCCATTAAAAGTGCCCAATAAATCCACGAAAAATTATATAAAAAATCAGCGTCACGGAAGCTTCCGGAATAACCAAGATATGGCAGGAGGGCCACCACCGGGGGCCCCGGAGGGTCCCTGGCGCGGCCCCACCCTAGGCCGCGCCAGGAGGCCTCCTAGCTTCCTGGTGGCCCCCCTCGGTGCCCCCCTTCGTCTATATTCACCCCCCGTGATGGAAACCCCTAATATCGATCTGCTATTCCCGTTCTCCTCTCTGTTCCGCCGCCACCGCCATTTCAAGATCTGGGCTGCCAGGAGAAGCTGCCCCGGCACCCTGCCGGAAGGAGGAATCCCCTCCGGCAGACCATCCATCGCCATGGACGCCTCCCGGATGTGTCGTGAGTAGTCCCCCTTGGACTATGGGTCCGTGACCAGTAGCTATGTGATGTACTCCTCCCCTCTTTGTGCTTCCACTTTCGAGACCTCGTGAGCTGCCTCACATGATCGAGGCACTTTTTTAGTTTTATATGTTGCTATGCTGAGTTGCTGGGATCTGATGGATTATGAGATTATGTTCAGATTGTGATGAGTAATATATTTGGTTCTCTTTTATATTTGTGTTCTTCACTAAATTCCTGCATGTTCTCCGTTGTCGTATTTTACTTTGGCCAAGTGATTTGTTGCAACTCCAAGAGGGAGCGTTATGCTTGATTGTGGGTTCAGCCCCTTGATGTCTAGCTTGAGTGACAGAAACATGAGACTAGGGGATGTGCTGTTGCCACCAGGGACAAAACAACGGTGCTTGTACTTGCGGGTGCAAAGATTGTTTACTTTACACATGGTTCTTTTAATGCATTTGTCTGTTGCTTTGAGTTTACACTTTGGGTGGGATTCGCAACTTAATACCAGCGAGATGTTCTGGATAGATATCTCAAGGTGGATGATTCGTAGTAGATGCAGATGGATTTCGGTATACTTACCTTGGCGTATTGCCCGATGCTTTTGAGCCTCTTCCTTTATTTTGTAGCATAGTTAGCATTGCGGTGCGTTTATAATCCTGTCAATTGCCCAGCTGTGATTCGTTTACCTCGCTAGCACTTTTATCGTCTTTTGGAACAGAGACATCACTAGTGAACATCACGGGACCTCGGTCCATATCCACATCATTGTTTACACTTTCAATTTACTTTCAGTTCTTACTTTCAGTTGCCACTATTATTATCTCTTGTGTTGATCCTTTGTAAATAGCAAGGCCGGAGGAATTGACAACTCCTCTGTACTCGTTGGGAGCAAAGTTATTTGCTGTGTGTGCAGGTCCACGCGCCACTGTTCACTTTACCACCTTCTTGTATCTCTGCGAGTCCTACGGGAGACAAACCCTATCCTCTACATAGGGGAAATTCTGCTGCTATGTTACATCTCACCTTCCACTTGGGGTAACCAACGAGGAGCGAGAGAAGTATCTTCCTTGCTAGCATCAACCATCCTAAGTGTCAACTCTCGTTCTTACGCTCATCCATTGCATGAGTGCTATAAATATCGAAAAGGAGTGGATCAAATTGACTTGTACCTGGCTAGTGGTCTGGGGAAGAGTCAAGATAAGATTCCAAAGAAGACCAAGTGTGAAACTTTAGTAGATTGAGTTCTCCAAAAATATATTTTTCTCTCGTATTCCCATATACCCCTTCTTGCATGCAAACACCATCTGTAGACATTCGAGTCACGGACAGCTAAGAACTCTTGCACTTAATGTTCTTACATTGCTTGTTTTAATGCTAATATAGACTCTTGCCTGTTATGACTTGAATTGAATCACATAACTTGATTGCTTTACTTTCAAAGTTCTTATATGGTTGCTAGCATGTCACCACAGAAATTATGCTTGTTCTCATTTACCTACTCGAGGACGAGTAGGAATTAAGCTTGGGGATGTTGACACGTCCCAAACGTATCTATAATTTCTGCTTGGTCCATGCATGTTTTGTGTGATATTGTTGTGATCTAGATACACTTTCATACACTTTTGATCATATTTGGACTAACTTATTAACTCAGTGCACCACAGTGCCAGTTCCTGTTTTCTGCTGTTTTTCTATTTCAGGTTTCCCCCATATTAAAAATTCTCCAAAAATTCAGGAAAAATCAGATAAAAAATCAACGCAACGGAAGCTTCTGGAATCACCAAAGTGGGGCCAAAGGGACACCACCAGGGACCCAGGCGGCCACCTGGCACGACCTAGGGCTTGGCCGCGCCAGGGGCGCCTTGACCCCTGGTGGCCCCCTGGTTTCCCCCATTATCCTATATATTCTCCGTGATGTGAAACTTCCGATGAGAGAACCCCTTTTCGCGATCTCACCTCTCTTCCGCAGCCGTCGCACTTCCAAGATCGGGAGCACCAGCAAACCTCTCCCCGGCACCCTGCCGGAGGGAGGATTGATCTCCGGGAGCTTCCCCTCCACCATGGACGCTTCCTGGATGATCCATGAGTAGTCTCCCTTGGACCATGGGTCCGTGATCAGTAGCTATGTGATGTTCTCCTCCCCTCTTTGTTCTTCATGGTTTAGACCTCGTGAGATGCCCTACATGATCGAGGCACATATGTAACTTTCTGCTGTTGCTATGCTGAGTTTGCTGGGATCTGATGGATTATGAGACTATGTTCAGACTGTGATTGAGTAATATATTTGGTTCTTATCTTTTATATTTTTGTTCCTAAGTAATTCTTGCATGTTCTCCATTGCTGTTTATTGCTTTGGCCAAGTAGTAGGTAGTGACTCCAAGAGGGAACGTTATGCTCAATTGTGGGTTCATGCCCCCTGATGACACGCTTGAGTGACAGAAACATGAGTCTAGGGGATGTGATGTTGCCACAAGGGGGAAAACAACGGTGCTTGTAACCGCGGTTGCAAGGATTGTTTACTTTACGCAAAGTTCTTTTAATGCAGTTGTCTGTTGCTTTGGGTTTACACTTTGGGTGGGGCTCGCAACTTAATAACAGCGAGATGTTCTAGATATATCTCTCAAGGTGGATGATTAGTAGTAGATTCAGTTGGATTTCAGTCTACTTATTTTGGCGTACCGCCCATGCTTTTGACCCTCGTCCTTTCTTTGTAGCATAGTTGGCATTGCGGTGCGTTTTTAATCCTGTCAATTTCCCATCTGTGATTTGTTTACCTCACATAGTAGTTTTATCGTCTTTTGGGAGAGAGACATCACTAGTGAATATCACGGGACCCCGGTCCATATTCTCATCACTGTTTACACGCTCTTTTATTTTCTTGCTTTTACTTTCTAGATGTTATCATTATCCCTTGTGTTTGATCCTTTGTGAACAACAAGGACGGAGAGATTAACAACCTCTTTGTACTCGTTGGGAAGAAACGTTATTTGTATTGTGTGTAGGTCCACGTCAATTGCACCGTTGGCACCTACTTATCATTGTCGGAGTCCTACGGGAGACAAACCCTATCCTCTACATAGGGGAAAATTTCCACTACACCACATCTAACCTTCCACTTGGGGTAACCAACGAGGATAGAGTATCAACAAGTACCCCGAGGAGGAGTGTATGGTGGTTTGGTTATCCTTGCGCATCCTCGACTCATGGTACGTGAGTGTACTCTAATATCCGATCCCTCCTAAGATTAGTGATCCATCTAGTAGCTAGAGTTCTCAACTAGTTTGTTGTAGTTTTCGAAAATAAATCCGGATTGCCCAAAATACGACATCTATCACTAATAGGCTAAATCTCTTGACACCAAGAGTCCAAACATTACTCAAATAAATACCTCAAAACCATTGCAAGTTACTACTACAATTAAATAGCAACCTAATTACCTACTTCAAGTCAAGACACACAACTCAGTGCAACAGACCAACTCTCTAAACAAGATAAACATGAAAACTCAAGAGAGTTCCAGCAACAAACTAAAAAAAATCTCTTAAAAAGATAAGCATGAAAACTAAGAGCTAAGCATGACAACAGCTACAAAAAGGTAAAGAACACACACAACAAGAAAGATAAGCATGAAAATCCTATGATGTGTTCTAGTTAAAGTTGAGCGTGTTTCTCTCCCACACAAAGAAAGCTGGGTTCTAACTTGTTATGAACAACAAACAAAGCTAAAGAAAACTAAAAAGTAAAGGGCAAGATGCTCCAAGCATAGCACATAATGCATGAAGTGATAAAAATATAGTGGAACGAAGGACGAACTGATAATTGTTGATGGAGAAGGGGATGCACGGGGGAATCCCCAAGCTTAGACGCTTGAGTCTCCTTGAATATTTATTGGGGGTGCATGGAGGCATCTCCATGCTTGAGCGTGTGACACTCCCGGATCTTCTTTCATCATCTTCCTTCGCACACTTGAAAATTCTCTTCATACATAACTCATCATAAGCTGATTAGAGAGGTTAGTACCCATAATAAAATAATTTGCCTCTACTGGAAATAAAGATAATATTGAAGATCTACTATTTCTCAAGACTCCCAAAAAGTTTTTGCAAAGAAAAAGCTAGCGCAAGACTTGCGAAACCGAGAAAAGGCAAAACGTGACAAAATCTGTGAAAAACAAACCAGCAGGTAGTAAATAAAATTTTTTGGGTACTTCTGCAACTCAAATAAAAAAATCAGAACAGACGCTCGAAATCTAATTGTATAGAGCACTTTTTTAACAAAAAAACAGATTAAAAAGATGATCTGGTGATTTTATCCGAATTATTCCGTCCAAGGACAGAATCTGTTTTCTGGACAACACGTCGCAACTTTTGAATTTTCTTGCAATCGGAGGCTAAGCTTGGCACAAAGCTTGAAAATAAAGATATAATGATGTTGCTATAGTAGTAACAATCATCAATACCACTAAAAACATAACGAAAAACATATTGGGTTGCCTCCCAACAAGCGCTTTCTTTTACGCCTTTGAGCTAGGCACAAAGCAAAAAAGATCAAGTTTTTTCAATTGAACCATCATCAAGATCATCAAAAATCTCCTCAATTGTACAACTAGTTTTAAGAGGTCTTTCAAATAAAGGTCTAATGAAGATACTTCTAGGGATAAAAGCAAAAGTTGGAAGATCAATTGGAGTTTTATTGCTAATTCTATTCAAGAAAGGTATTTCGTCCAAAGTCTTCACAGTTTCAACTCATTTGGAAATAAGTGGATTGTTTTTGGGTCGAGGAACCTTAGGGACGTAAACGAACTTAGGTTCCTTCTTTGCCGGAGTTTCTACCTTTTTGGTTTTGATTGAGGAGAAAGTAGTTCCTAAAGTGTCAATGATTTCCTCAACCTTATCTATCCTAGAAGGATCCAGATCATGGGATTTGATGGTCTCCAAAGTTTTGATAATTTTATGCATGGAGCTATCAAGTCTATTCAAAATCCCTCGAATCCTACGATCTAACTCATTTATCTTATTGATGCTTGGTATTTCTAACTCTAGCTTTTCAAGTTTATTCATAATGTGGGCTAGAGTAATGTCCTCTTGAATGCTAGCAACAGGGAGATTTCCAACAAGATTTTCAATAACATTAAGAGATTCCCAAATTTGGTATTCTAGGAAATTGCCATTGATAACAATATCTAGAATGAACCTATTCCATGGAGCAATTCCAACATAAAAGTTTCTAAGCAGGATAGTAGTGGATTGCTTCTTGGTGGCTCTTTTTTGAGAATCATTAATTCTATACCAAGCATCTTTCAGGCTTTTACTACCTCTTTTTTTAAAGGTGAGCACTTCTGCCTCACCAAAGGCAAAAGGACCAGACATAATGATAACTACTAGCAAGGTAACTAATTTTTTGGTGTTTTTGGTAAAGGACACTAAAGAAAAAAATGAAAGGTAAACTAACAAGACTAAAAAGGAAAGATAAAAGATAGTGTGCAACTCCCTTATCTTGTAGAGTGGAGTCCCTGACAACGGCGCCAAAAATTACTTGATTGGTATCAATTAACTCGTTGGCTAACCCAAGTGGAAGGTTGAGATGTACGGGAGTTGTAATTTCCCTTGGCGAAGATACCAAGGTTGAGATCGAACCCGTAGGACTCCAAGGACGACAAGTAGGTGGTAAAGTGAACAATGGCGCCATTCACAACTCAAGGTTGCTTACTTTACCTAGACCTGCACAAAGATACAAATAACTTTGCTCCCAACGAGTAAAGAGGGGTTGTCAATCCCTCCGGCCTTTCCATTTACAAAGGGTCAAACGCAAGAGATAAAAGGTAATAATAACTGCAACTAGAAAGTAAAATAGGAAGTAAGTTGAGGGTGTAAACAGTGGTGGAAATATGGACCGGGGTCCGATGAAGTTCACTAGTGATGTATCTCTCCCAAAAGACGATAAACAGCGATGCGAGGTGAACAAATTACAGCTGGGCAATTGATAGGATTAAAAACGCACCGCAATGCTAATTATGCTACAAAAGAAAGGAAGAGGCTCAAAAGCATGGGCAGTACGCCAAGACAAGTAGACCGAAATCCATCTGCATCTACTCACTAAACATCCCCCTTGGGATATCTATCCAGAACGTCTCGTTGGTATTAAGTTGCGAGCCCCACCCAAAGTGTAAACCCAAAGCAACAGACAACTGCATTAAAAGAACTTTGCATAAAGTAAACAATCCTTGCAACCGCGGTTACAAGCACCGTTGTTTTCCCCCTTGTGGCAACAACACATCCCAAAGAAAATAACGCTCCCTCTTGGAGTTGCTACCTACTACTTGGCCAAAGAAAATAAACAGCAACGGAGAACATGCAAGAATTACTAAAGAACATAAATATAAAAGGAGAAGAACCAAATATATTACTCATCACAAATCTGAACATAATCTCATAATTCATCAGATCCCAAAAAACTCAACATAGCAACAGCAGAAAGAATTACATATGTTCCTTGATCATAGCAAAGGTGGAGAGAAGACATCACATAGCTGCTGATCATGGACCCATGCTCCAAGGAGGACTACTCACGGCTCATCCGAGAAGCGTCCATGGTGGTGGAGAAGCTCTCGGAGGTCAATCCTCCCTCCGGTAGGGTGCCGGGAGGAGGTCTTCTGGTGCTCCCGATTTTGGAAGCGCCGCGGCGGCGGAACAGAGGCGAGATCGCGAAAAAGGGTTCTCTCCTCGGGGGTTTCATGACGGGGGCTAAATATAGGGGAAGGGGGGAGGCCAGGGGGCCACCAGGGAGTGCAGGCGGCCTCCCGGCGCGGACCCACCCTAGGCCGTGCCCCCTGGCCGCCTAGACTCCTGGTGGCCCCCCTGTCCCCCCTTTGGGAGTGTGGAAGCTTCCGGGTCGCTGATTTTTTATATATATTCCCCATAATTTTCCTGGCACTTTAAGTAATGGGAAAACCTGAAATAAAAAGACAGCAGAAAACATGAACTGGCACTGGGGTGCACTGAGTTAATAGGTTAATCCAAATATGATCAAAAGTGTATGAAAGTTGTCGGGGGAATATCCCACGTCTAGACCCGGCTTGGAGACAAACCCGGTCGGATGACTAGAGCCGTCTTGCGAAGATGGAAGCCGGATGAAGGAATCAAGATGGAGTCCACCTAACTTGGAAGATACGAAAAGTTACAAGACTTATAGTAGGACTCAGATTGATATTCGACTTGTAATAAAAGAAGAGACTAGTTTGTATCCTACTAGGACTCTACATGTAAGCCTCCCCCTTACACCTATATAGGGAGGGGGTAAGGCACCCCAAAGAGACAACTTGAACAAGCTCTAGATTAGAGATTAGTCCCGGGTCATCTAAACTTGGGACAACTAGACACAACCATAGGAGAGTCGACGACATGACAGCGACTCCCCGTGAGCAAAGGAATAAGACCTAGCCACAAACAGCATGTAGGGTTTTTACCGGACGATGTTTCCCGGGGCCCGAAGCTGTATAAATCGTGTCACTCTCTGTGTGATTTTTCTTCCTCCTCGTGCACTCGTAGCAAAGGCCCCACAATCAAGTCCGACTCTACGAATCCAGGCTGCCAACGCAATCACGCCACTAAGTATTCCGTTCGTCGACTCCAGCACCGCGCCGCACGGTCGTCGCGTCCATCGTCGGCCCTATGCGTGTGGCGGCTCTTCACTTTCGCGCGGCCACCTCCGCCTCCAAGATAATTGACAATCATCCGACGCTGTCGGCTCCAGCATACGGCAATGCGCCCATGCCCGTGGCATACTACCTCCAACGCAAGAAAATTAATCACTACGAATGTGATGTCAGATATCGGATACGAAGATTGAACCATCATTGGCTTCCAGCACCGTGCTCGACGCTTTCGTCTGTGCCAGTTTCCATCGCCAGCTTGAGTTATCAGTCAGATCAGTACAAGAGTCAACAGCCGACTCCTTGAGTCGACTCAAGACTCGGGGGCTACGCCTCCTCATGGATCCATCGGAGATTGAGATATATCAAGTTTCAACGACGGATTATAATTTCCATCACAAATTTTGGTCCATTAATTTCGATGGTAAAATCCCGGCTCAGATTCCGGTCCATTGAAAAAATTCTAGCTCTTTCATTGAGTTCCGGATCATTGGAAAAATCCCGGCTCCCTTCGTGAGTTCTGGTTAATTGAAAATCCCGGCTCGCTTTGTGAGTTCCGGTTTATTGAAAAATTCGGGCTTCTTCTTGAGTTCCGGTTTATCAAAAATTCCAGCTCCTCGACGAGTTTCGACCCAATAAAAAAATTCTGGATCCTCGGCGATTCCCGGTTCATAAAAAATTCCGTCTCCTCGATGAGTTCCGGTTCATCGGAAATTATGGCTCCTTTATGGATCCAGGATCAGTACAAATTACCGGTTTCACAAGAAACCTAGGCTATCGCCATATTAAACATATAAGTCGAATTTTGTCGCAAATAAGGCTATCTCCACATCTAACACAAAGTCGATTTTTATCGCAACAGGCTTTCGCCATAAATTCGATTTTCATCGCAACAGGCTTTCGCCATAAAAGTCAATCTTCATCGCACTAGGATTTCTCCACATCTAAAGTCGACTCTCATCGCACCGGCTCTCGCCACACTTATGCATAAAATCAACTTTCATATTGCATATTCTTTCATACATATTGCATCATAAATTACATATTTTTACACCTTTTCTCAGAGACCTGGGGGCTTGATCAACCCTCTATCGGCTCTAGGCATGTATATTGCTTAGTCAGGCGAATCGGGGAGCTCCATGATACTCATCGACTCTTGACAGAGAAGCCGACATATATATATATATGTGTGTGTGTGTGTGTGTGTGTTTGTGTGTGTGTGTGTGTGTGTGTGTGTGTGTGTGTAAAACTCCACATGTGTATGACTTAGTCCGGGGAAGTAGGGGAGTTCGATGGCACCCATCGACTCTTAACTGAAGAAATCCCAGCATATACATGAATTGGCCACCCACGTCGTTTGGCCTGTATAGCTCAAGCTCATATGACTAACGCGAACCCGGTTAGTCTAAACTTTTGGGGCTTACATAAAACTCCTATCGAGTTTAGTCTTCAGAGCCGGGCACGCTAGTCATATAAGCCGGTTTTACAGAGAAGTTTCGACTCTTGAACCAATAATCCCTCTCAATGCGAGAAGATGAGGCATGAGTCGGCTTCTACTAGCCTTCGCATTTCCATTTTGCATTCAAACATAATCCTGCATTCTTAAGTCGACTTCCGTCGCACCGGCTCTCACCATATATATAAGTCGACTTCCGTCGCACCGGCTCTCGCCATATATATAAGTCAACTTCCGTCGCACCGGCTCTCTCCATATATATAAGTCGACTTCCGTCGCACCGGCTCTCGCCATATATATAAGTCGACAATCGTCGCACTGGCTCTCTCCATATAAAATATATAAGTCAACTTTTGTCGCACCGGTTATCGCCACATTCAGATGCTCATACCGATTTGGAGTTGGCACACATTATTACGGGTTGCTGAAGGAGACATATTCCAGCACTCGAAGGGCCACTCTATTTGGAAGCTGGGAATACAACTGATCATATCATATCTACCGGATTCAGCAAATTCACATTCAACAGTTTTTATCAGCAAGCAAACATTTGCCGGCTTTGGCATATAATACTTGACGACTTCAGAAAACAAGCAAGAAATTGTAAGTCCCAGGTTGCTGCAGGCAAGACAACCCAGCATTTGGGGGCTACACTACTTCGAAGCAACTTTCACAAGTACAAATCCTAGGTTTCTGCAGGCAAGCCAACCCGACACTTGGGGGATACACCAGCAAGGCTATTTTCCAAGTCATCATGAGATGATAAAACTTGGAGCTTGGGGGCTACAGGTGATATGGACCTAAAATTTCCCGTAATTTTTTTCCCCGAGTCCTTTTGACAAGACACAGAAGAGAAAGAAGCAACATTGAACTCAAAAATAGAAGAGCTCAAAACTGAAACATATCAGGTTCATTGACATGAATCAGTGGAGCAAGCCGACCTAATGGTTTGGCCTCCATACCCGGTCTTTATCCTAATTATTAATTATATTGGAAGTTTACCACGGACGCGCACCTAGCGTTCTCTTCTACGAGAATCTCATTGCCAAGGAAAAGCGGAGGAAAAATGAAGCCCACACCACGATTGCGTCCAAGCTAAACTTGGGGGCCAATGTCGGGGGAATATCCCACAGCTAGACCCGTCTTGGAGACAAACCCGGTCGGATGACAAGAGCCGTCTTGCGGAGATGGAAGCCAGACGAAGGAATCAAGATGGAGTCCGCCTAACTTGGAAGATACGAAAAGCTACAAGACTTAGAGTAGGAATCATATTGATATTTGACTTGTAATAAAAGAAGAGACTAGTTTGTATCCTACTAGGACTCTACATGTAAGCCTCCCCCTTCCACCTATATAAGGAGGGGGTAGGTGATACGTACAAAACGTATCCATTATTTTTTTCTTGCTCCATGCCTCTTTTGTGTGATATTGCTATGTTATTGATGAACTTCCATACACTTTTGATCATATTTGGACTAACCTATTAACTCATTGCACCCCAGTGCGAGTTCCTGTTTTCTGCTGTTTTTATATTTCAGGTTTCCCCCTTATTAAAAGTACCAGAAAAATTCCGGGAAAAATATAGGAAAATCAGCGTACCGGAAGCTTCGCGAAGAGCCCGAGAGGGGCCAGGGGGAGCCAGGGGGCCCCCAGGAGGCCAGAGGGCACGGCCCCACCCCTGGCCGCTCCAGGGGGGCACCTGGAGCCCCTGGCCCACCTTTGGTTGCCCCCTTTCTCCTATTTATTCCCCATGACGAGAAACCCTCGAAGACGGAACCCTTTTTCGTGATCTCTCCTATGTTCCGCCGCCGCCGCACTTCCAAGATCGGGAGCACCAGAAGACCTCTTCCCGGCACCCTACCGGAGGGAGGAATCACCTCTGGGAGCTTCTCCACCACCATGGATGCTTCCCGGATGAACCGTGAGTAGTCCACCTTGGACCATGGGTTTATGATCAGTAGCGATGTGATGTTCTCCTCCCCTCTTTGTTCTTCATGGATTAGACCTCGTGAGCTGCCCTACATGATCGAGGCACTTATGTATTCTTTCTGCTATTGCTATGCTGAGTTTGCTGGGATCCGATGGATTATGAGAGTATGTTCAGATTGTGATTGAGTTATATATTTGAATTTATTCTTTTATATTTTTGTTCTTGAGTAATTATTGCATGTTCTCCGTTGCTGTTTATTGCTTTGGCCAAGTAGTAGGTAGTGACTCCAAGAGGGAGCATTATGCATGATTGTGGGTTCATGCCCCCCGATGACTAGCTTGAGTGACAGAAACATGAGTGTATGGGATGTGATCTTGCCATAAGGGGGAAAACAATGGTGCTTGTACTTGCGGGTGCAAGGATTGTTTACTTTGCGCAAAGTTCTTTAATGCAGTTGTGTGTTGATTTGAGTTTACACTTTGGGTGGGATTCACAACTTAATACCAGCGAGATGTTCTGGATAGATATCTCAAGGTGGATGATTAGTAGGTAGATGCAGATGGATTTCGGTCTACTTGTCTTGGCGTACTACCCATGCTTTTGAGCCTCTTCCTTTCTGAAAGGACGTGGATGTCGCCTAGAGGGGGGGTGAATAGGCGCTTAAAAACAATTACGGTTTCGGCTTGAACAAATGCGGAATAAAACTTAACGTTTAATTTGCCAAGCAAGAAACCTAAATAAGCTAGGCTCAACTATGTGCACCAACAACTTATACTAAGAAAGATAAACAACTATGTGATAGCAAGATATATAACAAGAGCACTAAGGCTATCACAAAGTAGGTGCACAAGTAAATAGGTTGACTAGATGAACAACCTAAGGGACAAGCAATGCACAATAATATGAGCAAGCACAAGATAAACAATGTAATAAGCTTGCTCAAAGTAAGGGTAGAGATAACCGCAAGTGGAGCCGATGGATACAAGGATTTGTTACCGAAGTTCCTTCTCTTGCGAGAAGTACGTCTCTGTTTGGAGAGGGTGAGGAGCACAATGCTCACACGAAGCCAACGAGGACCACCCTATTTCTCCTCACGCTCTTACCAATGCAAGATGCCGTGATTCCACTATTAGGACACTTGAGGGCGGTCACTGAACCTGTACAAATGGCGACCCTTGAGGGCGGTCACCGAACCCGTACAAATGCTCGGGGCTATCTCCACAACCGAATTGGAGGCTCCCGTAGCATCCCGAAGCTTTCCACCACAATGATTGAGCTCCGCAACAATAAGCCTCTAGGGGCCAACGCACCCAAGAGGAACAAGCTCTAGAGTGCCAATGCACTCAAGATAACAAGCTCTAGAGTGCCAATGCACTCAAGATTAGCAATCTTCTCAACTTCACTTCTACAAAGAATCCTTGGAGAGAACTCAAACCGATGCACCAAATGCAATGGCAAGAGCACACGAAGTTCTCAAGTCCCCAACTCTCAAATCCCACCAAAGCAACAAAAGCTATGGAGGAATATGAGAGGAAGAACAAGGAGAACACCAAGAACTCCAAGATCTAGATCCACAAGGTTCCCCTCACAAAGAGGAGAGTTGACTTGGTGGAGAATGTGGATCTAGACCTCCTCTCTCTTTTCCCTAAAAAAGGAGCAAGAATCATAGGAAGGGAAGAGAGTAAGCAAGCTCAAAGAGGTCAAAATGGGGGGAAGAACTTGCAAAGAACCGGTGGAGACAAAGGAGGATGAAGACCCCCTTTTATAGTCTCCCACGAATCCAGCCGTTGGAACCCGTTGGCAGCCCACCAACCACGGTATTACCGCTCGGAGAGCGGTACTACCGTGGTGCAGTACTACCGCCCTGCCGTAGTACCGCAGCCTAGTGTCGTGCCCACTACCGCTTAGTCAGTACGATTGCGGTAGTGGTTACGGTACTAGCCTGTCGTACTACCGTAGTGCGGTACTACCGCTCTGGGTGCGGTACTACCGCGCTGCCGTAGTACCGCAGCTTAGTGCCGTGCCCACTACCGCTCGGTCAGTACGCTTGCGGTAGTGGTTACGGTACTAGACTATCGTACTACCGTAGCGCGGTACTACCGCAGTGGGTGTGGTACTACCGCATGAGCGGTACTACCGCACCCCAAGCGGTACTACCGCCCCAGCAGAACCAGGGAGCCCAGGCCACACAACAGATGAAATCCAAAGACACAGGCAAAACCCTGAACTGCCACAACTTCTGCAAATGAACTCCGATTAAGGCAAACTCAATCTTGAAGGAAAGCTAACGAATAGAGCTGCCTAATCACGACTGGAAATATTTAGAAGTGGCAAGGGAGAAATGCCAAACAAATAGAGGTGTGAGACCTCTAACCGAGACGACCCGACAAATCTCCCACATCGAAAAACATACGAGAAGACGCATATGAAATCCGTTTTCGATGAACAAGAGCTTGTCATGAAGAAGACCACAAGCTCCAAAACTCACACAGAGAAAAGCCAAACAAGAACCAATAAACATGATGCCAAGGATGCAAAAGGTTTGAGCTCTCCACGACCGACTCGTCCTAGCCTATAACACGGTCTCCTAACTACTACCAAGAGACCGGTAAACTTGACACCTATCTAGTCAAACCTTTGTCTTGCGCATAATCCACTTGAGCTTGATGATGACGATCATGCCCGCCTCAAGTTGGAACATCTTCCTTGATTCCTCCGGCTCGATGAAGACTTGTAGATAGCTCCCCCATACTCCATTATGGGTGAGCCTCTTTTAGGCACATCTTCACACGACCATTATCACCAAATGGTCGGCAAGCTCCAAGCATACGATATCTTCGTGATGCTCCTCTTGACCTTGCACACATCTACTTGACCAATCTTTGGATAGATCCAAGAAGAACACCTTGGTCAACACGTAATCTTCATCTTACAACCTTGAAGCCACCATATGATCTTCAAGCGTTGCCTATTGAAAGTACAATATATCGACCAGAGGGGGGGTGAATGGGAGATTTTCAATTTTACTGCCAGATTTTGTTTTTCTTCAGGACTGAAGCAATCATGAAGCTGAAGAAAATCATGAAGCTGAAGAAGTAACCAAAATCATGAAGAAATAAAACTTCACAGAATGTAATCATTAGGGCAGCTCATCATAATGCAACAGAAATAAATCAATTCAGATAAGCAGAAGTGCTTCAGATGCATAGTATGAAGACAAAGAGCAGAGGGAGAGCTGAAGCATATCATATCAAATACTGAAGCTTAAGAGGTTGAGGAGATAGCACCAGAGATAGAAGACATTGGTTTGGTAGACCAGTTCAAGTTGTTGTGACAACTCTACGTCTGGTTGGAGAGGCTGAGATTCAACTTAGAAGACATAGTCTTCACCTTGTTCTCCTTGAACTAAAGTCCTTTGAGGCTTCAGCATTTGTACTGGTTTCTGCTTCAGGAGGGGCAGTTGTGCTTTGGTCGGCTTCAGCTTCAGTTTCAGTAGCAGGTGGGTCTGGCTGAGGATCAGCAGTTGTAGTGTCAGCTGCATCAGTATCAGTGGTGGTGTTTGCTGCAGCATCAGTATTAGCAGCATAATTTGTTGGAGCACTAGAGGCTTCGGGGTCATCAGCATCAGACGCTGAGGACGATGCACCAACAGAGGCTTCAGACTGCAGAGAAGTGTCGGGAAGCACCTCGGTCACTATGTTGGAGTGAGGTTCAGGTGAGAAGACAGTATGAGTGGGTGAGTTTGTCAGCCCATAGTCCTCATCATAAATGCGAGGAGTTCCATCATCCATAATATCAACGTCCATGTCTTCAACCTCAGTGATAACTGGTGGCGGTGGGGACGGTGGAGTTGGAACAATGGGTGTTGCAGCAGGGGGTGGAGTGAAGACTATTAAGCTGCGCTGAGGATTTTGAGGTGGAGTTGAGGCAGCAGTGATATGAAAGGTGGTATCAGCGGGCTGTGTTGTAGGAGGAGCTGAGGAAAGGGGTGTAGCATCAATGGGATCCTCAACAGCAGGCTTCTTTGCAGCAGGTGGAGTTGAGGGTTGTGCTTCAGGCGTGCGCTTGAGGCTTTTGGCAGAGGCATCAGCAGGCTGTCGAAGCTTCATCAACTTGGTCATCTGTTGTGAGATCCGTTCCTTGGATTGACCAATATAAGCACGATTGGCAGCGAACTCAATGTTGAGACATTGAACTTCGCATTGATGCTCAGTAAACTCCTGAGGAGTAACTTTAGTGATAGGTTTCTTCTTGAAGTCACTGTGGACTTTCTTCAGTTTGGCCTTCAACTGTTTCTGAAGATCAAGTTGATGAATCTCATTTATGAGGAACTGTTGAACATAGAACTTGATATCTTTCGGAATGTCCAAATCATCAAGCGGAGTGTCAGGCTTAACCGACCAAATTTCAATGTACTCCAATATGTTCTTGGGATCAAGGAGAAGCGGGATTTCTGAACCCGTTGTTTCAGCTTTGCGTCTGGCCGCAGCACGCACGTATTCAATCTTATCAGCTTCAGTGGCGACGAAGCCGGCCAAATCCTCAAATTCATCTTCATCATCAGAGGATTGAGGAGTATGATGAATGGCGCCACGCATAGCAGTTTTCTTTGGTGAGGGGCGAGGGCCGCGTTGAAGAACAGTTTTGGTCTTCAGCTGAGGCTGAGGCATTGTGGTTGAGGCCTCAGGAGCATGACCTGAGTCATTAGTGCGTGTCCTTGAGGAGGGGGCAGCCCCATCCGTGCGTTGACATGAGGAGCCAACAACTTGAGGCTTAGCTGAGGTCTTCTGAGAAGGTTTCGTGCCAGGAGCCTTTTTGCGGTGCTGAGGCGGTGGTTGTTGTCTGGGTTGAGACTGATCTTGAGGCGGAATTTGTATTGAAGCAGTCAAGTCACGGACCAGATTCTTGACACGGCTACGAGTGCGCTTGAGGTACTGTTCATGTGTAGTAGGAAAGTCTTCAGGAGTATGCAGTGTTGTGGGATCAGGAATGACTCCAGGAGCTGGGGGAGGTCGAGCCTTGATACCCAAGGTCTTTAGTGGCGGATTAACTGCAAACATTTCCTCATGCTGAGGATTAAGCCATTGATAGGCCACCCAGCGCTTGGCCCATTCCCTCGTGATCTTCTGTACCCGTTTCTTTCGTTCATCAGTAGTTTCTCTTTCGGGAGTCTTCAGCTTCTCATAGAGTTCAGGAGGCAGGTCTTTAGCGGTATCAGTATGCTTACGCCGAGGAGCCATTTTCTTCAGCTGAGATGTCTGAGGAATTGTGCGTTCAAGCTGAGCTGCAAATGAAGTGAGACTATGAGAACCATACGATTCCTCAGCAGACATGTACCTGTGACAGAATTAAGTTGCGAGGGAAGTGGGGTACGGTTATATGCGTTCGTGAGGAATAGGCTGAGGAAAATGAAGAACTGAGGCATAGGTACAGGTCTCAGAAAGCTAGCAGTACAGTTGAGGAAGAACTGGCTTGAGGACTCAACAGTGCTGAGGAATAATATGCTGAGGAATTAACCACTGAGGAATAAGCATACCAGACTTGAGGCGAATGCTCAGGGACAATGAGTCTTCGTCCCCGGCGACGGCGAACTCCGGCGATGTTAGCGCTCGAGCGTGAGGAGCTCAAGGGCGGCGGCGCGAGAGTCAGAGAAGCGGTGGGGGGTAAATGACCGTGGGTGGGGGGTAGAGGGCTATTTATAGAGGGGTAAAGGTGAGGAGGTTGCGAAATTTGTGGACGAGATAGCCCCTGATTGTTGGGATCCTCAGTGGATATCGTGATGGTGGATAATTACGACGTGCGGTAAAATCGCAACAAATTGAAGACGGTTGTAACAGAAAATCCGTGATTTGAGGACCTTGAGGACAAGGGCTGAAGATGAAGACAAATGGTCTCAGGCTGATGATGATGACTTAAGGTCTCAGCCTGAGGAATATATGATTTCCGGATGAACGCATATGAGATAGACAGATAAGATAAGTGAGCACAGAGGGACGGGTCCGATCACGTTCACCTAGTTGAAGAAGCAAAAACTGAAGATCAATAACTATAGGTGAACGCTGTTGAGGACAAACACGATAATCATCAGTAATGAAGACTTCGAATTCTGAGGAAGATCAATAACATCAAATCCTGAGGAAGTTGAGGAACACCAAATCCTGAGGTGTTTTTGGGCGGTGGCGCTACCCACCTTATAGGGAATGAGACACTTGATACCATACAATTGTCGTATGGATCTTGAGTCAATTTCCACGTTGATTTCTTCACACATAGCAAGGTAGTTCCTCATGATTTGAGGAGTACGACGCATCGTGTGTTGTGCATCAGGATTCTTCAATATTGTTAAGCGTTAGGATGTGTGTCCATTCACTGGACGTTTGAGGAATCTAAGATATTTAGCTCACACCTCAGAGTGCTAAATCGCTTCTCATCCAAAGGCTTAGTGAATATATCAGCAAGTTGGTCTTCAGTCTTCACATGGCTGATGACGATATCTTCCTTCAAGACATGATCCCGAAGAAAGTGATACCGAATCTCAATATGCTTCGTCCTCGAGTGTTGTACCGGATTCTGAGAGATCTTGATGGCGCTCTCATTGTCACATAGGAGTGGTACTTTCTTCAGGTTGATGCCGTAGTCCTTCAGAGTTTGCTTCATCCAAAGAAGCTGTGAGCAGCTTGCACCAGCAGCAATGTATTCAGCTTCAGCGGTGGAGAGAGAGACGCAGTTCTGCTTCTTCGATGACCAGCACACAAGAGAATTTCCGAGGAAGTGACATGTTCCTGAGGTAGACTTCCGATCCACTCGATCTCCAGCATAATCTGAGTCTAAGTACCCGACGAGATCCAGCTGTGTGCCTTTTGGATACCATAAGCCTAGCGACGGGGTGTGAGCCAAATATCGAAGAATTCGTTTCACCGCTTGGTGATGTGATTCCTTTGGTGCCGCTTGGAATCGGGCACACATGCAAACGCTCAACATTATATCAGGCCTGGATGCACATAGATATAGCAGAGAACCTATCATGGAGCGGTATACCTTTTGATCGTAGTCCTTGCCATTTTCATCAGGGCCAAGTTGTCCGTTTGTAGGCATCGGTGTCTTGATGCCCTTGCAGTCTTGCATTCCGAATTTCCTCAGGCACTCCTTGAGATACATCTCCCGAGAGATGAAGATGCCGTTGCGTTGTTGACGAATTTGGAGTCCTAAGAAGAACTTCAGCTCGCCCATCATCGACATCTGATACTGTTCACTCATCAAGAATGCAAATTCTTCACTATATTTCTTGTTAGTGCATCCAAATATTATGTCATCAACATAAATTTGACATATGAATAATGCATCATCATATCATTTTGTGAAAAGAGTTGGGTCGAGGGAACCAGATTTGACGCCCTTACTGATGAGGAAGTCCCTTAGTGTGTCATACCAAGCCCGAGGGGCTTGCTTCAGTCCATAGAGGGCTTTCTTCAATCTGTACACCATATCAGGCTTCTTGGCGTCTTCAAAACCTGGAGGTTGAGCAACATATACTTCTTCCTCGATATTACCATTGAGGAAGGCACTTTTCACATCCATTTGATATAACTTGATATTATGATGATTAGCAAATGCAAGCATAATGCGAATGGACTCAGGTCTAGCTACAGGAGCGAAGGTTTCACCGAAGTCGATCCCCTCGACTTGAGTATATCCTTGAGCTACGAGACGAGCTTTGTTTTTGATGACTTGTCCATCTTCATCAAGTTTGTTGCGGTAGATCCACTTCGTGCCGATGACATTGTGAACTCGAGGATCAGGACGTTTGACTAGTTCCCAAACATCATTCAGTTTAAACTGAAGAAGTTCGTCTTGCATTGCCTGAATCCATTCCGCTTCTCGGAATGCCTCGGTGACTTTGGTGGGCTCTGAAATTGATACAAACGAGAAATGCCCACAAAAGTTAGCTATGCGATTAGCTCTTGCACGAGTAAGAGGACCTGGTAGGTTGATGTCAGCGAGGGTTTTGTCCACTTGAACTTCATTCGCCACACGAGGAAGTCGAGGAGGATGATCTTGAGGCGCATCTTCGTCACTGCTGTCAGATTCGTTTGCATCAGCTTCAGGTGCTTCAGGAGCTTCAGGCGTATAAGGTGCCTCAGGATCAGGATCGTCATCAGGATTATTTGCTTCAGGATTTGGGTGTTCTTCAGGAGCAGGAGGTATGTGGATTTCTTCAGGATGATCCATAGGAATGATGTCACCAGCACCCATCTTCTTGATCTGTTCTTCAGGTGGTGATTCACCTAAATCATGTGGCAGGTGCTCTCTTTGGGAGCCATCAGACTCATCAAAACGCACGTCTACAGTTTCAACAATTTTGTAATGACTAATGTTGAAGACTCTGTAGGTGTGCGAGTTGATACCATAACCAAGCATGAAACCCTCACATGCTTTGGGTGCAAATTTGGACTCGTGATGAGGATCACGTATCCAGCAAGGTGCACCGAATACTTTGAAGTAACTTACATTGGGTTTCTTACCGACCATTAACTCGTATGATGTTTTATTGAATAACTTGTGAAGATACACTCGATTGACGATGTGACAGGCAATGTTGATTGCTTCATCCCACCACTTAAGTGGAGTATTGTACTCTACCAGCATCGTGCGAGCCATCTCGATGAGGGTTCGATTGTTCCTCTCAACAACGCCATTTTGCTGAGGAGTGTATGGCGCAGAGAATTCATGAGTAATTCCCAAGTCATCGAGGAATTCTTCCACACCGAAGTTCTTGAACTCAGTGCCGTTGTCGCTTTGAATGTGCTTGATCTTCAGGTTGTAGTTGTTCATGACTCGCAGGGCGAAGCGCTTGAGGACTGCTGGAGTTTCTGACTTATAGAGAAGAAAATGCACCCAAATGTATCGTGAGAAGTCATCAACAATAACAAGACCATACATGTTACCTCCAAAGCTCGAATACTTTGGAGGACCAAATAGATCCATGTGAAGCAATTCCAGTGGTCTTCTAGTAGTCATGATGGTCTTCGCTGGGTGGTTGGCCTTGGTCATCTTTCCAGCTTCGCAGGCACCACAGAGCTGGTCCTTTGAGAATCTGATTTCCTCAATCCCGAGGACATGTTTCTTCAGAACCAGCTTCTGAAGATTTCTCATTCCAGCGTGGCCGAGTCTTCGATGCCATAGCCAGCACTCTGAGGCTCGTGCCAAGACGCATGTAGCAACCTGAGGACCTTCAGAAAAATCTACAATATACAGGTCACCTTTCCTAACCCCACTGAAGACAATGGATTTATCGCTAATCATGAAGACAATACAACCATGTTTTCCGAAGAGAACAGCGAGATCAAGATCACATAGCATAGACACAGACATCAAGTTGTATCCAAGAGATTCAACAAGCATGACTTTATCAATGTGTTGGTCTCGTGAGATAGCCACTCTACCGAGACCCAATACCTTACTTTTACCTTTATCAGCGAAGGTGATGGTCTTCTTTGAAGAAGGACTTAGTGATGATTCCATAAGAAGACTTCTGTCACCAGTCATGTGATTTGTGCATCCACTATCCATCACCCATTCAGTCTTTCCCTTGGAGGACTTGGCCATGAAGCAGAAGGAAGGAGTTGTGTCTTCAGCTTCATCATCAGCATGTGATGGACCAGATTCCTCAGTGCTGAAGATTGACTTTGAGACAAGTGTCGTGGCAAGAGCCAAACCAGCCACACCCTCAGATTCTTCAGATTCTTCTTCCTCAGCATCAGGGTTGGAATCAGATTCTTCCGAGTCCAATTCTTTCCCGAGATAAGCGCGAGCCTTACGGGAACTGCTATTCCTGTATCCAGTAGACCTTGAGGATCTTGAGGATTTCTTCTTTGTCTTTTCAACAGAACTTTCATCTTTCCCTTTCTTCTTCTTCTTCTTTAGTTTAGCTTCCTTTTCCCATAGAGGACACTCAGCAATGTAATGCCCAGGTTTCTTGCACTTGTGGCAAACTCTCTTTCTAGCTTCGACGGAATCATCATCTTTGCTTCTTCTTGAGGACGATCTTGAGGAATTTCCGAAGCGATTCTTCTTCGTGAACCTTTGAACTTTCTTGTAAGGAGAGCAAGCTCACGACTGAGAGTCTCAGGATTATCAGTATCAGCCTCAGACTCTTCATCAGAGGACACTCTTCGTGCTCTAGCTTTTAGCGCGCGGACCTTAGGCGTGGGGCCATATAAGTCTCGTTTTTCAGAGAGCTTCAGTTCATGAGCATTGAGGCGCTCGAGAATGTCTGCTGGATCCAGAGTCTTGAAGTCAGGCCTTTCTTGAATCATCAGTGATAGGAACTCAAATGAGTCATCCGGTGACCTCAGCAGTTTCTTCACAACTTCATGATCTGTGATATCAACAGCACCAAGAGCTTGAAGTTCATTGGATATGTCAGTGAGTCTGTCAAAGGTTTGTTGCACGTGCTCATTATCCAGCCTCTTGAACCGATTGAAGAGACTGCGGAGTGTATCAACTCGTGAGTCTCGTTGAGCTGAGACTCCTTCATTAACTTTAGACAGTCTTGTCCATATCTTCTTTGCAGTATCCAGACCACTGATACGGTTGAACTGAGCCTTATTGAGATGACCACCAATGATGCTTCGAGCTTTTGCATCAAGCTGCCAGTTTTTCTTGACAACTTCGGGAGCAGTCATCAGATTTGCTTCAGGAATGCCTTGATCAACAATGTCCCACAGATCCTTGTCAATGGCTTCAAGATGCATCCTCATCTTGTTCTTCCAGTATGGATAGTCTGTCCCGTCGAAGATGGGGCAGTTTGAGGCAACACTCATTGTACCTGAGGTCGACATAACTAAAACTCCAGATGGTTAAACCGAATCACACAGAACAAGGGAGTACCTTGCTCTGATACCAATTGAAAGTGCAATATATCGACCAGAGGGGGGTGAATGGGATATTTTCAATTTTACTGCCAGATTTTGTTTTTCTTCAGGACTGAAGCAATCATGAAGCTGAAGAAAATCATGAAGCTGAAGAAGTAACCAAAATCATGAAGAAATACAACTTCACAGAATGTAACCATTAGGGCAGCTCATCATAATGCAACAGAAATAAATCAATTCAGATAAGCAGAAGTGCTTCAGATGCATAGTATGAAGACAAAGAGCAGAGGGAGAGCTGAAGCATATCATATCAAATACTGAAGCTTAAGAGGTTGAGGAGATAGCACCAGAGATTGAAGACATTGGTTTGGTAGACCAGTTCAAGTTGCTGTGACAACTCTACGTCTGGTTGGAGAGGCTGAGATTCAACTCAGAAGACATAGTCTTCACCTTGTTCTCCTTGAACTAAAGTCCTCAGACTCCGTCCAACAACTCAGGTGAGTCTTCAAGGTAGACTCCCGAAACCTTCACAGACTCAGTCACTCAGGGAAGTCACAATTGCATCTTGACTTCCTCAGACTGAAGACTTCTACACCGGCTGGAAGATCACAGTCTTCAAGAGTGAAAAGCTTCGGATCACTCGAACCGACTTCCTCAGAAATGCTCAACTACTCAGGCTGGTGGTTTTCCTCACATAGGTTCTTCAGTTTCCTCATAGGTGGGTTGCTCTCAAATGACAAGTGTCAGTTTTTCTCTCGGAGCATCCAACCCAAAAATGGGGCTGGGGGTGGCTATTTATAGCCGCGGAGCAACCCGAGGCGAAAGGACATAAATGCCCATGCATGCAATTACTCTCATGCCCTCGGAAATGACCGTTGCTAGACAAGTTCTAGCCTCTCACCACGGAACACGTGGCACGGTCAAAGTATTCTCTCTCCAGACTCCTCAACCGAAGTTAGTTACCTCAGTGTCCTGAAGAACAACATCTCAGACACATGAGGACTAAACTTCTACTGCAGGAGATTTCTCTCTCTTCAGGAGAACTGCACTTGCAGTCTCCAGACTCCTCAACCGAAGACAGATTCCTCAGTGTCCTGAAGAACAAGGTCTCAGACACCCGAGGAACTAAACTTCTACTGCAGAAGATTTCTCTCTCTTCAGGAGAACTGCACTCGTAGTCTCCAGACTCCTCAACCGAAGACAGATTCCTCAGTGTCCTGAAGAACAAGGTCTCAGACACCCGAGGAACTGAACTTCTACTGCAGGAGATTTCCTCAGGGTTTTTCTTCAGGATTCCTAACTGAGCACTTCCTCAGACCTTCAGAACTCGTTTTCTTCAACCCCTCCAACAGTGCGGTGTTTTCCAATGACTCAAGAAGTATAAAAAGTCTTAGCGAAGACTACGCTTCAACTTCGTCTTCAGCGCGAACTTCCTCAGGATCGTCTTCAGCTTCAGCTTCAACCGAACGCTTCAGGATCCTGTTTCCTCAGGATTTCGCGCGACTTCATTCTTCAGGAAACGCACCATTTTCTCCAATGTTCCTCAACATTTTGGGGGGTCGACATTGGTGGTTAAACACCTCATCAGGGACTGTTGTCCTGTGTATACTCACAAACACATCAGTCCCTTAACTGTTTTGTCATCAAACTCCAAAACCTGAAGGGGAGGGCACTTGAGGCACTTACACCTATGGACAAACCTTAAAGTATAACTCAAGGAAACCATTAGTCCATAAGGATTGTCATCAATTACCAAAACCAAACATAAGGGCACATGCCCTTTCACTTTCTGTTTAGCATAATTAGCATTGGTTTGCGCACATAATCCTGTCAATTGCCCAGCTGTAATTTGTTTACCTCGCATGGCTATTTTATCGTCTTTTGGGAGAGAGACATCACTAGTGAACATCATAGTACCCTGGTCCATATTTCCAATATTGTTTACACCTTCAATTTACTTTCACTATTTACTTTTCCGTAGCTATCACTATCATTATTATCCCATGCGTTTTATCCTTTGTAAACAACAAGGCCGGAGGAATTGACAACTCCTCTGTACTCGTTGGGAGCAAAGCTATCTGTTGTGTGTGCAGGTCTAGGTGAAGTTAGCAACCTAGATTGTAAACGACGCCATTGTTCTCTTCACCACCTACTTGTCGATCTCGGAGTCCTACTGGAGACAATCTAAACCTTAGCATCTTCGCTAAGGGAAATTTGCCGCTACGCTACATCTCACCTTCCACTTGGGGTAACCAACGAGGGACGAGAAGCTATCTCGTGTATAAAGCAAATTTCTGGCGCCGTTGCCGGGGACTCCACTCTTCAAGATAGGGGAGTCACACACTATCTTTTATCTTTGCTTTTTAGTCTTGTTAGTTTACCTTTCCAGTTTTTGGTTTTGCCTTTTTGTCTTATATGAAAAACCACAAAAATAGTTGCTACCTTTTGCCTTTGTCTTGCTTTGCCTAGTGATGATATCCTCACCATGGGTGCTGAACCACCCAAATATGGAAGGATGGACATGTTTCACTTGGATCGTCTTTGATCAATTTGTGCTCGCGCTAAAAACCCAACCGACTTGGTTGACGGAAAATCATTGGATGAGCATGCTCATTATACGCGGCACCGACTATCTCAGAAAGGGAAACACTTATGGGACCAAATACAAACTTCTTATTGCTATGCTGAGTGTTTATCCCAAATTTATGATTTTACTTGCTGCTCTAATATAGATCGTAAACACCTTCCTTTCCAATGTTAGTTTAATGACATTGAGATCCTATCTTCTTATGCTAAAGGTGTTTATGATTACTTTGATGTTGAAAAGATTGAAGAATTTGTTGCTTTTAAGGGTGCTTATGAGGTTGCTTCTTTGATTGAAAAGTGTCACGATACTATTTAGAAGTCTGAAAACTTTGCAGTTCTTGCTTATTGCTTCGAGAATTATACTTCCAATTCTTATATTGAGGATTTTAAAAATAAAATGTTTGCTGCCCTAGAATAGGCTAATGATTGCTTTGATGAGGAATCCCATGATTCCGAGGACTCACTTGATACTTCCCTTTCTGATGAACTTAATATTTGCTTTGTTGATGGCCATGATGCCAATATGGATTATGCTTACGGAGATGAACTTGCTATAGTTCCTCATGTTAAGCATGAAATTGTTGCTATTGCACCCACACTTGATTGTCGTATTATTCTTTTGAAATCTCCAACTCATATTCCGGAGAACTGTGCTCTTATTGAGGCTCATTGTGATGGGTTGCATTTATCTTATGATCCTAAAGACCGTGTTGAAAAATATACACGTGTGCTTGTAGGTCATGAACAATATAATTTATGTGATAGTTATATTCTTGATGTTGTTCATGATGCTACTGAAAATTACTTTATTACTTTGAGAGAGGAAAGCTTGGTTGTAGAAACTTTCATATTACAAAGACGCCTCTCTTCATGATGAAAGTTTTGAAGTTGTTCTTTTTCGACCTTCCTATGCATGTCACTTAGTGCTTCTTTGGTTTATTTTCTTACAAGATGCCTATGCATAGGAAGTGGGTTAGGCTTAAATGTGTTTCATATTTGCTTCTTGATGCTCTCTTTTGCTTCAAAATTCTTGTGAGAGCATCTTCGATAATATTTAAACCTAGCTAATGGCTTTAAAGAAGCGCTTTCGGGAGGTAGCCCGCAATGAATTTAGGATTTCCTTTTTGTTTTTCTTCTGTTTTTAGTGGTCTTGATGATTGTTACTCCCTCCGTTCCAAAATAATTGTCGCACCCTTAGTAAAAATTTGTACTAGAGCTAGTATAACGTTGAGACAGTTATTTTGGAACAGAGGGAGTACTACTGTAGCAACATCATGGTATCTTTACTTTTCAAGCTTTGTGCCTTTTATAGCCTCATACGACAAGGGAAGTGAAAGTTGTGACATGCTGTCCAGAAAACAGATTATGTCCTCGTGACTAGAAAAATCAGAGAAAAATCCCAGCTCATCTTTTTGAGCTCAATTTTTTACACAGCGTGATCTATACAATTACGAAACTTTCGTTTGTTCTGAGTTTTTTTATTTGAGTTGCAGAAGTATCCCTAAAAATTGTTTACTACCTTCTGGTCTGTTTTTCACAGATTCTGTCCTGTTTTGCCTTTTCTTCGTTTTTCAAACCTTAAGCTTGATTTTTCTTTGAAAAAACTTTTTTTCAATCTTGAGAAACAGTATATATTCAAGAGTATCCTTATTTCCAGTAGAGAAAAAATATTTTATTATGTGTACTAACCTCGCTAATCAGATTATGATGAGTTATGTATGAAGGGAGTTTTCAAGTGTGCGAGGGAAGATGATGAAAGAATATTAAGAAGTGTCAAGTGTTCAAGATTGGGGATGCCCCCATGCACCCCCAAGAAATATTCAAGGAGACTCAAGCGTCTAAGCTTGGGGATGCCCCCGTGCATCCCCTTCTCTATCGACAATTATCGGTTCGTCTCTCGTTTCACTATATTTTTGTCACTTCGTGCGTTATGTGCTATTCTTGAAGCGTCTCGCTCTTAGGTTTTATTTTTAGTTTTCTTTTGCTTTGCTTGCTGTTCATAACAAGTTAGAACCCAGCTTTATTTGTGTGGGAGAGAAACACGCTCCACTTCCAAAATTTATAACACAACATAGGATTTTTCATGCTTATCTTTGATGTGTGTGTTCTTTATCTTTTCGTAGCTACTGTCATGTTTTGCTCTTAGCTTTCATGCTTATCTTTTTAAGAGATTTTGTTTAGTTTGTTGCTGGAACTCTCTTGAGTTTTCATGTTTATCTTTTTTAGAGAGTTTGCCTGTTGCACTGAGTTTTGTGTCTTGGCTTGAAGTAGGTAATTGAGGTTGCTATTCTTTTTGAAGTAGTAACTTGCAATAGTTTTGAGGTGTTGTTTTGAGTAATGTTTTGACTTTTGGTGTCAAGAGCTTTAGCCTATTAGTGATAGATGTCGTATTTCGGGCAATCCGTGTTTATTTTCGAAACCTACAAATTAGTTGAGAACTCTAGCTACTAGATGGATCACTACTCTTCTGAGGGGTCGAATATTAGAGTACACTCACGTACCATGAGTCGAGGATGCGCAAGGATAACCAAACCCCCATACACTCCTCCTCGGGGTACTTGTCTCTTTTTGAAACCTCCTTATTAGATTGAGAGTTACCGATAATAAGTGCATGAGTTCTTTTGACTAATGTGAGTATCCGAAAGTTGACACTTCCACCTTCCCATATTTTTCTACCCTCTCCTGTGTCGTGCATTGCTTTCTTCTCACTCCGAGAGTTGGCGTCCACCTTCACCGGTACATCCAAACCCTTGGCACGATACGCTCTGTCATCATAAACCTCCTTATATCCTTCCTCAAAACAGCCACCATACCTACCTACCAAGGCATTCCATAGCCTTTCCGAGCTACATTGCCATGCAACATCCACCTTCTCATGACTTGATCTTCATGTCATACATGCTACTTGCTTGATCGATGAGCCGCATGCTAGTTGGGCCTTGCCCTAATCATTGCTACATGACGCGCTAGTATCATTGCATATCCTGCTACACTGGCAGAGGCATACATTTGCATACATCATGATAGTTACATCTTCTTTATGATTTGAGTACTTTGTAAAGTGTGAAAGATCTTCTATACTTCTTGTAATATATAGAGTGCTGCCCATAAAGTGAGGAAAAGATCCCAAAGTGGACAAATTAAAAGATCCCAAAGAGGACAAAATTAAAAGATCCCAAAGAGGACAAATGAGAGAAATAGAAAGAGCCATTGAGGCCACCAAAAAATACAAAAAAATAGAAAAAATAAAAGAAAAAGAGAGAAGGGGGCACACTACTATTCCTTTTGAGAGATCCACACTCGTACTCCCTCTTATATCTTGTACTCCATAGAGATTATCATTCATGCATATAGCTATGTGAGGACCTTCACACTTTAGAAGGTTGCTTGTATATTCCAATGATGAGCCTCCTCAAATGAGCTCTAGGTCTTCTTGAGCAAGCAAGTTGGATGCACCCCCACTAGTTCCATTGGAGAGCTTACCTTAGCTCATATGTGCATACGTTGCATGGCAATCCCTACTCCTCACATCATATCTATCATCTGGCTTTCTCTCGCCTATGATTTTCCTCATTGATGTGAGCCTTTCACACATTTTTGTCTTCCTCCTCCACCATATTCTCTCTTTGCCATCCTAAGTGTCAACTTTCTTGCTTACGCTCATCCATTGCATGAGTGCTCAAAATGTCGAAAAGGAGTGGATCATTTTGACTTGCACCTGGCTAGTGGTCTGGGGATGAGTCAAGATAAGATTCCAAAGAATAACAAGTGTGAAACTTTAGTAGATTGAGTTCTCAACATAAAAATACTTTTTCTCGTATATCCCTATCCCCATTCTTGCACGCAAACACCATTTGGAGACATTCGAGTCACGGACAGCGAGAGCTCTTGCACCTTTATGTTCTTATGTTGCTTATTTCAATGCCGAATATAGACTCTTGCCTGTTATGACTTGAATTTAATTACATGCCTTGATTGCTTTACTTACAAAGTTTTTATATGGTTGTTAGCATCTCACCACAGAAAATATACTTGTTATCATTTACCTACTCGAGGACGAGCAGGAATTCAGGTTGGGGATGTTGATACGTCCAAAACGTATCTATAATTTCTGCTTGCTCCATGCCCCTTTTGTGTGATATTGCTATGTTATTGATGAACTTCCATACACTTTTGATCATATTTGGACTAACCTATTAACTCAGTGCACCCCTGTGTAAGTTCCTGTTTTCTGATGTTTTTCTATTTCAGGTTTCCCCCTTATTAAAAGTAAGAGAAAAATTCCGGGAAAATATTTGAAAAATCAGCGTACTGTAAGATTCGCGAAGAGCCCGAGAGGGGAGCCAGGGGCCCCCAGGCGGCCAGAGGGCGCGGCCCCACCCCTGGCCGCGCCAGGGGGCGCCTGGAGCCCCTGGCCCACCTCTGGCTGCCCCCTTTCGCCTATTTATTCCCCGTGACGAGAAACCCTCGAAGACGGAACCCTTTTTCACGATCTCTCCTCTGTTCCGCCGCCTCCGCACTTCCAAGATCGGGAGCACCAGAAGACCTCTTCCCGGCACCCTACCGGAGGGAGGAATCGCCTCCGGGAGCTTCTCCACCACCATGGATGCTTCCTGGATGAACCGTGAGTAGTCCACCTTGGACCATGGGTCTATGATGAGTAGCTATGTGATGTTCTCATCCCCTCTTTGTTCTTCATGGATTAGACCTCGTGAGCTGCCCTACATGATCGAGGCACTTATGTAATCTTTCTGCTGTTGCTATGCTGAGTTTGCTGGAATCCGATGGATTATGAGATTATGTTCAGATTGTGATTTAGTTATATATTTGATTCTCTTCTTTTATATTTATGTTCTTGAGTAATTCTTGCATGTTCTCCGTTGTTGTTTATTGCTTTGGCCAAGTAGTAGGTAGTGACTCCAAGAGGGAGCGTTATGCATGATTGTGGGTTCATGCCCCCGATGACTAAATTGAGTGAAAGAAACGTGAGTCTAGGGGATGTGTTGTTGCCACAAGGGGGAAAACAACGGTGCTTGTACTTGCAGGTGCAAGGATTGTTTTCTTTACGCAAAGTTCTTTAATGTAGTTGTCTGTTGCTTTGAGTTTACACTTTGGGTGGGATTCGCAACTTAATACCAGCGAGATGTGCTGGATAGATATCTCAAGGTGGATGATTAGTAGGTAGATGCAGATGGATTTCGGTCTACTTGTCTTGGCATACTGCCCATGCTTTTGAGCCTCTTCCTTTTTGTTTAGCATAATTAGCATTGGTTTGCGCACATAATCCTGTCAATTGCCCAGCTATAATTTGTTTACCTCGCATGCCTATCTTATCGTCTTTTAGGAGAGATACATCACTAGTGAACATCATAGTACCCCGGTCCATATTTCCAATATTGTTTACACCTTAAATTTACTTTCAGTATATACTTTTCTGTAGCTATCACTATCATTATTATCCCGTGCGTTTTATCCTTTGTAAAAAACAAGGCCGGAGGAATTGACAACTCCTCTGTACTCGTTGGGAGCAAAGCTATCTGTTGTGTGTGCAGGTCCAGGTGAAGTTAGCAACCTAGATTGTAAACGGCGCCATTTTTCACTTCACCACCTACTTGTCGATTTTGGAGTCCTACTGGAGACAATCTAAACCTTAGCATCTTTGCTAAGGGAAATTTGCCGCTATGCTACCTCTCACCTTCCACTTGGGGTAACCAACGAGGGACGAGAAGCTATCTCGTGTATCAGTAGGGCACCCCAAAGAGACAACTTGCACAAGCTCTACATTAGATATTAATCCCGGGTCATCTAAACTCGGGACAACTAGACACAACCATAGGGGAGTCGGCGACATGTCGGCAACTACCCGTGAGCAAAGGAATAAGACCTAGCCACAAACAACATGTAGGGTTTTTACCAGACGATGTTTCCCGGGGCCCGAAGCTGTATAAATTCTCTCTCTCTCTCTCTCTCTGTGTGTGTGTGTGTGTGATTTTATTCCTCCTCGTGCACTCGTAGCGAAGGCCCCATAATCAAGTCCGACTCTACGAACATCTGCCGTGATTTTCCCATGACAAAAGTGCATCAAAAGATAGCAATATCACCCAAAACATGCATGGAGCGAGCGTAAATTATAGATACGTTTGGGACGTATCAAGCCGCTGGCAACGATCTCCGTGCAACAATCCACGCGGGTCCCCCACGGATGGAAGATCTTCTCCCATAACGTCTATTGGACGTCATACCTGAACAAGTGACACTAGAACTGCTAGATGTTGCGCCAGTGGGTGAACATCTTCCACCCTTGGTCCAGGTACATGGCACCGTCCCCTCCGAAAGCCGTGGACACCCAAGCCGGGCCATGGGAACAACCATCTACTCGGAGCCACAAACCTTGAGGCTTGCAGGAACAGCCCGGGATTTTCACCCAAATTAGAAAATTTGTTTGTTGCTTTATTTTGTTGATTGCTAGAATTGTTTGCAGTATTTGCTTCGTCGAATTATTAATCGGTGAATATTCTACCCCCTTTTTTCTCGTACAGGCATGCGTGACTAAACCTTTTTCCCAAACGGCACAAGACCATTGCGAAACCGGGTTTCACCCGAGCACCATCGCAACTTTCGGCACGACACCAACCATCACCCTCGGAACGAAAAACCCCATTTAATAATTAAATGGATTATTTTATTGAGCATCGGAAAATATTCTAGGAACGTCATCGAAGTGAGGTAGAATTGACGAGCTCGACGTGCTGAGCGTGTGGTTCAAGATTTCGTCCGAATCGGAGGTCGTGTGGACTCCCGGCGGTCAGAAACGTGGAGTATCGGACGCGCGAGAAAGAACCCGAGGGTGTTTGCATAAACTTGCCATCCAGGCCAGCCTATATATAGATCCCCACTCTCCCTAGCCCTTCTAGGGTTTCCCCTAACACAAAATTCGCAACCACCCCCTGGAAAATATCCAGATCTGCCCATAGACCCTCCTCCACCCCGAAACCCTAGATCCGAAACAACCTCAGTCATTGATCTGCAAATCGGAGGGCTCTCGAGCTGCCACGTCGACCCCCAGCCATCCCATCGCGGATACGGGCCCCATAGGGCCCTAGAGCGCCGCCGCCAGCCCGCCTGGGCCCATCCAGCACCCGACCTCGTCGCCGTCGCGTGGAGGCCGCCGCCGGACACCTCGCCGCACCCCTCCCCTCCGGTGAGCCGCCGCCACCACGCGCCTCTCTCCTCCTTCCTCCATATCACCTCCTCCCTCTCACCCTCCAGGATGCGCAGCCAACCGCCATCGCCATGGACAGGGCCGCCCCAAGCTCGAGCCGCCGCTGGCAACCTCCAGCAGCCCGCCGTCCGCCCGGCCAGATCTGGAAGACCGGCGGCCGGATCCGCCTCCTATCGCGTCCTCCTCGCCCCCCTGCGCCGCTCTCTGTGGGCCTCACCCCATGGCGCCGTTGCGCCGGAGTACTGCCGATGCCGCCGGTGTCCTCCCGATCTGGAGCGGGAGCTCCGTCCCCGGTCGAGCCAGCCAACTGGGCCGGCGCGCCCAGCGGCCCAAGCCTTAGCGCCCTTCCTGCGGCCCAGCTTCGAGCAGCCCAGCCACGCCCCCAGGCCACGATGCCCCTTCGCCCATGGCGAGCCGCCACTAAGCGTCGCCCACCTCTTCCTGGGACGAGGCCCGCAGTGGTGAGCCCCCCATCCCTTTTTTCTCTTTTCCTACTACACCGAGTTGGGTCGGCCCATATACGGTGTTGCGCCCTTAGGAATTGATTACTATCAAGCACGCACCCCTTTTAGGCCCAATAGCAGCGATTCAGCCCAAATTGCTTTTGTTATTGTCTGGATTTAGATAAAATTGCATATTGTAATAGATTTTTGCGATGACGATATTTTCTTAACCGTTAGTCGGATGGAGACGTGTTATACATGAAAGTGTCTTAGTTTTTCGCGTAGATTAATAAATTGTTGCCCTTGCCATGTTTGAACTTGTCTACATGTGGTTTCACTGCTATTTACATCGTATGCCACCGTAAATGTAATAGGCCGTATCTTTTTAACCGTTGCTCTGAATAAAATGTTCTTTATATGTAACTTGACTAGAATTCTGTGTAGATTGTGAATATGATGCTCTTGCTTGCTAATAAAAATAATAAAATTATGTTTAGGGTAGAACAGTACCAAATGCAATAATTATCGTGGGGTCCGTAATAGTTGCCATGTATAGGTTTTACCCCGCACTTAAAGTGACTAGATTAGATAGTTTATTTATGCTTCACCTCTTTCCAAGATTGTGTGATATGCCATGCTTGAGGTAGATGCCATGTTAACAACCTTGCTCATGTTGGTAGCTAAACAATTTGAACTATGATAAATGTGCGGTATCGTCGTGTGTGACGAGTACTCCACTTAACCTGTTAGTAACCGCTCTCGACGATAGACGTGATACCGTGCGTTGTCTCGTGTTGCCTTCTTGATGTTGTTTTCTGGTGATTGCTTCGTAGAAATAGATGTGCTCGTCGATTGCCTTTTCTAGAGTTTCCTTCTTTCATGCTCCGGCGGTTACTCTCGGAGACGTTGCGAGTTTGCGATCGACTACACCTTCGGCTTCGTCTTCTCATCAGGTAAGGGGGAGAATATATCATGCTTATAACTTTCATCTCACTCGCTCCTAGGTATAGGATAGAACGATTGCTTGATCCTACCACTTCATATTCATGCCTCTCAAATAAACCCAAACAACCATGTCCTCCACAAACCAGCAAACCTTGTTCGGCCATGTTACTTTTGCTCGCTCATCCACTACTTAGTATGCATGCTACGATGTTATCAACTGTTACCTCCTGTTACTCCTTGGATTGGGCTATCACATTATTATATTGTTGTGGATGATATGATTATTATAAATGTTGACTATATTCGACGAAGGATGGAAGGTCTAGGACATCCCGCCCTGATGCTTTGTTTCATTCGAGTCACCTAGGACCCGAGTTCCGGGTATTGTGTCTCTTGACGACCGTGCCTAACCATGTGTGGGATTTTATGGGGTCCCCTTTTCATACCTACCTAGCTCCAAACATTTCTAGTGGTGGCCCAAGTTGATTTACCATTTGAAATCGTGTGTGTGCTTGGTCGGGCCCCCAACATATTTTAAAACTACTCGGGCCAGCGGAGAAAGAGTTCCTTCGTTGGTCCACACTTGGAAGCTAGGAGGCTTCCCACAGTGATGGGTTATTTACCCCGACCTCGTCCAGAGGGAAGAGTCCGATCCGAGAGCGTGGCCGGCTTTTGGATTTGGTGTCGACTCCCCGGGGGCCACCCGGATTTGTGCCTTGTTAGTTAGAGGGACCTGTTGTTCCGGATCTCTCGGGACTAAATCATAAAATGGCTGTCTGTGATGGGTAGAAACTAAGAGAGATGGGTGTGCGTGCAGAGCCTTGTAATGGGCAGTTGGTTAACCCCTGCAGGGTTAAATATTTTCGAGAATTCGTTTCCACGGTTATGGACGACTTGATACCTACTCCTTGTTCATGGACAACAACAACTGAGATAATCTTAATAACTTGATCAACATGTGTGTGCCTTGACTGCTTCTTGTTAGTCGGGATGCGAAGGGGAGGACATGGATAGGTTAGGTGTTATGTTTGCATAAGTAGATGATAGCAAGACTTGTTGGAGGCGATTCCTCATCTAATGCTTGGCATGTCATCTTACTCTGAATAGAATGTTAGCCACTCATATATATTGCTAGTGCGGCTCCAACCTCAACCACTACCCCCATCTTACCGTGAGAAGTTAGTTACAAGATTTGTTGATATAGCTCACCCCTTCTTTTCTCTTTCACGCACGTTATGCAACGATCTTGGACTTCAGTGGCGCTCGACGAATCCTTCTTCTGGATGCCTTCGCGAAGACCCGACGACGACTAGTTAGGAGGATCCCGGCGGAGAGCCTGGACCCGTGTGGTTACGTGAATGATGTGTTTTACCGTTGCCACTAGGCATTTGATTGTAGTCTGTACTCAGACATGTATCTTCCGCTGATGTATTGTATTAAGGTAGATGTATGCCGATTGTATGAGATGTTGTATCCATGTAGGTGTAATGTTGTGATACCATGTTGGAAATCCGTGGCATATGGCATTTTCATATGTCGCGATGGGACCGATATGTGCTTCGTCCCCGGATCTGGATGGAAACATCTAGATCTGGAACAGTACCGCATATCGGGCCTTACACTTGCGCTCCGCCATCACCTGCGCGAATGGATCAAGCAGGGGAAGCCAACCACACAAGAGCTCGATCAACCCGACGAAGAACTCGTGGGATGTGATACCTGAATGCGTGTGCGGCGCGCTAGAGCTGAGGAGGACGACGGCCCGGTGCGGCCGCCCCGGCCACGACAACCGCAGACCGCCAGGGTCCCCCGGGCGCTTGCTCCACGGCCGCGGCACACATCTCTGCCGTGCACCCCCAGCATTGCCTGGGCGGCGTCTTACAAGGTGTGGGACTGTGTCGGAGGGGCCATGAAGCCAAGAAGGAAGAAAAAGGAAGCGAACAGGGGAGGTGGAACTTGCCTCTTCCATTTCCAACACTCCCTCAATTAAATACCGCGGGGCAGCAGACGGGGAAGTGATTTTTACCCTTGTCAGAGATTTAATTACTAGGGTCATGTCACTGCGTTCCTCGAGTCTTACTCCCTGTTGCAGGTGATACGTCGCAAACATATTTATAATTTCTTCTAGTTCCATGCTTATTTGGGTGACATTGCTATGGGTTTTGCTACACTTTCATACTTTTTTACAAATATTTGGACTAACCTACTGATACGGTGAGGAAGATAGTTCTCTCACTTCTCGTTGGTTACCCCAAGTGGAAGGTGAGATGTAGCGTAGCAGCAAATTTCCCTTAGCAAAGATGCTAAGGTTTAAGTTGTCTCCAGTAGGACTCTTACACGTCCCAAACGTATCTATAGTTTCTGCTTGCTCCATGCATGATTTGTGTGACTTTGCCATGTTTTGCTTGAACTTTCATACACTTTTGATCGTATTTGGACTAACCTATTAACTCAGTGCACCAAGTTGCTAGTTCCTGTTTTCTGCTGTTTTTATATTTCAGGTTTTCCGGCCATTAAAAGTGCCAAATAAATTCCGGAAAAATTATATTAAAAATCAGCGTGCAGGAAGCTTCCCGAAGAACCAAGGAAGGAAGGGAGTGGACCCACCAGGGCCCTAGGAGGGTCCCTGGCATGCCCCCCCCCTAGGGCGCGTCGGGCACCCTCCTGGCTGCCCTATGCCCCCCGCTCGGTGCCCCCCTTGGCCTATATTTAGTGCCTGCGGAGGAAACCCCTAATATTGATCTTCTATTCCTGTTCTACTCTCTGTACCGCCACCGCCGCCGTTTGAAGATCGGGGCTGCCAGGAGAAGCTGCCCCGGCACCCTGCCGGAAAGAGGAACCCCCTCCGGGAGACCATCCATCACCATGGACGCCTGCCGGATGTGCTGTGAGTAGTCCCCCTTGGACCATGGGTCCATGACCAGTAGCTATGTGATGTTCTCCTCCCCTCTTTGTGCTTCCACTTTCGAGACCTCATGAGCTGCCTCACATGATCGAGGCACCTTTGTAATTTTATGTGTTGCTATGCTGAGTTTGCTGGGATCTGATGGATTATGAGACTATGTCCAGATTGTGATGAGTAATATATTTGGTTCTCTTTTATATTTGTGCTCTTGAGTTAATTCTTGCATGTTCTCCATTGCCGTATTTTACTTTGGCCAAGTGATTTGTTGCAACTCCAAGAGGGAGCGTTATGCTTGATTGTGGGTTCAGCCCCTTGATGTCTAGCTTGAGTGACAGAAACATGAGACTAGGGGATGTGTTGTTGCCACCAGGGATAAAATAACGGTGCTTGTACCTGTGGGTGCAAGGATTGTTTACTTTACGCAAAGTTCTTTTAATGCAGTTGTCTGTTGCTTTGAGTTTACACTTTGGGTGGGATTCACAACTTAATACCAGTGAGATGTTCTGGATAGATATCTCAAGGTGGATGATTCGTATTAGATGCAGATGGATTTCGTTCTACTTACCTTGGCATACTGCCCATTGCTTTTGAGCCTCTTCCTTTCTTTTGTAGCATAGTTAGCATTGCGGTCAATTGCCTAGCTGTGATTTGTTTACCTCGCTAGCACTTTTATCGTCTTTTGGGAGAGAGATATCACTAGTAAACGTCATGGGACCCCGGTCCATATTTCCATCATTGTTTACACCATCAATTTACTTTTAGTTCTTACTTTCAGTTGCACTATTATTATCTCTTGCATTGATCCTTTGTAAACAGCAAGGCTGGAGGAATTGACAACTCCTCTGTACTCGTTGGGAGCAAAGTTATTTGCTGTGTGTGCAGGTCCAGGTGAAGTAAGCAATCCTAAGATTTTGAACAAAGTCTTGAAAGTGGAAGCACAAAGAGGGGAGGAGAACTTCACATAGCTACTTGTCATGAACTCATGGTCCAAGGGGGACTACTCACAGCACACCCGGGAGGCGTCCATGGCGATGGATGGTCTCCCGAAGGGGGTTTCTCCTTTCGGCAGGGTGCTGGGGCAGCTTCTCCTGGCAGCCACGATCTTGAAACAACGACGGAGGTGGTATAGAGAGGAGAATGGGAATAGCAGATCGATATTAGGGGTTTCCTCCGCGGGAACTAAATATAGGCCAAGGGGGCAACGAGGGGGGCCACAGGGCAGCCAGGAGGGTTCCCGGTGCGCCCTAGGGGGTCGCCAGGGAACCTCCTGGGGCCCTGGTGGGTCCACTCCCTTCCTTACTTTGTTCTTCGGGAAGTTTCCGAGACGCTGATTTTTTTTTATAATTTTTCCGGAATTTATTTGGCACTTTTAAAGGCCGGAAAACCTGAAATATAAAAACAGCAGAAAACAGGAACTGGCAACTGGGTGCACTGAGTTAATAGGTTAGTCCAAATATGATCAAAAGTGTATGAAAGTTCAAGCAAAACATGGCAAAGTCACACAAATCATGCATGGAGCAAGCCGGAATTATAGATACGTTTGGGACGTATCAACATCCCCAAGCTTAATTCCTGCTCGTCCTCGACTAGGCAAATGATAACAAGCATAATTTCTGTGGCGACATGCCACACAACCATATAAGGACTTTTAAGTAAAGCAATCAAAGCATGCAATTCAATTCAAGTCTTAACAAGGAAGAGTATTTATTAGCATTGACACAGCAACAAAAGAACAAAGGGTGCAAGAGCTCTCGCTGTCCGTGACTCGAATGTCTCCAGATGGTGTTTTCGTGTAAGCAGGGGACTGGGAAAAAGAGAGAGAAAAGGTTGTTGAGAACTACTACCTACTAAAGTTTCACACTTAGTCTCCTTTGAATTCTTATCTTGACTCGTCCCAGACCACTAGCCAGGTACAAGTCAACTGATCCACTCCCTTTCGATATTCTGAGCACTCATGCAATGGATGAGCGTGAGCAAGAAAGTTGACACCTAAAAGGCGAAACAGAAAGGAGGTGGAGGAGGAAGATAAAAAAGGTGTGAAAGGCTCACATCAATGAGGAAAACCATAGGCGAGAGAAGGCCATATGATAGATATGATGTGAGGAGTAGTGATTGCCATGCAACGGATGCAGCTAAAATCTCTCCAAGGGAACTAGTGGGGGTGCATCCAACTTGCTTGCTCAAGAAGACCTAGAGCTCGTTTGAGGAGGCTCATCATTGGAATATACAAGCCAAGTTCTATAGTGTGAAGGTTCCCCACATAGCTATATGCATGTATGATGATCTCTATGGAGTACAAGGGATAGAGGATGAAGTACTAGTGGGGATCTCTCAAAAGGAATAGTAGTTTACCCCCTTCTCTCTTTTTATTTTTTTATTTTTTCTATTTTTTGTATTTTTTGGTGGCCTCAATGGCTCTTTCTATTTAACTCTCATTTGTCCTCTTTGGGATCTTTTGATTTTGTCCTCTTTGGGATCTTTTCCTCACTTTAGGGGCAACACTCTATATTTTACAAGAATATAGGAGATCTTTCACACTTTACAAAGGTACTCACATAAATAAGATGTAACTATCATGATGCAAATGTATGCCTCTTCCAGGATAGCAGGATATGCAATGATACTAGAGCGTCATGTAGCAATTAGTAGGGCAAGGCCCAACTAGCATGCGGCTCATCGATCAAGCAAGTAGCATGTATGACATGAAGATCAAGTCATGAGAAGGTGGATGTTGCATGGCAATGTATCTCGGAAAGGCTATGGAAAAGCCTTGTAGGTAGGTATGGTGGCTGTTTTGAGGAAAGATATAAGGAGGCTTATGATGACAGAGTGTATCATGCCAAGGGTTTGGATGCACCGGTGAAGTATGCGCCAACTCTCGAGGTGAGAAAGGGCAATGCACAATACCGAAGAGGCTAGAAAAATATGGGTGGTGGAAGTGTCAAATTTTGAATACTCACGTTAGTCCGAAGAACTCATGCACTTATTATCGGTAAATCTCAATCTAGCCAGGAGGTTCATAAAGAGACAAGTACCCCGAGGAGGAGTGTATGTGGTTTTGGTTATCCTTGCACATCCTCGACTCATGGTACATGAGTGTACTCTAATATTCGAACCCTCCAGAGGTTAGTGATCCATCTAGTAGCTAGAGTTCTCAACGGGAGTTTTGGTTTTCGAAAATCACACGGATTTCCCAAAATACGACATCTATCACTAATAGCCTAAAGCTCTTGACACCATAAGTTCAAACAATACTCTAGTCAATACCTCAAAACTATTGCAAGTTACTACTACAAAGAGAATAGCAACTTCAACTACCTACTTTCTAGTCAAGACGCAAAACTCAGTGCAACAGGAAAACTCTCTAAACAAGATAAACATGCAACCTATCCGAAGTTCAACCTGAGACAAAAGAAAAGCTCTAGAAGAAAACTAAAGCACTACAACTAAACAGGGCATCAGCTAAGAAAAGAAAAAGAACAACACACAACTAAGGAAATAAGCATGCAAATCCTATGAAGAGTTCTAGTTCAAGCGGAGCGTGTTTCTCTCCCACACAAAAGAAAGCTGGGGTATAAATTATTACTACATCAAACAAAGAAAAAACCAACCTAAGAAAAGTAAAGAGCGAGACGCTCCAAGCATAGCACATAACGCGTGAAGTGATAAAAATATAGTGCAACGAGGGACGAACTGATAATTGTTGATGAAGAAGGAGATGCACGGGGGAATCCCCAAGCTTAGAGGCTTGAGTCTCCTTGAATATTTATTGGGGGTGCACATGGGCATCCCCAAGCTTGAGCGTTTGACACTCCAGGATCTTCTTTCATCATCTTCCATCGCACACTTGAAAACTCCCTTCATACATGACTCCTCATAAGCTGATTAGAGAGGTTAGTACCTTTAATAAATAATTTTTCCCCACTGGATATAAAGATTTTCAGGAAGGGCTACTGTTTCTCAAGATTTCCAAAAGGTTTTTTCAAAGAAAAAGCAAGCTTAAGGTGTGCAAAAGTTAGGAGAGACAAAACGTGGCAGAATATGTGAAAAACAGAACAGCAGGTAGTAAATAAGTTTTTAGGGCAACTTCTGCAACTCAAATAAAAAAACTCAGAACATACGAAAGTTCCGTGATTGTATAGAGCATGCTGAGTAAGAAATTCAGCTCAAAAAGATGAACTGGTGATTTATTCTGATTTTTCCCGTCACGATGACAGAATCTATTTTCTGGACAGCATGTCACAACTTTTACTTTCCTTGTCATATGAGGCTATATTTGGCACAAAGCTTGAAAAATAAAGATACAATGATGTTTCTACAGTAGTAACAATCATAGACCACTAAAAACAGAAGAAAAAAACATCTTGGGTTGCCTCCCAACAAGCGCTTTCTTTTACGCCTTTAAGCTAGGCATAAGGCAAAAGATCAGGTTTTATCAAGAAAATAACTAGCCCGTGTGACGGACTCAAAAGGAAACTTAATCTTCTTACTAGGGAAGTGTTCCATCCCTTTATTGAGAGGGAATTGGAATTTTATATTCCCCTCTTTCATGTCAATAACATCACCAACGGTGCAAAGAAAAGGACGTCCCAAAATAATTGGACAAGAGGGCTCACACTCAATGTCCATAATAGTAAAATCAACGGGGACATAATTGTCATTGACAATGATAAGAACATCATCGATCTTCCCCAAAGGTTTATTTACGGAAGAATCGACAAGATGAACACCAAAAGAAGAAGGATCAAAAGGTTTCAATTCAAGCATATCATACATTCTTTTGGGCATAACAGAGGTACTAGCTCCAACATAAAAAAGAGCAAAGAAAGAGAAGTTATTCAATTTGATTTTTATCATAGGATCCCAACCATCTTCTAGATTCCTAGGTATGGAGGCTTCTAGTCTAAGCTTCTCCTCCCTAACTTTGATTAGAGCATTGGTGATATGCTCTATGAAGGCAAGATTAAGTGTGCTAGTGTGGGGGTCTCTAGACATCTTGTGTAGGAAACCAATAACTTCAGGTAAGGCGTAGTTGTCAGTCTGGATCACTACTATCTATCAAGGAGGTAGTGATATCATTAAGGCTCACTTGTTTGAAAGCCTCTATGTTTATATATGTGTCTTCATCTATGGTTGAGGTGGTAGCATCACCATTGATAGGTCCAGGTGGACTAGGGGTGTGATGGGTGCTAATAGTTTGGACATCCTCAACAACTTGGATAGTAGCTACGGTGTGGTAGGTAGGAAGGCTCTTAACTCTCTCTTCTTCATTGGGGATAACTTCGGGTTTTGCTGCCATCTGGTTTATCAAGGTAGATTGGGTGTGAGACATGTTTGAAACATAGGTCTCAGTGGTAGTGAGTCTAGTTTGGAGACTAGAGATGTCACTGTTCAGGCTCTCAAGTTGTTTGCTAATGTTTTGAAGGATAGAAGAGTGCTCATCTAATTGTCTGGAAAAACCTTGTTTTGTTCAAACTGTGTGTGCATATAGCGTTTGGTGGCTTTTTATATTTCTACAAGTTTCTCGTAACTAGGTAGGTCTCTTTCCCTATAAGTCTGGCTGTAGGAGTTGCTATTGTCGTTCCCATAGTTGTTGGATGGGAACGGTCTAGGATTGTTGCTACCAAAATTACTCCTATAAGCATCATTGTTGAAGTTGTTTCTAGAGATAAAGTTCACATCTACTTGTTCTTGAGCAACCAAGGAATTTAAAGGAACATCCTGAGGATCAATAGGAGCTTGCTTGGTAAGTAGAGACATGATCAAGTCAACCTTTTCATTAAGAGAGGATATCTCCTCGATAGAATTTACCTTCTTACCAGTTGGAGATCGTTCGGTGTGCCACTGAGAGTAGTTCAGTATCATCTCATCAAGTAGCTTCGGGGCAGCACCAAGTGTGGTTGACATAAAGGTTCCTCCCGCGGCCGAGTCTAGTAGATTCCGCGAGGTAAAGTTTAAGCTTGCATAAAAAGTCTGGATAACCATCCAAGTAGTCAAACCATGTGTAGGGAAGTTCTTAACAAGATATTTCATACGTACCCAAGGTTGGGCAACATGTTCATTATCCAATTGCCTAAAATTCATAATGTTACTTCTCATCTGGATAATTTTAGAAGGGGGATAGTACTTCCCAATAAAAGCATCCTTACACTTGTCCCAAGAATCAATGCTATTCTTAGGTAAGGATTGCAACCACTCCTTGGGTCTTCCTCTCAAGGAGAAAGGAAAAAGCTTCAGCTTGACGATGTCTCCATCTACTTCCTTGTACTTTTGCATATCACAAAGCTCAACAAAATTATTTAAGTGCAAGGCAGCATCCTCTCCATCACGTGAGAATTATTCTTTCATAACAAGATTCAGCAAAGCAGGTTTAATTTCATAAGAAGGTGCTAAAGTGGCAGGTGGAGCAATAGGAGTGCAGATAAAGTCACTGTTGTTGTGACTAGTGAAGTCACACAACTTGGTGTTTTCATTGGAACCCATAGTAGCAGCAGGTATTTTTGGTATTTTTTATAAGGGACACAAAAGTAAAAACTGAAAGATAAACTAACAAGACTAAAAAGAAAAGATAAAAGATAGTGTGCAACTCCCCTATGTTGTAGACTGGAGTTCTGATGTCTACACACGCTTCTATTCATGTAGACTATGTTGGGCCTCCAAGCCCAGAGGTTTGTAGGACAGCAGCAATTTCTCTCAAGTGGATGACCTAAGGTTTATCGAACTCATGGAAGTAGAGGTTGAAGATGGTCTCTCTCAAGCAACCCTGCAATTAAGATACAAGAAGTCTCTTGTGTCCCCAACACACCTAATACAACTAGGAGTTGTATAGGTGCACTAGTTCGGCGAAGAGATGATAAAATATGGGTGATAGGTGTGGCAAAGCAAGGTAATATGTAATAAAAATTGCATCAACCAAACATGTAACAAAAAGTGAGCACAAACGGTGTAACAATGGTGGAAAAAAGGCCTAGGCTTCATACTTTCACTAGTGGCAACTCCCAACAACATTAACATAGTCTAATCACATGATATTTCCCATAAAACATGCAATGGAGACGCACTCGGAGGTCAATCCTTTGTGGTCAAGAGAGGACGAGAATTATGTAGGGCTACAAAATCACACCTCAGAGTTCGTAGTTCTCAATCTATGGATTTCCCAATGTCACCGCGGCCATCCAAAGAGAGTACCACAATCACCAGAACATATCTTAAGGATAGTCAAAGACAAGCAGCAACAGACTCTCAATCTTCAATCAACACACAAAAGAGGAAATCACTCATGAAAATATTCTTCTAACCCATGTCCAAAAGATCGCTGTCACCATGGTCTCGGGGATTATACTAGATAAGATCAAGTGAGTACATCAATCCAATACATAGAGGAAGGGGAAATATCATGGGATCACCCTAGATTAACATAGCCTATGATCACAACGAAGATCACATCATGGGATAGAGAGAAGAACACATAGCTACTGGTAGAAACCTTAGCCCTGAGGGAGAACTACTCCATCTTCATGGAGGGAGGAAGCAACATCGATGCAGATGAATCCGGGGGCACTTCCCCGTCCCGGCAGGGTGCCGGCACAGGAATTCTGGTCCCCCGAAGCTTGTCGGCGATGGCAGCGGAGATCGGAATCGCTTCTGGAAAAAGTACTTTGATATTAGAGATTTCCTCCGCGGGGGCTAAATATAGGCCAAAGGAGGGGGCCAGGGGGGCCACAGGGCAGCCAGGAGGGCGGGTGGCGCGGCCTAGGGCGGGGTCGCGCCAGGCACCCTCATGGTCCCCTGGTGGTGGCCCTCCTGCCATGTCTTGGTTATTCCGGAAGATTCCGAAGCGCTGATTATTTATATAATTTTTCCGGGATTTATTGGGCACTTAAATTATTGAAAAACCTGAAATACAAAAACAGCAGAAAACAGGAACTAAAAATTGGGTGCACTGAGTTAATAGGTTAGTCCAAATATGATCAAAAGTGTATGAAAATTCAAGCAAAACATGGCAAAGTCACACAAATCATGCATGGAGCAAGCGGAAATTATAGATACGTTTGGGACGTATCAACATCCCCAAGCTTAATTCCTGCTCGTCCTCGAGTAGGTAAATGATAACAGGCATAATTTCTGTGGTGACATGCGAGCAACCATATTAGAACTTTGAATATAACGCAATCAAGGTATGTAATTCAATTAAAGTCATAACAGGCAAGAGTCTATATTAGCATTGAAACAAGCAACATAAGAACATTAGGTGCAAGAGCTCTTAGCTGCCCGTGACTCGAATGTCTCCAGATGGTGTTTGCGTGAAATAAGGTGGATAGGGAATATGAGAGAAAAATAATTTTTGTTGAGAACTCAATCTACTAAAGTTTCACACTTGGTCTTCATTGGAATCTTATCTTGACTCGTCCTTAGACCACTAGACAGGTACAAGTCAATTTGATCAACTCCTTTTCAATATTTTGAGCACTCATGCAATGGATGAGCGTAAGCACGAGAGTTGACACTTAGGATGGAAAAGAGAGAAATATGGTGGAGGAGGAAGACAAAAAGGTGAGAAAGGCTCACATCAATGAGGACAATCATAGGCAAGAAGGCCAAATGATAGATATGATGTGAGGAGTAGGGATTGCCATGCAACGGATGCACATATGAGCTAAAAATCTCTCCAATGGAACTAGTGGGGTGCATCTAACTTGATCGCTCATGAAGACCTAGATCTCTTTTGCGGAGGCTCGTCCTTGGAATATGCAAGCCAAGTTCTATAGTGTGAAGGTCCCCACAGAGTTATATGCATGATCATCTCTATGGAGTACAAGGATAAGAGGGAGTACTAGTGTGGGTCTTTCAAAAGGATAGTAGTGTTGCCCCTTTCTCTCTTTTTATTTAATTTTATCTTTTTTCTATTTTTTGGTGGCCTCAATGGCTCTTTCTATTTAACTCTCATTTGTCCTCTTTGGGATCTTTTATTTTGTACACTTTGGGATCTTTTCCTCACTTAAGAGTAACACTCTATTTTACAAGAAGGTATAGAAGATCTTCACACTTTACAGGTACTCAAACATAAAGAAGATGTAGCTATCATGATGTATGCAAATGTATGCCTCTGCCAGTGTAGCAGGAACATATATGACATGAAAATCAAGTCATGAAGAGGTGGATGTTGCATAGCAATATATCTCGGAAAGGCTATGGAAATGCCTTGATAGGTAGGTATGGTGGCTGTTTTGAGGAAGTATATAAGGAGGTTTATGATGACAAAGCGTATCATGCCAAGGGTTTGGATGTACCGACGAAGGTGGACGCCAACTCTCGGAGTGAGAAGAAGGCAATGCACGGTACGGAAGAGGCTAGCAAATATGAGGAGGTGGAAGTGTCAACTTTCAATACTTACATTAGTATGAAGAACTCATGCAATTATCGGTAACTCTCAGTCCAATAAGGAGTTTCACAAAGAGACAAGTACCCCGAGGAGGAGTGTATTAGGGTTTGGTTATCCTTTCCCATCCTCGACTCATGGTACGTGAATGTACTCTAATATCTGACCCCTTAGAAGAGTAGTGATCCATCTAGTAGCTAGAGTTCTCAACTAGTTTTGTAGGTTTTTGAAAATAAAAACGGATTGCCTAAAATACGACACCGATCACTAATAGTCTAGAGCTCTTGACACCAAAAGTTCAAACATTACTCACATCAATACCTCAAAACTATTGCAAGTTACTACTAAAATTAAATAGCAACCTCAATTACCTACTCTCAAGACAAGACATAACTCGGTGCAACAACCAACTCTCTTAACAAGATAAACATAAAAACTAAAGAGAGTTCCAGCAACCAACTAAACAAAAGCCAAGGCTCTTGCTAAATACAAACTAACACTAAAACTAAACATGGCAGTAGATACGAAAAGATAAAGAACACACAACAGCAAAAAGATAGGCATGAAGAATCCTATGATGTGTTCTAGATTTTAAAAGTGGAGCGTGTTTCTCTCCCACACAAATTAAGATGGGATCTAACTTGTTATGAAAAGCAAGAAAAGCTAAAGAATACTAAAAATAAAACCTAAGAGCGAGACACTCCAAGCATAGCACATAACGCATGAAGTGATAAAAATATAATGAGACGAAGGACGAACTGATGATTGTTGATGGAGAAGGGGATGCACGGGGGAATCCCCAAGCTTAGACGCTTGAGTCTCCTTGAATATTTGTTGGGGATGCATGGGGGCATCCCCAAGATTGAGCGCTTGACACTCCCGAATCTTCTTTCAGCATCTTCCATCGCACACTTGAAAACTCCCTTCATACATAACTCATCATAAGCTGATTAGAGAGGTTAGTACCCTTAATAATTAATTTCCACCCACTGGATATAAAGATATTCTTGAAGAGATACTGTTTCTCAAGATTTACAAAAGGTATTTGAAAAGAAAAATCAAGCTTAAGGTTTTCAAAAGTTAGGAGAGACAAAACGTGGCAGAATCTGTGAAAAACAGAACAACAGGTAGTAAAGAATTTTTTAGGGGTACTTCTGCAACTCGAATCAAAAACTCAGAACAGACGCTCGAAATAAAATTGTATGGGGCACGCTGTCAAAAAAATTCAGATCAAAAAGATGATCTGGTTATTTTAGGCTAATTTTTTCGTCCAAGGACATAATTTGTTTTCTGGACAGCATGTCACAACTTTTGAACTTTCTTGCAATCGAAGGCTAGACTTGGCACAAAGCTTGAAAATAAAGATACAATGATGTTTCTACAGTAGTAACAATCATCAAGACCACTAAAAACTGAAAGTAAAAACTAGAACTAAAGATAACAAGGGTTGTCTCCCTAGAGCTCTTTCTTTATAGCCATAAAGACAAGCTTAAGATTTTAATGATGCTCTCATAGGAATAAGGAATAAGAGTTGAAGAACAAAAGAGAGCATCAAGAAGAAAATAACAAACACATTTAAGTCTAACATGCTTCCTATGCAAAGGGATCTTGTAGTGAAATAACTCATGAAAGCATAAAGATATTAGCATAGGAAGCCAAAATAAGTGCAACTTCAAAACCTTCAACATAAAGAGAGGGAACTTGATATTATTGAAATATCTATAAGCATATGTTCCCCTCTCATAATAATTTTCAGTGGGATCATGTATAAAATCAACAATATAAGTATCACATAAAACATTGTTACCATGATCCACATGCAAAAGGGTACTCTTACTCACCACATACGCATAATCTTTCTCATTGGTAATAGTGGGAGTAGGACTATCATAAACAACTTGAACACTATAGATTAATTGTGTATTAGGAAGATGGTGTTCAACAAGGGAGTAATTCCCTCCATGATTATGACAAGTTTCATAAGGATAATTTCTCCTTATGTCATAGGTACCTTTATAATCACTAAAGATAGGAGTTATAACATCATCATAGTAGAGAAGAGCATTATCATTGCTAGCAACTATATTTGTAAACATGTTGTCTTTATTCTTACTAGCAAAAGAATTATCAATTACCACATCACCAGTGGGTAAAGGACTTGCAATCCTATCATCCCCAAGCTTAGAGATTTCCATATCATCACTCTCAGAGTTGGTACCAAAAAGATTTTCAAGATCATAAGTAGCATTATCATCAATTTCCCAATCACAGAAAGTAACATGCATATCATAATCAAAATCATCTTCAATAGTGCCAACGGACTTAACATCAGGATAATAATGAATGCAATCAAGCTCACCGTCCTCAAAAAATTTATGTCCGTTAGGATAAAAACTGATGTGAGGGATATGCTCAGGCCAGGTTGATACCCATTCTTATTCCTTCTTGATCCTCTTCCTCCTCCTCTTCTTTTTCTTCTTCTTCACCTTAGGAGGCAGTGGTTGGAGATGACGTTTCTCCACATATCCTGGTTTATCATTAGAAACAATAGGGGAAACTTGGGAGAAACTCTCCTTTTTATTAGTAGAGATACAAGAGACATTTTTATACTTTGGTAAAGTTCCCTCCTTTCTAATCTTACTTATGTAATCATTTTCATGGAAATAAACAACACAATAGAGATGGAAATTTTGCAAAGTGTTGCTAATTCCTCAGGCATTAACATCTAGCCAAGAAGTATTTTCTGATAACTCTTCACACATCAAAAATAACATAAGTTCATCATAAAGATCAGAAGTGATCATGTTATCACACAACTTGTTAACAGTTATGTTTTGAAAGTTCATGCATTGAAAATTGAAGTGACCCTCTATACAACCAAGTTCACAAGTAAAAGGATAAAGGTCGCACAATTCTCTAGCAATTTCATTGAAATATTTGACCCAAGTGATTGTTCTTTCATTCTTATGTTGCTTACAATACTTCTCTTCTTCAATCATAGGCCTTTCACAAGGTCTGTCCACTCCACAAAAATTAACATGCTTATATAAAACTTCATTTTCAAGAATTGGATCATGCATGTTGCAATCATCATGAACAATTTAATTTTCTTTGCAAATCTGTTTAAAAGGTTCATGATGCTTGATCCAATTATCCTTAGGCATATTAAGATGTGAAGCAAAAGATTTTAGGAAATCAACAAGGAGTTGAGAATCAAGCCCAAACTTAGCACTAAACTTATTAAAACTTGCAGTTTCAACAAAGGACTTAATGAAATCATACTCATAATTTATACCTGACTCTTTACCTTTGTCGATATCCCAATCTTCAGTATTGCGTTGAATTCTTTCAAGGAGTTCCTATTTAGAATCAATCTTTTCGTTTGTGAAAGAACCCATAGAGGAAGCATCGAGCAAGTCTATATCGTGTCGAGAGAGCCTTGCATAAAAATTAGTAATAATTATATCTTTCGGGAGCCCATAGTTAGGACATTTCAGCATTAAAGTTTTCAGTCTCCCCCAAGCTTGAGCTATGCTCTCTCCGTCGTGAGGATAGAAATTATAAACATAATTCCTAAACTCATGGACTTCATGAAAAGGATAAAACTTGGAGTAAAAGAGAGACTGGATCTCTTCACAATACCGTAGGTGAGAATCATCTAGTACCTATACCATTCCAATGCTTTTCCTTTCAGTGACAAGCCAAATAATTCCTTCATGAATTCACCTCTTGTCAAACCTGAAATCTTAAATTACTCACAAAGTTCTGTAAGTTTCAACAAATGAATACTAGGATTGACTGTCCCATCATAACAATCATTAATAATTATTTCAACTATCCCAAGTGGTATTTTGAACGGGATGCATTCAGTAGGTGGAGGAGACTTCTCTACCACGGGCGTGGTAAAGCGGCCTTCCCCAAACAGCGAACTAAGAGTGCAGTTTTCCATAAGCATAACTAGTGAAAATAAAAACAAGAAACGAAAATATTTAATTGCAAGATCTAAAGATATACCTTCAACGCTTACCTCCCCGGCAACGGCGCCAGAAATAGCTTGATGTCTACACACGCTTCTATTCTTGTAGACTATGTTGGGCCTCCAAGTGCGGAGGTTTGTAGGACAACATCAATTTCCCTCAAGTGGATGACCTAAGGTTTATCGAACTCAGGGAAGTAGAGGTTCAAGATGGTATCTCTCAAGCAACCCTGCAATTAAGATAGAAGAAGTCTCTTGTGTCCCCAACACACCTAATACAACTAGGAGTTGTATAGGTGCACTAGTTCGGCGAAGAGATGATAAAATATGGGTGATAGGTGTGGCAAAGCAAGGTAATATAAATCTGTAATAAAAAGTGCAGCAAGCAAACATGTAACAAAAGAGAGCACAAACGGTGTAACATTGGTGGAAACAAGGCCTAGGCTTCATACTTTCACTAGTGGCAACTCCCAACAACATTAACATAGTCTAATCAAATGATATTTCCCATAAAACATGCAATGGAGACACACTCGGAGGTCAATCCTTTGTGGTCAAGAGAGGACGAGAATTATGTAGGACTACAAAAGCACACCTCAGAGTTCGTAGTTCTTAATCTATGGATTTCCCAATGTCACCGCGGCCATCCAAAGAGAGTACCACAATCACCACAACATATCTCAAGGATAGTCAAAGACAAGCACCAAGAGACTCTCAATCTTCAATCAACACACAAAAGAGGAAATCACTCATGAAAATATTCTTCTAACCCATGTCCAAAAGACCGATGTCACCATGGTCTCGGGGATTATACTAGATAAGATCAAGTGAGTACATCAATCCAATACATAGAGGAAGAGGAAATATCATGCGATCACCCTAGATTAACATAGCCTATGATCACAACGAAGATCACATCATGGGAGAGAGAGAAGAACACATAGCTACTGGTAGAAACCTTAGCCCCGAGGGAGAACTACTCCTGCTTCATGGAGGGAGGAAGCAACGTCGATGGAGATGAATCCGGTGGCACTTCCCCGTCCCGGCAGGGTGCCGACACAGGAATTCTGGTCCCCCGAAGCTTGTCGGCGATGGCGGCGGAGATCAAAATCGCTTCTGGAAAAAGTACTTTGATATTAGGGATTTCCTCCGCGGGGGCTAAATATAGGCAAAAGGAGGGGGCCAGGGGGGCCACAGGGCAGCCAGGAGGGCAGGTGGCGCGGCCTAGGGTGGGGCCGCACCAGGCACCCTCCTGGTCCCCTGGTGGTGGCCCTTCTGCCATGTCTTGGTTATTCCAGAAGCTTCCGGAGCGCTGATTTTTTATATAATTTTTCCGTGATTTATTGGGCACTTTAATTATTGGAAAAACCTGAAATACAAAAACTGCAGAAAACAGGAACTGGCAACTGGGTGCACTGTGTTAATAGGTTAGTACAAATATGATCAAAAGTATATGAAAGTTCAAGCAAAACATGGCAAAGTCACACAAATCATGCATGGAGCAAGCAGAAATTATAGATACGTTTGGGACGTATCAAGTTCCCCGGCAACGACGCCAGAAATTAGCTTGATACGGTGAGGAAGATAGTTCTCTCACTTCTCGTTGGTTACCCCAAGTGGAAGGTGAGATGTAGTGTAGCAGCAAATTTCCCTTAGCAAAGATGTTAAGCTTTAAGTTGTCTCCAGTAGGACTCCAAGGGATACAAGAAGGTGGTAAAGTGAACAATGGCGCCATTCACAATCTCAAGATTGATTACTTCACCTGGACCTGCACACACAACAAATAACTTTGCTCCTAACGAGTTGAGAGGAGTTGTCAATTCCTCTGACCTTGCTGTTTACAAAGGATCAACGCAAGAGATAAAAGTGCAACTGAAAGTAAATTGAGGGTGTAAACAATGGTGGAAATATGGACCGGGGTCCCATGACGTTCACTAGTGATGTCTCTCTCCCAAAAGACGATAAAAGTGCTAGCGAGGTAAACAAATCACAGCTGGGCAATTGACAGGATTATAAACGCACCGCAATGCTAACTATGCTACAAAAGAAAGGAAGAGGCTCAAAAGCAATGGGCAGTACGCCAAGGTAAGTAGACCAAAATCCATCTGCATCTACTACGAATCATCCACCTTAAGATATCTATCCAGAACATCTCGCTGGTATTAAGTTGCGAATCCCACCCAAAGTGTAAACTTAAAGCAACAGACAACTGCATTAAAAGAACTTTGCGTAAAGTAAACAATCCTTGCACCCGCAGGTACAAGCACCTTTGTTTTATCCCTGGTGGAAACAACACATCCCCTAGTCTCACGTTTCTGTCACTCAAGCTAGACATCATGGGGCTGAACCCACAATCAAGCATAACGCTCCCTCTTGGAGTTGCAACAAATCACTTGGCCAAAGTAAAATATGGCAACGGAGAACATGGAAGGATTAACTCAAGAACACAAATATAAAAGAGAACCAAATATATTACTCATCACAATCTGAACATAGTCTCATAATCCATCAGATCCTAGCAAACTCAGCATAGCAACACAGAAAATTACAAAGGTGCCTCGATCATGTGAGGCAGCTCACGAGGTCTCAAAAGTGGAAGCACAAAGAGGGGAGGAGAACATCACATAGCTACTGGTCATGGACCCATGGTCCAAGGGGGACTACTCACATCACATCCGGGAGGCGTCCATAGCGCTGGATGGTCTCCCGGAGGGGGTTCCTCCTTCCGGCAGGGTGCCGGGGCAGCTTCTCCTGGCAGCCCCGATCTTGAAACGGCGGCGGCGGCGGTATAGAGAGGAGAACGTGAATAGCAGATCGATATTAGGGGTTTCCTCCCAGGGCACTAAATATAGGCCAAGGGGGGCACCGGGGGGGCCACAGGGCAGCCAGGAGGGTTCCCGGCGCGCCCTAGGGGGGCTGCGCCAGGGACCCTCCTGGGCCCCTGGTGGGTCCACTCCCTTCCTTCCTTGGTTCTTCGGGAAGCTTCCGGGACGCTGATTTTTTATATAATTTTTCCGAAATTTATTTGGCACTTTTAATGGCTGGAAAACCTGAAATATAAAACAGCAGAAAATAGGAACTGGCATCTGGGTGTACTGAGTTAATAGTTTAGTCCAAATATGATCAAAAGTGTATGAAAGTTCAAGCAAAACATGGCAAAGTCACACAAATCATGCATGGAGCAAGCAGAAATTATAGATACATTTGGGACGTATCACCTACTAACTCAGTGCACCCAGTGCTAGTTTCTGTCTGCTGGTGTCTATGAATTGCAGGTTTATACCCATATTTACAGTGCCCAAAAAATTCCAAGAAAAATATATAAAAAATCAGCATTCAGGAAGACTCTTGAAGACCAAAGGGGAGACGGAAGGCGGTCATCCCCTCCCAAGAGGCCAGTGGGCGCGACCTCACCCCTGGCCGCGCCGGGAGGCCGCCTGGAGGGGTAGGCCCTCCCCTCTAGCCCTCCTTTCGCCTATATTTTGTCCTCGGTACAGAAACCCTAAAAAAAGACACCGCATCGCGAAATTGTCCTCTGTTCCTCCTCCGCCGCGATCCCGAGATTGGGATCGTTAGAAGACCTCGTCCCGGCAGCCAGCCGGAGGGAAGATTGATCTCCGGGAGCTTCTCCACCACCATGAGCACTTCCTGGATGTGCCATGAGTAGTCCCCCTTGGACCATGGGTCCATGACCAGTAGCTATGTGATGTCTTCTCTCCAATCTCGTGCTTCAATCCTTAGCCCTTGTGAACTGCCCTACATGATCAAGGCACTTATGTAAACTTTCTGCTGTTGCTATATTGTGTTTGCTGGGATCCGATGGATTATGAGATTATATTCAGATCGTGATGAGTTATATATTTGGTTCTCCTTTTATAATTTGTTCTTGAGTAATTCCTGCATGTTCTCCGTTGCTTTTTATTACGTTGGCCAAGTAGTAGATAGTAACTCCAAGAGGGAGCCTTATGCTTGATTGTGGGTTCATGCCCCCCGTTTTCTAGCTTGAGTGACAGAAACATGAGACTAGGGGATGTGCTATTGCCACCAGGGAGAAAAGAATGGTGCTTGTAACCGCGGTTGCAAGGATTGTTTACCTTACACAAAGTTTGTTAAAGAAGTTGTCTATTGCTTTAGGTTTACACTTTGGGTCGGGCTCGCAACTTAATACCAGCGAGATGTTCTGGATAGATATCTCAAGGTGGATGATTAGTGAGTAGATGCTCATGAATACATGGTCTACTTGTCTTGGCATACTTCCCATACTTTTGAGCCTCTAATTTTCTTGTGGCATAATTAGCATTGTGGTGCGTTTATAATTCTCTCAATTTCCCAACTGTAATTTGTTCACCCAACTTAGCTGCTTTATCGTCTTTTTGGAGAGAGACATCACTAGTGAACATCATGGGACACTGGTCCATATTTCCACCATTGTTCACACCTCAACTCTTTACTGCTTTTATTTCCTTTTCGTTGCAATCACCACTATTATTTCCCGCCTGTATTTGATCCTTTGTGAACAACAAGACCGGAGAGATTAACAACCTCTCTGAACTCGTTGGAAGCAAAGTTATTTGTTGTTGTGTGCAGGTCCACGTCAACTTCCTAGCTAGAAGTAATTTCTGGCTTCGTTGTCACCTACTTGCAGAACTGGGAGTCCTACTGGATTGATAACCTTGGTATCTTCCCCGAGGGAAATTTGCTGCTATCTACATCTCAACCTTCCACTTGGGGTAACCAACGAGGGGTGAGAAACCATCAGCAGATCATCATCATCTCCTGTCGGGACATCACTTGTCAAATCCAACTGGCAGCCTGACACGTGGCAGATCTAGCACTTTCTCAGGGATGGGACAACCATTGTGCACATTACCACGTCTTCTCGGAGGACTCAACTCCGACTATTGGGAAACCAACCATCCGAGTTGATCCCGGGGGCTACTGTCGATAACCGGGGACAGGGGTATCCCGTTTACCGGTCCATGGAGAAGCACTTCCAAATCACCTCCCTGGAGGGATGAACAATCCTCTCTTCCTTTCACGGACAAAGACCACAAGAGGTGGAACTCATGTCGATTATATCCAAACCCACGAGCTATGAGTGCCCCAAGAAAGGGCAGTTGCCGGAAGGTGGTGCTCCACCCTGCGGTGCATCGAGTCCGAAAGAATAACAACAAAGAGCAAACCGGAGGTATCGCTTCATGGGAGCAGCATTAGCCTCCTGGAGGAACGCCTCGCCTCAGCGTCGCGATTGGAGGTCAGGCTGGCACCCACTGCCCGACCAGGCGGTCAGAGCATTTAATGCAAGAGAAGACAAAAACCACCGCGCGGCAGGAGAGCCACGACACATGGCACAAGATTCCACAGCGACTCAACACGTGCATGACCCAGATGTCATCGCGCCACTGCCGAGGCCTTTCCGGAATACCTCAAGACCCACCACGCAAGCATGAAGATCAATATTATAAATGTAATCACTGTAAAAATCGGTGGCACCTGTGACGGCCCCTTGAGGTATAAAAGGGAGACGTTCGCCACACAAGAAGGGGAGATACTGGGTTGACCTCCAGCAAGCACTAGTTAGCCAAGAGAAACAAGAACCTGTATACATAGTGTAGGAGGCCCTTTCCAGAGGATCGTCTTGTACTACACCTCTAAACAAGAAACGATGAGACAAGCAGGATTGGGTGTTATGCCACCGTGCGACCCGAACCTGGGTAAACCCATGTGTTTACTCGAGTCATCTCGTGAGTTCATATGTTGTTTCAAACATCAACAAAATACCTCCAACGACAAAGGGCAAGTGTGGCCCTAGCTACACTTCCCAGAGTAAAACCCAACAGGGCATGCGCGGCTCCGGCATCGCATCAATGATGCTAGCGAGGAAGTGATAGCTTCTCGCCCCTCGTTGGTTGCCCCAAGTGGAAGGTTGAGATGTAGTCTAGCAGCAATATTTCCCTTGGCAAAGATACCAAGGTTGAGTATCGACCAGTAGGACTCCGATAGCTTCAAGTAGGTGGTAAAGTGAACAATGGCGTCGTTCACAACCTCAGGTTGCTTACTTTACCTGGACCTGCACACAAATACAAATAACTTTGCTCCTAAGGAGTACAAAGAGGTTGTCAGTCTCTCCGACCTTGTTGTTTACAAAGGATCAACGCAACAGATAATAGGTAGTGATAATTGCAACTGGAAAGTAAAAGAAGGAAGTAAATTGAGTGTGTAACAGTGGTGGAAATATGGACCGGGGTCCCAAGATGTTCACTAGTGATGTCTCTCTCCCAAAATACGATAAAACTGCTATGCGAGGTAAACAAATCACACCTGGGCAATTGACAGGATTACAAACACACCGCAATGCTAACTATGCTACAAAGAAAGGAAGAGGCTCAAAAGCATGGGCGGTACGCCAAAATAAGTAGACCGAAATCCATCTGCATCTACTACGAATCATCCACCTTGAGATATCTATCTGGAACATCTCGCTGGTATTAAGTTGCGAGCCCCACCCAAAGTGTAAACCCAAAGCAACAGACAACTGCATTAAAAGAACTTTGTGTAAAGTAAAAAATCCTTGCAACCGCGGTTACAAGCACCGTTGTTTTCCCCCTTGTGACAAGAACACATCCCCTAGACTCATGTTTCTGTCACTCAAGCTAGTCATCAGTGGGCTTGAACCCACAATCAAGCATAACGCTCCCTCTTGGAGTCACTACCTACTACTTGGCTAAAGCAATAAACAGCAACGGAGAACATGCAATAATCAATCAAGAACAAAAATATAAAAGATAAGAACCAAATATATTACTCAATCACAATCTGAACATAGTCTCATAATCCATCAGATCCCGGCAAACTCAGCATAGCAACAACAGAAAGAATTACATATGTGCCTTGATCATGCAGGGTAGCTCACAAGGTCTAATCCATGAAGAACAAAGAGGGTAGGAGAACATCACATAGCTAATGATCATGGATCCATGGTCCAAGGTGGACTATTCACGGATCATCCAGGAAGCGTCCATGATGGTGGAGAAGCTCCCGGAGGTCGATCCTCCCTCCGGCAGGGTGCCGGGAATAGGTCTGCCGGTGCTCCTGATCTTGGAAGCGCGGCGGCGGTGGAACAGAGGCGAGATCGCAAAAAAGGGTTCTCTCTTGGAGGTTTCCCGTGACGCAGAATATATAGGAGAAGGGGGCATCTAGGGGGCCACCAGGGGTCCAGGCGCCCCCCTGGCGCGGCCCCACTCCTGGCCGCGCCGGGAGGGCGCCTAGGGCCATGGTGGGTCCCCTCTGGCCCCTCCTCGGTGATTCCGGAAGCTTCCGAAGCGCTGATTTCTTATTGTATTTCCCCGGAAATTTTGGAGCATTTTTTATACGGGGGAAACCTGAAATAGAAAAACAGCAGAAAACAGGAACTGGCACTAAGGCGCACTGAGTTAATAGGTTAGTCCAAATATGATCAAAAGTGTATGAAAGTGTATCTAAAACATAGCAATATCACACAAAACATGCATGTAGCAAGCAGAAATTATAGATACGTTTGGGACGTATTAATCACCGGCCCCGCGACAACACGCGGTCATAAGCACCATTGTTTTACACCTAACGCCAATAACACATTCCCTAGTCTCATGTTTCCGTCACTCAAGCTAGACATCGGGAGGCATGAACCCGTCATCTATCATAACGCTCCCTCTTGGAGTTCAATCTACTACTTGGAAAAAGTAACAAACAACAATGGAGAACATGCAAGACTACTCAAGAACAAAAATATAAAAGGGCAAACCAAATATATTACCCATCACAAACTGAACATAATCTCATAATCCATCGGATCCCAGCAAAGACACCATAGCAAATCAGGAATTCATACATAGCTGCCTTGATCATGATAGGAAGCTCACAAGGGCTAAACATTGAAGAACAAGATTGGAGAGAATACATCTACTAGCTACTGATTATGGACCCATGGTCCAAGGGGGACTACTCAGGGAGCATCCCAGAGACGATCATGGTGATGGAGGAGCCTTCGGAGGTCAAGCCTCCCTCCCGCAGGGTGCCGGGACAGGAACCGTAGGCGATCCGGGATCGGAATCGCGGTGACGGCGGAACAATAGTTATTTTCGCGGAACGGAGACCTCCCTGAGGGTTTTCGAGATGGGAGATAACTATAGGCTAAAGGGGGGTGTCGGAGGCGGCCATAGGGAGCGTCCCCCTTGGGCGCGCCATGGGGCCGCCTGGACGGGGGGTGGGGGGTACCCACCCCCTCCGTCTCCCCTTCGGGCTTAAGGAGTCTTCCGTGATAAAATATTTATAGGAATTTTCTAGGAATTTCTCGAGTATTTGGATTTTTCACCTTATTTTGCAATGCAAAGACAAAAACAGACAACAACTGGCACTGGGCACTGGGTTAATAGGTTAGTATAAATATGTTGTAAATGGTATGAAATTACATCAAAACATATAGCAAAGTCACCAAAACAAGCATGGAACAAGAAGAAATTATAGATACATTTGGGACGTATCAACACCCCAAGCTTAATTCCTGCTCGTCCTCGAGTAGGTAAATGACAACCAAGATTAATTTTGTGGTGACATGCTATCAATAAAAGTTAGAACTTTAAAGTACAACAAGCAAGAGTCTATATCTAGTATTGCAACTAGGAAAGTAAGAACATAATGGTGCAAGAGCTCTTGCTATCCGTGACTCGAATGTCTCCAATCGGTGTTCGCGTGCAAGAACTGGAATATGGGTTTAGAGCATAAAAATACTGAATAGTTGTTGAGAATTCAATCTACTTAATTTCACACTTGGTCTCTTCAGAATCTTATTATGACTCATCCCAGACCGTCATTCAGGTACAAGTCAATTCAATCCTCTCCCTTACGATTGCGAGCACTCATGCAATGAATGAGCGTGAGCAAGATTAGTTGTCACTTAGGATGACAAAGAGAATAAATGATGGGGAAAGGAAGTGAAAAAGCGTGAAAAGCTCACACCAATGAGGACAACCTTAGGCGATGGTAAGCTTAATGGTAGATAGAACATGAGGAGTAGGGATTGTTATGCAACAGATGCATAATGAGCAGGGGCATACACCTTTGAAAAACCATGAAAGATAGCAGACATACACCTTTCACTACTGGAAACATGAGTTTTGCCGTCAGCTTTTTCTTTGCCGTTTGCATTTTGTCGAGACAGACGGCAAAAAGGAGATTTACCGTCCGCGGTGGACGACAAAGACTGGCTGACGGCAAAGCGTACTTTGTCATTCGCTTTTTTTTCACTGACGGCAAAGCAGCTCTTTGCCGTCTACTTTTTATACATTAGCGAAAAACAGTTCTTTGTCGCCTGCTTTTATAAAAGCTGACGACAAAGAATTGTTTTGCGTTAGTGAAAAAAAAGCAGACGGCAAAGTACACATTACAACAGGCAAAACGATTGTAATTGTTTTTATTTTTTTGAAAATGCAAACAATATCCAAATATGATAAAATTTGGTGTGTTGTTGGTTTATGAATCAGAGAAGGCGTAGAATATTTTTTTAGAATTATTAAACTAGTTATTTTAGCATATTTTATCGGACAAAGCAACACAAAAAATACTGCTTTCCTATTGACTGGGTAGCTAGTCACACGGATTGATGACATGGCAGGGATAGCTACCCACTAGCCACACCCCACCACACACAAGCCCCACCAGCCACCCCTAAAATAAAATAACCCAATCACTAGCCCCACCACCCCCATCCTTTCTCTCCTTCCTCTCTCCTTATCCTCTCGTTCAGTTACAGCACGCACGCACCCATCCTTCTCCTTCCTCTTGCTCAAAACTGCTAGCGCCAATGACTGCTCACTTGCCGCTGGCCTCAACAGCGACGAGCAGAAGCTTCCCAGGTGCTGGACGCGGCGGTGTGAGAAGCGCTCGGCCGTATGTCCAACGAGGACGGCTCGCTCCCAACTGACGAGGACTGTTAGCTCCCGCCGCCAAGCCCCATCCGCGCCGACGACTGCTCGCTTCCGCCGCCCCTCTGCGCCGACAACTGGTTGCTCCTCGATGTTCCCTCTGGCGTGGCCCGTCTACCGGCGCGGCGCGAGCGCGATCTCTGGCGTGGCGCGTCCAACGGCAAGGTGTGTCCACCATCGCGGCCTCAGACGCGGCGCGGCGTCAAAACTCCGCCAACGGTGAGGCGCGGCCACCGTCGCGGCCTCCGGCGTGGCGTGACGTCAAAACTCCGGCCCAACGCAGTCTACGGCGTGGCGTGCGCTCCTCTTGACCAGGCGCGACCTCCGGCGTGGCGGTGTCACCGGCGACGTCAAGAACTCTGGCGTTGAGAGGTCTTTAGCATGGGGTCGTGTGGTCTGTGTCAAGGTCATGGAACAGCAGCAGGGCACAATGTAATTTTTTTATCCTAATAAAAAGTCATTGACGTGTGTTTTTTGGACAACATACGGCAGCGATGTACCGGGCCCACTTAATAATAAAAATCTGCAATCTGTACGTTGCCGTCAGCCAGGACAAAAAGACTGACGGCAAAGGCTTTACCGCCGGTCATTTTAAGCTAACGACAAAGCAGTCAATTTCCGACCAAACAGCTGACAACCGCTTTGCCATCCGGGAGCTGACGGCAAAGCCTTTTCCTTCCGGGATTCATGGGTTTGCCGTCAGATTTGGCTGACGGCAAAACTTCTGTTTCTAGTAATGTTTGAAAATTTGCAGGGGCATTGCATAAACCGAAAGGCATACGTCTATAAGCATAAGTACCAAAAGGACAAGTAAAAGTGGTCTTCTCTTGATCAGCAGTGTTAACATGAATTTTAGAGAAGCCAGAATATCCATTAAGATGGCAAAAGTGGGTGTTTTTTGATAACCTTTCAAGCATTTGGTCGATGAACGGCAACGGATAGTGATTCTTCCTCGTCATCTTGTTCAACTTTCTGTAATCAATACACATTATATACCCAATAATAATTCTTTGAGGGATTAGTTCATTCTTAGAGCATCTCCAGCCGCGCCCCCAAGCGCCCCCCAAGCACCCACGGGACCACTTTTTACGTCCAAACCGGCGAAATTTCTTCCAGTCGCGTCCCCAAGAGGCCCCTAAGAGCCGAAATAGCGCCGGCGAACCCAAGAGACCCCCAGGTTTCTGGGGGCCTCTTGGGGGCGCCGGATGAAACTATATCCTATCATGTGCTGACATGTGTTGTTTTTCCTCTAAAATAGCGCCGGCACTTGTGCCCCTTGACCAAATATACGCCAGCTTGGAGGCCGCGACTGGGGGGCCGGCCGCCCCAAGCCGGTTTCGCCGCCCGAACGGCCCCCAAGCGGCGCAAAAATAGTGCTGAAACGCGGCTTGGGGGTCCGAACGGCTGGGGATGCTCTTATCATTAGGAACAACAGTCGTGCCTCCTTTCTTAGGAACGCAATGTACTGTACTCACCACTTACTATCAGCTATAGGGTAGATAATACCTGCGGCTAGAAGCTTGAGGATTTCGGTCCTCAGTACGTCTTTCATCTTCGGGTTCAACCATCATTAATGATCAACAACTGGTTTAGCATCAGGCTCAAGGTTGATAGTATATTGACAGATAGATAGACTAATTCCCTTGAGATCGTCAAGAGTATATCCAATCGCGCCTCGGTGTCTACAAAGGGTTTCCAATAATCGCTCTTCTTCATATCCTGAAAGGTTAGATTGATAATAATAGGATACACTTTCTTTTCATCTAAATAAGCATACTTGAGCGTATCGGCAAGAGGCTTTAGATCGAACACCGGGTCTTCTTTGGGTTGTGATAGAATTCCTAAAGGTTCAACCAGAAGGTTGTGCTTTAGGATAGCAGGTTGTCTCAACCGGAAGGTTGTGCTTCAGGATAGCAGGTTGTCTCAAGAAGGTTTTATCAAGTTCATTTCTTTCCTGCATATGAATATCATTCTCGTGGTCCTCCATATATTGGTGCAAAGGATCGTCAAGAAGAATATCAATAGAGGCAATATCTTCAATAATTTTATCATGACTAGGCAAATCAGTACCACGAGTTTTCTTGGAGAATTTAGAAAATTTAAATTCATATGGATCACTATTGAATTCAACAGATACTTTTCCTTTCCTGGAATCTATAATAGCTCCACAAGTGTTGAGAAAAGGTCTACCAAATATAATAGGACAAAAGTTGTCTTGTACTGAACCAAGTACTAATAAGTCGGTAGGATATTTTACTTTTCCACACAAGACTTCAACATCTCTCACAATTCCAATAGGAGAGATAGTTTCTCTGTTTGCAAGATGAATAGTAACATCAATCTCTTCGAGTTCACAAGGTGAAAGCTCACTCATAATCTCTTGGTAGAGTGAATAAGGAATAGCACTAGCACTGGATCCCAAATCTCATAGCCCATAATAATTGTGATCTCCTATTTTAACAGATACTACTGGAGTACCTTAAATTGGGCCTTTATTCTTGGTTGTGACAAGGTTAGTGGAAACAACACAAAAATTTATAGTGGAATCTCTAATATTACTAGTAACAGATCTTTAACCAATGCAACTTGAGGATCGACCTAGATCAGGTCCTCGTGCTCATTAGTCCTTCTCTCACTTTTATTTAATATACCTTTCACTTGCGGGAAAAGGGGGCTTTTCATATATAACTGCAGGAAAAATAGGGCCAACAACATGAATATCAACAGGTAATTCCTTAAAGCGCTTATGATGATGATCCTCCTTCTTTTTAGAGGAATCAATATGAGAGGCAAAGTCTTTGAAAAAATCAATCAGAAGTTGGGAATCAAGACCCATCTTAGCACAAAAGGTATTGAAGTAATCAGTTTCCACATAGCTCTCAATGTAACCATGCTCATAATTTATAACGGGTTCAATACCTTTATCGATCTCCCAATATTCAGTGTTCTTTTGGATCCTTTAAATAAGATCCCACTTTTCTTCAACTCTTCTGGTGCGGAATACCCCACTAGAGGAGGCATCGAGCATCTCTCTATCCCGACGAGAAAGTCTTGCATAAAAATTTTTAAGAATAATTTCCTTGGGGAGCTCATGATTGGGGTATCTGAGCATTAGGGACTTCAATCTCCCCCAAGCTTGGGAGATGCTTTCTCCGCCACGAGACCAAAAGTTATAGATATAGTTCCTGTCTCGATGTATTTCATGAAGGGGATAAACCTTGCATAAAAGAGAGGCATAAGTTCTTGCCAATTTAGTAAATGAGAGTTATCAAGAAGCCTATACCAATCCAAAGCCTTATCTTTTAATGATAGAGAGAATAATTTTCTCATAACAAAATCCATCGATATACCTCCAAGCTTAAATAAGGAGCATAGTTGTGAAAGATATAATAAGTGTTCGCCCGGATGTCTATCTCCTGCATATCGATTAGCCAAAACATAATCAACAATACAAGTTAGTATTTTGAAGGGCACAATTTCAGTAGGTGGGGGAGCCTTCTCCACCATAGTAATGGTGGGGCGGTTCCCCGCAAGCGAAGAACCAAGAGCTGAGTGGTCCATAAGGACTAAAAGTAACAACGACAAAATAAAAACAGCACACACGGTATAAAGGTTTCCTTACCAATTTCACTTACCAATAGCGCTACACTCCCTGGAAACGGCGCAAGAAAATGGTTTTGATGACCCATAAGTGTAGGGGATCTATCGTAGCCTTTTTGATAAGTAAGAGTGTCGAACCCAACGAGGAGACAAAGGTATTGACAAGTGATTTTGAGAAAGGAATAACTGCAAGTACTGAAAGGTAACTTTTTATGGATTTTCCTGTATATGCAACAAGGAGATAAAAGCAAAGAAGGTAAATTGTGCTCAGGTGAAGAAAGTGGCCCAATCCTTTTGAACACAAAGGATAAGCCGAAGGATCAAACTTATAAAAGCTAAAATGTTCTTGAGGACACATGGGAGAGATAGTCATGTGCTTTCGCCATATTCTGTCTAGTACTATGTTTTGTGTTGATAAGTGTTGTGTAGGTGAACCTATGCTAGTGCAATTTCTAGACTAAGATAAGTACACTCTTCTGACCAAACCTATTTCAAGAATTCACAAATACAAGAGAGAAATTAAAGCAAATCCTAACCATAGCAATAAACTTTAGGATCCAACACTCCCTCATGCAAAAGTGTGCGAACTGGGGTTCATGTTTCTGTCACTCCGGCAACCCACCATAAACATACTTTATACACAATGTAATCCCCTAGGTCCTTAAAAAGGAAAAGTGTTATGCAGTCAATGTTGGAGATATGCCCTAGAGGCAATCATGTTATGATGTTATCTCCTTATGTATTCATGAGTTATTTGTATTGTCCTTGAACATCATCACTGATATGTACCAATAAGTATGTGACTTTTTTGTGAGACTATGTATTCTATGATGATTGTTCTAATGGTCCCTAGTTGATAAGGTTATGCGGACACATATCCTTGACTAGTATATGATTCGGTTGATGACTACGTTTCACAAGTCATGAGCATGGAGATGCTACCGATAGTATGAACTTAGTGATGGGATCACTGAGTTGGACATAGAACCACTTTGAGACATAGCGAGATATTGTCATCTGTTAGTCTCAATGCAATGTATATGCCATGTCCTAGACCTAAGGTCCTCGCATGTTCTCGGGACGAGGAATGACTCAATTAGGGACTATCAAACGCTACACCGTAACTGGGTAGTTATAAAGGTAACTTACGGGTGAGTCATGATACATGCCGCGAGACATGGTTGATCAAGATGGGATTTTCCCCTCCACCTTGGAGAGATATTCTCTCGGCCCTCTCGAGTGATAAGATTCAGAAAGAATGGCCATGCAACATGGGTTAAGTGTTAACACAGTTCAGGAATCTGTATCACGGTTTCGAGAAGAGAGGTCAAGCTATCACAAGGGTGACAAGTACTCGCCTTGAGCTTGACAACATAATATCATGAGGCAAAAGGAATGTTGTATATGACACTTTGTAATGGTTCGTCTTAAGACTTTACGCATATATGGGAGCCAACACGTTCTGCTAGGAACCGCTACCGACTATCGAACCAGATGTGATCCGGGTCGTGTCCATGTATACGTGAACCTATAGGATCGCACGCTTAAGGGGAAAGGAGCCCATTCGGATGTGATCCGAATGGATTATGGATGCAGGGTCCGGATTTCCTCAAGGGTTGAGGCCATTCCACGGGCGCCTATATAAAGGCTAGGGCGAACCCCAAAGGGGTCCAGGTCAGACCAGAACCCTAGTCGCCACTGCACCTCTAGGCCGAGCCGCCGGACCTAGCAATCCGCCGCCCGACGCTCCTCCTTGTACGCACACATCCCTTGGAGGCGCCGCACCTGTGGCGCTTGGACGAACTGTTCGCGGGATTGATCGCGGGACTCTGTTCGTGGGATCGGTACGAGGGATCGGTTCGAGGGATTCGAGGAGTAGCCGCCGACGCGCATCGCCAACTCTCCTTCCGCTGTCTAGTGGTAAACCCTAATCACGTAGTTCATCCCTAGTAGTAGTGATCTTGGTTGTGTGCAGCAGAAATTTTAAGTTGGCGCTAGCGTAGCGTACCGCGTGCCCGAATAGTGGTATCAGAGCCTCTGCTACGTGGTGATGAATTCGTGATAGAATTTCATATGGAGTTATGTAGATCGGATCATGTGATGGTAGATCAGATTGGTTTTGTATGTTTGAGGTTCTTGATTTCATGATCTGTCCCGAGGCGCGAGCTACTTAGGTCGTGCCACAACTTATCCCGAGAGGTCGGTTATCCGCCATTGGGATAGACTGTGACCCGTAAATCCTATTGTGGCACGCGGATATCACTAAAAGATTGATCCGGGACACGGATCAGGACACGACGTAGATATGATCTGCGTTGTCCAGAAATCTGTGAGAAGGTTCGGTTGAGAGCCATATGGTTGTCCCATTATTGTATTAGTGACCTGCGTGTCAACTTGTTGGGCCATGTAATGTAACTTACTTTCATAACTATTAGTTTGTAATAGCATAGTATCTTATGTAACACTTGGCGGTTGACACTACGACTTGGAGATGGAGATCACCACGAAGACGACCGTACATGGAGATGGAGATCTCGATGGGAGGTTCACGCACATGGAGATGGATATCACCATGCGCTATGATAAAGGGGCTATACCATATCACTTGTACAAGCTGCCTCTGAAAGTTTATCCCTTTATGCATCCTTCTTTGACATGGTAGATGTTTTAAGTAGGATGATCCCTCAAAGAATGTAAAGTAAAATTTGCCTCCCGAATGGCTGCACATCACATGTCATGTATGTTTACTAGTAGGCCTGTAAAATTAGGGTGCTTCTAGATCTCCTTGGCATGATGGGATTGTATCGAACACTTACACGCATAGCACTTGGTTAACTTGTCGAGGCTATCAAAACAGTTTTGGGCTTCGGGGCATAGGAGTTGGTGTGTATGTGATGCGCATCAACAAACCGGAGTCGTATGGTTGATGCGATTAGCAATGAGTTGTTTACCGGTACATCGAGTCGGCTAGCAGTGAGGAAAAAGCTCACTAGTCAATTCGCTCCATTGGATCCTGAATAACTTAGTGTCAACTAGAGGGATGTTGAACTTAGTGGGAGTAATTTTATTAAAGAGTTTAATATGAATTGCTCTTCATGAATACATGTCTTAGTATTTTGCATTTTATGTTGTAGATCAATGGCACCACCTGCTCCAGTTACCAATTTTGCGTGAAATCCATCCTTGAGAAAGATAAACTGAATGGAACAAACTTTACCACCTGGTATAGAAATATGAGAATTGTTCTCAAGCATGATGAAAAGGAAAATGTTCTAGAGGAACCGCTTCCAGAGGAACCGGCTGATAATGCCACCGCTGCTGCTAAGAATGCCTATCAGAAACTCAAGGATGAGTCTACTGAGATCAGTTGCCTCATGCTGGCTTCTATGGAGCCCGAGCTGCAACAACAGTTCAAAGACATTAGGGCTTTCGATATGATCGAGAGTCTTAAGGGCATGTTTTAGGTTCAGGATAGGACCGAAAGGTTCAACGTATGGCGATCCCTGATGGATTGCAAGATGAAAGAGGGTGATCCACTGAGCCCGCATGCCATCAAGAAGATGGGATACATGCAAGCTTTGGATCGTCTTGGGCATCCGTTGACTCCTGAGTCAGCTACAGATACAATTATGGGTTCTCTTCGGCCAAGCTATAAGTCATTCATTACAAACTTTCATATGCATGGCATGGAAAAGAAGCCCACTGAATTGCATGGGATGCTTAAGATAGCAGAGAAGGACACTAAGAAGGACACACATCAAGTGTTGATGGTGCAGAACACGGCCAAGTTCAAGAAGTCATGGACCAAGAAGAAGGTTAACGCAAAGGGAAAGGACAAGGATGTGATCCCGACTCCAGCCCCGACGCCTAAGCCTGGACCTAACGCAGAGACCATTTGCTTCTATTGCAAGGAGAATGGTCACTAGAAGAGGAACTCCAACAAGGGGCTCGCCAACAAGGGCAAGAGCAGTGGGAGTATGTCTTCTATAGGTACACTTGTTGTATATGTTATAGAAATTTATCTTGCGGATATTTCTAATAGTTCTTGGGTATATGATACCGGATCGGTTGTTCACATTTGCAACTCGATGCAGGGACTAAAAGGAAGTAGAGATGTCGCAAGAGGATAAGTTGACATTCGCGTCGGGAATAAAGCAAGAATTGCTGCATTAGACGTCGACACCATGCAACTTAATTTACCTTCTAGATTTGTAATGGAGCTTGATAATTGTTATTATGTTCCATCGTTAAGTCGAAACATTGTTTCTGCCTGATGTTTGATGAGACAAGGTTATGAATTCATTATTAAGGACAATGGTTGTTCTATATATTTGAATAAGATGTTTTATTGCTTGGCTCCCGTTGTGAATGGGTTATTCATTTTGAATCTTGAAGGTGAATCTGTCTATAATATAAATGCCAAGAGGGTTAAACCTAATGATCTGAATACAACCTACTTTTGGCACTGTCGGCTTGGTCATATTAGTGAAAAACGCATGAAGAAGATCCATGATGATGGACTAATAAATTCGTTTGATTTTGATTCATTTGAGACATAAGAATCATGCCTAGTCGGCAAGATAACCAAGACACCTTTTGCAAAGAGTTGCGAGAGGGCGTCCGACTTGTTGGAACTCATACATACTGATGTGTGTGGACCAATGAGCACAACTGCTAGAGGTGGTTACCAGTACTTCATGACTTTCACCGATGACTTGAGCAGATATGGATATATCTACTTGATGAGGCACAAGTCGGAAACCTTTGAAAAGTTCAAGGAGTTTCAGAATGAAGTAGAAAATCAACTCGGAAAGACAATCAAACTTCTACGATCAGATCATGGAGGTGAATATCTGAGTCAAGAGTTTGATGATCATCTGAAGAGTCGTGGAATAGTTCCACAACTCACCCCTCCTGGAACGCCGCAAACAAATGGTGTAGCAGAACGGAGGAATCGCACCTTGTTGGACATGGTTCGATCGATGGTGAGTCAGTCAGATCTACCGTTGGAATTTTGGGGTTATGCTCTAGAAACTGCAACTTTCACACTAAACAGAGTACCATCTAAATCCGTAGATAAGACACCGTATGAGATATGGACTGGGAAGCATCACAGTTTGTCTTTTCTAAAGATTTGGTGTTGTGAAGCGTTTGTCAAGCGACTTCAGTCGGTCAAGATCGCACCCAAATCGGATAAGTGCATATTCGTGGGATATTCAAGGGAAATCTTAGGGTATTACTTCTACAACCGACAAGAGGGCAAAGTGTTTGTCGCTCGACACGATACCTTCCTTGAGAAAGAGTTTCTCACTAGGAAGGCTAGTGGGAGGACGGTGAATCTCGAAGAAGTTCGAGATAAACCACTCGGGGAAGACACGACGAGTGATGCCATTACGGCAGAGCCAGTCAGTGATCCTGTGGTTGAAGTAACACCCGCACCACGAAGGTCAGAAAGGCTGCGTAATGCAAGCAATGTATTGTTGTTGGACAACGACGAGCCTTTGACATATGCGAAAGCAATGGTGGATCCAGATTCCAAGTTATGGCTTGAGGCCATGAGATCCGAGTTAAAGTCCATGGATGACAATCAAGTTTGGAACTTGGTTGATCTGCCAAATGGTGCAAGAACCATTGAGTGCAAATGGATCTTTAAGAAGAAAACTGATATGGATGGAAATGTTCAAATCCATAAAGCTCGACTTGTCGCGAAGGGGTTTCGACAAGTTCAAGGAATTGACTACAACGAGACATTCTCGCCCGTAGCGATGCTTAAATCAGTTCGAATTATTATAGATATAGCTGCCTATTTCGATTATGAGATTTGGCAGATGGATGTCAAAACAACTTTCCTTAATGGAAATCTAGAAGAGGACGTGTATATGATACAACCTGAGGGTTTTGTCGATCCAGAGAATGCTAGTAAGGTATGCAAACTTCAGAAATCCATTTATGGATTGAAGCAAGCATCTCGGACTTGGAATATTCATTTCAAAGAGGTTGTCAAATCATTTGGCTTCATCGAGAAAGAAAAGGAACCTTGTGTGTTCAAGAAGTTTAGTGGGAGCTCAATCGTATTTCTAATTTTATATGTGGATGACATATTACTGATTCGGAATGACATTCCAATGCTTGAAGCTGTCAAGGACTCATTGAAAAATAATTTTGCAATGAAGGACTTGCTTGGGAGAAGCAGATTACATTTTGTGAATCAAGATCTATAGAGATAGATCAAGGAGGCTTATTGGATTAAGCCAGAGTACATATATTGACAAGGTGTTGAAAAGGTTCAACATGCATGAGGCTAAGAAAGGGTTCTTTCCTGCGTCACATGGCATTCATCTAAGTAAGACTCAAGGTCCATCTACTCCTGATGATCAAAGACACATGGATAAGATTATGTATGCTTCGGCCATCGGGTCTATCATGTATGCTATGGTATGTACTCGTACAAATGTTTCCTATGCTCTAAGTGCTACGAGCAGATACCAGGCTAATCCAGGCGAGAGCCACTGGACAACAGTTAAGAGCATCCTAAAGTACCTGAGAAGGACTAAGGATATGTTCCTAGTTTATGGAGGTGAGGATGAGATCGTTGTAAAGGGTTACAGCGATGCTAGTTTCGAAACCGACCGGGATGACTTTCACTCGCAATCTGGTTATGTGTTCATTCTGAACGGAGGTGCAGTGAGCTAGAAAAGTTCCAAGCAAGAGACGGTAGCTGATTCTACAACAGAGGCCGAGTACCTTGCAACTTCTGAAGCTTCAAAGGAAGGTGTTTGGATAAGGGATTTCATTACCCTAATTGGTGTGGTTCCAGACTCGGCAAACCCGTTGGACCTCTATTGTGATAATATTGGTGCCATCACACAGACAAGGGAGCCAAGGCATCACCAGAAATCCAAGCACATAGAAAGGCGTTATCATCTCATACGAAAATTCATATATGATGGTAATACAAATGTATGCAAAGTACACATGGATGCAAACATTGCTGATCCTTTGATGAAGCGTCTCCCGATGCCGAAGCATGAGGCGCACGTAAGAGTCATGGTCCTTAGATGCCTAACTGATTGACTCTAGTGCAAGCGGGAGACTGTTGGAGATATGCCCTAGAGGCAATCATGTTATGATGTTATCTCCTTATGTATTCATGAGTTATTTGTATTGTCCTTGAACATCATCACTGATATGTATCTATAAGTACGTGACTTGTTTTTGAAACTATATATTCTATGATGGTTGTTCTAAGGGTCCCTAGTTGATAAGGTTATCCGGACACATATCCTTGACTATTATATGATTCGGTTGATGACTATGTTTCACAAGTCATGAGCATGGAGATGCTACCGATAGTATGAACTTAGTGATGGGATTACTGAGTTGGACAGAGGCCCACTTTGAGACACAGCGAGATATTGTCATCTGTTAGTCTCAATACAATGTATATGTGATACGTCCAAAGCGTATCTATAATTTCTGCTTGCTCCATGCCTCTTTTGTGTGATATTGATATGATATTGATGAACTTCCATACACTTTTGATCATATTTGGACTAACCTATTAACTCAGTGCACCCCAGTGCCAGTTCCTGTTTTCTGCTGTTTTTCTAATTCAGGTTTCCCCCATATTAAAAGTGCTCCAAAAATTCAGGAAAAATCCAATAAAAAAACAGCGATACGGAAGCTTCGAGAAACACCGAGGGGGGGGGGCAGAGGGGACCCACCAGGGTCCCAGGCGCCCTCCCGGCGCGACCTAGGGTGAGGCCGCGACAGGGGGCCGCCTGGACCCCTGGTGGCCCCCTGGCGCCCCCCTTGCCCATATATTCCTCGTGACGTGAAACCCCCATGACGGGAAACCTTTTTCACGATCTCTCCTCTGTTCCTCCGCCGCCACGCTTCCAAGATCGGGAGCACCAGAAGACCTCTTCCCGGCACCCTGCCGGAGGGAGGAACCACCTCCGAGATCTTATCCACCACCATGGATGCTTCCCGGATGAACCGTGAGTAGTCCACCTTGGACCATGGGTCTATGATCAGTAGCTATGTGATGTTCTCCTCCCCTCTTTGTTCTTCATGGATTAGACCTCGTGAGCAGCCCTACATGATCGAGGCACATATGTAATATTTCTGCTGTTGCTATGCTGAGTTTGCTGGGATCCCATGGATTATGAGATTATGTTCAGATTGTGTTTGAGTAATATATCTGATTCTCCTCTTTTATATTTATGTTCTAGAGTAATTCTTGCATGTTCTCCGTTGCTATTTATGCTTTGGCCAAGTAGTAGGTAGTGACTCCAAGAGGGAGCGTTATGCATGATTGTGGGTTCATGCCCCCCGATGAGTAGCTTGAGTAACAGAAACACGAGTCTAGGGGATGTGTTGTTGCCACAAGGGAGAAAACAACGGTGCTTGTACTTGAGGGTGCAAGGATTGTTTACTTTACGCAAAGTTCTTTAATGCAGTTGTTCGTTGCTTTGAGTTTACACTTTGGGTGGGATTCGCAACTTAATACCAGCGAGATGTTCTGGATAGATATCTCAAGGTGGATGATTAATAGGTAGATGCAGATGGATTTCGGTCTACTTGATTTGGCGTACCACCCAAGCTTTTGAGCCTCTTCCTTTCTTTGTAGCATAGTTATCATTGGTTTGCGCACATAATCCTGTCAATTTCCCAGCTGTAATTTGTTTACCTTGCATGGTTATTTTATCGTCTTTTGGGAGAGAGACATCACTAGTGAACATCATAGGACCCCGGTCCATATTTCCAATACTTTTTACACCCGCTATCAATTTACCGCTTTATTTACTTTTCCGTCGCTATCACTATCATTATTATCCCATGCGTTTGATCCTTTGTAAACAACAAGGCCGGAGGAATTGACAACTCCTCTGTACTCGTTGGGAAGCAAAGTTATTTGCTATGTGTGCAGGTCCAGGAGAAGCAAGTGATTATTTTCAAACGGGGCATCACTTGCCGAACCACCTACTTGTTGTCATTGGAGTCCTATTGGTTCAACTTTCAACCTTAGCATCTTCGCTAAGGGAAATTTGCCGCTACGCTACATCTCACCTTCCACTTTGGGTAACCAACGAGGGGCGAGAAGTAAACTCTCGTAACATCAATATGCCATGTCCTAGACCTGAGGTCCTCACATGTTCTTGGGATGAGGAATGACTCACTTAGGGACTATCAAACGCTACACCATAACTGGGTATTTATAAAGGTAGCTTACGGGTGAGTCATGATACATGCCGCGAGACATGGTTGATCAAGATGGGATTTTCCCCTCCACCTTGGAGAGATATTCTCTGGGCCATCTCGAGTGATAAGATTTAGAAAGCATGGCCATGCGACATGGGTTAAGTGTTAACCCAGTTCAGGAATCTGTATCACGGTTTCGAGAAGAGAGATCAAGCGATCACAAGAGTGACAAGTACTCGCCTTGAGCTTGACAACATAATATCGTGACGCAAAAGGAATATTGCATATGCCACTTTGTAATGGTTCGTCTTATGACTTTACGCATATATGGGAGCCGGCACGTTCTGCTAGGAACCACTACTGACTATTGAACCAAATGTGATCCGGGTCGTATCCATGTATACGTGAACCTATAGGGTCGCGCGCTTAAGGGGAAAGGAGCCCATTCGGATATGATCCGAATGGATTATGGATGGATGGTCCGGATTGTCTCAAGAGATGAGGCCATTCCACGGCAGCCTATATAAAGGCTAGGGCGACCCCGAAGGTGTACAGGTCAGACCACAACCCTATCCGCCACTCCACCTCCAGGCCGAGCCGCCTGACCTAGCAGTCCACCACCCGTCGCTCCTCCTTGTACGTGCGCATCCCTTGGAGGCGCCGCACCTATGGCGCTTGGACGAACTATTTGCGGGATTGATCGCTGGACTCCGTTCGTGGGATCGGTACGAGGGATCGGTTCGAGGGATTCGAGGAGCAGCCGTCAACGCGCATCGCCAACTCTCCTTCCACTGTCGTGACTGCACGTCTAGTGGTAAAACCTAATCACATAGTTCATCCCCATTAGCAGTGATCTTGGTTGTGTGCAGTAGAATTTTTTAATTTGGCGCTAGCATAGCGTACCGCGTGCCCCAACAGTTGACGTTCACATAGCACCACTAGAAGAATAACACCACAACTTAAATATCAAACAACACATATTACTTCAACATCATATGACTACTGATACGTCTCAAATGTTTCTATAATTTTTCCTTGTTCCATGATTATTTTGTGTCATTGCTACATCTTTTTGCCATGCTTTTGAATCATTTATTGGACTAACCTACTAATATAGAGCCCAGTGCCAGTTTCTGTCTGTTTTGTCTTTGCAATGCAGAAAAAGTCCAAAAATGAAGTTGCTCAGAAAAATTCCCAAAAAAAATACCAAAATTCTTTTACATCAGAAGAGTTCTCCCGCGGAGGACGAAGTCAAGGGGAGGCCCACAGACCCCAGACGCCCTCCTAGTGCGGCCAGGGGGGACCCGCGCCAAGGACCTGCCTGGGTGACCTGGGCACCGCCTCGGACTCCCCTTTGGCCCTATTTATTTCCCCCGACGTGAAAACCCGAGATATCCAACTCCTTTTTCTAGAAGCGCTCCTGATCTCCGCCGCCATCGAAACCTACCTTCGGGGGTCACGAGGATCCTTCTTCGGCACCCTGCCGGAGAGGGCCTTGGCCCCTGGGGCCATCTTCATCAACCCCTCTTCGCTCCATGATGCTTCTTGTGTAGTTCCTCCTTGGAGTATGGGTTCTTGGAAGTAGCTATGTGGTATCTTCTCCCCCTAGATCTTCAATACAAAGTTCTCATGAGCTACCATACATGATTGAGATCCATATGATGTAATTGGTGTTGTGTTTGTTGGGATCCGATGAATTGTTACATTGTTATTCAGTCCTAAGAAGTTTATGAATTATTGTTGCTGCAATTTGTTGTTCTTAATGCTTGTTACTAGTGCACGAGTAGCATGATTTCAGATCTGAGCACGTTATGGTTGCATGATTATAATTTTTGTTCTAGATCTTATCTACGGTTGTATGCACCTATTATAGTCCGGAACCAGCGATCTCAATGGTGACAACTTGGGAAACCAAAGGGGATGGGCTATAATTTGAGGATTACATGTGTCCATAGAGTGTTGATGACCCTCAACTGTAGGGGATCGAGATAGTATTTTCCTGTAAGATAACCCAATTTATTGATTCGACACAAGGGGAGCCAAAGAATATTTATAAGCTTTGACAGTTGAGTTGTCAATTCAACCTCACCTGAAATATACTTGCTTGCAACAAAATATTAATAGCAACTGTGATATGATAGTGATGGTGGCAACGACGAAAGTAAAACAACAAAAGTAAACTACTAGTAACCAGCAAGATTAAAACACTGTAGGCTAGGGAGATGGATGGTTGGGAGCTGCTTGGATGAGAGTGAACATGTAATAGATTTTAACACGGGGCAAGGCACACAGTAAATCAAAGATCATCTAGGAAAATATCAAACATTAGGCATGTTGATACGTCCAAAACGTATCTATAATTTCTGCTTGCTCCATGCCTCTTTTGTGTGATATTGCTATGATATTGATGAACTTCCATACACTTTTGATCATATTTGGACTAACCTATTAACTCAGTGCACCCCAGTGCCAGATCCTGTTTTCTGCTGTTTTTCTAATTCAGGTTTCCCCCATATAAAAAGTGCTCCAAAAATTCAGGAAAAATCCAATAAAAAATCAGCGACCAGGAAGCTTCCGGAATCACCGAGGGGGGGGGGGGGCAGAGGGGACCTACCAGGGCCCCAGGCGCCCTCCCGGCGCGCCCCAGGGTGGGGCCGCGCCAGGGGGGCGCCTGGACCCCTGGTGCCCCCCCTGGCTGCCCCCCTTCGCCTATTTATTCCTCGTGACGAGAAACCCCCATGACGGGAACCCTTTTTCGGGATCTCTCCTTTGTTCCGCCGCCGCCGCGCTTCCAAGCTCGGGAGCACCAGAAGACCTCTTCCCGGCACCCTGCCGGAGGGAGGAACCACCTCCGGGAGCTTCTCCACCACCATGGATGCTTCTCGGATGAACCGTGAGTAGTCCACCTTGGACCATGGGTCTATGATCAGTAGCTATGTGATGTTCTCCTCCCCTCTTTGTTCTTCATGGATTAGACCTCGTGAGCCGCCCTACATGATCGAGGCACATATGTAATATTTCTGTTGTTGCTATGCTGAGTTTGCTGGGATCTGATGGATTATGAGATTATGTTCAGATTGTGATTGAGTTATATATTTGATTCTCCTCTTTTATATTTATGTTCTTGAGTAATTCTTGCATGTTCTCCATTGCTGTTTATTGCTTTGGCCAAGTAGTAGGTAGTGACTGCAAGAGGGAGCCTTATGCATGATTGTGGGTTCATGCCCCCCGATGACTAGCTTGAGTGACAGAAACACGAGTCTAGGGGACGTGTTGTTGCCACAAGGGGGAAAACAACGGTGCTTGTACTTGCGGGTGCAAGGATTGTTTACTTTACGCAAAGTTCTTTAATGCAGTTGTCCGTTGCTTTGAGTTTACACTTTGGGTGGGATTCGCAACTTAATACCAGTGAGATGTTCCGGATAGATATCTCAAGGTGGATGATTAGTAGGTAGATGCAGATGGATTTCGGTCTACTTGTCTAGGCGTACCGCAATGCTTTTGAGCCTCTTCCTTTCTTTATAGCATAATTAGCGTTGGTTTGCGCACATAATCCTTTCAATTGCCCAACTGTAATTTGTTTACCTCGCATGGCTATTTTATCGTCTTTTGGGAGAGAGACATCACTAGTGAACATCATAGGACCCCGGTCCATATTTCCAATATTTTTTACACCTTCAATTTACTTTCAGTATTTACTTTTCCGTTGCTATCACTATCATTATTATCCTGTGCATTTTATCCTTTGTAAACAACAAGGCCGGAGGAATTGACAACTCCTCTGTACTCGTTGGGAAGCAAAGTTATTTGCTGTGTGTGCAAGTCCAGGTCAAGGAAGCAACTTTTGTATAAAACGGTGCCATTGTTTCCTTGCCACCTACTTGTATCTTTGGAGTCCTACTGGTCCGATACTCAACCTTAGCATCTTCGCTAAGGGAAACTTGCTGCTGTCTACATCTCAACCTTCCACTTTGGGTAAACAAAGAGGGGCGAGACGTAAACTATCGTGACATCAAAGCAATTTCTGGCGCCGTTGTCGGGGACTCCACTCTTCAAGATAGGGGAGTTGCACACTATCTTTAACTTTGCTTTTTAGTCTTGTTTGTTTACCTTTTAGTTTTTTGCTTTTGTGTCCTTTATCAAAAATAAATAAAATACTTACCTTGCTATTAGTTATCATTATGTCTGGTCCTTTTGCCTTTGGGGAAGCAGAAGTGGTCACCTTTAAACAAAGAGGTGGTGAAAGTCTGAAAGATGCCTGGTATAGAATTAATGATTCTCAAAAAAGAGCCACCAAGAAGCAATCCACTACTATCCTGCTTAGAAACTTTTATGTTGGAATTAATTCTTGGAATAGGTTTATTCTAGATACTGCTATCAATGGGAATTTCATTGAAGCCCCAGTTTGGGAAGCTCTTAGTGTTATGGAAAATCTTGTTGTAAATCTCCCTGTTGCTAGCATTCAAGAGGACATTACCCTAGCTCATATTATGAAAAAACTTGAAAAAATAGAGCTAGAGATGCCAAACATTAATAAAATAAGTGAGTTGGATTGTAAGGTTCAAGGGAATTTGAATAGACTAGATAGCTCCATGCATAAAATTTTCAAAACCTTGGAGACCATCAAATCCCATGATTTGGATCCTTCTAGGATTGATAAGATTGAGGAAATCATTGACACTCTAGGAACTAATTTCTCCTCAATCAAAACCAAAAAGGTGGAAAATCTGGCAAATAAGGAACCTAGGCTCGTTTACGTTCCAAAGGCTCCTCATTCCAAAAATAATCTATCTATTGCCAAAGGGGTTGAAACTGTGAAGACTTTGGAAGAGATACCTCTCTTCAATAGAGTAAATGAGACTCCAATTGATTTTCCACCCTTTGCTTTTATTCCTAGAAGTATCTTTACTAGGACTTTATTTGAAAAACCTCTTAAGAGTGGTTGTATTATTGAAGAGATTTTTGAAGATCTTGATGATGGTTCAATTGATACAACTTGATCTATTTGCATTAAGCCTAGCTAATGGCTTTAAAGAAGCGCTTTCGGGAGGCAGGCCGCAACAAATTTAGGATTTCCTTTTTGTTTTTCTTCTGTTTTTAGTGGTCTTGATGATTTTTACTACTATAGCAACATCATTTTATATTTACTTTTCAAGCTTTGTGCCTTTTATAGCCTCATACGACAAGGGAAGTGATAGTTGTGACATGCTGTCCAGAAAACAGATTCTGTCCCCGTGACTAGAAAAATCAGAGAAAATCCCAGTTCATCTTTTTGAGCTGAATTTTTTACACAGCGTGCTCTATACAATTACGAAACTTTCGTATGTTCTGAGTTTTTTTATTTGAGTTGCATAAGTATCCCTAAAAAATTCTTTACTACCTGCTGGTCTGTTTTTCACAGATTCTGTCCTGTTTTGCCTTTTCTTCGTTTTGCAAACGTTAAGCTTGCTTTTTCGTTGAAAAAACTTTTTGGAAATCTTGATAAACAGAATCTCTTCAAGAATATCTTTATTTCCAGTAGATAAAAATTATTTTATTATGGGTACTAACCTCGCTAATCAGATTATGATGAGTTATGTATGAAGGGAGTTTTCAAGTTTGCGAGGGAAGATGATGAAAGAAGATCAAGAAGTGTCAAGCGTTCAGACTTGGGGATGCCCCCATGCATCCCCAAGAAATATTCAAGGAGACTCAAGCGTCTAAGCTTGGGGATTCCCCCGTGCATCCCCTTCTCCATCAACAATTATCAGTTCGTCTCTCGTTTCACTATATTTTTATCACTTCATGCATTATGTGCTATGCTTGGAGCGTCTCGCTCTTAGGTTTCCTTTTTAGTTTTATTTAGCTTTGCTTTCTGTTCATAACAAGTTAGAACCCAGCTTTCTTTGTGTGGGAGAGAAACACGCTCCACTTTCAAAATCTAGAACACAACATAGGACTTTTCATGCTTATCTTTGTTGTGTGTGTTCTTTATCTTTTTCATAGCTACTGTCATGTTTAGCTCTTAGTTTTCATGCTTATCTTTTCAAAGAGCTTTTGTTTAGTTTGTTGATGGAACTCTCTGGAGTTTTCATGTTTATCTTTTTTAGAGAGTTAGCCTGTTGCACTGAGTTTTGTGTCTTGACTTGAAGTAGGTAATTGAGGTTGCTATTCTTTTTGTAGTAGTAACTTGCAATAGTTTTGAGGTATTGTTTTGAGTAATTTTTGGACTTTTGGTGCCAAGAGCTTTAGCCTATTAGTGATAGATGTCGTATTTTGGGCAATCTGTGTTTATTTTCAAGACCTACAAAATTAGTTGAGAACTTTAGCTACTAGATGGATCACTACTCTTCTGAGGGGTCGAATATTAGAGCACACTCACGTACCATGAGTCGAGGATGCGCAAGGATAACCAAACCCCCATACACTCCTCGTCGGGGTACTTGTATCTTTGTGAAACCTCCTTATTAGATTGAGAGTTACCGATAATAAGTGCATGAGTTCTTCGGACTAATGTGAGTATTCGATTTTCTAGCCTTTCCGTTGCCGTGCATTGATTTCTTCTCACTCCGAGAGTTAGCGTCCACCTTCGCCGGTACATCCAAACCCTTGGCATGATAGGCTCTGTCATCATAAACGTCCTTATATCCTTCCTCAAAACAGCCACCATACCTACCTACCAAGGCATTTCCATAGCCTTTCCGAGATACATTGCCGTGCAACATCCATCTTCTCATGACTTGATCTTCATGTCATACATGCTACTTGCTTGATCGATGAGCCGCATGCTAGTTGGGACTTGCCCTAATCATTGCTACATGATGCGCTAGTATCATTGCATATCCTGCTACACTGGCAGAGGCATACATTTGCATACATCATGATAGTTACATCTTCTTTATGATTTGAGTACTTTGTAAAGTGTGAAAGATCTTCTATACTTTTTGTAATATATAGAGTGTTGCCCCTAAAGTGAGGAAAAGATCCCAAAGTGGACAAATTAAAAGATCCCAAAGAGGACAAATTCAAAGATCCCAAAGAGGACAAATGAGAGAAATAGAAAGAGCCATTGAGGCCACCAAAAAAATAGAAAAAAATAGAAAAAAGGAGAAAAAGAAATAAAAAGAGAGAAGGGGGCACACTACTATTCATTTTGAGAGATCCACACTCGTACTCCCTCTTATATCTTGTACTCCATAGAGATTATCATTCATGCATATAGCTATGTGGGGACCTTCACACTGTATAACTTTGTCGTGGGAAAGTCACGGCAGATGTCCGTGAGTCGGACTTATCGCGGGACCTTTGCTGCGAGGCGATTTCAAGGAGAGAGTCGACATAGGCACAAGACTCGGCGGGTTTACCCAGGTTCGGCCCCGACGGTGCGGTAAATACCTACTCCTGCTTTTTGACTATAAGGGGATCGACTCTTCAATAGGAAGAGTCGATTGTATCAATTACAGTGGTGATGTTTCGCCGGCTTAGTCTCATGGAGATCTAGGCTTTGGAGCGAGTTGTCTAAACCTGGCTTGAGGTAAGTTCTGGCTCTGGCTCCCGTGGTCCTCGGCTTATAAAGGTGCCGGGTCCCGGGATTCCTAGAGTCCGACTCCTACACGATGTGGAGTTCTATTCTACTTTACAAGTTTGCTACGTGCCATACAAGGTAAGTCAAATTCCTTCTAGGGCTTCAATCTTCACGCTTGGCACGTCAGACTCCTCATCGGGTCTTCTTTATGGTCCTTCATAAGTAAGTCGGCCTGGAGATTCCTAATGTCGGGTCTATGGGCCTGATCCATCCCCCCGACATTAGCCCCCAGGATTGTTGTGATGCTTTAGTCTCCACAACAATCTTATTCTATCTTCTTTACTGCCACCGGCTCTTCATGGATAAAGGACCGAATTTATGCTTGACGTTGATTGGGAGTCGGACTCATCTCCCTTCAGTCTTGCTTCAATTCCTTGATCTTCCTGGAGTCGTCTCTTCTGGTTGAGGCGACCAATATTTCCAGAGTCGACTTTATACAATAACGAATCTGACCCTTCAAATATTTCCTTAAAGGGACTTTAAACGGTCTGCCTTGTTTTTGGCGGCGCAATTAATGCCGCCTAGGTTTTTTGAGAAAATCGAGGGATCTCCTGCCATTTAGCTGGTGGTTAGCGACACCTCGAATTTTGAGCAGGGGTCCTTTTATAAATACCCCCCATCCGCATCTATTCTCATTACCCCATCCATATCTTCTCTTCTTCTTCCTTGCGCACCGGAGAACAGGAAGCTCTTCCCTTCGTTTCCGTCCCGCATCGTTCCTCCCTCATTATTTGTGCGAGACGGTCTGGGACCGTGCCATTCTCGCGCGTTGTTAAGGTAAGCTCCCTATCACCTTCATTGCGCTGTAGCTCTTTTACTCATCTTCATTGTTGCGAGCTTCAAGCTCTACTGTATTTAGTAGATCAACATGTCCTACTGGAGACGCAACATGCATGTTGGTAGACAGGATAGGATTGGTAATGGGCAACTTCGGAAGTGTTTACTTCGTCGTGCCACCGTAGTTTACAGATCCATTTTTTATCTTGCAACCATTCCCAGTTTTTCGCAAGTCGTAGATCTGTTCATCATTTTTCACCTATTTCTCGGGTTGGTTAGATCCAATCGTCCCACTGTATTTTGCGAAAACTGTTCGTGTAGATTCCTCGTAAGTCAGTTTATGACCGACTCTAGTTTTTCTTTTTCTAGAGCCGACTTCTGTACCATGGGCTGGAAAGTTGCTGCTGATAAAAGCAAAGTCGCCGCGGACAAAAGTAAGAAACCAGCTGGCAGGACCAAACCTCCAGCTCCGCGGCCGACTTTAGAGGCTAACTGGTCGAAGAGTTGGGTTACTGATGCCTTTTTGAAGGAGATGGAGACAGAGGGGATTTTGCCTTCCCAAGCTGAAATTAAGTGGCGGCCCCCTGGAAAGGAGACCTGGCCTCAGCCTCAGGGAGATGAAGTCGTTGTTTTTGCTGATCATATCACTAGAGGTTTCTGTCCTCCCAGCTCTAAGTTTTTCAGGAATGTGCTTCACTATTACAAATTGCATCCTCAGGACCTGAGTGCCAATTCGATACTCAATATCTGTCATTTCCAAGTATTCTGTGAGGCTTTTCTGCAGATGAAGTCGAGCTACCCATCACTCAAATGGAGCTCCCATGTGAAAACATGGCAAAAATCTTTCTTTTACTGCACCGTTGAAATTCCTGAGAAGGAAAATCCTCTACCTGGCTTTCGTGAGAGTCTGCTTGAATTTCATGACGGCTTGAATCTGTTTCCTTCAGATGCTCAAAAGAAAAAACATGAGCCGATTATGGCTCGGATAAAAGCTTTGTTAGCTCATGGTCTTGCTGGGACAGACCTGATCAAATGCTGGATAGGTTGGCAAATCCAGCCTCTTAGCGTGAGAGACCGACTCATGTGCGAGTACTCGGGGCCGGACGACCCCATGTGTTTTGCGAAAAAGGAGATTTCTGGAGGAGCTCTAGTGACAACTTGCAAGAAAATTCTTGGTGTGCGCATAGAGGATATCAAGAAAGTATGCCTTCTCCCGTTTTGTAAAGCCAATCCGGCTCTCCCGGTATGTTTATTTGTTTATTCTTCCTTGACATAAATTTGTCTAAAGATCTTTAACCTTCCAAATTCTCTCTTCGAGGAAGATGATCCATGGTGGAATGTGGGGCAAGACCTCCCTATGGAAGAAGTCGATGCTAAAATCCCGAGTCATTCGATAAGATTCACTTGATTGTTTCTTTTGTGATGTCTTATTCTTTCCCTTTTTGTTCTTTTAGGATGACTCAGAGGAGGACGACGATGAAGATGAAGAAGAACAAGAGGAAGTTCTTCCAGTCAGGACCGACTCTCGTGAAGAGAGCAAAGTGTAAGAGCAAGTTTTGCCCTCGAAGGTTTTGGACATTGTTGGACAAAGCAGAAGTGGAACTAATATTGTTTTCGAGTATAAACAGATACTTAGGTTCCGAAAGAATGGAGTTTGTAAGTAGAAGGTCGAAGGACAACTCACTGCAGCAGAGCTGCAGTCATCTACCGAACCCTTTGAAGAAAGACGACCCCTAAAAATGTAGTCGAAGAAAAAGTCTCTCTCGAGTAAAAGCGCAACGAGGAGAAAGCTGAAGCTGGTCGAAGACTTAGTCCTTTTACTAGTTTCTCTTTACTTTCTTGAGTCATAGGAAAAACCGTACTATCAAGAGGGGTTTGCTAGTTGAGATCTTAGTCGAAGTGAATTTGCTCTGCTCAACCAAAACCCACAAAAGCCTACCGAGAGAAATCTTACTGAGTCGAGTGAATAGCTCGAAGGCAAAGTCATCGCACTTCGTGCCTTCGAGAGAGAACTCGTTCGGTAAGTCAGCTTACTTGTTCCTCAAGTAAAGTTGCGCATTGATTGGAATCCGACCGTTGTGGACACGCGTCAAGCGGTTGCATCGGGTCACTTCAGTCATTTTACCCATCGGGATCGCCAACTATAAATACCTCGCACCTACCCGTCATTTCGGGTTGGCTGCTCCACTGAAGATTCTAAGACAGAAGTCTGTGAGCATCCCAAGAGAGATTCATCGAGAGAAAAACAAAATCCCAAGTCTGAGCTGAGTTGAGCTATTCACTATGACTTAGGTTGAGATTAGCCGATCTTTTTATCTTGGAGAACTGCAAGTCTCCTAGACGGTTAGGCGTCGCCTGTCAAGCAGTCGAAGAGTAATTGTCGCTGCTGAAGGAAGTTTGTAAAGGTCTCGGAGATGTCCTGAATCATCTACCACGAGTGAAAACTGGACAAGCTCGAGGAGTTTGTTGCAGTGGAGAATAGGACGGAGAGAGTTTTGCTCCAGGTGTTCAATCCCCAGTCCCTCCAACCAGACGTAGCACTTTGCAGAGTGTGAACTGGTTTACCAACCATCGTTGTGTCAGGCTCGTTTTATTTCATGCGTTTACATTAAGTATTTACTCGTTGCCTGTTTGTCTTCGATGTTTTCCTTCGCTCCAAATCCTTTCGAACCATGCATTACTTTCGACATTGTATTTCCTTCGAGATGCCTTAGTCCTTCGCAGTTTGCATGAATTCCTTCTAAGTTCCTTAGAATTTTTAGAAGTGATCATTAACCCCCTCCCCCTCTGATCATTCTTGAGCTTTCACAACGTCGCCAATCCACTGGTAATATCTTTTCCGGCTCTTTACGATGATTTGAGACAAGCTTGTGTCTTATATTTTTTGTTTATAGGCACAAAGTCACAAGAGGCATACCCGTAGTTCCGACTCGGCGGACCCTCTTGTGGTTTTGGGTGATGAGCCCCGAAAAGTCCGACAGAAGTCGACTTTAGGCGCAGCTCCTTCTTATCAGTCTGTAGGGATTTTTGTGGGGCAACATCAAGGTGGCGACTCTGGAGCCGGTACTCCTTCTTCTGAGGGCTCTTCTGTCCAGATGTCGGTTTTCCCAATCAACCGTGGGTAAGTGTTTCTTTATTTAGGACGGTAACTTTGTCTTTTGTGTGTATGATTTGTTAACACATTCTATTTTTGTTTTGGAGCAGCGCTCGAATTGACCCCAAGGACCTGGCCGACTCTTCTTTTTCTAAGGAGTCGGCTATTATATCTGAGAAATTGCCAGAGGCTTCAGTTTCTGAAGCTTTGAAGAAGGCTGGCTTAGACGAGTCAAGCCCATCATACATATACAAGGACAATTCTCCTGAAGCCGGCCTGGATAAGCCGACGGTTTCTTCTGAAAAGGTGGTGGTTGCACCAAGTTCTATGCCGTCTCCTTCCAAGGATAAGGCAGTTTCTGATGAAGTTTTGATCACTGGGACTCGGAAGGGTGACCCACCTTCTAGTACGACCACAATGAAGGTTTTGGACGACAAGAGTCAGGTGATAGGTCAGCCTACTGAGCCAGTATCAGAGAAGGCGTTTCTTGAAGATTTATTCAAGCGGTCTTTAGCTTGTTCTTCAGAACAACATAGTATATTCCTCCAGCTTCGGGGGCGTTATGAGGTTTGTACTTTCCTGCACTGTCCTTGATGCTATATATCTGTAGCCCCATAAGCCGGCTTGGTGATTGATTGCCATGCTGGGTTATAATAAATAAGCTGTATGAGCCATGAGTCAGTATACTCATTCTGTAGTGTGCTGAGTTATAGTAAGCTTGAACTGTAGCCCCCATGGATCGATATACCAATTTTGTGGTATGTCAAGTCATCATAGTTTTTTTTGAGCTGTAGCCCCCATGAGCCGGCAAAATGTGATTACGTTTCTACCGGGTCATGTTTGTTTATTTGTAGCTTTAGCCCCCAAGCAACTTTGTTTAGGAAATAGGCCTAAGTGAATACTTAGTAATATTTTGTTACTTGTAGACTGTTTCCATGGATGCTGGGCAATCTAAGCGTCAAATGGAGGAACAACTCGCTGCAGAGTCGGCAAAGCTGAAAGGAGCTGATGAAGAAATTGGCCGGCTCCGTGAAGAGTTGATAAAGAGGGACAAAGAACTGGAAGCCGTCAGAGCTAAGATGTCTGAGGCTGCAAATGTTCTGACCAGAGCTATAAATGATGCAACCGCTCAGCGTGTTACGGCTGAGCGGAAATTAAATTTGGCACAAAAGAAGCTGGAGACAGTCAAGGATAGCATTCACCGGCTTGTGTCAGCCATCTTTGGTGAGTCGGTTAAGATGCTTTCTTGAATCCGGGTGTTCCAATTTTCTTTGTTGCTTGCTGACTTTGGTTTATTTTTGTCTTTTCAATAGGCAAAGATCATGATATTCTGGGTGAGACGCCTGCTATGAAGATGACTTGCACATTTGCCTTGGTCAAACAATTGTTTGAGGGTGCATGTAAAGCGATTTATGCAACTCAGCCGAAGCCCCCAAGCATGAAGAGAATAACTGATATGATGGGCCCTCTCTCAGTTATACCTGAGTGGGTCAAGCTGGGGAAGCGGCCGACTTGCTGCATGGGAGTGGTGCGTGGCTTGGAACTTGCCAAGGCATATCATCCTGGTTTGAAGCTGGACCGTCTTGCTGCCGGCTTCCCGGAGCTTAAGGCAGATGAGTCAAATTTTTCCAAGGGGGATTTTATCAAGGTACATAAAGAAACTCGCCCTTTTGCCACCAACATTGCTGATGACATCGAGCTGAGTTGGCTAGAGACTGGATATGATGAGAGCAACAAGAGGCGTCGGATCAATCTGCCGACTCCTGTTGAGTTTTCTCTTCTCCCTCCTTCGAAGGTGGCCTTGGTTTCGGCGAACCCCGTGGAGCCGTTTCTAGGAGGAGAAGAGGATGACTTAATGATGGATGACATTGCTGATGTGGATTTAATGAAAAGTCACAGTGAGATCTTGCCATCAAAAAATGTTGCCGGGTCGTCGTCTTAGAGTCAGGCCAATGTCCCGTCGTAAGTCTCTTTTTGAGATGAAAAAACTTTTTATAATATCTGTGCGGCCTGTAGCGTCGGGTTTGTAATATTGGGAAACCTGTCCCGTGACTTTGTGACCAGCGTGTGGTCAGATACTTTTATCGCATTGGATTTTGCCTTTTCGGCCTTTGAATGTCAATCTTTATAAAGCCATCTGACTTTTCTCTTTTGACTTGTTTGTTGCTTGTTTGGCGAAGTTTTTCTTTCTGACATGAGTCGAATCCTAGATACTTTCTGAGTGTAATCTTCATGAGTCGGTATGATCATCATTGCGTCGTGCCGGCTCACTAGGAAAATTCAAACTGTAGCCCTCAAAGTGCTGGGTTATCTTTACCCGCATCAATCTGGTGACTTACAATCCTTTGTATATTTGTCAGAACCCTCTGTTAGGTAATGTGCTAGGGTTAGCAAGTCTCTTGCATCATGTTACAATTTCAAAAGAAATCTTTGATATCAAAATCAAAAACAAAATGGGAGAAGGAAACCCCCCAGTTGAATTAATTCAAAAGGCCAGATAAAAATTCTCCAAAAATTCATGTTAGATTTTTGAAAAGTCTTATAAATGAGTGTGATCACATATCAAGTGATGTGGGACCCACCTCATGCTCATAGATTTTTCAAATATTCAAACAGTGCCTTGGAATTAATTAAAAACCCCTATTTGATTTAAAGTTCAAATTATTTGAATTTTAAAAATGTTCAAACTTTACAAGTGGCTAACCTAGTATTTTGTGATGCCACATAAAAAGTTTCAGCATTTAATAAAATGCCTAGCTATTTAATTAGCCCAGCAAAAAAAAAGGCAGAAAAGAAAACAGAAAAGAAAAAAGGAAAAAGGGCTCGCAGGCAAAAGGGCCCAACTTACCGAGGCAGCCCAGCCCAGGGGAAAGCCCGTCTTCTTCCTCGCTCCAGCCAGGCTGCTGCCGCCGTGGCGATCATGCCGGCGACCCCTGGCCACCTCCTGCTTCGCCCGCGCCACATCTTCACGCCTGGAGACACCCAGGAGCTTCCACGTTCCATTCCCCCCCTCCACGGACACTCTCCCCGTCTCCCTCGCCGATTTCGTCGACACCCGTGAAGAACGCCGGAGCACGCCGCCGCACCTGCGTGGCCAGTGAGCCTGTCGAGCGCCACCGCCGTGTCCATCCTCTTCCTCGTCGTCGTCTACGTCTTCCAGTGCAGCGAATCGAACCCGGAGCCCTCCTAGCCGCGGGAATCGAGCTCGAGCCATCGCCGGACCCGAAGGACGCCATCGTCGATTCCGTCGCCGTCGAGCCACCCCAGCCCTCGCCGCCACCTCCGTCGAGTTCCTGGTGAGCAGGCGGTCCAAACCCCTCTCTCCCCGCCCCTTATCGTTGTCTCCTTGTCGATCCGCCATGGAAGCCGAAGTCCCTCGCCGCCACGGTCGTCGTAGTCGATCACGAGTAAGGCAAACGAGCTCGGGGGCATCTCCATCGTCTTCGCCTTGCTCCTCTGCGTCGATTGCGAGCATCACCGGCTCAAATGGTGCCCCATAGCCGAGTTCACCTCGAGCCAGCAGATCCGCCGCCGCTAGGGCTCATCGTCGCCGTCAAACCAGTGCCTCCCAGGCCCCCCACTTGGTTCCATTCGATGCGCAGCACCAAGAGCGAAGTCTCGGTGGTTGCGGCGCTCGATTTGGACCACGGGAGCGCCTTTCCGTACAGCGCCGCCGCGGTTCTGGTCACCGGCGGCTAGCCGCCGGCAAGTCCGACGTGGCCGGGGTGATTAGCACCTAATCCACCCCCCTAATGACCCCCCAGAGCCGATGACATGTGGGCCCAGCCCCTGACTAAACACTGGATTATGTTTAAATCGTTTTATTTAAACAATGAGAGGCTGACAGGTGGGGCCCCTTTGTCAGTGGCCCCCTGACGCCAACATGAAGTCATGCTGACGCCATAAATGAATTTCCAGAATAAATTGAATTAAAGAAATTCCAGAAAATCCAAAAAATAGCCCAAACTTTGGAAATTCATAGAAAATTCATATTAACTCCAAATTGGACAAATAATATATGAAAAATGATCAGGAGAAAATAAGATATCCAAAAATCCAACTTTCAACTATGTTTGAGTTGATTTTAAAATGGGACCAGTAGCATATGTCATTTGATTTATTTGGAATTTATTCAAATTCAATTCAAATGATTTTGCAATTTGGACCATGGAATTATGCTACTTTTCAGCCACACTTCAGAGGAATATCATACACATTTCAAAATGATTCAAATTGATCAATCAATGTCACATGTAACTTGACTAAGTTTGAATTCAAATTGGAGTTTGAATTTGCAATTCATTTTGCAATATACTCCATTTAAATGGAATTGTCTCACACATCAAAGCACATACATCAAGTTTCAACCTTCCATCATGTGATTGTGCATTGTATTTACTTTGCTACCTTGTTTGTTGTTTGTCGAGTAGAGGTGGAACCGGAACAGGAGGCTGCCCCCTTCGTTGAAGACCCCGAACCCGAACCTCGTCAGCAAGGCAAGCAAACCCCCATTGATCATGTCGATAAAATCCCACTTCCCTCTCATGTCTCGCTTATGCATTGTATAGGATGATTACCATGCTACGTTTCTACCGCATAGATGAACCCATTCCTTTGCATGACCTATCATTTTGTCACAGTAGTAAGCAAACCACAATCCTAGCAAATGTAGGAGTTGATTGATATCATGTGGCCCCTGCAATTGTTACTGCTTATTGCATGCTTAGAGTTATAACATGATGATACTGTTATGTGAGTCAGGATGGTAGTGATCATGATGATGATGGTAGAAAAGTGTTGGTGAATCTACCCTAATACAAGGTGAACGATGAGAGGCTATGTAGGAGTACACGGAGGGTTGTCTCGTTGAACACCGCCCTAAGTCCGAGTTCTTGTGTGGTGATCCAAGATGAAGAGTACAACCACACATTGGGCTCACTGACCCCTCTCAGCTTACTAACTCATCCCTTTCGATGTCCAGATGTCGCAATAGTTCGGAGTTCTGGTAGGCTTGTGGCCTGGATGCTAAGTGAGAGAACGGCTCACCCGAGACCGGCTTATGCACCACGCACACATCACTTGGGTCCACTTCGGTAAACCGGCCGGGTTCACGATAGTGGTAGCCAACCCAAGTAGGCGGCTTTCTCGGACTAGATCGGCTATGAGGTAACAGTTGTGGTGAGCATCCTCGCTGGCACCCCTTGAATGGTGTCGAGATCAAAGGAGGTAAATGATGATCATGTGTGTGTAGCGGTACACCCCTGCAGGGTTAACAAAACTATTCGAATAGCCGCGTCCGCGGTTATGGACTGCTTGGAAAGCTTAGCTTGATTATTAGACAACTTGAATTGGATACTTCTAAAACACACCAAGATAAGTGTGAGTGCTATGGCGTGCTTTCTCGTGGGGAAGTCGAGGAAGGCACCATAGTGGTGTAATTGGTTGGAGAAAGTAGTGGACTCGTGTACGCTTCTTACCTCAAAGTATGGTACTCGTAGTTCAGGATTAGCCAAGTCAAAGCTGGCACTTCTGCAAGTGAAACCCCACCTCCCTTTACCTTGATACATATGCATGAGTAGTATAGCTCCTATGTAAGTCTTGCTGAGTACGACTTTGTACTCACGTTTGCTTAATCTATGTTTTAGATGAACCCACTGACCCCGAAGGTGGCTTCTTCATCGAGCTGGACGACTGAAGATCAAGCTAGTCTAGTCCCAGTCAGACGACTGGTTCCCTTGTGGAGGGCATGTGTTTAAATAAGGCTTCTTAAGCCATTTGTTAAACTTGTCTGTACTCAGACATAATTTGCTTCCGCTTATTGTTGTAATGTTGGATCACATGTTTGTGATCTCTGTGTGCACTCTATAAGAGTTATCAATAAAAATGTATACTTTGTAGAGAATTGCAATGATACCTACTGTTCATACAAGGCATGTGTGCTGCGTGTATGTTTATAAAATGCATGTCTTTGTATGGGTTTTCGAGACCTTAGTTGTGATCTGGCTGGCGGTCTTTCATACACCAAGTGGCCCTTAGATGTGCGCAGCTTGGGGCATCGCGATGCGATTGCTCGAGACTCCGTCTCGTGCACACTTTGTGGTATGATCGAGCCTGCCCTAGACCCCGACTAAGTGATCGGGCTGGAGTAAGTCTATGTAAGAGTTATGAGATAGTCGATAGTATGGTTGAGGAGACTTGTCTTTGAATGTGGGAGTTCACCACCCATATCATTAGACTTGTGTGCGGACGATGAGGACCCATCTCAGTTGATCATCCGGCCTGGATGAGATGCCCCTCACGTACGATGCTCTCCGAGAACGTTCTGTGCTTGGCCTTGTCTGCTTAGACAAGTGGGTACGGTTCTCGGCTCTCCATATGACTATGTCTTAACTGGACTTGCATACGCTAACCCTGGGTCCCGACAGACTTGGTATCAGAGCAGGACTGACTGTAGGACTAGCAGCCTTGGCCGAAGTCGAGTCTAGCTTTCTATAGTTATATAGTTACTCTGGGTATATAAGGGAACAACGTAAGGCTTCTTTTTTGTCCTTACCCCCTTCATTCTGAGTTCTGAGTCACCCTCATCTTATTCTACGGGAAGATAGGACTAGGCTCTCCTCTGTCTGATTAGAACATCTCGTTGTTTGCTTCCTTGTAGCCGTAGGAAAGTTGTGATCGGTTTGTTAGAGTGGTTATGCTCCCTGATTTATTACATCGTATGTAAGTGTTGTTTCCATGTTGTAAGAAATTGTCTTTTTCTTGCAATTACAGCCGTTATGCTGTCCGAGTCATTCCAGGTTTATCTCATAATCTGATGCATTTGCAAACTCCTTCTTTCTGTTTTAGATGGCAGATCTTCCCCCTCGGCAGATTGTTCGTTTGACCAGGTGCCTCGGTGTGCGTGGCCATCCCGCCACGTTGATCGAGATGATGTCCTATGTGGGATATCAATGGTATCCTGAGTACACCGTTGAGGAGCAGTTCCTTGACTTCAACCAGACCCAGTTCCACTGCATTGTCAGGATCTACCCGCACCACGTTGGAGTCACTCAGCCTATCCACTTTGGACATGGCATTGGCATGACAGAGAACATGGCTGTGCAGGATGCTGCATACTCATGTATTACCATGCTGAGAGAGGAGCACACTATGCTGAGAGACCCCTCTTTCCGCTATATCCCTGCTGCACTTCCAGGAGAAGAGGGATATTACACCGGACTCTACTCAGATCACTCTGCAGAAGATCCAGCACTTCAGATGACTGCTAGGTTTGCTAGTGATCGAGATCGTGATTCACGCGCTCTCCGTTTCGAGCTTCACGCCACTCGTGTTCGTCTGTATCGAGCACTGACACTCTTGGCACCCTTTGTGAGTGTGGGATCAATTGAGTATGATGCTATCTACCCAGTGAGGACTCATATGCCTTCTCGAGTTGCTTGGCCCGAGATTGGAGGCATTTTCCCACCCCGTGGTCCTTTGCTTCCACCCTACGCTGGACCTAGGCCCCATCCTTGCCCAAATGGATATCAGGGTCCACAGGCCTCCGTGTTTTCCGATTGTCACCTTCAGGTACCGGGATACGCAGGTAACTTTTACGAGGACTACTATGGAGATGGAGATGAGTGAGACCTCCTGTGCTCTTACTTAGTGAGGATGTAGAAGTATCTTAGTATATTGTACGCAAGGTGTCTAAGTTCGAGAAGCTTAGATAAATAATGTATAGGAAGTCAGAGTGCCTCTGAAGGATGTATCATCTTCATCACGTTTGTATTAGCTTGGTGCTTGTACTAAAATGATGTATGGTTTGTATGACAGCTTGTGAATATATGGCTTGTATGCTTTATCACCATGTTGTCAAGATGATTACTTCCTTTGCTCTGTAATCCTTCCAGAACTTCAATACCTTGTTTAGACTCTCCCAATCAACTCTGTTTGATTTTGGTTTTCACTTCAGGATGTCTCAAGGAACCCGTGGCCAGCTTGGTCGTAACCAGGGTCGTGGAAATGAACAGGAGGAAGGCAACCTTCCACGCCCACCCACGATGGCTCAGGTTCTGATGGAGGTTGAGAGGAACCGCCGAGACTCTCACCATCTGCTGGAAGTCATTGCTCGCAACACCACTCAGCAGCGCAATGAATTGGTGTCCCTGAACGACTTCATCCGACTTCATCCCCCGGTTTTCAGTTACTCCACCGAGCCCCTTGACGCCGATGACTGGCTTCGCAGCATCGAGAGGAAGCTCCAAGCATGCCATGTTGCAAATGGCGACAAGGTCAGCTATGCCACCTATCACCTTGAAGGTGCAGCTAGATCTTGGTGGGAGAACTTCATGAATATGCGTCCCGTTGGAGCGCCTGCATCTTGGGATGAATTCTGCACTTCCTTCCGTGAGCACCACATTCCCAAGGGTCTTATGGACCGCAAGCGTGAGGAGTTCTGCAACCTCACTCAAGGCAGAAGGACTGTTGACGATTTTAGTCGTGAGTTCAACCGACTTGCTCGTTATGCTACCGAAGAAGTCTCCACCGACTCCAAGAAACAAGAAAGGTTCCGTCGTGGACTCAACTCTGGATTCCGTCGTGAGCTCAACCTACATGACTTTGCCACCTTCCAGGTCCTTGTCAACAAGGTCATCAAGGCAGAGGACATGAACACCCCCAATGACTTTCGCAAACACCCTAGAGACGACGGTTCATCCAGTTCAGGCTCCCAGAAGCGTAAGATCTGGATCCCAAACAATATGTTCCGCCAGAACAACCCACCGAGGCCATCCTATGTGGCGGCTCGTCCACCAACTCAGTTCCACCCAGCTCCACAAAACAACCCAGCTCCACGCACTATCTTTGGAGCCTGTTACAAGTGTGGTCAGGCAGGCCACTACTCTCGTGATTGTCCCCAGAACCAGCTACAGAATCAGAATGCTCCACCCCGTGCCGGAGGCAACAACAATGGTCGTGGCAAGCCCCCCAGAAGGTCTACACCGCCAAACCCGCTCCTCCCGCCACTCGTGGACGTGTGAACCAGATTGCCGCCGAAGAGACTGACGACACCACTGATGTCATTCTTGGTACGCTCCCAGTCAATTATGTTCCTACTTCCGTTCTTTTCGACCCAGGAGCATCTCATTCATTCATGTCGTAAAGTTATGCACTTCGTCATGAGTTATCTTTTGTTGAATTGTCCACCCCCATGATTATTCAAACTCCAGGGTCAAGATGGCAAACTAATAGAGTAAGCCATGGAAATCAAATTGCAATTGAGGGTTTAGTATTCCTTGCTTCACTCATAGCCCTCAAGTCTTCAGATATTGATGTCATCCTTGGCATGGATTGGCTATCAAGACAGAATGCCTACCTGGATTGCAAAGGCAAATCCAAGAAACTCACCCACCCTTCAGGCAAAACCGTCAACTATACCTCACCCAGAACAAGAACCCAAGTGCATTCCTTGAATGTACTTCCCCTTCCCGAACTTGAAGATATTCCGGTGGTTCGTGACTTCCCGGATGTCTTTCCTGAAGAGCTGCCGGGCATGCCACCCGACAGATGTGTAGAGTTTATAGTGGATCTTGCCCCAGGAACCGCACCAATTTCTAGACGCCCATACAAAATGGCCCCACGTGAGTTAGCTGAGATTAAAACCCAACTGGAAGCTTTGTTGGAAAAAGGCTTCATCCGCCCTAGCTCATCGCCATGGGGTTGCCCCGTTCTGTTTGTAACAAAGAAAGATGGAACAGAAAGGATGTGCGTAGACTATCGCCCGCTAAATTTAGCGACGATAAAGAACAAGTACCCATTTCCCAGGATCAATGATCTTTATGATCAACTTGCAGGATCCTCTGTCTTCTCCAAGATGGATTTGAGATTAGGGTATCATCAAATCAAAATCCGAAACGAGGACATTCCCAAAACGACTTTTACTACTCGTTATGGTCTTTACGAGTATACCGTCATGTCCTTTGGTTTAACCAATGCCCCCGCCACTTTCTCACGCATGATGAATTCGATCTTCATGGAGTACTTAGATAAATTTGTTGTGGTTTATCTCGATGACATTCTCATCTACTCGAAGAACGAAGAAGAACATGCCGAACACCTAAGGCTGGTATTGATGAAACTTAGAGAGCATCGCCTGTATGCTAAATTCTCCAAGTGTGAATTCTGGCTACCAGAAGTGACCTACTTAGGCCACGTGATTTCTGCAAAAGGCATTGCTGTGAATCCCGAGAGAGTTCAGGCCGTCCTTGACTGGATTCCACCTGAATCGGTTAAGAAAGTTAGGAGTTTTCTTGGCCTAGCCAGCTATTGCCGTCGCTTCGTCGAGAACTTTTCTAAAGTTGCAAAGGCTCTAACTGAATTCCTCAAGAAAGATAAGAAATTCCTATGGACTCCCAAGTGCGAGGAAAGCTTTCAAGAGCTAAAAAGAAGGTTGACTTCTGCACCCGTACTTGCACCTCCAGACACCAAAAAGGATTTCGAGATCTATTGTGACGCATCACGGCAAGGGTTAGGATGCATACTTCTGCAAGATCGACATGTGGTAGCTTATGCTTCATGCCAGTTACGGCCACATGAAGAGAACTATCCTACCCTTGACCTTGAACTCGCTGACGTAGTTCATGCCCTAACAACTTGGCGACATTACCTCCTTGGTAATCGTTGTGAGATCTATTCCGACCACCAAAGCCTCAAATACATTTTCACCCAGCCAGATCTTAATCTCAGGCAAAGACGCTGGATTGAGTTGATAAAAGATTACGACGTAGGAATTTCTTACACCCCAGGCAAAGCCAATGTCATGGCTGATGCACTAAGTCGTAAGTCGTATTGTAACAACCTCATGTTGCAATAGTATCAACCACTTCTTCATGAGGACTTTCGCAAGCTCAATCTTGAGATTGTTCCTCATGGCTATCTTTCTACCTTGGTGGCGAAACCAACTCTTGAGGATCAAATCATAGTTGCCCAAAGGCGTGCACGAGGTGTTCGCCGGATCAAGGAGAACATTGCTAGCGGAGTTTCTAAATGTTTCTACACAGATAGCAAGGGAACGGTATTCTTTGAAAATCGTTTGGTAGTACCTAAGAATAGGGAACTAAGGCAACTCATCCTTAAGGAAGCCCATGACACACCCCTCTCGATTCATCCCGGTAGCACAAAAATGTACCGAGATCTACGCCAGAGATTTTGGTGGACTAGGATGAAGAGAGACATTGCTCAATTTGTTGCCGAATGTGATGTTTGTCGTCGCATTAAGGCAGAACATCAAAGACCTGCTGGTACACTTCAACCTTTGTCTATTCCCGAGTGGAAATGGGACAAGGTCGGTATGGATTTCATCACCGGCTTTCCGAAAACCCAGAAAGGAAACAATGCCATCTTCGTTGTCATAGATAGGCTTTCCAAAGTTGCTCACTTCCTTCCGGTTCGCGAGTCTATAACTGCTAGCCATTTAGCGGACTTGTACGTCTCTAGAATTGTATCCCTTCACGGTGTTCCTTTGGAAATCAATTCTGATCGCGGTAGCCTTTTCACCTCTAGATTTTGGGGAAGCTTTCAGAATGCTATGGGAACTCATCTCTCCTTTAGTACAACTTTCCATCCTCAGTCTAGCGGTCAAGTCGAAAGGGTTAACCAAATTCTTGAAGACATACTCAGAGCTTGTGTTATCTCATTCGGAAATAATTGGGAGAAGTCTCTGCGATTCGCCGAATTTGCTTATAACAATAGTTTTCAATCTAGTCTGAACATGGCTCCTTTTGAACTCCTTTATGGACGACGATGTCGAACACCACTAAACTGGTCAGAAACCGGTGAAAGACAATTCTTTGGACCGGACATGATCAAGGAAGCAGAAGAGCAAGTTCGCATTGTTCGTGATCAATTGAAAGCAGCCCAGTCTCGTCAGAAAAGCTACTATGATCGTCATCATAGGAAAGAGAGATACAATCTGGATGAGAAGGCTTACCTTCGGGTTACTCCTCTGAAGGGAACCCAACGTTTCGGTATCAAAGGCAAATTGGCCCCACGTTACATCGGACCTTTCCGCATTCTTGCCAAACGTGGAGAAGTTGCCTACCAACTTGAACTACCCCCGCATCTTTCCCGAGTACATGATTTATTCCATGTGTCCCAACTCAGGCGTTGCTTCAAGGACCCCATCCGCGAAGTCGACCATGAAACGCTTGATCTCCAAGATGACATTTCTTATCGAGAATACCCCATTCGTATTCTTGATTCCGCAGAGCGTGTCACTCGTCGTCGGAAGATTAGGTTTCTGAAAGTGCAATGGTCACACCACTCTGAGAGAGAAGCTACGTGGGAAAGAGAAGACCGCCTCAGTGCCGAGTATCCCTCCTTCCTCCCGCAGACTTCTGAATCTCGGGACGAGATTCTGTTGAGTGGGGGCGAGTTGTCAGAACCCTCTGTTAGGTAATGTGCTAGGGTTAGCAAGTCTCTTGCATCATGTTCAAATTTCAAAAGAAATCTTTGAAATCAAAATCAAAAACAAAATGGGAGAAGGAAACCCCCCAGTTGAATTAATTTAAAAGGCCAGATAAAAATCTTCTCCAAAAATTCATGTTAGATTTTTGAAAAGTCTTATAAATGAGTGTGATCACATATCAAGTGATGTGGGACCCACCCCATGCTCATAGATTTTTCATATATTCAAACAGTGCCTTGGAATTAATTAAAAACCCCTATTTGATTTAAAGTTCAAATTATTTGAATTTTAAAAATGTTCAAACTTTACAAGTGGCTAACCTAGTATTTTGTGATGCCACATAAAAAGTTTCAGCATTTAATAAAATGCCTAGCTATTTAATTAGCCCAGCAAAACAAAAGACAGAAAAGAAAACAGAAAAGAAAAAAGGAAAAAGGGCTCGCAGGAAAAAGGGCCCAACTTACCGAGGCAGCCCAGCCCAGGGGCAAGCCCGTCTTCTTCCTCGCGCCAGCCAGACTGCTGCCGCCGTGGCGAGCATGCCGGCGACGCCTGGCCACCTCCTTCTTCCCCCGCGCCACATCTTCACGCCTGGAGACGCCCAGGAGCTTCCACGTTCCATTCCCCCCCTCCACGGACACTCTCCCCGTCTCCCTCGCCGATTTCGTCGACACCCATGAAGAACGCCGGAGCACGCCGCCGCACCTGCGTGGCCAGTGAGCCTGTCGAGCGCCACCGCCGTGTCCATCCTCTTCCTCATCGTCGTCTACGTCTTCCAGTGCAGCGAATCGAACCCGGAGCCCTCCTAGCCGCCGGAATCGAGCTCGAGCCGTCGCCGGACCCGAAGGACGCCATCGTCGATTCCGTCGCCGTCGAGCCACCCCAGCCCTCGCCGCCACCTCCGTCGAGTTCCTGGTGAGCAGGCGGTCCAAACCCCTCTCTCCCCGCCCCTTATCGTTGTCTCCTTGTTGATCCTCCATGGAATCCGAAGTCCCTCGCCGCCACGGTCGTCGTAGTCGATCACCAGTAAGGCAAACGAGCTCGGGGGCATGTCCATCGTCTTCACCTTGCTCCTCTACGTCGATTGCGAGCATCACTGGCTCAAATGGTGCCCCGTAGCCGAGTTCACCTCGAGCCAGCAGCTCCGCCGCCGCTAGGGCTCGTCGTCGCCGTCAAACCAGTGCCTCCCAGGCCCCCCACTTGGTTCCATTCGATGCGCAGCACCAAGAGCGAAGTCTCGGTGGTTGCGGCGCTCGATTTGCACCACGGGAGCGCCTTTCCGTACAGCGCCGCCGCGGTTCTGGTCACCGGCGGCTAGTCCGACGTGGCCGGGGTGATTAGCACCTAATCCACCCCCCTAATGACCCCCCAGAGCCGATGACATGTGGGCCCAGCCCCTGACTAAACACTGGATTACGTTTAAATCGTTTTATTTAAACAGTGAGAGGCTGACAGGTGGGGCCCCTTTGTCAGTGGCCCCCTGACGCCAACATGAAGTCATGCTGACGCCATAAATGAATTTCCAGAATAAATTGAATTAAAGAAATTCCAGAAAATCCAGAAAATAGCCCAAACTTTGGAAATTCATAGAAAATTCATATTAACTCCAAATTGGACAAATAATATATGAAAAATGATCAGGAGAAAATAAGATATCCAAAAATCCAACTTTCAACTATGTTTGAGTTGATTTTAAAATGGGACCAGTAGCATATGTCATTTGATTTATTTGGAATTTATTCAAATTCAATTCAAATGATTTTGCAATTTGGACCATGGAATTATGCTACTTTTCAGCCACACTTCAGAGGCATATCATACACATTTCAAAATGATTCAAATTGATCAATCAATGTCACATGTAACTTGACTAAGTTTGAATTCAAATTGGAGTTTGAATTTGCAATTCATTTTGCAATATACTCCATTTAAATGGAATTGTCTCACACATCAAAGCACATACATCAAGTTTCAACCTTCCATCATGTGATTGTGCATTGTATTTACTTTGCTACCTTGTTTGTTGTTTGTCGAGTAGAGGTGGAACCGGAAAAGGAGGCTACCCCCTTCGTTGAAGACCCCGAACCCGAACCTCGTCAGCAAGGCAAGCAAACCCCCATTGATCATGTCGATAAAATCCCACTTCCCTCTCATGTCTCGCTTATGCATTGTATAGGATGATTACCATGCTACATTTCTACCGCATAGATGAACCCATTCCTTTGCATGACCTATCATTTTGTCACAGTAGTAAGCAAACCACAATCCTAGCAAATGTAGGAGTTGATTGATATCATGTGGCCCCTGCAATTGTTACTGCTTATTGCATGCTTAGAGTTATAACATGATGATAGTGTTATGTGAGTCGGGATGGTAGTGATCATGATGATGATGGTAGAAAAGTGTTGGTGAATCTACCCTAATACAAGGTGAACGATGAGAGGCTATGTAGGAGTACACGGAGGGTTTTCTCGTTGAACACCGCCCTAAGTCCGAGTTCTTGTGTGGTGATCCAAGATGAAGAGTACAACCACACATTGGGCTCACTGACCCCTCTCAGCTTACTAACTCATCCCTTTCGATGTCCAGATGTCGCAATAGTTCGGAGTTCTGGTCGGCTTGTGGCCTGGATGCTAAGTGAGAGAACGGCTCACCCGAGACCGGCTTATGCACCACGCACACATCACTTGGGTCCACTTCGGTAAACCGGCCGGGTTCACGATAGTGGTAGCCAACCCAAGTAGGCGGCTTTCTCAGACTAGATCGGCTATGAGGTAACAGTTGTGGTGAGCATCCTCGCTGACACCCCTTGAATGGTGTCGAGATCAAAGGCGGTAGTTGATGATCATGTGTGTGTATCGGTACACCCCTGTAGGGTTAACAAAACTATTCGAATAGCCGCGTCCGCGGTTATGGACTTCTTGGAAAGCTTAGCTTGATTATTAGACAACTTGAACTGGATACTTCTAAAACACACCAAGATAAGTGTGAGTGCTATGGCGTGCTTTCTCGTGGGGAAGTCGAGGAAGGCACCATAGTGGTGTAATTGGTTGGAGAAAGTAGTGGACTCGTGTACGCTTCTTACCTCAAAGTCTGGTACTCGTAGTTCAGGATTAGCCAAGTCAAAGCTGGCACTTCTGCAAGTGAAACCCCACCTCCCTTTACCTTGATAAATATGCATGAGTAGTATAGCTCCTATGTAAGTCTTGCTGAGTACGACTTTGTACTCACGTTTGCTCAATCTATTTTAGATGAACCCACTGACCCCGAAGGTGGCTTTTTCATCGAGCTGGACGACTGAAGATCAAGCTAGTCTAGTCCCAGTCAGACGACTGGTTCCCTCATGGAGGGCATGTGTTTAAATAAGGCTTCTTAAGCCATTTGTTAAGCTTGTCTGTACTCAGACATAATTTGCTTCCGCTTGTTGTTGTAATGTTGGATCACATGTTTGTGATCTCTGTGTGCACTCTATAAGAGTTATCAATAAAAATGTATACTTTGTAGAGAATTGCAATGATACCTACTGTTCATACAAGGCATGTGTGTTGCGTGTATGTTTATAACATGCATGTCTTTGTATGGGTTTTCGAGACCTTAGTTGTGATCTGGCTGGCGGTCTTTCATACACCAAGTGGCCCTTAGATGTGCACAGCTTGGGGCATCGCGATGCAATTGCTCGAGACTCCGTCTCGTGCACACTTTGTGGTATGATCGAGCCCGCCCTAGACCCCGACTAAGTGATCGGGCTAGAGTAAGTCTATGTAAGAGTTATGAGATAGTCGATAGTATGGTTGAGGCGACTTGTCTTTGAATATGGGAGTTCACCACCCATATCATTAGACTTGTGTGCGGACGATAAGGACCCATCAGTTGATCATCCGGCCTGGATGGGATGCCCCTCACGTACGATGCTCTCCGAGAACGTTCTGTGCTTGGTCTTGTCTGCTTAGACAAGTGGGTACGGTTCTCGGCTCTCCATATGACTATGTCTTAACTGGACTTGCATACGCTAACCCCGGGTCCCGACAATATTTTTTGAAGTGTTACTCCCCAAGAGTCGGTGTGTGCATCTTTGTGCAGTGCCGAGTCTTTACTTTGATAAGAAACCTTGAAGTGTAGTTCCCATGAGTCGGTATGTGCATCTGTGTGCAGTGCCGAGTCACATAGGTTTATCTTGTAATTTGGCTGGTCGACTTTATATATGGCGAGAGCCGTTGTGACCGAAGTCGACTTTATATGTGGCGAGAGCCGTTGCGACCGAGGTCGACTTTATATATGGCGAGAGTCGTTGCGACCGAGGTCGACTTTATATATGGCGAGAGCCGTTGCGACCGAGGTCGACTTTATATGTGGCGAGAGCCGTTGCAACCGAGGTCGACTTTATATGTATGGCGATAGCCGTCGCGACCTAAGTCGACTTTATATATGCAGAAGATATAATGAAAGATTTGTAGTCCCCATGAGTCAGTATGAGCATCTTTTGTGTCATACTGAGCCATAGAGAATTTTTGAGCTATAGTCCCCATGAGTCAGTATGAGCATCTTTTGTGGCATACTCAGTCACACAGGTCAATGCTCAAGATATATTTTTTTGGAAAAAATGAAAAGAGTATGTAATGATTCTAATGTATGCAAAAAGAAAATATAAGGGCTCATATAGAAGTCGACTCTGGATTCATCTTTTCCTCATCTTCTCTTTGTTTGAGAAGAATTTTGGGTTATCCATGAGTCGGAACTCCTCTGTATGCCGTCTCACATTGATCATCGTTTTTCCGTTTTCTTTAAAACTTCTTCTTGAGAGTTTTTTAGCCGGGTTTCGCGTATTTAGATCGTATGAGCATCAAATCATACATGCGATTATAGGGTGTGGAGTGCCACATGTATATGCCGAGTTTTCTTGGTTAAGACCCAATGAGTTTTAATCGAGCCCCCAAGATTTCCCTGAAATAAGCTATATACATGTAATTACACATATGTGCCGGGTTTTCTCAGTTTAAAGGTTTGATGAGTACCATCAGGTCCCCTGAGCTATCCCTTAAATAAACACATAAGTGCTCAGATAACATTTGAGAGTTGATCAAGCCCCCAAGTTTCTTAGAGAATAATAATGCAAAGTATGATATGTATAATGTAATTGCACGTAAAGTGAGTATAGGTTATAACGCATGCCAAAGCCATTGAGGCTATAGTCAATCAACGATGATTTTTTACAATCGACTTGTTCATTTGTATGTGGCGAGAGCCAGTAAATGAGAGTCAACTGTTTATAGACTGGTGAGAGCCAGTGCGATGAGAATCGACTTTATATGGTGGATGATGGTGATGGCTTCTCGCCCCCTTCGTTGGTTACCCCAAGTGGAGGGTTGAGATGTAGTGCAGCAACAGTTTTCCCTCGGTGAAGATACCAAGGTTTGTCTCCAGCAGGACTGCAGAGATGATAAGTAGGTGTCAGCGGCGCAACTGACGCGGACCTGCACACAGACACAGATAACTTTTTTCCCAACGAAGTTCAGAGAGGTTGTCAATCTCTCCGGTCTTGTTGTTTACAAAGGATAAAACGCAAGGGATAATAATAGCAACTTGAAAGTAAATGCAGAAAAGTAAATAAAGCGTGGAAACAGTGATAAGGATATGGACCGGGATACGTGATGTTCGCTAGTGATGTCTCTCTCCCAAAAGACGATAAAATTTCTATGCGAGGTAAACAAATTACAGAAAGGCAATTGACAGGATTATGAACGCACCGCAATGCTAACTATGCTACAAAAGAAAGGAAGAGGTTCAAAAGCACAGGCAGTACGCCAAGGTAAGTAGACCGAAACCCATCTGCATCTACTACTAATCATCCACCTTGAGATATCTATCCAGAACATCTCGCTGGTATTAAGTTGTGAGCCCCACCCAAAGTGTAAACCCAAAGCAACTGACAACTGCATTAAAAAGAACTCTGCGTAAAGTAAACAATCCTTCTAACCGCGGTTACAAACACCGTTGTTTTCCCCCTTGTGGCAACAACACATCCCCTAGACTCATGTTTCTGTCACTCAAGCGTGTCATCGGAGGGCATGAACCCACAATCTAGCACAACGCTCCCTCTTGGAGTCACTAGCTAATACTTGGCCAAAGCAATAAACAACAACGGGGAACATGCAAGAATTACTTAGGAACAAAAATATAAGAGATAAAAACCAAATATATTACTCAATCACAATCTGAACATAATCTCATAATCCATCAGATCCTATCAAACTCAACATAGCAATAGCAGAAATATTACAAAGGTGCCTCGATCATGTTGGGAAGCTCACGAAGTCTAAACAATGAAGATCAAAGAGGGGAGGAGAACATCACATAGCTACTGATCACGGACCCATGGTCCAAGGAAAACTACTCACGAGACATCCGGGGAGCATCCATGGTGGAGAGGAGACTCCCGGAGGTCAATCCTCCCCCCGGCAGGGTGCCGGGAAGAGGTCTTCTGGTGCTCTCGATCTTCGGAAGCGCGGCGGCGGCGGAACAGAGGCGAGTTCGCGGAATAGGGTTCTGCTTCTGGAGTTTTCCCGTGACGGGGGATAAATAGGCGAAAGGGGGCAGCCAGAGGTGGGCCAGGGGCCCCAGGCGCCCCCCTGACGCGGCCAGGGGTGGGGCCGTGTCGGGTGGCCGCCTGGGCCCCCTGGCTCCCCTCTGTCCCCTCCCGGGCTCTTCTCGAAGCTTCCGTCACGCTGATTTTTTACCTGAATTTTCCCGAATTTTTCTGGCACTTTTTATATGGGGGAAAACTGAAATAGAAAAACAGCAGAAAACAGGAACTGGCACTGGGGTGCACTGAGTTAATAGGTTAGTCCAAATATGATAAAAAATGTATGAAAGTGTATCTAGATCATAGCAATATCACACAAAAAATTCATGGAGAAAGCAGAAATTATAGATACGTTTTGGACGTATGAACATCCCCAAGCTTAATTCCTGCTCGTCCTCGAGTAGGTAAATGATAAAAACATAATTTCTGTGGTGACATGCTAGAAACCATATAAGAACTTTGAAAAGTAAAGAAATCAAGGTTAGAAATTCAATTCAAGTCATAACAGACAAGAGTCTATATTAGCATTGAAACAAGTAACAAAAGAACATTAGGTGCAAGAGCTCTCGCTGTCCGTGACTCGAATGTCTCCAAATGGTGTTTGCGTGCAAGAAGGGGGATAGGGAATACGAGAAAAATATATTTTTGTGTTGAAAACTCAATCTACTAAAGTTTCACACTTGGTCTTCTTTGGAATCTTATCTTTACTCGTCCCCAGACCACTAGCCAGGTACAAGTCAATTTGATCCACTCCTTTTCGATATTTTGAGCACTCATGCAATGGATGAGCGTAAGCACGAGAGTTGACACTTAGGATGGCAAAGAGAGAAATATGGTGGAGGAGGAAGACAAAAAGGATGAGAAAGGCTCACATCAATGAGGACAATCATAGGCAAGAGATGCCAAATGATAGATATGATGTGAGGAGTAGGGATTGCCATGCAACGGATGCACATACGAGCTAGGAAGCTCTCCAATGGAACTAGTGGGGGTGCATCTAACTTGCTCGCTCATGAAGACCTAGAGCTCTTTTGAGGAGGCTCATCCTTGGAATATGCAAGCAAAGTTCTATAGTGTGAAGGTCCCCACATAGCTATATGCATAAATATCATCTCTATGGAGTACAAGGATATAAAGGGTGTACTAGTGTGGATCTCTCAAAAGGATAGTAGTGTTGCCCCTTTCTCTCTTTTTATTTCTTTTTCTCTTTTTTCTATTTTTTCTATTTTTTTGGTGGCCTCAATGGCTCTCTCTATTTAACTCTCATTTGTCCTCTTTGTGATCTTTTAATGTGTCCACTTTGGGATCTTTTCCTCACTTAAAGGCAATACTCTAATTTACAAGAAAGTAAAGGAGATCTTTCACACTTTACAAGGTACTCAAAATCATAAAGAAGATGTAACTATCATGATGTATGCAAGGTATGCCGCTGCCAGTGTAGCAGGAACATGTATGACATGAAGATCAAGTCATGAAGAGGTGGAAGTTGCATGGCAATGTAACTCGGAAAGGCTATGGAAATGCCTTGATAGGTAGGTATGGTGGCTGTTTTGAGGAAAGATATAAGGAGGCTTATGATGACAGAGCGTATGATGCCAAGGGTTTGGATGCACCAGCGAAGGTGGACACCAACTCTCGGAGTGAGAAGAAGGCAATGCACGACATGGGAAAGGCTAGCAAAATATGGGAAGGTGGAAGCGTCAACTCTCAATACTTACATTAGTCCGAAGAACTCATGCACTTATTATCGGTAACTCTCAATCTAATAAGGAGGTTCACAAAGAGACAAGTACCCCAACCTCAGAAGAGTAGTGATCCATCTAGTAGCTAGAGTTCTCAACTAGTTTTGTAGGTTTTGAAAATAAACACAGATTGTCCAAAATACGACACCTATCACTAATAGGCAAGAGCTCTTGACACCAAAAGTTCAAACATTACTCACATCAATACCTCAAAACTATTGCAAGCTACTACTAAAATTAAATAGCAACCTCAATTACCTACTTTCAAGACAAGACACAACTCAGTGCAACAACCAACTCTCTTAACAAGATAAACATGAAAACTAAAGAGAGTTCCAGCAACAAACTAAACAAAAGCCAAGGCTCTTGCTAAAGACAAACTAAAACTAAGACTAAACATGGCAGTAGCTATGAAAAGATAAAGAACACACAACAGCAAAAAGATAGGCATGAAGAATCCTATGTTGTGTTCTAGATTTTGAAAGTGGAGCGTGTTTCTCTCCCACACAAAGTAAGACAGGACCTAACTTGTTATGAACAGCAAGCAAAGCTAAAGAATCTAAAAATAAAACCTAAGAGCGAGACGCTCCAAGCATAGCACATAACGCATGAAGTGATAAAAATATAGTGAGACGAAGGACGAACTGATGATTGTTGATGGAGAAGGGGATGCACGGGGGCATCCCCAAGCTTAGACGCTTGAGTCTCCTTGAATATTTATTGGGGATGCATGGGGGTATCCCCAAGGTTGAGCGCTTGACACTCCTGGATCTTCTTTCATCATCTTCCATCGCACACTTGAAAACTCCCTTCATACATAACTCATCATAAGCTGATTAGAGAGGTTAGTACCCTTAATAAATAATTTTTCTCCACTGGATATAAAGATAATCTTGAAGAGCTACTGTTTCTCAAGAGTGCCAAAAAGTTTTTGCAAAGAAAAAGCAAGCTTAAGGTTTGCAAAAGTTAGGAGAGACAAAACGTGGCAGAATCTGTGAAAAACAGAACAGCAGATAGTAAAGAATTTTTTAGGGGTACTTCTGCAACTCAAATAAAAAAACTCAGAACATACGGAGGTTTCTTAATTGTATAGAGCATACTGTGTAAAAATTTCAGCTCAAAAAGATGAACTGGGATTTTTCTGGAATTTTCTGGTCACGAGGACAGAATCTGTTTTCTGGACAGCATGTCACAACTTTTACTTCCCTTGCCGTAAGAGGCTATAACTTGGCACAAAGTTGAAAAATAAATATACAATGATGTTGCTACAGAAGTAACAATCATCAAGACACAACAAAAGAAAAAAGAAAAACCTAAATTGGTTGCGGGCTGCCTCCCGAAAGCGCTTCTTTAAAACCATTAGCTAGGCTTAATGCAAAAGAAGAATCAAGGGTATCCAAGATCAGAATCATAAAAACCCTCAAATTGATTTTCAATAAGCTCCTTCTTCTTCTTACTAGGAAAGATATACTTACCTTTCGCCATACCGCGTAAGCGTATGTGCCTATTACCAATATCAATGAAGCCTTTCATAGCACGGAGGAAGTCTCTTCCGAGCACAATGTTACTTTGGTTTGGCTCCATGATGAAGAAATCCATTGGTGCAGTCCTATGAAGGAATGCAACTTGGACTTAATTTACCTTTCCTTTAATCTCTGAAATATCTCCATTAGAATGTTCATGATAAGATGATAATATATCCATATCCAGTTTCAAAGAATCATAAACTATTTTTGGCATAGTAGATACTGTGGATCCAATATCACAAAGAGCAAGGAAGCTTTGGTTAGAGATGCTAATCCTAACAAAGGGCTCCCAATCATCATCTATCTCCAACATTTCTTTCTTGTTGGACTTAAGTTCTTCTACTTTCCCCAAATCTAGAGCATCCAGTCTTTTTTCAATAGTGGCGAGTCTATCTATGACAGTATCAATACTACGATCATAAACAAAATAACTAGATAGACTATGCAAAATCTCAAGAGCCCTATCTTCATCACACTCTAGAAAATCTCCTTCAGCTATAATGTCAAGAGAGTGTTTACACCACTTAAAAATACCATGGTAAAAATTTCTAAGCACAATCTTTATAGATATCCAAGACATGATTCTTTTATGTGCTTCAGAAATTATGTCCCATGCCTTCTTCATATTTTCTCCATCCCTTTGACGGAAATCGAGAACTTCCGATTCCCGCAAAGAACCTAGCCCTAACATGTTCTTCTAAACAAGGAGGACTACTAACAGCAAGATAAATAATTTTTTTGTAAATTTTGATAAAAGACACAAAGAAAAAAACTGAAAGGTAAACTAACAAGACTAAAAGAAAACAAAGGTAAAGGGTAGTGTGCAACTCCCTATCTTAGCACTCGGAGTCGCCGGCAACGGCGCCAGAAAACTTTGCTTGATGGCTTCTCGCCCCCTTCGTTGGTTACCCCAAGTGGAGGGTTGAGATGTAGTGCAGCAGCAGTTTTCCCTCGGTGAAGATACCAAGGTTTGTCTCCAGCAGGACTCCAGAGATGATAAGTAGGTGTCAGCGGCGCAACTGACGCAGACCTGCACACAGACACAGATAACTTTGTTCCCAACGAAGTTCAGAGAGGTTGTCAATCTCTTCGGTCTTGTTGTTTACAAAGGATAAAACGCAAGGGATAATAATAGCAACTTGAAAGTAAATGCAGAAAAGTAAATAAAGCATGGAAACAGTGATAAGGATATGGACCGGGATACGTGATGTTCGCTAGTGATGTCTCTCTCCCAAAAGACGATAAAATTACTATGCGAGGTAAAAAATTTACAGAAAGGCAATTGATAGGATTATGAACGCACCGCAATGCTAACTATGCTAAAAAAGAAAGGAAGAGGTTCAAAAGCACAGGCAGTACGCCAAGGTAAGTAGACCGAAATCCATCAGCATCTACTACTACTCATCCACCTTGAGATATCTATCCAGAACATCTCGCTGGTGTTAAGTTGCGAGCCCCACCCAAAGTGTAAACCCAAAGCAACAGACAACTGCATTAAAAAGAACTCTGCGTAAAGTAAACAATCCTTGTAACCGCGGTTACAAGCACCGTTGTTTTCCCCCTTGTGGCAACAGCACATCCCCTAGACTCATGTTTCTGTCACTCAAGCATGTCATCGGGGGGCATGAACCCACAATCTAGCACAACTCTCCCTCTTAGAGTCACTACCTACTACTTGGCCAAAGCAATAAACAACAACGGGGAACATGCAAGAATTACTTAGGAACAAAAATATAAGAGATAAAAACCAAATATATTACTCAATCACAATCTGAACATAATCTCATAATCCATCAGATCCTATCAAACTCAACATAGCAATAGAAGAAATATTACAAAGGTTCCTCGATCATGTTGGGAAGCTCACGAAGTCTAAACAATGAAGATCAAAGAGGGGAGGAGAACATCACATATCTATTGATCACGGACCCATGGTCCAAGGAAAACTACTCACGAGACATCCGCGGAGCATCCATGGTGGAGAGGAGACTCCCGGAGGTCAATCCTCCCTCCGGCAGGGTGCCGGGAAGAGGTCTTCTGGTGCTCCCGGTCTTCAGAAGCGCGGCGGCGGCGGAACAGAGGCGAGTTCGCGGAATAGGGTTCTGCTTCTGGAGATTTCCCGTGACGGGGGATAAATAGGCGAAAGGGGGCAGCCAGAGGTGGGACAGGGGCCCAGGCGCCCCCCTGGCGCGGCCAGGGGTGGGACCGCGCCGGGTGGCCGCCTGGGCCCCCCTGGCTCCCCTCTGGCCCCTCCCGGGCTCTTCTCGAAGCTTCCGTCACGCTGATTTTTTATCTGAATTTTCCCGAATTTTTCTGGCACTTTTTATATGGGGGAAAACTGAAATAGAAAAACAGCAGAAAACAGGAACTAGCACTGGGGTGCACTGAGTTAATAGGTTAGTCCAAATATGATAAAAAAATGTATGAAAGTGTATCTAGATCATAGCAATATCACACAAAACATGCATGGAGCAAGCAGAAATTATAGATACGTTTTGGATGTATCAGATGGCCGACTCTAGGTGTAGTAGGGACGGAGTCAGACGATATCCCATGTTCTTTCATTTGTGGATAAGTACATGGGCTGCCGGCTTCTTCCTTTGCTTCCTGAGCCGGTAGGTTTCAATGAGCAGTATCTGTTTCGTTACTGTGATGAAGTGTTGGGATGTCTCGTCCTTTGGCCTGTTTCCTGGGTTTGATATCCCGGATCGGCTTTCTTATTGTGAACGAGTCCATGTTCTTATCACTAGGTGTCTTGGCCTCTTGCAGCTGTGTGAGCCAGTCGGGACGTCGTCGTATCGACTTGCCTCTAGAGTGTTTTTCTCGATTTGGCGTCTGTACTCCTGCATGAAGTAGCACTGATCCCAGGTGTGGTTAGCGATGCGGCCCGGTCCGGAATGTTTTGGGAAAGCTTCTTTCATAGCTTTTTCACAATCCCGGTGTCTTTTTTTCTTTCCTTGGCGGTCGTTCGTATCTCTGGGAGTGGTTGCTACCGTATTCCTGCAAGTTTAGGTTGCGTCTGCACTTTCTGTGGTGGGTCCGACATTGAAGTTGGGACTCCTCATATTTTGCTTCACTGGACTCGGCATATCTGGTGATGGCCTCCACGAGTCCTTTTAGGTCCTCGGCTACCTCCTTTATGCGTCTTAGCGCATTGGTTATAGGTGTAAGCCGGTGTCCTGTCGGCTCTCGAGCCTTGTCACACCGTATCTCTTGTGAAAGTCGATCTTGCGCTCTATGTTCCCAGGCCTTTCTCTGGTTTTCTTCTAATTCTTCGTCAGATTCGGTTCTATTCCGGCTCATTCGCTGCCACACAGTGGTAGTTCGTAGTTCTGAGCCGTTTTCGTTTTCTGACGGATTTTGGATGGTGTCGGCCCACGTGTCTCATGAGCTGACTCATCGAGGTAAGGAACGTCCGGGTCGTATTCTTCAGGATTGGATACGAGTCTACCTTCCCCGATGGATCGAATTGATCCGTTGTCTGAGTGTTTGTCTTCTTCTCGAATGAGTCGGCGTCAAAGAAACCATCCTCGTCGTGGTTTGGGGTTCCGTCAGGGTGCTCCTATTGTAGGATCTCGCCAATAAACTCGATGAAAGTGTGATGGGGGGGGTGGTTTCAAGCCGACTCGTCTCTTTAAAAGGAATTCGTAGGTCGCCGTTAAGTGAGTCGTTTGACCGGGACCTGAATATGTCGTCCACAGAAGTGTGCACGTTCTGACTTATCTTTTTCTCGAAGTAGCTCTGCCCTACCTGCTGATAGGTGGCTGCTGCGTTTTTCAGGCCGTAAAGCCTGATTGGTGGCTGCCTTTGCGTTTCCATATGGACTTTTCCTTGTTCAGGGAGTATCGCCGGCTCGTCACCCCTTCGAGGCTTCGACAGAGCATGTCAACTTCGGGGGTTCGTTGATAAATCCGATGAAGGCATGATCGGAGCCGGCGAGTCGCCGGCTTGCTGCTTCAGTAGGAACATAATGATCCGGCTCCGGCTCCATCACGTTCAGGCTGCCGATAAAGAGGTGGACGGAGCTGACTGGGACCTGATAGCCTGACTCAATGAAATCAGCTTCGGGTCCCCAGGTGGCATCGTCAATGCAGAGCATTCCGCTCCGGCTTCTTGTGATTCGTCCAGTGACAAATCCTTCCATCCCTTGCAGGGCTCCCACTAGAATTTCAACACCTGCGAGCGCAGGCCCCACGGTGGGCGCCAACTGTCGTGGGAAAGTCACGGCAGATGTTCGTAGAGTCGGACTTATCGCGGGACCTTTTCTGCGAGGCGATTTCAAGGAGAGAGTCGACATAGGCACAAGACTCGGCGGGTTTACCCAGGTTCGGCCCCGACGGTGCGGTAAAGACCTACTCCTGCTTTTTGACTATAAGGGGATCGACTCTTCAATAGGAAGAGTCGATCGTATCGATTACAGTGGTGATGTTTCGCCAGCTTAGTCTCGTGGAGATCTAGGCTTTGGAGCGAGTTGTCTAAACCTGGCTTGAGGTAAGTTCTAGCTCTGGCTCCCGTGGTCATCGGCTTATAAATGTGTCGGGTCCCGGGATTCCTAGAGTCCGACTCCTACACGATGTGGAGTTCTATTCTACTTTACAAGTTTGCTACGTGCCATACAAGGTAAGTCGAATTCCTTCTAGGGCTTAAATCTTCACGCTTGGCACGTCAGACTCCTCATCGGGTCTTCTTTATGGGCCTTCATAAGTAAGTCGGCTTGGAGATTCCTAATGCCGGGTCTATGGGCTTGATCCATCCCCCCGACAAACTTGGCTTGTATATTCCAATTATGAGCCTCCTCAAATGAGCTATAGGTCTTCTTGAGCAAGCAAGTTGGATGCACCCCCACTAGTTCCTTTGGAGAGCTTACCTTAGCTCTTATGTGCATCCGTTGCATGGCAATCCCTACTCCTCACATCATATTTATCATTTGGCTTTCTCTCGCCTATGATTGTCCTCATTGATGTGAACCTTTCACACCTCCTTTTGTCTTCCTCCTCCACCATATTCTCTCTTTGCCATCCTAAGTGTCAACTTTCTTTCTTACGCTCATCCATTGCATGAGTGCTCAAAACGTCGAAAAGGAGTGGATCATTTTGACTTGTACCTGGCTAGTGGTCTGGGGATGAGTCAAGATAAGATTCCAAAGAAGACCAAGTGTGAAACTTTAGTAGATTGAGTTCTCAACACAAAAATACTTTTTTCTCGAATATCCCTATCCCCTTTCTTGCACGCAAACACCATTTGGAGACATTCGAGTCACGGACAGCGAGAGCTGTTGCACCTTTATGTTCTTATGTTGCTTGTTTCAATACTAGATATAGAATCTTGCCTGTTATGAATTGAACTGAATTACATGCCTTGATTGCTTTACTTAAAAGTTCTTATATGGTTGTTAGCATGTCACCATAGAAATTACGCTTTTATCACTTACCTACTTGAGGACGAGCAGGAATTAAGCTTGGGGATGTTGATACATCCAAAACGTATCTATAATTTCTGCTTGCTCCATGCCTCTTTTGTGTGATATTGCTATGATATTGATGAACTTCCATACACCTTTAATCATATTTGGACTAACCTATTAACTCAGTGCACCCCAGTGCCAGTTCCTGTTTTCTGCTATTTTTCTATTTCAGGTTTCCCCCATATATAAAGTGCTGCAAAAATTCGGGAAAAATCCAATAAAAAAATCAGCGACCAGGAAGCTTCCGGAATCACCAAGGGGGGGGGGGGGCAGAGGGGACCCACCAGGGCCCCAGGCGCCCTCCCGGCGCGCCCCAGGGGGCCGCCTGGACCCCTTGTGGCCCCCCTGGCTGCCCCCTTCGCCTATTTATTCCTCGTGAAGAAAAACCCCCGTGACGGGAACCCTTTTTCGCGGTCTCTCCTCTGTTCCGCCGCCGCCGCGCTTCCAAGATCGGGAGCACCAGAAGACCTCTTCCCGGCACCCTGCCGGAGGGAGGAACCACCTCCGGGAGCTTCTCCACCACCATGGATGCTTCCCGGATGAACCGTGAGTAGTCCACCTTGGACCATGGGTCTATGATCAGTAGCTATGTGATGTTATCCTCCCCTCTTTGTTCTTCGTGGATTAGACCTCGTGAGCTGCCCTACATGATCGAGGCACATATGTAATATTTTTGCTGTTGCTATACTGAGTTTGCTCGGATCCGATGGATTATGAGATTATGTTCAGATTGTGATTGAGTTATATATTTGATTCTCCTCTTTTATATTTATGTTCTTGAGTAATTCTTGCAAGTTCTCCGTTGCTGTTTATTGCTTTGGCCAAGTAGTAGATAGTGAATCCAAGAGGGAGCGTTATGCATGATTGTGGGTTCATGCCCCCCGATGACTAGCTTGAGTGACAGAAACATGAGTCTAGGGGATGTGCTGTTGCCACAAGGGGGAAAATAACGATGCTTGTACTTGCGGGTGCAAGGATTGTTTACTTTACGCAAAGTTCTTTAATGCAGTTGTCTGTTGCTTTGAGTTTACACTTTGGGTGGGATTCGCAACTTAATACCAGCGAGATGTTCTGGATAGATATCTCAAGGTGGATGATTAATAGGTAGATGCAGATGGATTTCGGTCTACTTGTCTAGGCGTACCGCCCATGCTTTTGAGCCTCTTCCTTTCTTTATAGCATAATTAGCGTTGGTTTGCGCACATAATCCTTTCAATTGCCCAACTGTAATTTGTTTACCTCGCATGGCTATTTTATTGTCTTTTGGGAGAGAGACATCACTAGTGAACATCATAGGACCCCGGTCCATATTTCCAATATTGTTTACACCTTCAATTTACTTTCAGTATTTACTTTTCCGTTGCTATCACTATCATTATTATCCCGTGCGTTTTATCCTTTGTAAACAACAAGGCCGGAGGAATTGACAACTCCTCTGTACTCGTTGGGAAGCAAAGTTATTTGATGTGTGTGCAGGTCCAGGTCAAGGAAGCAACTTTTTTCTAAAACGGTGCCATTGTTTCCTTGCCACCTACTTGTATCTGTTGGAGTCCTACTGGTCCGATACTCAACCTTAGCATCTTCGCTAAGGGAAACTTGCTGCTGTCTACATCTCAACCTTCCACTTTGGGTAACCAACGAAGGGCGAGACGTAAACTCTCGTGACATCACATGTATCCCGTAGGTATTTGTGCGTGCTTGTAATAAGAATCACACAACATCTTTTGTCCTACCATACCGTTATGAACGGTGCCAAAAGGAACTTATGGAGATTAATGTGCTTGTGTCAAAGAGCACCGGACCTAAGAATTAACACTCAATGGATACATGAAATCCTCAAGTTATAGTCCATCCCCGTTGGTGTCCCAAGCTATCACCTTTGGGATCGCCAGTTCTGGACCATAATAGGTGCATACAACTCATAGATAGGATCAAGAACATAAATAAACTCATGAAAAGACAAGTGGTTAAGATCTGAAAACATGGCACTCGGGCCCAAAGTGACAAGCATTAAGAGCAATAAGTTCTAGAAAATATGATAAACACCAAAGTAGATGATAGGCAACATGCCCCCAACAATCTGACGAACTATTACATGATCTAACTCATCCAATCCCTACTATCCCCTTTGCCTACAACAGCGAATTACTCACACATGAGAGGAGAGTCATGGTGGGAGGATGGATTGGTGATGGTGATGACGATGGCGATGATCTCCCCTCACTGGAGGCCAAAACAACCTCCAGATTAGCCCTCCCGAAGAAGAACAGAGGGTGGCGGCGTCTCCGCGAGAAAACTGGGAAAACGACTTCTGTTCTGGTGTTTCCTCACCACGAGAATAAATAGGGGCTTCGGTAGGGCACCAAAGGGGGGAGTACCTACCCAGGAGGCCTCCCGACGCGGACAGGAGTAGGGCCGCGCTAGCAGGGTGCCTGGGGCCCCCTGGCTGTCCTCTGGCCCCACTTCTGGCACAAGGCCCTTCGGGTGGGTGGATTTTCTGTGATTTTTCTTGGAATTTTCCGAGACAGCTAAAAATCCATTTTCCTGCACTTAAGAAAACCATACAGGCAGATCTGCTGAAAACAACGTCAAGAATGAGGTTAAAACAATAGCAAAAGTGTTTGGAAAAGTAGATACGTTTGAGACGCATCAACTCCCCCAAGCTTATCATATTGCTTGTCCTCAAGCAATTCCGTTCAACGAACTAGACGCGACAAAGAAAACTTTGACAAAATATTTTGCTTCATAAGATGTATATAAGCATGTATTACGAAAAGAGTTTAGCAAGTATTGAAACAATGCTATGAGGAAAATGCACGAAGCAATCCTTCTTTCAAGTGATCAATCACAAACAACCAAAAGTAAATAATATGCTGCTTAAAATCAAGACACGATCACAATGCACATAGCTTGAACATACTAGAGTGGTATCTCGCTAGCCTCCATGAGTGAAGCAAAACATAAATGCAGAAACTCCTCCGGAGTTTTAAAGGAGACTAGAACTAAGAATTTCAGAACAAGCAATATCACAATCATGTAGAGGAAAATGTGGTACTTTGGGACAATGCATGTTACACTAAGAATGACAATTATGCTCTCCATAGTTGGTGCTTGGAAGAAAGAAGGGGAGACTCTCGAACCGTGTCTTTTGACGACAAGGTTGAAAACCCATGGTTGGAAGAAAATACTAAACATGTACCAGAGCTCTTGGTTTTGAAAACAGAGATAAAATTCTTTTGAGAAGTGCAACTTTACAGTCAATGGTAGACGTTAAAGGTCTCTCAATATCTCCCATACCAACCATATTAATGGCGGTTCCCATGCTTTTTTCTTACACTTTTGTTCCCTTATCCACCTATCATTTGACGGTCTATAGTACCTTTTATTTTGCCTCAAGTATGGAAGGAAATTTTCTCGTTCCATCTATCATTAGAAGCATTTGGTCCATTTCATTCCATGATCAAGTATGGGGGAGGTGTAACTCTTTTTATTATAAATTTGACTAGTTAAAACTTTGTCAAAGAGTAATATATTTTTGGCATGGAAGATACTGATTTTCCCTCACTGCACCATGAGCTTGTACAGTTACAAAAAGGGAGAATTTGAATAAATTTCGAGATGGTACAAGAAAGTCTAAGTTAGGGATGGCATGTAAATACCATATATGGGAAGGTATGGTGGACTCTAGTGGAAAAACTAGTTTGAAAAGGAGTTTGGATGCACAAGCAGAATTCTGCTTAGTGCGAGTGAAGGCTAGTGTCGTCGTTTGGTAACGGCAGATGACATGGGGATGGCTAAAGAAGGGGACAAACCAAGGTTGGTGTCGATGGTGCCGGAATCGAGAATGGGAACAAACACAGTGAGACACCGCGATGTACCAAGGTTCGGTGCTCTTCGTAGAGATAACACCCCTAGTCCTTCCGAGCTAGATATAAGCAATAACTCTGGCTACAATGAATGCTCCTTGAGCTATTTGAGAGGAAGGAGAAGAGGGATCTAGGCACAACTCTCTCCTTTCTCTCTCTCTGGTGGGTGAAATGCAATAAGTGCTCCGTCGTCCCTCACGCAGGAGGGGTACCCTGGGCTCTTATTGGCCGAGCCCGGGGTAAAAGGTAAATGTACAATGGGGAGGACCCAGCTGCCAGCGTCAGACTAGAGCTGGGGCCCTCATGACGTGGGCTCCCGGATGACCCGGAGTAGACTTGCGGCTCTCCATGACGTCGGCTCGAAGGTCTAGCGTAGTGAATAGTTCCCCAGTGTACTGAACAGTGGTCCGTAGTACTGAACAGTGGAGCTCGGGGCTTGGTCTTATCGGCCTGTCCGCGTGATCGGCGTTGGAGGGGGCAACACGCGTCTGACAGCCTGGATCTCCTGGGATTGTGCATTGATGAGATTGTACCAGGTGTCCGACCTGGTGTTTCGATCGGATGTTGCTGTGCCCTCTCCGGCCGAATGAGACTAGGTGAGGCCGATTGCATTCTCTTGGAGCAATCGGCCTCCGACCTAATTAGTTCGGCCCACTGCTTTCTTAGTCTTGATTAGCTCGGACTTGATCATATCGACGATCATTAGATCAGTGATCTTCGCCTTGATGTATTGTTTCTCTTGGGTGACCCTACCCGGGGGTCATTCCCACGACTGTATCCCCTATAGCTGCAGAGGTCCCGCCTTATTAAATGACAGTTGGTCCTGCACAAGTTCCTCCCATACTTGTCTTGAATCTTGTATCTATCTTGCTTTTCTGACTGATTACTCTCAATTGGACGATTGCTTGCAATCTGCCGATTGCTCTCCTTCAGTTCGGACACTTCTCAACCGACCGATTGCAACTTATGCTCGGCTGATTGCTCTTGTAACGTTTGCCGATTGCTTCTCCCCCTCAGCCGATCTAGCCAACGGTTGGTTTGATTGGAATGTTGACCGAAACCTGTCGTTTCAAATTTTCCGTGGAATGCGGAGCGACGTGGCACGATAAACGTGACATAACTGCCACCTCGAGCCATGCGCGCACGTCCTGTCCCATCCGCCGGATCTTCTATGATCCGATCTGATATTGCTCTGGTAATAAACGCGGCCACACCGGCCACACACTTGGCGCACCGGATCCCACCCCCACCCCTTGGCCCTTTCAATAGCCCGGGGGGTGGGTATGTGCCTCGCACCGCCCACTTCCTCTTCCTCCTCGAGCTCTCCTCCTCTGCCTCCGCCGCCGCTGCGACGTGTGCTCCGCTGCCGAGGTTCAGATCTGCCCCAATAGCCTCCTCCTCGCTTCTCACCGCCTCCGCCGCCAACACTCTCCGTCGCCATTGGTGGACGCGGCTCTCGGTGCCCGCCGCCGCCCCCATCTCTGTATTCTTCCTCGAGCTCTCCCACCACGGATTCTGACGCCTCCATGGGGGACGACGCCGCTGCCTCAGGCCAACGCGGTTCCTGGAAAGGCTCCAACGTGACCGAGATGAAGATTCTCCTCCTTCGCCGTGCACGCAGGATTCCCGCGGACATCGATTACTGAGTCCCCGGGGATGAGCTGGTGCCCACTCCCAAAGCCGGCGAGCATGTTGTCCTCCTCACGCATTTCGACCGTGGGTTCGGGCTCCTAGTGAGCAAGTTTTTTTTCGTGATTTCCTCGATTTTTTGGGCTTGAAACCGCACCACCTCGGCGCCAACACCGTGATGTTGCTCTCGGCCTTCGTCACTCTGTGAGAGGGCTACCTTGGAGTGCGGCCCACTGTTGGACTGTGGTCGCGACTGTTTTTTCTCCGCACCTTCCGAGTGGGAACTGGGGTGTTCACCGTGGACCCAGCCACCAGCAAAAGGAAAGAGATCAAGGTGACGGGCAAATGCGGAGCCACCGTCATCTACGTCCGCCGAGCTGGCTTGTATCCTCACCCTCAGCCATCGCAGTCCATCAAGGACTGTCATATGGGATTCTTCTATGTCTCCACGCCAGTGGGGAAAGGTGATTCTTCGTCACACCGATCTGGACCGTCAAGTGGCCCGAATTTCCGAGTTGATGGCCGAAGGATTGCGCCCTGCCGACCTGGTCGCCACCCTGGGTCTGCCGCCAAGTTCTTCCCTTGCAGCGCCGGTGTCATAGAATGTGTGACATGAGCAAGAGGCTGGATCCCACTCGGATCTCCACCTTCCTCATGGATGAAGCGGAACTTGTTCATCGACTGCACTTGCTGACTGACACCTAAATAGTTTATGCTTTTGAGTTCAGGATGAGGGCGTACAGTTGGCTCCGACCTCCTCCCGTGGTATGCTTCTGTTTCCAATCTTACACTCATTTTTTCTCTGCTCCCTTGGTTGATTCTGATTGAGTGCTCTCACAGGAATTTATCGGCTCCAGGGCTATGCAAGATGGGAAAGCCCTCTCTACCTATCACCCCGATCGCACGGATAAATATAACGAAGACCTGGAGCTGGAGGCGGAATCGGAGAGTGAAACCGAGGCCCGCACCGCCACCCTAGGACTTGGCTTCAATCGGCCGGTTGAGTCTGATTCCTCCATCAAACGCTTCATGGCCGAATGGAGTAGTAGTGATGCTGATGCTCTTGGTGACTACGGCGCAGAGTCCCGCCCGACTGCACAAAGGGTGGACGAGGGAAAACGCTCGCAAATGGACGACATTCCCGGGACTTCCAAAGTCCTCAAGAAAAGGGCTCCAAAGGTCCGAGGCGCCAGGCTCCACCTCCGACTGCTCCTAAGCCATCCGGCTCCGTGCTGGCTCCCGCGCCTCTGAATATTGCTCCCCCACGCTTTACCATGGCCAACTTGCTTCTCGGCTGCCCCGAGCTGCAGGGTATTTCCTGTTCCTCTTGCTTAATCTGATCTTGTACGATCACTCTCTTTCACTTGCTCTTTCCCATGTTGGGATGTCCGAGTTGTTGCTCCTGTGGTGCCCGGGGTTCCTCCGAGTGTGCGCCCCGTCACCTCCGCTACTTCCTCCGTACCCGTTGTGTCGCGCAAGAGAGCTGCCGCCGAGACTTCCAAGGCTGAGCGCACTACAAAGCAGAGAGTTGTCGTTGCTGCAAAGCAAGCACAGCTGACTCCTCCTCCTCTGTGACGCCCCTAAAATCAGTCCATGTATAGTAATCATACACGCAGGGTACACGACTGAGATTAGGGTGCCACGGTGAGAATATCACAGCACAACACTAAACACAAAATGATAAGCCAATATGTTACAAGATAAGGGGGTCGCACGGACCCGAATACATAAGTTATACAAACCATAATATATGAGTAAAGACATACTTAGTCAAGTTTTTTGCCTTAAGAAGGCTAGCACAAATCACATCAGAGATACAAATCGAAAAGGCAAGGCCTCCTGCCTAGGAGCCTCTGAAACTACTCCTGGTCCTGGTCAATGGGGGTCTCGACGTAGTAGTAGCCACCAGCGAGGTACTTCTGCTCCTAGGGGCCAACGTCGACTGCAGCGGCCGATCAGGCAAAACAAAAAGGGCGGAAATAAAGCAAGGGTGAGTATCTAGCATACCCGCGAGTCTTACGTCCGCTACTAAGATTTTATGCATTTCTATCAAATGGAAAGGGGAGACTGTATATAGTGGACTGCAAGGTAGAAAGTCGGAATAAGGATGAGAAGCTAGGCCTAGCAAAGACTAGCATCTTCCAACGAGTCTTGCAGAACAAGAAGAGAACATCCAACAGTTCATATAAATCATAAAGTAACAATGAAGCAGAAGTTGCTGCAACATTGTATAATAGTAAGTTGTAATATTTAACAATAATAAATTCCTCTGAGTTCCCCTCCTCGACTTCCCTGCGAGGAAGAAAACCCGGAACCAACAGATTAATAGTAGTAGTTTGTAGTAGTAGGATCCAGCTTCAGCATAAAGCATCCTGTTACCGTGGATACGACTATTCAAGTAGATTAAACTCCCTACAGGGGTGCACTACTGTTCAGCCTGCACGCTTGGATCTCTAGGGTGGCGTACACCTTTTTAGCGAATGCCCCACCGAGGCTATCCGAAACATTGCATCCCATCCTAGGCTCAGCAGAGAGGCCATCCGCTGGACTATATCCTATGCGCTCAGGGGTCTAGGTCCCTCACCCTTCCACGCTCCTGCACGGTACGAGACTAGCCGGTGAAGCAAAAGCAAATCCAAATACACTTGCTGCAGAAAAGAAGACAACACCGCTTCCTTGCAATCAGCCCGTGGTACTGCTGACGTCTGAAGAGCTTTCGGACGAAACTACGACGCGGAGGGCCCACACCGTAATCCCACGTGTAGGTAGTGCGTACAGAACAACGGGCCTCTCAAGTCATCCATCGAACCATTTAGTATTTTAATATTATCTCGCAGAAAACAGTTATCGGTGTCTGACTAACAACACAATGGACAACGAACAGTAACAAGGACCACTAATACGTCGGGGCCTACCCTGTCGTCTCGTCAAAGCACGCGGTTACCAACAAGGTGAACCATCTCCTTACCTTGTCTCGCATGTGCTCTGGGTAGATCTCGACTTTTTGTGGTTTGGTAACTGTCGTGGAATACGAGTAGTGGCCAAGCAAGCCAGTAACGTCGGTCGTACCCTCCCTATCGTTCCCGACGCAATACCGCTCGCGGGCACCGTTGGGTCGCCCGACTCTTACCTTTAAGGGCAACCGTTGCTCAGGTGCCTAGAGCGGCTATACAGAGTTAGCCACGAGTGGAGTACAAGGATTACTCCTTGATAGGTCACACTTGATGGTGGCTTGGCAGAGTTGAGCTAGGGGGCCTTAGGCGGTGTCTGCATTGTACCGTACATGTTACAGTTATATAGTTTCTATCCGCGTTCACTCCCAGAGTGATCACGACCCGCTATCTAATCCTAGTTGACTAACAATGCACAGGGCTCACTGCTGAATAACACATATATATTTATAGGCAGCATAGGATAAAGGAAGGTACATCAAAGGGTGACAATGCTAGGCTATGCAATTGAATAGGTAAGTAACGTAGAAGCAGCAGTAACAATGCCCAGTGCAAGAAATGTACAGAAAATATAGGTGATATCTGGGGAAGGAAAATGAATTTTCTTGCCTGGAAGCTCGACGGTAGGGGTACGACCGTCGACGACGTCGTTGTACTCAGCAGCAATGTAGTCAACGGCAGCAACGGGATCTATCGGAGAATAAGGGGGGGGGGAGAAACAGTAAATACAAAGCAATCATGTACAAACATATGCATGACATGACATATGCAACGTTAATGGTGCTCTAACGCAGCGCAATGCACGATGCTCGGAGCGAACATTCATCTGGGGATGAACTGCCAGCTCCGGGTGATTATCGACAGACGGCCCGGAGGGAGAAAGATCCGTGTGCGATATGTTAGAGGGGTGTGGAGGGGGTATATGTAGCGTATCCATATTCGTTGTATTTTTCTGATCAATTTTCATGTATAAACTTTTTAATCTGACTTAAGATTTAAAAGATATTAAATTTCATAGTTTAAATCATTTATAATTCAATTTTTTATTTTATTTTATTTATTATTTAAACATTATCCACAACAGTGGAGTTGACTGGTCAAACCTGACCAGTGGGTCCCACTGGTCAGCCTCTGGTTATTTAATAAATCATTTAGTTTATTCAACATTCAACTAGACCCACATGTCATACTCACTGGTTTTAATAAAATCATTATATTTATTTATCACTGAAGTGGGTCCCATGTGTCATAGACACAGGATTAAATATCTCAGTTTAGTTTAATATCATGGCCTGGGGCTCCCTAGTAAGTCTCAAAGGGGGGTTAATCTCTGGATTAAGTTTAATACACATTTTATTAGAGGTCCATGAGGACACAATGTCAGTGAGGGGGGAAGGGGATTAGCAAGTGGCAAATTAGCCGCCAGCCACGGTGACGCCACAGCGGTCACCGAAGTTACTCTGGCGAGACTGTGTGCATGCTAGGGTTGCCCATTTCGGGCGTGGTTCGATCCTACGGGAGCATGGGACTCGCGTGCACCCATATGTCCCGTTGGCGCGGGCAAGGAAGGACTAGGGCGATAGTGAAGTTCACCAGGGCGACGGCCTGAGCGTGGTTCCACAGCAAACGGCGACGGAGGTGGCAAATCAGAGGGCAAAATGGGCGAGCAGGACGGAGAGCTCACGACGAGGATGTAGGGGGTGGCAGTGGGCTCGTGGAGGCACCGGCGGCGGCGAATTGAACATCGAGGCGCGGCGGCCGTGGTGGAGTCATGAGCTCGATTGCAAAGTCCCTGGGGTTCCTGGCTCCAAGGTCTTGCACGAGAAGACGAGGCAGTCGGCGGGGAACCTCCCGGACAAAGTGGAGCGGCCTAGCGTGGCCTCTAGGCGCGTCGTCGGTGACGTTGTGCCCGCGGCAGGCACGCAACGAGCTCGGCCCGAGAGGGGGCACGAGGGGGATGGGGGTGGAAGGCGGCTAAGGTTTGGGTGAGAGGGGGGCGCGAGGCTCGGGTGTCGGGGCCGGAATTTAACCCTGCTGGTGACGGCGAGATGTTTGCCACAGCGACGAGGCCGCAGCCTGGCCGAGGGATGCCCGCCACGGCTTCCCCCATGTACTGTAGGTAGGAGACAAAGGAGGGGGGAGCTAGGATGGGCCATGGCTGGGATTGACCTGGGCGTTTTTTAGTTTTTTCTTCAATTTTCTGTATTTCTTTTCTGTACTTTTCTGTTTGCAATTATTTTAATGGTTTTGACATTTTTGTAAAACATAATACTTGTACCATAATTAGTGATGCACAATACTAGAGTGCCACAAAAAGATTGGGACTTTTAGTTGATGTTTATATTTTTTTTGATTAATATATAGCTCCATTAATTCCCATGACCACCTAGGCATGATCCACTGTATATTAGGAATTTCACAAAAGTGGTTGCACCAATTTTGGACAAAGTTTTATTTGTCACATATTTTTAATATCCAAAAAAGCATTTTGGATTTGTTTGATGACAAGGATGGTTAAGGAAAAGGTTAGTAACAATGATTAGCAACATTAATAGTCAACAATCAAAGTGATTACTGTTACAAACACTGAGGGTGTTACATCCTCCGACCTCCGCATCCACTACAGGTCCGATTGCTGGCTCGCAATTGGTTGCTCCTGCAGCGACCGCCACTGCTGCTCCCATCTTGATCAATCAATCTGGGATCACGCACTCTGATGTGCCGATCGTGGATTTAACTGATGCATGTGCTGCTTATCCCAAGGATTCTCCAGCCCGGGCCACTATTCCTGAAGATACAACTCCTGTAGCCAGATCGGAGAGCACTGCTGCTGCGCCCGCCAACATGACTCCTCCTCCTTAAGGCCCCCAAATGTCTTACCCGGTTGCCTCCCACATCTCTTCTGAGGCCAGTTCTGCTGTGCCCCAATCTTCCAGCACCGTTGTGCCTCAGCTGCCATCCACGGTCCGCCAGCTCTCGCGGGTGGACCGGTTCCGGCTGGCGTACACTGGCAAACTTGATGTTGCGCCGGTGCGAACTTCTGCCGATTCCGCCACTCCTCCTCCTGCTGGGTCCCAGGGTCAGATCCCAGCCCATCTTCAGCGCTGATTGGGTGGCCTTGCCACCCACATTTTTTTTCCACTGGAGCTCTTACTCAAGTCCTTGCCTCCGAGAACTCTTCCTCGGTAAGTTTGTCTTCCTGTGGGGGCGCGTCAGCGCACCCATTGGGTGTATTCCCCGAGATTTGGGCCGATTGCTTGCAATCATCTCGGATCTAATCTTTTTGGTTGCTGTTCTGTTAGATCTGATCATGCCATTTTCAGGCCATCTTCCACATACATCAAGCTGTTTTTGACGAACTGGTGGCCGTTTATTCAGCGGGCCAGAAATCTCTTGTTGCCCTGAAGAAGAAATCTGATGCTCAGACTGTGAAGATTCAAGAGCTGACATGTGAACTTTTGCTTATTACATGCTTGCTTCCAGTTGCCACTGCCAAATGACTTAGTTGTGTTTATATATTTAGCTGCTGCTGCTCATGCCCCCAAGCTGGAGGCGGCCCAGAAGAAGATCGCCGAGCTGGAGAATCAACTCGGTGAAAAGAACGCCCAGCTCGGAAACACTGAGAAAGAGCGCGAACGACTGGCCACTGTCGAGGCCGAGCTGCAAGCCAAGACCCAAAAGATGACAAGTGATCTCACCGCTGTGAAAGCTTCCCATACCGCTGACATGCAGAGGCTAGTGGATGATCGGATTGAGACAAAAGGCCAGCTGATGAAGGAGAGCGACCTGGCTATGAAATGTGCCGAGGACTTAAGCCTCCAGCACAAGAATGAGCTCCGAGCTGCCCAGGCAACGTTGATCTTGCACTCGCCTGCCTGCATAGATTGGACATCGCCCTTGCTGGTACTTTCTCTTTTTGCTCATTCCTTATTCTCCGATCTGACTCCCTTGTACTCCGATCTTACTTTCTTTCCGATTGCTTGTTTTCCAGATTCCTGGCCCAACTCTACCACTGGTGCTACTGAAGTTGTTGCTGAGGCCTGCGGAACTAGAGGTGTGGTAGTTGATGCTGATGCAGGTTGGGACGCAGAAGACTTTGTTGTAGCTGTGGATGCCCGATTGCCTCATGTGAAGGGTGCTCTGTACACTTTCAAGACTGGAGTCCAGAAGATAAATGATATGCTCTTCAAGTTACGGACTAAGCCGATTGCTGGTGAAACGACTGCTGATGTGGCCCGGAACCTCAAGGGCGCGCCTCGGCAACTTGAAATCTTGCTTGATTCCGCCGTCCGATCTGGAATGCAGGATGCTCTCTCCAATGTCATGAGCTGGTACCCTTATGTGGACCTGGATCTGATGCATGCCCTGCGGGCCGGGTCGGAGGCGAGTGTTGGTGAGGTCTGGTCGCGAATCTGCAAAGTTGCCGAAGCGCTCGTAGAAGCTATAAATCCTTTGGAGCATACTCCCTATCTTGATGATGATGGTTCTCCGAACCCACAAGCATCGCTCAATGATCTTCTCTACAAAACCTGTGAGGAAGTTAACAATCCCCGATCTGCTCGCCAGCAAGCTGCAGCTTCCACTTCTTCGCATTATGCTCGATCTTCTGAAGAGGGTGAAGACTCGTATGATGAGAAATCAGAGAGCTTAGCTCATGATCCCCCGATCACCCAACCCGAGGCCACTGCAAATTCAGCTCCGGGAGGAGCTACCAGCACAACTCCGACTGCTCCAGTTGCCCCTGCTCCAGAGGCCACTTCAGCTCCTGCCGATGCTCCGACCGTTCCAGATGCGCCGACTGCTTGAGCATGGCGCGATTTTATTTACCTTCTTTCCTTTAAGAACAATTTGGTCAAACTTCAAGTGCGCCCGCTGATGGCCACTTTCATGTAATAATCAATATTGGGCCAATCGTCCAGGTTTCTTTTGAACATGGCTCTCGCTAGCTGTATATGCTCTTGCCTTTGCGTTTTCAAACCGATTGCCTTTTTATTTGCTTCTTTTCTTCCTTAGTCGATATTTCTGCCAATCCTACAGCCGACCTGCGGTCTGTGGTTGGATCAGAGAATAGACCTCGAAGGAAATTTGACAAGTACTTCAAGGTTTTCTGTTCTCGCGCAAAGGTAAGGTTACGCGGACGGGCCGATTGCCACCTGAGGACTGTTGGCCAGCCGGTCTGGTCACAATCGATTGTGTGTGCTGTTGGCTAGGTCCGAAATAGATATACTTCTAGAATAGGAATTTTCCGATTGATGGTTCTGCTCAGCCATGTTCACCCGACATTACAGCCGACCCGCGGTCTGCATTCGGTTCGAACTGACATTCACAAACCCATCGCTCTTCTTGTTCTTTTCTAAGTATCCCCATTTCAGGGCAACCGACCAGTCCCCGGGCCCGCTTTTGCCGACCTTGGGACTGGGAAATGAATGCACAATTTTTTTTATTTTAACCCCTGCTGAATGCGGTCTCATGGACACACGGCTATTATCATTGATAACATTTCAAAGGGAAAATACAACGATAACACTCAACTGTAAAACAGGCACAATTGCTCGGCGTTCCAGGGACACTCCGTTTCTTGTCCTGAAGTTTCCACATATCGGGTCGGCTTTCTGCGGTCGATGAGGTAGTATGCATTGTTCTAGAGCGCCCGACTGACGATGAATTGACCTTCCGAAGGAGAGGATAACTTGTGCTGGCCCGCCGATTTCTGGATTCAGCGGAGCACCAAGTCACCCTCACGAAAATCTAGGGGACGGATCTTCTTGTTGTGATACCGGCGCAACTTCTGCTGGTATATTGCCGACCTGGACAGGGCCAGGAGACATGCTTCTTCTCTTAGATCGACGCCGTCCTCTCGAGCTTCCTTGGCTTCTGCCTTTGTGTACATGGCGTGATGAGGTGAGTCGAACTCAATATCAGAGGGAATGATTGCCTTCGCGCCATATACGAGGAAGAAGGGAGTGAATCCAGTTGAGCGGTTCGGTGTGGTGCGCAAACTCCAGAGCACGGCTGGCAGCTCGTCCAACCATGCTCCGGGTGCTCTTCCCAGTGGCTCGACCAGTCTTGGCTTGATCCCAGATAAAATGAGGCCATTTTCTCGCTCTGCTTGACCATTTGATTGGGGGTGAGCTACGGATGCTACATCCAGCTGAATGCCTTGCTCGGACGCATACCGAGCTAGCACCCCTTTTGCAAATTTTGTCCCATTGTCCGTGATGATATCGTTCGGCACTCCATATCTGATTGTGATATCCACAATGAACTTGACCACAGTCGGTCCAGCCAGCTTCTTGGTCGGCCTTGCCTGATCCACTTGGTAAATTTGTCCACTGCCACGAACAAATGTGTCATGCCACCTCTGGCTGTCTTGAATGGTCCGACCATATCCAGTCCCCATACTGCAAATGGCCACGTGATCGGGATGGTCTTGAGTGCTGAGGCTGGTAGGTGGCTCTTGGATTTGAATCTTTGACACCCGTTGCAATGCTTGACTAGCTCTTCTGCCGCTGCTTTCGCAGTCGGCTAGTAGAAACCATGGCGGAAAGCGTTGGCAACTATTGTTGTAGCTGATGCGTGATGACCACATTCTCCTTGGTGGATGTCCTGCAGCAGTTCCATCCCCTTGTCCTCTTCAACGCAGCGCTGGGGAACTCCAGTCGCACTGCGATGCACTAACTCATTATTGATGATGGTGTATGCTCCAGATCGACGCTGAATTTGCCGGGCTTCCACTTCATCTTGGGGGAGTGTTCCGTCACCCAAAAAAATTCTGATTGGTTCTGCCCACGAAGGTGCAACGACAATTACCATTATAGAAACTACCTCTGGCTCTGGTTGTTCGGCTTCTGCTACTGGGATCTCGGACGACGAGGATCCGATTGCATCTTGCCTGACCTCCTCAGTCCTCGAGCCGACGACAGCAGCCCCTGGTTCGCAATCAGCTGCCCCTGGTGCGACCGAATGCTCCGCCAACTTTTGCTTCTTGGCTGATCTTTGTGCTTCTAGCTCTGCCATCTTCAGGTCGGCCAGAATAAAGATGGACTCTGTTTCTAGGGAAGGCTTGATAGATGTCTTCTAAATGTTTTCTAAAGAAACGCCTGCTGGAATTTCCTTTCTGGTGGATCCGAATTTTGATAATGCATCTGCTGCTTCATTTTCAGCTCGGGGAACGTGATGGAATTCGCACCCTTCAAAGAAATCAGAGAGTTGCTGCACAAGGAATCTGTAGCTTGCCATGTTTGCATCTTTTGCATCCCAAGTGCCAGTGCATTGTTGCACCACCAGATCTGAATCTCCATAACACAAAATCCATTGAATGCCGATCTCTTTGGCCAATCGGATACCATGGACCAGTGCTTCGTACTCGGCCACGTCGTTCGATGCTGCAAAATGCATTTGCAACACATATATGATCTTTTCACCCTTTGGGGAAGGAGAACAACGCCAGCCCCTAGTCCGGTCATCATCTTGGAACCATCAAAGTGCATTTGCGAGAACTGGGAATCCGGACAGGGGGGCTCATATTGGGTTTCCGCCCAATCAACAAGGAAATCTAACAAGGCTTCGGACTTGATTGAAGTGCGCGGCTCATACTTGATACCATGATTTGCAATCTCAATGGCCCATTTTGCTACCCTGCCAGATGCATCCCGATTGCCTATGATTTCTGCCAGCGGTGCCGAGCTGACAACTGTGATTGGATGCGCTTGGTAATATGGCTTCAGTCTCTTTGCTGCCATGTATACACCATATCACATCTTTTGGTAGTGGGGGTAGTTTTTCTTGGAGGTCGAGAGCACTTCACTGACATAATACACTGGCCTCTGAACTAGCTGTGCCCTGTCCTTTTCAGGATGTTCGACCACCATGACAATGCTGATCACCCGAGCGGTGGCTACGATGTATAACATCATTGGCTCCTTCTTAATCGGAGCTGCTAGCACTGGAGCAGTGGATAGCATGCGCTTGAGCTCTTTAAATGCTTCATATGATTTTGGAGTCCATGTGAACTTATCCGTCTTCTTCATAAGTTGGTATAGGGGAATTGCCTTCTCTCCCAGCCGACTGAGGAATCGGCTGAGCGATGCCAAGCATCCGGTGAACTTCTGGACATCTTTGAGATTTCTGGGATTGTTCATCGGGCTGGCACGCCGAATACACACTTCTCTGGATTGAGCTTGATCTTGTAAGCGCGCAAATTTGTGAATGTTTCTCGGAGATCGTCCAGTAAGGTTGACCCTTGCACCGAATTGACCACAAGGTCATCTACATATAAATGAATGTTCCGACCTAGCTGAGATCGGACGCATCGCTGCATAGTACGCTGATAAGACGCGCCGCCATTTTTCAGGCCAAAGTACATCTTCTACAACAAGTTTGATATGGTGATAGCTAGTTGTGGATTCCAGAATACATAAGAGCTGCCAGCCAGCTGTAGAATCAATCACTTTAGCAATACAGGGCAACGCAAAAGGATCCTTGGGTATGCCTTATTCAGGCAAGTGTAATCTATACACATGCGCCAAGTTCCATTCTTCTTCGGAACCAGAACTGGATTTGCTAACCAGTCCGGATAGAACACTTCCATGATAAATCCTGCTGCGAGAAACTTGGCGATCTCGTCACCAAGTGCTCTTCTCTTGTCCTCTGAAACGCGCCGAAGTGGTTGCTTGATCGGCTTGGATCCAGGTCGGATGTGAAGCTTGTTCTCGACAAGTTCCCTCGGTACTCCAGGCATGTCCTGTGGAGACCATGCAAAGATGTCCCGGTGCTCACGGAGGAACTCGACGAGCTCGCCTTCGTATTTTCTGCTGAGTCCGGCCCCAATGATTATGCACTTGCTTGGGCCGGAGGGGTCTAGAGAAATCCTCTTGCTGTCCTTGGCTGCTTGGAATGCAGTCTCATCATCCGACCTCTTTGTCTTCGTGCTCGGCAAGGGTGCCTTCATCTGAGCTTGAGCCATTGCTACGACCTTGTCGAGCTGGCGACTTTCTGCATCAATGACCAGGGAATCAGTAGCTTGGAGCCGGCGGATGAACACTCTAGGGACTTCTTGTAGTCGCCGCACACCATGATGGGACCATTCGGCCTAGAAGCTTCATCTTTAGGTAGGGCTGGAACACATTGAGCATGAACTTGGAGATTGCAGGGGCTCCGAGTAGAAGATGGTGCGGGCTTCTCAGGTCGGCCACCTCGAACCAGATCGGCTCGCGGCGGAAATTTTCCTCTGAATCAAACACTACCTCCAGCCGAATGCGGCCCAAAGGATTACATGAAAGGCCGGGCACAATACCATGAAAGATGGTCCGACTGGGCTGCAACTCTCTCTCACTGATGCCGAGCTTGATCATTGTATCACGATACAAATGTGGATGGCGCTGCCTCCATCAATGAGAGTTCTGGTGAACTTGCATGAATATTTGGGCATTGCCACAATTGCATCTACCACAAGTGCATAACGGCCTGGGTTCGGCTTCAAGCTTGGGTGGTCCTCTTGGCCCCATGAAATGACACTGTCCGACCAGCTCATGAACTGGGGGACTGCTGGCATAGTGGCATTGACTGCCTGCTCTCGGGCTCTCCGACTTCCCTTGTCGTCTGATTCACTGGTGAAGATCATGTATGCAACATCTTGGCGCAGGAACTACTGGCGCGCATTCGGTGGTGGTGGACCTGAGGGTGGGGGTGTGGGTGGTGGGAGGTTTCCTGGTCCTCCTTCCGACAGACGTTTTACCCAGTGCCGAGTGGTGTGGGATGCGGGCTTGCTGAATCCACTATGCATCTTGCATGGCTGGTTCATCATGTCCTCGAAGGTGTATGGGGGCCGGATCGGGCCCTGTGGTCTTTCTGCAGGTTTCTGACTCCGACTGCCTCCCGCGGCCCCTTGTTCATCTTGCTGATGGACTGCTGCCACCTGTCGATTGCCGTATTGAGCATGCGGCTGATCATCCTTCCTCTTGTTGAAGCCTCTGTTGTTGTTGTTGTTGTTGTTGTTGTTTTTGAAGTTGGGGTTGTTGTTGTTGCTGTTGTTGAAGTTGTTGTTGCGCTGGATCTCGCGCCTTTCGCGCCGATTGGGACCATTCGGCGCTCCTTCTTCTGCTGACTGCTGCTGTCCGGAGGACTGCCCCTGGATGAAGCAGCTGGGACTCAATTGGATCGGGCGCATTGCAGCATCAAATGCGGCGAATGAATTGGCTATTCTCATCAGATCGGCCAAAGATGTGATCTCCTTGCGCAGGAGCTTATGCTTCAAAAATGACCCATCCAAGCAGCCGTTAATGAACTACTGGATGGCTTGGATCTCATGAACTCCCTCGCAAGTGTTACTGAGTTGATCCACCGCTGAAGGTAATCGTGAAGGGGCTCGTCCTTTCCTTGTACACATAACGCCAGGTGTCGTGGCAGACCTGGGTGCTCATACGTGCCGGTGAAGTTGCGAACAAATGCATCATCAAAATATTTCCAATGATTTATGCTATTGTTGGGAAAACTATTCAACCAGGACCGAGCTGAACCTTGGAGCATGAGTGGTGCATAGCGAACTGCCACACGCCGACTGCCTCCTGTGATGCCGACTGCGGTCATATAATCGACCAGCCAATCCTCTTGCTTGACTGATCCATTGTACTTGGGGGTGTCCCTGGGCACTGTGAAGCCTTTGGGGAACTACTCTTGCCAAATGCGTGGCCCGAAACATGCTGGACCCGCTGGTGCATCGTCTTTTGGCTGCTTATCTTGTTGCAGCTGCTCAATACGGTGCCTTGCATCATTGTCCTCGATTGCTCGGGGACCTAGGCACTGACTCATCACCGGACAAACTGATGCCGCCGATTGCTCTTGATGCCTGCTGTTGACTCTTGGCTCATCTCTGTGACTGCCTCCTGCAGCCCCTTGATTCCTCCGACTGCGGTGCAAACTAGAGTGCGGCGAAGATGCATGGCTCTGCTGCCAAGGTGGCGCATTCGGGTGGTTTGCACCCGCAGTTTCCCAAGCTGATCTTGACTCCACTGGCCCTTGTTGCTCGGTGGCCGCCCACTGCTGCTGTTATGAGGTCGCGCATTCGGCGCGTCCTTTCTAACAGCTCTTCCCCTTCCAAGTGCTCCAGCTCATTGGCGATCTGCTCGGCAGCTCTCATGTTCTTCACAGGAGAGCTGCACGCGATCTGTGGAGCGATGAAGGTGGATGCTACTGGTTTCTGGGCTCCTGCCAGCTCTCTGCTGACCTCCCGGTCAGCATTATAGAGCTCATATATCACTAGGGGTGGGATAACACGTTGTTTGAGGCCATGCGCGACATTGTACTCCCGAACCGTTGCTTCCAGACGATGTTTTTCAACGTCCATCCGATCTGACTGCTCCTTCAGAGCTTGGCGAGCCTTCTCCATCTCGGCGTGAGCCATGGATGGATCAGCGTTCAGGTCCACGGGAGTGCGCAACACTTCCGGTGGGTTGCTTGAGCCTGCTGGTGCGGTGGCTGCCTCCCTACCAACTCGGGTCGCTGAAGTTGAACTATGGTGACTCGATGTTCCCGCCATCATAACCTCCGCACGGATGTGCGAAGTCGTGCTCTATGTTCCCACAATGCTCGCCCCACACGGAAGCGGATCTGTGAGCTCAGAAAAAACCCGTACCTCCCTGGGATATATCTCAGGAAGAGCTACCACGAAAATGCGATGACCGCCGAAAGGAATAATGACGTCGTGCGACAGAGGCATTCCTGCCCCAAACCGCGAGGCGTTGTTGATGACGTAGTCCCACGGTCCGCTCCTGAGAACCAGGACGGACGCAAAGTGCACACGCGACGCAGATGATGGTCCTGTCCGGATCAGAACTCCAGTCGATGCCTCGGCCTGCCCCATGGTGGGCTCCAACTGTTGTCGTTTAGTAACGGCAGATGCCATGGGGATGGCTAAAGAGCGGGACAAACCGAGTTTGGTGTCGATGGTGCCGGAATCGAGAATGGGAACGAACACAGTGAGACACCGTGATGTACACAGGTTCAGGGCTCTCCATAGAGATAACACCCCTAGTCCTGTAGAGCTAGCTATAAGAAATAACTCTGGCTACAATGAATGCTCCTTGAGCTATTTGAGAGGAAGGAGAAGAGGGCTCTAGGCACAACTCTCTCCTTGCTCTCTCTCTGGTGGGTGAAATGCAATAAGTGCTCCATCGTCCATCACGCAGGAGGGGTACCCGGGGCTCTTATAGGCCAAGCCCGGGGTACAAAGGTACATGTACAATGGGGAGGACCCAGCTGCCAGCCTCATACTAGAGCTGGGGCCCTCATGACATGGGCTCCCAGATGACCCGGAGTAGACTTGCGGCTCTCCATGCCGTCGTCTCGTAGGTCTTGCATAGTGAATAGTGCCCCAACATACTGAACAGTGGTCCTTAGTACTGAACAGTGGAGCTGGGGCTCGGTCTTGTCGGCCTGTCCGCGTGATCAGCACTGGAGGGGGCATCAGGCCCCTGACAGCCCAGATCTCCTAGGATTGTGCATTGATGAGCTTGTACCAGGTGTACGACTTGGGGTTTAGCTCAGATGCTGCTGTGCCCTCTCCGGACGAATGAGACTAGGTGAGGCCAATTGCACTCTCTTGGAGCAATCGGCCTCCGACCTAATCAGTTCGGCTCACTGCTTGCTTGGTCTTGATTAGCTCGGACTTGATCAGATCGGCGATCATTAGATCGGTGATCTTCGCCTTGATGTAATGTTTCTCCTCGGTGACCCTGCCCGGGGGTCATTCCCACGCCAGCTAGCAGAAGACTGGGAAGCGACCTACTAGAGAGCAATAATGGTCATAATCATGCAGAGTGACAAAGCAATATTGAATCGGGCATGCGAGTGATATAACTATTCTGAAATAAAAAGATCATCAAGGCATGATAGACTTTTTAGTCATAAACATGTGTGAACATGTGCCAAATCAATCCAAGAATTCTACGAAGGGAAATACCACTTCAATATGCCAAACCATGAACAATGCAATGCATGCAAATCATTTCAACAACACATTATGCACTCTAGCTATTTGAGACCAGCTACAAAGAAAGCATGAACCACTAGGAAAGCATTGTAAACATAGCACTATGTCGCTACAAGATGGTCTCTAGATCATAAGTACAGGCATATGTACAAAAGTAGAAACAAGAAGAGTTCATACCGGTTTTCCTTGTTGCTTCCCTTCCATCGATCTTCGTCATTACTTCCTTGTCACTTGCACGATCGAACGTGGGAAATATAATCAAATGCCATCACGGACTTGAGATGAACTCTGAAAACAAAGCAAACTAAAGAGAGAAAGGAAAATCTTTTTGGGTTTTGAAAGGTTAAACAAAAGCAAAAGAAAAGGGGAAATCTTTTTGTTGTTTTTGAAAATTAAAAGGACAAAGAAGAACGGGCAAAAACTTCAAAAAGATCAAAGCGAACAAAATAAAAAACATAATACAATGGAAAGGGAGAAGGGCACGTACTCCCCCAAGCTTAGGCTTTTGGCCTAAGCTAGTAACATCTATTGCGGTCCCCAGGAGCCTCCTGCTCCGGGGTTGTACAGGTGAGTCAAGGGGTCATACGAGGCTCCAGGGTTGCAACAGGTACTGCGGTCCTCGGATCCTCCCATGAAGAAGGCTCCACGCCCCAAATAGAAGAAGACCCTTCACCCCACGGGGTGACAGTCTCCCCTTGGAAAGGTGGGAACTCACCATGCTCCTCGTCGTCGGCCACAACCCCCTCCATGGGGTTATGAACCTGATGCTGGACTCGTGTCTTCCAACAACTCTAGGGGCACATGATCTTCATTATAGCTCACCCTAGAAGCTGGGGATGAAGATGTAGCTCTTGTAACTCGATCGGTGCGCTCGGTCTTCTTCTTCCCAAGCCACCCCTTTGCTTTTCCTAGCAAACTCATTTCTGTTTTTTTTGACAATTTACAAAAACAAGGATTTAAGCAAAGTGAGTTGAGGCAAACTACTGCACTCACTTACCTAAGGCATAAACTTGCATCAAAACTTGGAAAATAAATTTCTACACATGCATGCAAGCTCATATGAACATCACTAAGAACTACTAAATACTGACAAATGAAGACACCAATCGAAAATCTAATTGGAGGGGTGGAGGAGTCACATACCAGGGATTATTTTCTCAGAATCTCAGCTCAAATGATGGGTTGTAGAGAGAGCTCGAAAATCGCCTCCAAGAACAGCAAGAACGCAAGTCTAGGTGCAGAACTCGTGTTTTTGGGGAGAAAGAGAGTGAGAGAGAGGAAGAATACGTATCTGGCTGGTTGCCCTGTGGGCCTCAGGCCCCCTGTGGGCGCGACCAGGGAGCAGGCCGCGCCAGCTGGCCGCCTGGGCCACTGGTGCCCCCACTGGTCAGCCCCAGGTGCCCCTGGGTCACTTTTTACATGGAAACTTTGATTTTTATTTTTATGGAATTTTTCTGACAACTTCACTGTTGAAATTTTTTCGAGGTTCAAAAAGCTGCGAAACTTTCTAAAATCTTGAAGCAGTGGTTCAAAATGTGAAGCTTAAAAAATTTATAAACTTGGTACAACAAAGAGAAAAAAAGCTAAAGCAAATGAAAACATAACGAGCTCCACTTTTTTACTATATAAAACATGCTAGCTAGCAAGGTTGATCAAGTCTTACTAGCAAACCGGCGATATATAGATCAGAAAGTCTCACCTCTTATAAAGTGATCATTGTACCTTTACCTTAATGGACATTGTCCCCACCATAATGGTTTTGTATTTGTGGTGCACGCGTAGAGGAAATCGCATTCTCCAATCTTCATGGTCTCGATATTCTCTATAGAGTTAAGGCCATGCCTTTTGTCGATCTTCTTCGGAAAATACACTGTGTGTTCTTTATCATCCACGTTGAAGGTAACCTTTCCTTTATTGCAATCTATAATAGCACCTGCGGTGTTAAGAAAATTTCTACCAAGTATAATGGACATGCTCCCATCCTCGGGCATGTCAAGCACAACAAAATCGGTAATTATTAAGCAATTGGCAACTTTAACAGGAGCATCCTCACAAATACCAATCGGGATGGCTGTTGACTTGTCAGCCATCTGGAGAGAGATATCTGTAGGGATTAGTTTATCTAAACATAGCCTCTTATAAAGAGAAAAGGCATGACGCTCACTCCTGCTCCAAGATCACATAAAGCAGTTTTTACAAAATTATTCTTTATGGAGCAAGGAATGGTGGGTATACCTGGATCACCAAGCTTCTCAGGAATCTTGCCACTGAAAGAGTAGTTGGCAATCATAGTAGATATTGCCTCATTAGGGATTTTTATTTTATTAGTAACAATATCTTTCATATATTTTGAATAAGGAGGTAACTTGATAGCATCAGTCAAAGGAATTTGAAGAAAAAGAAGTTTTATCCATTCACAAAATTTATTATAGTGCTCTTCTTCTTTGGTTTTGAGAGACTTACCTAGAAAGGGCATGGGCTTCTGTACCTATGGTTCTCTTTCCTTCCCATGTCTTCTTGCGATGAAGTCTTCTCTCGTATATTTCTTGCGTTTATCGGGTGCTTCTTCTTCTCGAACCTCGGGAGGATCATTCTTCTCCTTATCTTTTTCCGGCTCAGCACCGTCTTCACTCTCAGCATCGGAGGTGGATATGCTATTTGGATCAACATCAGGCTCTCCTTCAACTATGGGATCATTTGAATTGTCAGCTTCCTTGTGTTTCTTCTTCTTCTTTTCTTCATTTTCAGAGAGGTAACCAATTCTTCTTCCTGCATTTGAGAATCTTGCTAGATCCTCTTTGGATGCCCCTCTGGATAGAGAGGGTCTTGGGTGTGTGTTCCACCCCGAGTCTTTATACCATAGGCCTGTAAATTATCTTGTTTTGCATTGTTAGCAAGAAAATCGTTTTGCACATCAGAAATTTGTTCAAGTTAAGTTTGAACCATATGAAAATGCTTAACAAGACATTTAACATCACTAACTGTTCTACCTAGAACATCAAGCAAACTCTTAATAGCAAGAGTATTATCATGCAACTGACTTTGTATCCTCATATTAAAGTGATTTTTCTTCATAATAAAATTCTCAAGATCATCTAAACATTGATCGGGAAGTTTACCTTTAGGGATGTCACTTGCATTGAAACCTAAAAGAGAGTGTACCTCTACCAAGGGAGGATGAGTAGTAAGCTCACACAACTTCTCAATAGGAGGTAGATTCTTCACGTCTTTAGCTTTAATTCCTTTTTCTTTTATAGACTTCTTTTCTTCTTTCATGTCTTCGGGGCTTAGAACAAGAATGCCCCTCTTCTTTGGTGTTGGAGGTGGTTCAGGGACGGACCAATCTTCGTGGTTCTTCCAAATCTTGCCCATTAGTTCTTCAGCATCGTCCGATGTTCTTTCCCTGAAAACACAACCAACACAACTATGCAAATAGGATCTAGATTCATCGGTTAGACCAACATAAAATATATCAAGTAATTCATTCTTAGGGACTCCATGTCCCGGTCTAGCCTTAATTAAACTGCAATACCTCCCCCAAGATTTAGGGAGGTGCTCATCCTGCAACTGTTTAAAGTTATAAATTCTTTGTAAAGCAGCATGTTGCATATGAGCAGGAAAATACTTATCAACAAAAGATTGAGCTAAGTCCTGAGGAATCTTAATGGAACCATAGGGTAGTGCATCATACCATGCTTTAGCGTCTTCCTTCAAAGAGAAAGGAAAAATCTTAGCCACATAAAATTTTCGTATCCTCTAATCAGTAGTAAACAAGCCACCTAACTCAGTGAGTTTGGTCAGGTGGGCTATAGCATCATCATTTTCTCTGCCATAAAAGGGGTCAGCTTCAGCTGTAGATATAAGTGAAAGATCAACAGAAAAATTATAATCAGGATCAGTGATGCATATAGGAGATGTAGCAAATTTAGTATCAGGAGTAATCTTGTTCTTCATGGAGTGCTTTTCAAGCAGATTCCTAACAACACCAGGGTCAGAGTCGGCACACTCTATAAGTTCCCTGCATAAATCATCATCAAGAATAAATAAATCATCCTCAAGGAGTCTCTCCTTGAGTTTACCCAAGTCTGGGTAACCAAAGGCTTTGCAAGTAGGAAAATAGGTAGCAGGAGTTTAGCCCTTGGATTGTGGTGCAACCTTAGCCATTTGAGTTTCAAGATAGAGACCAAGAAAACCAATTTCCTCAAAATTAGTAGAAGCATCATCAAAAGTATGGGACATAGTAACAGACTCAGTGGAAGTGGCATTTGGTGGTGGTGGTGAAGCAAACTTACTTATAACTGAAGGTGAACCAAGTGTAGCACTAGTGCTCAGAACAATACCTTTTCTTGTAGTGGATGGTAAGATCGGAACCTTGGGGTCTCCTTTCTTACCCATAGCGGATAAAGTGCACCAGGAAAATTACTTCAACTAGAATTGTAAATAAAGCTATGCTCCCCGAAAACGGCACCAGAAAACAGTACCTGATGACCCTCATGCTATAGGGGATCGAGATAGTCTTCGCGAGTAAGATAACCCAATTTATTGATTCGACACAAGGGGAGCCAAAGAATATTTATAAGCTTTGAAAGTTGAGTTGTCAATTCAACCGCACCTGAAATATACTTGCTTGAAACAAAATATTAATAGCAATGGTGATATGATAGTGATAGTGGCAACGACGAAAGTAAAACAAAAAAAATCAAACTACTAGTAACCAGCAGGATTCAAACACTGTAGGCTAGGGAGATGGATGGTTGGGCACTGCTTGGATGAGAGTGAACATGCAATATATTTTAACACGGGGCAAGGCACACAGAAAAGCAAAGATCATCTAGGCAAATATCAAACATTAGGCATGTATCCCATAGGTAGTTGTGCGTGCTTGCAATAATAACTTGCACAACATCTTTTTTCCTACCATCCCGCTATGAATGGGGCCAAAAGGAACTTATGGATATTAAGGTGCTCCTGTCAAAGAGCACCAGAACAAAGCATTAACACTCAAGGGATACATGAAATACTCAAATTATAGTCCATCCCCTTTGGTTTCCCAAGGTATCACCTTTGGGATCGCCGGTTCCGTACCATAATAGGTGCATACAACTCATATATAGGATCAAAAACATAAATAAACTCATGAAAACACAAGTGGTTCAGATCTTAAAACATGGCACTCGGCCCCAAAGTGACAAGCATTAAGAGCAATAAGTTGTAGCAAAGATGATAAACACCAAAGTAGATGATAGGAAACATGCCCCTAACAATTTGACGAACTATTACATGATCTAACTCATCCAATCCCTACCACCCCCTTTTTCCTACAACACGGAATTACTCACACCTGAGAGGAGGAGTCATGGAGGGAGGATGGATTGGCGATGGTGATGACGATGGCGATGATCTATCCTCACCGGAGGCCAAAATAACCTCCAGATTAGCCCTCCCGAAGAAGAACAGAGGGTGGCGGCGGCTCCGTGAGGAAACTGGGAAAACGACTTCTGTTCCGGGGTTTCCTCGCCACGGGAATAAATAGTGGCTTCGGTAGGGCACCGGAGGGGGGAGGACCCACCCAGGAGGCCTCCGGCTATGGCCAGGAGTGGGGCCGTGCCAGCAAGGCGCCTAGGGCCCCCTGGCTGCCCTCTGGCCCCACTTCTGGCACAATGGCCCTTCGGGTGCGTGGATTTTCTGTGATTTTTCCAGGAATTTTCTGAGACACGTAAAAATCCATTTTCCTGCACATTAGAAAACCATACAGGCAGCTCTGTTGAAAACAACGTCAGTCCGGGTTAGTTTAGTCCAAATCATTCAAGAGGTCAAAACAATAGAAAAAGTGTTTGAAAAAGTAGATACATTTGAGATGTATCAAGTGTTAATGCTTTGTTCCCGTGCTCTATGGCAGGAGCACCTTAATCTCCATAAGTTCCTTTTGCCCCCGTTTGTAGCGGAATGGTAGGAAAAAAGATGTTGTGCAAGTTCTTATAGCAAGCACGTACAACTACATATGGAACACATTCCTATGTTTGATTCTTAGACTAGGATGCTCTAGTTTGTTCTGTGGCTAGAGTTAGTGCAATTTTTTCAATTGCCCAACTGTAATTTGTTCACCCAAAACTTGTTCTTTTGCTTGGAGAGTTACCACTAGTGAAACCACCCCCGGTCCATCTTTCATCTTCATTGCCTTTGTTGTTACTATTGCTCTCATTACTGCTGCTACTACTTTGTTACTACTTTTTGGTGTTGGTGATTGGGGAAGTCTTATAGATTACACCCGTCAACACACCGTTGCTAAATATCTTGTCTAGTGCTTTTTCAGGTGTGGTTGAATTGACAACTCAACTGCTAAGGCTTATAAGTATTCTTTGGCTCCCCTTGTGTCGAGTCAATAAATTGGGTTATACCTACCCGCGAAGACTGTTGCGATCCCCTACACTTGTGGGTTATCAAGACTATTTTCTGGCGCCGTTGCCGGGGAGCATAGCTTTACTTATAAGTTCACTTGATAAGTACACTTTTGCTTATTAATCTGTTTTCTTACAATGGTTAAATTCTTTGAAACTAGATCTTATTGTCAAGGTGGATTCACTGAGGATCAACAAAAATATTATAAGGAATACCGCATGTCTGAAAAAGGGATATTTATATGGAAAATAATGAATCAACTTGATAGTTATGCTAGAAACTTATGCTCTGATTATGATAAATCTTTTTGCTGTGACGAATCTTGTTGCTACTTGATGTTTAAACACCTTCCTTTCCAATGTTTGTGTAATGATAATGAAACCTTGGTATCTTATACTAAGGGGCATTATGATTTCTTTGATGTAGCACAAATATAAGAATTTGTTGTCTTTATGGATGCCTATGAAATTTCTTCCTTTGTTGAGGATATTGAAGATGCCCCTTACAAATCTGAGAGTCTTGCTATACTTAAATATTGCTTTGAGAATTTAAAGGATAATTCTTATATTATCGACTATCTCAAAAGGTTCTCTCCACAAGAGGAAGAGACTAATGCTTTGCAGGACTCTATGGAAGAAGAAATTTCTAAAACTGAATGCTCCTTGGATGAAAAAGAGGAGGAGAGTGACGAACAAAGGGAGGAAGAATGGAGTAGCTATCCATCTCTGCCTACTAATGAGAGTAACTCTTTGACTTTTACTTTATATGATTTCCCTCCATGCTTACCGAAGGAGGATGAATGCTATATTGATTGCTATGATCCTATGGATTCTTTCGAAATATCCCTTTTTGATGAAATTGATGCCTGTGGCCATGATGCCCTATGAATGAGACTTGCAAGGATGGTTTTGCTACTGTTATTTATGACAGCCCTTGCTACATTGATAAGTCTTATGATGACCCTCTATTTTTGCCTACTATGGATGTTCTTAATGATGAGGAGTTTTTCTTAGAAAGTTTATATGATTATGTGATAGTAGATCATGAAAAACATGCTTTATGTGATGGTTATATTGTTGAGTTTATTCATGATGCTACTGAAAATTATTATGAGAGAGGAAAATTTGGTTGTAGAAATTTTCATGTTAGGAAAACACCTCTCTCCATGTTGAAAATCTTGAAGGTGCTCTTGTTTTATCTTCCTATGCTCTACACTTTGTGCTTCATTGATTTATTTGCTTAAAAGATGCCTATGCATAGGAAGAATGTTTCACTTAAATGTGGTTTATCTTTTCTCCTTTGATGCTCTCTTTTGTGCTTCAAATTTTATTCTTTTGTGAGCATCATTACACCCATGCCTAGCTAATGGCTTTAAAGAAGCGCTTTTGGGAGGCAACCCAAAACGGATTAGGTTTATTTTTCTTTTGTTGTGTCTTGGAAGTTTTTACTACTGTAGCAACACCATTGTATCTTTACTTTCAAGTTTTGTGCCAAGTTTTAGCCTCTTATGATAAGGGAAGCAAAAGTTGTGTCATGTTGTCCAGAAACAGATTCTGTCTGCTTGACAGAAAAAATCACCAAAAATCACCAGTTCATCTTTTTGAGATGAATTGTTTACACAACATGATCTATACAATTGTTAACCTTTCATATGTTTTGAGTTTTCTTATTTGAGCTACGGAAGTGCACCTGAAAATAAATCTTTACAATCTGTCTTGTTTGTCAGATTATCTATTAGTGTACTAACCGCTCTAATAAGCTTATGTGAAGTTTGTGTGATGGAAAACCAGAGGCAAAATCTCAAGCTTGGGGAAGCCCCGGCATCCCCAACAAGTATTCGAGGAGACTCAAGCATCTAAGCTTGGGGATGCCCCCGTGCATCCCCTTCTTCATCAAACAATTATCAGGTCATCTCTCTTAATACTATACTTTTGTTACTTCACATGATATGTGTTGTTCTTGGAGCGTATGTATATTTGATTTTTGTTTTGTGTTGTTTTGTTTTGTTTGCTGGTCATTACAATGTAGGATCCTAGCATGCTTGATTGGGAGAGATACACGCTCCACTTTATCATAGAACACTCTAGAGCTTCACTTATATCTGTTGAGTGTTAAATCCCTCTACTGCCTGTTTTGCTAGCGCTTGTGCTTCACTTAGATCTTGTTTGAGAGCAATTTAATTTCTTTTTTAGAAAGTTTAGAACTCTCGTGCTTCACTTATATTTATTTACATAGTCGTTTCTGTTGCAATGGTTTATATGTCTCATGGTATGTTTTATATGTGGTGTATAGGTAATCAAGATCACTAAGTCTAGCTTAGGATATCTCGCAATAGTGTTGAGGTATTTATTGAGTAATGATGGATGTTTATGCAATTGAGCTTGCGCCCATTAGTGATAGCTGTCGTATCTTGGCTAATTGTGCCTTATTTTCGAAAACTAAAAAAAAGTTGAGAACTCTAGCTACTAAAAGGATCACTAATCTTTGCGGGTTTGGAATATATAGAGTACCCCCATGTACCATGGGTCGAGGATGCGCAAGGATAACCAAACCCCCATACACTCCTCCTCGGGGTACTTGTCTCTTTGTGAATCTCCTGACTGGCCAGAGAGTTACCGATAATAACTGCATGAGTTCTTCGGACTAATGCGAGTATTTGATTGTTGGCACTTCCACCATCCATATTTTTCTAGCCTCTTCGGTACCATGCATTGCCCTTTCTCACCTTGAGAGTCAGTGCAAACTTCGCCGGTGCATCCAAACCCTTGGCACGATACGCTTTGTTATCATAAACCTCATTATATCTTCCTCAAAACAGCCACCATACCTACCTATCATGGAATTTCCATAGCCATTATGAGATATATTTACATGCAACATCCACCGTTCTTCATGTTCATATGACTTAACCTTCATTGTCATATTTCCTTGCATGATCTCATTGCCTGCATGTAGTTGGGATTTGCCCACTTCATATTTTTGATGCATGTTGTGCTTGATCATTGCACATACTGCTACACCGGCAGAGGCATTCATATAGAGTCATTACTTTTTATTCAGAGTTGTAAGTAAATAAAAGTGTGTTGATGTTCTTATAGAGTGTTTCCCCTATAGTGAGGAAAGGAATAAAAGATGCGAAAGTGGAAGAAATACAAAAAAAATATCCCAAAGAGGACGAAATAAAGAGAAAATAAAGAGCCATGGAGGCCACCCAAAAATAAAAAAATAAAATGAAAAATAAAAAAAAGAATAAAAAAGAGAGAGGGTGGAAGTCCAAGTATGTGATCAGAGGGGGGGGTGAATGATCACTTCAATATTTTCGACTGAAACTTTTGAAGTGAAGCATGAGTAGTGCGGAATAGCGAAGTAAAACTGGAAGCGAAACTAAATGCAGTGAATCAAAACCCATTGAAGCATAACTGTGAAGCAAATGCAATACTGAAGGTAAATGCTTGAAGTAAAACGAACTGGGACTCGGCGATGTTTGTTCGACCAGTGCACGCTCTGCAAAGCGCTACGTCTGGTTGGAGGGACTGGTGATTGAACACCTGAAGCAAATCTCTCTCCGTCCGTTGCTCCACTCCACCAAACTCCTTGAGCTTGGTCAGTTCTTCACTCGTGGTTCATTATTGAGGAAATCACCGAAACCTTTGACAAAATGGACTTCGAGGCGACAATTACTCTTCGCTCTCTGAAGAACAACACTCTAACCGTCTAGGAGAATTGCAGTTCTCCAAGATAAAAAGGCTAGCAAGCTTTCACCTAAGTCATCTCAAATCTACTCAGATCAATGGGACTTAGGCTTCAGTATTCTGGATTTTGGGTTTTGCTTCGGTGAAGTATTTGGGGTGCTCTCTTCAATCTCTCTCAGGAATATTCTTGGAGCAGCCACCCGCAAATGGAGGAGGGGGCAGCGTATTTATAGTTGGCGATCCCGAGGTGCGGAATGACCAAACTGACCCGAGGTGACAGCTTGACACGTGTCCACAACGGTCCGATTTGTCACTACTGCGCAACTTTACTTGAGGAACAAGTAAAGCTGACTCACGGACTTAGTTCTTCTTCAGTAGCCAAAGAACGAAGTCTTTGCTACCGAAACTTAACTCAGTGCACATGAGATTTTTTCGCTCAGGCTTCTCACTTGGGTTGGATTTGATCTGAGCAATTTCTCAATGACTTCGGTGTCCACAAACTAAATACCCTTCTTGATAGTACGGTTTGTCTATGACTCAAGGAACCGAAAAAGAACTACACAAAAACATCTAAGTCTTGCGCCGTCCTCTTCATTTCCTTCAATGAGTAGAGCTTCAGGACACCTTCATTTTTGGGGGTCAACCTTCGTGATTAAGCTTCGCTCCGAGGGTTATGCTTCGTTAACTTGAAGACCTTCCCTGAAGCTTTATCACTTAGCTTGTCCTTCAGGAACCTATGCAACTGTTTACACTAGAAAATATTGTTAGTTCCTCTACTGTCTTGTCCAACAATATCCAAAACACACGGGGGAAAAACTTTGCTCTTACAATCTCCCCCTTTTTGGACTATTGTTGACAAAACAGGCATCGAAAAAAAATATTGAAGTTTTTGTGAAGTGATGGGACAAACTCTAAGATATGAAGTTTTTGGCTCCCCCTGAATTCAAGCATCGAAGATTTATATAATCGAAGTTAATGCTTGAGATAATTTTCTTCGGTGGAGAGCAAAACAGATATCTTAGCGAATACAATTGCATTTGAAGATATATATCCAGGAATGTATGCAATTGCTTCCAATGACCTGTGACTTAGAAAATAATAACCACCTGCAAAATAGAAGATACGAAGCAATACTTGCAAGCAAAGGGGTTATTAAAACTTGAGTGTAGCACAGGAGTAGCATGACCGAAGTTAAACTTAAGTTACAACCCAATCGGAAGGAATGGAATGTTTGTTGTAACTTAACCAAATGAAGCAAAAGCGAAACCCTTTCCCCGATGCAAAACTAACTCATCGATGCCCTCATTCTCCCCCTTTTTGTCAATGATTGGACAAAAGGTTGAGAAAAGGTTCGAGAGATCTATTGCGCGGCATCAGCACCCTGAGAACCCGACGAAGCTGTGCTTGACGAAGACTCATCCGACGAAGACTGATCGCCTGAGGATTCTTCTTTGGAAGAAGACATAGGAAGAGCTTCGTGGCGTGTCTGGGTGATGAGGTTGATGTCGAGGTCGCTGTCGTCGAGGCCGTCGTCGTCCTTTGAAGTAATGGAGTCATTCTCGGAGACGGTATCAGGCCGGATGGGTTCAGGTTCGTTGACGAAGAATACTTCATCAATCTTGTGCAGGGGAGGGATCTTCGGATTCGGGCGGTCCACTGAGTCATCACGTGAAAAGTTTCGCTGGAGCTGCTCATATTCTTTGTAGATGCGATCTTTACGAAGGCCTTTGACAGAGTTGAACTTCCGGAGCCCCTTCCAGGAATGGCGTTTGAGAACACGCAAATACTGATTGTTGTTAAGTGCAATGTTGCCAACTCTATTGATCTCATCAGCAAGAAATTGAATTTGGCGCTGATTGGCTTCAATGTAGTTTTCAAGCATTTGCTGCGATAGAAGGTTAACTTCAAAATGATGCTAGTCTTTCTGGAACTTCTTGGATAAGTTTCGCTCATTGACTTCATGGCGTACACCAACATATGTGGCAAATGGATCATTGGGTTTCCTCAGCAATTCCAAAGAGTCACGCACTGGTGGGAGGAAAAGCTTCGGATGATGGCGAGCCACAAAGTCTTCGTTCCAACCATAGTTACATACAACTTGCAGCCAGGGAGCATAAGGTTTCAGTGTGAATGGTAGCTCTGCTGCATGAACCAAGTTCCGAATGAAGCAGTCTTCAAAATCAAAGAGAAGACGATGAGTGAGCTTCATAATAGCATGTCTTGTCTCTGGATAAATGTTTGATTCTTCCGAAGCAGTACTCAAAGGGATCAATGAGTTGGACAAGATGTAGAACCAAGTCCTTGAAATGAAGTTCAAATGCTTCGGGCGAATGTTTTCAGGAATGTAGCTTGCAGTGATTTCGGGGTCCAACAGAGTAGCAAACTCTTCGACTGACATATCAGGTTCTAAGTGAATCTTTTCTTGGACTCCAGAATGCCTTGGAATATTGACAATTTCCATGAATTCAGCAGTGGACATCATGAAGACTTTGCCTTGTATCATCCATTCCAGCGTCGATGACTTTGGTTCATTGGCATCACCAGAAACATAGAGAGTTGCATAGAATTGCTTGATAAGTTCAGAATTGAAGGGAGTGCTCAAAGCAAACAACCGAGTCAAATTATGATTCTCAATAGTTTCGGCGACGTTCTGAAAGAAAGTGGAAGTGGAAAGACTTCGCATGTCCAGAAACTTATGCCTAAACAGAACTCCTTGCTGACATAAGACTTTGGTGTAAAGGATTTGTTGTTCGGCAGTCCAAAAGCGAAAATCATCAGCGATGCGATCTAAGGCATATGGACTGACAGGAAAGAAACGATGGCGCTTTTGATGCTGTTCCAAGTTGAATTCCGGTCCATGCCTTGAAGAATAACCAGTACCCTTGAATATGGGAAAAGTTTCACGAGGGTAATTGGATTCAAGCTGTGTATCTTGGCAGGGGCGCGAACGCGCGCGAATCCTTTGCAGAGGAGCAATTGGGTTGGCTCTAGAAGGGCCAGCAGATTGAGCGACTATAAGCGCTTGCTCTTGCGATAGATTCAAAATCTAGACTTGTTCTTCTTTGTCATCATGTGCTTCGGTATGGGGCACATTTTCTTCGGAATCTTGAACTGTTCTGGCAGGGGAAAAGTCTCGGGATATATGAGTTCTAGAGTGGGTTGGTGATGGAGCATTAGCTTCACGGGGGGGTGATGGAGGTGGTACGGGAGCAACTGGTGGAGTGGGAATCCTTTGTGGTTCGGGTGTAGGAGCACGAATGGGTGTGGGAACACGGGGTGGTATGGGTGTGGGCGTTTGTGCAGGCGTTGGAGTTGGGGTAGGAGCTCTTTGTGGTGGAGTTTGTTTGGGGGTGGTTCTGGTTGGAGGAGGTGTAGGAGTCTTGGTGGGTGGAGCTGAAGGCTTTGGTGTGGGCTTGGATGGCTTTGGATTCGTTGTAGGAGCGGGAGCTGCTTCAGAAGTTTCCTGAGGCTGTTCATCACTGGTATCCATGTTTGCGGCTGACGCCAAAGTAACCTTGCGCTTCTTGGTGGTTCTCTTCTTGGGTGAAGGACCTGATGCCTTAGATGCAGCAGGCTTAGGAGATGGTGCCGGAGCAACAACACGTTCAGCTTCGGGCGAAGCCTTGCGTTTCCGTGAATCTCTTTCCATAATGGATGCATTATGGGTCTTCACCATATCATCTACAGCGGCCTTGATTTTGCCTTTGAAGATTTTGATATTGTCCTTGGTGGTATAATTGACTTCTGTCACTTGTTGAAGCAACTTCAGGGTGTGCTGTTTGAATTCTTCATCAGGTTCTGATTCAGCTCGCTTCTAATAGTTGTGAATCTTTTTGTTTTCAGCCCTATCTCTTGAATGCAGATCCTTCAGCTGACTGATCATTGTGGTGATCATTACTTCGATAGATCTGGAGATGTAAACTTCTCCAAGATCAACAGCATCAGGATATTCAGCTGCACACTTCTCCCAAAGGGCTTCAGTGATGCCCAACTGATCCCAGAGTTCGCCTTCACGAGGGTCAGGGAATTTATGGTCACTCTGACGATCAGCTTCAGCTTGAGCTTCAGGCAGAGATATGCCTTTCTGCTTCGATGGAATAGCTAAGGGAGTCATATCAACTATGGGCTTCTTCTGACTTGCCCTAGCAGCTTTCTCAGCTTTCTTTGTCCTGAGGCCATCTAATGTAGCCTTACGTTTAGCTTCATGCTCGGCCAGCTGTTTAGCTTCAGCGGCAGCTTTTTCTTCATTCTTTGCGGCTTCGGCGAGCTTGCGCCTCGTCTCAGCCTTCTCCGCAACCAATCTAGCGGAGTCCAACTCCTTTTGTTTTATGGAAGCTTCCACATCTGCCTGCTTCTTCTCAGCTGAGCTTCTGGCAAGAATGTTGCGCTCAAGTGCCTCTTCGAGGTCTTTCTGTCTCAATTCTTCTTCAGTGAGCTTGTGCTTCGCTGAAGGGTTTGTTGCAGCAGACTGCTTGGGCTTCGATGATGCTGAAGCCTTTGCAGGTTGTTTCTTGGCGGGGTCGTGCTTCTGCTTAGTCCGCCTCTCAGTGTTGAGGGCATCAGCCGGTGGCTTGGAGGCCAAGGGCTTCGCAACCACCAAGTTTGATAAATCAATGGTGGGGCGAACAGAAGACTTGTCCTTGGGGTCTTGAAACTTAAGCCCCTTAGCATCAGGTTTCTCTCCGGGCTTCTTCTTCAGAGGGATCTGAAGTCTTTGCTTCTTGGGGGGAGCAGGATCATCAGATTCATCATCTGCTTCGAATTCTGATTCGTTGTCAGCAGCATTTGATTCGTCCATAATAGAATCTTCCAGAGCAGCTTGCTCTAGCCTGACATGCTCTTCATCTTCTGTGGTAGCATGGGGTGGAGAAGCAGATTTCTTCTTCAGCTTCTTCTTCTTCTTCTTCGTGCTTGGCCCTTCATCATGGGCTTTAGCTTCAGCCAACTTGGCTGCCTTCTTCTCTTCTTTCAGTATCTTGATCTCAGCAGCAATCCTCAAACGTTCTTGCTCTTCTGGATAATCATCTGGTGTCTTAAGTGTGTTGGGGTGAGGAAGCTTCGGTGGAACTGGGTAGTATAGGTGGCGATTCTCTTTGGTGTACTGACTGCACATGGCCGAAGTATACTGATAGGGTGGACTGAAGGCAAACTGCATAGCCCACTTCCAGGTAGGGATGCTCTTGTACTTGTACCATCTAACAGCCCAGTACCGGCGAATGTTTTGCAAACGATTCTTGCGCTGATCCTTGGTTTCTCCAGGAGGCGTGTCATAACCCAGAGCAAGACGAATGGATTCGGGGATGCCTCTGGTGTTGTTGGTTTCCTTCGTTCTGCCTCCTTTCTTCTTCGGAGAAGATCGTTCTGCTTCGTTGATGTGGTCAAGATTGGGTGACTCATTTCCGAAGCCTAATTCAGCAGACATCCTGTGAAAAGCACAAAGGTAGCGAGGGAAAAAGGCGAGTATGGAATGAGCACCAGCAAGAGTTTCGAACCAAAAACAAAAGTTTTGACAAGAGATTCAGTGAAGAATTTGGGTAAAGATTCTGGTCTGTTCTGAGCTAGACTTAGCCTCACGCATGTTGAGCTGAAACCCTAACACAGAACAGATGGATTCTAACCCTAACTTCTAACCTGAATCGGGATGGAAACCTTTGGCTAGAAGAAACAGATTTCCCAACAGTGCAAAGATCCAACGGATCAAAGAAACCTAAGGAATTCATCCAAAAACAAACAGACTAAGAACTCGGATCCAATCGGGAAACAGAAGAACAAATTGGATAGAGATTGGATCGTGGCTCGGCGTACGCTAACTCGGTGGCGTCGAGCAGCTACGGCGGCGATGAGCGGAGAGGACGTGCTCGTCGACGGCGTGAAGTCCACGGCGGCGCTTTTCCGGCAGTGAAGCGGCGAGAACGGCGACGGGGACGAAGAGCTCGGCGGCGCTCGGGAGAGAGAGGGTTCCGGGGAGATGCGAATGAGGAGGTGGGATGGATTCGCTGGGGTGGGATGCCTTATATAGGCCGGTCTGACATGAGCTGTCAGATCAGATCGAACGGCCCCCAGCGTCTGTCTCTCCGGATTCTATGGCGAGGATTTCGTGGCGTATCGCGAGAAAATCTCAACGACCCGGATTTGACGGGATCTCAACGATCGAAGAAGAAGTCCTCGACTTGAGTAAAACTTCGATGAGAATTGGAAGCATTTGATTCGGAACTCAATGATGTTCGAAGCAAAATACTTTCCGTTTCAATTGTGCTCAACCATTTTGGACAGACAGAATAAGAAGGAAGAAGAATAGAAAGGGTAGGGTCCGAAACTGATCACCTCGAAGAAAAACGGAATGAAGCAAAAGGTGATAAGCATAAATGACTAAATTCAAGCGAAATAAAAACAAACTAAATGAAGCGAAAACAAACAACAAAATTAAATAGGTAAGTAACGAAGTAAGTGAATAAGTACAGAAATAAAAAGGTTCGGTCTTACAGTACATGTCGTGAGTCCAATATATTGAGCTCACACCTTAACGTACAGAACCTTTTCTCATCCAATGGTTTCGTGAATATGTCTGCCAGTTGATCTTCAGTTCTGACATGACTAATAACAATATCTTCACGCTGAACATGATCACGAAGAAAATGATGGCGAATGTCAATATGCTTCGTGCGAGAGTGCTGTACAGGATTGTGGGCAATTTTTATTGCACTCTCATTATCACATAGGAGTGGAATTTTCTTCACACGAATACCATAATCCTTCAGCGTTTGCTTCAGCCATAGAATCTGAGTACAACATGACCCAGCAGCAATGTATTCGGCTTCAGCAGTAGATATTGAAACACAGTTTTGCTTCTTTGAAGCCCAACACACAAGTGATCTTCCAAGGAAATGACTAGTCCCAGAAGTTGATTTCCTATCCACACGATCACCTGCCCAGCCTGAATCAGAATAGCCAATAAGATCAAACTGAGCTCCCTTGGGATACCACAACCCCAAGGTAGGTGTGTGAGCAAGATAACGAAGAATTCTCTTTACAGCAGTATGATGTGATTCTTTTGGATTTGCCTGAAAACGAGCGCAAATACATACTGAAAGCATAATGTCAGGTCTAGATGCACAAAGATATAAAAGAGATCCAATCATAGACCGATATTTCTTCTGGTCGAAGGCTTTGCCCTTCTCATCTGCATCTAAGAAGCCATTGGTAGGCATAGGCGTCTTAATGGTTTTGCATTCAGTAAGACCAAACTTCTTCAGGCAATCCTTCAGATATTTTTCTTGAGAAATAAATGTGCCATTCTTCTGCTGACGAATTTGAAGTCCAAGGAAAAACTTCAATTCACCCATCATAGACATCTCATATTTCTTCGACATCATTTTGGCAAATTCTTCGCTGATTTCAGTGTTAGTGCATCCAAAAATGATATCATCTACATATATTTGACATACAAACAAATCACCATTATAAGATCGAGTGAAAAGCGTTGGGTCAGTTGTTCCTGGTTTGAAGCCTTTCTTCAGAAGGAAATCCTTCAATGTGTCGTACCAAGCACGAGGTGCTTGCTTCAACCCATAGAGGGCCTTGTGTAACCTGTACACCATGTCGGGTTTCTTTGGGTCTTCAAAACCTGGAGGCTGCATAACATACACTTCTTCCTCGATTTCCCCGTTAAGAAAAGCACTTTTCACATCCATTTGATAAAGAAGAATACCATTGAAATTTGCAAAAGCAAGCATAACACGAATGGATTCGAGACGAGCAACTGGAGCATAAGTTTTGCCGAAATCAATACCTTCGATTTGGGTGTAACCTTGTGCTACCAGACGTGCTTTGTTCCTTACCACTATACCGTCTTCATCTTGCTTATTGCGAAAAATCCACTTAGTACCGATGATGTTGTGCTTCGTGGGATCAGGTCTATCAACTAAGGACCAGACTTTGTTTCGCTCGAACTGGTTAAGTTCTTCGAGCATGGCAGTTAACCAATCTGGATCCTTCATGGCTTCATCAAACTTTGAAGGTTCTAGCATGGAGACAAAAGAGAAGTTTCCATAGAAGTTAGCCAAACGAGTGCGAGAGCGAGTTGTGGGACGACCTGGTTGATGAATTTCTTCAAGGATCGAATCACCATCAACTCTTCTTCGAACTCGTGATAAGATTGAATCATTTGCTTCAGGCTCAGCCTCTGCTTCAGGATCTGCTTCAGCCTCAGGATCTGCATCACCTTCAGGATTTGCTTCACCGTTAGCTTCAACATTTCCTTCGTTCCCTTTCTCTTCTTCGTCCTGTTCATCATTAGCTTCAGGATGTTGATCTCCAGCGCCCCGGGCTATGTGTGGGAACATTGGACCATCATCATCCCTATTAGCTTGACGAGCATTGGCTTCAACAGGGCGAATCTCTCCAATAGCCATGGACCTGATCACTTCATCAAGAGGAGGTTCATCTAGATCATGAGGCAAATGCTCTTTTTGAGAGCCATTAGTTTCATCAAATCTCACATTCACAGTTTCCATAACTTTCCCAAAGTGAGATTTATAGACTCTGTAAGTATGAGAGTTTGAGCCATAACCTAAAAGAAAACCTTCATGCGCCTTAGGGGCAAACTTGGAGCTATGATTCATATCTCTAATAAAGCATGGAGCACCAAATACCCTAAGGTACGAAACATTTGGTTTGTTACCAGTGATAAGCTCATGTGAGGTTTTCTTCAGAAATTTGTGAAGGTAAACCTTGTTGATGATATGACAAGCTGTGTTAATTGCTTTGGCCCAGAACCTAATAGGAGTCTTGTATTCAGCAAGTATGGTTCTGGCCATCTCAATGAGAGTTCTATTCTTCCTTTCGACAACACCATTCTGTTGAGGTGTATAAGCAGCAGAGAACTCATGAGTAAAACCATGATCCTCAAGAAAATCTTCAATATGAGTATTCTTGAATTCAGTTCCATTATCACGTCGGATATGCTTCAGAGATAATTCATATTCTGTTTGAGCTCTCTTAGCGAATGACTTGAAGATTTCAACAACTTTTCTCTTGTCATCCAAAAAGAAAACCCAAGTATAGCGAGAGAAATCATCAACAATAACAAGACCATATTTGTTTCCTCCCAGCTTGCATAATTTTGAGGACCGAAAAGATCCATATGAAGCAATTCAAGAGGACGAGTGGTAGTCATGATAGTCTTCGCTGAATGATGTTTCTTCGAAATTTTACCAGCTTCACAAGCACTGCAGAGACGATCCTTATCGATTTTTACTTCGCTAAGGCCAATAACATGATTCTTCTTCACTAAGTTATGAAGATTTCTCATCCCTGCATGACCAAGTCTTCGCTGCCATAACCACCCAGATGAAGCTTTTGCCATTAAGCATGTGGATACAGCAGGGCCCGAAGAAAAATCAACAATGTATAAGTCTCCTTTTCGGTAACCCTCGAAGACAAACGCATAGTCATCCTGTGAAAAGACAACAAAACGCGAAGCAGAAAATAGAACAAGCATACCCATATCGCATAACTTCAAAATAGACATAAGATTATATCCAAGGGATTGAACTAGCATAACCTTGTCAATGTGCTTATCTTTCGATATGGCAACCTTACCCAAACCTAAAACTTTACCCTTATTGTTATCACCGAAGGTAATGTACTTCTGAGAAGAGTGAGATAGTTTTTCTTTGGTGAATAACTCCTTGTCTCCGGTCATATGATTTGTGCAACCACTATCCATGACCCATTCGGATCCACCGGAGACATAGCCCTGCAAAAGAATTAGTTCTTCTTAACCACCCACAAACGAGCATGTGACTGATAAGATGTTGAAGCACTGGTTGAAGAAATATTAAAGCGAACAGGAGTGTATTGCTTCGGTGTACCGTCAAGCACACCATAAATGTAAGTCCTCTGCGAATGGTTAGCATAAGAATGAGCATATGCAATCTTAGTATGATTATTATGAGGACGATAAGTATGACGACCAGTGCGATAGTATTGCTTCTGCGGAACATTTGATTTGGTCACCAGAGGATCATTTCTCGTTTCAAGAGAATAGAAATGATTCGGTGGTACCGAAGACTTTCCCTGCATGGTATGGTTAGCAGGCAGTTTTTCCACAAGTGCTTTCTGCACCCATATCTGCCTCTTATAGAAGCCATTCTTAGGAGGAGTACCAACATACTCAGCTGTAACCTTTCCCTATTCATCTTTGATGAACTTGTAGTCAGAATCAAGTGATTCGTCTACAATAGCTTTGTTCATCTTGCAATCAAAACCTGAAAGGTTAGCTATATCAATGGGATTCCCCTTTGCAAGGACCCAAACAGTCTTAGGATACTGCTCAGGTTCCCAATAGGTGCCATCAGGGTTTATCTTTCTTTCAAAACCAACACCTTCATTCCTGGGATTCCTGTGAAGGAGAGCCTTCCTCAGGATATCACAGAGATACTGGTGACCTTGCACACTTTTGACCATGCCTGTTTCAAATAAGTTTTTCAACCTGAGGAGTTCCTTGGTAACAGCAGGATTTTCCTCATCAGAGGCATTAGTATCATCAATAACAATAGGAGCTTTGCCTTTGGAATCAATTTTGCTTCGTTCCAAACAATCCAAACAAGGTGATTCAGATTTATGTTTTGCTTCAGAACCTTGTTGAGCCATGAGAGAGAGATTGACATTTTCCAACTCTTCATGAGCCTCTTTCAGTTTTTCGAGAGCCATTTTCCTCTGAAGAAATTCATAGGTGAGCTTCTCATAATCAACTGAAAGAAGATCATGCCGAGAGGATAATTCTTCAAACTTTTCTTTCAGAGCAGCATGCTCATTAGTCAAAGTTTGACCTTTTTCTATCTCATCGATCAACAAAGTTTCTGATTTCTTAATTGTTTTGCTTAGTGAATCAAGTTCATCTTGTTGGATTGAAGCAATTTTAGCAAGTTTAGCATAGCTTATCTTTGAACCACTGTCATATGAGGAACAATCAGAAGTATCATAGTTAGATTTTGATGAAGATACCTTCGCCTTGGCCATGAAGCAGTATGCAGGAGATTCATCTTCACTACTGTTGTTGGTGAAGAATGAGCTCGAAGCTTTTGTCGAAGCATCTGCTGAAGCAAATGCCAAACCAGTAACACCATCTGATTCGGACCCAGACCCAGACCTTGAGCCTGATTGAGCTTCGGACCTAGAGGCTTCGTATTCAGAGTTCATCTCCTTTCCCAGATAGGCCTTGGCTCGGTGAGAGCTGCTTCGACGAGACGAGTGAGTCTTCGATGAAGAACCCTCACGCTTCTTATGATACTTCTTCCTTTTGTCATCATCAGAATCTTTCTTCTTATCTCTTCTCGAACTGGAGTCATGTCTCTTGGATTCATAGCTTCTGGAAGATCTGTGGGACTTGGTTGAGGAGTCTCTGAGCGAATGCTTTGCTTTGTTTTCAGCTTCCCACAGAGGGCAATCAGCAATGTAGTGACCTGGCTTCTTGCACTTGTAGCAGCAGTTCTCCTTCGATGGAGAGCTTCTTGAGGATGAGCGGTGAGATGAGTGAGTTGAGCTTCTTGAAGAATAACTCTTCTTTGGTGAAGAAAAACATTTTCCTTGGAAGCGGTTGAAGCGTCTCATGATCAAAGCTAAATCTTTTCAAATGCTTGCAGGATCATCTGATTCGACACCTGAGGCAGAACTGGCTTCGGGTGAAGAATGATGCGAAGCTTTTGCTTTCAAGGCATGAGTTTTTCTTCGAGAGCCATTTATGTCACGTTTCTCATATTCTTCCATTTCAAAGGTATTGAGTCTCTCAAGAATATCAGCGGCAACAAGACATCTGAAATCAGTCCTTTCCTTGATCATCAGCACAATGTGATCAAACGAGTCATCCAATGAACGAAGCAAAGTTCTTACAACTGAGTGAGGAGTAATGTCATCAGCACCGAGGGAAATCAACTCATTAGCAAGAGCTATGAGTCTGCTGTAAATGGAGCTGACTTTTTCACCCTCGTTTCTCTTGAAGCGATAGAATTTGCTTCGGAGTGTGTCAATTCTGGCATCCTTCTGGGTAGAAACACCTTCACCAATCTTTTCAAGATAGTCCCAGACACCTTTGGCAGTTGGAATGTTCTTCACTTCATGATACTTTTCTGGTGTCAAGTGATTGGTGATGAAAACCCAAACTTCAGAATCAAGATCAATCAGTTTTGCTTCTTCAGGGGTGATGGTCTTCTCATCGGCAACAGTGACTCCATACAAGACAACTTGCTAGACAGTTGAATTGATAGCCATAATATTTCTTTTCATCTTGTCCTTCCAGTACGGGTAGTCCTTCCCATCGAAAACAGGAATAGGTTCGCTGGAGCGAATAGCTGCGAAAGACATACTTGAAGACACTCCAGGAGGTTAATCCAAAACACACAGAGTGTAGGGAGTGACTAGCTGTGATAGCAATTGAAAGTCCAAGTATGTGATCACTTCAAAATTTTCGACTGAAACTTTTGAAGTGAAGCATGAGTAGTGCGGAATAGCGAAGTAAAACTGGAAGCGAAACTAAATGCAGTGAATCAAAACCCATTGAAGCATAACTGTGAAGAAAATGAAATACTGAAGGGAAATGCTTGAAGTAAAACGAACTGGGACTCGGCGATGTTTGTTCGACCAGTTCACACTCTGCAAAGCGCAACGTCTGGTTGGAGGGACTGGTGATTGAACACCTGAAGCAAATCTCTCTCCGTCCGTTGCTCCACTGCACCAAACTCCTTGAGCTTAATCAGTTCTTCACTCGTGGTTGATTATTGAGGAAATCACCAAAACCTTTGACAAACTGGACTTCGAGGCGACAATTACTCTTCGCTCTCTGAAGAACAACACTCTAACCGTCTAGGAGAATTGCAGTTCTCCAAGATAAAAAGGCTAGCAAGCTTTCACCTAAGTCATCTCAAATCTACTCCGATCAATGGGACTTAGGCTTCAGTATTCTGGATTTTGGGTTTTGCTTCGGTGAAGTCTTTGGGGTGCTCTCTTCAATCTCTCTCAGGAATATTCTTGGAGCAGCCACCCGCAAATGGAGGAGGGGGCGGCGTATTTATAGTTGGCGATCCCGAGGTGCGAAATGACCAAACTGACCCAAGGTGACAGCTTGACACGTGTCCACAACGGTCCGATTTGTCATTACTGCGCAACTTTACTTGAGGAACAAGTAAAGCTGACTCACGGACTTAGTTCTGCTTCAGTAGCCAAAGAACGAAGTCTTTTCTACCGAAACTTAACTCAGTGCACATGAGATTTCTTCGCTCAGGCTTCTCACTTGGTTTGTATTTGATCTGAGCAATTTCTCAATGACTTCGGTGTCCACAAACTAAATACCCCTCTTGATAGTACGGTTTGTCCTATGACTCAAGGAACCGAAAAAGAACTACACAAAAACATCTAAGTCTTGCGCCGTCCTGTTCATTTCCTTCAATGAGTAGAGCTTCAGGACACCTTCATTTTTGGGGGTCAACCTTCGTGATTAAGCTTCGCTCCGAGGGTTATGCTTCGTTAACTTGAAGACCTTCCATGAAGCTTTAGCACTTAGCTTGTCCTTCAGGAACCTATGCAACTGTTTACACTAGAAAATATTGTTAGTTCCTCTACTGTCTTGTCCAACAATATCCAAAACACACGGGGGCAAAACTTTGCTCTTACAGGGGGGGAGCACTATTATCCTTTATTCCACACTTGTGCTTCAAAGTAGCACCCGTACTTCATAGAACTATGTGGGGATCCTTACACTGTAGAACTTGGCTTGCATATTCCAAGGATGATCCTCCTCAAAAGAGCTCTAGGTCTTCATGAGCAAACAAGTTGGATGCACCCCCACTAGTTCCGTTGGAGGGCTTTCATCCGCACGTTGCATGGCAATCCCTACTCCTCACACCATATCTATCATTTGGCTTTCTCTCGCCTATGATTGTCCTCATTGGTGTGAGCCTTTCTCACTTTTTGACTTCCGATCCCCCTTCATTATTCTATTTTGCCATCCTAAGTGCCAAATAATCTTGCTTGCTCGCCCTCATCTATTGCATGAGTGCTCAAAGTCGAAAGGGAGAGGATCAGTTTGACTTTTACCTGACTAGTGGTCTAGGGACGAGTCACAATAAGATTCCAAAGGGACCATGTGTGAAAATTTGTGACGCCCCTAAAATCAATCCGTGTACAGTAATCATACACGCAGGGTACACAACTGAGATTAGGGTGCCACGGTGAGAATATCACAACACAACACTGAACCCAAAAGGATAAATGAATATGTTACAAGATAAGGGGGTCGCACGGACCCGAGTACATAAGTTATACAAACCATAATATCTAAGTACAGACATAGTTAGTCAAGTTTTTGCCTTCAGAAGGCTAGCACAAATCACATTAGAGATACATATCGAAAAGGCAAGGCCTCCTTCCTGGGAGCCTCCGAAACTACTCCTGGTCCTGGTCAACGGGGGTCTCGACGTAGTAGTATCCGCCTCCGGGGTACTCCTGCTCCTAGGCTCCAACGTCGACTACAACGGCCGATCAGGCAAAAAAAAAAGGGAAAATAAAGCAAGGGTGAGTATCTAGCATACCCGCGAGTCTTACGTCTGCTACTAAGCATTTATGCATTTGTATCAAATGGAAAGGGGAGGCTGTATATAGTGGACTGCAAGGTAGAAAGTCAGAATAAGGATGAGAAGCTAGGCCTATCGAAGACTCACATCTTCTGATGAGTCTTGCAGCACAAGAAGAGAACATCCAACAGTTCATATAAAGCATAAAGTAACAATGCAGCAGAAGGTGCTGCAACATTGTGTAATAGTAAGTTGTAATGATTAACAATTATAAATGCCTCCGAGTTCCCTTTCTTGACTTCCTTGCGAGGAAGAAAAACCCGGAACCAACAATTTAATAGTGGTAGTTTGTAGTAGTAGGATCTGGCTTCAGCATAAAGCGTCCGGTTACCGTGGACACGACTATTCCAATAGATTAATCTTCCCTGCAGGGGTGCACTTCTGTTACACTACAACGCACGAATATCCACGGTGGCGGGCACCTTGTTAGGGAACGCTCCATCAAGGCTATCCGACACAACGTAGCCCATCCTTCGAACTCAATAGAGAGGCCATCCGCTGGTCTAAATCCTAGGTAAGCAGGGTCTTGGACCCCAACCCTGACATACTCCTGCACGGTGCGTGGCTGGCCGGTGAAGCAAAAATCAAATACACCTGCTGCAGCAAAGAAGACACACAACTTCCCAGCAATTAGTCCGCGATATTGCTGTTGTCTGAAGAGTTCTCGAATGAGACTACGTTGCGGTGGAGCCCATAACTCGTAATTCCCACGGGTAGGTAGTGCGTACATGGCATATAGCCAACTCAAGACATCCACCGGACCATTAGTCATTTTACTAACTTGTGGGACAACCATTATCGTTGCCTCGACTTAACTGACCCGCGGACAACGACAACAGTCAGGACCACCAGTACATCGGTGCCTGCCCTATCGTCCCACCAAGTCTTTGTGGTTACCAACAAGGTGAACCGCCTTACCTGGAGGAGCTCGACTTCCATTGTTTGGAAACTCTCGCGACCAACGATCAGGGTGTAATCCCACCAGTACGTCGGTATTCCCTCCCTGTCGTCCCGTCGCAATACCATTCGCGGGCACCGTTGGGTCACCCGACTTCTTACCTTTCTTGCGTCAGATGTAGTTGCAATAAAGTAAAGTTGTATCCGCGTTCACTCCCCAGAGTGATCACGGCCCGCTATCTAAACCTAGTTAGATAACAATGCGCAGGGATCACTACTGAATATAATATATATTTATAGGCAGCATAGGATAAAGGAAGGTACATCAAGGGGCGACAATAACAGGCTATGCAATAGAATAGGACTGTAACGTATCAGTAGCAGTAACAAAGCCTAGTGCAAGAAATGTACGGAAAAAATAGGTGATATCCGGGGAAGGAAAATGGCTCTGCTTGCTTGGAAGCTCGATAGTAGGGGGACGGTCGTCGATGCAGTAGTCGTACTCAGTAGCGGTGTAGTCGGTGGCAGCAGTAGGGTCAACGGGAGAACAAGGGGGGAGAAACGGTAAATACAAAGAAAACATATGTAATAGATGCATGACATGAAAGATGCAATGTTAGCGGTGTTCTGACGCAGTGCAACATGTTTGGCTTGGAGCGGGAATTCATGCGGGTATGAAATACCGGCTCCGGTTGATTACCGACACACGGCCCGGAGAGGGAATGTCTCGTGTTCGTTGTGTTAGAGTGGTGTGGTCGACATACAGATATCGTATTCTTATTCTTTGTATTTCCTAATCAAGTTTCATGTATAAAGTTTTTTTTAATCTGATCTACGGTTTAAATGATATTAATTTCTCAAGTTTAAATCAATTTTAAACAATTTCTTGATTCATTTTAATTATTTAATAAAAATTATCCGAAACAGTGCAGGGGTTGACAGGTCAACTAACATGTGTGTCCCATATGTCAGCCTCACAGTATTAAAAAAACATTTAATTAAATTTAAATAATCATTAGGCCCACTTGTCATCCACTGTATATTACTAAATTCATTTTAATAAATTAAACCGACAGAGGGGCCCAGGTGTCATAGACTCATTGTTACTAAATCAATTAAATTATCCAGTGGATTAATTAAAAGGGCTGGGCCCACATGTCATAGGCTCTCATGGTTATCTCTCCATTTAACTTAATAGGAAATGATTCAGGGGGGTGGGGGCCTACTGTAAGTGGGCGTTAGGGGTTAATTAAATTTCTGCCCGCTGGGGCCCACATGTTGGCGGCACGGGTGCTCGCCGGAAGCTCGCCGGAGACAGAGCTCCGACGAGGTCGAGCAAGCACTCGATCTAGGCCACGGGAGGGGTTGTGGGGCGGCGTGTTAGAACTGGGGCTTCATCCCGCGTCGATTGGTGGTCACGGCGTCGACGAGGACTCGCCGGAGCAGCGACGTTGACGACGGAGGCGGCGAACCGTGCACGGCTTTGACGGCGACGACGAATTGGAGGGCTTTCTCATGTGTGTGCTAGCGCGTGAAGCTACTGGGAGGTGCAGGAGCAAGATGGAGCGCTCTGCGCGCTAATGGCGGTGAAGTTAATAGGTTTAGTTGGGTTTCCTCCCCCGTTAACCGCGCCAATAAACGATTCTTAATAACCCACAAGTCTAGGGGATCAATTTTAGCTTTTCGATAAATAAGGATGTCGATCCCACGAGGAGCAGAAGGTGCTGATAAGTGACACTGGATAAGGAAAGGCTCCACACACTCAAAGGTAAATATTTAGGGGTTTTTGGTTTAAGCAACAGAAAAGTAAAAGACAAGCAAAGTAAACAGGGTAACTGAGGAGTAGAAAGTAGCCCAATCCTTTCACAAGGATAAGCCTAGGAACTAAACTTATAAAAGCTAAAGCGTTCTCGAGAACACACGGGAGAGATAGCCAAGTTACTTTCACCATACTCCGCCAAGTAATATGTATTGTGTTGATAAGTGTTGGTGGGTGGATCAATGCTAGTACACCTTCTAGACTAAGATAAGTGTACTCTTATGGTTACACACCTTGCAAGAATCCACAAATACAAGGTAGTAATTAAGGCATAAGCCTAACGACAGCATTACGATCAAGGATCCATAACTCCCTTGTGCAAAAGTTTGTGAACTGGGGTTCAGGTTTCTGTCACTCCGACAACCCACCATAAGCATCCTTTGTGCACAATGTATTCCTCTAGGCCCATGAAAGGTGAAATGTTAAGTGTTCGACTCACATAACACCACTAGAGAAATAACAACACAACTTAAGTATCAAACAACACATAACACTTCAACATCATATGACTACTAACAACTAGACTTCTCCCATGTTTTCAAGAACTAAAGTAACTACTCACAAGACATAAAAGAGATCATGATCAGAGGTGATATATGGGTGGCAAACAATCTGGACACAATGATATTTCTCCAACAAAACTCAATAGCATTCACCACAAAGTAGTAATCAACACCAACAGAGTAGAGAGGATAGATAGTACGAATTACAACACACGTTGCAATTGTGAGATGAGATGGGATGGAGATGGTGTTGATGTTGGGGATGATGTTCATGATGATCTCGATGATGCCCGTGACGATGATGATGATGGCGACGATCTCCCCTTCCGGGAGGTGATCTCCCCGACGGAATATGCCCGCCGGAGATGGCTTTTCTCCTCTGTAGTTTTCCGCCCCGTGGTGGCGGCGAAACAAGGAAACTCTTCTCTATTTAGGGGTTTCACCCCAGGGGGGTCTTATAGGCGGGAGGGGGCACCGAGGGGGGCCACCAGGCATCCAGGAGGGTGCTTGTCGCGGCCAGGAGGGGGGCCGCGCCAAGCACCATTCTGACTGCCTGGTGGGTCCCCTCACCTCCATCTTCGGTGATCCCCAGTCAATTACCATAAAACTACTCCCTGTAAATTTTCATCGTATTTGGACTTGATCTGATTCAGCAACTTGGTGTCCACTTGTCACCGCAGAATTCTGGTTCTGCTGCTTCGGCACCGGAAAGTTGTAAACTTTGTAAAACAAGCCAAAACAACATAAGAACAATACTTTAAAGTGGAATATATCAATGAATAGGATGAAATTACAATATAAAATAGTGATGCATTTTGGACGTACCAACTCCCCCAAGCTTAGACCTCGCTTTTCCCCAAGCGATTGCTGAGCTCGGTAAACCTGTCCACAAGTTTAGAGAGTGAAGCGTCGATGAAAGAATACGGACAAGAAGCATCAAGATTTCTCACCAAACTGAAGCATCCTCAACAGCAACCTCAACTCATAAGGTCCTTATGAGAAAGTAGTAACAATTATAACAAAGTAGGACCTGGAAAACTCATCAAATCATGGCAAACATAACCTTGGTCAAGGAACAACTAATAACTTTTACTTTTGATCTTTTCACTTATAGTTGAACCAGTTGAAGCTTTAGAAAGACCATGTTATTAGTCAAGAAGTGCACATGTTAAAATAAAGGAAGATGTTTACTCAGCATAAGCTTTTGCAAACAACTCACTTATCAAAAGATAATGTCATCAAAGATGTAACATGCTAACTTTCAATGCAGTTTTGTATGCAAGAATCTTTATTAACATCAAGTGTATGTTCTCTCTCAAGAAGGAAGGAAGTAGGAAGGACTGACTCAGCACAAAATTAAAGATAAACCCCGTGCAAAAGGGTAAGCAGGGAAAACTCATGTGCCATCTCTAGATCAAACAAAATAAAAACAGACTTTTGGGAGGTGCATGATCCGTCAACGACTGCTGATGGATAACTCACTCACTTCATGATTTGGACAAGTTTCGAGGAACGGCTCCCATATGGGGACGATCACATCCCCTTAAATTCCTTTGTTTATCACTCATTAATGGGCGAAGGAACTTGTGTATTAGTATTTATCTTTTACGAGCTAGGCACTCATGCCAGTCCCTTCTCGTATTATGGGTTTGCAGATTAGGCATGCAATCCCAAGATAAAACTTGTCCAAATTAAGAAGATCATGGGTTACCCACCACTTCCTCATGAGCTGAATCAGCGGCACAAAACAGAAGATTTTGAACATCTAGAGATAGCACATAAATTATATACTTTAGGAGTGGTAGTGGAATACCACAAATAGGAAGTTATGGTGGACTCAAGTGGAAGATGTTGGTTTCAAGGTTTGGAAGTACAAGAAGAATTCTGCTTACTACAGAGTTTTGGATAGCAAGGCTTTGAGAGACCAGACAATTGATGACAACTTAGACGCAAGCAATACAAAGCATAAACATTAAAACTAGCATGAAACATCAAGTTGTCTTCCTTGTCAACATAACACTTCAAGCATAATAACACAAAGGTTTTGGCTATGTCGCTACTTTGAGAAAAACATGCTTGTTGTTATGACCAAAGCTATACTTGCCAAAATTTAAATAAAGTTTTCGAAGCCATACCTGATATAAGGTCAATACTCCCCATAAGAATCAGCTCATAATGTCGATTGCGTGAAGAGAATACCGAGTGCAGCGAAGAAACCAATAAACTTCTCATTAATATTCCTTCATAGACGACCCCACACTCACGGATACAAAGATCTCCATAAAAGGAGTGATAGACCTCAATGCAACACCTATTTCATAAAGTAACTTCCCTAGACATGTACGACTCTACTTGACTCCTAAAGACAAAGATAAAAGATAAAGATACCGGGCACTCCCCCAAGCTTGGAACAAGCTAAGGGGATGCCATTACCCGAGGAGATTTACTCCTCATTCTGGTTCTTTTCGGTCACGTACTCCTTGGCGAAGCGCTTCCATGGCAGATGTTCTCCAGTCTCAAAGGATATTCCCGTCTCCAAGATCCTGCACTCAGCACCTAAACCCATGCGCAGAAACTTTAGTTCATACTCACAGTTCTGGTTCTGTAGATCATAGATCTGTGCTTGGAGCCCATAAACTTTTTCTTCTAGTACGGCCAGACTTGACCACATCTCCTTCATCTCTTTCTTGTGGGAAGCCTCGATCTCATTCATGATGTCAAAGTTAGCTTCAACACCACGCTCCACCATCTTCTTAAACTTGAAGACCTCATGTTCCATCTCCTTCAGCCGCTCCTCGGTGCTCCCTTCCTTGACTGGTCCCTTTAGATCTTCCTTGTGGAGAACACGGTCCTCCACACGAAGGACCTGCGGGTGCTTCCTCACCTCTGCGAGGTAAGGGTTGATGAATTTGACGATGAACTTGTCCTTGGGGGAACTTGGGGAAGCCATGGAACCTAGATCTTCTTAAAGTTTTCCTGGCAGAAAAAGACCGAGAAAGGAAACACACGAAATCGCGAGATACGGTGCCGGGACTATCCGGGCAAATATATAGCAAAAATTTCTGCAACAAAAGGAAGGTTTCAAGCCTAGGTGGAGTCGGAGTCGGAGTCCAGGGCACCCAGGAGGGTGTCTGGCGCGGCCAGGAAGGGGCCCGCGCCAGGAGGCCTCCTGGGCCCCCTGGAGCTCCTCTCCGGCTCCACTCGGGCTTGGAATTTTCCTAATTTTGTAAAATTTTTGAAAAGTAAACTTTTATTGACGTTCGCGATGTTTCCTTACCGTAATACATACCTTTTCTTATTCTGCTCCTGCCGGAGTCTGAAATTGGGTTGCAACATGCTCTTCAAGAGTTCTTGTATATATCATGTTTGCATCCACATTGATTGGATCACCTGCCATATAATGTTTGAGTCTTTGTCCATTCACAACTTGAGGTTTGGTGCCTTCGAAATTATTGATATTGATTGCACCAGACCGATATACTTCTTCGATATGAAAAGGTCCTTCCCATCTGGAAAGTAGTTTACCTGGAGAAAACCTGAAACGAGATCTAAACAACAAAACTTTATCACCAACATTAAATTCACATTTCAGAATTCTTTTATCGTGCCACTTCTTTACATTTTCCTTGAACATTTTAGCGCTCTCGTAAGCTTCACTCCTCCACTCATCAAGAGAAGTCAAGTTCATGAGACGCTTTTCACCAGCTAACTTTGGGTCAGCATTTAGCTCTCTGACAGCCCAGAAAGCCTTGTGCTCTAACTCTAATGGTAAATGGCAAGCCTTGCCATAGACCATTTTATACGGAGACGTGTCCATGGGGTTTTTTGCAAGCAGTTCTATACGCCCACAAAGCATCTCCTAACTTCTTTGACCAGTCCTTTCTAAAACTGTTTACTGTCTTCTGTAAGATCAACTTGATCTCCCTATTGGTGAGCTCAACTTGCCCACTAGTTTGAGGGTGGTACGGTGATGAAATCCTATGATTGACATCATACTTGGCTAGAGCTTTCCTAAAAGCTCCATGCGTGAAGTGTGATCCTCCATCATTCATGAGGTTCCTTGGTGTAACAGCCCATGTGCAACAAATAAGAATCACCATGAGATTGTACTTTTTCTGTTGACTCTGTAACTTGGCATGATGCTAAACATTATAATTTCATGTGGTGATTTAAATTTGCATTGGGATTGGAGCCCATTTGGTTTGTTTGATTTTGCATCCAAGATGGTTCGAGAAGGGTGCTTGTAGATTTTTTAATTGTTGCATGCATGCTCTCCTTGACCCCAAACTTGGCATAGCCAATTCCTTGCCCCTCCCAAGCCTTTTAAAAGCCTTGCTCCATTTTTTTGCAACTCTAAAAATTTGGGCCACAGTTCAATGTGATTTGAATTTTAAAAATGGCCCCACATTTTTGTTGCTCCAAAAATTCTCAAACCAATTTTATAAATTGGGAATATTGCAAGGATTCCAAAACATATTTTGTTATGTTTTTATCACCCATGGTCTGCTCTGGAAAACTCTTGGGGTTTTTCTGCTATATTTTAATGGAAAACCCTTCATTTTTTTTTCTCTTTTATCTCTAGAGCCAGACCAGCAGGCAGCCCACTTGGGCCTGCCCGAATCCAGCCCAAGCGCCCCCCTCCTATTTTTTTTTCCTTTTCCTCTCTTCTTGCTCCAGTCCTGGCCCACCTGTCATCCCCCTCCTCTCACCTTTTCCTCACGCACATGGCGTGGCCGTGGAGGAGAGGACCTCCTGGAGCGACGTCGCCCTCTTCTCTCCCCCTTTATCTAGCCCCTCCTGAGCCTCTCCCGAAACCCTAGCCCCTTCGTCCTCCCTTGCGCTGCCACCCCTCTTCTCCTTCCTCCCACCTCTCTCTGAATACGCCATGGACAGGAGGTCCATGGCCTGAAGCTGATTCCCCCGCGCGGGTCACACTCGTCGAGGACGCCGGCGACCACTTCCCCGATCCGTACGACAACAGCAACCCTCGCTGTGAGCCGCGACGCCTCCCCCTTCCTGTGTTTCACGCGAGTAAGGATGTAGGTGCCGTGTGTGTGCCGCCATGGTTTTTGAGGTGGTAGGAGTCCCTGTAGGCTGCGCGGCGACGCGAGTTCGGTGCAAAAATGAGTCCTTGTTAGTCCCATCTACGCCGGGGAACACTTCGGCGAGTCCTCGGACCAGCGAGGGCGACGCAGTTGTCGCCGGAACTACGCCGCCACGGCTTTTGTCTGAAGAATTCAGAGACAGCGCATCCTGTGCAGGTCCGTCAGGTTCAGGGTTCAGGGAGTCTGCGGTTTCGATTGGCGCCTCTTAGTTGATCGATCGCCCTGTTCCGACGTGGTAGCAGCCCCAGCGTGGTGGTGTGGTGCTCTGCCGTGGGCCTCCAGGTCTCGGGATCGAATCCCCTGTGCGACAGATGTCCCGCCATTTTTTTCTTTTTATTCAGAGCAGCAGCAGCAGCGTGTGGGGCGGCCCAGGTCCTCCTCTTGCCGTGGGCGTTCGGAAGAGCTGCGGGCCGTGAGTGGCTGGGCTGGACCTGGCCGAAGCTAGCCAGCAGAGGCCTTCCCCCTCTGTTATATTTTTTTGTGTGTGCGCTTTTCCTTTATTTTTAAATTCTGTTTCTTGCAATTCAAATCTGTTTGAAAATTGCACTTTTACCCCACATGTTTTACATGTATCTGGGGTAGAAAAATTCAAGGAACAGCCTAGCGCAGTCCTTTTAGCAGTATGGGCATTGTAGGCGGTGGCTTGTGGAGTTGTTTCACATGGGCACCCCCCCTTTCTTTTCTTTTGTCTTGCATTTTGAAGCTTGTGTCATGTGGCACATGTGTGTTGCACTAAGTTGTGTGGGGTTATTCTCTGCCACGTTTAATGGGTCAGATTTGCAAGTTGAACCTTGACCAGCTGAGGTGATGTAAATCTTGCAAAGAGGCCCTTGACCTACTGTCTTGCAAACTGTGTTTTGATAATTCAAGTTGGTCTTGCCATATGAACTTTGTGCAGCAAGGTCCAAGGAATCCAAAGGTGGTATCCATCTTGTGTTTTGTGAACAATATGGACATGGTGTGAATCACCTAACCATATCAAACCCTGTCTTTCCTTTCTTGGCATCATTCCAATTTTAGTGCATGTTGGAAATGATGTTCTTTTGATCCTTTCAAGTCCTGTTTCATGTCATCTTCAAATCTTTTCTTCAAACCAGCTCCTATGCATGTTGTCATATGCAATGTGGCTGGGGTTCCCAACCTTTTGTTGCACCTTCTTGTGTCAATTTCACCGGCACTACTCCGTCTCCGGAATCGATGTTTTATTCTCACGTTGTTTATTTCTGTTAATTTCTTTGTTGATCATGTCATGTTGCCATGTTACTTACACCAAAAATAAGGCTAAGACCAAAGCCATGATTACATAAATAAATTTCATATGAAGTTGTTGACGTGTCGTCACCACCTTCATTTAAACCTGACTAGATAGGGTCACATCATGTCATTTAAACTTGATCATACCATCCTTGCCTGTGCCTTGTACCCGTTGCTTACTTGTGTTCCTTTTTCTTTGTCGGTACCTTACGTTAGCACCTGAGACCGCCGAGGAGACTTACGTGGAGATTTCCGACACCGAGCCCGAGGACCCTGCTGCGTCTGCTTCGACGACCGATTACCCAGGCAAGGGGAAGATTTATACCATTACTTGATACCTTTCTTCCTACCTGCCTACCTGTAGCCTAGAACGTTTGTTTGATCCTATCCACCTTCTTATGCCTTATTCAAAACCAAACAACCATGATCCCCACATCCCAGCAAAACATTGTGTTGCTAAGTTACCGCTGCTCATCCATTGCTTAGTATGTGTAGGAAAACTTGCTGCTTACCCTATGCTATGGTTTGGGATATCATGTTATTTAAAGAAGTTGGTTGATATTTATTATTGATGATGTTAAATTTATACTTGACGAAAGATGGGAAACCAGGCTGTTCCCGCCAGGTGTTTTGTTCCATTTGAGTCACCTAGGTCCCGAGTTCCGGGTATTGTGTTTCTTGACGAGCGTGCCTAATCGTGTGTGGGATTCTATGGGGTCCCCTTGTCTTACCTACCTAGCTTCATACAATTCTAGTGGTGGCCCGAGCTGATTTACTATCTGCAATGTGTGTGTGCTGGTGGTACCCCAGTTGTTTATAAACCACCTTGGGCCAGGAGGACTTGTGCCTTGGCTGGCCCACCCTGACCGGCTGAGGACCCGGTCTCATATGAGGATTTAACCGGCTATCCAAACCCGAGTTATACGGTAGAGACCGATTCGAGAGCGTGGCCAGCTTTTGAGTTGGGTGTCGACTCATCGGGGGCCACCCGGAGTTGTGCGTTGTTAGTTAGAGGTACTCTGACGTTCCGGAGTTTCAGGCGATTACCTAGCCAAGTGGAAACCGGGCGTACATGCGAAGCCTATGATGGGCAGTTGGTACCCCCCTGCAGGGTTAAATCTTTTCGAAAAGCCGTATCCGCGGTTATAGACGACTTGAGACCTACTCCTTGTTCATAGAATAACATCAATTTGAATTATAATTAAAACTTGCCTACCGTGTGAGTGCCTTGGTTGCTTTTCTTTGTCCAGGGGGACCAAGAGAAGATCCAGGTTGTGTTATGTTTGACGTAAGTAGGTGGATAGCAGACTTATGACACGATGTCACGTGTATTTCTTGGATCTTATCCCTACTCTAATAGAACGATAGCCACCATATATGCTAGTGCGGCTGCAACCTTTACCTTTATCTTGTATTACCGTAGGGAGTTAGTTATCCTGTAACGATATAATCTCACCCCTGTTTTCTTTTGTGCTTTTACTGTTTTGCCTGATCGGACGCTGCAGTGGAGTACTACCTCGACCCTAGCACAGGACGATACTTCGTGGAGGTGCCCCCGGAGGATGACGATGAGATCGACCTCGTTCAGTAGATCCTACAGTTGGGCTTCAACGTTCCGTAGGTGGACTCTTTATGTGCAGCCCTCTCTAGGGAAATTTGGATTTTGGCCGTACTCGGTCGTGTTTGTCTTCCGCTTGTTGCATGATATTCTGTTGGGTCCACGGACCTCTGAGATGATGTAATAATTCCAGTGGCGATGTATGCCCTGGACTCTATTTATTTAAGTCTTAGTTAAAGTTCTTGTTCTTATACTTGTTGTTGAGAATCCGGCAGCGACACGACTGCGAGTGTTGTGAGTCGGTGGCTCTTTATGCGCTACTAACTTGAGCCGGACGCGAAAGAGACTAACTCGAGTTAGCACCGCATTGGGGGCCTGACAACTTGGTATCAGAGCAGGACTGACTGTAGGACCCCTTACTGGCCGAAGTTGAGTCTAGAAACTATTTTGTAGTTACTAAGGAAAAATCGGAGAGTAGGAACTCTTTCTTTTTCTTATTACCCAACCCTCCCACCCATTTTTCCGTGAGGAAGTGAAACATTGTTTTCTCTCTGCAACTTATCCCCTTTCAAAAACAAATCTAGGTTCTCGTTTACATGAGGCTCCGATTCCTCTATAATTTTTTGCTAGCGACGAGATGTGTTGGCGTCTTTGAGACCACTGAGCCGCCACTTGGGGTTGAATGCTCTACCTCGCTTACGGCGTACCCCAGGTGAAACGTCCATACAGGATTGGCGGGCATCCTATGGTAATATGGATGTGGTGTCTTTTCCCCTATGGATGACCGTGATGGCGGGCCGCTCAGGGCAGATGTCTCATTGTTCAGGTTTCCAACCGCTCGTATATGTATGGTTGTGTGCTCGCTAGCAGATTATTATCTTGGTTTCGGATGATCTCGGTTTGGGGATTCCAGTAGCACCTAGCTTTCCACTTTTCGGGTTAACCTTGGTGGAATTTCAGCCTTCGGCTTTCTCATACCTCGTGAGGAAGTTTTGTTGTCAATATTGCTTTATCTTCTGGTTACATCAATGTTGCGACCATGTTCTCATAAGTGTTCCTGTATACAGGATTCCAAGAGCGAACATGCCGCCGTCAGAGAACCCTATACTTGGGGAGGCTGTGGCCGCAGTGGCTCAAGGCACAGCTGCGATCCTACAGATGCTGAAGAACCAGACTGCCCAGAGGAATGATCGACCACAGTACACCACACTGCAGCAGTTCCTTGCTATCAACCCGCCCAGGTTCTCCGAGGCTCGAGACCCGCTGGAGGCAGATGACTGGATCGCAGAGATCAAGAAGCACTTCAATGCAAACACTGTCAGACCCGTCGACTACGTCACCTTCGCCTCCTTCCAGCTTCAGGGTGCAGCAGCCAGCTGGTACGATACCTACAAGGCCAAGAAGGGCGATGCGATCATCACGTGGGCAGATTTCGTCGCAGACTTTAGAGCAGCGCATATTCCGAGTGGCCTGATGGACTGGAAGCGTGAGGAGTTCTTGGCTCTGAGACAGGGTGACAGGTCACTTCAGGAGTACAACATGGCCTTCGTCAGGCTCGCCAGGTACGCTCCAGAGGAGGTCAGCACAGAGGCTAAGAAGATCGCCAGGTTCCGTGGAGGTTTCAGCACAGAGATCAAGTACGCGCTCACTCAGTGCAGTCCCACGCTGTTCTCACAGTTCGTGGATCAGGCTATCCGCCAGGAGTCAGCCAGAGCAGAGTGGGATGCAGACAGGAAGCGCCAGAGGGAGCACAGTTCCGCGATGATGGTTCACAAGAAGGCAAAGATGTGGGTCACAGAGGCACCACCACAGAGGCAGCAGTACCAGCAGAGGGGGGCAGTTGTCCGCACTTTTTCCCGCCCTCCCGTCCCAGTTCAGCAGGGGCCTCGCTCTACACCACCACACGCTAGGCCACCAGGCCGCAGCAGCATCCCAGGCCTGGCGTGATCTGCTACAAGTGCAGAGAGCCGGGGCACACGTCTCCCAACTGCACCGACCCGCGCTTTGCTCGGCTCCCACCGCCTCCACCTCGCTCTACTCCGAGCACCGCGATGGTGAAGGCACAGCCACGTGCAGTTCGGGTGAACAACGTGATGATCACAGATGCTCAGCAGTCTTCAGAGATCGTTCTTGGTAGGTTGCTTGTGTGTTCAGTTCCAGCGACTGTTTTGTTCGATTCCGGAGCTTCCCATTCCTTCATGTCCGATGCCTTTGCTAAGTCCCTTGACCTTCCAAGAGAGAGGTTGCCTACACATCTAGCAATTGCTTCTCCAGGATCGAGGATGCAGTCCTCAGGCAGTATCCCAGATGTGGAGATTTGTATTCAGGGTGTTATCTTTTCAGCATCCCTGGTTGTCTTGCCTCGTTCCGACATTGATGTCATTTTGGGCATGGATTGGCTTGTGCAGCACAAGGCCAATATTGATTGTCCGACCAGATCAGTGAAGTTGACACATGATTCAGGTGCAGGAGTCTTGTACACTTGTGGCTCTATGACAGGACCAGCACAGTTGTATGCGTTGAACGCAGGAGTTGCGCCTTTGCTCGAAGAGGTCAGAGTTGTCTGTGAGTTTCCAGACGTCTTTCCAGAGGAGTTGCCAGGAATTCCCCCAGTTCGAGCTATTGAGTTCATTATGGAGCTAGAGCCTGGTACCCAGCCTATTTCTCGGCATCCGTACAAGATGTGTTCGAAGGAATTGATTGAGCTCAAGAAGCAGTTGACAGAGTTGGAGGCAGGCGGTTTTATCTGCGCGAGCACTTCCCCTTGGGGTGCACCAGCTTTGTTTGTCCAGAAGAAGGATGGGACTAGCCGCTTGGTCCAGGACTATCGCGGTATCAACAAGAAGACCATCAAGAACAAGTACCCTTTGCCCCGCATCAATGATCTGTTTGAGCAGATAAATGGGGCTAAGGTGTTTTCCAAGCTTGACTTGAGGATGGGGTATCACCAAATCCGTGTTCGTGAAGAGGATATTCCCAAGACCGCGTTCAACACACGTTATGGGCTGTATGAGTTCACAGTCATGACTTTTGGGTTCTCAAACGCCCCTCCGACATTCATGAGAGCTATGAACTATTTGTTCCAAGAATGGCTTGATGTGTTTGTGATCCTCTACTTCGACGGCATTCTTGTCTATTCCAAGTCAGAGGCTGAGCATGAGGAACATTTGCGCTTGGTGCTGCAGAAGTTAAGAGAGCACCGGTACTACGCCAAGTTCTCCAAGTGTGAGTTTTGGCTGGACAAGGTCAATTTTCTGGGCCATGTCATCTCCGCTGAGGGAATTGCGGTTGACCCAGAGCGAGTCATCACTATTCAAGAGTGGGATCCGCCGAAGAATGTGAAGCAGCTAAGGAGTTTTCTCGGCCTTGCCAGTTATTGCAGGAGGTTTGTGCAGAATTTCTCCAAAATAGCGAAGCCAATGACTGAATTATTGTGCAAGGACAAGCGGTACACTTGGTCACCAGCTTGCCAGTCAGCCTTCGAGGAGTTGAAAGAGAAGCTGACCACATCTCCAATTCTCACGCCGCCAGATGAGTCACAACTTTTCAGGTGTTTTGTGATGCTTCCTTGCAAGGTCTGGGCGGAGTTTTGATGCAAGGCAGGAATATTATGGCTTATACCTCACGGCAGTAGAAGACGAGTGGGAGGAATTATCCCACGCACGACTTGGAGCTTGCAGCAGTTGTGAACGCTTTGGTCACTTGGCTACACCTCCTCTTAGGGAGGAAGGTGGATGTGTTCACGGACCACAAGAGTCTGAAGTACTTGTTCACTCAGCCAAATCTAAACTTGAGGAAAAGAAGATGGCTTGAAACCATTACTGAGTACACAGTTGATATTCAGTACACTCCTGGGAAGGCGAATGTCATAGCTGATGCGCTGAGCCGCAAGGGCAATTGCAATAATATCCAGGTGCAGAAGATCCACCCTGATTTGTGTGAGTCCTTTCGAAGGCTCAATCTCGAGCTAGTTCCAACATGCTATCTTGCCAACCTTGTGGTAGAGCCCACAATCAATGAGAAGATTCGTGAAGCTCAGTCTGGCAGCTCAATGATACAGAAGATCAAACAGGGTATTGCCGCCTCAGTTCCAAAGTACGGTTTCTTTTCAGTGCATAATGACGGCACCGTGTTGTTCGAAGAGCGAGTGGTTGTTCCCAAGGAGGGAGATCTCAGAGAGGTCATCATGAAGGAAGCCCATGATTCCAAGCTGTCGATTCACCCAGGAAGTACAAAGATGTATCAAGATCTCAAGCAAAGCTTTTGGTGGACTCGTATGAAGCGGGATGTTGCCCGTTACGTGTCTCAGTGTGACGTGTGCAGGAGAGTGAAGGCACAGCACCAGAAGCCTGCAGGGTTGCTTCAGCCACTTGAGATTCCGGAGTGGAAATGGGATCATATAGAGATGGATTTCATCACAGGCTTCCCCTTGTCGCACAAGAAGAACAATGCCATCTTTGTTGTCATTGACAATCTTTCCAAAGTTTCCCACTTCTTCCCAGTGAAGGACTCCATTTCAGCAGCTCAGTTGGCGGATTTGTACACCGCAAGAGTTGTATCTTTGCATGGCATTCCCAAGAAGATCAGTTCTGATAGAGGCAGCCTTTTCACCTGTAAGTTCTGGCAGGCCTTACAAAAGGCGATTGGTACGATAGTGTTGTTCAGTACCGCTTATCACCCTCAGACAAGTGGGCAAGTCGAGCGTGTGAACCAAATCCTCGAGGACATGCTTCGAGCATGTGTCATCTCCTTTGGCATGAAGTGGGAAGAGTGCTTGCCGTATGCTGAGTTCTCTTACAACAACAGCTATCAGGCAAGTCTGCAAGCAGCGCCGTTTGAAGTCTTGTATGGCCGCAAGTGCAGGACACCTTTGAACTGGTCCGAGACAGGTGAGAGGAAGCTGTTCGGTCCAGATGTGATCCAAGAGGAAGAGGACAGAGTGAAGATTGTCCGAGAGCACCTAAAGGCAGCACAGTCTAGGCAGAAGGCCTATTATGACAAAAGGAACCGTGGTGTAGCGTTTTAGGTTGGTGATTGGGCGTACCTGAGAGTGTCTCTGTTGAGGGGAACTCACTGCTTTGGTATCAAAGGAAAGCTCGCTCCAAGATTTGTCGGACCTTTCCGCATCCTTGAGACTAGAGGACCTCTTTCCTTTCGGCTCAAGCTTCCAGAGAGTCTATCCATGGTGCATGACGTGTTCCATGTGTCCCAGCTAAAGCAGTGCTTCAAGCAGCCAGAGAAGGCTGTTGACTTGGGCGAGATACAGCTGAGTGCGGACCTTTCCTACTCAGAGCGTCCAGTCCGTGTTCTTGAGACGTCCGAGCGCAAGACTCGCAACAAGACCGTCAAGTTCATGAAAGTTAAGTGGGCACATCATTCGGAGAAGGAAGCAACGTGGGAGCGGGAAGATCATCTCCGTTCTGAGTATCCTAAGTTGTTTCAGGCTTAGATCTCGGGACGAGATCCTGTGTTGGTGGGGGAGTGCTGTAACAGCCCATGTGCAATAAATAAGAATCACCATGATATTGTACTTTGTCTGTTGACTCTGTAACTTGGCATGATGCTAAACATTATAATTTCATGTGGTGATTTAAATTTGCATTAGGATTGGAGCCCATTTGGTTTGTTTGATTTTGCATCCAAGATGGTTCCAGAAGGGTGCTTGTAGATTTTTTAATTGTTGCATGCATGCTCTCCTTGACCCCAAACTTGGCATAGCCAATTCCTTGCCCCTCCCAAGCCTTTTAAAAGCCTTGCTCCATTTTTTTGCAACTCTAAAAATTTGGGCCACAGTGCAATGTGATTTGAATTTTAAAAATGGCCCCACATATTTGTTGCTCCAAAAATGCTCAAACCAATTTTATAAATTGGGGAATATTGCAAGGATTCCAAAACATATTTTGTTATGTTTTTCTCACCCATGGTCTGCTCTAGAAAACTCTTGGGGTTTATCTGCTATATTTTAATGGAAAACCCTTCATTTTTTCTCTCTTTTATCTCTAGAGCCAGACCAGCAGGCAGCCCACTTGGGCCTGCCCGAATCCAGCCCAAGCGCCCCCTCCTGGTTTTTTTGCTTTTCCTCTCTTCTTCCTCCAGTCCTGGCCCACCTGTCATCCCCCTCCTCTCACCTTTTCCTCACGCACATGGCGTGGCCGTGGAGGAGAGGACCCCCTGGAGCCACGTCGCCCTCTTCTCTCCCCATTTATCTAGCCCCTCCTGAGCCTCTCCCTAAACCCTAGCCCCTTCCTCCTCCCTTGGGCCGCCACCCCTCCTCTCCTTCCTCCCAGCTCTCTCTGAATCCGCCATGGACAGGAGGTCCATGGCCTGAAGCTGCTTCCCCCGCACGGTTCACACTCGTCGAGGACGCCGGCGACCACTTCCCCGAGAAGTACGACGACAGAAACCCTCGCTGTGAGCCGCGACGCCTCCCCCTTCCCCTGTTTCACGCGAGTAAGGATGTAGGTGCCGTGTGTGTGCCGCCATGGTTTTCGAGGTGGTAGGAGTCCCTGTAGGCTGCACAGTGAGGCGAGTTTGGAGCAAAAATGAGTCCTTGGTAGTCCCATCTATGCCGGGGAACACTTCGGCGAGTCCTCGGACCAGCGAGGGCGACGCAGTTTTCGCCGGAAGTACCACGCCGCGGCTTTTGTCTGAAGAATTCAGAGACAGCGCATCATGTGCAGGTCCGTCAGGTTCAGGGTTTAGGGAGTCTGCGGTTTCGATTGGTGCCTCTTAGTAGACCGATCGCCCTGTTCGGAAGTGGTTGCAGCCCCAGCGTGGTGGTGTGGTGCTCTGCCGAGGGCCGCCAGGTCTCGAGATCGAATCCCCTGTGCGACAGATGTCCCGCCCTTTTTATTTTTATTCAGAGCAGCAGCATCAGTGTGTTGGGCGGCCCAGGTCCTCCTTTTGCCGTGGGCGTTCGGAAGAGCTGCCCTTGTTCCTTGGGGAGATGCAGATTCTTATCTATAGAAGCTTGATGAAGAACCATAATGGAATGAAGGATTTTGAAGACCCCATAAGCTTTCTTCTAAGGGTGGTAGTTTCCTAACACCCTAGTGGATAAATGATACGAACCACACCTTGGTTGAGGTTCAGAACTGGTGTCTAAAGTTGCGTGCCCAGGATATTATTTAAGTAACGGAAGCATATGGAATTGTACCGGTGGGAGGCAAGCCTCAGATGAGAAGTGAAGGATAAATCGCAAGCCTCATAATGTTATGCCAAGACCATGGGGAAGTAACCCAAAAATCCTCGAGCCTAACTCATTTCTTTCGAGCCTTTGCAAATCTCGAGGACGAGATTTCTTTTAAGGGTGGTAGTTTGTAACATCCCAAAATTTTCAAAATTTTGGAATGTTAATAAATAATATAATATTGATTGAATTGTTTTGATTTTGGGATAAATGAAAACTTTTCCCTTGAGTTTTTGTTTAAACCTTTACAAACCATTTAATAAAATTGGATAATCATTTATCCAATAATGAAAATTTTGGTTGTGAACTTTATTCAAAATTTCAAAGAATGATTTTCTTTCTTTTGTCCTTTTGAAATTCGGTACAAACCACAATTAAATATTTTCGAGTGATAATAAAATGACTTTCTTAAATTTATTGTGGTCCCATACTCATTCTCGAATTCTTATTTTGGAGTTTATTGGATATTGACGTTTAAGAGATATTTAAATATTTCCAGTAATTTAATAAATAAAATGAGAGGAGATAATATGACTTCTCCAAAAACAGTATTGGAAAAATTTAATAATGTCGTTAATGAGTTATTTTTTCATAAGAATCTATTTCAAAAATTTATTCTGAGAGGGAAATATAGTTTTCCTAGACTCTCTATGTTTTATTTGGCCTATACAATTTTATTTGAGAATGTTTAACCCAGATAATAAAAATAGGATTCCTAAGTCAATTGGACTGAGGTCATCTATCTAATTTTTTCCCTCTATCTCTCTTTCCTTTTTCTTTATCTTGGGACAAATTTCCACTAAGGCCCATAGCCCGAGCGAGCTGTCTTCTTCCTCTCCTTCGTTCATGTGTAAGTGAACACAGAAGCAAATGGCCATGGAAACTGAAGCTCTTCCTCCTTTCCTCCCATCTACTCTTTTGACCGATTCACTTCAGAACCTACACAAAAATTGTGGACAAGTTCATGAGGAATCCATTCATGAAGACAAACACGCGTTTTAATGCTTTTAATTGTCCATAATTTTCTCCATGAATGCCATTAAATTCATTTCCAAAACCTCGCTTTTAATGCCCATTATATCTCCATGAATGCCATTAACTCCATTTCCAAAACCTCGCTCACTCTCCTTCTATGGACCTCCCATGACCCTATAAATACCGCCCCTAGGACCCCTTTGAACCACACAATCCCCGCGCATAAAGTCCCTCTCCAAATCCCTCTCCTTCGTGCGCAATTTCTCGTCGGAGTAAACATGCATCCACACTTCCGGTGAAGATTTTTGTCGCCAAGAAAGGTACCTAGTCAATATTTCTTCCTCTAGTTTCTTCCCCTTGCCGATGCGCACCGTTGTGACATATTTTTCCTCTCGATTGCAAGGCCGGAGCACGCCGTCCGTGTCATTGTGCTCTTCATTTGTTCTTCTTTACACTGGCGGAACTTCTCGGCTATCCGAAGGCGGACATGCAGTTATAACCTTGTCCATCGAGTCGTCCAAATCATCCTCTACCCCGTTCGGTTGTTCGTTGACGCCGGAGACCTTTTTCCAAAATTCCGGCGAGATCTCCGGTAAGATTTTCTCCTCTTTGATTCATCTTTTTAAAAAAAAAATTTGAATAGGTGCGGACCTATCAGAACTCGCCACGTGGCATCCTTTTATTAATCCCGTAATTCATTTTAGCAAAAATACCCAAACTTCAAAAATTCATATCTTCTAGCCCGTAAGTCGGATTTCGACAAATTTTATATCCCCGGATTCCTTGGAAAATGTAATTTATTATTTTCCAGTAATATTACACTTTTGATAATTTGAAATTTAACTCAAATTTATTTCTATAATTTGAGTATATTTGATATACATCTTATTCTATAATTTATTTGCAATAATTTCTTCATCAAATTTGATCCTTAAAATCAAATCTTTCTGTTTGGACAATTGTCACATTCTTTCCATCATATAAAAACACTATTTAGTTATATCTTTTTTTTATATAAATTTGGCTACAAAAATTCAATCTTCTCAACAAGATCATCACGATTTCTATCGGATCTTTTTGAATCCAATCCAAGAATCGATTTCCTATTCAAATATTCATATGGACAAACCAACTGAATTTGACATACTCTCCATCCAATTGATTTTATAATCAACCTCCAACATATCCAATTTATTTTACAATCCTCGGATATATGATTTCCATCATATTTCCATCCAATCCAACTTGATCCTATCTCAACCTATCCATGCCATAGTAATTAGTTTATTAATAGTAATAACTAAATATTTATGTTGTAGTTGTATCTTATTTGGATCTTCACTTTGGATTGAGTTGTGTGTTGAAGTGTTTCTCTTTTACCGTTAGATATATTGTAACGAGATGGAGAGATGACTACGAGTAGAATATTTTATCTTCAGGATCCAGGCAAGTTACTCTTTTGATCATGCTCCAGTATTACCTATATTTTTCCTATGCATAGTAGTCCAACTTAAATATTATGCATTGATAGGATTATATATTATGCTATGCTATTACACCCAGTAGTTCATTGAGGTAGGTCCAAACCTTATATCATTGTCACCACCGTGTAGAATTATACTGCTTTGCTAAGTAGACGTGGATTGGGAAGTGATCCATTATGAGGTATGAGTGACTAAGTAGTAAACAGGACCAAGATAATCTTAATGAATCATCTGGGTGGAATGGTTGGGGGAACCCTGGAGGAACCAGTGGATTTGCCTGAGTGACCTGGAGATGGCCAGTAATCACTGCGGAATGCCACCCAGGCTTAAAGGGATAAATCATATTTTTCATAACTAGAAGCTTGCGTGTGCAGCCACAAGCTATTATGGGCTCTGGCTTGGTTGATTAGTTGTAGTGACTCTTACTAGGTGGTGCTACGAACGTAGTTATGTGTAGGTGGGATGGGCACCGCCAGAGTAGGGGAAACTCTTCTAAAAGACCATGTATCGACCTTCCTGTTTCCATACAACGTGTAGTGTGGCAAATACCAAAGGAGGTGGTTGAGTCTTGTGGGGAAAAGTGCACAACCTCTCCAGAGTGTACAAGCTGATCATGATTAGCCGTGTCCCCGGTTACGGACAACTTTGAGCATCTAGAAGTGGGAATGTTGACGGATCTCATCATCTTTAAATAATCAATCGGGTTTAATCAACCTCGGGAGTAGATTGACTTGGAGAAACCAATTCAATCATATTATGAGCTTTGTAGTACTGATATGATAATCTTTGAGTAGGACAAAATCAGCTTTATGCAAACTGAAACTCTTAGAGCTTTTCCACCAGCCAAAATTGCATGTAGAAGATAGGTCTGTTATATATTTTTTGGGAGTAACTTGCCGTACATTCAAAGTACTGACCCATTTTGGGCAGTACCCTTCGGTGTTGCAGGATTGTATATGACGAGTAAGTGATGCGATGTAGGGTTACGATGTCTACACTCAACTTTGCCGTTGGTGTTGATGGGACTCCACTTATGTATTGTTTGTTTCCGCGGTGTATTCTAGCCCAAAGGCTATAAGGTAATAAATACCATGTATTTACGTTACTTTTTGACATGTGATTCATGGTATTTCATTGAGTACTGTGCGTGCTAGCATACTGATCCAGGGATAGCACAAAAGTACAGTAGACTTGGTTTCCTTCGGGACCGGGTTATTACAAGATGGTATCAGAGAACATGTTGAATGTAGGTCGTGGCCCTAGAAACTGGAAAGCCATTAGGAAGTATACTCTCTAAAAATATTATTAAAAAAAATCCATTACTAGTCATCTTTTCTAAGTTTTACCAAACACTCCCTCTTATCCCTAACAAGTTAGACTATACCCATCCCACTTTGACCACTGAGAAGGATTGTGTTACGTCTCTTCGGGAAGGACACGATATTGGACAACTCATACCATTTCGGAGAATAGATGTTTTCAACGTGAATTAGAAGTATGGAAGTATGAAAGACTCGAAGAATTTGAAGACTCTAAAGATCCCAAGATTATTCAAGACCCATAGAAGACCTAGATACATCCAAGACTAAGATGCTTGTGAAGAAATTAAGGAATATATTACACAATACCAATAGTATCCAAGCCCACCATGAGAGTTGTGAAATGAACGAAAGAGTGCGAGTAGAGTGCCCAACCATGTGAGCTCATGTGGAGGAAGGTACCATAGGAATTGTTTGATTGACTTTATGAGTGATATTTGGAGTTTTCTCGGAGTTCTCGCTATTGATTTAATGATTGGTGTCATTTGAACTGTTAAATTTAAATTTGTATTTTTGGGATACGTATTTCGTAGGATTTATTATTAATTGAACCTTGAGAGTTGTGAGCAACGGATGATGTATCAGAAGACCATCACATCGACGAAACTCCTTGCATCGAAGACTTTCAAGAACCGAAGAGAATGAAGACTTCCTGATGAAAACGTAGTAAACGAGTCTATTATGTATGCTAGTTGTTTGATAATTGTTGTGTAGGTATCCATCTCCTCTTCTCTCTAAAATTCTATCTCATCTCTGACCAACCTTGAAACCCATAGATGGACATTAATATTTTGATGAGACAAGTGACCCAGTCAAAGTAGAAGAGTGGATTCAAACTATATATTGGACAAGAATCTCCCATTTGCAAGGAGAACACAATTGTTGAGGACAGAAGTTCCCTATTCTATGGATGCAAGTTTTGAGCACAAACGATGTAGGATCATCGCCACCCAAAAATGTTTATTAGTTTTGCAGGTGAAGACCTCTTTAAGAGGAGTGAGAAAGACTTAGTGTTAGAATACGTGATTCATCTATCTACATATGAAGCAATGATTTGAGTACGGGATGGATTGGCCCCCATACCGAAGACTCTTATTATATACTTTGGTATGTTAGATTGGTAAATTAGAGAGACAAAAAAATTTAGTAGAGTGTCGATGCGACAAGCCTAAACCATAGAATGGTAAGACACATTACCCTTTGTAGCTAGGCATCGTGCCTAACGTAGGTTGTACGGTGAGTAAGAAACATGAAGATTTTCAAGAAGCTTCATTTGGAAGTTATTTTGACCACCATGAGCGTCTCGATAGTTAGTTTTGGAACCCATGTATTTTTTTGCAAGACTTGTTCCTTGGGGAGATGCAGATTCTTATCTATAGAAGCTTGATGAAGAACCATAATGGAATGAAGGATTTTGAAGACCCCATAAGCTTTCTTCTAAGGGTGGTAGTTTCCTAACACCCTAGTGGATAAATGATACGAACCACACCTTGGTTGAGGTTCAGAACTGGCGTCTAAAGTTGCGTGCCCAGGATATTATTTAAGTAACGGAAGCATATGGAATTGTACCGGTGGGAGGCAAGCCTCAGATGAGAAGTGAAGGATAAATCGCAAGCCTCATAATGTTATGCCAAGACCATGGGGAAGTAACCCAAAAATCCTCGAGCCTAACTCATTTCTTTCGAGCCTTTGCAAATCTCGAGGACGAGATTTCTTTTAAGGGTGGTAGTTTGTAACATCCCAAAATTTTCAAAATTTTGGAATGTTAATAAATAATATAATATTGATTGAATTGTTTTGATTTTGGGATAAATGAAAACTTTTCCCTTGAGTTTTTGTTTAAACCTTTACAAACCATTTAATAAAATTGGATAATCATTTATCCAATAATGAAAATTTTGGTTGTGAACTTTATTCAAAATTTCAAAGAATGATTTTCTTTCTTTTGTCCTTTTGAAATTCGGTACAAACCACAATTAAATATTTTCGAGTGATAATAAAATGACTTTCTTAAATTTATTGTGGTCCCATACTCATTCTCGAATTCTTATTTTGGAGTTTATTGGATATTGACGTTTAAGAGATATTTAAATATTTCCAATAATTTAATAAATAAAATGAGAGGAGATAATATGACTTCTCAAAAAACAGTATTGGAAAAATTTAATAATGTCGTTAATGAGTTTTTTTTTCATAAAAATCTATTTCAAAAATTTATTCTGAGAGGGAAATATAGTTTTCCTAGACTCTCTATGTTTTATTTGGCCTATACAATTTTATTTGAGAATGTTTAACCCAGATAATAAAAATAGGATTCCTAAGTCAATTGGACTGAGGTCATCTATCTAATTTTTTCCCTCTATCTCTCTTTCCTTTTTCTTTATCTTGGGACAAATTTCCACTAAGGCCCATAGCCCGAGCGAGCTGTCTTCTTCCTCTCGTTCGTTCATGTGTAAGTGAACACAGAAGCAAATGGCCATGGAAACTGAAGCTCTTCCTCCTTTCCTCCCATCTACTCTTTTGACTGATTCACTTCAGAACCTACACAAAAATTGTGGACAAGTTCATGAGGAATCCATTCATGGAAACAAACACGCGTTTTAATGCTTTTAATTGTCCATAATTTTCTCCATGAATGCCATTAAATTCATTTCCAAAACCTCGCTTTTAATGCCCATTATTTCTCCATGAATGCCATTAACTCCATTTCCAAAACCTCGCTCACTCTCCTTCTATGGACCTCCCATGACCCTATAAATACCGCCCCTAGGACCCCTTTGAACCACACAATCCCCACGCATAAAGTCCCTCTCCAAATCCCTCTCCTTCGTGCGCAATTTCTCGTCGGAGTAAACATGCATCCACACTTCCGGTGAAGATTTTTGTCGCCAAGAAAGGTACCTAGTCCATATTTCTTCCTCTAGTTTCTTCCCCTTGCCGATGCGCACCGTTGTGACATATTTTTCCTCTCGATTGCAAGGCCGGAGCACGCCGTCCGTGTCATTGTGCTCTTCATTTGTTCTTCTTTACTCTGGCGGAACTTCTCGGCTATCCGAAGGCGAACATGCAGTTATAACCTTGTCCATCGAGTCGTCCAAATCATCCTCTACCCCGTTCGGTTGTTCGTTGACGCCGGAGACCTTTTTCCAAAATTCCGGCAAGATCTCCGGTAAGATTTTCTCCTCTTTGATTCATGTTTTTTTTTGTAAAAAATTGAATAGGTGCGGACCTATCAGAACTCGCCACGTGGCATCCTTTTATTAATCCCGTAATTCATTTTAACAAAAATACCCAAACTTCAAAAATTCATATCTTCTAGCCCGTAAGTCGGATTTCGACAAATTTTATATCCCCGGATTCCTTGGAAAATGTAATTTATCATTTTCCAGTAATATTCCACTTTTGATAATTTGAAATTTAACTCAAATTTATTTCTATAATTTGAGTATATTTGATATACATCTTATTCTATAATTTATTTGCAATATTTTCTTCATCAAATTTGATCCTTAAAATCAAATCTTTCTGTTTGGACAATTGTCACATTCTTTCCATCATATAAAAACACTATTTAGTTATATGTTTTTTTTATATAAATTTTGCTTCAAAAATTCAATCTTCTCAACAAGATCATCACGATTTCTATCGGATCTTTTTTAATCCAATCCAAGAATCGATTTCCTATTCAAATATTCATATGGACAAACCAACTGAATTTGACATACTCTCCATCCAATTGATTTTATAATCAACCTCCAACATATTCAATTTATTTTACAATCCTCGGATATATGATTTCCATCATATTTCCATCCAATCCAACTTGATCCTATCTCAACCTATCCATGCCATAGTAATTAGTTTATTAATAGTAATAACTAAATATTTATGTTGTAGTTGTATCTTATTTGGATCTTCACTTTGGATTGAGTTGTGTGTTGAAGTGTTTCTCTTTTACCGTTAGATTTATTGTAACGAGATGGAGAGATGACTACGAGTAGAATATTTTATCTTCAGGATCCAGGCAAGTTACTCTTTTGATCATGATCCAGTATTATCTATATTTTTCCTATGCATAGTAGTCCAACTTAAATATTATGCATTGATAGGATTATATATTATGCTATGCTATTACACCCAGTAGTTCATTGAGGTAGGTCCAAACCTTATATCATTGTCACCACCGTGTAGAATTATACTGCTTTGCTAAGTAGACGTGGATTGGGAAGTGATCCATTATGAGGTATGAGTGACTAAGTAGTAAACAGGACCAAGATAATCTTAATGAATCACCTGGGTGGAATGGTTGGGGGCACCCTGGAGGAACCAGTGGATTTGCCTGAGTGACCTGGAGATGGCCAGTAATCACTGCGGAATGCCACCCTGGCTTAAAGGGATAAATCATATTTTTCATAACTAGAAGCTTGCGTGTGCAGCCACAAGCTATTATGGGCTCTGGCTTGGTTGATTAGTTGTAGTGACTCTTACTAGGTGGTGCTACGAACGTAGTTATGTGTAGGTGGGATGGGCACCGCCAGAGTAGGGGAAACTCTTCTAAAAGACCATGTATCGACCTTACTGTTTCCATACTTGTAGTTTGGCAAATACCAAAGGAGGTGGTTGAGTCTTGTGGGGAAAAGTGCACAACCTCTGCAGAGTGTACAAACTGATCATGATTAGCCGTGTCCCCGGTTACGGACAACTTTGAGCATCTAGAAGTGGGAATGTTGACGGATCTCATCATCTTTAAATAATTAATCGGGTTTAATGAACCTCGGGAGTAGATTGACTTGGAGAAACCAATTCAATCATATTATGAGCTTTGTAGTACTGATATGATAATCTTTGAGTAGGAAAAAATCAGCTTTATGCAAACTGAAACTCTTAGAGCTTTTCCACCAGCCAAAATTGCATGTAGAAGATAGGTCTGTTATATATTTTTTGGGAGTAACTTGCCGTACATTCAAAGTACTGACCCATTTTGGGCTGTAACCTTCGGTGTTGCAGGATTGTATATGACGAGTAAGTGATGCGATGTAGGGTTACGATGTCTACACTCAACTTTGCCGTTGGTGTTGATGGGACTCCACTTATGTATTGTTTGTTTCCGCGGTGTATTCTAGCCCAAAGGCTATAAGGTAATAAATACGATGTATTTACATTACTTTTTGACATGTGATTCATGGTATTTCATCGAGTACTGTGCGTGCTAGCATACTGATCCAGGGATAGCACAAAAGTACAGTAGACTTGGTTCCCTTCGGGACCGGGTTGTTACATTTTACCCCACATGTTTTACATGTATCTGGGGTAGAAAAATTCAAGGAATGGCCTAGCGCAGTCCTTTTAGCATTTTGGGCATTGTAAGCGGTGGCTTGTGGAGTTGTTTCACATGGGCACCCCCTTTCTTTTCTTTTGTGTTGCATTTTGAAGCTTGTGTCATGTGGCACATGTGTGTTGCACTAAGTTGTGTGGGGTTATTCTCTGCCACGTTTAATGGGTCAGATTTTCAAGTTGAACCTTGACCAGCTGAGGTGATGTAAATCTTGCAAAGAGGCCCTTGACCCACTGTCTTGCAAACTGTGTTTTGATAATTCAAGTTGGTCTTGCCATATGAACTTTGTGCAGCAAGGTCCAAGGAATCCAAAGGTGGTATCCATCTTGTGTTTTGTGAACAATATGGACATGGTGTGAATCACCTAACCATATCAAACCCTGTCTTTCCTTTCTTGGCATCATTCCAATTTCAATGCATGTTGGAAATGATGTTCTTTTGATCCTTTCAAGCCCTGTTTCATGTCATCTTCAAATCTTTTCTTCAAACCAGCCCCTATGCATGTTGTCATATGCAATGTGGCTGGGGTTCCCAACCTTTTGTTGCACCTTCTTGTGTCAATTTCACCGGCACTACTCCGTCTCCGGAATCGATGTTTTATTCTCACGTTGTTTATTTCTGTTAATTTCTTTGTTGATCATGTCATGTTGCCATGTTACTTACACCAAAAATAAGGCTAAGACCAAAGCCATGATTACGTAAATAAATTGCATATGAAGTTGTTGACGTGTCGTCACCACCTTCATTTAAACCTGACTAGATAGGGTCACATCATGTCATTTAAACTTGATTATACCATCCTTGCCTGTGCCCTGTAACCGTTTCTTACTTGTGTTCCTTTTTCTTTGTCGGTACCTTACGTTAGCACCTGAGACCGCCGAGGAGACTTACGTGGAGATTTCCGACACAGAGCCCGAGGACCCTGCTGCGTCTGCTTCGACGACCGATTACCCAGGCAAGGGGAAGATTTATACCATTACTTGATACCTTTCTGCCTACCTGCCTACCTGTAGCCTAGAACGTTTGTTTGATCCTATCCACCTGCTTATGCCTTATTCAAAACCAAACAACCATGATCCCCACATCCCAGCAAAACATTGTGTTGCTAAGTTACCGCTGCTCATCCATTGCTTAGTATGAGTAGGAAAACTTGCTGCTTACCCTATGCTATGGTTTGGGATATCATGTTATTTAAAGAAGTTGGTTGATATTTATTATTGATGATGTTAAATTTATACTTGACGAAAGATGGGAGACCAGGCTGTTCCCGCTAGGTGTTTTGTTCCATTTGAGTCACCTAGGTCCCGAGTTCCGGGTATTGTGTTTCTTGACGAGCGTGCCTAATCGTGTGTGGGATTATATGGGGTCCCCTTGTCTTACCTACCTAGCTTCATACAATTCTAGTGGTGGCCCGAGATGATTTACTATCTGCAATGTGTGTGTGCTGGTGGTACCCCAGTTGTTTATAGACCACCTTGGGCCAGGAGGACTTGTGCCTTGGATGGCCCACCCTGACCGGCTGAGGACCCGGTCTCATATGAGGATTTAACCGGCTATCCAAACCCGAGTCATACGGTAGAGACCCATTCGAGAGCGTGGCCAGCTTTTGAGTTGGGTGTCGACTCACCGGGGGTCACCCGGAGTTGTGCGTTGTTAGTTAGAGGGACTCTGACGTTCCGGAGTTTCAGGCGATTACCTAGCCAAGTGGAAACCGGGCGTACATGTGAAGCCTATGATGGGAAGTTGGTACACCCCTGCAGGGTTAAATCTTTTCGAAAAGCCGTGTCTGCGGTTATGGACGACTTGAGACCTACTCCTTGTTCATAGAATAACATCAATTTGAATTATAATTAAAACTTGCCTACCGTGTGAGTGCCTTGGTTGGTTTTCTTCGTCCAGGGGGACCAAGAGAAGATCCAGGTTGTGTTAACTTTGACGTAAGTAGGTGGATAACGAATTTAGGTTTTTCTTTTTGATTTTCTTCTGTTCTTAGTGGTCTTGATGATTGTTACTACTTTAGCAACATCATTTTATCTTTATTTTTTAATCTTTGTGCCTTTTATAACCTCATACGACAAGGAAAGTGAAAGTTGTGACATGCTGTCCAGAAAACAGATTCTGTCCTTGTGACTAGAAAAATCATGGAAAAATCCCAGTTCATATTTTTGAGCTGAATTTTTTTACACAGCGTGCTCTATACAATTACGAAACTTTCGTATGTTCTGAGTTTTTTTATTTGAGTTGCAGACGTATCCCTAAAAAATTCGTTTCTACCTGCTGGTCTGTTTTTCACAGATTGTGTCCTGTTTTTCCTTTTCTTCGTTTTGCAAATCTTAAGCTTGCTTTTTATTTGAAAAAACTTTTTTGCAATCTTGAGAAAAAATAGCTCTTCAAGGTTATTTTTATTTCCAGTAGAGGAAAAATTATTTTAGTTGGGTACTAACCTCGCTAATCAGATTATGATGAGTTATGTATGAAGGGAGTTTTCAAATGCGCGATGGAAGATGATGAAAGAAGATCTTGGATTGTCAAACGCTCAAGCTTGGGGATGCCCATGTGCACCCCCATGAAATATTCAAGGAGACTCAAGCGTCTAAGCTTGGGGATGCCCCCGTGCATCCCCTTCTTCATCAACAGTTATCAGTTCGTCTCTCGTTGCACTATATTTTTATCACTTCATGCGTTATGTGTTATGCTTCGAGCATCTCGCTCTTTACTTTTCTAGGTTTGTTTTTGCTTTGTTTGATGTAGTAACAAGTTAGACCCCAGATTACTCTTTTGTGTGGGAGAGATACACGCTCCGCTTGAACTAGAACTCCTCATAGGATTTGCATGCTTATTCTTTTAGCTGTGAGTTGTTCTTTTTCTTTTCTTAGCTGCTGCTCTGTTTAGTTGTAGTGCTTTAGTTTTTTCTAGAGTTTTTCTTTTGTTTTAGGTTAAACTTTCTATAGGTTGCATGTTTTATCTTGTTAGAGAGTTTGCCTGTTGCACTGATTTTTGTGTCTTGACTAGAAGTAGGTAGTTGAAGTTGCTATTCTCTTTGTAGTAGTAACTTGCAATAGTTTTGAGGTATTGACTAGAGTAATGTTTGAACTTTTGGTGTCAAGAGCTCGAGCCTATTAGTGATAGATGTCGTATTTTGGGCAATCTGTGTGTTTTTTGAAAACCAAAAACCCCTTTTGAGAACTCTAGCTACTAGATGGATCACTAACCTCTGGAGGGCTCGAATATTAGAGTACACTCACGTACCACGAGTCGAGGATGCGCAAGGATAACCAAACCCCCATACACTCCTCCTCGGGGTACTTGTCTCTTTGTGAACCTCCTGATTAGATTGAGAGTTACCGATAATAAGTGCATGAGTTCTTCCGACTAATGTGAGTATTCGAAAGTTGACACTTCCACCCACCTATACTTTTTCTAGCCTCTTCGGTACCGTGCATTGCCCTTTCTCACCTTTAGAGTTGGCGCATACTTCGCCGGTGCATCCAAACCCTTGGCACGATACGCTCTGTAATCATAAGCCTCCTTATATCTTTCCTCAAAACAACCACCATACCTACCTATCAAGGCATTTCCATAGCCTTTCCGAGATACATTGCCATGCAACATCCATCTTCTCATGACTTGATCTTCATGTCATACATTCCACTTTCTTGATCGATGAGCCGCATTCTAGTTGGGCCTTGCCCTAATCATTGCTACATGACGCGCTAGTATCATTGCATATCCTGCTATCCTAGCAGAGGCATACATTTGCATCATGATAGTTATATCTTCTTTATGTGAGTACCTTTGTAAAGTGTGAAAGATCTCCTATATGTAAAATATAGAGTGTTGCCCCTAAAGTGAGGAAAAGATCCCAAAGAGGACAAAATCAAAAGATACCAAAGAGGAAAAATGAGAGTTAAATAGAAAGAGCCATTAAGGCCACCAAAAAAATACAAAAAAATAGAAAAAAGAGAAAAAGAAAAATAAAAAGAGAGAAGGGGCACACGAATATTCCTTTTGAGAGATCCACACTAGTACTTCATCCTCTATCCCTTGTACTCCATAGAGATCATCATCATGCATATAGCTATGTGTGGGGACCTTCACACTATAGAACTTGGCTTGTGTATTCCAATGATGAGCCTCCTCAAATGAGCTCTAGGTCTTCTTGAGCAAGCAAGTTGGATGCACCCCCACTAGTTCCCTTGGAGAGCTTTTAGCTCACATGTGCATCCGTTGCATGACAATCCCTACTCCTCACATCATATCTATCATATGGCCTTCTCTCGCCTATGATTGTCCTCATTAATGTGAGCCTTTCACACCTTTTTGTTTTCCTCCTCGACCTTCTTTCTGTTTCGACTTTTAGGTGTCAACTTTCTTGCTCACGCTCATCCATTGCATGAGTTCTCAAAATATCGAAAAGGAGTGGATCAGTTTGACTTGCACCTGGCTAGTGGTCTGGGGACGAGTCAAGATAAGAATCCAAAGGAGACCAAATGTGAAGCTTTAGTAGATAATTGTTCTCAACAACCTTTTTTCTCTCTTTTTCCCAGTCCCCTGCTTGCACGCAAACACCATCTGGAGATATTCGAGTCACAGACAGCGAGAGCTCTTGCACCATTTGTTCTTTTGTTGCTTGTGTCAATGCTAATATAGACTCTTGCTTGTTAAGACTTGAATTGAATTGCATGCTTTGATTGCTTTACTTAAAATTTCTTATATGGTTGCGTGGCATGTCACCACAGAAATTATGCTTGTTAATATTTACCTACTCGAGGACGAGCAGGAATTAAGCTTGGGGATGTTGATAAGTCCCAAACGTATCTATAATTTCTGCTTGCTCCATGCATGTTTTGTGTGACTTTGCCATGATTTTCTTGAACTTTCATACACTTTTGAGCATATTTGGACTAATCTATTAACCCAGTGTACGCCGCTGCCAGATGCTTTTTTTTGCTAATTTTGTATTTCAGGTTTTCCGGCCATTAAAAGTGCTCCAAAAAATCCGAAAAAATCAGATAAAAATCAGCGACCCGGAAGCTTCCGGAATCACCAAGGCAGCGGAGGGGGGCCACCACAGGGACTCTAGAAGGGTCCCTGGCGCGGCTCCACCCTAGGTCGTGCCAGGGGGCCTCGTGGCTGCCCTGTGGGTCGTCTCGACACCCCCCTCCGCCTATATTTATCCCTCGGGGTGGAAACCCCTGATATCAATCTCTTTTCCACGATCTCGCCTCTATACTGCCGCCGCCGTTTCTAGATCGGGGCTTCCTGGAGAAGCTGCCCTGGCACCCTGCCGGGAGGAGAAACCCCCTCCGGGAGACCATCCATGGCCATGGACGCCTCCCGTATGTACCGTGAGTAGTTTCCCTTGGACCATGGGTCGGTGAACTGTAGCTATGTGATGTACTTCTCTCCCCTCTTTGTGCTTCCACTTTCGAGACCTCGTGAGCTTCCTCACATGATCGAGGCACTTTTGTAATTTCTGCTGTTGCTATGCTGAGTTTGTTGGGATCTGATGGATTATGAGACTATGTTCAGATTGTGATGAGTAATATATTTGGTTCTTCTCTTTTATATTTTGTTCTTGAGTAAATTCTTGCATGTTCTCCGTTGCAATATTTTACATTGGCCAAGTATTTTGTTGCAACTCCAAGAGGGAGCGTTATGCTTGATTGTGGGTTCAGCCCCTTGATGTCTAGCTTGAGTGACAGAAACATGAGACTAGGGGATGTGCTGTTGCCACCAGGGATAAAACAACGGTTCTTGTACTCGCGGGTGCAAGGATTGTTTACTTTACGCAAAGTTCTTTTAATGGAGTTGTCTGTTGCTTTGAGTTTAAACTTTGGGTGGGATTCGCAACTTAATACCAGCGAGATCTTCTGGATAGATATCTCAAGGTGGATGATTCGTAGTAGATGCAGTTGGATTTCGGTCTACTTACCTTGGCGTACTGCCCATTGCTTTTGAGCCCTTCCTTTCTTTGCATCATAGTTAGCATTGCGGTGCCTTCATAATTCTGTCAATTGCCCAGCTATGATTTGTTTACCTCGCTAGCACTTTTATCGTCTTTTGGGAGAGAGACATCACTAGTGAAAATCACGGGACCTCGATCCATCTTCAAATCACTGTTTATATCCGTAGTTTACCTTCAGTCTTTACTTTCAGTTGCCACTATTATTATCTCTTGCGTTGATCCTTTGTAAACAGCAAGGCCGGAGGAATTGACAACTCCTCTGTACTCGTTGGGAGCAAAGTTATTTGTATCTGTGTGCAGGTCCACGTCAACCGCCTAATTTCTGGCGCCGTTGTCACCTACTTGTATTTCTGCGAGTCCTACTGGAGACAAACGTTGGAATCTTCACCGAGGGAAATTTGCTGCTACGCTACATCTCACCTTCCACTTGTGGTAACCAACAAGGAGTGAGAGAGTTATCTTCACCGTATCAAGAGGCCACAAAAAGTATGGAACATTTATAAATTCATTTAATATTTTATTTAAATAGTAAATGATTAAATTGGACTGTTTAAGCTACTGTTTGAATTGTTTAATTTAATTAATAGCTTAATAAATTCCCAAATCCACATGGACACGATCCACTAAATATAGGGCATTTGATAAAAATGATTGCAAATATTTTGGTTGAACTTTTATTAGCCAAATTGTTTTTAATATCAAAACCAGGGAAATTTTGAAATGATCAATGCAAAGATGATCAAGGTGAGTTTAGCAAGAGAAATCGTCATTAACAAAAGTGATTACGGTTACATGACAGTTAGGGTGTTACAAATTAGTAGATTGAGTTCTCAACAACTATTCAGTATTTTTGTGCTCTAAAACTTGCCCACTCTTGGCACGGGAACTCCGACTGGAGACATTCGATTCACGGACAGCAAGAACTCAATTGTCTATATGTTCTTTCAATGCTTGCTTTAATATCAACTATAGACTATTTCTTTATATCACTTTGTTTTTGACTTATGTATCTTCATTATATTAGATTGATTGCCTTTGCACCTAAGTAGCATGTCACATCAAAAATTATCTTGTTATCATTTACCTACTCGAGGACGAGCAGGAATTAAGCTTGGGGATCATGATACATCTCAAATGTAACTATAATTTTTGCTTGTTCCATGCTCATTTTGTGTCATTGCTACATCTTTTTGCCATGCTTTTGAATAATTTATTGGACTAACCTACTAATATAGAGCCCAGTGCCAGTTTCTGTCTGTTTTGTCTTTGCAATGCAGAAAAAGTCCAAGAATGAAGTTGCTCAGAAAATTCCCAAAAAACAACCCAAATTTCTTTTACATCAGAAGAATCCTCCAGCCGGAGGACGAAGTCAAAGGGAGGCCCATAGCCCCCAGGCGCCCTCCTAGCGCGGCCACGGGGGACCCGCGGCAAGGACCCGCCTGGGTGACCTGGGCACCGCCTCAGACTCCCCTTTGGCCCGATTTATTTCCCACGACGCAAAAACCCGAGGTATCCAACTCCTTTTTCCAGAAGCGCTCCTGATCTCCGCCACCATAGAAACGTAGCTTCGGGGGTCACCAGGATCCTGCTCCGGCATCCTGCCAGAGAGGGCCTTGGACCCCCGGGCCATCTTCATCAACCTCTCTTCACTCCATGATGATTCTTGAGTAGTTCCTCCTTGGACTACGGGTTCTTGGCAACAACTATGTGGTATCTTCTCCCCCTAGATCTTGAGTACAAAGTGCTAATGAGATGCCCTACATGATTGAGATCCATATGATGTAATAGGTGTTGTGTCTGTTGGGATCCGATGCATTGTTACATTGTTATTCAGTCCTAAGAAGTTTATGAATTATTGTTGCCGCAATTTTATTGTTCTTAATGCTTGTTACTAGTGCACGAGTAGCATGATTTCAGATGTGAGCACGTTATGTTTGCATGATTATAGATCTTATCTACGGTTGTATGCACCTATTATCATCCGGAACCAGCGATCTCAATGGGGACAGCTTGGGACACCCAAGGGGATGGGCTATAATTTGAGTATTACATGTGTTCATAGAGTGTTAATGCTTTGTTCCGGTGCTCTTTGACAGGAGCACCTTAATCTCCATAAGTTCCTTTTGGCCCCGTTTTGTAGCGGGATGGTAGGACAAAAGATGTTGTGCAAGTTCTTCTTGCAAGCACGCACAACTACATACGGAACACATGGCTACGTTTGGTTCTTAGACTAGAATTCTCTAGTTTGTTCTGTGGCTAGAGTTAGTATAATTTTTTCAATTGCCCAACTGTAATTTGTTCACCCAACACTTTTTATTTTTCTAGGAGAGTTACCACTAGTGAAACCTTGAACCCCGGTCCATCTTTCATCTTCATTTCCTTCGTTGTTACTATTTCTCTCACTACTGATGCTACTACTTTGTTACCACTTGGTGGTGTTGGTGATTGGGGAAGTCTTACAGACTACACCCATCAACACACCGTTGCTAAATATCTTGTCTAGTGTTTTTTCAGGTGTGGTTGAATTGACAACTCAACTGCTAAGGCTTATAAGTATTCTTTGGCTCCACTTGTGTCGAATCAATAAATTGGGTTATACCTACCTGCGCAGACTGTTGCGATCCCCTTCACTTGTGGGTTATCAACTACTAACAACTAGACTTCTCCCATGTCCTCAAGAATTAAAGGAACTACTAACAAGACATAAAAGAGATGATGATTAGAGGTGATAAATATATGATAAAAAATCTGGTCATAACAATATTTCTCCAACAAAACTAAATAGCATTCACCACAAAAGAGTAATCAACACCGGTAGAGTACAGGGGATGAATAGTGCAAGTTACAACTTGGATTGCGATGGTGAGATGAGATGGGATGAAGATGGAGATTGTGCTGGTGATGGGGATGATGATCTCGATGATTCCCATGATGATGGTGATGACGATGGGGACAATCTCCCCCTCCGGGAGGAGTCCTCCCCGGTGGAATCTGCCCGTCGGAAAGGTCTTTTCTTCTCTGTAGGTTTCCTCCACGAAGCGGCGGCGGAACTGCGGAAACTCTCTCTGTTCTGGGATCTTTAGGTCACGAGGGAGATATAGGCCGAAGGGGGCTCCGGGAGTGGGGACCACCCCCTAGGCAGCCAGGTGGCGCGGTCTAAGGGGGGCCGCGCCACCAGGGCGCCTGGAGCCCTGGTGGCCCCCTCCGGCTGCCCTTCGGCCAGTCTTCGTTATATCTTCTGAAACTTCTTCCCCGTGATTTTCATGATATTTGGAGATGTGCTGATATGGCCACTCTACATGCACTTTTCCCCGCTGATACCTGTGTCCGCTGTTTCGGCACCGAAAAGTTGCAAACTGTGTAAAACAAGCCAAAACACTATAAGAACATCATCATAATATGAAATATATCAATGAATAGAGGTAAATTATGATGTAAAATAGTGATGCATTTTGGATGTATCACATGGTAACATATCTCGTAAAGGATATGGAAATTCCTAGATAGGTAGGTATGGTGGCTGTTTTGAGGAAGATATAATTAGGCTTATGTATGACAGAGCGTATCATGCCAAGGGTTTGGATGCACCGGCGAAGTTTGCACCGAATCTCAAGATGAGAAAGGGCAATGCACGGTACCGAAGAGGCTAGCAAAAATATGGCTTATGGAAGTGCCAAGAGTCGAATACTCACATTAGTCAAAGGAACTCATTCACTTATTATGGGTAAATCTCTATCTAGTGAGGAGATTCACAAAGAGATAAGCACCCTAAGAGGAGTGTATGGGGGCTTGGTTATCCTTGCGCATCCTTGATGGAGCGAGAGATTAGCTTCTTCTCACCCCTCATTGGTTACCCAGAGTGAAAGGTTGAGATGTAGCTAGCAGCAAATTTCCCTTGGAAAATACCAAGGTTTGTCTCCCGCAGGACTCCAAGGATCAACAAGAAGGTTGTAAAACGAGCAAGGCGCCGTTTGATATAAGTTACTCACTTGACCTGGACCTACACACAACACAAGTAACTTTGCTCCCAATGTGTTCAGAGAGGTTGTCAATCTCTCCAGCCTGGTCGTTTACAAAGGATCAAACGCACGATGGAAATAGTGATGGTGATTGCAACTGAAAGGAAATAAAGCAGTAAAGAGTTGAGGTGTAAACAATGGTGGAAATATGGACCGAGGTCCCATGATGTTCACTAGTGATGTCTCTCTCCCAAAAGATGACAAAACAACTAAGCCGGGTGAACAAATTACAGCTGGTCAATTGATACGTCCAAAATGCATCACTATTTTATATAGTAATTATTTCCTATTCATTGATATATTTCATTTTATGATGCTATTCTTATGTTGTTTTTGCTTGTTTTACACTGTTTGCAACTTTCCGATGCCGAAGCAGCAAACACAGGATTCAGCGGTGAAAAGTGGACGCTGAGTTGCTGAAACAGAAGACCTCCAAATTACCGGAAAATCGACGGAGGCCATTTTCCAGAAGGATGAAAACGACACGCAAAAGAGGAGATTCGCGAGTTCTACCGCCGCTCCGCGGCGGAAACCTACAGAGAAGAAAAGACATCTCCGGCGGCCAGATTCCGCCGGGGAGATCATCGCCATCGTCATGACCATCGTCACAGGCATCATCGAGATCATCATCAACATCATCCCCAACATCATCCCCATCTCCATCTTCATCCCATCTCACCTCACAAGTTTAACTTGTGTTGTAATCCGTACTATCTATCCTCTCTACTCTACAAGTGTTGATTGCTACCGTGTGATGAATGCTATTGAGTTTTGTTGGAGAAATATCATTGTGTCCAGATTGTTTATCATCTATTTATCCCCTCTGATCATGATCTCTTTTATGTCTTGTGAGTAGTTACTTTGGTTATTGAGGACATGGGAGAAGTCTAGTTGTTAGTAGTCCTATGATGTTGAAGTAATATGTGTTGTTTGATATTTCAGTTGTGTTATTATTTTCCTAGTGGTGTTGTGTGAGTCGAACACTCAACATTTCTCCTTATTAAGGACCTAAGGGAATGCATTGTGTATAAAGAATGCTTACGGTGGGTTGCCGGAGTGACAGAAACCTGAACCCCAGTTTGCACGCTTCTGCACAAGGTAACAATGGATCATCGATCGTATTGCTATGGTTAGGCTTTTGCCTTAATTCCTATCTTGTATTTTCGGATGCTTGCAAGATGTTTAATCGTAAGAGTGCACTTATCTTAGTCTAGAGGGTGTACTAGCATAGATCCACCCACTCAACACTTATCAACGCAACACATAGTATCGATGCGAAATATGGCGGAAGCACGTGACTATTTCTCCCGTGTGTCCTCAAGAACTCTTTAGCCTTTATAAATTCAGTTTCTAGGCCTATCCTTTGATCAAAAGGATTGTGCCACTTGTTACTCCTCAGTGCCTCTTACTTTGCTCACTTTTACCTTTTTGTTGCTTATACCGAAAACCCCTAAAAAGTTATCTTTCAGTTCCTGTAGTTACTTCTTTGCCAAAGTCACTTACCAATACCTTCTGCTCCTCGTTGGGTTCGACACTCTTATTTATCGAAAACGCTACAAATGATCCCCTACAGTTGAGGGTCATCAAGTACTGTTTTCTGGCGCCTTTGCCGGGGAGCGTAGCGCTATTAGTAAGTGAAGCTGGTAAGGAAGTTTTTATATTTTTGTTTTTATTTTGCTGTTGCTGCTCTTTGTCCTTATGGCCACCTCTTCTCTTGGTTTGTTGTTTATGGGGAAACGCCCCACAACTGTGGTGGTCACTCCTACCCCTACTGAAATGGTGCCTTACAAAATACAAACTGGTATTATCGATTATGTCTTGGCTAATCGTTATGCAGGAGACAGACATCCAGGTGAACATTTGCTATATTTATCACAAGTATGTTCATTATTCAAGCTTGAAGGTGTGTCAAGGGATTTTGTTACGAAGAAATTATTCTCCATATCGCTTATAGATAAAGCTTCAGATTGGTATAAGCTCCTCGATAACTCACATCTGCTTAATTGGCAAGAGCTTATGTCTCTATTTTATACAAAGTTTTATCCTCTTCATGAAATTCATCGAGACAGGAATTACATCTATAACTTTTGGTCTCGTGACGAAGAGAGCATCGCTGAAGCTTGGGGGAGACTGAAGTCCCTAATGTTCAAATGTCCTATTCATGAACTCCCCAAAGATATTATACTTACAAATTTTATCGCCAGGCTTTCTCGTCAAGATAAGGAGATGTTGGATGCCTCCTCTAGCGGGGTATTTCAAACAAGAAGCATTGAAGAAAAATGGGATCTCATTGAGAGGATCCAGAAGAACACCGAAGACTGGGATCTGATTATTTTAATACCTTTTGTTCTAAGATTGGTCTTGATTCCCATCTTATGATTGATTTTTGTAAGAACTTTTCCTCTCACATTGACTCTTCTAAGGAGGAGAAGGATCAGTATCATAAACACTTTAAAGAATTACCTGTTGATATTCATGTTGCTGACCCTATTCTGCCTGCAGTTTTATATGAAAAGCCCCCTTTTCCTACAAGGACAAGGGAGTACTCTTTTGTGACACGCATAATAAACAAAAGTGAGAGAAGAACTGACGAACCTGAGGACCTGATCAAGGTCGATCCTCAAGTTACAGTGGTTAAAGATTTAGTTACTAATGATGTTTTAGATTCCATTATAAATTTTTGTGTTGTTTCAACTAACATTGTTACTGCCAAGAATAAAATCCCAAGTTCAGGTACACCAGTTGTATCTGTCAAAATAGGAGATCACAATTATTACGGGCTATGCGATTTGGGATCCATTGCTAGCGCTATTCCTTATTCACTCTATAAGAAGATCATGGGTGAGATTTCACCCTGTGAACTTGAAGAGATTGATGTTACTATTTATCTAGCCAATAAAGAAACTATCTCTCCCATTGGAATTGTGAGAGATGTTGAAGTCCTATGTGGAAAGGTAAAGTATCCTACCGACTTTCTAGTACTTGGTTCAGTGCAAGATAGTTTTTGCCTTATTATTTTTGGTAGACCTTTCCTCAGAACTTGTGGAGCTATTATAGACTGCAAAAAAGGTAAAGTTTCTGTTGAATTCAATGGTGAGCCATATGAATTTAACTTTTCTAAATTCTCCAAGCAGCCTCGTGGTACTTATTTACCTAGTCATGATAAAATTATTGAAGATATTGCTTCTATTGCTATTCCTCCTAATGATCCTGTGCAGCAATATATGGAAGTCCACGAGAATGATATGAATATGCAGGAGAGAAATGAGTTAGACGAAATATTCACAAGACAAACTGCTATCCTGAAGCACAACCTTCCGGTTGAACCTTTAGGAATCCTAGCACAACCAAAAGAAGACCCGGTGTTTGACCTCAAACCACTTCCCGATACGCTCAAGTACGCTTATTTAGATGAAAAGAAAATATATCATGTTATTATCAATGCTAACCTTTCAGGATTTGAAGAAGAATGATTATTGGAGACACTTCGCAGAAACCGTGGTGCCCTTGGCTATACCCTTGATGACCTTAAGGGAGTTAGTCCATCGATTTTCCAACATACTATCAATCTCGAGCCTGATGCTAAACCAATTGTTGATCATCAACGATAGTTGAACCCAAAGATGAAGGACATGGTTAGGACTGAAACTCTCAAGCTTCTAGCCGCTGGTATCATCTATCCTATAGCTGATAGTAAGTGGGTAAGTCCAGTTCATTGTGTTCCTAAGAAAGGAGGTATGACTGTTGTTCCTAATTATAAAAATGAATAATACCTCAACGAGTTGTTATTGGATACATAATGTGTATTGATTATAGGAAGTTGAAGAAGGCAACCAGGAAGGACCACTACCCGCTTCCCTTTATCGATCAGATGCTTGAGAGGTTGTCTAAAAACACCCACTTTTGCTATCTTGATGGGTACTCTGGCTTCTCTCAAATTCATGTCAATACTGCCGATCAAGAGAAGACCACCTTCACATATCCTTACGGTACTTATGCTTATAGGCGTATGCCTTTTAGTTTATGCAATGCACCTGCTACTTTTCAGAGATGCATGTCTGCTATTTTTCATGGTTTCTGGGAGGAAATTGTGGAAGTATTCATGGAGGATTTCTCTGTCTATGGAACTTCCTTTGACCACTGTCTCCACAATCTTAATAAAGTTTTGCAGAGATGCGAGGATACAAATTTAGTTCTAAACTGGGAAAAGTGCCACTTCATGGTTAACGAAAGGATCGTTATTGGTCACAAGATTTCTGAGAGGGGAATGGAAGTGGACATGGCGAAGATTGAAGCTATCGAAAAGATGCCCTATCCAAGGGACATTAAAGTATCTTATGGCAAAGAAGGATGCCAAACCAAGGCTCATCCGGTGGGTACTCCTTCTTCAAGAATTTGATTTAAAGATTGCTGATAGAAAAGGAGTAGACAATCCAGTGGCGGACAATCTTTCAAGGATGGAAGACATATCGCATGATCCCATTCCAGTTAACGACAGTTTTCCAGACGAACAACTTGCCGCTGTAAAAGTACAATCTCTTTCCGTCCCTTGGTTTACAGATTATGCTAATTTTATCGTTGCAAAGTATTTGCCTCCAGGTTTAACATTTCAGCAAAGGAAGAAGTTCTTCCACGATTTGAGGCATTACTTTTGGGATGACCCTCATCTTTTCAAAGAAGGTCCGGACGGGGTCGTGATAAGATGCATACCGGAACACGAGCAGAAGGACATTCTCAGACAATGTCACGACAACCCCTATGGAGGACATCACGCCGGTGAGAGGACCGCACATAAGGTTCTCCAATCAGTTGTGAATGGGCAAAGACTCAAGCATTAAATGGAGGGAGACCCCGTCAATGTTGATGTGAATTTAATAGACACAAAAACTCATGAAGAATATGTTGCAGCCCTGTTTCAGACGCCAGTAGGAACATAATAGAAAAAGGTATGTATTACGGTAAGGAAACATCGCGAATCGCCAAAAAGTTCCATATTACAAGTTTTTGCAAAATTAGGAAAATTCGAAGCCTAATTGGAGCCGGAGAGGAGCTCCACGGGGCCTAGGCGCCCCCTTGGCTCGGCCTACCTCCTGGCCGCACCGGGAGGCCGCCTGGGCACCCCGGAGTCCGTTTCCGACCCCACTTTGGCTCGTCACCTTCCTTTTGTTGCAGAAATTTTTGCTATATATTTGCATGGATAGTCCTGGCACTGTATCTCGTGATTTCGTGTGTTTTATTTTCGAGCTGTTTCTACCAGGAAATCTTTTATCTAGACCTAGGTGCCATGGCTTCCCCAAGTTACCCCAAGGACAAGTTCGTCGTTGATGTCGCGAGAGTTTACTTCTCGCCCCTTGTTGGTTACCCAAAGTGGAAGGTTGAGATGTAGACAGCTGATGTCTACGCACGCTTCTATTCTTGTAGACTATGTTGGGCCTCCAAGCGCGGAGGTTTGTAGGACAGCAGCAATTTCCCTCAGGTGGATGACCTAAGGTTTATCAAACTCACGGAAGTAGAGGTTGACGATGGTCTCTCTCAAGAAACCCTGCAATTAAGATACAAGAAGTCTCTTGTGTCCCCAACACACCTAATACAACTAGGAGTTGTATAGGTGCACTAGTTCGGCGAAGAGATGATAAAATATGGGTGATAGGTGTGGTAAAATGAATTAATATAAATCTGTAATAAAAAGTGCAGCAAAGAAACAAGTGGTAAACGTGAGCACAAACGGTATTGCAATGGTGGAAACAAGGCCTAGGCTTCATACTTTCACTAGTGGCAACTCCCAACAACATTAACATAGTCTAATCACATGATATTTCCCATAAAACATGCAATGGAGACGTACTCGGAGGTCATTCCTTTGTGGTCAAGAGAGGACGAGAATTGTGTAGGGCTACAAAAGCACACCTCAGAGTTCGTAGTTCTCATCTATGGATTTACGAATGTCACCGCAGCCATCCAAAGGGAGTACCACAATCACCACAACATATCTAAAGGATAGTCAAAGTCAAGCGCCAAGAGACTCTCAATCTTCAATCCACACACAAAAGAGCGAATCACTCATGAAAATGTTCTTCTAACCCATGTCCAATAGACCGCTGTCACCATGGTCTCGGGGATTATACTAGATAGGATCAAGTGAGTACATCAAATCCAATACATATATGAAGGGGAAACATCATGGGATCACCCTAGATTAACATAGCCAATGATCACAACAAAGATCACATCATGGGAGAGAGAGAAACCACATAGATCAAGATACAAGCCTTAGCCCCGAGGGGAACTACTCACACATGGACATGGTGAGAGAGAGGGAGTTGTTGATGGAGAGGTGCAGCCCGGAGGAGATGAAGGAGACGGCGACGACGGCGTCCACGGCGGCGGCGGCGCCCACGGCCACGGCCACGGCGGTGGCAACGGCCCTTGGGGGCAGCGGCCCTTGGCCCCTTCTTCTTCCTTGGAGATGGTTCTGCTGTGAAGATTGATCTCCCCCTCAAGACGGCTGCCAAGGGGGAGGAATTTTCGTGGTGCCCTTTGACCTAGGTTTCCTCTTTTTACATAGACTCTCGGATTCCCGTCATCCAGATTTCCGAATTTTATGTCTAAATCCACCGGAAAAACATTCCCTACAACTTTGTAGTTTTAAGTTTTTCCGTTTGAGGCTGTCTTCTAGCGTATCCGAGACGATCTTTAAAACCTGTCTGGTGCGGACAGATTTCGGGAGAGTTAGAGTCCAACTCCTATAAGGTTCCTTTTTGTGATTTTTCCTTTATCCAAGTAATTCCTACACATAAAGTACAAAAACAAGAACTTGTGCACTATTTCAACCATTAATAGGTTAGTTCCAAAATATGTTATAAAAAGATATGAAAGTGTATAAAAAGCATAGCAATATCACACAAAATATGCATGGAGCAAGCAGAAATTATAGATACGTTTGGGACGTATCAACAGCAGCAAATTTCCCTCGGTGAAGATACCAAGGTTTGTCTCCGGTAGGACTCCGGAAACGACAGGAAGGTGACAACGGCGCCAGATAGGCGGTTGACGTGGACCTGCACACACAGCAGATAACTTTGCTCCTAACGAGTTCAGAGAGGTTGTCAATCCCTCCGGCCTTGTTGTTTACAAAGGATAAAACGCACGGGATAATAATGATAGTGATAGCAACGAAAAAGTAAATAAAGAAGTAAATTGATAGCGGGTGTAAACAGTATTGGAAATATGGACCGGGGTCCCATGATGTTCACTAGTGATGTCTCTCTCCCAAAAGACGATAAAATAGCCATGCAAGATAAACAAATTATAGCTGGGCAATTGACAGGATTATGTGCGCACAATGCTAACTATGCTATAAAGAAATGAAGAGGCTCAAAAGCTTGGGCGGTACGCCAAAACAAGTAGACCGAAATCCATCTGCATCTACCTAATAATCATCCACCTTGAGATATCTATCCAGAACATCTCGCTGGTATTAAGTTGCGAATCCCACCCAAAGTGTAAACTCAAAGCAACAGACAACTGCAATAAAGAACTTTGCATAAAGTAAACAATCCTTCCACCCGCAAGTACAAGCACCGATGTTTTCTCCCTTGTGGCGACATCACATCCCCTAGACTCATGTTTCTGTCACTCAAGCTAGTCATCAGGATGCATGAACCCACAATGATGCATAACGCTCCCTCTTGGAGTCACTACGTACTACTTGGCCAAAGCAATAAACAACAACGGAGAACATGCAAGAATTACTCAAGAACATAAATATAAAAGAGGAGAATCAAATATATTAATCAAACACAATCTGAACATAATCTCATAATCTATCAGATCCCAGCAAACTCAGCATAGCAACAGCAGAAAGATTACATATGTGCCTCGATCATGTAGGGCAGCTCACGAGGTCTAAACCATGAAGAACAAAGAGGGGAGGAGAACATCACATAGCTACTGATCATAGACCCATGGTCCAAGGTGGACTACTCACGGTTCATCCGGGATGCATCCATGGTGGTGGAGAAGCTCCCGGAGGTGGTTCCTCCCTCCGGCAGGGTGCCGGGAAGAGGTCTCCTGGTGCTCCGGATCTTGGAAGCGCGGCGGTGGCGGAACAGAGGAGATATCGCGAAAAAGGGTTCTGTGTTCGGGGGTTTCGCTTCATGGAGAATATATGGGTGAAGGGGGGGTAGCCAGGGGGCCTCCAGGGGTCCAGGCAGGCCCCTGGCGCGGCCCCACCCTAGGGCGCGTCGGGAGGGCGCCTGGGGCCCTGGTGGGTCCCCTCTGGCCCCTCCTTGGTGATTCCCGAAGTTTTCGAAGCGCTGATTTTTTATTGGATTTTTCCCGAATTTTTGGAGCAATTTTAATATGGAGGAAACGTGAAATAGAAAAACAGCAGAAAACAGGATCTGACACTGGGGTGCACTGAGTTAATAAGTTAGTCCAAATATGATCAAAAGTGTATGAAAGTGTATCAATATTATAGCAATATCACCCAAAAGAAGCATGGAGCAAGCAAAAATTATAGATACGTTCTGGACGTATCAACATCCCCAAGCTTAATTCCTGCTCGTGCTCGAGTAGGTAAATGATACAAAGCATAATTTCTGTGGTGACATGCTACCAACCATATAAGAAATTTTTAGTAAAGCAATCACGACATGTAATCCAATTCAAGTCATAACAATCAAGAGTCTATATTTAGCATTGAAACAAGCAACATAAGAACATAAAGGTGCAAGAGCTCTCGCTGTCCGTGACTCGAATGTCTCCAAATGGTGTTTGCATGCAAGAAAGGGGAAAGGGATATACGAGAAAAAGGTATTTTTGTGTTAAGAACTCAATCTACTAAAGTTTCACACTTGGTCTTCTTTGGAATCTTATCTTGACTCATCCCCAGACCACTAGCCAGGTACAAGTAAAAATGATCCACTCCTTTTCGATATTTTGAGCACGCATGCAATGGATGAGCGTAAGCAAGAAATTTGACACTTAGGATGGCAGAGAGAGAATATGGTGGAGGAGGAAGAAAAAAAGGGTGTGAAAGGCTCACATCAATGAGGACAATCATAGGAGAGAAATCCAAATGATAGATATGATGTGAGGAGTAGGGATTGCCATGCAACGGATGCACATGTGAGCTAAGGTAAGCTCTCCAATGGAACTAGTGGGGGTGCATCCAACTTACTTGCTCAATAAGACCTAGAGATCATTTGAGGAGGCTCATCATTGGAATATACAAGCCAAGTTCTACAGTGTGAAGGTCCCCACATAGCTATATGCATGAATGATAATCTCTATGGAGTACAAGATATAAGAGGGAGTACGAGTGTGGATCTCTCAAAAAGAATAGTAGTGTGCCCCCTTCTCTCTTTTTATTTCTTTTTCTTTTTTTCTATTTTTTGGTGGCCTCAATGGATCTTTCTATTCCTCTCATTTGTCCTCTTTGGGATCTTTTCCTCACTTTAGGGGCAACACTCTATATATTACAAGAAGTATAGAAGATCTTTCACACTTTACAAAAGTACTCAAATAAAGAAAATGAAACTATCATGAAGTATGCAAATGTATGCCTCTGCCAGTGTAGAAGGATATGCAATGATACTAGCGTGTCATGTAGCAATGATTAGGGCAAGGCCCAACTAGCATGCGGCTATCGATCAAGCAAGTAGCATGTATGACATGAAGATCAAGTCATGAGAAGGTGGATGTTGCATGGCAATGTATCTCGGAAAGGCTATGGAAATGCCCTGATAGGTAGGTATGGTGGATGTTTTGAGGAAGGATATAAGGAGGTTTATGATGACAGAGCATATCATGCCAAGGATTTGGATGTACCAGCGATGGTGGATGACAACTCTCGGAGTGAGAAGAAAGCAATGCACGGCACATGAGAGGCTAGAAAAATATGGGTAGGTGGAAGTGTCAACTTTCGAATACTCATATTAGTACGAAGAACTCATGCACTTATTATCGGTAACTCTCAATCTAATCAGGAGGTTCACAAAGAGACAAGTACCCCGAGGAGGAGTGCATGGGGGTTTGGTTATCCTTGCGCATCCTCGACTCATGGTACGTGAGTGTACTCTAATATTCGATCCCTCCAAAGAGTAGTGATCCATCTAGTTGCTAAAGTTCTCAACTAATTTTGTAAGTTTTGAAAATAAACACGGATTGACCTAAATACAACATCTATCACTAATAGGCTAAAGCTCTTGACACCAAAATTCCAAACATTACTCAAAGAAATACCTCAAAACTATGGCAAGTTACTACTACAACTGAATAGCAACCTCAATTACCTACTTCAAGTCAAGACAGACAACTCCGTGCAGCAGACAAACTCTCTAAACAAGATAAACATGAAAACTCAAGAGAGTTCCAGCAACAAATAAACAAAAGCTCTTAAAAATAAAAGCATGAAAACTAAGAGCTAAACATGACAGTAGCTATGAAAAAAGATAAATAACACTCACAGCAAAGATATAGGCATGAAAAATCCTATGATGTGTTCTAGGTTTTGAAAGTGGAGCGTGTTTCTCTCCCACACAAAGAAAGATGGGTTCTAACTTGTTATGAACAGCAAGCAAAGCTAAAGAAAACTAAAAATAAAACCTAAGAGCGAGACGCTCCAAGCATAGCACATAACGCATGAAGTGATAAAAATATAGTGAAACGAAAGACGAACTGATAATTGTTGATGGAGAAGGGGATTCATGGGGGCATCCCCAAGATTAGACGCTTGAGTCTCCTTGAATATTTCTTGGTGGTGCACGGGGGCATCCCCAAGCTTGAGCGTTTGACACTCCTGAATCTTCTTTCATCATCTTCCCTCGCACACTTGAAAACTACCTTCATACATAACTCATCATAATTTGATTAGCGAGGTTAGTACCCATAATAAAATAATTTTTTCTCTACTGGAAATAAGGATATTCTTGAAGAGCTACTGTTTCTGAAGATTGCCAAAATGATTTTGCAAATAAAAAGAAAGATTAAGTTTTGCAAAATGAAGAAAAGGCAAAACAGGACAGAATTTGTGAAAAACAGACCAGAAGGTAGTAAAGAATTTTTTAGGGATACTTATGCAACTCAAATCAAAAAACTCAGAACATAGGAAAGTCCCGTGATTGTATAGATCACGCTGTGTAAAAATTTAAGCTCAAAAAGATGAACCGGGATTTTTCTGTAATTTTTCCAGTCACGAGGACAGAATCTGTTTTCTGAATAGCATATCACAACTTTCACTTCCCTTGTCATATGAGGCTATAAATGGCACAAATCTTGAAAAGAAAGATACAATGATGTTGCTACAGTAGTAAAAATCATGAAGACCACCAAAAAAAAAGGAAAACCTAAATTCGTTGCGGGCTGCCTCCCGAAAGCGCTTTCTTTTAAGCCTTTAAGCTAGGCATGAAGATTTTAAAAGATGCTCTCATAAGAATAAGGATTTGAAGAAAAAGAGAGCATCAAGAAGAAAATATGAAACAAATTTAAGCCTAACCCACTTCCTATGCATTGGCATCTTGTAAGAAAATAAATCAAAGAAGTAAAAAGAGATAAGCATAGGAAGGTGGGACAAGAAAATTTTCAAAACTTTCAACATAAAGAGAGGAGTTTTTGTAACATGGGAGTTTCTATAACCAGAATTTCCTCTCTCAAAATAATTTTCAGTAGTATCATGAACCACATCAAGAATATAACTATCACATAAATCATATTGTTCTTGACCTACAAGCACATGTGTATTGTTTTCAACACAGTTTTTAGGATCATAAGATAAATGCAACCCATCATATTGAGCTTTGATAAAATGAAAATTCTCCGGAGTTGGAGATTTCAAAAGGACAATAGGAACATCAAGTGTGGGTGCAATAGCAAAAATTTCATGCTTGCCGCAAGGAACTATAGCAAGTTCACCTTCGCAAGCATAATCTATATTGGCATCATGGCCATCAGCATAGAAGACATGCATCAACTTCTTCAAAAAGGGTTATTTCAAAAGAATCCATAGGATCATAATACTCATATAAGGTAAGACTCAAAGAGTTACTCTCATTAGAAGGTAGACATGGATGGCTCCATTCTTCCTCCTTTTGTTCGTCACTCTCCTCCTCTTTTTCATTCAAGGAGCTTTCAGGTTTAGCAATTTCTTCTTCCATAGAGTCCGGCAAATCATTAGTCTCTTCCTTTGGGGGAGAGATTCTCTCAAGATGATCAGTGATATAATAATTTGCATCGTAATTTTCCAAGAAATAGTTAAGTATAGAAAGACTCTCAGATTTGTAAGGGGCATCATCAATATTTTTAAGAAGGGAAATAATTTCATAGGCACCCCTATAAGCAACAAATTCTTCTATTTCCTCTGCATCATAAAAATCATAGTTTCTCTTAGCATAAGAAGCTAAGGTTTCATCATCATTGTACTCACATTGGAAAGCAAGGTGTTTGTGCCTCATAAAGCAACAAGATTCATCCCTGTAGAAAGATATATTATATATTGAGCACAAGTTTCTAGCATACTCATACAACTGATGTATTTGTTTCCATAAGTGTAACCCCTTTTGAGACAAGCGATGTTCCTTGTACCACTTTTGTTGATCCTCGGTGAATCCTCCATGCCAATAAGATCTGGTTTCAAAGAAGTGAGACATTAATTGGCAAGTGAGGAACTACACATACTATTTTTTTCGATTTTTGATAAAGGACGCTAAAGCAAAAACTGAAAGGTAAACTATCAAGACTAAAAAGCAAAGATAAAAGATAGTGTGCAACTCTCCTATCTTGAAGAGCGGAGTTCCCCAGCAACAGCGCCATAAATTGCTTTGATGTCGCGAGAGTTTAGTTCTCGCCCCTCGTTGGTTACCCAAAGTGGAAGGTTGAGATGTAGACAGCAGCAAATTTCCCTCGGTGAAGATACCAAGGTTTGTCTCCGGTAGGACTCCGGCAACGACAGGAAGGTGACAACGGCGCCAGATAGGCGGTTGACGTGGACCTGCACACACAGTAGATGACTTTGCTCCCAACGAGATCAGAGAGGTTGTCAATCCCTCCGACCTTGTTGTTTACAAAGGATAAAACACACGGGATAATAATGATAGTGATAGCAACGGAAAAGTAAATAAATCAGTAAATTGATAGCGGGTGTAAACAGTATTGGAAATATGGACCGGGGTCCCATGATGTTCACTAGTGATTTCTCTCTCCCAAAAGACGATAAAATAGCTGACGGGGATGTACCCCGACAAATCCCATGGTCAGGGACCCTGGGTTAGTCATGAGAGGCACAGGTTGGACGATAAGCTCGTCGGCTAACAGGAGGATACGTTCCTGCTCGATATTATTGATTGGAGATGGCGATTACACGGAAGCCGAGGCTAGTACGCACAAGGCTAGGGTACATATTGTGTATTGCTTCATCTCGACGTCCCCCCTCCTAGCCTTTATATACTAGGATAGGTCTCGGGGAGTCCGTCCTGTATTACAGATGAGGTTTCCTAACCATGATCTTGTTCCGTACGGCAAGTTCGCACCTTCCTTATGACTCGCGGACTCCTACGTCGGTGCCACTGGTGGGCCAAGTGTAACAGCCCAGTTTTTGCAAAAATTAAAAAATTGTTTTCGGTGTGAATTGTTTGATTGACTGATTTTTTTGAGGTGTTTGCATCCCCGATTTATCGATCGGCGATTATTTTTCCCCTCTTATCTCGTATCGGACGGAGACCGACCCTTACCACCCTGACACTCGACCTTTCCGACACCGGGTTTCACCCGATCACCGTCGCGAAAACCGCACGAGACCTGCCGCAGCCAACGGAACGAAAACCCCGTTTGATAATTATACGGGTTATATTTATAGCGTGCCGGAAAGTGTTCTTGGAACGGTTCCAGCGCAAGGTGAACGCCTCCGGCTCGACGCACTGATCGCGCAGTTCGAAGTTTTACCCGAATCGGAGGTCCTGCGGACCCCCGGCGATCGGAAACGTGAGCACCGCGCGCACGAGAGAAAAACCAGAGATGTTTTTGCAAACTGCCAGCCACCGGGGCTATATAAAGACCACCACACTTCCACCCCTTTCTAGGGTTTTCCAAGTCCAAAATTGCAGCCACCCCCCTCACAATGCCCAGATCTGCCCCAGTTTTGCCCCCAAACTCGAAACCCTAGCCCCAGGCCATCCCTGGCCGTCAGATCTGGAAATTTGCGGCTCAGGAGGCGCCACGTCAGCGCCCCGTAGCCTAACCTCTCTCCTCTCTCTCTCCCGCAGCAGCCCGAGCAGACTCCACGCCGTGGGAATCCGGCGCCCGCCGCCGCCTGCGCCTCCGGCCGGCCGCCACCCGGCGACCACGGTGAGCCGCCCCTGCACCGCCGCCTCCTCTCTTCCCCTCACTCCTCACCCCGCCCCTCTAGCTCCCTTCAGAAACCTCCGGAGCGCCCCGCGCGTAGCTCTCCATCGGAGCCGCCATGGCCACCTTGGCCCAGAGCTCGAGCCGGTCGCGGCCTCCTCCAACCTCCGTGCCCGTCGCCCCAAGTGGACTCGTCGGCCGGATCCGGTGCCCACTGTCGTCCCCTGCCCGCGCCCCTGCGCGCCTCCCTCGCCGGCCGGCGAGCCACCAAGCCGCCGCCGCCTGCTTCGCCGGGTCGGGAGGAGCCCGATCCCGCGGCCGCCTCCAACCAGCCACGCCTGGGCCGGCGCGCCCCCAGGCGGCCCAACGCCCGCGCGCGGCCCACTCGCCCCAGAAGCCAGCCGGCCTCTGACCCAGGCCGCCCCCTCCAGTTGGGCTCGGCCCAAGGTGAGCTGCCCCTCTTTTTTTTCCTTTTTTTTATTTATTTCTTTTTTTTCTGTTGGGCCCAGTAGATTCGGCCCGTTTAGTTTTTTTTTCTCTGCTGCTAGGTTTTTTTATTTAATTGCAGATTGTATTTTGCGGTGCCCGTAACTTTTTAACCGTAGCTCCGATCGCGACGCTTAAAATATGAAACTTGCTTAGTTTTGTGTGTAGTTTAATAATTTGTGCTCCTTTTCCATGTTTGACTTTGTTTACATGCTGTTTGACTGCTAATTACAACTGCTTGCCATTGTAAACTGTTATTGCAATAACTTTTTAACCGTTGCTCTGTTTAAAATGTTCTTTATATGTAACTTGACTAGAATTGCATGTAGATTGTGTTTATGCTGCTTTTGCTTCTAATAAAAATAATAAAATATTGTTTAGGGCAAAACAGTACCAAATTCTAGTTTTATCGCGGGGTCCGCAATAGTTTGCATGTCTAGGATTTCACCCCACTTAAATTGACTAGCTTAGGTAGTTTATTTTTGCTTCACCTCTTGCCATGTTTGTGTGCTATGCCATGCTTGCTTGAGTTGCCATGTTAATGAACGTTGGTTGATCACCTGTAGCTAAGAAACTTGAACCCCCGTAAACGTGCGATATTCGTCGTGTGTGACGAGTACTCCACTTAAATTGTTAGTAACCGCTCTCGACGGTAGGTGCGATGTCTCGTGTTGCCTTCTTGTTGATGCTTGCTCGTGTTTTCCTCGTAGTAATAGAGTGCTTGCTCGTTGATTGCTTTCATGGGTACCTTCGGAGACGATGCGAGCTTGCGATCAACTACACCTTCGGAACCCGACTTATCAACAGGCAAGGACTATACATTACTTATGATCCATTCTATTTCAACCAGCGGTTTGCATGCTAGACTAGGTTAGGTTCGATGTTTGATCCTACCACATGTTTACAGCCTCTTTCAAACCGATACAGCCATGTCCCCTCCCAGCAAACCATGTACTGCTGTGTTACTATTTCTCGTTGCTCAGCCCCTGCTTAGTATGCATGCTTAGGATGCTACGATGTTACCCTGTTACTCCTTGGTTCGGGATATCACATTATTATATTATTGTTGTTGCTGATATGATTATTATAATGATGACTATATTCGACGAAGGATGGAAGGTCTAGGCTATCCCGCCCCGACGCTTTGTTCCATTCGAGTCACCTAGGATCCGAGTTCCGGGTATTGATTTTAAGACTGAGCGTGCCTAACCGCGTGTGGGATTTTATGGGGTCCCCTTTTCTTACCTAGCTAGCTTCAAACATTTCTAGTGGTGGCCCGAGCTGATTTACCATTTGAAACCCCGTGTGTGTGCTTGGTGGATCCCCTCGCAGTTTTTAAATAACCCGGACCAGCGGAGACATGGTTTCCCTGTTGCTCCACCTTTGACCGGCGAGGGCCCGAGGCCTCACGTGAGGCGTCTCGGTAACCCAAACCCTGTTGAGACGGAAGAGTCCGATCCGAGAGCGTGGCCAGCTTTTGGATTGGGTGTCGACTCCCCGGGGGCCACCCGGATTTGTTCGTTGTTAGTTAGAGGGACCTGTCGTTTCGGATCTCTTGGAACTAAATCATAAAATGGTTGCCTGTGATGGGTAGAAACTGAGCGAGATGGGCGTGCGTTCGGAGCCTTGTAATGCGCAGTTGGTACACCCCTGCAGGGTTAAATATTTTCGAGAATCCGTGTCCACGGTTATGGACGACTTGAGACCTACTCCTTGTTCATAGACAACAACAACTGAGATAATCTTAATGTAACTTGATCAATGTGTGTGTGCCTTGACTGCTTCTTCTTCGTCGGGATGCGAAGAGGAGGACAAGGATAGGATAGGTGTTATGTTTGCGTAGTAGGTGGATAGCAGACTTGTTGGAGGCGATCCCTCATCGAATGCTTGGCTTATTATCTTACTCTCTAGATCGTTAGCCACTTCATAAATGCTAGTGCGGCAGCAACCTCACCACTTACCCCATCCTTACCGTAAACTACTAGTTGTCCTAGAATGACGAGTGGTGAAGTCCTTGCTAGGTCAGTTGACCACTACAGTTGGATGCTGATTACTTCTGTACTCATGATACTACCCCCAAACTCTTTTCAGGATTCTTGATCGACAACAGGTACGGTGATCGATGTTTCACGTGGAGACTCGACGACGACTAGTTAGGAGGATCCCGGCGGAGGGCCTGGACCCGTGTGGTTATGGGGATCGATGTTTTTCTCTTTGCCACTAGGCATTTGCTTGTAGTCTGTACTCAGACATGTATCTTCCGCTGTTGTATTGTATTTGAGGCAGTTGTATGCCGATTGTATGAGATGTTGTATCCTTGTATCTGTAATGTTGTGATATCATGTTGGAAATCCGGGGCATATGGCTTTGTCATATGTCGCGGTGGGAACGATATGTGCTTCGTCCCCGGATCTGGGTGGAAACACCTAGATCTGGAACAGTACCGCATATCGGGCCTTACACCAAGGCTGGGCCCAGGCGGCATCTTTGTGGGCCTTTTGTCTTCTGGTACACTGGGTAGGCTCATTCATAGGAGTCGTGGGGTCACCCCCTCGTCAGTAGCCCCCGAGTGCCTGGGGGACTCGAAGAGGCGCGCAGGGACTCGAATCCACTCTTGCGCTGTTTTGATGTATGCACGGTTCAACCGCGGGTCGCTGGTAGTCTGGGGCCATGACAGAACCTGTTTCGAGGGATGCTAAGCTGAAAGGGCCCAAGGTGTCGACTGGTCGAGCCTTGGTGAATTGCACTAGTGGCAAAAACCGCAGTAGCCCAATCAAACCCATGTCCCTCGACATGAGCTTGGAACACTGGTGTCTAGCAAAAGTCATGCCGCTGCAGGTCTTACAGTGATCAATTGCCGCCAGTAATGTTCGTAGCCAAGGCGCGTCCGCCCGGCTTTTTCTATCATGCATGCGCATGGAAAAGGTTGGGAGTGAAATCTCTCTTCGGCATGTCCCAGCCCGGCCGATCTTCGCAGCGGGGTCTTACCTACACGCTAAGCTTGCGTGGCATCTGGGCACAGTGTATCGTGTTCCAGGAATATGTATTTTTATTGAGGCGCGGAGCCTAGTAGATAATGCACCCACTTGGAATAAACAATCAAGTGGGCGATTTTAGCGGTCACTCGTGGAGCTTCTCCGAGTGCTCGGGCGTAGAGGGATATTTGGTCGGGAGGTCGTCGAGTGCTTGAGTATATATAGAGTTTTGCGAGTAATCACTCGAATATCGCTTTTTCTCTCGGGGTGAGGGAGAACCGGATACTCCAGGACCGCTCGATCTGCCGAGTGCAGGTCTGCTCATCTTGCGTCATGGTGAGGGAGCACCCGAAACTCTCATGGGTTCGAGTAATCACTCGAGCACGTTTTTACTTCTGGGTGAGGGAGCACCTGAGACTCTCGTAGGTGCGAGTGATCACTCGAGCACATTTTTCTTCTGGGTGAGGGAGCACCCGAAACTCTCGCAGGTGGAAACGCTCCCGATGGGAGTTAGATATATTTGAAAAATGTATTTAAATTATGTAAAAAACGGTGCTTGTAAGATGCCTCTTCTGCTCACTGCGCCTTTGATTTTACCTCTTGTTTGGTGAAGATAACTATCTCCTTGCTGGAGGACCATCAAAAGATGCTCTGGCGGCTAACAGTCATGTCTGTATGACCGGTCATAATGATGGCTTTTGGTGGCGTGCTGCAGCCGCCTGTTGAGTTATCGATGCACGTATTGAAACCGCGCGAGATTTGACGCGTCCAACGCACTGTGCCGCCCGTGTGAAGGCATCTTTGTCTCGGAATTCGAATCGCGCCAGCATGCTTTGGTCTTTGAATTAATTGCTTCCGTCGTCTGGGCTTCTGCGCGCTCTTTGGGTTTGTGCTATAAATAGCCCCCTTGTGTTCATCTCGCAGTAGTGTTCATCCTCTGCTCATCTTGCTCGCCTTTCTCTTCCTTTTCTCATGGCGCCCAAGCGTGGAGCTGGTATGACTGGTCGTGGTCGTGCTCGCCGCGGTTGTTGTGGTCGTACTCCGCGCTCTTCTCGCGGTGGTCGTCATGGTGCAGCGTTGGTGCCTTCCTCCTTTTCATCGGAGGAGGGTGTTTGGTGTTATGACTTTCTCCTGCACGTCCGTGGCCGGGGCGCTGCTCGTATTCTTCTTCCTTCTGCATTTGCTGCCGTTGTTTCTGAGCGTGGTCTTGATGGCTTGCTGCTTCGTCTTCAGGGGGGCGCTCGATCTCCTTCTTATGTTAAGTTGGAGATCGATAGTTCCCGCTTGTTTTTTCTTGGCTTTGGCTGGAAATCCTTTGCTCGTTGGTTGAACTTGCGTGAAGGTAACACTCTTTGTTACCGTTTTGATGGAAAAGACACTCTTGTCATCCGCGCCTTTGACCCGAGCGGCAACCGCATGGATCCGTACTGGCCAGAGACAGGCAGTGATGGTTCTGATAGGTCAAGGAGTCCTTCGCCTGCGTCTTCAACTGCTTCCTCCTCCGGTGACTCTTCGGGTGCTGTTGCGGAGCCGTCTTCAACTGCTTCCCCCTCCGGTTCTAAAGAGGATCTCGACGTCAAACCATCTGTCAAGTGGGCGCGCTAGGCGACCTTGTAGAACTTGAGGCGACAGTGTCATCTTCGCCGGCAGCTCGGGTGGAACTGGAGAAGAAGCTGGTGGAGCAGGAGAAGAGGCTGGTGGAGCATCGTCTTCAACTTCTTCGCAAATAAGTCGAGCTTCACCTTTTGTTATGTCATTGACATCATGAGCCTGGTGCTTCGACTCCTCCTTTGTCTGTGATGATGCTCGCTGTCTTGGTGCCAATCATCCCAGTATGGTCCCTCATGTAGAAGTCATAATTCCTTGTTGTAGGCTTATCGACTGCTTGTGCCTTTTCTAACTGGATTAGTTCTCCATGTAATGAGGATTGCCTTCGAGTAATCAGAGCTTCCTTCTATCCAATGTACTTTGAATCTTTTTGTACTGAAAATGACCCTTGTGATGTGAACTGTGCTTGAGTCTTTGCAACGGAATTTGTCTTTGAGCCCTTTGCAACCGATTGCTGTGTTCGAGTCCTGGTGATCGAGAGTTCTCTTTGAGTCCTTTGCAACCGAGAGCTGTCTTCGAGTCCTGTGCGATCGAGAGTTGTCTTCGAGTCCATCAAAAACTTCGCACTGCAGGTTCTATCGGGTGCGCGACAGCGCTCCCGATGGGAGTAGCCCCTGAGGCTACGTTTGAGTCGAAGAGTCGAACGTAGGCTGAGATCTGTTTCCTTTGTCATTCTTCCATTATTTTCTGTCTTTTATCGGGTGCACGGCAGCGCTCCCGATGGGAGTAGCCCCCGAGTCTTTAGGTGATCGTTGGCCATTAGGTGAAGACTTAAATATTTGCCTGCGTCCTGCGCTCCGTCCGTATTTCTTCAGAGTACAGGGTGTTCCATCTGGTTGTAGCCGTGTCTTTCCTTTTGGTTCCGGACAGAGTTCAACGGGTGGCCCTTGTCGATGGGTTTTTGCTTGGACCCTTTTGAGCTTCGGGCTGCGTGAGCGATGATGATTTCTCTCGGGAGGAGATTTTGCAATCGAGCCCCCGAGTGCTTTTGTGAAAGATCTCGATTGCGACGATAGTGTCTCTCGAGGGGGGGGGGCTTTTTATGCTCGAGCCCTTGAGTGCTTTAGTAAAAGATCGCGATTGCGACGATAGCGTCTCTCGGGGGGAGTTTTTGTGCTCGAGCCCCCGAGTGCTTTAGTAAAAGATCGCGATTGCGACGATAGCGTCTCTCGGGGGGAGTTTTTGTGTTCGAGCCCCCGAGTGCTTTACTAACAGATCGCGATTGCGACGATAGCGTCTCTCGGGGGGAGTTTTTGTGCTCGAGCCCCCGAGTGCTTTAGTAAAAGATCGCGATTGCGACGATAGCGTCTCTCAGGGGGAGTTTTTGTGCTTGAGCCCCCGACTGCTTTAGTAAAAGATCGCGATCGCGACGATAGCGTCTCTCGGGGGGAGCTTTTGTGCTCGAGCCCCCGAGTGCTTTAGTAAAACATCGCGATTGCGAAGATAGCATCTCTCGGGGGAAGTTTTTGTGCTCGAGCCCCCGAGTGCTTTAGTAAAAGATCGCGATTGCGATGATAGCTTTTCTCGGGGGGAGTTTTTGTGCTCGAGCCCCCGAGTGCTTTAGTTAAAGATCGCGATTGCGACGATAGCATCTCTCGGGGGGAGTTTTTGTGCTCGAGCCCCCGAGTGCTTTGTTGTGGTAGAATTTGGGCAACATCATTTTATTCCTTCGAAGGTTTACATGAGCTGCCAGATGAGCATGACTAGTGGATATTATGGGTAGAACAGGCGTAGGTTCGCTACGTTCCATGGATTTCCCACGTCCTCGTCAGTCTTCGGGTTCTTCAGTCTATAGGCGCCTCCTCCTATGACTTCTGTGATTATGAACGGTCCTTCCCATTGGGGGGCGAGCTTGTGAACTTTCTCTTGTATGAGCCGTAGGACAAGGTCGCCTTTATTGAAGGTTCTGGTGCGCAGGCTACTGCTTTGGTAAGTGTGCAGTTTGTCCTGGTATCCCTCTGACTTTGCTAGGGCTGTGTCCCTTGCTTCGTCTGTTGTGTCCTTGTCATCATGCAGCGCTTCTTCTGCTTCTTATTCTACGTACCCTGGGATCCATGGGACCCAGAATTTGAGGTCATGTGGTAGCACTGCCTCCGACCCGTACACCATGAAGATAGGTGTGCACTGGGTTGCATTATTTGGGGTGGTGCGTAGGATCCAGAGTAGTGAGGGGATTTCTTCTACCCAGTTGCCTGCAGCCTGCTCGAGAGGTGCGAGGAGTCGTTTTTTGATTCCCCCGCATACTAAGCCATTTTCTTTCTCCCCTTGGCCGTTGGATTGCGGGTGTGCGACTGATGCCTAATTGATTTTGATGCCCAGCTCTTCACAGAGGTTCTGGAGTTCTGCCTCTTTGGGGTTCGTAACGTTGTCCGTGATGATGTTGTGCGGCTTTCCAAACTTGAAGGTGATTGATTTGATAAGATTTGCTGCCGTGAGGGCTGTAGTGCTGGTAATGGGTGCTGCTTCGATCCACTTGGTGAATTTGTCGACTGCTACTAGCAGGTGGGTTATTCCTCCCTTTGAATTTTTTTTGAGTGGGCCCACCATGTCGAGTTCCCAGGTGGCGAAGGACCATGAGGGTGGTATGGTCTTGAATTCTGAGGCTGGAGCGTGTGGTCTGCTAGCAAATTTGTGGCAGGCCATGCAACGCCGCATGATGTCCTCTGCGTTCCTCATGGCTGTTGGCCAATAAAGTCCAGTTCTAAAGGCTTTTGCCATGAGTGCTCGACTGCAGGCATGGTGCCCGCAGGTGCCTTCGTGGATCTCCCGAGTAGGGTCTTGCCGTCTTCTTCGTCTATGCATTTTTGTAGGACCTGGGAAACGCCGCGCTTGTAGAGTTGTCTATTGATTACTGTGAATGTTTTGGAGCGCCGACTAATGCGTTTGGCTTCTGCGACGTCCTGCGGTAGGATGTCGTCGATTAGGAACCTGTGGAGTGGCTCTCTCCAAGATTGGTCCTCTGGCGCGGGTGGCTCTGGCTCCTCGTCTGCGTTGTGGGCTTGTTCATTAACTATTGGGTCTGCGGCTGCCACTTGTACTGGTTCAACTGTGTTGTCATCCTCCGTATCTGCTTCTGGTCCGAGTCCTTTGATTGTGGTGATGGTCTCGTCTATATAGGCCTGAATGTTTCCCCCGATCCGGTTTCTCATGTGTGATTGCGCCATTCGCTGGTCTATTTCTCCTGCGTTGCTTAAGCCGAAGGGCATTTTGGGGCGGCCTGCTTTGCCTGAGTCCGTCGGGTGTACTTGGTGTTTGACCGCGTCACTGTCGATCCTGGAGTCCTGTCCATGCTCTTTTTACCCGCTTCTGCTTGCTAGTGGGAAGATGCTTTTATCTGTCGCCGTGACTGTTTCTGTGAGTTCCTGCTCGGATCCGAAGGTGTCAGAGACTTTGTGGAAATCGCGGTCACATTTGTCTGACTTGATGAAGCTCCCGTTGACTGCAATGACGCCCGCGGATCCTGGCATCTTGAGTTTGAGGTAGGCGTAGTGCGGAATCGCCGTGAATTGTGCGAACGCTGGTCGTCCCAATATGGCGTGATACTATGATTGCAAATCGAGTACTTCGAACTCGAGGGTGTGTCTTGCGAAATTGCGTCTGTTGCCGAAGACGACTTCGAGCTCGATTAGTCCATGGGAAGTAGCCGTTCTCCTGGGACTACTCCGTATAACACGGTGCTTGATTTCTTCCATACTGATTGAGGGATCAGCATCTTGCGCAGAGTGCTGACGAAGATTATGTTCACGCTGCTGCCTCCGTCCATGAAGATTTTGTCCATGTCGTACCCTCCGATTTGGGCGTCGAGGACCAGGGGCGCGTGCCCCGGCCTTGGGACTGCAGGCGGGTGGTCACTCTGGGAGAACGTGATGCTGGTTTCTGCGTCGTGTAGTTGGTAGACTTCGACTGCGTTAAGATTCTCGGCTGCTCTAGGATGCAGGGTGTAGGCGTCATGTTGGGCTTGCGATACCTTGCCTTCTTGGATCGTGTACACCTGTCCTTGAGTGGGCGACTGCTCGACTCGTCGGGCGCGCTTGGCTTCTTGCTGTTTTTCCTCCTTGAGGTTGTCGGCGAGTTCATTGAACAGGCGGCAGTCTCCCAGAGTGTGGCTTGATCTGATGTTTCCCCAGTTGTCTTCGAAGCAGTGGATCGTGCAGGGTCCTTCTAGCTGTTCCCTGACCATGAGCTTGCTAGATCCGGCGTGACGTTTCCTCCTTGAGATTCGGAAGAATAGCGCGTCGTCCGCTGGGTGCTCGTGAGCTCGCGGGTCGAATTCGATCCCTTCACTTAGATTCTAGTTCCTTATGAGGTTGGCGAATTCATCTGGCCTTCCATCTGGGTCGTAGTATTCGCCGGTCCGATTCTCGGAGTCGTTGTCCTGGTGGGTGGTGGCTGTCCGCACGGCAGCGGGTCGTCGAGTGGTCGGCGATCGTGCGGCTGTATAGTTCGACTCGCCGGGTGGAGTCGCTTCGTAGGATCCTCGCGTCTGTCTTCTGGGTCGTCGATTTCTTCCTTGTTGGAGATGATCTTGGCGGTCGCTGATCTCGAGCTTGGAGTCAGTGTCTTGTTGTGCGGCGGGTGCCTGGGCGGCGGTGGGTCGTTGAGTGGCCGGCAGGTCCTCTTCTTCATGTTGTAGTTCGTCGATCGAGGTGTCCGTGTAGAACCCTCGCGCCTTTCTTTTGGGTCGTCGAGTTCTCCTTTGCTGGCGGCAGGCTCGGTTGCGGCCGTAGTATTTATCTTGACACGGCTGCGGGCTGAGCGATCTTTCCGGGGCGGCAGATATGTTCGCCGTGATCTTGAATTCCTCGGGTAGATTGCATCTGGTTCATGCCCTTGAGTTACGGCTTGTTGGAGACAGAACCGCCGAGATCGTAATTCCAACCTGTGTGGTTCCCACAGACGGCGCCAATTGACGTGGATGTACCCCGGCAAATCCCATGGTCAGGGACCCGGGGTTAGTCATGAGAGGCACAGGTTGGACGATAAGCTCGTCGGCTAACAGGAGGATACGTTCCTGCTCGATATTATTAATTGGAGATGGAGATTACAGGGAAGCCGAGGCTAGTGCGCACAAGGCTAGGGCACAGATTGTGTATTGCTTGATCTCGACGTCCCCCCTCCTAGCCTTTATATACAAGGCTAGGTCTCGGGGAGTCCGTCCTGTATTACAGATGAGGTTTCCTAACCATGATCTTGTTCCGTACGGCAAGTTCGCACCTTCCTTATGACTCGCGGACTCCTACGTCGGTGCCACTGGTGGGCCAAGGCTGGGCCCAGACGACATCTTTGTGGGCCTTCTGTCTTCTGGTACACCGGGTAGGCTCATCCATAGGAGTCGTGGGGTCACCCCCTCGTCAATAGCCATGCGAGGTAAACAAATTATAGATGGGCAATTAACAGGATTATGTGCGCAAACCAATGCTAACTATGCTATAAAGAAAGGATGAGCTCAAAAGCTTGGGCGGTACGCCAAAACAAGTAGACCAAAATCCATCTGCATCTACCTACTAATCATCCACCTTGAGATATCTATCCAGAACATCTCGCTGGTATTAAGTTGTGAATCCCACCCAAACTGTAAACTCAAAGCAACAGACAACTACATTAAAGAACTTTGCGTAAAGTAAACAATCCTTGCACCCGCAAGTACAAGCACCGTTGTTTTCTCCCTTGTGGCAACATCACATCCCCTAGACTCATGTTTCTGTCACTCAAGCTAGTCATCAGGGGGCATGAACCCACAATCATGCATAACACTCCCTCTTGGAGTCACTACCTACTACTTGGCCAAAGCAATAAACAACAACGGAGAACATGCAAGAATTACTCAAGAACATGAATATAAAAGAGGAGAATCAAATATATTACTCAAACACAATCTGAACATAATCTCATAATCCATCAGATCCCAGCAAACTCAGCATAGCAACGGCAGAAATATTACATATGTGCCTCGATCATGTAGGGCAGCTCACGAGGTCTAAACCATGAATAACAAAGAGGGGAGGAGAACATGACATAGCTACTGATCATAGACCCATGGTCCAAGTTGGACTACTCACGGTTCATCCGGGAAGCATCCATGGTGGTGGAGAAGCTCCCGGAGGTGGTTCCTCCCTCCGGCGGGGTGCCGGGAAGAGGTCTCCTAGTGCTCCCGATCTTGGAAGCGCGGCGGCGGCGGAACAGAGGAGAGATCGCGAAAAAGGGTTCTGTCTTCGGGGGTTTCGCGTCACGGAGAATATATGGGCGAAGGGGGGCAACCAGGGGGCCACCAGGCGTCCATGTTGCCCCCTGGCGCGGCCCCACCCTAGGGCGCGCCGGGAGGGCGCATGGGCCCCTGGTGGGTCCCCTCTGGCCCCTCCTTGGTGATTCTCGAAGCTTCAGAAGCGCTGATTTTTTTATTGGATTTTCCCGAATTTTTAGAGCAATTTTAATATGGGGGAAACCTAAAATAGAAAAACAGTAGAAAACAGGAACTGACACTGGGGTGCACTGAGTTAATAAGTTAGTCCAAATATGATCAAAAGTGTATGAAAGTGTATCAATATCTTAGCAATATCACCCAAAAGATGCATGGAGCAAGCATAAATTATAGATACGTTTTGGACGTATCAGTCATCAACTTCATCAACCCTTACCTTGCCGAGGTGAAGAAGTACCCTCAAACCGTCCGTTTGGAGGATGGTGTTCTCCACCAAGAAGATCTAAAGGAACCTGCCAAGGAGGGGACCATCGAGGCCAGGCTAGAAGAAGTGGAGCAAGAAGTCTTCAAGTACAAGAAGATGGTTGAGCGGGGTGTTGAAGCCAACTTCGACCTCATCAACGAGCTGAAGACGTTCTACAAGAAGGAGATGAGGGGGGTGTGGTCAAGCATCACCGTAGCAGAAGAAAGAATTGATGAGATCCAAGGGCAGATTTATGATCTGCACAACCAGAACTGTGAGTATGAACTAAAGTTTATGCGCATGGGTTTAGGTGCTGGAAGCAGGATATTGGAGACTGAAGCCTCTCATGAGACCGGAGAACCTCTCCCATGGAAGCGCTTTGTTCAGGACTACATGTACAACAACAAAAACATGAATGCGGAGTAAATCTCCTTGGGTAATGGCATCCCCTTAGCTTGTTCGAAGCTTGGGGGAGTGCCCGGTATCTTTATATTTATCTTAGTCTTTTAGAGTTAAGTAGAGTCGTATCATGTCTAGGGAAGTTATTATATGAAATAGGTGTTTGCATTGAGGTCTATCACTCCTTTGTGGAGAGTTTGTATCCGTGAGTGTGGAGTCGTCTATGATGGAATATTAATGAGAAGTCTATTGGTTCCATCGCTGCACTTGGTATTCTCTTCATGCAACCGGCCTTATATGATGATTCTTATGGGGAGTATTAACCTTATATCAGGTATGGCTCAGAAAACTTTATTTAAATTTTGGCAAGCATAGCTTTGGTCATGACAACTTGCATGTTTTCTCAAGTAGTGACATAGCCAAAAACTTTATGTTATTATGTTTGAAATGTTATGTTGACAAGGCAGACAACTTGATGTGTTATGCTTACCTTAATGTTTATGCTTTATACGCTTTGCATCTAAGTTAGCATCTCAAAGCCTTTTCTAGCCAAACGCTTTTCCTAGCAGATTTCTGCCTGTGCATCCATACCCTGAAACCAATACCCTCCATATGAGTCCACCATAGCTTCCTATTCGTGGTATTTCCCTACACTTCCTAAAAGTATAGAATTTATGTGTTATCCTTAAATGTTCAAAATCTTATGTTTTGTGCCTCTTGTTTAGCTCATGAGGAAGTAGTAGGTAATTCATGATCTTCTTAAGTTGGACAAGTTTTACCCCGGGATTGCATGTCTAATCTGCAAACCCATAATACGAGGAGGAACTGGCATGAGTCGCCCAGCTCGTTAGATAAGAAAACAAACAAACCCTCCTTCACACTCGGTCTATGAGAAATCAGAAACTTTGGCAGTGATAAACAAAGGAGACTAAGGGGATGTGATCGTCCCCACTTGGGAGCCGTTCCTCTAAACTTGTCCATCTTGAGAAGTAATTGAGCTATCTATTAGTATTCATTGACAAACTATGCACCTCCCAAAATTTATTTTCATCCTGTTTGATTTAAGGATAGCACATGAGTTTTCCCTTCTTGCCTATAACAAGGCCTATCTTTTACTTTTATGTTGAGTCAGTCTTCCTACTTCTTTCTTTTCCTAAAGAGAACAGACACTTGATGCTGATGAGGATTCATTCATATAATGCTGCATTAAGTTTTGCCATGCCACATCGTTGTTGACATTATCTTGTGGTAAGTAAGTTGTTTGCGAAAGCTTATGCCAAGCAAGCATCTACCTTTGTGTTAGAATTTTCACTTCATGACTAATAACATGTTCTATCAAAGCCTTCAAATTGTTTCATTATAAAGATAAAGAAGAAAAGTAAAAGTTATTAGTTGTCCTTTGACCAAGGATATGTTTGGCATAATTTGATGAGTTTTCTCAGCCCTACTTTTGATTATAATTGTTATTACTTTCTCATAAGGACCTTATGAGTTGAGGTTGTTGTTGAGGATGCTTGAATTTGGTGAAGAAATCATGATGCTTCTTGTCTGTATTCTATTTATTGACACTTCACTCTCTAAACTTGTGGACAGGTTTACCGAGCTCAGTATTCGCTTGGGGACAAGCGAGGTCTAAGCTTGGGGGAGTTGATACGTCCAAAATGCATCACTATTTTATATAGTAATTCTTTCCTATTCATTGATATATTTCATGTTATGATGCTATTCTTATGTTGTTTTGGATTGTTTTACACAGTTTGCAACTTTCCGATGGAGAAGCAGCAGACGCAGGATTCAGCGGTAAAAAGTGGAAGCTGAGTTGCTGAAACAGAAGACCTCCAAATTACCTAAAAATCGACGGAGGCCATTTTTCAGAAGGATGACAAGGACACGCAAAAGTGGAGTTTCGCGAGTTCCGCCGCCGCTCCGTGGCGGAAACCTACAGAGAAGAAAAGACATCTCCGGCGGGCAGATTCCCTCGGGGAGACCACCTCCCGGAAGGGGAGATCATCGCCATCGTCATCACCATCGTCACGAGCATCATGGCGATCATCATCAACATCATCCCCAACATCAGCACCATCTCCATCATCATCCCATCTCACCTCACGAGTTTAACTTGTGTTGTAATCCGTACTATCTATCCTCTCTACTCTACTAGTGTTGATTGCTACCGTGTGATGAATGCTATTGAGTTTTGTTGGAGAAATATCATTGTGTCCAGATTGTTTATCATCTATTTATCCCCTCTGATCATGATCTCTTTAATGTCTTGTGAGTAGTTAATTTGGTTCTTGAGGAAATGAGAGAAGTCTAGTTGTTAGTAGTCATATGATGTTGAAGTAATATGTGTTGTTTGATATTTAAGTTGTGTTGTTATTTTCCTAGTGATGTTTTGTCAGTCGAACACTAAAAACTTCGTCTTATTAAGGACCTAGGGGAATGCATTGTGTATAAAGAATGCTAACGGTGGGTTGCCGGAGTGACAGAAACCTGAACCCCAGTTTGCACGCTTTTGCACAAGGGAACAATGGATCATCGATTGTATTGCTATGGTTAGGCTTTTGCCTTAATTACTATCTTGTATTTTCGGATTCTTGCAAGATTTTTAATCATAAGAGTGCACTTATCTTAGTCTAGAGGGTGTACTAGCATAGATCCACCCACTCAACACTTATCAACGCAACACATAGTATCGATGCAGAATATGGCGAAAGCACGTGACTATTTCTCCCGTGTGACCTCAAGAACGCTTTAGCCTTTATAAGTTCAGTTTCTAGGCCTATCTTTTTCTCAAAAGGATTGGGCCACTTGTTACTCCTCAGTGCCTTTTACTTTGATCGCTTTTACCTTTTTGTTGCTTATACCGAAAACCCCTAAAAAGTTATCTTTCAGATCCTGCAGTTACTTCTTTGCCAAAGTCACTTACCAATACCTTCTGCACCTTGTTGGGTTCGACACTCTGATTTATCGAAAATGCTACAAACGATCCCCTACAGTTGAGGGTCATCAGCAATTGACAAAATTATAAATGCACCACAATACTAACTATGCCACAAGAAAGTTAGAGGCTCAAAAGTATGTGGGTTAGTCCTAAATATGTTGTAAATGATATGAAAGTGCATCAAAACATGTAGAAATATCACCAAAAGAAGCATGGAACAAGAAAAAATTATAGATACGTTTGGGACATATTAGAAGTCTGTTTCCAAAAGCCGACTCTCTTGATAAATATCTTGATGATAACAAATACTTATTTTTTGTTATGATTATCTCGATACATTCTATCATGACTATATACTTATGCTTGTATTTCCTGATGCATAATCACACTTATATGACCTAAGTGTACCGTTATTAGATCAATCAACATCGGCTCTATTATGCCACGTTGACACTGAATCTATTACAGGATAACACTAGTACAAGTCATGTGACACTAGCTTACAGAGAAGATCTTTCCCACATGCATCTATGTGATCAATAATTCATTTTTATAAGTCAATCAGAAGCATCCTATTCAGGAGCCGGCTGCCGTGAAATTAGATGATCAAAGGTTATGGTATATATCACACGTTTGGCCGACTTCTATATGAGCTATTATATACATGTTGAAGAATCATCTTTGAGTACTGCTGGCTTCTCGCCCCTCGTTGGTTACCCCAAGTGGAAGGTTGAGATGTAGATGGCAGTAAATTTCCCTTGGCAAAGATACCAAGGATTGAGTCGACAAATTGGACTCTGAATTCTTCAAGTAGGTGTCAAGGAAATAATGGCATCATTTACAACCGATGTTCCTTACTTGACCTGGACCTGCACACAGCAACAAATAACTTTTCTCCCAACAAGTTCAGAGAGGTTGTCAATCTCTCCGGCCTTGTTGTTTACAAAGGGTAAAACACACGGTGGAAATAGTGATGGTGATTTCAACTGAAAGGAAATAAAAACAGTAAATAGCTGAGGTGTAAACAGTGGTGGAAATATGGACAGGGGTCCCATGATGTTCACTAGTGATGTCTCTTTCTCAAAACACGACAAAATAGCTAAGCTGGGTAAACAAATTACAGCTGGGCAATTGGCAGAATTATAAACGCACCGCAATGCTAATTATGTTGCAAAGAAAGTTAAGAGGCGCAAAAATATGGGTAGTACGCCAAGACAAGTAGACCGTAATCCAACTGCATCTACTCACTAATCATCCACCTTGAGATATCTATCCAGAACATCTCGTTGATATTACGTTGCGAGCCCCACCCAAAGTGTAAACCCAGAGCAACAGAAAACTGCATTAACAAACTTTGCGTAAGGTAAACAATCCTTGCAATCGCGGTTACAAGCACCATTTTTTTTCTCCCTGGTGGAAATAACACATCCCCTAGTCTCATGGTTCTGTCACTTAAGCTAGACATCGGGGGGAATGAATCCACAATCAAGCATAAACGCTCCCTCTTGGAGTTACTATCTACTACTTGGCCAAAGCAATAAAAAGCAACGGAGAACATGCAAGAATTACTCAAGAACAAGATATAAAAGGAGAACGAAATATATAACTCATCAGATTCTGAAAATAATCTCATAATCCATCGGATCCCAGAAAACACAACATAGCAACAACAGGAAAATTACATAGACGCCTTGATCATGTAGGGCATCTCACAAGGACTAAGAATTGAAGCACAAGATTGGAGAGAAGACATAACATAGTCAAATATCAAGAATGATCAGAGGTGGAGGGGGTGAATGATCACTTATAAAAATTCTATGGAAATTAGCAGGAAAACACACAAACAACGAAGGACTAAGAGTAGATCGAAAGAATTGCGGTATCTAAAGACATGCCAAAGTCAAAAATGAATGAGACGAGGGGAAACATCGAAGGCAAACATGCAATAGAGTAAATACTGAATGTAAATACGAGTAAGAAAACGAGCCTGACACAACGATGTTTGGTGAACCAGTTCACACTCTGCAAAGTACGGCGTCTGTGACGGGACCCGGAATATGCGTATGTAATTCTAGTCACAACTCAATCATATGGAGATCTGAGAGTCGTACCCACTTGTCTAAGAAGACAAGGCCAAGCACAGAACACTCTCGGAAAGCATCGAACGTGAGAGGCATCCCATCCAGGCCGGATGATCAACTGAGATGGGTCCTCATCGCCCGCTCACAAGTCTAAATGATTATGGGTGGTGAAATCCCATACTCATAGACAAGTCGGCTCAACCATATTATCGATTGAATTATAACACTTACATAAACAGACTCCAGCCCGATCACTTAGTCGGGGTCTCGGGCGGGATCAATCATACAACAAAGTGTGCCACGTGAAAGAGTCACGAGCAATCGCACCGCGATGCCCCAAGCTGCGCACAACTAAGGGCCACTTGGTGTATAAAAGACCGCCAGCAAGAACAAAACTAAGCTATCGAACCCCACACTAAGACATGCATGTTATAATCATACACTCATCATACATGTCGAGTGTAAACAGCAGGTACACATTGCATGAACTCTACAAAGTATATCTTTATTGACTTACACATAGAGTACACAAAGATCATATGACTATGATCCATCATTACATCAAACAACGGAAGCAAATTAGGTCTGAGTACAGACAAGATTAACAAATGGCTTAGAGAAGCCTTGTTCAACATACATGCCCTTCCACGAGGGACCAGACTGATGTCTAGAACTATACTATCTTAGTCAACGTCGAGCTTCAGGAAGGTGAATCCATCGGGGTCTGGGTTTCCATCTAAAACATAGAATAAGCAAACGTGAGTACAAACTCGTACTCAGCAAGACTTACATCAGAACTATACTACTCATGCTCAGGTTTCAAGGTAAAGGGAGGTGAGTTTTCAACATGCAGAAGTGCCAGCTTTGACTTGGCTAGTCCTGTACTACGAGTACCAGACTTGAGGTAAGAAGCGTACACAAGTCCACTACCAAGTCTCCAACCAATACACCACTATGGATACTTCCTCAACTTCCCCACGAGAAAGCACGCCATAGCACTCACACTTATCTTGGCAAGTTTTAGAGTATCCGTTGAAGTTGTCTAATGATGAAGTAAAGGTCTCCAAGTAGTCCATAACCGCGGACACGGCTATTCGAATAGTTATTAACCCTGCAGGGTTGTACTGCTACACACATGAAACTATCAGTTACCGCCGGGATCTCGTCACCCTTCAAGCGGGTGTTGGCGAGGATAATTCCCACAACTTTTACCTCACACCCAATTCTAATCCAGGAGTCGACTATCTGAGTTCCAAACCTAACTGGAAATCCGGCCGGGTTTCCCGTCAGGACTCAAACCATGCAGTCACGACCGGCAAGCCCACCTCGACGGATGGTTCTCCGCTTGACAAGCCATGTGCTACACGCCCTACCATGAATGCCACGTTTAATTTCCTTTATCTTTCTATGCATATGCCGAATGGAAAACCCGAACTAGGTGTGACTCCTGGAACTAAATCAGGGTGAGTTAATAGGCTGAGCGGGGATCCGTTTGCCCAACATGTGGTAGTACTCTTTGTCTTGGATCACTACACAAGAACTCGGGCTTAAGGCGGTGTTCAACGAGACAACCCACTGTGTACTCCTACACAACCTCTCATCGTTCACCTTGTATTAGGGTAGATTCACCAACACAGTTTCACCATCATCATCATGATCACTACCATCCCGACTCACAACAAAGTATCCTCATTGTAAACTCTAAGCATGCAATAATCTTTAACAGTTGCAGGGGCCACATGATATAATTCAACTCCTATGTCAGCTAGGCTTGTGGTTTGCTTACTACTGTGATAAGATGATAGGTCATGCATCGGATATGGGTTCAACTATGCGCTAGAATCGATAACAAGGTTATCATCCTAATCAATGCATAAGCGAGACTGAGAGGGAAGTGGGATTTTATAGACATGATCAATGGGGTTTGCTTTCCTTGCTAAGGAGGTTCAGTATCGGGGTCTTCAACGAAGGGGGTGATCTCGGGTTCCGGCTCCACCTCTATTCGATAGCAAAAAATGCAAACAAGCTATCTAAAGAATGTACAATGCACATACACATGATCAAGTGGTATAATATGATGTACATGTTGCTGATGTGTGGACAATTCCATTTAAATGAAGTGTATTGCAATTGAGTTGCAAATTCAAACTCCACATTTGAATTAAAAAGGGTTCATATGCACATTTGCTACTGTTCCCCCATTTTAAAATGGTCACACATGGACAAAAATTGCATATTCAGAATCCTTGCATTTTTCTGATAATTTTTCATATATTATTTGTTAAATTTGGAGTTAGGATTAAAAAGTCATTGAATTTCAAAGTTTATTCTATTTTCTGGATTTTTCTAGATATCTTTTAATTAGAAAAGGACTTATTGCGTCATGCTGGCAATCAGCATGACGTGGGGGGGCGGGGTCTGACCCATGGGCCAGCCCTGTCAGTGGCACAGGGGGTTAACCCCGGTTTAATTAAAACCCTGGATTAAATTAAGCTCGGGGCCTACCTGTCATTGACTTGGTGTCAATTAACAGGGGGATTAGGGCCCCTAATGGTGGACACATCGTCCGCGCCGGCGGTTAGCCGCCGGTGGCCAGCCGAGACGGCGGGCGCTCGCTGGAGTGGGCCACCCGGCCACGGTTTGGCACGGGGAAAGCATGGGGCTGCTCCCCAGCCTCGGTCGCGTCGCGTCGTGGCCACGTGAAGGCCTCAGGGGCACCTGAGCCTCGCCGGCGTTGTGGAACGCGGAGGCCTGAGCACTACACAGGAGGGCTCAGCGATTTCGTCCACGGGGACAAGCGCTAGGTTAGGGGAAACACGCATGAGCTCACCCTGGTTCGAATGGAGGACACGGCGAGGTCGGGGAGGCAACGGCGACGACGATATCGACGATGGCGCACGGCGGCAGGAGGCGATGAAGACGGCGCGATATGCTTGCTCTAGGGGCTCCCGGCTTCCAATCTTTGGCACGGTGACGAAGTAGTCGTCGGCGAGATCGATGGACAAGGCGACTCGGCTTGGAACGTCTGTTGGCCAAGCAGGAGCGACGCCGTGCTCCGCGGAGGCGCTCGGCTGGTGAAGAATCCGGCGAGGGGAGAGTGTGGAGAGAGTAGGGAGAGGGCAAAGAAGACGGGGGCCTCTTCTGTATGCCTCCAGGCGTGAAGATGTGGCTTGGGGAAGCAGGAGGTGGCGTCGGCGGCCGTCGAGCACTCGCCACCGTGCTGCTTGGATCGGTGGGAAGGAAGAAGAAAAGAGGGGGAGGTGGGCTGGGCCGGCTGGGGGTTAAGTTGGGCTAGAAGCAGGTAATGCCCCTTTTCTTTATTCTTTATGTTTTTCTTTTTCTGTAAATTTGTTTTCCCCTGAATAAAATAGCAAGGCAATTTATAAAATCCTCCAAAAAAATTTGTGGCCTCACAAGGCATATAGATAGCCACTCACCAAGTTTGGGGATTTTTGATATTCAAACAATTTGAATTTCAAATCAAATAGGGGTATTATTTAATTTCCAAGCTCTGTTTGGATTTTTGAGAAATCTTGGTGCATGCAGTGGGACCCACTTCACTTAATATGTCATCATGCTTATTTATAAGACTTCTCAAAAATAACAGAGGAATATTTGGAAGAAATTTTTGTCTGGCCATTTGAATTAAATTCTTTAGGGCTTTTCTTTTTCCCCAATTCAATTGTTTTTGAAATTTTTACATGATGCAAAGGAGCAACCTAACCCTAGCACATACCTAAACTTGGGTTGTGACAACTCGCCCCCACTCAAAAGAATCTCATCCCGAGATTCGGAAGTCGTCGGGTGGAAGGTGGGGTACTCAGCATGGAGGAGGTCTTCTCTTTCCCATGTAGCTTCTTTCTCGGAGTGGTGTGACCATTGCACTTTCAGAAAATTGATCTTCTGTCGACGAGTGACACGGTCTGCTGAATCAATAATACGAACGGGGTACTCTCGATAAGAAAGGTCATCTTGGAGATCAAGCATTTCATGGTCGACTTCGCGGATGGGGTCCTTGAAGCAACGCCTGAGTTGTGACACATGGAATAGATCATGTACTCGGGAAAGGTGCGGGGGTAGTTCAAGTTGGTCGGAAACTTCTCCACGTTTAGCGAGAATGCGGAAAGGTCCGATGTAACGTGGGGCCAACTTGCCTTTGATACCGAATCGTTGGGTTCCCTTCAGAGGTGTAACCTGAAGGTAAGCCTTCTCATCCAGATTGTAGCTTTCTTTCCTATGATGGCAATCATAGTAGCTTTTCTGACAAGACTGGGCGGCTTTCAATCGATCATGAACAATGCAAACTTTCTCTTCTACTTCCTTGATCATATCCGGTCCAAAGAATTGTCTTTCACCGGTTTCTGACCAGTTTAGGGGTGTTCGACATCGTCGTCTATAGAGGAGTTCAAAAGGAGCCATGTTAACCCTTTCAACTTGACCGCTAGACTGGGGATGGAAAGCTGTACTAAAGGAGAGATGAGTTTCCATAGAATTCGGAAAAATTTCCCAGAGTCTAGAGGTGAAAAGGCTACCACGATCAGAATTGATTTCCAAAGGAACACCATGAAGAGACACAATTCTAGAGACATACAAGTCCGCCAACTGACTAGCAGATATAGACCGAACAGGAAGGAAGTGGGCAACTTTGGAAAGCCTATCAATGACAACGAAGATGGCATCATTTCCTTTCTGGGTTTTTGGAAAGCCGGTGATTGATAACCCTCAACTGTAGGGGATCGAGATAGTCTTCGCGGGCAAGATAACCCGATTTATTGATTCGACACTTGGGGACACAAAGAATACGTACAGTCTTTGAAAATTGAGTTGTCAATTCAACCGCACCTAAAATAAACACTTGCTTGCACAAAGGTATTAGTAGCAACTGTGATACGGTGGTAATAGTGGTGGTGATAATAGCGGTGATAGTGGTAGTGGAACAGCAAAGGTAAAACAACAAAAGTAAACAACTAGTAACCAGCAGGAAAGAAAACACTGTAGGCTAGGGATATGGATGGTTGGGCGTTGCTTGGATGAGAACGAACATGTAATAGATTCTAACACGGGCAAGGCTCGCAGAAAAGAAAGGATCATCTAGGGAAATATCAAACATCAGGCATGTATCCCAAGGTAGTTGCACGTGCTTGCAATAATAACTTTGCACAACATCTTTTGTCCTACCCTCCCGCTACAAATGGGGCCAAAAGGAACTTAGGGAGATTATGGTACTCCTGTCAAAGAGCACCGGAACAAAGCATTAACACTTCATGGATACACGGAATCCTCAAATTATAGTCCACCCCCTTTGGTTTCCCAAGCTATCACCATTGGGATCGCCGGTTCCGGACTATAATAGGTGCATACAACTCATAGATAGGATCAAGAACACCTCAAACTCAAGAAACAAAAGGGTGATCAGATCTGAAATCATGGCACTCGTGCTCAAAGTGGCAAGCATTAAGAGCAACAAGTTGTAACAAAGATGATAAACACCAAGTAGATGATAGGAAACATGCCCCCAACAATATGATTGAACTATTACATGATCTAACTCATTCAATCCCTACCATCCCCTTTGTCTACAGCAGAGAATTACTCACACATGGATGGAGAAGTCATGGCGGGGTGATGGAGAGGCGATGATGATGACGATGGCGATGATTTCCCCTCACCGGAGGCCAAAGGAGCCTCCAGATTAGCTCTCCCGGAGAAGAACAGAGGGTTGCGGCGGCTCCGCGACGTAGATTGGAAAAGTGACTTCTGTTCTAGGGTTTCTGCGTCGGGAGAATAAATAGGGGCCAAGGTAGGTCACCAGGGGGTGTGGGACCCAGCCAGGAGGGCAGGTGGCGCGGCCAGGTGCTGGGCCGCGCCAGGCACCCACCTGGCTGCCCCCTGGCTGCCCTGTGGCCCCCCTTTGGATCCTCGGAAGGTTCCGGAACGCTGATTTTTTTATATATTTTCTTGGGATTTTTCCAGCGTACCTAAATATCCCGAAACCTGCACAAAATAAAACAGAACTGGTAGCTCTGCTGAAAACAGCGTCAGTCCGGGTTAGTTTCGTTCAAATCATGCAAGAATGAAGCCAAAACAATAGCAAAATAGTTTGGAAAAGTAGATACGTTTGAGACGTATCAACTCCCTTAAGCTTAGCTATTGCTTGTCCTCAAGCAATTCGGTTCAACGAACTATACGCGATAAGAAAAACTTTGTCAAACTCTTTTGCTTCAACAGATGTATATAAGCATGTACTATGAAAGAGTTTAGCAAGTTTTGACACCATGCTACAAGGACAATGCACGAAGCAATCCTTCTTTCATGTAATTAGTCACAAACAAACAAAAAGTAAACAATATGCTGCTGAAAATCAATCTAAGATCACAATGCACATAACATGAACAGATCAGAGTGGTATCTCGCTAGCCTCCATGAGTGAAGCAAAACATAAATGCAGAAACTCCTCCGGAGTTTTAAAGGAGACTAGAACTTAGAACTCAAAGTAAGAAACATCACAAGCATGCAGAAGACAATGTGATACTTTGGGACAATGCATGTTACACTAAGAATGACAATTATGCTCTCCTAGTTAGTGCTTTGAAAAAAAGGAAGGTGGAGACTCTCGAACCGTGGCTAAATATCCCGAAACCTACACAAAATAAAACAACACTGGTAGCTCTGCTGAAAACAGCGTCAGTCCGGGTTAGTTTCGTTCAAATCATGCAAGAATGAAGCCAAAATAATAGCAAAAGTGTTTCGAAAAGTAGATACGTTTGAGACGTATCAGTGATGAAGTCCATACCGACTTTGTCCCATTTCCACTCGGGAATAGGCAAAGGTTGAAGAGTACCAGCAGGTCCTTGGTGTTCCGCCTTAATGCGACGACAAACATCACATTCAGCAATGAACTGAGCAATTTGTCGCTTCATCCTAGTCCACCAAAATCTCTGGCGTAGGTCTTGGTACATCTTTGTGCTACCAGGATGAATCGAAAGGGGAGTATCATGAGCTTCGTGAAGAATCAGCCTCCTAAGATGTTGTTTTCGTGGTACAACTAATCGAGTGCCAAAGAAATCGACACCTTGATCATTTATGGAGAAACATTTAGCAACTCCACTAGCAATGTTCTTCTTGATTTCTTCGAATACCACTATCATGTTTCTGGGCGGCTATGATTTGATCCTCAAGGGTTGGTTTCGCCACAAAGGTAGAAAGAAAACCATGAGGAACTATCTCGAGATTGAGCTTTCGAAATTCCTCATGACGAAGTGGTTGATACTGTTGTAACATGAGGTTGTTACAATACCACTTACGACTTAGTGCATCAGCCATGACATTGGCTTTTCCTGGGGTGAAAGAAATTCCTAAGTCATAATATTTTATCAATTCTATCAAGCATCTTTGCCTGAGATTAAGATCTGGCTGGGTGAAAATATATTTGAGGCTTTGGTGGTCGGAATAGATCTCACAACGATTACAAAGGAGGTAATGTCGCCAAGTTTTCAAGGCATGAACTACGACAGTGAGTTCAAGATCATGGGTAGGGTAGTTCTCTTCATGTGGACACAACTGGCGTTAAGTGTATGCTACCACATGTCGATCTTGCATAAGTATGCACCCTAACCCTTTCCGTGAAGCATCGCAATAGATCTCGAAATCCCTTTTGGTGTCTAGAGGCGCAAGTACGGGTGCAGAAGTCAATCTTCTTTTCATCTCTTGAAAGCTTTCCTCGCACTTGGGGGTCCATTTGAATTTCTTATCTTTCTTGAGGAGTTCAGTTATAGGCTTTGCAACTTTGGAGAAGTTCTCAATGAAGCGGCGACAATAGCTTGCTAAGCCAAGAAAACTCCTTACTTGCTTAACCAATTCAGGTGGAGTCCAATCAAGGACGTCTTGAACTCTCTCGGGATGGACATCAATGCCTTTTGCAGAAATCACGTGGCCTAAGTAGGTCACTTCTGGTATCCAAAATTCGCACTTAGAGAACTTGGCATAAAGGCATGCTCTTGAAGTTTCATCAATACCAGCCTAAGATGATCGGCATGTTCTTCTTCGTTCTTCGAGTATATAAGGATGTCATCGAGGTAAACCACGACGAAATTTTCTAAATTTTCCATGAAGATCGAGTTCATCATGCGTGAAAAGGTAGCAGGGGCATTGGTTAAACCAAAGGACATGACGGTAAACTCATAAAGACCATATTGAGTGGTGAAAGCCGTCTTGGGAACGTCCTCGTTTCAGATCTTGATTTGATGATAGCCTAATCTCAAATCCATCTTGGAGAAGACAGAAGATCCAACAAGTTGATCATAAATATCATTGATCCTGGGCAGTGGGTACTTGTTCTTTATCGTCGCTAGATTAAGCGGGCGATAATCTGCGCACATCCTTTTTGTTCCATCTTTCTTTGTTACGAACAGAACGGGGCAACCCCATCGCGATGAGCTAGGGCGGATGAAGCCTTTTTCCAACAAAGCTTCAAGTTGGATTTTAAGCTCTGCTAACTCACGTGGGGCCATTTTGTATGGGCGTCTGGAAATTGGGGCGGTTCCTGGGGCAAGATCTACAATGAATTCTACACATCTGTCAGGAGGCATTCCTGGCAGTTCTTCAGGAAAGACATCCGGGAAGTCACGAACCACCGGAATATCTTCAAGGTCAGGAAGGGGAAGCACATTCAAAGTATGCATCTGGATTCTAGAATTGGGTGAAGTGTAGTCAATTGTCTGGCCTGAAGGATGTGTAAGTTTAACTAACTTGGCTTTACAATCAAGGAAAGCATTCTGTCTTGACAACCAATCCATTCCTAGGATGACATCAATGTCTGAAGACTTGAGGTCTATAAGAGAGGCAAGGAATACTAAACCCTCAATTGCAATTTGATTGCCATGGCTTACTGTATTAGTTTGCCACTTTGAGCCAGGACTTTGGATGAACATTGGAGAAAACATTTCTTCAAAGTCGAACTCATGCCAAAGTGCATAACTCTCCGACATGAATGAATGAGAGGCTCCTGGATCGAAAAGAACAGGGGCGGGAACATGATTGACTGGGAGCGTACCAAGGATGACGTCAGAAGTATCAATAGCTTCCTCAACTGAGATTTGGTTCACACAACCACCAACAGTGGCTAAGGATTTTGCTTGCAAGGAGTTGGAGGTTGATTTCTGTGAAGACTTAGCTTTGGAAGACTTGGGTGGGATGGCATCATGTCTTGGACGAGGATCCACTTTCACCGACAATGAACATTTCCATGCGATGTGGCCAGGCTGACCACACTTGTAGCAAACTCTGGTGTCAGGGGGTGGAGCAAGGATGGCAGGCTCACTACCATAGCTGTTGGGATTCGTGTTTGGTGGAGGAGGTTGAGGCACCATGTAGGATGGCCTTGAAAAAATGTGTGAAGGAATGGAACTAGTTGGAATCCATATCCGGCGTTTTTGAGGGGCCGAACTAGAAGATGGATCAAACTCACGAGCATGCTTGCGAGACTCTTCGAACACCGCATTGCCATACTCAGCTCTGAAGGATCTATTAACTAAATCCTCAAAGTTGACAAACTCATGAAGATTGAGATCATGACGAATAACAGGGCTAAGTCCCTTGCGGAACTTTGCTTGCTTCCTAGCATCAGTGGATATCTCCTCTTGGGAATAACGAGCAAGATGGTTGAACTCGGTCATATACTCGTGGATGGACATATCTCCCTGAGTTAGATTTCAAAACTCTTCCTTCTTTCTTTCCATCATCTCATCCAGAATGTGGTACCCTCGGAAGGCATCACGAAATTTCTGCCAAGTCACTACGTGACCATCAGGTTGCATTGCAACATAGTTCTCCCACCATTCACCAGCAGCACCTTCCAGGAAGTATGCCGCAAACATCACACGATCATTGGGAGCAACATGCGCCGTCTCAAGCTTACGCTCGATGGAACGGAGCCAATTATCGGCTTCAAGGGGCTCGGAAGAACATCGAAATACCGGTGGCTTGAGGAGGATGAAATGATGAATGCTGACAACCACATTGCGCTGACAATCAGTATTCTGCTTGATGAAATCCAGAAGGCGTGTTTGATCACGTCTATTCCACTCAGCTTCCATCATGATTTCCGCCGCAGAAGGCGGTGGTGGAGGTTCATCATTACTTCGATTCCGATCACGGTCTCGATTGCGATGAACAACACTATGAGTTCCACCTGACATCCTGTGTGATAACAATCATCAATCAGAACAGGTTTTACGATGGAATCAAAGATAAAAGGACATGATTTAGGCGGAAAAGATTGTAATGCAAAGGCAAAGATTCTTAGAAACACGGAATAAATCGGGCCGCATAACGGCTACACCGGGATGAAAAATGAGACAACCTCAAATATAACGGGCATCACTTCCTAAGAAACAGTAGGGAATGATGACTCGGAAGACCACAACGGTCCTACGGCTACAAAGAAGCAATCAATGAGATGTTCTAGTAAGACATAGATGAGCCTAGTCCTATCTTCCCGCAGAAAAGATGAGGGTGACTCAGAACTTAGATCAATGAGGGTAAGTAAAAAAATAAGCCTTATGTTGTTCCCTTTATACCCAAGTAACTATATAACTATAGAATGCTAGACTCGACTTCGACCAAGGGTTGAATAATCCTACAGACAATCCTTCTCTGATACCAAGTCTGTCGGGACCCAGAATATGCGTATGTAATTCCAGTCACAACTTAATCATATGGAGAGCCGAGAGTCGTACCCACTTGTCTAACCAGACATGGCCAAGCACATAACACTCTCGGAAAGCATCGAACGTCAGGGGCATCCCATCTAGGCCGGATGATCAACTCAGATGGGTCCTCATCGCCCGCTCACAAGTCAAAATGATTATGGGTGGTGAAATCTCATACTCATAGACAAGTCGCCTCAACCATATTATCGATTGAATTATAACACTTACATAAACAGACTCCAGCCCGATCACTTAGTCGGGGTCTCGGGCGGGCTCAATCAAACAACAAAGTGTGCCACGTGAGAGAGTCACGAGCAATCACATCGCGCTGCCCCAAGCTGCGCATATCTAAGGGCCACTTGGTGTATAAAAGACCGCCGACAAGAACACAACTAAGTTATCGAACCCCACACTAAGACCTGCATGTTATAATCATACACGCAACATACATGTCCAATGTAAACAGCAGGTACACATTGCATGAACTCTACAAAGTATATCTTTATTGACTTACACATAGAGTACAAAAAGATCATATGACTATGATACATCATTACATCAAACAACGGAATCAAATTATGTCTGAGTACATACAAGATTAACAAATGGCTTAGAGAAGCCTTGTTCAACATACATGCCCTTCCACAAGGGACCAGACTGCTATCTGGAACTATAATATCTTAGTCAACGTCGAGCTTCAGGGAGGTGAATCCATCGGGGTCTTGGTTTCCATCTAAAACATAGAATAAGAAAACGTGAGTACAAAGTCGTACTCAACAAGACTTACATCAGAACTATACTACTCATGCTCAAGTTTCAAGATAAAGGGAGGTGGGGTTTCAACATGCAGAAGTGCCAGCTTTGACTAGTCTAGTCCTGTACTACGAGTACCAGACTTGAGGTAAGAAGCGTACACGAGTCCACTACCAAGTCTCCAAACAATACACCACTATGGATACTTCCTCGACTTCCCCACGAGAAAGCACGCCATAGCACTCACACTTATCTTGGCAAGTTTTAGAGTATCCGTTGAAGTTGTCTAATGATGAAGTAAAGGTCTCCAAGTAGTCCACAACCGCGGACACGGCTATTCGAATAGTTATTAACCATGCAGGGGTGTACTGCTACACACATGAAACTATCAGTTACCGCCGGGATCTCGTCACCCTTCAAGCGGGTGTCGGCGAGGATAATTCCCACAACTTTTACCTCACAGCCAATTCTAATCCAGGAGTCGACTATCTGAATTCCAAACCCAACTGGAAATCTGGCCGGATTTCCCATGAGGACTCAAACCATGCAGTCACGACTGGAAAGCCCACCTTGACGGATGGTTCTCCGCTTGAAAAGCCATGTGCTACACGCCCTACCATGAATGCCACATTTAATTTCCTTTATCATTCTATGCATATGCCGAATGGAAAACCTGAACTAGGTGTGAATCCTGGAACTGAATCAGGGTGAGTTAATAGTCTGAGCGGGGATCCGTTTTCCCAACATGTGGTAGTACTCTTTGTCTTGGATCACTACACAAGAACTCAGGCTTAAGGTGGTGTTCAACAAGACAACTCACTATGTACTCCTACACAGCCTCTCATCGTTCACCTTGTATTAGGGTAGATTCACCAACACAGTTTCACCATCATCATCATGATCACTACCATCCCGACTCACAAAAAAGTATCCTCATTGTAAACTCTAAGCATGCAATAAGCTTTAACAGTTGCAGGGGCCACATGGTATCAATCAACTCCTATGTCAGCTAGGATTGTGGTTTGCTTACTACTGTGACAAGATGATAGGTCATGCATCGGATATGGGTTCAACTATGCGGTATAATCGATAACAAGGTGATCATCCTAATCAATGCATAAGCGAGACTGAGAGGGAAGTGGGATTTTATAGACATTATCAATGGGGTTTGCTTGCCTTGCTGACGAGGTTCAGTATCGGGGACTTCAACGAAGGGGGTGATCTCGGGTTACGGCTCCACCTCTATTCGATAGCAAACAATGCAAACAAGCTATCAAAAGAATGTACAATGCACATACACATGATCAATTGGTATAATATGATGTACATTTTGCTGATGTGTGGACAATTCCATTTAAATGAAGTGTATTTCAATTGAGTTGCAAATTCAAAATCCACATTTGAATTAAAAAGGGTTCATATGCACATTTGCTACTGTTCCCCCATTTTAAAATGGTCAAACATGAAAACAAATTGCATATTCATAATCCTTGCTTTTTTCTAATAATTTTTCATATATTATTTGTTTAATTTGGAGTTAGGATTAAAAAGTTATTGAATTTCAAATATTATTCTATTTACTGGATTTTTCTGGATTTCTTTTAATTAGAAAAGGACTTATTGCGTCATGCTGGCATCAACATGACTTGGCGGGGGGGGGGGGTCTGACCCATGGGCCAGCCCTGTCAGTGGCACAGGGGGTTAACCCCAGTTTAATTAAAACCCTGGATTAAATTAGGCTCGGGGGACCACCTGTCATTGACTTGGGGTCAATTAACAGGGGGATTAGGGCCCCTAATGGTGGCCACGTCGCCCGCGCCGGCGGTTAGCCGCCGGTGGCCAGCCGAGACGACGGAGGCTAGCCGGAGTGGGCCTCCCGGCCACGGTTTGGCACGGGGAAAGCATGGGGCTGCTCCCCAGCCTCGGTTGCGTCGCCTCGTGGCCAGGGAAGGCCTCGGGGGCACCGGAGCCTCGCCGGCGTTGAGGAACGCGTCGGACGGAGCACTGCATAGGCGGGCTCGGAGATTTCGTCCACGGGGACAAGCGCTAGGTTAGGGGAAACACGCAGGAGCTCACCCTGGTTCGAATGGAGGACACTGCAAGGTCGGGGAGGCAACGGCAGCGACGATATCGACGATGGCGCACGGTGGCCGGAGGCGATGAAGACGGCGTGATCGCTTGCTCTAGGGGCTCCCGGCTTCCAATCTTTGGCACGGTGACGAAGTAGTCTTCGGCGAGATCGATGGACAAGGCGGCTCGTCTTGGAATGGCCGTTGGCAACGCAGGAGCGACGCCGTGCTCTGCGGAGGCGCTCGGCTGGTGAAGAATCCGGCGAGGGGAGAGTGTGGAGAGAGCAGGGAGAGGGGAAAGAAGACGGGGGCCTCTTCTGGATGCCTCCAGACATGAAGACATGGCTCGGGGAAGCAGGAGGTGGCGTCGGCGGCCGTCGAGCACTCGCCACCGAGCTGCTTGGCTCGGCGTGGAGGAAGAAGACAAGCGGGGGAGGTGGACCGGCCGGCTGGGGGTTAAGTTGGGCCAGAAGTAGGTAAGGCCCTTTTCTTTATTCTTTCTGTTTTTCTTTTTCTGTAAATTTGTTTTGCCCTGAATAAAACAGCAAGGAAATTTATAAAATCCTGCAAATTTTTATGTGGCCTCACAAGGCATATAGATAGCCACTCACAAAGTGGAGCAGCCAATATTCAGTGGAGCAGCCAACCGCAAATGGTGGGTGGGTGCGGGGTATTTATAGTTGGCGATCCTGATGGTGAAATGACTAAAGTGACCCGATGCAACCGCTTGACGCGTGTCTACAACGGTCGGATTTTCAATCACTGCACAACTTTTCTTGCGGAGGAAGTAAGCTGACTTACCGAACGAGTTCTTTTTCGAAGGCACAAAGTGCGATGACTTTACCTTCGAGCTATTTCTCGACTCAGTAAGATTTATCTCGGTAGGCTATCTTTGGGTTTCAAGTTGAGTAGAGCAAATTCACTTGACCAAGATTTAACCTAGCAAACCCCTCTTGATAGTATGTTTTTTCCTACGACTCAAGAAAGTAAAAGAGAAACTAGCAAAGAGACTAAGTCTTTGTCCAGCTACAACTTCCGATATTACTTGAGAGCGTTTTCTTTTTTGACGACATTCTTAGGGGTCGTCCTCCATCAAAGGCTTCGGTATATGACGGCAGCTTTGCTGAAGTGAGTTGTTCTTCGACCTTCTACATGCAAACTCCATTCTTCAGGAACCTAACCATCTGTTTATACTCGAAAATAATGTTAGTTCCTCTACTGCTTTGTCCAACAATCTCCAAAACCTTTGGGGGCAAAATTTGCTCTTACAATCTCCCCCTTTTTGGACGATCGAAGCTGGAGTTTTCAACTTCAAAACTACAGGTTTTAGCCCTCCTGCTGGGTGGGCGCTTCCTTCGTCTAGGCATCGATAAATAATTGAAAAGTTTTGAGTTTTCGATGATAAACCAATGCTAAGATAGATGATATACTCCCCCTTGATGTATGCACGAAAGATAAGAATTTCATTGAAGTGAATATTTGAGAAGGAATGAGTCGAGGGAAAACACCAATATCTTAGCGAGCAAGATTGCAATCCAGAAAAATATCCAATGAGAAATATGCAATCTCCTCGAATAACCTAGGAACTTTTGCGATAGATAAGTTCCGACAAAAAGTTTATGTATCACAAGCATAGCAGATAGATATCCTATGATAAAGGTAGCAGTTCACAGACCTACTTAGAGTTAGTTACAACCAGATCGAATAAGAATCGAATGTTTGTTGAAACTACTCAGAAACTCAAAGTTCAAAGTTTATCGACCAAAAGGAAAATCTCTTAACCCCGCAGGTTAACTATTTATTCGATGCCACTACGTCTCCCCCTTTTTGTCACAATGTACAAAAAGTTTGAGAATAGGGTCGAAAGAAAATCTACGCGTCAGCAGAATGGCATCGGCGAGGGCGAGAAGATTCGGGCGGTGGAGAGCTTGGCCTTGATTTTATTGCTCGACGACGGCTTGGAAGATCTCGTTGAGACTTCAGCTTGGCGGGGAAGGAGTGTTGATTTCCCGAAGAATTGAGTTCAGTGTAAGCAGGGGTCCTTGGACTTTGAGGGAATGTCCGAAATATTGATCGAGCATTTTGGTATTCAGCTTCGGCTTCAAATGATTCGGCTTCGATGGCAACATGATAAAAGTCATCGACCCACATAATGTCTTTATTATTCGGCAGGGTTGGAATATCTCTGTCAGGCCTTTCCACTCGGTCATTGTTGGACCAGCGGCGATCAAGATGAGGCGGATACTGGACAAAGCCAGAGCGCTGGAGTTGTCCCACGGAGCTAAACTTTCGAAGTCCTTTCCAGTGACAACAAAGAGATTCTCGAAGAAGTTGACTGTTGTTGACAACTATGTTGCGGAGAAAATTCAGCTCATTCAGGATCTCTTGCTTCTGAAGTCGATCTTCTTCGATATGATGCTGAAGCATTTGTTGATTTCGAATGGAAACTTCCATGTGATGCACATGTTTGATGAATCTGTTGGACATATTTCTTTCGGTGATATGTGCTGGAATGCCAGTGTATTCAGCAAAGGGGTCATTCGGACAAGCAATAATCTTGAGAACCTCTCAGACTGGTTGAGTAAATATCGAAGGATATTTAGTCGACGGGAATGGCACTTCACGAGAGTAATTGCACAGAGACATCAGCCATGGTGCATATGGTTTGAGTGAAGGAGAGTCAGTAGCATATGAAACTAACACCCTAATGAAGCACTCTTCGAAATCAAAGGGAAGTCCATTGACAAGCTTCATGATAGCATGCTTTGCAAGGTCAGGAATAAGATAATCATCGTGCACATTCAGCATTGGTAGCAAAGTCTTTGACAAAATATAAAACCATGATTTTGCTTCGAAGATCAAATGCTTGGGCATGGATTCATCAGGATATGCATCGCCAATGACATCAGGGTCCATGAGAACAACGAATTCAGCTGGAGTCAAAGGAGGCAAAGTGTGTATCTTGTCGGGCAATCCTTTGAACTGTGGAAGGTTTACCACAAATAGCAGTTCATCGATAGTCATGTGAAAATCCTTGCCTTGAATCATGAAGTCAGACTTCCAGGTTGAAGGGTTCAGATGATCTCAAGTGACATAAAGATTAGCATAGAATTGCTTGATCACTTCTGGGTTATAACCACTATTGATGGCGAACATACAGTGGGAGTGCAGATCATCAATTGTCTCGGCCAAATTCTAAAAGCAGGTGGTGGCATACAACAAAGGCATATCCAGGTATTGATGCTGGAAGATCTAGTCCTTGTTCAGCAGAGTTCGAGCATAATATATAGCTTTCTCTTGAGTCCAAAAGTGAAGCGAATAAGAATCACGAGCCTTCAAGTATGGGTTAGAACCAAAATATTTGGGCTTATACTCACGGGGCTTGAAAATGGGGCCTCCATGAGGAACATCTGCCCTGAAGAGAGGCAGCATTTCCCTCGGGTGATCAGAATGGAGCAACTCATCAATGGGAAAATTTTCAGCCACATTTTCTAGAAATTTCATGAGATAAATATCAACACGAGTATTTGAAGAGGGTATATTTATGATGTCCTGATTTCCTCGGCCATTTCCACATCATCATTTGTGTTGGCAGCAATTTCTTCGGCAACATCTTGATTCTCGGCCTCTTCTGTTTCCATGGCATCTAGATCAACATCAAGTTGCTCGGCCGCATCCGCCATCTCTTTGTTTGATGAAGATGATGAGTATGAAGAACTTCCTCCGGATCTTTCATCTCCAAATCCATCTTCTTCGGCATCGCCTTCATCAGTTGCAGAAGGTGCCTCATGGCGAGGGGAAACTGTGGTAACATCCACATTTTCTTCTTCTTCGTGTTCGGTGCGGGCAGAGGAGAAATCCTTCTCAGTTGATGGAGGTGGCGCAGGAGCTTCTTGCTCGACCTGAGCATTTTTCTCGGATGCAAATTGAGAACTAGGCTCAGCTTCTTGTTGGAGTGGAGTTGGAGTTGCTTGTCGGGGTGGTAATGGAGCACGGGGTGGTGATGGAGCTTTGGGTCGTGAAGTTTGTCGGGGAGGAGTTGGTTCTCTAGCAGGGGGTGAAACTTGTCGAGATGGTGCAGCATCGGCTTCGACTGACTTCTTCTTCTTCTTCACAATCTCTGGCGTCCAACGCCCAGAGGATTTGGAAGCATTCTTCCAAGGAGACTTTATCTTTCGAGATTGTCTCTCAGTGAGAGAAGCATTGTGGTCTCTTCACATGTCGGCCACAATCTGTCTGACATTATCATTGACAGCGGTAATATTGTCCTGCTGAATTCTCCTCGATTCAGCAAGTGCAGAGAGTTTGGACTTGAAGAATTTTCTTGATTCAACGTCTTCAGTTTCTTCTTGAAGTTGATTGGTATAAAATGCTTCTTGATGGCGATCCTTTCGGTCTTGGGTTAGATACTTGTCCCAGCGGGTCATGTGTCTATCCACTAGATCTTGAATTTCCTTCGGAACAAAGTCCTCGGGGGTCACATTCTTGGGAGTGGTGGCCTTCTTCAATAGAACACTGGTAATCTCGAAAACATTCCACTCGGTCTGATTGGTGGAATTTCCTTCATTCGAGCTCTCTTCATGTTCTCGAGAGGCCGGAACAGGTGGTAGAACAGGGGCAGCTGGTGTTGGAGCAGCACGAGGGATTTGAGCAGCTTGAGGCTTCAGCCTTGCCTCCTTGGCTTTCTTCTCGTTCTCCTTGGTGGCCTTGACATTTGCAATGCCTTTGTATACTGCACTAGAGGCCACAACCTTTTCCTTCGAGGCACCTGCAGCCTCAACATTTGTCTTCGCAGCACTAGCGGCTGCAGCTTTATCCTTCGTGACACTGGGGGTCACTACTTTCTCGGTGGCACTTGGGGCCACAACTTTTTCTTTTGCAGCATTGGGGGCTGCAACTTTCTCGAGCTGAGCTGTATACTTGTCAGAGACCAAATGAAGTATGCCCAACTTTTTGGCAACCTCAGCCTTCTTATCCTCGGACCGGCTGTAGAAATTCATCAGCTTTGCCTTTTCCATGTCTTTGGCCTCGAGTTCTCTTTGCTTTGCCAATCTTTCCTTTCTCTGATTCAAAGTTTCATTTTCTTCGGCCACAACGTCTTACTTTCCCTTGGACTTAGTAGAGGGTTTTGCTTGCCAAGGGTTTATAGGGGCAGTAGAAGCAAGAGGCGGATCGGTGACCTGATTGGTCATGTCAATTGTTTCTCGGGGTGTAGCAACGACTGGCTCCTGGATCCTACTCCCTTGGAGCCTGGTTTCTTCTTCGGTGTTCTTTTCTTTGGTGTGGGGGAAGGATAATCAGCTTCAACATCAACATCAACACCTTGGTCATTCTGCTTGGTGCTAGCTTCATAATCGTTAGATGTTGCTTCCGGAGGTGAAACGAAATCAGCCTTCTTGAGACGCTTGGCATATTTATTTCCAGTTTTGGGTTTGGCACTTGGGCCAACCTCTTCGGTAACTTCCTCGTGGCTAGAAGCAGCAGATTTCCTGGCCTTGGCCAACTTCTAATTTTATTCTTGTTCAGCTCGAGCAGCAACTATCTCTATGAAATCTTCAACAGTTTTCAGTGTGGAAGAATGAGCATCTGTCGGTGGGGGTGGTCTTGCAAATTTTGTCCACTTGGGCCTAAGAGCAGTGACATCTGACCATGGGTTATTCAATGCAAAAAGCATTTCCCATCGAGGAATAAGAGCCTTGTACTCATACCACCGAAGAGCTTGCAGTCTTCGAATCACTTATAATCTGTTATCTCTCGTTCTGGCATCTTCGACAGAGATTTCTGGCGTTCTGAGATTCTTCTTGATTATCAGATCCTCTGACAAACGATCTGAGTTGTTGGTGATTTTGGTTCGGCCTCCAACACGTTTGGGTTGCCTGATGTTACCAACTTTTTTAGACATTGTCCTACGAAAAAGAGAGGTACGAGGGAAAGTAGACAACATATGAACATGTACCAGAAAACTTTTTCGAAGGAAATCATTTTGACCGCAACAAACATATAGAGAGATTTATATTTGATGCAAATTTTCATACGAGTACTAATCTAGATTTCCATCGGGTGCAAATCTGACGAAGGACTTGTCTGAACAAGGTGCACAAAGAGTAAATCCATCGATATGAATTTGAGAGATTTGACCTAAGTCAGAAACTCCAAATCGAGGGATTTCTTACCTAGATCAGATGGGAAGTTGAGGGAAACGCTAGAAACAAATTTCCCAAAGTGCAAGGATCCGAACGGATCAAACAGACCTAATAAAAATAAAAATAAATTAAGATCAAATCCGAGACTCGATGACAAGAGAAGAGATGGATTCGAGTTCAGCATCCCACATACCCTAACTTGGTGATAAAAGACTTCTACGGCGGTGCAAATGAAGATATGCGTCGACGGGGAACACCTCCGGCGAGGTCCTTCTGGCAGCTAAGCGGCGAGGAGATCGACGGCGGTGAGGCAGCACGGCGGCGCGCAAGAACTCATGAGCGAGAGAGAGAGAGAGAGAGAGACAGACGAAGTCGAGGGAATGTGAGGTCTGCGCTGGTGGGGTGGATCATGTAAGGCCCCCGATGCGGTGCTAACTCAAGTTTGTCGCTTTCGCGTCCCGCTCAAGTTAGTAGCGCATAAAAGGCCACCGACTCACGACACTCGCACTCGTGTCGCTGCCGGATTCTCGACAACAGATATAAGAACAATGAACTTTATACTAAGACATAAATATAGAGTCCAGGGCATACATCGCCACTGGCATTTATTATATCATCTCAGCGGTCCAAGGACCCAACAGTACAGCATGCAACACGAGGAAGACAAACACGATCGAGTAAAGTCAAAACCCAAATGGCCCTAGAGAGGGCTACACATAAACAAGTCCACCCACGGAAAGTCGGAACACAACTGTAGGATCTACTAAGCGAAGTCGTCCTCATCATCGTCCTCCGGTGGCACCTCCACGAAGTAACGTCCAGTTCTCGGGTCAAGGTAGTAATCAACTGCAACGGCAGATCAGGAAAAACAGTAAAAGCACAAAAGGAAATGAGGGGTGAGATTATATCATTACAAGATAACAAACTTCCTACTGTAAGACAAAGTAATTGGAACGGTTGCAGCCGCACTAGCATATATGGTGGCTATCGTTCTAATAGAGTAGAGGTAAGATCCAAGAATGCACGTGACATCGTGTCATAAGTCTACTATCCACCTACTTACGACAAACATAACACAACCTCGTTCTTCTCTCGGTCCCCATGGACGAAGAAAAGCAGCCAAGGCAATCACACGGTAGGCAAGTTTTAATTACAAACCAATTTGATGTTATTCTATGAATAAGGAGTAGGTCTCAAGTCGTCCATAACCGCGGACACGGCTTTTCGAAAAGATTTAACCCTGCAGGGGTGTACCAACTGCCCATCATAGGCTTCGCATGGACACGTCGTTTCCACTTGGCTAGGTAAACGCCTGAAACTCCGGAACGTCAGAGTCCCTCTAACTAACAACGCACAATTCTGGGTGGCCCCCGGTGAGTCGACATCCAACTCAAAAGCCGGTCGCGCTCTCGAATCGGTCTCTACCGTATGGCTAAGGTTGGGTTTAGTCTCACCTCAATAGCAGGGGACTTCCCTAGCTCACCAGTGTGGACCAACCAGAGGAACCATGTCTCCGTTGTTCCAGGTTGTTTTAAAAACAGCTGGGGTACCAACCAAGCACACACACGTTTGCAAATAGTAAAATCAGCTCGGGCAACCACTAGAACTGTACGAAGCTAGGTAGGTAAGACAAGGGGGGCCCATAGAACCCCACACACGATTAGGCACGCTCGTCAAGAAACACAATACCCAGAACTCGGGACCTAGGTGACTCAAATAGAACAAAACACCTCACGGGAACAACCCTAACTTCCATCCTTCGTCAAATATAAATTAACATCATAATAATAAATATCAACCAACTTATTTAATAACATGATATCCCAACCATAGCATAGGGTAAAGCAGCAAGTTTTCCTACTCATACTAAGCAATGGCTGAGCAGCGGTAACTTAGCAATACAATGTTTTGCTGGGATGTAGGGATCATGGCTGTTTTGATTTTGATGGTGGCATAAGCAAGGTGGATAGGATCAAACAATCGTTCTTGACTACAGCTAGGCATGTAGGCATAAAGTTCTCAAGTAATGGTATAGATCTTCCCCTTGCCTGTTTAATTGGTCGGCGGAGCAGACGTAGCAGGGTCCTCGGGCTCGGTGTCATAAATCTCCACAAAAGTCTCCTCGGCAACCTCAGGTGCTAACATAAAGTACCGGAAAGGAAAACACACAAGTAATCATCGAGACCAACAACGCTCAAGCATGGATGAGATGATCAAGTTTAAAGACATGGTGTGACCCTATCTAGTCAAATTTAAATGGAGGTGTTGACGACACGTCAACAACTTCATATGCAATTACTTATATTTTTATGGCTTTGATCATAGCCTTAACTTTGGTGTAAATATCATAGCAATATGGCATGGCATGAAAAACAAAACAAGTTATCAAAGTAAAGCATCGTGAAATTAAACTAACGATTCCGGAGATGGAGAAGTGTCGGTGAATTTGACACCGGGAAGATACAACAGAAGAAAAGGGCCCAGCCACATTCCATATAACAATATGCTAGGGGCTGGTTTGAAATTGCAAAGATTTGAAGACAACATGGAACAAAACTTGTATGATCAGATGAACAAGATTCAACATGCACTGAAGTTGAAAGGAATGCAAGGAAAAAAGCGGGCAAGGAAAAGTTGAGATGCTCAAGTGTTTACACCATGTCTATTTGAGTTGTACAAAACACCAAATGGACATCACCATTCAATTTCCTAGATTTTTCTACCCCAAAACCATATATGGCATGTCACACTTTGAATTTACAAGAACTTTGCAAATTCAAAAGAAATGAGGGGCTTTAATGCAAATTGTCCTCACTCTGAAAATTAGAGTGGAAAAATGCAAAAAGGACATCACCATTGTGATCAGTGGGCCAAACTACCCCAAATTCATATATGGGATGTCATGATGGTGGCAGAAATGAAAAACGTTCAAATTCAGATTTGAATTTGAATTCAAATGAGAATTTAAACATAAACAGAAAAGAAAAAGGAAAAAGAAAAGAAGAAAAGAAAAAAAAAGGAGAGCTCTGCCCCAGGTGGGCTGCTCTCGGCCAAAATATCCCAACTCATCTTCTCTCTCTCTCCGGGCCTCAGCCCACCAGGCTCATGCCACTGACAGGCCGGCCCCGATGGTCAGCCACCGCAAAAGTGCAAAAATATGGGGGCGTCGGCTGGGACTCGAACCCGAGCCGCGCTGCGTTACTCCACAGCCCCCTACCACTGCGCTACGAATCGTTTTCTGAAACGAAACGAGCAGCAGCCTAGGTAAGCTTCAGCCTCCCCTGCTTCTGAACTTCAAACACTTGCAGACGCCTGAACCCAACACGACGCGCAACTCCGGTGACCCTCGCATCGCGCACAGACGTGCTCCGGTCACCACACCATGAGGAAAAACCGAGAGGGAACCTTGCTCTACACAGGGGTGCTCGCCATGGCCACAAACTCCTCTCCATCTCCTCGCAAATCTCACGGGAACATCACGACGGCGAGTGGCTCTGAACTTCAGACTTATTGAGACAAAACCCGAATTTTGATTGAGATGTGCGTTGAGATCACGACGCCCCTGGCCATGGGGTCACTTCCAAATCCTAGAGGGCATCACCACGAACACGTGGGCACCCATGCCCTGGCCTGAACCTCACCGGAGCGGTGGTTATCTTCAACTAAACTCGCGGCGGCGCTGCACTACTGTGACAGGCAGATTCAGACGCGGCGTCAACACTTTGCTAAGCACGAATAGGCGGGTCCTTGAGGGCCAAAGGCATGCTTTGTACACTCCAGGAGAACGCTGGAGAACACCCGAGACATGCCATGGCACGGCGTGCTCGAATTCCTCGCCGGCGACGTTCGAACGCGGAGCATCGGCTACTGCTACCGGGGACAGATGGCTACACGGTACTACGGGCATGGGTGCGGGCATCAGCTCACCTTGTGGGTCGCAACGTGTGTCCCAGCCTAGCCGTAGAGGAGGAAGCGGTTCGTGGCCATCGTCGAGGACGAAGAGGTCTGCGACGGCCTGCTCTGCTGCAGGGTTGTCTCGCTCCACCGGGATCCGATCTGGACACAGAAACGGGGTGAGGTGAGCTTGAGGTCCGTGCTGACGAGCGCTTGGTCAAGAACATGGCGAGACGGCGGCGAATTTCACCAGAGCTCACCGGACTCAAGCGGAACAAAAACGAAGGGGGGAAACCATCCCGGCGGCGGCGAGGGGGAACTGCTGGGAGGAAGGGAACCCTAGGGGTCCTGGGGGGCTCGGGAACTTGGACTAAATAGGAGGGAGCCCTCCTAGCCATGTCGGCCGCATCGACGTCGACGCTCCGGCCGGCTGTGAGAGGGAGTCCGGCGGGGACCTCTCCAGCGTGGAAAGGCGACAAAGGACGAGCGCCCGATGGAAATCGGACGGCCAAGGGAAGCCCTGCGTACCGCTTCGCTGGCTGGGTCCAGATGGGCTACGGGGAGAAGAGGCCCAGGTGGGCTGGGCTTCGGTCCGACAGGGAAAAAAAAGAAAAGGAACACCCCCTCTGTCCATTTTCCATAAAAAAAAGAAATGGTTAGGGAATTTACTAGCACAAATTACAAGGAATTTTAATGCACAAAAATATGCAAAATACTCCCTGTAATATTCCTCAATTTCCAAAAATGGTTTGAGCATTTTTGCAACAACTAAAATGGGGAGCTCTTTTTCAAATTCAAAACACTTTGAACTAGAGGCCACATTCTTGGTGATGGCAAAAATGGGTTGAGGCTTTTAAAACCCTTTGCATTGCAATGGTAAAAGGCTAGGCAAAATTTGAGGTTGAGGGGAGCAAAATTTCAAAAGGAACAATTCTCCCAACATGCTTCTTGAACCATCTTTGGAGCAATTGAAATCAAAACAAATGGGCTCCAATCCCAATTCAAATTTAAATCACCACATGAAAAGATAAACTCTAGCATCATGCCAAGTTACAAGGTCATCAGACAAAGTACAATTTCATGTTGATTTACAATTATTGCAAATGGGGTGTTACAGCACTCCAACACCAACACATGATCTCATCCCGAGATCTATGCCTGAAACAACTCAGGATACTCGGAACGGAGATGATCTTCACGCTCCCACGTTGCTTCCTTCTCCGAATGATGTGCCCACTGGACCTTCATGAACTTGACGGCCTTGTTGCGAGTCTTGCGCTCAGATGTCTCAAGAACACGGACTGGACGCTCTGAGTAGGAAAGGTCTGCACTCAGCTGGATCTCGCCCAAGTCAACGGCCTGCTCTGGCTGCTTGAAGCACTGCTTTAGCTAGGACACATGGAACACGTCATGCACCATGGTCAGACTCTCTGGAATCTCGAGCCGAAAGGCAAGAGGTCCTCTAGTCTCAAGGATGCGGAAAGGTCCGACAAATCTTGGAGAGAGCTTTCCTTTGATGCCAAAGCGGTGAGTTCCCCTCAATGGAGACACTCTCAGGTACGCCCAATCACCAACCTGAAACGCTACACCACGGTGCCTTTTGTCATAGTAGGCCTTCTGCCTAGACTGTGCTGCCTTTATGTGCTCTTGGACAATATTCACTCTGTCCTCTGCCTCTTGGATCACATCTGGACTGAACAACTACCTCTCACCTGTCTCGGACCAGTTCAAAGGTGTTGTGCACTTCCGGCCATACAAGACTTCAAACAGTGCTGCCTGCAGACTTGCCTGATAGCTGTTGTTGTAAGAGAACTCAGCATACGGCAAGCACTCTTCCCACTTCATGCGAAAGGATATGACACATGCCCGAAGCATGTCCTCGAGGATTTTTTTCACGCGCTCGAATTGCCCACTTGTCTGAGGGTGATAAGCAGTACTGAACAACACTGTCGTACCAATCTCCTTTTGAAAGGCCTACCAGAACTTAGAGGTGAAAAGGATGCCTCTATCGGAACTGATCTTCTTGGGAATGCCATGCAAAGATACAACTCTTTCGGTGTACAAATCTGCCAACTGAGCTGCTGAAATGGAGTCCTTCACTTGAAAGAAGTGGGCAACTTTGGAAAGATTGTCAATGACAACAAAGATGGCATTGTTCTTCTTCTGCGACAAGGGGAAGCCTGTGATGAAATCCTTCTCTATGTGATCCCATTTCCACTCCGGAATCTCAAGTGGATGAAGCAACCCTGCAGGCTTCTGGTGTTGTGCCTTCACTCTCCTGCACAAATCACACCGAGACACGTAACAGGCAACATCCCGCTTCATACGAGTCCACCAAAAGCTTTGCTTGAGATATTGATACATCTTTGTACTGTCAGGGTGAATCGATAGCTTGGAATCATGGGCTTCCTTCATGATGACCTCTCTGAGATCTCCCTCCTTGGGAACAACAACTCGCTCTTCGAACAACACGGTGCCGTCATTATGCGCTGAAAAGCAACCGTACTTTGGAACTGAGGCGGCAATACCCTGTTTGATCTTTTGTATTATTGAGCTGCCAGACTGAGCTTCACGGATCTTCTCATGGATAGTGGGCTCTACCACAAGGTTGGCAAGGTAGCCTGCTGGAACTAGCTCGAGATTGAGCCTTCGAAAGGATTCACACAAATCAGGGTGGATCTTCTGCACCTGGATATTATTGCAATCGCCCTTGCGGCTCAGCGCATCAGCTATGACATTCACCTTCCTAGGCGTGTACTGAATATCAACTGTGTACTCAGTAATGGTTTCAAGCCATCTTCTTTGCCTGAAGTTCAGATTTGGCTGAGTGAACAATTACTTCAGACTCTTGTGGTCGGTGAACACATCCACCTTCCTCCCTAAGAGGAGGTGTCGCCAAGTGATCAAAGCGTGCACAACTGCTGCAAGCTCCAAGTCGTGCGTGGGATAATTCCTCTCACTCGTCTTCAACTGTCGTGAGGTATAAGCCACAATATTCCTGCCTTGCATCAAAAATCCGCCTAGACCTTGCAAGGAGGCATCACAAAACACTTGAAAAGGCTGCGACTCATCTGGCGGTGTGAGAATTGGAGCTGTGGTCAACTTCTCTTTCAACTCCTCGAAGGCTGACTGGCAAGCTAGTGACCAAGTGTACCGTTTGGCTTTGCGCAACAATTCAGTCATTGGCTTCGCTATTTTGGAGAAATTCTGCACAAACCTCCTACAATAACTGGCGAGGCCGAGAAAACTCCTTAGCTGCTTCACATTCTTCGGTGGAGCCCACTCTTGAATAGTGCGGACTCGCTCTGGATCAACCGCAATTCCCTCAGCGGAAATAACATGGCCCAGAAAATTGACCTTGTCCAGCCAAAACTCAGCTTCTGCAGCACCAGGCGCAGATGTTCCTCATGTTCAGCCTCTGACTTGGAATAGACAAGAATGTCGTCGAGGTAGAGGATCACAAACACATCAAGCCATTCTGGGAACAAATAGTTCATAGCTCTCATGAATGTTGGAGGGGCGTTTGAGATGCCGAAATTCATGACTGTGAACTCATACAGCCCATAACGTGTGCTGAACGCGGTCTTGGGGATGTCCTCTTCACGAACACGGATTTAATGATACCCCATCCTCAAGTCAAGCTTGGAAAACACCTTTGCCCCATTCAACTGTTCGAATAGATCATTGATACAGGGTAAAGGGTATTTGTTCTTGATGGTTTTCTTATTGATACCGCGATAGTCCGGGACCAAGCGGCTAGTCCCATCCTTCTTCTGGACAAACAAAGTTGGTGCACCCCAAGGGGAAGTGCTCGCGCGGATAAAAACGCCTTCCTCCAACTCTGTCAATTTCTTCTTGAGCTCAATCAACTCCTTCGAACACATCTTGTACGGATGCCGATAAATCGGCTTGGTACCAGGCTCTAGCTCAATAACGAACTCAATAGCTCGAACTGGGGGAATTCCTGGCAACTCCTCTGGAAAGACGTCTGGGAACTCACAGACAACTTTGACTTCTTCGAGCAAAGTTGTGACTCCTGCGTTCAAGGCGTACAACTGTGCTGCTCCTGCCATTGAGCCACAAGTGTACAAGACTTCTGCGCCTGAATCATGTGTCAGCTTCACGGATCTGGTCGGACAATCAATATTGGCCTTGTGCTGCACAAGCCAATCCATGCCCAAAATGACATCAATGTCGAAACGTGGAAGCGAAATCAAGGAAGCGGAGAAAAGGAGACCCTGAATCTAAATGTGAGCACTCGGAACTCTAACAGCTGAACTGAACTTAGGGCCCGGGGTAGAGATGGCTGATACGTCTCAAACGTATCTACTTTTCCAAACACTTTTGCTATTGTTTTGCCCTCATTCTTGCATGATTTGGACGAAACTAACACGGACTAACGGTGTTTTCAGCAGAGCTGCCTGTATTGTTTTATTGTGTGCATGAAAAAGGATTTTTGAACGTCCCAGAAAATTCCCAGAAAAATACCAGAAAATCCACGCACCCGAAGGAGCCAGAAGTGGGACCAGAGGGGAGCCCAGAGGGCCCCAGGTGTCCCCCTGGCGCGGCCAGGGGTGGGGCCACGCCTCTGGCCGCCTGGGGGCCTCCCCCCTCCTCTGGTGTCCTACCGATTCTCCTATTTATTCACGTGACGCGAAAACCCTAGAACAGAAGTCGTTTTCCCAGTTCTCATCGCGGAGCCACCGCCACCCTCTGTTCTTCTCCGAGAGGGCTAATCTGGAGGCTGTTTTGGCCTCCAAAGAGGGAGATCATCGCCATCGTCATCACCATCACCACTCCATCCTCCCTCCATGACTTCTCCATCCATGTGTGACTAATTCCCTGCTGTAGGCAAAGGGGATGGTAGGGATTGTATGAGTTAGATCATGTAATAGTTTATCAGATTGTTGGGGTCATGTTGACTATCATCTAGTTTGGTGTTTATCATCTTTGCTTCAACTTGTTGCTCTTAATGCTTGTCACTTTGGGCCCGAGTGCCATGATTTCAGATCTGAACCCAATGTGTTTTCATGAATATATGTGTGTTCTTGATCCTATCTATGAGTTGTTTGCACCTGTTATAGTCCGGAACCGGCAATCCCAAAGGTGACAGCTTGGGACAGCAAAGGGGATGGACTATTATTTGAGGATTCCATGTATCCATTGATTGTTAATGCTTTGTTCCGGTGCTCTTTGATAGGAGCACCTTAATCTCCATAAGTTCCTTGTGGCCCCGTTCGTAGCGGGATGGTAGGACAAAATATGTTGTGCAAGTTCTTATTGCAAGCACGTACAACTACATGTGGGATACATGCCTGATGTTTGATTTAGACCTATATGATCTTTGCTTTTCTGTGTGCCTTGCCCCAAGTGGATTACATGATGTGTCTTATCCATGCAGCGCCCAACAATCCATCTCCCTAGCCTACAGTGTTTTAATTCTGATGGTTACTAGTTGTTTACTTTCGCTGTTTTACTATTACCGTTGCTATCATCACTCCCATATCGCAGTTACTATTAATATCTTGTTGCAAGTAAGTGTATCTCAGGTGCGGTGGAACTGACAACTCCACTGTTAAAGCTTGTGGATATTCTTTGGCTCCCCTTGAGTCGAATCTATAAATTGGGTTATTCTTACCCGCGAAGACTATCTCGATCCCCTGCAGTTGTGGGTTATCAAGCCTGTTTTCTGGCGCCGTTGCCGGGGAGCATAGATTTATTCACAAGTCTACTTGAAGTATTTTACCTACTGCAAATTGTCTGCTATGGGTAAGAAGGAAGACCCCAAGGTCCCGATCTTACCGTCCCGTACGAGAAAAGGTACCGTTGTGAACACTGGTGCTACACTTGATTCACCTTCAGTTATGAGTAAGTTTGCTTCACCTCCACCACATGATGCCTCTACTAAATCTTTCACTATGTCTGATACTTTTGATGATGCTTCTACTACTCTTGATGATATTGGTTCACTTAGTCACGCTCTTGAGAAACAGATTGCTGCTGCTGCTAAGAAATCTTGGATTGAAATTCACGGTACTTGCTATCCTTTTGATGGGACTTACACTTATCCTGATTTGAGTAAACTCAAGGAGAGACTCCTTGATGATGATTATATTATACTTGATGATGATTTATGCAGGGAGCTAACAGAGTTTGACGACTCTGACCCTGACGCTATGAAGAAGCTTCTCAAAAAACATTATCTGAAGAACAAGACCGTACCTGATCCTACTTTTGCTACGTCTCCTATATGCATCAATGATCCTGATTATAATTTCTCTGTTGATCTTTCACTTGTATCTATGGTTGAAGCTGACCCCTTTTATGGAAGAGAAAATGATGATGCCATTGCACACCTGACCAAACTCACTGAGTTAGGTGGCTTGTTTACTACAGATGAGAAGATACGAAACTTCTATGTTACTAAGCTTTTTTCTTTTTCTTTAAAGGAAGGTGCTAAAGCATGGTACGATGCACTAGTATGTGGTTCTATTAGGAGTCCTCAAGACTTAGCTCGCTCTTTTGTTGATAAGTATTTTCCTGCTCATATGAAACATGCTTCTTTACGAAAAATTTATAACTTTACACAATTGCAGGATGAGAACCTCCCTAAAGCTTGGGGGAGGTATTGCAGTCTGATCCAGGCTATACCGGGCCATGGTGTCCCTAAGAATGAATTAATTGATATATTTTATGCTGGTCTAACTGATGAATCTAGATCCTACTTGGACAGTTGTGCTGGTTGTATTTTCAGGAAAAGAACACCGGACAATGCAGAAGAATTAATGGGAAATATTGCCAAGAACCACGAAGATTGGTCCGTCCCTGAACCACCTCCACCACCAAAGAAGAGGGGCATGCTTGTCCTAAGCCCAGAAGACATGCAAGAGGCAAAGAAGTCTATTAAAGAGAAGGGTATTAAAACTAAAGACGTGAAGAATCTACCCCCTATTGAGAAGTTTTGTGAGCCTACCACTCACCCTCCTATGGTAGAGGTACACTCTCTTTTAGATTTCAATGCAAGTGACATTCCTCATGGTAAGCCTCCTGATCAATGTTTAGATGAGCTTGATAATTTTATTATGAAGCAGAATCACTTTAATGAAAGGATACAAAGTCAGTTGCATGATAATTCCCTTGCTATCAAAAGTTTGCTTGATGTTCTAGGAAGAACATTTAATGATGTTAAATGTCTTCTGAAGCATTTTCATATGGTTCAAACTCAGCTTGATCAAATTTCTAATGTGCAAAAATATTTGTTTCCTAATAATGCCAAACAGGATATACAGGCCTTCGGGATTAAAACCCGAGGGGGGACTAGCACTCAAGATCCTCTCTACCCGGAGGGGCATCCTAAGAGGATTGTGCAAGATTCTCAAATATAGGAGGAAGAAATTGTTAGCTCTCCGAAGAAGAAGAAGAAGCACAAAGAAGCTGACAATTCCAATGATCCAAATAGTATATCTACCTCCGATGCTGAGACTGAAGACGGTGCCGAGCCTGAAAAGGATAGTGAAAAGAATGATCCACCCGAAGTTCAATAAGAAGAAGCACCCGACAAATGCAAGAAATACACTAGAGAAGATTTTATCGCAAGAAGACATGGGAAGGAACGAGAACCATGGGTTCAGAAACCCATGACCTTTCCAGGTAAGTCTCTCAAAACTAAAGAAGAAGAGCATTACAATAAGTTTTGTGAGTGGATGAAACCTCTTTTTCTTCAAATTCCTTTGACTGATGCTATTCAGTTACCTCCTTATTTGAGATATATGAAAGATATTGTTACTAATAAAAGAAAAGTTCCTAATGAAGCAATATCTACTATGCTTGATAACTACTCTTTTAGTGTCAAGATTCCTGAGAAGCTTGGTGATCCAGGTATACCCACCATTCCTTGTTCCATAGAGAATAATTATGTTCAGACCTCTTTATGTGATCTTGGAGCAGGAGTGAATTTTATGCCCTTTTCTCTTTACAAGAGATTATGTTTAGAAAAACTAATCCCTACAGATATCTCTCTTCAGATGGCTGACAAGTCAACAACTGTTCCCATAGGTATTTGTGAGGATGTTCCCGTTGAAGTTGCTAATTGTTTAATCCTCACTGATTTTGTTGTGCTTGACATGCCCGAGGATGGGAGCATGTCTATTATTCTTGGTAGACCTTTTCTTAACACCGCAGGTGCTATTATTGATTGCAATAAAGGAAAGGTTACTTTCAATGTGAATGACAAAGAACACACGGTGTATTTTTGTAACAGCCCAGTTTTCACAAAAATTAAAAAAAATTGTTTTCGGTGTGAATTGTTTGATTGTCTGATTTTTTTGCGGTGTTTGCATCCCCGATTTATCAATCGGCGATTATTTTTCCCCCTCTTATCTCGTATCGGACGTGGACCGACCCCTTCCCACCATGGCACACGACCTGTGCGACACCGGGATTCACCCGAGCACCGTCGCAACCGGCACAAGTCCAGCCATCGCCACCGGAACGCAAACCCCGCTTATTTAATAAACGGATTATTTTATGGGGCGCCGAAAAATGTTGTCGGAATGTCACCGCAGTGAGGTACGATCGACGGGCTAGACGAGCGCGTGGTTCGAGATTTCGTCAGAATCGGAGTCCGTACGGAGTCTCGGCGGTCACGAACGCGATCACCGGACACGCGAGAGAGGTACCGAGGGCATTTGCGTAAACAGGCCAGCCAACCTGCCTATATAATGACCCCCACCTCCCAATCGAGATTTCTTCAGAATCGGAGTCCCTACGGAGTCTCGGCGGTCACGAACGCGATCACCGGACACGCGAGAGAGGTACCGAGGGCATTTGCAAAAACAGGCCAGCCAACCTGCCTATATAATGACCCCCACCTCCCAAACCAGCCAATTAGGGTCCCCCCTATGGCAAAATTGCAGCCACCCCCCTCTTTTTGCACAAAATTAGCCCCAAAACCCCCAAAATCTCGAAATCCTAGCTCCTGACCGTTCCTGGCCGTTGATCTGCAAGATGGAGGGCTCTCAGGAAGGCCACGTCACCCACAGCTTCTCCCACCTCCATCGGCCCCGATCCGGGCCCCGCGGGCCCTGGATCCACCGCCGTCGGCCCGCTCGAAGCCCATCTGGACGCACGCGCCTGGCTCCTCCCGTCGGACGCCTCCACGGCCGCGCCGCTGTCTCCGGCGAGCCGCCGGCCGCCCGCCGCCCGCAGGTCTCCTCTGCCCGCGCCTCCTCTCCTCCTTTCCCTCTCCTCCTCATCCCTCGCCTTCCCTCGCCCCGCAGGTCACCGGCAGCACGGGAGAGAGCCACCGCCGCGCCATGGGAGCACCTCGGCCTGGCCCCGAGCTCAACCTACCGCCGCCTTAGAAGCCCACGGCAGGGGAGCTCACCGCGGCCACCTCCTCGTGGCGCCGCGCCCCTCCGCTAGTCCCGCCTGCACCCGGACCTCGACGCAGTCCGGCCACGGCCGCCGTCGCTTCCGATCGAACGGGATCGGGAGTGATCCCGATCTGGCCGCCTCCACAGCTGCCTGGGCCGGCCTTGCCCCGCGCGGCCCACTGCCCCAGCCGCAGCCCAGCGAGAGCTGGCCCAACAGCACCCCGGCCGGATGGGCCTCTAGAGCCCATGGGTGAGGCTTTTTTCCTTTTTTTTGTTTTGTTGTTTTTTTTTCTTTTCTCTGGCTAGCCCCTGTGATTTTTCTAAGTCCTTTATATTTGTGCTGCTGATTCAATTTTGCGCCGTTATTTGCGAGAAATCCATAGCTTCGATGAACGTGCCTCCAAAATGAAAGTTACTCAGTTTTGCGTGCTCTAGCATTCGTATGTAGAAAGTTTTTCCATTTGAGCCCGTCTAGATAGTTTAATTCTTCGTTGAAGTGGGCATCAGGCCGTTAACTGCTAATTTTTTTCCTCTTTAGTGTTGCTGTTAATATTTTATTGCAACTTTGCATGATGATTGTGACTCATCCATGAGGCCTATTGCATTGATTCTTTTTCCTATGTGTTAAGCATCATGTGTACTTCATTTCCATGCTTTAACTTGTCATGTTTGGGTGCTTTAGCTATATTAAATCTTGCTCCAAAGTGGTGATCCTGATGTTAATGTGCTGCTGTGCTGAAAACTGTTATTTTGTTGCAAATTCGGGTGACGATTGCTTCGCAACCGTTTATCGGAATTGAGTAATTCCAATTGCATATTGTTAAGCATCATGTCTATTTTCATTACATGTATTTCATCTTCATATTATCATTACTGGTCATATAGATATTTAGCTCCAAAGTTGCTATGCTTCTGTTTGATGACGACTAAAGTTGGATGCTGAGTACCTCTGTACTCATGATACTACCCCCAAACTCTTTTCAGGGTTCTTGATCGACAACAGGTATGGTGATCGACGTTTTACGTGGAGACTCGACGACGACTAGTTAGGCGGATCCCGGCGGAGGGCCTGGACCCGTGTGGTTATGGGAATCGATGTTTTTCTCTTTGCCACTAGGCATTTGATTGTAGTCTGTACTCAGACAGGTACCTTCCGCTGTTGTATTGTATTTGAGGCAGTTGTATGCTGATTGTATGAGATGTTGTATCCTGTATCTCTAATGTTGTGATATCATGTTGGAAATCCGGGGCGTATGGCTATGCTGTTGGGAATGTGCCCTAGAGGCAAATAAAATATTTTTATCGAGCATATTCCATTAGTTCATAATACGTTTGATACTATGCTATAACTGTATTAAGCGGAAACATTATTACAGGTGTGGTATACAAACAACCAGGTCCCTAGTAAACCCTAGTATACTAGTCCATTGGGCGATTGATGATCAAGGTTTCCTGATCATGAGACAATGGCGTCTTTTGACAATGGAGTCGTATCATTGGATAATGATATGATGGAAATACACCCACCAGAAGTGTTGCGATGTGATCAAGTCACATAGTTCGACATTGCGATAACTATAACGTAGTGACCAGGTCCTTTGAACGTAATGATCATACGTAATTGTCATCTATGAGGAGACTTTGATTTGTATCCCACCGCCTGACTGAAATATGCTGGCCATAACAGTGCACTTTGGGTATTCCGAAATAGATGGTTGATGAGTATGCAAATAGATCAAAGCGGGATTTGTCCATCCGTGTGACGGATAGGTACTCTAGGCCCACTCGGTGATGTTACATCATAAAGTTTGCAAACGTGTGACTAGGTCACGGAGTTGTAATATCACGGGAACAAGTAAACTTGTTTGTTGAGAATGAGAACGAACTAGGTATATTGGATACCGATGATCAAACCTCGGACAAGCAAAGTACCATAGGACAAAGGGAACAGGCACACGGTTAACGGATCCAACAGCGATTGAAGTTCATTCAATGGAAGCGCAGGGGCTATCAAGGATAGTAACCAGGTCCAATTGATTAGTCATTGATCAATGAGAATTGTCTCGATCATGTCTGCTGTTTCCCGGACCGTAGGGTGTTACACTTAAGGGTACTCGACGCAGTAAGGATTGATTCGGGATCACCGGAGAAATTGGAGAGAACACCGGAATTGTTCCGGTGATGACCAGAATTGTTCTGATGAAGGCCGGAAGTTGTTTCGGGTATTTTGAAAGTTTCAAAATATATTTAATAATGTTTAATTAATGTTTTATTATTTAATTATCTGAATTAAATATTAAAATATAATTAAATATAATTAAAAAGTAATTAAAAGGCATATGGGCCTCATAGGGCCCATTAGGGGGAGAGGGAGTCCTCCCCCATGGGCCATGGCGCCATAGAGTGGACTCCCCTTGTTTGGAGTCTACAGTTGGTTGGGGATTTCTCCACTATACGCACGCCGTCGTGCTGCTGGAATTGGGATCCGAATCCATCTTCTTTCCGCTGCTCTACTGGTTCGGAGCCCGGAGGGACGTCGGGTATACTGTATGTGTATAATCCCGCGAGGCACTAAACTTGTGGTGCTACTTCGTCGTCGTGGCCGTATCGCGAGGTCTTCATCGACAACGTTCCGACAGGGACGTAATCCCGTCATAGGTCTACAAGGATCGGGTGGCTACAGGAGTCATCGTGGATCTGCGCGGCATCGGGGATTGCCGGTACGACTACATCAACCACGTTCATGCGGGAACGTTTCCCGCTTAACGGACTACATACTGGTATGTGATCTATCTCTGTTCGTTACTTGCATCTCCATAGCATAGGTCTTGGGTATGGGTCTCGTAGGTTATGAAAAATTTGTGTTTTCTGCCCCGAACCCCAACAGTGGTATCATGAGCAAGGCTATGCGTAGATCTATTGTACGGATAGAACACATCTAGTGTGTGGGCATCAATTCTCCAATTGTTACCCTCTCACGTGTACTCATTTAGCGTTGCGGCAATGTTTGATGAAGCGGCCCCCGACCGACCTTACGCGTTTACGCGAGACTAGTTCCACGCTTGACATATGGCTTGTACCATATAGAGTGGTTGGGGGGGTGTCTGTCTCTCTGCATTAGCGATGCGAAGATGTTTGCGACGGAGGGCCCCGACAGGGGTGTAATAGAGACAATTGTGGATTGGTGTTGTGGCTTGTTTTCGTAGGATAGAAACGGTTCTTTTCTCGAAACCCCTAGCAGCCACGTAAAACTTGCAAAAGATAAAGTAGAAAGGCGTTTTCAACTTTAATTTGCATGTCGGGGGGAATCATAGCATGTATGATTTATACTATTGCATCCTGTTTTGCTAATATGTTAGATATACGGCGGTAGCATAATAGGATGATCCCTCACTAATCCAACAAAGTGTCCTTCCTTAGTGAAGCACCATCTGGAAAGTTCTTCATTATGGAGGCATCACGTGTCACACGGGTGTCAAACATTTTTACGTTCACAAGAGATGGGTGGAGCAAGCCTAGCATGTCCAGAAACATGGCCTTGCATACGCGGCATATACTCACTAAGGTTATTGTGGCGAGCCTAGCATGTGCAAACATGGCCTCGGGACACAAGAGACCGAAAGGTCGAGCATGAGTCACATGGATGATGTGATAGGCATGATGGCCTACCTTGAACAACATACTGATGGTCGTGTCACACGGGGGAGGTATGTTCTTCAAGGATCGTGTAATCACTTAGAATAAACTATGAGGGATGTTTGTCTGAGTGGGAGTTCCCTAATTGTTTTTGAAACATGAACTCCATATTATGAACTTAATCTTCATGTCTTAGAAAATATCATTGTAGATAACGTCATACCAATGTTTAGAACTATGGCTCTTTTAGTATGATAGAACTTAAGGTAAATGGGTCTTACTTCATTGATGTGTACCAACACCATTAGAGACATACTCATTAGTAATGACTTGCTAAACATAATACGAAGAACTGCTAGGAGATACACCTGACAACTCCGTAATCAAGGAAGATGATGATGAGTATCTCACTCACCGTCACTTATGAATGACTGTCCAATACACCATAATTCATTCTATGGAATCTGAATTGTGAATGCATGTTAACCAACACGTATGACGTGCTAGGTGAACTTGAAAGCACTTGGTCACAAATCAGAGTAATGGAATATGAGTATATGGACGGGGTTTCTTTCAACTATGGTGGAAGGAACAACCTGCTGAGAAAGTCACTAGGAAAATGTATAAGATACATGGAACACCTTGTGTATAACTTGGACTACTGAATGACTGGTTAGTTTGCGATAACTGGGGAGTTGCATCCGCTACCTCCTAGTTACAAAGACCATGTCTGGACTATGTCATGAAGGAGAATCGTTCACCTGTCCTGAGGTCATGGTTAAAGTCAAGAACTTTAAGAGTAGAACCAATGCAGGAATGGTCATTGACGGAGAAGGTATATTTGATATACGAGTTATAAATGTCTTTCCCACGAAACACTAATTGCGGTTGATTAAGTATTCGATGCTTGAACTTACTTCTTGAGAGTGGCTTGGAAGGGATGAGGTGACAATGTGTGCTGACGGCAATCAAGATAGTTGATGGTCGACAACACTCTCCCTCTACATCTATCAATTGATTAATATATGAATAAATTTTGTGATCGTTTGAATGAGGACTTTATTAGTGTGTCTTGCATCTCGCGAAGAGGATTATTCGTATTAGTGAGAAACAAGTCAGTTGTTCTCCTTTCATGAATGATATCTCTTATGGTCACATTACGATTATGAATGAGTTATTCTTATATTTATGATAGTTGTTTGATCATTTATAAGAAATATTGTAATGACAAGAAATATCCAGGCTTGATAATGACACTACAGTTTAAGTCATGAATGGTATGATGATGTCTTAAGATACTTGATCTCTTGACACATACAAACCATGACTTTTAGGTGAGCTGACTAAAACCTCGCATTCTGGTAAATGGAATGTGTACTGATTGTTGAGTATCATACATTGTGATGTATCGTATGTCAGCATGTGGTGAATTTCATTATTTCGTGAACTTCGTATGTGGACTTAGATGAATATTTGTATTCACTAATGAAACATGAGTCTGAAATAATTTGATATGATCAAAAGGGATTTCAGAGTAAAGATGGATATTAAATTAACAAGAAAGACAAGTCTCTACGATTTGATCAAAGTGAAAAATGTTTTTGATTTAGTCTTGGGCATAAAGACTTGTGTGAAATTTGTTCCACAAATTGAAATGTCTTGAGACACTTCAATATGATTGACGTGCCTGAACATTGTGATCATATTCTATCGAAAAGTGTATGGTCTAAGTTATCTCTTACCAAGTTACGTTATTATTGTTTAGAGTTATTAATTTAATACGCAAACACTCACTTCAGCATAGGGAACCATCTGAGTTCGTGGAAACCAACACTATATATGTCATGGTGTGTTGTGGTTTCTAGGAAGCTTTATTTATGTAAGATAAATTATCTTTGTAGTGTATCCTTAGACAACTATGGATGCATCTTCCACAACTAGAAGCAAATGGAGCAAAACTTGTATTGCTATGTTTGGTGTTTGTCAAGAATTGTTCTTGATAAATGTGGTAATGGAAGAAAAGTGACAGTTCAACCAAGGTAATTGACCTTGCCTCCAAATGTCAGAGTAGTGCAACGGAATATGTTCTGGAAGAAAAGCTCTACAATAAGAGGAGAAACTAATGATAATGATCATGATTTTCTGATGGGAGCTTTTACTGAGAAAGGTAGGATGCAAGAATATATATTTGCCCCTTGTGCAAAATGATATTCATGATTCACTTGTCATGTTAATGGAACAAGACATTCCTACGAACTACAAAGAAGCGATGGTGGACCTAAGTACGAGATATGACTACGAGTCATGAAATCCTATGTTGAGTTACATTTAAGATTGCTTGAATCTTATCAAGTAAGGAGGTTACTTGATATTCACAATAACTTCAGAGTTATGAGGAATAAATGTGAACATCAAAGGGACGTCAAGATTGGTTTGTCACAAAGATTGTTTCTAACAAATTCAATGGGTTGACTACAATGTGTAGCAATGCTTGAGTCAAAGGGATATTCACTACGATTGATCCAGGATTGTTATCAATACCGTGACTTCCTCAAATCCTGTATTTGAAGAAGTGTTGTAATTGGTACAACAAGAAGGTTTTGGAAAAACATATGGATACTAGTGTCTCGTAAACTAAATTCTCATTTTGATGGATGATCAAAGGATTTTGGATTTAACCAAAATATCGAGGAAACATGCATTTGCATGAAACTGAGTGGGAACTGAATAGTTTCCTGAAACTTAATATGTAGACGACATATTTTGAGTGGGATCTATGGGAGTATTATCCTAGACTTATATGTAACTGACATGTTTGAGTATGAGCCATGTGGTTAGTATCCTGAACTTAATATGTGTCTGACATATCTAAGTGGGAGCCATGTGGATGTTATCCTTGTCTTATATGTGGCCGACATATTTGAGTGGGAGAAATATGAGTGTTATCCTATAACTTAATATGTGCATGACATATTTGAGTGGGAGCAAGATAACATTCTCATATATGGATAACATATTATGAATGGTGCAGTTGGTGTTAATGATTATTTGAATCTTTCATAAATGAAGATGAATAAGTATTAATCATTGAAGATCTATTAAGATAGATATGTGTTTAATAACATTGAGTCGTAATACTTTCCTGTATAAGATTCTGAAGGAGTTCAGAATGGGACAAGTCAAGAAGTGGTCCTTACTTGTATATCCAAGAAAAGTGTTGAGTTAATCTCAGTACAAGAACAATGGTTAATGGTTAATGAAAGAAACGGATGTGTTGGATCCTCTATGCCTTTGTCATAGGTTCTTTCATATAAAACCAGAGTTATGTACTCGACGTAATGTGACCCAAGTTCTTAGTAGGAAGAACATGTTGTGATATGATTTATGAGTAAATAATTGAACAAAGAGTTAAGTTTATCCTTCAATGTCTGAAGAGAACTGAGGATACATCTCAAATTTGTAAAGGATAGTGGACTTGACCATAAATGTTATGCTGGTTCAAGTTTTGACACTAACCTAGAAAATTGAGATATCATACTAATGAATGCCTAAGTTGAAAGAAACATGGTTAGACATCAAAGTTGCATACAATGCACTAAGGATTGAATCTACATTGATGTGGCTACTTTAGAAGTAGCAGGAGTTATATTATGGCTTAAGAAGTTCGACTTCTGATTGAGTGAGTTTCAAGTGTGCATGACTATGGGAAAGTCCACGTGACCCACCGGATTTCATTGCTATGACACAACAAACGAAGTCTCACTTCACGGCCAAATATATATACCTCATCATTATAGTGGATAATGAAGGAATGTCAAATTAGGTGACATTATGATTTGCAAAAGGACATACGGTTCTGAATGGTACCCAGACCGTTGATACAACCTCTTCCACGGGCAAGCATGATCAATAAGGAGTTATGATCCAGAGAAAATGCTACTAGATTATTTGTACTCTAGTGCAAGTGGGAGACTGTTGGGAATGTGCCCTAGAGGCAAATAAAATATGTTTTATCGAGCATATTCCATTAGTTCATAATACGTTTGGTACTATGCTATAACTGTATTAAGCGGAAACATTAATACAGGTGTGGTATACAAACAACCAGGTACCTAGTAAACCCTAGTATACTACTACATTGGGCGATTGATGATCAAGGTTTCCTGATCATGAGACAATGGCGTCTGTTGATAATGGAGTCGCATCATTGGATAATGATATGATGGTCATACACCCACCAGAAGTGTTGCGATGTGATCAAGTCACATAGTTCGACATTGCGATAACTATAACGTAGTGACCAGATCCTTTGACCGTAATGATCATACGTAATTGTCATCTATGAGGAGACTTTGATTTGTATCCCACCGCCTGACTGAAATATGCTGGCCATAACGGTGCACTTTGGGTATTCCGAAATAGGTGGTTGATGAGTATGCAAATAGATCAAAGAGGGATTTGTCCATCCATGTGACGGATAGGTACTCTGGGCCCACTCGGTGATATTACATCATAAAGTTTGCAAACGTGTGACTAGGTCACGGAATTGTAATATCACGGGAACGAGTAAACTTGTTTGTTGAGAACGAGAATGAACTAGATATATTGGATACCGATGATCAAACCTCGGACAAGAAAAGTACCATAGGACAAAGGGAACAAGCACACGGTTAACGGATCCAACAACGATTGAAGTTCATTCGATGGAAGCGCAGGGGCTATCAAGGATTGTAACCAGGTCCAATTGATTAGTCATTGATCAATGAGAATTGTCTCGATCATGTATGTTGTTTCCCGGACCGTGGGGTGTTACCCTTAAGGGTACTCGACGCAGTACGGATTGATTCGGGATCACCGGAGAAATTGGAGAGAACACCGGAATTGTTCCGCTGATGACCGGAATTGTTCCGATGAAGGCCGGAAGTTATTTCGGGTATTTTGAAAGTTTCAAAATATATTTAATAATGTTTAATTAATGTTTTATTATTTAATTATCTGAATTAAATATTAAAATATAATTAAATATAATTAAAAAGTAATTAAAAGGCATATAGGCCTCATAGGGCCCATTAGGGGGAGAGGGAGTCCTCCCCCATGGGCCATGGAGCCATAGAGGGGCCCACCCCCTTTATTCATGGCGCACCCCCCTCCCCTAGGGATTAGTCCCACCCCGGAAGTGGAGGGGGGGGTAGCACCCCTCCTTGGCCTATATAAGGAGGGGTAGAGGTGCCCTTTTAATCATCATATTTTTGAGACAAGTTTCTCTCATCTCTCTCTCCCTCCTTTCTCCTTCCTCGATTGGACTCCCCTTGTTTAGAGTCTACACTTGGTTGGGGGTTTCTCCACTATACGCACGCCGTCGTGCTGCTGGAATCGGGATCCGAATCCATCTTCTTTCCGCTGCTCTACTGGTTCGGAGCCCGGAGGGACGTCGGGTATACTGTATGTGTATAATCCCGCGAGGGACTACACTTGTGGTGCTACTTCTTCGTCGTGGCCTTATCGCGAGGTCTTCATCGACAACGTTCCGACGGGGATGTAATCCCGTCATCGGTCTACAAGGATCGGGTGGCTACAGGAGTCATCATGGATCTGCGCGGCATCGGGGATTGCCGGTACGACTATATCAACCACGTTCATGCGGGAACGTTTCCCGCTTAACGGACTACATACTGGTATGTGATCTATCTCTGTCCGTTACTTGCATCGCCATAGCATAGGTCTTGGGTATGGGTCTCGTAGGTTATGAAAATTTTGTGTTTTCTGCCCCGAACCCCAACATATGTCATATGTCGCGGTGGGACCGATATGTGCTTCGTCCCCGGATCTGGATGGAAACATCTAGATCTGGAACAGTACCGCATATCGGGCCTTACAACTTGGTATCAGAGCCTTACCGACCGTGGGTTCCCCTCTCTGGCCGAAGTCGAGTCTAGACAAAAAATATTTTGTAGTTACTAAGTTAGTTATCGGAGAGTAGGATCTTTTTACTCCTTACCCTTGCTCTGGTCAGGAAAAGTGTCGTAAGTGTTTTAATTCTTATCTTATCCCCTTCAAAACTCTAGGATCTCGAGTGTGTGGAGTATCGGAATAGTTACAATGCCTTGCTTGCAGCGTATTGTCTCGATTCCGAGCTCAGGTGGTAATTCCTGTAGTACCTTTAGCATCTACGGTTTCGGATATCATCTGGGTCGTCCATTGCCATCCCTCCTTTTTCCCGGTGTTTTCATGACTTGCGTCGAAAAGCACTATCCCTTTGACCAGGTTTCGTTGTCGTTCCTCCTCTTGACACCGACGGTTTCGTGATCTCGACGATGTCGTCTCCCTGCGGAAAGTTTTCGGCGTAAGTTCGTCGTCGACATGGAGCAGAGTCCCTTGTTGGTGGTTTTGAAGAATCGTCGACTCTCTCTTCCCCCTTCCCCTCTCCCCCGGATCGTCCAGGATCTCGGGACGAGATCCCTTGTTGGTGGTGTTGTATTGTAACAGCCCAGTTTTCACAAAAATTAAAAAAAAATTCGGTGTGAAACATTTGATTGTGTGATTTGTTTGCGGTGTTTGCATCCCCGATTTATCGATCGACGATTATTTTTCCCCCTCTTATCTCGTATCGGACGTGGACCGACCCCTTCCCACCACGGCAGACGACCTGTGCGACACCGGGATTCACCCGAGCACCGTCGCAACCGGCACAAGTCCAGCCATCGCCACCGGAACGCAATCCTCGTTTATTTAATAAACGGATTATTTTATGGGGCGCCGAAAAATGTTGTCGGAATGTCACCGCAGTGATGTACGATCGACGGGCTCGACGCGCTGAGCGCGTGGTTCGAGATTTCATCGGAATTGGAGTTCGTACGGAGTCTCGGCGATCACAAACGCGACCACCGGACACGCGAGAGAGGTACCGAGGGCATTTGCGTAAAAAGGCCAGCCAACCTGCCTATATAATAACCCCCACCTCCCAAACCAGCCGATTAGGGTTCCCCCTATGGCATAATTGCAGCCACACCCTCTTTTTGCACAAAATTAGCCCCAAAACCCCCCAAAATCTCGAAACCCTAGCTTCTGACGATTCCTGGACGTTGATCTGCGAGATGGAGGGCTCTCAGGAAGGCCACGTCACCGACAACTTCTCCCACCTCCATCAGCCCCGATCCGGGCCCCGCGGGCCCTGGATCCGTCGCCGTCGGCCCGCTCGGAGACCATCTGGACGCACACGCCTGGCTCCTCCCGTCGGACGCCTCCACGGTCGCGCCGCTGTCTCCGGCGAGCCGCCGCCCGCATGTCTCCTCTGCCCACGCCTCCTCACCTCCTTTCCCTCTGCTCCTCATCCCTCGCCTTCCCTCGCCCCGCAGGTCGCCGGCAGCACGGGAGAGAGCTGTCGCCGCGCCATGGGAGCACCTCGGCCCGGCCCCGAGCTCAACATGCCGCCGCCTTGGAAGCCCACGGCAGGGGACCACACCGCGGCCACCTCCTTGTGGCGCCGCGCCCCTCCGCTAGTCCCGCCTGCACCCGAACCTCGCCGGAGTCCGGCGACGGCCGCCGTCACGTCCGATCGAACGGGATCGGGAGTGATCCTGATCTGGCCGCCTCCACAGCCGCCTGGGTCGGCCTTGCCCCGCGCGGCCCATTGCCCCAGCCGCAGCCCAGCGAGAGCTGGCCCAACAGCACCCCGGCCGGATGGGCCTCTAGAGCCCATGGGTAAGGTTTTTCCTTTTTTTTGTTTTGTTGTTTTTTTTTCTCTGGCTAGCCCCTGTGATTTTTCTAAGTCCTTTATATTTGTGCTGCTGATTCAATTTTGTGTCTTTATTTGCGAGTAATCCGTAGCTCCGATGAACGTGCCTCCAAAATGAAACTTGCTCAGTTTTGCACGCTCTATCGTTTGTATGTAGAAAGTATTTCCGTTTGAGGCCGTCTAGATAGTTTAATTCTGCGTTGAAGTGGGCATCAGGCCGTTAACTGCTAATTTTTTTCCTATTCAATGCTGCTGTTAATATTTTATTGCAACTTTGCATGATAATTGTGACTCATCCATGAGGCTTATTGCATTGATTCTTTTTCCTATGTGTTACGAATCATGTGTACTTAATTTCCATGCTTTAACTTTTCATGTTTGGGTGCTTTAGCTATATTAAATCTTGCTCCAAAGTGGTGATCCTGATGTTAATATGTTGCTGTGCTGAAAACTGTTATTTTGTTGCAACTTCGGGTGACGATTGCTTTGCAACCGTTTATCGGAATTGAGTGATTCCAATTGCATATTGTTAAGCATCATGTCTATTTTCATTACTTGTATTGCATATTCATGTTAGAATTACTGGTCATATAGATATTTAGCTCCAAAGTTGCTATGCTGCTGTTTTTGACAGCCACCTCTGTTTTTCACTAAGTCTGTTACTTTGCGATGCCATGTTGTTTGCTTAATATCTTTTGATCTATGATGCCTATTTGCATGATTGTTTTTTCCATGCCGTCCATGTCATGTCTACTTTAATTCCATATCATTTGTGAGAATGTTTGCATTGATTATCTTGTTTATGCATTGCTCTAAAGTGTGCTTCGTGATGTTGGAAGTTTGTGCCCGTAACTTGTTTTGCTTGTATCTTTTATCCGTAACTTCGTTTGGGGTGTTCTTTATATGTAACTTGATTAGTTTTTCCTGTACTTTGTGTTTATGCTATTGTTTGCTGTTGTTAACCAACCTAAAATATGGTTTAGGGCAGAACAGTACCAAATCCTTTAATTGTCGTGCGACACTTAGTGTTATGCCATGTTTAGATTGTGCCTCACTTAAATTGACTAGCATAGATAGTTTACTTTGTGCTTCACCTCTTGACATGTTTGTGTGCTATGCCATGCTTGCTTGAGTTGCCATGTTAATAACCGTTGGTTGATCACCTGTAGCTAAGCAACTTGAACCACCGTAAACGTGCGATATTCGTTGTGTGTGACCGATACCCCACTTAAACTGTTAGTAACCGTTCTCGACGATAGATCCGTATCGCGTTGACGTGCCGTGTGTTGTCTTCTTGATCTTGTATTGCTCTGTAGTAATAGTGGTGCACCGTTGATTGCTTTCCAGTGTTTCCTTCTTGTGTGCTTCCGCGGGTACCTCTCGGAGACGATGCGAGCGTGCGATCGACTACACCTTTGGAACCCGACTTATCAACAGGCAAGGACTATACATTACTTATGATCCATTCTATTTCAACCAGCGGTTTTCATGCTAGTCTAGGATAGGTTCGATGTTTGATCCTACCACATGTTTACAGCCTCTTTCAAACCGATACAGCCATGTCCCTTCCCAGCAAACCTTCTACTGCTATGTTACTATTGCTCGTTTCTTAGCCCCTGCTTAGTATGCATGCTTAGGATGCTACGATGTTACCATGTTACTCCTTGGTTTGGGATATCACATTATCATTATTATTATTATCATTGTTGTTGATGATATGATTATTATAATGTTGACTATATTCGACGAAGGATGGAAGGTCTAGGCTATCCCGCCTCGACGCTTTGTTCCATTCGAGTCACCTAGGACCCGAGTTCTGGGTATTGGTTTTAAGACTGAGCGTGCCTAACCGCGTGTGGGATTTTATGGGGTCCCCTTTTCTTACCTACCTAGCTTCAAACTTTTCTAGTGGTGGCCCAAGCTGATTTTACCATTTGAAAACCGTGTGTGTGTCTGTCGGGTAGCTCCTGGAAGATATTTTTAAAACAACTCGGGCCAGCGGAGACATGCTTTCTTTGTTGGTCCACACCTGGAAGCTAGGGGGCTGCCCACATCTGTTTGGGTAGCTAACCCGACCTCGTCTAGACGGTAGAGGCCGATTCGAGAGCGCGGCCGGCTTTTGAGTTGGATGTTGATTCACCGGGGGCCACCCGGATTTGTGCGTTGTTAGTTAGAGGGACTTGTCGTTCTGGATCTCTTGGGATTAAATCATAAAATGGTTGCCTATCATGGGTAGCAACTGAGAGAGATGGGCGTGCGTGCGGAGCCTCGTAATGGGCAGTTGGTACACCCCTGCAGGGTTAAATCTTTTTGAGAAGCCGTGTCCACGGTTATGGACGACTTGAGACCTAATCCTTGTTCATAGACAACAACAACTGAGATAATCTTAATATAACTTGATCAACGTGTGTGTGTGCCTTGACTGCTTCTTCTTCGTCGGGATGCGAAGAGGAGGACAAGGATAGGATAGGTGTTATGTTTGCGTAATTAGTTGATAGCAAGACTTGTTGGAGGCGATTCCTCATCGAATGCTTGGCTTCTTATGTTACTCTCTAGATCGTTAGCCACTTCATAAATGCTAGTGCGGAAGCAACCTCACCACTTACCCCTTCCTTACCGTAAACTACTAGTTGTCCTAGAATGACGAGTGATGAAGTCCTTGCTGGGTCAGATGACCACTACAGTTGGATGCTGAGTACCTCTGTACTCATGATACTACCCCCAAACTCTTTTCAGGGTTCTTGATCGACAACAGGTATGGTGACCGACGTTTTACGTGGAGACTCGACGACGACTAGTTAGGCGGATCCCGGCGGAGGGCCTGGACCCGTGTGGTTATGGGAATCGATGTTTTTCTCTTTGCCACTAGGCATTTGATTGTAGTCTGTACTCAGACAGGTACCTTCCGCTGTTGTATTGTATTTGAGGCAGTTGTATGCCGATTGTATGAGATGTTGTATCCTGTATCTGTAATGTTGTGATATCATGTTGGAAATCCGGGGCGTATGGCTATGTCATATGTCGCGGTGGGACCGATATGTGCTTCGTCCCCGGATCTGGATGGAAACATCTAGATCTGGAACAGTACCGTATATCGGGCCTTACAATGTTCCAACGAAGATTGACAAGAGGCATGGCCTTAACTCAATAGACAATATCGAGACCGTGAAGATAGGAGAATGGGATCGTCCTCTACATGTGCACCACAAATAAAAAATCATCATGGTGGGGACAAAGTCCATTAAAGTAAAGGTGCAATGATCACTTCATGAGAGGTGAGGCTTTTTGTTCTATATATCGCCGGTTTTTTCGTAAGACTTGATCAACCTTGCTAGTAAGCATGTTTTATATAGGTAAAAAGTGTAGATTGTTATGTTTTCATTTGCCTTAGCTTTTATTATCCTTGCTGTACCATGTTCATATGTTTTTGAAACTTCATAACTCTAATCACTGTTTCAAGTTTTCAGAAAGTTTCGCAGCTTTTTGAACTTCGAAATTTTTTCAATAGTGAAGTTGTTAGAAAAGTTCCAGAAAAATTATATTAAAAATTTCCATGCCGGGAGTGATCCAGAGGTACCTGGGGCTGACCAGTTGGGGCCACCAGGCGGCCAGCTGGCGCGGCCTGCCCCCTGGCCGCGCCCACAGGGCGCCTGGGGCCCACAGGGCAGCCAGCCAGGTAAGTCTTCTTCCTCCTCCCTTCTCTCTCTCCAAAAACATGAGTTCTGCACTTTGTTCTTGCGTTCTTGCTGCTCTCCGTCCAGAATTTCGATCTCTCTCTACGACCCATCATTTGAGCTGAGATTTTGGGAAAATACTCCCTGGTATGTAACTCCTTCACCCCTCCAATTAGATTTTTGATTGGTGGCTTCATTTGTGAGTATTTACTAGCTCTTGTTGCTGTTCATATGAGCTTGCATGCATGTGTAGAATTTTATTTTCCAAGTTTTGATGCAAGTTTATGCCTTAGGTAAGTGAGTAGAATAGTTTGCCTCAACTCACTTTGTGTAAATCCTTGTTTTTGTGAATTGTAAATAATTTCAGAAATGAGTTTCTTTGGAAAAGCAAAGGGGTGGCTTGGGAAGAAGAAGCCCGAGCGCTCCGATTGAGTCACTAGAGCTGCAGCTTCACACTCAGCAGTTAGGGTGAGCTACAATGAAGATCATGTGCCCCTGGAGTTGTTGGAAGACACAAACCCATCATGCGCAATGATGTATCCGTGCGATGATTTTCTTACAGCTGCAGGAATTAAGGAGGAATTTTATGGCCTTTGTGCCAACGCAGGTTTGACACGGCTAGCTTTATGCCGTGTGGTACAATACAAAAATCTTACCTCATGTTTTGTCAACAGTTTTTGTCATAACCATGATGCTCGAACCGTCGAGTTCAAACTTTATAATGATCTCATAACCATGTGTTTGGCACAGTTTTGTGATATAATAGGTGTGCCGAACGTTGGTCAGACAGCTAAGATGACCATGTAGCCTTCCAGGTTGAGGACCCTCTTCAACTCCCTTTCCTTCTAGGAGGAGACCGACATTCGGCGCACGAAGATTTCCAGCATCTTGTTTCCACACCTTAGGTATTTTGCGTATTTTGTTGCTAGAGGGGTGTTCGCTCTTGACAACACGAGTAATGGTTCTGCACCAGATTTCGCTATTTATGCGAACGCACTCTCTGGTTAGAATGAGTATAATGTGGGTGCCTTGATTGCTCGGCGTCTTGATACGAACAGTAACAAGGGCGATTTATATGGTGGCGTTTACGCCACACTTATCCTCGAGTCTCTTGAGCGCACTCCGCATCCTGATGATGTTCCCTTTTCATACGCGAGTCTTGATCTTGTGGCTATGAAGAGGCATAAGTTTGTTACCATGACTTCTCAGTTTGGTAACCTTGATTATATTTTAAGGTTTGAAAGGACTATTACTCGTGAGATCCGTCTACCTGCACCACTTTTGTTTCATAACACTCGCAGGAACGGATGGTCCTTCAACGAAATTCAGTTCGATGAGTTCTTGGCTAATTACCAGCCGCATAACCCCATGGAGGGGGTTGTGCCCGATGAGGAGGAGCATGGTGAGTTCACACCTTTCCAGGGAGAGACCTTCACCGAGCATGGCGAGGGATCTTCTTCCGCCTGGAGCGCAGGGCCTTCCTCATGGGAGGATCCGAGGACTTCGGTGTACACACCGGAGGGCTCATACGACTCCTGGACTTACCCTTACACCGGAGCAGGAGGCTCCTGGGGGCAGTAGCTGCTACCAACTTAGGCCAAAAGCCTAAGCTTGGGGGAGTACGTGCCCTTCTCACCTTTCCATTGTATTATCCGTTTTTATTTTGTTTGCTTTGATCTTTTCAAAGTTTTTTCCCGTTCTTCTTTGTTCTTTTATTTTGCAAAAACAAAAAAAATATTTCTATTTTCTTTTATTTCGTTTAACCTTTGAAAAATCCAAAAATATTTTCTTTTCTCTCTTTAGTTTGCTTTGTTGCAGAGTTCAGCTCGAGTCCGTGATGGCATTTGCACTTGATTATATTTCCTTCGTTCGATCGTGCAAGTGACAAGGCAGTAATGACGAAGATCGATGAAAGGGATGCAACAAGGAAAACCGGTATGAACTCTTTTTGTTTCTACTTTTGTACATATGCTTGTACTTATGAATTAGAGACCAGCATGTAGCGACATAGTGCTATGTTTACAATGCTTGCCCAGTGTTCATGCTTTCTTTGTGGCTAATCCCAAATAGCTAGAGTACATAATGTGTTGTTGAAATGATTTACATGCATTTCATTGTTCATGGTTTGGCATACTGAAGTGGTATTTACCTTTGGAGAATTCTTGGATTGACTTGGCACATGCTTACACATGTTTATGACTGAAAAGTCTACTATGCCTTGATGATCTTTGAATTTCAGAATAGTCATATCATTTTCATGCCTGATTCAATGTTACTTTGTCGCTCTGCATGATTATGACTGGTAGTGCTCTCTAGTTGGTCGCTTCCTAGTCTTTTGCTAGCCTTCGCTCGCACTAAGCGGATTTCTGCTTGTGCATCCAAAATCCTTGAAACGAGTTTTTCCATATGAGTCCACCATACCTTCCTATGTGGTATTTGCCGGCCATCCTAATGAAGACTTTCTTGTACCATCTCGAAATTATTCAAAAGCACTCCTGTTTTGTGCCTCTGTTTTAGCTCATGAGGAAGTAGTAGGTAATTCATGACCGTCGTATGTTAGACATGTTTTATTCCGGGATTTCATGTCTAATCTGCAAACCCCAATACGAGGAGGGACTGGCATGAGTGTGCCCAGCTCACAAAAGATAATCACAACCAACAAACCCACCTTCACGCTTTGTCTATGAGAAATCAGAAAACTTTGGGAGTGATAAACAAAGGAGATTAAGGGGATATGATCGTCTCCATCTTGGGAGCCGTTCCTTGAAACCTGTCTAGCGTAAGAGGCGATTGAGTTTTCTACTAGCATTCGTTGACAAAGCATGCACCTCCCAAAACACTTTTTATCTCTGTTTTCAAAACCAAGAGCTCTGGTACATGTTCAGTCTTTGCTTCCATCCACGGGTTTTCAACCTTTCCATCAAACTCCACGGTTCGAGAGTCTCCGCCTTCTTTCTTCAAAGCAGCAACTAGGAGAGCATAATTGTCATTCTGAGTGTAATGTGCATTGTCCCAAAGTACTACATTGTATTTTGCATGATTGTGGTATTATTTATTCTAAAATTTCTTAGTTCTAGTCTCCTTTAAAACTCCGGAGGAGTTTCTGCATTTATGTTTTGCTTCACTCATGGAGGCTAGCGAAATACCACTCTAGTATGTTCAAACTTTGTGCATTGTAATCATGTCCTGATTTTCAGTAGCATATTATTTGCTTTTAGTTGTTTGAGATTGATCACTTGAAAGAAGGATTGCTTCGTGCATTATCCTCATAGCATTGTTTTGATACTTGCTAAATTCTTTTCGCAGTACATGCCTATATACATATATTGAAGCAAAAGAGTTTGTCAAATTTTTCTTTTTTGCGTTCAGTTTGTTGTACTGAATTGCTTGAGTACAAGCAATATGCTAAGCTTCGGGGGGGGGGGGGGTTGATACGTCTCAAATTTATCTACTTTTCCAAACACTTTTGCTATTGTTTTGCCCTCATTCTTGCATGATTTGGACGAAACTAACCCGGACTAACGTTGTTTTCAGTAGAGTTGCCTGTATGGTTTTATTGTGCGCTGGAAAATGGATTTTTGGACGTCCCAGAAAATTCCCAGAAAAATACCAGAAGATCCACGCACCCGAAGGAGCCAGATGCCAGAAGTGGGACCAGAGGAGGGCCCAGGGGGCCCCAGGCACCCCCCCCCTGGCGCAGCCAGGGGTGGGGCCGCGCCCTCTGGCCGCCTGGGGCCTCCCCCCCTCCTCTGGTGCCGTAAAGATCCTCCTATTTATTCCCGTGACGCGAAAACCCCAGAACAGAAGTCGTTTTCCCAGTTCTCGTCGCGGAGACGCCGCCACCCTCTGTTCTTCTCCGGGAGGGCTAATCTGGAGGTTGTTTTGGCCTCCGGAGAGGGGAGATCATCGCCATCGTCATCACCATCACCACTCCATCCTCCCTCCATGACTTCTCCATCCATGTGTGAGTAATTCCCTGCTGTAGGCAAAGGGGATGGTAGGGATTGGATGAGTTAGATCATGTAATAGTTTATCAGATTGTTGGGGGCATGTTGCCTATCATCTAGTTTGGTGTTTATCATCTTTGCTTCAACTTGTTGCTCTTAATGCTTGTCACTTTGGGCCCGAGTGCCATGATTTCAGATCTGAACCCTATGTGTTTTCATGAATATATTTGTGTTCTTGATCCTATCTATGAGTTGTTTGCACCTATTATAGTCCGGAACCGGCGATCCCAAAGGTGAAAGCTTGGTACACCAAAGGGGATGTACTATAATTTGATGATTCCATGTATGCATTGATTGTTAATGCTTTGTTCCGGTGCTCTTTGATAGGAGCACCTTAATCTCCATAAGTTCCTTTTGGCCCCGTTCGTAGCGGGATGGTAGGACAAAAGATGTTGTGCAAGTTCTTATTGCAAGCACGTACAACTACCTGTGGGATACATGCCTGATGTTTGATTTATGCCTAGATGATCTTTGCTTTTCTGTGTGCCTTGCCCCAAGTGGATTACATGATGTGTCTTATCCATGCTGCGCTCAACCATCGATCTCCCTAGCCTACAGTGTTTTAATTCTGCTGGTTACTAGTTTTTTACTTTCGTTGTTTTACTATTACCGTTGCTATCATCACTCCCATATCGCAGTTACTATTAATATCTTGTTGCAAGTAAGTGTATCTCAAGTGCGGTGGAACTGACAACTCCATTGTTAAACCTTGTGGATATTCTTTGGCTCCCCTTGAGTTGAATCTATAAATTGGGTTATTCTTACCCGCGAAGACTAACTCGATCCCCTGCAGTTGTGGGTTATCAATGGCAATGGCGAAGGCATCACCTCTGCCTGGAAGTCAAACTGTTGAGAGAAGGACATGGAAATGAAGGAATGAGACGCTCCGGAATCGAACAGAACTGTCAGAGGAACTTAACTAAAAAGCAACCTACCAAGAACGATCTCTTAAGACTGCTGAGCATCTGTCATCGTCACATTGTTCACCCGAACTGCACGTGGCTGTGCCTTCACCATCGCAGTGCTCGGAGTAGAGCGACGTGGAGGCGGTGGGAGCCAAGCAAAGCGCGGATCGGTTCAGTTGGGAGAAGTGTGCCCCGGCTCTCTGCACTTGTAGCAGATCAAGCCTGACCTGGTCTGGGACTGCGACCTGGGTGGCCTCGCGTGTGGTGGTGTAGTGCGAGGCCCCTGCTGAACTGGGACGAGAGGGCGGGAAAAAGTGCGGACAATTGCCCCCCTCTGCTGAAACTACTTCCTCTGCGGTGGTGCCTCTGTGACCCAAGTCTTTGCCTTCTTGTGGACCATCACTGCGGAACTGTGCTCTCTCTGGCGCTTCCTGTCTGTGTCCCACGTTGCTCTACCTGACTCCTGGCGGATAGCCTAATCCACGAACTGCGAGAACAGCGTGGGGTTGCACTGGGTGAGCGCATACTTGATCTCTGTGCTGAGACCCCCATGAAATCTGGAAATGCGCTTGGCCTCTATGGAGACCTCCTCCGGAGCGTACCTGGCGAGCTGACTAAGGCCAGGTTGTACTCTTGAACTGACCTGTCACCCTGTCTCAGAGCCAAGAACTCCTCTCGCTTCCTGTCCATCAAGCTACTCGGAATATGTGCTTCTCTGAAGTTTGCGACGAAGTCTCCCCACGTGATGATAGCATCACCCTTGTTGGCCTTGTAGGTATCGTACCAGCTGGCTGCTGCACCCTGAAGCTGGAAGGAGGCGAAGGTGACGTAGTCGACTGGTCTGACGGTTTTTGCATTGAAGCGCTTCTTGATTTCTGCGATCCAATCATCCGCTTCTAGCGTGTCTCGAGCCTCGGAGAACCTGGGGGGGGGGGGTTGATAGCAAGGAACTGTTGCAGAGTCGTGTACTGTGGCCGATCACTCCTCTGGGCTGTCTGGTTCTGGAGCATCAGTAAGATCGCAGCTATGCCCTGAGCCACTGCGGTCACAGCCTCCCCAAGGAGAGGGTTCTCTGGCGGCGGCATGTTCTCTCTGGGCATCCTGTATATAGGAACACTTATGAGAAAATGGTAGAAACATTGACGAAACCAGAAGATAAAGCAATATTGACAACAAAACTTCCTCATGAGGTATGAGGAAGACGAAGGCTGAAAATCCACCAAGGTTAACCCGGAAAGTCGAAAGCTAGGTTCTACTTGAATCCCCAAACCGAGATCATCTGAATCCAAGACCTGAACATTGAGACATCTGCCCTGAGCGGCCCGCCGAAGCGGTCTCCTATAGGGGGAGGAACCACATCCGGAGGATTCCAATCATCCCTGTATAGGAGTTTCAACTCAGGTACGCCGTAAGCGAGGTGGAGCTGTCAACCCCAAGTGGAGGCTCAGTGTTCTCAACGTACGCCAACCCTTCTCGTCGCTAGAAAAAAATTATAGAGGAATCGGAGCCTCATGGAAACGAGAACCTAGATCTGTTTTGAAAGGGGATAAGTTGTAGAGATAAAACAACGTTTCACTTCCTCAGGAAAAAGTGGTTGGAGGGTAGGATAAGAAGAAAAAGAAAGAGTTCCTACTCTCCGTTTTTCCTTAGTAACTACAAAATAGTTTCTAGACTCAACTTCGGCCAGTAAGGGGTACTACAGTCAGTCCTGCTCTGATTCCAAGTTGTAAGGCCCCCAATGCGGTGCTAACTCAAGTTAGTTGCTTTCGTGTCCCGCTCGAGTTAGTAGCGCATAAAAGTCCACCGACTCACGACACTCGCACTCATGTCACTGCCGTATTCTCGACAACAGATATAAGAACAATGAACTTTATACTAAGACATAAATATAGAGTCCAGGGCATACATCGCCGCTGGCATTTATTACATCATCTCAGAGGTCCATGGACCCAACAGTACATCATGCAACAACCGGAAGACAAACACGACCGAGTACGGTCAAAACTCAAATGGCCCTAGAGAGGGCTACACATAAACAAGTCCACCCACGGAACGTCAGAACCCAACCGTAGGATCTACTGAGCGAAGTCGTTCTCATCATCGTCCTCCGGTGGCAACTCCATGAAGTAACGTCCAGTGCTCGGGTCAAGGTAGTAATCAACTGCAGCGGCCGATCAGGCAAAAAAGTAAAAGCACAAAAGGAAACGAGGGGTGAGATTATATCATTACAGGATAACAAACTTCCTACGGTAAGACAAAGTAATTGGAACGGTTGCAGCCGCACTAGCATATATGTTGGCTATCGTTCTAATAGAGTAGAGGTAAGATCCAAGAATGCACGTGACATCGTGTCATAAGTCTACTATCCACCTACTTACGACAAACATAACACAACCTTGTTCTTCTCTCGGTCCCCCTGGATGAAGAAAAGCAGCCAAGGCACTCACACGATAGGCAAGTTATAATTACGAACCAATTTGATGTTATTCTACGAACAAGGAGTAGGTCTCAAGTCGTCCATAACCGCGGACACGGCTTTTCGAAAAGATTTAACCCTGCAGGGGTGTACCAACTGCCCATCATAGGCTTCGCATGTACGCCCGGTTTCCACTTGGCTAGGTAAATGCGTGAAACTCCGGAACGTCAGAGTCCCTCTAACTAACAACTCACAATTCCGGGTGGCCCCCGGTGAGTCGACATCCAACTCAAAATCCGGCCACGCTCTCGAATCGTTCTATACCGTATGGCTAAGGTCGGGTTTAGTCTCACCTAAATAGCAGGGGACTTCCCTATCTCACTAGTGTGGACCAACCAAAGGAACTATGTCTCCGTTAGTCCGGGTTGTTTCGAAAACAGCTGGGGTACCAACCAAGCCCACACACGTTTGCAAATAGTAAAATCAGCTCGGGCCACCACTAGAACTGTACGAAGCTAGGTAGGTAAGACAAGGGGGCCCCATAGAACCCCACACACGATTAGGCACGCTCGTCAAGAAACACAATACCCGGAACTTGGGACCTAGTTGACTCAAATGGAACAAAACACCTGGCGGGAACAGCCCGGTCTTCCATCCTTCGTCAAATATAAATTAACATGATAATAATAAATATCAACCAACTTCTTTAATAACATGATATCCCAACCATAGTATAGGGTAAAGCAGCAAGTTTTCCTACTCATACTAAGCAATGGCTGAGAAGCGGTAACTTAGCAATACAATGATTTGCTGGGATGTGGGGATCATGGCTGTTTGGTTTTTGATGGTGGCATAAGAAAGGTGGATAGGATCAAACAATCGTTCTAGACTACAGCTAGGCAGGTAGGCAGAAAACTATCAAGTAATGGTATAGATCTTCCCCTTTCCTGGGTAATCGGTCGACGGAGCAGACGTAGCAGGGTCCTCGGGCTCGGTGTCGGACATCTCCACGTAAGTCTCCTCGCAGCCTCAGGTTCTAACGTAAGGTACCGGCAAGGAAAACACATAAGTAAACATCGATACTAACAACGCTCAAGCATGGATGAGATGATCAAGTTTAAAGACATGGTTTGACCCTATCTAGTCAAATTTAAATGGAGGTGTTGACGACACGTCAACAAATTCATATGGAATTACTTATATTTTTATGGCTTTGGTCATCGCCTTAAATTTGGTGTAAATATCATAGCAATATGGCATGGCATGAACAACAAAACAAGTTATCAAAGTAAAGCATCGTGAAATTAAACTAACGATTCCGGAGAAGGAGAAGTGTCGGTGAATTTGACACCGGGAAGATACAATAGAACAAAAGGGCCCAGCCACATTTCATATGACAATATACTAGGGGCTGGTTTGAAATTTCAAATATTTGAAGACGACATGGAACAGAACTTGGATGATTAGATGAACAAGATTCAACATGCACTAAAGTTGAAAGGAATGAAAGGAAAAAAGGCGGCAAGGAAAAATTGAGATGGTAAATTGTTTACACCATGTCCATTTGAGTTGTACAAAACACCAAATGGACATGACCATTCAATTCCCTAGATTTTTCTACCCCAAAACCATATATGGCATGTCACACTTTGAATTTACAAGCACTTTATAAATTCAAAAGAAATGAGGGGCTTTAATGCAAATTGTCCTCACTCCCAAAATTAGAGGGGAAAAATGCAAAAAGGACATCACCATTGTGATCAGTGGGCCTAACTACCCCAAATTCATATATGGGATGTCATGATGGTGGCAAAAATGGAAAAAGTTCAAATTCAGATTTGAATTTGAATTCAAATGAGAATTTAAATTTAAACAGAAAAGAAAAAGGAAAAAGAAAAGAAGAAAAGAAAAAAAGGAGAGCTCTGCCCCAGGTGGGCTGCTCTCGGCCAAACTGGCCCAACTCCTATTCTCTCTTTCTCTGGGCCTCAGCCCACCAGGCTACTGCCACTGACAGGCGGGCCCCGATGGTCAGCCACCGCAAAAGTGAAAAAATATGGGGCGTCGGCTGGGACTCAAACCCGAGACGCGCTGCGTTACTCCACAGCCCGCTACCACTGCGCTACGAACCGTTTTCTGAAACGAAACGAGCAGCAGCCTAGGTAAGCTTCAGCATCCCCTTCTTCTGAACTTCAAACACATGCAGACGCCTGAACCCAACACGACGCGCAACTCCGGTGACCCTCGCATCGCGCACAGACGTGCTCCGGTCACCACGCCATGAGGAAAACCCGAGAGGGAACCTTTCTCTACATAGGGGTGCTCACCATGGCCACAAACTCCTCTCCATCTCCTCGCAAATCTCACGGGAACAACACGGCGGCGAGTGGCTCTGAACTTCATACTAACAGAGACAAAACCCGAATTTTGATTGAGCCGTGCGTTGAGATAACGACGCCCCTGGCCATGTGGTCACTTCCAAATCCTAGAGGGCATCACCACGAACACGTGGGCACCCCTGCCCTGGCCTGAACCTCACCGGAGCGGTGGCCAGCTTCAACTGAACTCGCGGCGGCGCTGCACTACTGTGACAGGAAGATTCAGACGCGGTGTCAACACTTCACTAAGCATGAAAAGGCGGGTCCTTGAGGACCAAAGGCACGCTCTAGACACTCCAGGAGCACGCGGGAGAACACCCGAGGCTTGCCATGGCACGGCGTGCTCGAATTCCTCGCCGGCGATGTCCGAACGCGGCGGATCCGCTACTGCTACGGGGACAGATGGCTACGCGGTACTACGGGCATGGGTGCGGGCATCAGCTCACCTTGTGGGTCGCAACGTGCGTCCCAGCCTAGCCGTAGAGGAGGAAGCGGTTCGTGGCCGTCGTCGGGGACGAAGAGGTCCGCGGCGGCCTGCTTTGTTGCGGGGTCGTCTCGCTCCACCGGGCTCCGATTTGGACACAAAAGCGGGGTGGTGAGCTCGAGGTCCGTGCAGACGAGCGCTTGGTCAAGAACATAGCGAGACGGCGACGAATTTCACCGGAGCTCACAGGCCTCAAGCGGAACATAAACGAAGGGGGGAAACCATCCCGGCGGGGGCAAGGGTGAATTCCTGGGAGGAAGGGAACCCTAGGGGTCCTGGGGGGCTCGGGAGCTTGGACTAAATAGGAGGGAGCCCTCCTAGCCACGTCGGCCGCATCGATGTCGACGCTCCGGCCGGCTGTGAGAGGGAGTCCGGCGGGGACCTCTCCAACGTGGAAAGGCGATGAAGGACGAGCGCCCGATGGAGATCGGACGGCCAAGGGAAGCCCTGCGTACCGCTTCGCTGGCTGGGTCCAGATGGGCTGCGGGGAGAAGAGGCCTAGCTGGGCTGGGCTTCGGTCCGACAGGGAAAAAAAAGAAAAGGAACACCCCCTCTGTCCATTTTCCATTAAAAACATAAATGGTTAGGGAATTTTCTAGCACAAATTACAAGGAATTTTAATGCACAAAAATATGCAAAATACTCCCTGTAATATTCCTCAATTTCCAAAAATGGTTTGAGCATTTTTGCAACAACTAAAATGGGGAGCTCTTTTTCAAATTCAAAACACTTTGAACTATAGGCCACATTCTTGGTGATGGAAAAAATGGGTTGAGGCTTTTAAAACCCTTTGCATTGCAATGGGAAAAGGCTAGGCCAAATTTGAGGTTGAGGGGAGCACAATTTCAAAAGGAACAATTCTCCCAACATGCTTCTTGAACCATCCTTGGAGCAATTGAAATCAAAACAAATGGGCTCCAATCCCAATGCAAATTTAAATCACCACATGAAAAGATAAACTCTAGCATCATGCCAAGTTACAAGGTCATCAGACAAAGTACAATTTCATGTTGATTTACAATTATTGCAAATGGGCTGTTACAGATCGGTATTTATAGGGGGACGTCTGACATAACTGTCAAATCCGATCCAACGGTGCATATCTCGCGTCTCTCCGGATTCAACGGACGGATTTTGTGGCGGAGATCGCGGGAAAATCCCAATGAACCGAAAGATAGTATCTCCACGTCCGAGAACAAACTCATCGAACATCGAGTATAAAACTGGATAAATATTCAATAGATTTTCCTTCGGAATCAATGCATTCGAAGGGAATCTAGTCGAGTGCTAATATACATGTTCACGAGAGAAAAGCATAGAGAGGGTAGGGATATAATAGAGGGAAACTAGGGTACGATACTTAACCAATCCGAGGGAAAACAAATGATAGAAAACTCGGAATGACAAGTGTATAGGACAAACACCAAACGAACAAAAACAAAGACGTAATGAGACATAGGAGAAAAACAACGAAAGTAAACTACTACAAGTAAGTTTGCACATATAGTACATGATGGGTTAGATCTTACTGCACGTTGCGTGAGTTCAATATGTTTAACTCACACCTCAGTGCGCAGAACCTTTTCTCATCCAAAGGATTGGTAAAGATATCGGCAAATTGATATTCGGTACGAAAATGACTAATAACAATATCTTCTCGATGAACGTGATCTAGAAGAAAATGATGACGAATGTCAAGATGCGTCGTTCGAGAGTGTCGCACAGGATAATGAGCAATTTTGATAGCACTCTCGTTATCACATAGCAGAGGAATTTTCTTCACAAGAATATTGTAGTCTTTCAGCGTTTGATTAAGCCAGAGAATTTGGGTGCAACATGAACCAACAGCAATATACTCGGATTCAACCGTAGAAATTGATACACAATTCAGTTTCTTCGAAGCCCAACAAAAAAGAGATCTACCGAGAAAATGACATGTGCCTGAGGTAGATTTCCGGTCGACACGATCACCATCCCAGTCAGAATCAGAATATCCAATGAGATCAAACTGAGCACCTTTGGTATACCATAGTCCATAGGTAGGTGTAGGAGCAAGATATCGAAGGATCTGCTTTACAACAATATGATGTGATTCTTTTGGATTTGCTTGAAAATGAGCACACATACAAACTGATAGCATAATGTCAGGTCTAGATGCACAAAGATAAAGGAGAGAACCAATCATCGAGTGATATTTCTTCTGATCGAAAGGTTTTCCCTTCTCATGTGCATCTAACTGCACATTCGTAGGCATTGGAGTCTTGATAGTTTTGCAATTAACGAGATCAAACTTCTTAAGGCAATCCCTGAGATACTCCTCTTGAGAGATAAATGTCCCATTTGTCTGTTGACGGATTTGTAGTCTGAAAAAGAATTTCAATTCACCCATCATAGAAATTTCGTATTTCTTCAACATCATTCGATCAAATTCTTTGCTGATATCAGGGTTAGTACAACCAAAGATAATATCATCGACGTTAATTTGAGACACAAAAAAGTCATTTTTGTACAGACGAGTGAAAAGAGTAGGGACATTAGTTCCTGGTTTTAAGCCCTTTTTCAGAGGAAAATCCTTGAGTGTTTCATACCAAGCACGATGTGCTTGCTTTAACCCAAAGAGGGCCTTGTGCAGCCTGTACACCATGTCTGGATTATTCGGGTCTTCAAAACCTAGTGGATGCATAACATACACTTCTTTGATTTCACCGTTAAGAAATGCACTTTTGAAGTCCATTTGATATAGCAATATACCATTGAAATTTGAAAAAGCAAGCATGAAACGAATGGATTCAAGTCGTGCAACTGGAGCATAAGTCTCACCAAAATCAATACCTTCGATTTGGGTGTAACCTTGTGCAACTAGTCGAGCTTTGTTCCTTACCACAATACCATCTTCATCTTGCTTGTTGCAAAATATCCATTTTGTACCAGTGATATTATGCTTCTTGGGATCAGGTCTTTCGACAAGGGACCCGACTTTATATCTCTCGAACGGATTAAGTTCTTCGAGCATAGAAACCAACTAGTCTGAGTCCCTCATGGCTTCATCAAATTTTGAAGGTTCTATCATGGAGACAAACGAGAAACTTCCACAAAAGTTTGTCAAACGAGTACGAGAGAGAGTGGTAGGATGACCTGGTGGATGAATTTCTTCGAGGATTGATTCGACGTCCACTCTTCTTCGAACACGAGATAGTTCTACTTCATTTGCTTGTGGCTCAGGTTCTCCTTCGGGATCATCTTGACCTTCAGCATTAGCTTGTCCTTCGGGGTCAGCTTGTCCTTTGGGTTCATCTTGTCCTTCGGGTTCAGCTTGTCCTTCGGGATGCGCATTGTTTTCGTTCATGGGTTCTTCTTCGTCCTGTTCTTCATTTTCTTCAGGATGTTAATCTCCAGCGCTATCGTGGGAAAGTCACGACAGATGTACGAAGAGTCAAACTTGACATGGGACCTTTGCTGCGAGGCGATTTCGTGGAGAGAGTCGACATGGACAAGAGACTCAGCGATTTACCCAGGTTTCAACCCGTCTTTGTCACAAGGTAACAGCCTACTCCTGCTTCCTCTTATTACGGGTTCCAACTCTCGAAAGAAGAGTCGGTTGATTGATTACAAGAGAGTCGGCTCGTAAACTTAGTCTCGATGAGATCTAGGTTACGCCGACAAGTGTCTAGTCCTATCTTAAGTTGAGATTGTTCTCTGGCCCTGGATCCCATCGACCTCGGCTTATAAGGGCGTTGGGTCCTGTGATTATGCGAGGCCGACTCCGACACGAGGTGGAGTCCTATTCTACTTTACAAATATGCTATAAACTATACAAGGTAAGTCGAATTCCTTCTACAGCTTCGATCTTCTTTCCTTGGCGCAGCCGGCCTGCGGCCAGGTCTTCTTTGTGGGCCTTTCGTAGGTGAGTCGGCCCATAGATCTAATGCCGGGTTATGGGCCCAAGGATTGATGTGATGCTTTAGTCTACGCAACAATCTTCTTGTCACCATCGCGGTTGCCGACTCCCTAATTTGGGACCGACTCTCATATATATTTTTTAGACTTGCAAGGAGTCGGTGCCAATCTTCTATTTATCTCTTCATTTCATCTTCCAACTAGAAATCTCTTTTGCCTTTTTTTAGTCAAAGATCTGGTATGATATTTATAATCTCGCTGCCCAAAACATAGGTTGGAGGCATTGATGTTTGTAGTGGGAATCGAGGAGTCTTTCCATAAACGCCATCTACCATGGGTAGTTCACCTATATCATTTATGGTATTGATTTATCTTCTCCTCAGAACAACTATAAATTACCATTAGGTGGTTTGTCTTTTGAGTGCCCGCATCTTTCTTCTTCCTCTTCTCCTTCTACCAGTTTTCCCCATGGCACCCAAGCTAGAAGATCGTGCTTTTTTGGCAGCCAATGAGCCTGACTCCAGTGTAGGTGCTCGTGGTCGAGGCCGTGGCCGCGGTCGTGGATGTGGGCAAGGTCGTGGTCATGGCAGAGGTAGGGGAAGAAGTGCTCGTGCTGCCTCTCCATATGAATCTCGCTCTTCTTCTCCCGAGAGGGGTGAATTCTTGATTCGTATCCAGATGATCCGTCGTTGGATCAAGCTTCCCGAGTCTTTTGCTCAGCTTGGGATTGACTCAAGGCCTTCGGGTCTTTGGCTCCGATCTGAGGGATGTCCTCATGGGCCTGTTTGGGTGGCTACTAGACTTTGTAGCCATGACACCATGTTTTTTGAGAAAGGTTGGAAAACTTTTCTTCACTCCAGGAACATCTCGAGAGGAGACACCATTGTCCTTAGATATGATGGTGAAAACACCTTGTGGGCTAGAATCTTTGACTCGCATGGTGACCGAGCGTTGATACGTCTCAAACATATCGATAATTTCTGCTCGCTCCATGCATATTTTGTGTGATATTGCTATGATCTAGATACACTTTCATACACTTTTGATCATATTTGGACTAACCTACTAACTCAGTGCACCCCAATGCCAGTTCCTGTTTTCTGCTGTTTTTCTATTCCGTGGTTCCCCCATATAAAAAATGCTGCAAAAATTGGGGAAAATCGGATAAAAAATCAGCGTAACGGAGTCTTCTAGAAGCACCCAAGTGGGGTCAGAGGGCCACCACCAGGGGCCCAGGCGGCCACCTGGCGCGACCAGGGGCCTGACCGCGCCAAGGGGGCACTTGGACCCCTGGTAGCCCCCTGGATGCCCCCCTTCGCCTATTTATTTCTCGCAGCGGGGAAACTCCCAAGACAGTACCCTAATTCGCAATCTCGCCTCTGTTCCGCCGCCGCCGTGCTTCCAAGATCGGGAGCACCGTCAGGACTCTTCCCGGCACCCTGCCGGAGGGAGGATCGACCTCCGGGAGCTTCTCCTCCACCATGGACGCTTCCTAGATGTGCCGTGAGTAGTCTACCTTGGACCATGGGTCCGTGATTAGTAGCTATGTGATGTTCTCCTCCCCTCTTTGTTCTTCATGGTTTAGACCTCGTGAGCTGCCATACATGATCGAGGCACATATGTAATTCTTCAGCTGTTGCTATGCTGAGTTTGATGAGATCTGATGGATTATGAGATTATGTTTAGATCGTGATAGAGTAATATATTTGGTTTTGATCTCTTATATTTTTGTTCCAAAGTAATTCTTGCATGTTCTCTGTTGCTGTTTATTGGTTTGGCCAAGTAGTGGATAGTAACTCCAAGAGGGAACGTTATGCTCGATCGTGGGTACATGCCCCCTGATGACACGCTTGAGTGACAGAAACACGAGTCTAGGGGATGTGTTGTGGCCACAAGGGGGAAAACAACGGTCCTTGTAACCGCGGTTGCAAGGATTGTTTACTTTACGCAAAGTTCTTTTAATGCAGTTGTCTGTTTCTTTGGGTTTACACTTTGGGTGGGACTCGCAACTTAATACCAGCGAGATGTTCTGGATAGATATCTAAAGGTGGATGATTAGTAGTAGATGTAGATGGATTGTGGTCTACTTATTTTGGCGTACTTCCCATGCTTATGAGCCTCTTCCTTTCTTTTGTAACATAGTTAGCATTGCGTTGCGTTTATAATCCTGTCAATTGCCCATCTGTAATTTTTTTACCTCGCATAACAGTTTTATCTTCTTTTGGGAGAGAGACATCTCTAGCGAACATCACGGGACCCCGGTCCATATCCTCATCATTGTTTACAAGATATTTTCCTTTTCAGTATTTACTTTCAGTTGCTACCATTATCATTATCATTATCCCTTGTGTGTTTGACCCTTTGTAAACAACAAGACCGGAGAGATTGAAAACCTCTCTGAACTTCGTTGGGAGCAAATTTAATTGTATTGTGTGCAGGTCCAGGTGAAGTAAGCAACCCTGAGTTCTGAACGGCGCCATTGTTCACTTCACCACCTACTTATCATTGCCGGAGTCCTACTGGTCGATCTAAACCTCGGTATCTTCATCGAGGGAAATTTTCCGCTACACTGCATCTCACCTTCCACTTGGGGTAACCAATGAAGGGCGAGAAGCCATTATCACTTCTACGCCATCAAGCGTGCTACTGTATGGAGAGTTCCAGCAGTAGCGACGAAGAACTCCTCAATAATGAAGAAGAAGTCCATATCTCTTCAACTGAAGATGAAGCCGACTCTGAAGATGATGACTAAAGCTGTAGCTTTTTCTTAGTAGTATGTTGCCGTGTCTGGCTTTTACTTTTCTGCAATGTGAGACTGCCTATTTTGATGTAAGACTCGGTCATTTGATGAATGAGAATTATAATTCCCATCGAGTCCATAAGTCGGTTTTATCCCTGACTTTGAATGTTTTTGCATAATGCATGAGAGCCGATACATTGATGATGTCAGTATCTATAGCCCCCTGAGTTGATTCAGAATAGCTTTGTATCAGTAATCGGCTCATAGGATAGATCGACTTGTAGCCCCCATGAGTTGGTGTGGTCACATTTTATGTGCCATACCAGGTCATATATTTGTTTTTGAAGTCATACTCCCCAAGAGTCGGTGTATGCATCTGGATGTTGTACTGAGTCTCTGCTTGAGAAGAAACTTCGAAGTGTAGTCCCCAAGAGCCTGCATGAACATCATTGCGTCGTGTCGGGTCTTTGAGAAGAAATTTTTGAAGTGTAGTCCCCATGAGTCGGTATATGCACCTGAGTGCCTGTGCCGAGTCACATAGGTCTAACTTTTATTTGTGAGAATTTTTTGATTATGCATGATGCTTTATATGCAACGATGTAATGCAAAGACTAATAGAAGTCGAATTTAGACCTCATCTTCTCGCGTTGAGATAGATTATTGGTTTGGAGAGTCGAAACATCTCTGTAAAGCCGGCTTTCTAGTAACTACCGTGCACGGCTCTTAGGACTAAATTTGATAGATGGTTTATGTAAACCTCGAAGTTTAGACCAACCGGTTGCGCATTAGTTGTGTAAGCTCTAAACTGTACAGGGCGGTCGGCGTGGGTGGCCAATTCATGTGTATGCCAGGATATCTTCGGTTTTTAAGAGTTGATGGGAGCCATCAAACCCCCCCTTTTATCCCTTATCAAAACAAACACATGTGAAGTTTTACATATAAATGCCGGCTTTTCTGGTAGGAGTCGATGAATATCATCAAGCCCCCCCCCCCGCTTCACCTTATCAAAGCAATATACATGCTCAGAGCCGATAGAGGGTTGATCAAGCCCCCAGGTCTCTGAGAAATTTATAATTTATCATGCGATATGAAATATGATGTGATATGATGCAATATGTATGAAATACTATGCAATATGAAAGTTGATTTTATGCATAAGTATGGCGAGAGCCGGTGCGACGAAGTCGACTTTAAGATGTGCGAAAGCTTTGTGCGATAGAATCGACTTTATGGAGATAGCCTGATTGTGACAAAAGTCGTTTTTATATTTTTATATATTATGAAGATGGCCCAAATGCGATTAAGATCGATTTTATTATGCGGTGATAGCCAGTGCGACAAATGTCGACTTATATATATGTATGGCGAAAGCCGGTGTGACGAGCGTCGACTTTGTATAATAATTTCCTACTCCACTCAAGTGTAATATGGACGGAGTTGTGGGATGTTCCACGGCCTGGGAGTCTCCTCCATCGAGGTGCGTCATTTTTCCTTCTCGCGTATATACACCAGGTAGTAGGATCCATTGTACAGGTTCTTGCTGACCAAAAACGGTCCTTCCCATGGAGAGGAAACTTATGCATCCCGCCTTTTTTCTGGATGAGGCGGAGCACCAAGTCACCTTCCTGGAAAGTCCAACTTTTGATGCGATGGCTATGGTACCGTCGTAGATCTTGTTGGTAGATGGCCGATTGAGCTGCTGCTAGTTCTCGTTTTTCATCAAGAACATCCAAGGCGTCCTACCTTCCTTTCTCATTATCGTCTTTCACATAAGCTGTGACTCGTGGTGAGTCACTGACGGAGGTCACTTGGGAGAACGGCTTCGGCTCCATAGACTAGGAAGAAGGGCGTGTAGCCTGTTGACCTGTTAGGAGTCGTCCTGATACTCCACAATACTGAGGGCAATTCTTCCTCCCAGAAACCGGACGTCCTCTCCAAAGGAACAAAGAGTCGGGTTTTGATGCCTAAGAGCAACTATTGGTTGGCTCTCTTGGCTTGTCCGTTGGTTTGTGGATGAGCCACTGACGCAAGGTCGAGTTGGATGTGCTCTCTTTGACAGAATCGTTGCATAACCCCCTCTGATAGGTTATATCCATTATCAGCGATGATGATGTGGGGGTAGCCGAATCTGTATATTATCTTTTTCAAGAATTTCAGCGCCGTCTCTGCATCGCACATGCTAACCGGCTCTGCCTCAACCCACTTGGTGAATTTGTCAACTGCCACCAGCAAATGTGTATTCTTGTTGGGTGAACTTTTGAAAGGCCCCCACCATATCAAGCCCCCACACCGCGAAATGTCAAGTGATTGGGATCATCCTGAGTTCTTGAGATGGCACATGTGCTTGCTTTGCGTAGCGTTGGCATCCATCACACTTCCTGACTATATCCTCTGCATGTGCATGTGCTGTGAGCCAGTAGAATCCGTGTCTATAGGCTTTAGCCACTAGCGAACGAGAGCCGGCATGATGGCCGCAGTCTCCAGGGTGTATCTCATTGAGGATTTCTCTGCCTTCTTTTGGTGACATACATCTCTAAAAGATATCTGCAGGGCTTCGCCGATGTAACTCACCGTTGATGAGTACAAAAGATTTTCTTCTACTGACGATTTGTCTGGCCTCTACCTCATCAACTGGTAGGATTCCCCGGGTCTTGTAGTCCAAGTATGACACAACCCATGAGGGGGTAGCATGTATCGCAGCCACCAGAGCCGGTTCTGGATCCAGCTCTGCTATGTCTTTCTTTGTTGGTATTTGCACAGATGGCTTTGTCAGAACGTCAAGGAACACATTCGGTGGAACCGGATTTCGTTGAGAGCTGATCCGAGACAGAGCGTATGCAGCTTCGTTTAGCTTGCGTTCCACGTAGTCCAATTGGTACCCAACAAAGAACCTAGCTTGCCTTTCCACCTCTCGCCGATAAGCTTCCATGGTGGCGTCCTTCGAGTCCCACTTTCCTGATACTTGTTGAGAAATGAGGTTAGAATCACCATAGCATTGTATCCGTCTTATGTTCATCTCACGAGCCTGCCACAACCCATGGAGTAGGGCCTCGTATTCTGTTGTGTTGTTGGTGCAAGTGAACTGTAGTTGCAAGACATAAAAGAATTTCTCGCCCTTTGGGAAGTGAGGACCACGCCGGCTCCTGACCCTTGTGGCTGTCGACTCCCATCGAAGTGCATCGTCCAGTACTTGGTGATCGACTTCTTTGGAGGTGCATGGATTTCAGTCCAATCATCGATGAAGTCGACTAATGCTTGGGACTTGATGGACGTGCGTGGTTCATACTTGATGTGATAAGCCCCCAACTCTATAGCCCACTTTGCGATCCTTCCCGTGGCTTCACGATTTTGGATGATATCTACAAGAGGTGCTGAGCTGCCTACAATTATGGGGTGCTCCTGAAAGTAATGTTTGAGCTTCCGACTTGCCATGAACACACCGAGGACCAGCTTCTGCCAATGAGGGTAGCAATGTTTTGATGAAGTCAAGACCTCACTAACGTAATACACTGGCCTCTACAGAGGGCGCTCTTTTTGGCTTCCATACGTTCAACCACAACAGAGACACTAACTGCTCGGTTGTTGGATGACATATAGATTAGCATCGGCTCTTTTGGCTTGGGAGCCGCTAGGACTGGGGCCTGGGACAGTTGCTTCTTCAATGCTCCCAGGGCTTGATCGGCTTCATACCCCCAGACGAACTTTTCTGACTATCAAAAGAGTCGGTACAAGGGAATTTCTTTTTCTCCAAGTCGGCTGATAAATCAGCTTAGGGTAGCTACGCATCCTATGATTCGTTGGGATCCCTTCACGGAGGTCGGATTCTGGAGAGACATGATGGCATTGATCTTCTCCGGGTTTGCCTCAATGCCTCTTTCTGACACTATGTACCCGAGGAGCTTTCCTGTAGGAACCCTTAAGGTGCACTTGGTCGGGCTTAGCTTCATCTGGTACTTGCGCAGATTCTTGAAGGTCTCTTGAAGGTCACTGATGAGTGAGTCGGCCGCCAGTAACTTGATGAATATATCATCCACGTAAGCGTGCGCATTGCGCCCAATTTGCTCGTTGAGTAAATTTTGCACCGTTCGCTGATATGTAGCCCCTGCATTCTTCAAGCCTAAATGAATAGAAGTATACCAGTATATCCCAAAGGGAGTGATGAAAGCTGTTTTTGTCCTAGTAGGCATCGAGAAAACACAAGAGCTCGCACCCTGCAGTAGAGTCGATGATTTGATCGATGCGAGGTAGTGCAAAGGGATCCTTCGGGCAAGATTTGTTCAAGTCGGTGTAGTCCATGCACATGCGTCAAGTACTATTCTTTTTCAAAATGAGGACCGGGTTTGCAAGCCACTCTGGATATAAAACTTCCATGATGAACTCGGCGGCGAGGAGCCGGGCTATCTCTTCCCCAATGGTGCTCCGCCTTTCATCATTGAAGCGACGAAGGAATTGCTTGACCGACTTTAGTTTAGGATTAATGTTTAGGTGGTGCTCAAAGAGTTCCTTGCTGTGTGATCGCCGTTTTGAGGAAGTCGACGGCCTCTCGGGCGGCATGATCTATTGGAGTGTCTCCATGGATTGGCACGTTAATGAGAAAACAAGTTTCCGCCATGACGTTGGCCAACTGGTTGTCGAAGTTGTGAGGGGGTGTGTGATAACGATCTTGGCGTGGTGAAGGAGCCGGCTGTCTGGGAGGCGTAAATCCTGGGGGATTCGATTGATCAGGAGTCGAACAACGTTCATCCTTGGTAGTCAAGAGGGAACCGACTCGAGTATCTTTTTGGGCGCGTATGAGTGAGGCTCAAATGCTGAGCGTCTATCAGATCCGACTCTCCCCGAAGGCGTGCAGCTTCCTGGACGAGCCGAGCTTCTTTTGGAAGCATCTGTTTTTTTCGATGTTGACCTCCGTCCGTAAGTTTCCTATCCGATTCCTCAGCTGGTTCACACTCATCTTCTAGGCCTCCAGATTCTTAGGCGTCACCGTTGCAGCCAAGGCCTCATCAAGGGAGTTTAGGGCATCTGCGAGAGCTTAAGCTCTAATGGGAACCTCAACTTATGGGTGAGCTGTCGGGTCCCTATTTGCGCTAGGGGCCCCGGCAGCAGCCGACTCTGCGCCTTGATTCTGTGTTTCCTGGTTCTCCAATTCTCCAATATCGGAAATGAATACCGTGGCACAATATGGAGGCTCAAGGTGAGGATAATCCGGGTTATACTCTAACATGCTAGTGCCGAGTCTGTTGTTCCCCACGGATCGGATGGACCCCTCATCTGAGCAGCTTCCTTCACTTGGATATGAGTCGGCATCAGTCAATTTTTCGGAGGCGTCGTACATTGGGGACTCGACAGAGCGCTCCGACTCTAGAGACTCACAAATGAATCCAACGAAGGCGTGCTTGGAGCCGGCATGTCACCGGCTCAAAGTTTCGACGGGCACTTCAGGATCCGGATCTAGCTCGAATCCATCTGTCCTGCCAATGAAGATGTGGATAGACCTGATCGGGACCCGATATGCTGATTCGACAAAATCGGCTTCAGGGCCCAGGCGGAGTCGTCGATGCAGAGCTTCCCACGCGAGCTTCTTGTGATCTGTCCAGCGATGAATCCCTCCATGCCTTGCAGAGCTCCCTCCAAAATCTCAACGACTGCGAGCGCAGGCCCCACAGTGGGCGCCAACTGTCATGGGAAAGTCACGGCAGATGTCCGAAGAGTCGAACTTGACATGGTACCTTTGCTGCGAGGCTATTTCGTGGAGAGATTCGACATGGACAAGAGACTCGGCGATTTACCCAGGTTTCAGCCCCTCTTTGTCTCGAGGTAAAATCCTACTCCTTCTTCATCTTATTACGGGTTCCGACTCTCAAAAGAAGAGTCGGTGGATTGATTAGAAGAGATCCAACTCGTAAACTTAGTCTCGATGAGATCTAGGTTACGCCGACAAGTGTCTAGTCCTATCTTAGGTTGAGATTGTTCTCTGGCCCTGGATCCCATGGACCTCGGCTTTTAAGGGCGCCTGGTCGTGGGATTCCGCGATTCCGACTCCGACACGAGGTGGAGTCCTATTCTACTTTACAAATATGCTATAAACTATACAAGGTAAGTCGAATTCCTTCTATGTCTTCGATCTTCTTTTCTTGGCGCAGCCGGCCCGTGGCCGGGTCTTCTTTGTGGGCCTTCCGTAGGTGAGTCGTCCCATAGATCTAATGTCGGGTTATGGGTTTAGTCCATTCCCCCAACAAGCGCCCTGGGCTATGTGTGGGAACATTGGATCATCACCATCCCTGTTGACTTGATGAGCATTTCCTTCGACAAGACGAATATGTCCATTAGCCATGGACCTGATCACTTCATCCAAAGGTCGTTCATCCAGATTAAGAGGTAAATTCTCCTTTTGAGAGCCATTAGTTTCACAAAACCTAGCATTTACAATTTCTACAACTTTCCCAAGATGGGAGTGTTTCACTTTGTAAGTGTGAGAATTCGAACCATAACCTAAACCTTCATGAGCCTTAGGGGCAAACTTGGAGTTATGATTCTTAATCTCTGATATAGCATGGAGCACCAAATACCGTAAGATATGATACATTTGGCATTTTACTAGTGATAAGCTCGTGTGAATACCGTAAGATATGATGCTGGTGTCCCTGAACACTTTTGAATATTCCTGTATCAAATAAATCTTTCAGCCTAAGGAGTTCCTCGTTAATAGAATTTTCTTCGACCGAGGGATTAGTATCATCAATGATAATAGGTTCATTTTCTTTCGATGAGTTAGAAATAGACTCAGTTTTACTTCATTCCAAACAAGTTAAGCATGGTGAAATAGAATCATTTTTAACTTTTGAGCCATGTTGAGAAATGAGAGTGAGATTGACGTTTTCAACTCTTCATGAGCCTCTCAGTTTCTCGAGAGCCATTTTCCTTTGAAGTAATTCATAGGTTAGCTTCTCATAGAACACTTAGAGAAGATCATGCCGAGAGGAAAGTTCATCATACTTTTCTTCCAGAGAAGCATGCTCATTTGTCAAAGTTTGGCCTTTCTCAATCTCATCGATCAACAAGGCCTCCAATTTTTGAATAGTTTCACTCAGAGAATCTAGTTCATCTTGTTGGATAGAAGCAATTTTAGCAAGTTTGGCATAGCTTATTTGTCGGGTTCGGGGCAGAAAACAATAATTCTTCATAACCTACAAGACCCAAGCCAAGACCTATGCAATGCGATGCATGTAACGGATGGAAATAGGTCACATACCAGTATGTAGTCCGTTAAGCGGGAAACGTTCCTGCGTGAACGTGGTTGATGTAGTCGTACCGGCAATCCTCGATGCTGTGCAGATCCACGATGACTCTGTAAGCCACCCAGTCGTTGTAGACCGATGATGGGATTGCGTCCCCATCGGAACATTGTCGGTGAAGACGCCGCGATACGGTCACGACGATGAAGGAGCACCACAAGTGTAGCGCCTCGCAGGATTACCCACATACGGTGTACCCGACGTACCTTCGGGCTCTGAACAAGGCGAGCAGCGGAAAGAAGATGGATTCGGATCCTAATTCCAGCAGCACAACGGCGTGCGTATGGTGGAGAAACCCCCAACCCAGTGCAGACTCAAAACAAGGGGAGTCGGCTCAACGGCAGGAGAAAAGAGAGAGAGAAAATTCATTGGATGAATAAAAGGGAACCCCTACCCCTCCTTATATAGGCTGAGGAGGGGTGGGACCCTCCCTCCCTCCCTGAGGTGGGACTAATCCCACCAAGGAGGGGAGGTGCACCGGCCAAGCGGGGAGTGGGCCTCTCCCTTGGCGCATGGCCAAAGGGGGGAGGCTCCTCCTTCCCCTAATGGGCCCTATGAGGCCCATATGCCTTTTTAATTCATTTTTAATTATTTAAATCAGATTTTTAATATTTAATTCATTAATTAAATACTAAAACATATTTACATAATATTTTGAACAATTCAGAATCTCCAGAACCATTTCTCGCCTCCACCGGAACAATTCCGTTGTTCTCTCTTATTTCACCAATGATCCCAAATCTATCCTTAATGCGTCGAATACCCTTAAGTGTGACACCCTACGGTCCGGGAAACAGCAGACATGATCAGACCCTCTGTTTTCAATGACTAATCAATTGGGCCTGGTTACAATCCTTGATAGCCCCTGCACTTCCATCGAATGAACTTCATCGCTGTCGGATCCGTTAACGTTGAGCCTGTTCCCTTTGTCCTACGGTACTTTGCTTGTCCGAGGTTTGATCATAGGTATCCAATATACCTAGTTCAGCCTCGTTACCGACAAACATGTTTACTCGTTCCAGTGATATTACAACCCCGTGACCTAGTCACATGATTGCAATCTTTATGATGTAATATCACTGAGTGGGCCCAGAGTACCTATCTGTCACTCGGATGGACAAAACCCACTTTGATATATTTGCATACTCATGAACATATCTATTTCGGATACCCAAATTACACCTTTATGGCCAGCATAGTTTAGTCTGACGGTGGGTTGCAACTCAAAGCATCCTCATAGATAGCAATTATGTATCATCATTACGGTCAAAGGATCTGGTCACTACGTTATAGTTCTCGCAATGTTGAATTATGTGACTGTATCACATTGCAACACTTCTGGTAGGTGTGAGTCCATCATATCATTCTGCCAACGACACGAACCCATTGTCAACAGACTTATTTGTCTCATGATCAGGAAACCTTGATCATCAATTTCCCAATGGACTAGTATACTAGAGTTAACTAGGGACCTGGTTGTTTGTATACCACACGTGTATTAATGTTTCCGCTTAATACAGTTATATCATAGTATAAAACTTATTATGAACTAATGGAATATGTTAATAAAACATATTTTATTTGCCTCTAGGGCACATTCCCAACAGTCTCCCACTTGCACTAGAGTAGAAATAATCTAGTTGCATTTTTTCTGTGGATCATAACTCCATATCATCTATATGGTTATTGATCAAGCTTGCTTTTGGAAAAGGTTGTATCAACGGTCTGGGTACAATTCAGATCTGTATGTCCTTTTGCAAAACGTTAATGTCACCTAGTTTGACATTACTTCATTATCCATTATAATGATGAGGTATATATATATTTGGCGGTAGAGTGAGACTCCGTTTGTTGTGTTTCATTAATGACATCCGGTGGGTCACGCGGACTTTCCCATAGTCATGCACACTAAAACTAACTCAGCCCGAAGTTGAATTTCTTAAGCCAAAATATAACTCCTGCCCCTTCTAAGGCATCCACATCAATGTAGATTTAATCCTTAGTGCATTGTATGCAACTTTGATGTCTAACCATGTTTCTTTTAACTTAGGCATTTATTTGTATGTTATCTCAATTTTCTAGGTTAGTGTCAGAACTTGAACCATCATAACATTAATGATCAAGTTCACTATCCTTTAAAAATTAGAGATGTATCCCCAGTTCTCTCCAGACTCTGAAGGATAAACTTAACTCTTTTTTCAATGATTTACTCATAAATCATATCACAAGATGTTCTTCTTCCTAAGAACTTGGGTCACATTACGTCGAGTACATAACTCTGGTTTTATATGAAAGAACCTATGATAGAGGCATAGATGATGTAGCACATCCATTTCTTTCTTTTATTGAACCATTGTTCTTGTACTGAGATTAACTTGATACTTCTCTTGGATATACAAGTAAGAATTACATTCTTGACTTGTCCCATTCTGAACTCCTTTAGAATCTTATCCAGGAAAGTATTATGACTCAATTTTATTAAACGAATTAATCTATCTTAATAGATTTTCAATCCTTAACTTCATTCATGAAAGATTTTAAGTAATCATGAATACCAACTACACCATTCACAATATGTTATCCATATATTAGAATGTTTTCATGCTCCCACTAAAATATGTTAGCCACATATAAGATTAGGAGGACACTCTCATAGCTCCCACTCAAATATGTTTGTCACATATAAGACCAGGATAACATCCACACAACTCCCACTGAAATATGTCATCCACATATTAAATTCAAGATATAATACTCCCATAGCTCCCACTCAAAATATGTCGTCCACATATTAAGTTTAGGAAACTATTAAGCTCCACTCAGTTTCATGCCAATGCATGTTTCTCAATATTTTGGCTAAGTCCAAAATCACTTTGATCATCCATCAAATTGAGAATTTAGGTTACGAGACACTAGTATCCATATTTTTTTTCAAAACCTTCTTGTCATACCAATTACAACACTTCTTCAAACGCAAGATTTAAGGAAGTCACGGTATTGTAACAATTTGGATCAATAATAGTGAATATCCCATTGATTCAAGCATCACTACATATTGTAGTCAACCTTTTGAATTTGTCAGAAACATTCTTTGTGAAAAATCGATCTTGATGTATTATTTGATGTTCACATTTATTCATTATAACTTTGAAGTTATTGAGAATATCAGGTAACCTCTTTACTTGATAAGATTCAAGAAATCTAAAATGTAACTCAATATAGGATTTCATGACTCATAGTCATATCTCGTACTTAGGTCCACCATCGCTTCTTCGTAGTTCGTAGGTATGTCTTGTTCCATTAACTTGACAAGTGAATCATGAACATTATTTTGCACAGGAGAAAATATGTATTCTTGAATCCTATGTTGTTCACTAAAAACTTTAACCGAAACATCAGGATCATTATCATTAGTTTCTCCTCTAACTATAGAGTTTTGCTTCTGGAACATATTCCTTTGTGCTACTCTGACATCTGGAGGCAAGTTCAATTACCTTGGTTGACCTTTCACTTTTCTTCCATTAACACATCCTTCAAGAACACTTCTTGATAAACACCAAACTTGGCAATACAGGTTTTGCTCCTTTGGTTCTAGTGGAAGATGTATCCATGGTTGTCTAAGGATACACTAAAAAGATAATTTATCATATAAATTAGGATTTCTAGAAACCACGACACACCATTACATATATAGTGTTGGTTTCTATGAACTTAGATGGTTCCCTATACTGAAGTGAGTGTGTCCATATTAAATTAATAACTCTAAACAATAATAACGTAACTCAGTAAAAGATAACTTAGACCATACACTGTTCAATAGAGTATGATTACAATGTTTATGTTCAACAAAAATGAATACAATGTTCAGGCACATCAACCATATTGAAGTGGTCCAAGCAATGTAATTTGTGAAACAACTTTCATAAGTTTTTATGCCCAAGACTAACTCAAAACATTTGTCACTTTGATCAAATCGTAGAGACTTGTTTTTCTTTCTAACTTAATATCCATCTTCATTTTGAAATCCCGTTGATCATATCAAATTATTTCAGACTCATGTTTCATTAGTGAATACACATATTCATCTAATGTCCACATATGAAGTTTACAAAATAATGAAATTCACTACATGCTGAAATATGATACATCACTATGTATGATATACAACAATCATCGCAAACTCTGTTTTAGTCAGAATGCGAGGTTTCAGTCATCTCACCTAAAGAGGCATGTTCTACATGTGTCAAGAGATCAAGTATCTCAAGACTCCATCATACCATTCATGACTTAAACTGTAGTGTCATTATTAAGTTCGGATAATTCTTATCATTACAACATTTATTATAAATGATCAAACTACTATCATCAATATAAGAATAACTCATTCATAACCGTAATGTGACCATAAAAGATATCATTCATAAAAGGAGAACAACTGACTTGTTTCTCACCAATATGAATAATTTTCTTCGTGAGATGCAAGACACACTAATAAAGTTCACATTCAAACGATCATAAATTTATTCATATAATTAATCAAATGATAGATGTAGAGGGAGATTCTTTTCGACCATCAACTATCTTGATTGCTGTCGGCACACATTGTCACCTCATCCCTTCCAAGACACTTTATAAGCAGTAAGTTCAAGCATCGAATACTTAATCAACCGCATTTAGTATTTTGTGGCGAAAGACATTTACAACTGGTATATCAAATATACCTTCTCCGTTAATGACTATTCCTGCATTGGTTATACTTTTAAAGTTCTCAACTTTAACCATGACCTCATGACAGGTGAACGATCGATTCTCCTTCATGACATAGTCTAGACACGATCTTTGTAGATGGGAATAAGCGGATGCAACTCCCAGTTATCGCAAAGTAACCAGTCATTCAGTAGTCCAAGTTGTACACAAGGTGTTCATGTATCTTATACATTTTCCAAGTGACTTTCTCAACAGGTTGTTCCTTCCACCATGGTTGAAAGAAACTCTGTCCATATACTCATATTCCGTTACTCTGATTTGTGACTTAGTGCTTTCAAGTTCACCTAGCGCGTCATACATGTTGGTGTCGTTAACATGCATTTACAATTCAGATTCCATAGAATGAAGTATGGTGTATTGGACAACCATTAATAAGTGATGGTGAGTACGATACTTATCATCATCTTCCTTAATTACAGAGTTATCATGTGTATCTCCTAACAGTTCTCATATTACGTTTAGCAACTCATTTCTAATGAGTATTTCTCTAACGATGTTGGTAACAATCAATGAAGTAAGACCCATTTACCTTAAGTTCTACATCACACTAAAAAATCTATAGTTATAAACGTTTGGATATGACATTATCTACAATGATATTTGCTAAGACATGAAGATTAAGTTCTTAATATGGAGTTCATGTTTTAAAACAAATCTGGAACTCCCACTCAGACAAACATCCCTCATATTCTAAGTGATTACACGATCCTTGAAGAACATACCTCCCCCGATCGTCACGGCCATCAGTATGTTGTCCAAGGTAGGCCATCATGCCAATCACATCATCTATGTGACTCATGCTCGACCTTTCGGTCTCTTGTGTCCCAAGGTCATATCATATGCATATGCCAGGCTCGCCACCATAACCTTAGTGATTATATGCCGCGTATGCAAGGCCATATCATATACATATACCAGGCTTGCTACACCCATCTCTCATGAATGTATTTTTTTTGATATCTGTGTGACACGTGATGCCTCTATAATGAAGAACTTTCCAGATGGTGCTTCACTAAGGAAGAACACTTTGTTGGATTAGTGAGGGATAATCCTATAATGCTACCATCGTATATCTAACATATTAGCAAAACATGATGCAACAATATAAATCATACTAACTATGATGCCCCCTGCAAATTAAAGTTTAGACGCCTCTACTTTATCTTTTGCAAGTTTTACGTGGCTGCTAGGGCTTTTGAGATAGAACCCTTTCTATGCCTACGAATATACAAACACAACAACTAAGCAATTTCCTTTATTACACCCTTGTCGGGTCCCACCGTTGCAAATGTCTTCGCAAAGCTAATGTTAGAGAGACAGACACCCCCAGCCACTTATATGGTACAAGCCATATGTCAAGCGTGGAACTAGTCTTGCGTAAATGCATAAGGTCAGTCGGAGCCGCCTCATCAAGACATTGCCGCAATGCTAAATGAGTACATGTGGGAGGGTAACAATTGGTGAACTGATGCCACATAATAGATTTGTTCTATCCGTACAATACATCTACGCATAGCCTTTCTTTGATACCACTGTTGGGGTTTGGGGCAGAAAACAATATTTTTCATAACCTACGAGACCCAAGCCCAAGACCTATGCTATGGCGATGCAAGTAACGTATGGAAATAGGCCACATACCAGTATGTAGTACGTTAAGTGGGAAACGTTCCCACGTGAACGTGGTTGATGTAGTCGTAAAGGTAATCCCCGATGTAGCGCAGATCCACGATGACTCTATAAGCCACCTGGTCCTTGTAGACCGATGACATGATTGCGTCCCTGTCGGAACGTTGTCGGTGAAGACGCCGCGATACGGCCACGATGATCGGAGCACCACAAGTGTAGTGCCTCGCGAGATTACACACATACGGTGTACCCGACGTCCCTCCGGGCTACGAACCAGGCGAGTAGCGGAAAGAAGATGGATTCGGATCCCGATTCCAATAGGACGACGGCGTGTGTATGGTGGAGAAACGCCCAACCTAGTGCATACTCCAAACAAGGGGAGTCCTCTCAAAGGTAGGAGAAAAGAGAGAGAGAGAAAATTCATTGTATGAATAATAGGGAACCCCTACCCCTCCTTATATAGGCTGAGGAGGGGTGGGACCCTCCCTCCCTCCCTGAGGTGGGACTAATCCCACGAAGGAGGGGAGGTGCGCCGTCCAAGGGGGGAGTGGGCTCCTCCTTCCCCTAATGGGCCCTATGAGGCCCATGTGCCTTTTTTAATTCATTTTATTATTATTTAAATCATATTTTTAATACTTAATTCATTAATTAAACACTAAAACATATTTAAATAATATTTTGAACAATTCGAAATCTCTAGAACCATTTCTGGCCTCCACCGGAACAATTCCGGTGTTCTCTCTTATTTCACCAATTATCCCGAATCTATCCTTTATGCGTCGAATACCCTTAAGTGTGACACCCTACGGTCCGGGAAACAGCAGACATGATCAGACAGTCTTTGATCAATGACTAATCAATTGGACCTAGTTACAATCCTTGATATCCCCTGCGCTTCCATCGAATGAACTTCATCGTTGTTGGATCCGTTAACGTTGATCTTGTTCCCTTTGTCCTACGGTACTTTTCTTGTCCGACGTTTGATCATCGGTATCCCATATACCTAGTTCGTCCTCGTTACCAACAAACATGTTTACTCATTCCCGTGATATTACAACCCCGTGACCTAGTCACATGATTGCAATCTTTATGATGTAATATCACCGAGTGGGCCTAGAGTACATATCCATCACTCGGATTGATAAATCCCGCTTTGATCTATTTGCATACTTGTCAACATATATATTTCGGATACCCAAAGTACACCTTTATGGCCAACATATTTCAGTCAGGCGGTGGGTTGCAAATCAAAGAATCCTCATAGATAGAAATTATGTATCATCATTACGGTCAAAGGATCTGGTCACTACGTTATAGTTATCGCAATGTTGAACTATGTGACTGGATCACATTGCAAAACTTCTGGTGGGTGTGTGTCCATCATATCATTCTCCCAATGACATGACCCCATTGTCTATAGACTTATTTGTCTCATGGTCAGGAAACCTTGATCATCAATTTCCCAATGGACTAGTATAGTAGATTTAACTAGGGACCTAGTTGTTTGTATACCACATGTGTATTAATGTTTCCGCTTAATACATTTATATCACAGTATAAAAGTTATTATGAACTAATGGAATATGCTAATAAAACATATTTTATTTGTCTCTAGGGCACATTCCCAACATTATTCTAGAGTGACTTTCATAAGCAGATCCATCAGAAGTATCGTAGGAATTCATAAAAGAGGATACCTTTGACTTGGCCATGAAGAAGTAGGATGGAGTTTCATCTTCACTACTTTGGTTGGTGAAGAATGAGCTCGATGCCTTGTTCCAAGAAAATGCTAGACTAGTAACACCATCAGACTCAGAACCCGAACCGGACCGTGAGTATTATTCAGCTTCGGTCCTAGAGGCTTCATCTTCAGAGTTCATCTATTTACCCATATAGGCCTTGGCACAGTGAGAATTCTTGCGCCGAGAGGAATGAGACTTCGAGAAAGAACTCGCGTGCTTCTTGTGATACTTCTTCTTCTTATCATCATCAGAATCATCCTTCTTGTCTTTTCTGGACTTTGAATCATATCTCTTCGACTCATAGTTTTTTCTCGATCTATGAGACTTTCTCGACGAGTTCCTGTGTGAATGCTTGAATCTGTATTCTATTTCCCAGAGAGGACAATCAGCGATGAAATGACCAGGCTTCTTGCACTTGTAAGAACAATTTTCCTTCGTTGAAGAGTTTCTGGATGATGATCGATACTGTGATGAATTGCTTGAATGTTTGGAAGAGTAATTTTCTTTGGTGATGAGGAATTCTTTCGCTGCAAGAGGTTGAACCGTTTCATTATTAGTGCCAGATCTTTTCCAATATTCTCGGAGTCATCTGAGGCACCTCCAAAGTCAGAACTAACTTCAGGAGAGGAGTGACGTGAGGCTTTGGCCTTGAGGGCATGAGTTCTCCTTCGAGTTCCATTCACATCATTCTTCTCTTCTTCTTCCATCTCAAAGGTGGTGAGTCTCTCGAGAATATCAGTGGTGACAAGGTTTCTGAAATCAGTCCTCTCCTTGATCATCAGTACAATGTGATCGAAGGAGTCATCAAGAGAGCAAAGAAAAGTTCTAACAACAATATGACTTGTGATATCTTCAACACCGAGGGAAATCAACTCATTCGAGAGAGTAGTGAGTCCGCTGTAGATGGAGGTAACCTTTTCTCCCTTGTGTCGCTTGAAACGATTGAATTTGCTGCGAAGAGTATCAATGCGAGCATCTTTCTGAGTAGAGACACCCTCACCAGTCTTCTCAAGATAGGCCTAGACACCTTTGGCCGAAGGAATATTCTTCACCTCATGATATTTTTTTGGAGTCAATTGATTTGTGATGAATACCCAGACTTCAGAATCAAGAGCCATATTCTTCGCTTGATCAGCGGTGAGAGATTTTTCGTCCTTAACTTGAACTCCATGCTTGACAATTTCCAAAGCAGCAGAGTTGATGGCAATGATGTTTCTCTTCATCTTGTCCTTCCAATAAGGATATTCCTTCCCATTGAAAACATGAATAGGTTCGCCGGAATGAACAGCTGCAAACGACATTCTTGACAACACTACAGGCGGTTAGACCAAATTACGCAGAGCGTAGGGAGTGCCTAGCTCTGATACCAATTGAAAGCTCAAGAATGATCAGAGGGGGAGGGGGTGGATGATCACTTCTAAAATTCTATGGAAATTATAAGGAAAACAAACAAACAGCGAAGGACTAAGAGTAGATCGAAACAATTGAGGTATCGAAAGACATGCCTAAGTCGAAAGAGAATGAGACGAGGGGAAACATCGAAGGCAAACAGCAACAGAGTAAATACTAAATGTAAATACGATTAAGAAAACGAGCCTCACACAACGATGTTTGGTGAACCAATTCACCCTCTGCAAAGTGTTATGTCTGGTTGGAGGGACTGGTGATTGAACACCTGGAGCAAAACTCTCTCCGTCTTATTCTCCACTCCAACAAACTCCTCGAGCTTGTCCAGTACTTACTCGGGGTAGATGATTTAGGACATCTCCGTAACCTTCACAAACTTCCTTCAGCAGTGATAATTTCTCTTTGACTGTTTGACAGGCGACGCCTAACCGTCTAGGAGACTTGTAGATCTCCAAGATCAAAAGGCCAGCTAATATCAACCTACGTCTTAGTGGATTTCTCAACTCAGTTTGGACTTGGGTTTGGTTTTCTCTCGAAATCTTTCTCCGGATGCTCACAACTCTTTTATCTCAGAATATTCAGTGGAGAAGCCAACCGCAAATGGTGGGTGGGTGCGGGGTATTTATAGTTGGCGATCCTGATGGTGAAATGACTGAAGTGACCCGATTCAACCGCTTGACACGTGTCCGCAACGGTCGGATTTTCAATCACTGCATAACTTTTCTTGCGGAGCAAGTAAGCTGACTTACCGAACGAGTTATTTTTCGAAGGCACAAAGTGGGATGACTTTACCTTCGAGCTATTTCTCAACTCAGTAAGATTTATCTCGGTAGGCTATCTTTGGGTTTCAAGTTGAGTAGAGAAAATTCACTTGACCAAGATTTAACCTAGCAAACCCCTCTTGATAGTATGTTTTTTCCTACGACTCAAGAAAGTAAAAGAGAAACTAGCAAAGAGATTAAGTCTTCGTCCAGCTACAGCTTTCTCCGCGTTGCGATATTACTCGAGAGTGTCGTGTTTTTCAACGACATTTTTAGGGGTCGCCCTCCATCCAAGGCTTCGGTATATGACTGCAGCTTTGCAGCAGTGATTTGTCCTTCAAACTTCTACATGCAAACTTCATTCTTCAGGAACCTAAGCATCTATTTATACTTGAAAAAATGTTAGTTCCTCTACTGCTTTGTCCAACAATTTCCAAAACCTTCGGCGGAAAACTTGCTCTTACACATAGCTACTGGTCATGGACCCATGGTCCATGGGGGACTACTCACGGCACATCCGGGAAGCGCTCATGGCGGTGGAGAAGCTCCCGGTGGTCAATCCTCCCTCTGGCAGGGTGCCGAGAAGAGGTCTTCTGGTGCTCCCGATCTTGGAAGCGAGGCGGCGGCGAAACAGAGGTGAAAATTGTGATGCTAAGTTCCTCTCAAGGGTTTCTAGAACGAGGTGTAAATATAGGCCGAAGGGGGGCACCAAGGGAGGTGGGCCCCGCCTAGGCGCCCTGGTGGCTCGGCCAGGGGTGGGAGCGCCCCCCGACCGCCTGGGTGGGGTCTGGCCCTCCTTCGGTGCTCTAGAAGCTTCCGCCGTGCTGATTTTTTGTATATTTTTGTTTGAATTTTTTGGGCTCTGTAAATATATGTAAAAACCTGTAATTCACATACATTACCAGACATAAACTGGCATTGGGTGCATTGAGTTAGTAGGTTAGTCCAAATATGTGTAAAAAGGTATTAAAGTGTAGCAAAACACATCGCAATGTCACCTAAAGGAGAATGGAACAGGCAGAAATTATGGATACATTTGGGCTACACAGATATATTCATTCATGTGCCATATCCAATTGGATTACTAAAGGGGATCTTTTACAAATTTCCCTACTAATATATGTACTACACCTTGAGGACCTAACTGTTATATATCTAGGACTTTTGTGTACTTTCAGAAATCTTCTTATCGCTCTACCATTTTCCTTCAACACATACTTGGGTGCCACTTGAAGTGGTCGAGCTGAGGGGCCGGCTTGATGCGCCCGTGAGTCGTTAGATTTCAAACTAATGGCCACTTGAGCCGACATTGGATACCTCTTGTCATGCTCAACATAGCCCGACTCAAATACTTCTACATTGATATCATCACCAATGAGAGTCACCCACACCCAAGTCTCCTTCACGGCTTGCTTATAATCTTCCGTTACGAACCGGTAGCCATCCACTTTCATCGCTTGGAATCCTCCTAAAAGTTCAGCCTGCATAAGGGATGGGTTATATATTCTATTCCCAAAGCCATCCCTGAAGTCAAGAAGACTTTTGAACTCTCTGATCCATGCCGGCACTTTGGAAACTTCCTCCAACAACCCGGATACAGAATCAGGGCGCCTTAATAACCCATTGGCGACTCAGAAAATTCTTCAACTACCTATATGGAAGTCACGAATATTATCCATTATTACCATCAGTTTAGTCACTTGTGATTCCTTCAAAATCGGGTCTTTTGCACCTTGATGGGTGCAGATTACACCTCCTTGTTGTTTACCCCAAGTGGAAGATTATGATGCAGATAGAGGCAAATTTCCGTCAGTGAAGATACCAAGGTTTATGTCTCCAGTAGGATTCCAAGGATCACAAGTAGGTGGCAACAACACCAGAGATTTGCTAATGGCGGGTTGACGTGGACCTGCATGCAATAGCACAAATACCTTTGCTCCAAACGAGTTCAAAGAGGTTGTCAATATCACCAACCTTGCTGTTTACAAAGGATCAAACACAACGGAAAAATAATAGTGGTGCAACTGAAAGGAAATAAAGCACTAAAAGTGAAGGTGTAAACTATGATGGAAATATTGACTAGAGTTCCATGACTTTCACTAGTGATGTCTTTCTCCCAAAAGACAGTAAACAACTATGCTGGGTGAACAAATTACAGCTTGGCAATTGACAGAATTATGAACGCACCGCAATGCTAATTATGCTACTTGAAAGCAAAGAGGCTCAATCATAGACGCATTACGCCAAGACGAGTAGACCGTTTATTCATCAACATATACTCACTAATCATCCACCTTGAGATATGTATCCAGAACATCTCGCTGGTATTAAGTTGTGAACCCTAACCAAATTGTAAGTTCAAAGCAACAGACAACTGCCTTAACACTCTATGTATAATGCAATCAATCCCTATGACATGCACTCATAATCACCGTTGTTTTACCCCTAATGGCAACATCACATTCCCTAGTCCCATGTTTATGTCACTAAAACCAGACATCGGGAGGCATGAACCCATTATCTAGCATAACACTACCTCTTGGAGTTGTAATCTACTACTTGGCCAAAGAAATAAAACACAACGGAGAACATGCAAGACTACTCAAGAACTAAAATAAAAAGGTAAACCAAATATATTACTCATCACAATCTGAACATAATATCATAATCCATCGGATCCCAGCAAACAGAACATAGCAAAGCAGGAATTAATACATAGGTGCCTTGATCATGAAAGGAAGTTCAAAAGGGCTAAACATTGAAGCACAAGATTGGAGAGAATACATCATCTAGCTACTGATCATGGACCCATGGTCCAAGGGAAAATACTCACGATGCATCACGGAGGCAAGCATGGTGATGGCAGGGTGTTGGGACGGGGTTTTCAGGCGATCCCGAGATCGGAATCGCGGCGGCGGCGGAACAGTAGGGTTTTTCCTGTGGCGGAGTTCTCTCTTGGGATTTCCCGAACGAGAGATAAATATAGGCCAAATGGGATCCTAGGAGGTGCCCTCTGGTCCTGGCGTCCAGAGGGTGCGGCCTCTCCCCTGGTCGTGCCAGCAGGGCGCCTGGGCCAGGGGTGGCCCCCTCCGAGCCTCCTTATGACTCCGGGGCTCTTCTGACTTGGATACTTTTTAGGATAATTTCTGGATTTTTTCGAGCACGTTCACTTTTCACCTTTTTCTGCAATGCACGGACTAAACAAACAGAAACTGGCACTGGGAAGTGAGTCAGTAGGTTAGTCCAAATAACTTGTAAATGATATGAAAGTGCATCAAAACATATAGCATTATCACCAAAAAAAGCATGGAACAAGAAAAAATCATAGATAATTTTGGGATGTATCACACCTACAAAATGAAGCTTACAATGGATAAGAGTGACATCAAATAGAGAGTTGCTCCGGAAAAGCCGGATGAACATTATATAGATACTTACCAAGACGGCTCTAACCACCTTGGTGACACTCTGGCTCAAAGTAAGGTCCTTATCACTCCTTGATTTTAACTTTGCTTCATGCTCTTCAACATATTTGTCTTTCTATTCCAAGCCGGCATTGGCGGCTTGTAGCTTTTCTGACATCCTCATATGAGAATCTTCAAGTATAACAACTCGCCCTTCCGACTCCTTCAGTCGACAAGATTGGTCGATCGACCGCTTCTTCAATACAGAGATAGCTTGGCCAGAGTTCATGGTGACATCCTGTGCAACAAACAGCCAATTAAAGCACTTTCAATCTATAAACCGGCATACCGACTCATGGGGGCTACAGACACTAGTGCGTGCGATAGCTATCCAAACAGTTTTTGACTGCTATCGCCTACGGGAATCGAAACCATCGCCTTGCCTTCGACTGCGATAGGGGGGGCTATTCCACACGATAGCCAGAAACCGTTTTTTTATGTCACCAGTATGCACAAACGCTTAGGTAAAACAACTCGAATGCGATACGAGAATATATCGTGTGAAATGATGGACTTATCCAAAATGTGGTTTCTTAAAAAAACGCGTGTAAGTAAATCTCATCTCAGACGAAGGCGCAATAGCAAACGTGTGGGCTGCAAGAACATTTCACACAGTCCTTAAAAATGAATCGATTGAAATAAGTATAGTATTCCAAACGGTTTTGAGAAAAAGTACGTTTGCTCTGTACAGAAGATCGCACACGTTGGTTGTCTTACAATTGTGTGCGATATAGAAAATAATGCACAAAAAATACCCGGAGGAGTCGTCACTTATTTATACTGTGTAGGGCATGGTCGATTAGATGCTATTGTTTGTGATACATATCGTTGTCCAAACATACAATTATTCATGTCCGTGTGTGATAATAAGTAGATCAGCCACGGTTCTGTTTTAGTTCTATAGTTTTGAGCATCGTAGACGGTTACTTTCGAGGATGAGGTAATGTCGCAGATGGCTCATTTTTAATATCATAGACGGGTCGTTTCTAATATCGCAGACGGTAAAATAGTTGAGCCGTGTGCAATCGAAAAGCAGAGGCACAATTATAAAAACATAATTCAATTAGCACCACTGGTACTGAATTTGTTGGCACATGTTTTACAACAAATTAATATTCACATCAAGCAGATTATTCATCAAGAAAATGTAATAGTGCATTCTAAGTATCTCAGTGTCACAGAATGAAGTCAGAGACATGTCATCACATGGAAAACAAATGCATCCCATTGTGAAGTGAATGAAGAAGAAAGCATACTTATTGAACATCCATAGGTGTTCTAAAATTTGTTCCCGTGCACACTATGTAGTGGTTGTCCAACCATTTGCAGATCATTGACCTGACGCCCAACAACTCCTTTTCGGATAGCAGTTCAGCTGTGAACTTTTCAAAAACTCGTATGATATAAAAATCAGAATATGTCGTACGTGTAAATGAAAGTGATTGAGACACTAGACTTACTTCTGATAGTTTGCGGGAATAATATATTGCAGGAGAACTGGCTAAGTAACTCATAAAAGGAAAAGCATAGAATCCACACAAGTTGGTCTCTGGTTGCTACTGAGGACACTGTAAATTTGTGTATGGAGTTAGCAATAGTGTACATATGTATATATAGGAACAAATAAGCCATACGGCGTAATCTGTTTTAGTATCTTTGGAGTACATATAGAACTATAAATGTACTTATACATAAACTTGAACGCATGGACATACATTATGAAAATAACATATTTCAGTATCGTACCGGATAAATAGTGTCATGTTGCAGATGTTTTGATCTATCGCAAAGGTACCCTCCAATACGGATGTTCTCACGAAGTGCACTACAAATGAAGATGAATTTTCCCACATTCAATTCTGTGATGAAGTTGAATTTTTCCATACTCATTTCTGGAATTAAATATTAGCATAAATTTCACCATAGAAGAATTCAATACCTATCCAGGAAACTCTGAACAAGTGACAGATCCATTGGGTTTTCTTTTGTTGATAGAGAATCAAGGGATAAAACAACTGCATTAATAAACTTGGTGTAAGTTAAACAATCCTTGCAACCGCGGTTACAAGCACCATTGTTTTCTCCCTAGTGGCAACAGCACATCCCCTAGTGTCATGTTTCTGTCTCTCAAGCTAGACATTGGGGGGCATGAACCCACAATCAAGCATAACACTCCCTCTTTGAGTTACTAACTACTACTAGGCCAAATCAATAAAAAGCAACGGAGAACATGAAAGAATTACTCAAGAACAAAATATAAAAGGAGAACCAAATATATAACTCGTCACGATCTGAACATAATCTCATAATTCATTGGATCCCAACAAACACAGCATATCAACAGCAGAAAGATTACATAAGTGCCTTGATCATGTAGGGCAGCTCACAAGGACTAAGAACTGAAGCACAAGATAGGAGAGAAGACATCACATAGCTACTGGTCATGGACCCATGGTCCAAGGGGGACTAGTCACGGCACATCCGGGAAGCGCTCATGGTGATGGAGAAGCTCCCGGAGGTCAATCCTCCCTCCGTCATGGTGCCGGGACGAGGTCTTCTGGCGATCCCAATCTCGGGATCGCGGCGGCGGCGGAACATAGGTGAAAATCGCGATGCGTGGTATTTTTCAGGGTTTCTGTATCGAGGACTAAATATAGGCCGAAGGGCGGCACCGGTGGAGGTGTCCTCCTCCCAGGCGGCGAGTGGGCGCGGCCCCACCCCTAGCCGCGCCAGGAGGTCGCCTGTGAGGGGGTGGCCCCCTCCAGCTCTCCTATGGGCTTCTGGAGGCTTCCGTTACGCTGATTTTTTATATATTTTTCTTGGAATTTGTTGGGCACTGTAAATATGGGTATAAACTTGCAATTCACAGACATCCGCAGAGAGAAACTGGCACTAGGTACACTGAGTTAGTAGGTTAGTCCAAATATGTGTAAAAAGGTATGAAAGTGTAGCAAAACACATAGCAATGTCACACAAATGAGCATGGAACAAAAAAAATTATAGATACGTTTGGGACGTATCAATCCTCGACCCAAGATAACGTGAGGGTAGTCTTTTACAATCCCGCAAATATTAGTGATCTTTTTAGTAGCTAGAGTTCTCAACTAATTTTTGTAGTATTCGAAAATAAGCACGTTGAACCAAAATATGACACCTATCACTAATAGTCTTGAGCTCTTGACACACAAAAGTTCAAACATTACTTGAAACAACACATCAAAACTCTTACAAGTTACTACTAAACTTAAGTTAGCAACCTTGATTACCTACTCAAAGTAAGACACACACCCAGTGCAATAGGCCAACTCTCTAAACAAGATAAACATGCAACTCAAGAGTGTCCTACAACTTCTTATTCTCATCTCTTAGAAAGAAAATAAACATGAAAACAAGAGCTAAACATAGTTGCAGCTAGTAACAAAGATTGAACACTCAACAAGATAGAAGTGAAAACTATGTGCATTCTAGGAAAAAGTGGAGCATGTTTCTCTCCCAAACAAGGCATGCTAGGATCTGATGGGTGTAGATTACACCCCTTTGTTGGTTACCCAAAGTGGAAGGTTATGACGTAGATAGCAACAAATTTCCCTCAGTAAAGATACCAAGGTTTTCAATCTAGTTGGATTCCACAGACGACAAGTAGGTGACAACGGTGCCATAAATTTGGGTTCTAGCGTCAGAGTTGACGTGGAACTGCACACAAGAACACAAATAAATTTGCTCCAAACGAGTTCAGAGAGGTTGTCAATCTCTCCGGCCTTGCTGTTTACAAAGGATCAAACACAAAGGGGAAATAATAATAATGCAACTAAAGGGAAATAAAGCAGTAAAATTAAAGGCGTAAACTATCGTGGAAATATGGACCTGGGTGCCGTGACTTTTACTAGTGATGTCTTTCTCCCAAAATACAATAAAAAACTATGATTGGTGAACACATTACACCTGGGAAATGATAGGATTATGAACTCACCGCAATGCTAATTATGCTACTTGAAAGAAAAGAGGCTCAATCGTATGGGCATTACACCAAGACAAGTAGACCATTTATTCATCAACATCTAATTGCTAATCATCCACCTTGAGATATCTATCTAGAACATCTCGCTGGTATTAAGTTGCGAACCCCAACCAAATTCTAAGCACAAAGCAACGGAGAACTGCCTTAACAATCTATGCGTAATAGAAGCAATCCTTATGACACGCAGTCATAAGCACCACTTCTTTACCCCTAAGGGAAAGAACACATTACCTAGTCTCATGTTTCGGTCACTCAAGCTAGACATCGGGAGGCATGAACCCATTATCTAGCATAATGCTCCCTCTTAGATTTGCAATCTACTACTTGGACAAAGCAATAAAACACAACGGAGAACAAACAAGACTACTCAAGAACTAAAATAAAAAGGTAAACCCAACATATTACTCATCAAAATCTGAACATAATCTCATAATCCATCGGATCCCAGCAAACACAACATAGCAAAATAGGGACGCATGCAAAGATGCCTTGTTCATGATAGGCAGCTCACAAGGGCTAAACATTGAAGCACAAGATTGCAGAGAAGACAATCACATAGCTACTGATCATGGACCCATGGTCCAAGTGTGACTACTCACGATGCATCCCGGAGCCAATCAATGTGGTGGATAAGCCTCCGGAGGTGAAACAATCCTCCATCAGGGTGCTGGGACAGGTTCTTCATGCGATCCCGAGACTGGAATCGCGGAGGCGGAGAATTAGTAGGTCCTTTCGCGTGACGGGGGACTCTCTAGAGGTTTTCGGGACGAGGGCTAAATATATGCCGAAGGGGGACCTGGGATTGCCACCCTGGCCCAGGCGGCCATGTGGCACGGCCACCCCCTAGACTGCACTAGTAGGGCTTCTGGGTGGGTGAGGGGGCCTTCTGGCCCTCCTTCGGGCTTCTGGAGTATTCCGAGTTGAATATTTTTTTAGGTATTTTTCTTTATTTTTCGAACACTTTTATTTTTTTACCCTTTTCTGCAATGCATGAAAAATAAACCAGACAGAAACTAGCACTAAGCACTGAGTCAGTAGGTTGATGGCACTGAAATACTGCTCCTCGTTGGCTACCCCAAGTGGAAGGTTGAGATGTAGCTAGTAGAAAATTTCCCTTGGTGAAGATACCAAGGTTGTCGAACCAGTAGGACTCCAACTACTGCAAGTAGGTGTCAACGGCGCCAGATATTAAGTTGCCTGAACGAGACAAGTTGACGTGGACTTGCACACAGATACAAATAACTTTGCTTCCAACGAGTAAAGAGAGGTTTTCAATCCCTCCGGGCTTGACGTTTACTAAGGGTCAAACGCAAGAGATAAAAGTAATGATAATTGCAACTAGAAATTAAAACAGGAAGTAAATTGAGGGTGTAAACAGTGATGGAAATATGGACAAGGGTCCCATGAAGTTCACTAGTGATGTCTCTCTCCCAAAAGAAGATAAACAACTATGCGAGGTGAACAAATTACAGTTGGGAAATTGACAAGATTAAAAACGCAGTGCAATGCTAACTATGCTACAAAATAAAGGAAGAGGCTCAAAAGCATGGGCAGTATGCCAAGACAAGTAGACTGAAATCCATCTTCATCTACTCACTAATCATCCACCTTGAGATACCTATCCATAACATCTCGCTGGTATATAGTTGCGAGCCCCACCCAAAGTGTAAACCCCAAAGCAACAGACAACTACATTAAAATAACTTTGCGTAAAGTAAACAATCCTTACACCCGCAAGTACAAGCACCATTGTTTCCCCCTTGTGGAAACAACACATCCCCTAGACTCATGTTTCTGTCACTCAAGCTAGTAATTGGGGGGCATGAACCCACAATCATGCATAACGCTCCCTCTTGGAGTTACGATCCATCAGTTGGCCAAAGAAATAAAAAGCAACGGAGAACATGCAAGAATTACTCAAGAACATAAATATAAAAGGATAAGAAGCAAATATATTACTCATTACAATCTAAACATAATCTCATAATCCATCAGATCCCAGCAAACTCAACATAGCAACAGCAGGAAAATTACATATGTGCCTTGATCATGTAGGGCTTCTCAAAAGGTCTAATCAATGAATAACAAAGGTGGAGAGAAGACATCACATAGCTACTGATCATGGACCCATGGTCCAAGGTGGACTACTCATGGCTCATCCGGGAAGCGTCCATGGTGGTGGAGAAGCTCCCGGAGGTCAATCTTCCCTCCGGTAGGGTGTCGGGACAGGTTTTCCTGGCAGCCCCAATCTTGGAAGCGCGGCGGCGGCTGAACAGAGGGGAGATCACGAAAAAGGGTCCTGTCCTTGGGGGTTTCGGGATGAGAGGTAAATATAGGCGAAGGGGGGCAGCCAGGGGGACACCAGGGAGTCTAGGCGGCCACCCGGGGCGACCTAGGATGGGGCTGCACCCTTGGGCGTCAAGGTGGGGCCCCCTGGCCCCCCTTCGGGCGTCTGGAAGCTTCCGCATCTCTGATTTTTATATATTTTCCCAGAATTTTTCGGACACTTTAAGTAATGGGAAATTCTGAAATACAAAAAAAACAACAAACATAAACTGGCACTGGGGTGCACTGAATTAATAGGTTAGTCCAAATATGATCAAAAGTGTATGAAAGTGCATACAAAGCATATCAATATCACCAAAAACACGCATGGAGAAAGCAGAAATTATAGATACGTTTGGGACGTATTAACATCCACAAGCTTAATTCCTGCTCGTCCTCGAGTAGGTAAATGATAACAAGCATAATTTGTATGGTGACATGCTATCAACCATAAAAGAACTTTTAGGTAAGGCAAGCAAGGCATGTAATTCAATTCAAGTCATAACAAGCAACAGTCTATATTAGCATTGAAACAAGCAACATAAGAACATAAAGGTGCAAGAGCTCTCGCTTTCGGTGAATTGAATGTCTCCAAATGGTGTTTGCGTGCAAGAAGTGGGAGATGGGATTACAAGAGAGAAAAAACATAAAATTTATTTTAGTTGAGAACTCAATCTACTAAAGTTTCACACTTAGACTTCTTTGGAATCTTATCAAAAATTCAGATCAAAAAGATGATCTAGTGATTTTAGCAAAAAAATTCCGTCAAGGGACAGAATCTGTTTTTTGGACAGCACGTCATAACTAAGTCCTTCTTCAAAGAAAACCATCACCTTCGCTGATAAAGGTAAAAGTAAGGTATTGGGTCTCGGCAGAGTGGCTATCTCTCGAGACCAACATATTGATAAAGTCATGCTTGTTGAATCTCTTGGATACAACTTGATGTCTGTATCTATGCTGTGTGATCTTGATCTCGCTGTTCTCTTCGGAAAACATGGTTGTATTGTCTTCATGATTAGCGATAAATCCATTGTCTTCAGTGGGGTTAGGAAAGGTGACCTGTATATTGTAGATTTCTCTGAAGGTCCTCAGGTTGCTACATGCCTCTTGGCACGAGCCTCAGAGTGCTGGCTATGGCATCGAAGACTCGGTCACGCTGGAATGAGAAATCTTCAGAAGCTGGTACTGAAGAAACATGTCCTCGGGATTGAGGAAATCAGATTCTCAAAGGACCGGCTCTGTGGTGCCTGCGAAGCTGGAAAGATGACCAAGGCCAATCACCCAGCGAAGACCATCATGACTACTACGAGACCACTGGAATTTCTTCACATGGATCTATTTGGTCCTCCAAAGTATTCGAGCTTCGGAGGTAACATGTATGGTCTTGTTATTGTTGATGACTTCTCACGATACACTTGGGTGCATTTTCTTCTCTATAAGTCAGAAACTCCAGCAATCCTCAAGCGCTTCGCCCTGCGAGTCATGAACAACTACAACCTGAAGATCAAGCACATTCGAAGCGACAACGGCACTGAGTTCAAGAACTTCGGTGTGGAAGAATTCCTCGATGACTTGGGAATTGCTCATGAATTCTCTGCGCCATACACTCCTCAGCAAAATGGCGTTGTTTAGAGGAAAAATCGAACCCTCATCGAGATGGCTCGCACGATGCTGGCTGAGTACAATACTCCACTCAAGTGGTGGGCTGAAGCAATCAACACTGCCTGTCACATCGTCAATCGAGTGTATCTTCACAAGTTCTTCAATAAAACATCATACGAGTTAATGGTCGGTAAGAAACCCAATGTAAGTTACTTCAAAGTATTCGGTGCACCTTGCTGGATACGTGATCCTCATCACGAGTCCAAATTTGCACCCAAAGCATGTGAGGGTTTCATGCTCGGTTATGGTATCAACTCGCACACCTACAGAGTCTTCAACATTAGTCATTACAAAATTGTTGAAACTGTAGACGTGCGTTTTGATGAGTCTGATGGCTCCCAAAGAGAGCACCTGCCACATGATTTAGGTGAAGCACCACCTGAAGAACAGATCAAGAAGATGGGTGCTGGTGACATCATTCCTGTGGATCATTCTGAAGAAATCCACATACCTCCTGCTCCTGAAGAACACCCAAATCCTGAAGCGAATAATCCTGATGATGATCCTGATCCTAAGGCACCTGATATGCCTGAAGCTCCTGAAGCACCTGAAGCTGATGCTAACGAATCTGACAGCAGTGACGAAGATGCGCCTCAAGATCATCCTCCTCGACTTCCTCGTGTGGCAAATGAAGTTCAAGTGGACAAAATCCTCGCTGACATCAACCTACCAAGTACTCTCACTCGTGCAAGAGCTAATCGCATAGCTAACTTTTGTGGGCATTTCTCGTTTGTATCAATTTCAGAGCCCACCAAAGTCACCGAGGCATTCCGAGAAGCGGAATGGATTCAGGCAATGCAAGACGAACTTCTTCAGTTTAAACTTAATGATGTTTGGAAACTAGTCAAACGTCCTGATCCTAGAGTTCACAATGTCATCGGCACGAAGTGGATCTACCGCAACAAACTTGATGAAGATGGCCAAGTCATCAGAAACAATGCTCGTCTCGTAGCTCAAGGATATACTCAAGTCGAGGGGATCGACTTCGGTGAAACCTTCGCTCCTGTAGCTAGACTTGAGTCCATTCGCATTATGCTTGCATTCGCTAATCATCATAATCTCAAGTTATATCAAATGGATGTGAAAAGTGCCTTCCTCAATGGTAATATCGAGGAAGAAGTATATGTTGCTCAACCTCCAGGTTTTGAAGACGCCAGGAAGCCTGATATGGTGTACAGATTGAAGAAAGCCCTCTATGGACTGAAGCAAGCCCCTCGGGCTTGGTATGACACACTAAGGGACTTCCTCATCAGCAAGGGCTTCAAATCTGGTTCCCTCGACCCAACTCTTTTCACAAAAAGATATGATGATGCATTATTCATATGTCAAATTTATGTTGATGACATAATATTTGGATGCACTAACAAGAAATATAGTGAAGAATTTGCATTCTTGATGAGTGAATAGTATCAGATGTCGATGATGGGCGAGCTGAAGTTCTTCTTAGGACTCCAAATTCGTCAACAACACAACGGCATCTTCATCTCTCAGGAGAAGTATCTCAAGGAGTGCCTGAGGAAATTCGGAATGCAAGACTGCAAGGGCATCAAGACACCGATGCCTACAAATGGACAACTTGGCCCAGATGAAAATGGAAAGGACTACGATCAAAAGGTATACCGCTCCCTGATAGGTTCTCTGCTATATCTATGTGCATCCAGGCCTGATATAATGTTGAGCGTTTGCATGTGTGCCCGATTCCAAGCGGCACCAAAGGAATCGCATGACCAAGCGGTGAAACGAATTCTACGATATTTGGCTCACACCCCGTCGCTAGGCTTATGGTATCCAAAAGGCACACAGCTGGATCTCGTCGGGTACTCAGACTCAGATTATGCTGGAGATCGAGTGGATCGGAAGTCTACCTCAGGAACATTGATTGGCCCAGACATGCAGAGGTTGTGAAGTATGTTCTTCATGACACCAATGACTTCTTCAGCAGAGGATTCATAGCCTTTGATGGGGCAGAAGGTCTTCGCCAGAATCCGATACAGTGTGCTCGGCAGATACTGAAGCTCAGAGACTGGAAACTTTGTGCGAGCTGGGGCTTCAGGGGCCTGAGGCTTCATGAGCATGTTCATCAGGTCATCTCGAAGTATTTGAGACCCATAGGAGAAGGCAGCAGGGGAAGTGCACTGAGGCAACTCAAGAATGTCAATTGCTTCAGGAACAGTGATGGTGTAGTGATGATGCTCAGTCATCCACTCGAGGACCCAGGTGTTGATATCCAGAGGATTTCCTGAAACATACAACGTGGCATAAAACTGAAGCACAAGCTCTTCATTCAAGTGTATGCATTCAGAGCAGAACTGAAGCAGCTTGGCATGATGCAGATCCTGAAGCACATTGTTGAAGCAAGGAAGGGCTTCCATATCCATCAGAGGGATGTGCTTGTGAGGAAACAGTTTGTTTTGCTTGTAGAGCACTGAAGCATAGTAGTTCTTCTGAGTGGCAGTCCAGAACCTCAGCAGCTTTCGAGGTGGAGCAGAGTGATACTGATTTTGAATCCCCTCTTGAAAGAAACTCATGGCGTTGAAGAAATCAGTAGCATCAAAGCTTGGAGTATCATCAGCTTCAAGGTCACGGAAGAATGGTCGCTTCTGCTTTGGACACTAGGACCGAGCTTGAACTGGGCCTTGAGGTGGGGAAGGCGCTTGAGGCACTTCAATCTGAAGAGTAGCTTGAGGCTGAGGCGGAGTCGCTGCAGATGCATTAGGCACATATGTGTTGATGTCCTTGGGGAGACGAGGTGATGTGGCCTGTTTGTCTTCAGAGCCATCCTTTGAGGCTTCAGCATTTGTACTGGTTTCTGCTTGAGGAGGGGCAGTTGTGCTTTGGTCGGCTTCAGCTTCAGTTTCAGCAGCAGGTGGGTCTGGCTAAGGATCAACAGTTGTAGTGTCAGCTGCATCAGTATCAGTGGTGGTGTTTGCTGCAGCATCAGTATTAGCAGCAGAATTTGTTGGAGCACTAGAGGCTTCGGGGTCATCAGCATCAGACGCTGAGGACGATGCATCAACAGAGGCTTCAGACTGCAGAGAAGTGTCAGGAAGCACCTCGGTCACTGTGTTGGAGTGACATTCAGGTGAGAAGACAGTATGAGTGGGTGAGTTTGTCAGCCCATAGTCCTCATCATAAATGCGAGGAGTTCCATCATCCATAATATCAACGTCCATGTCTTCAACCTCAGTGATAACTGGTGGCGGTGGGGACGGTGGAGTTGGAACAATGGGTGTTGCAGCAGGGGGTGGAGTGAAGACTATTAAGCTGCGCTGAGGATTTTGAGGCGGAGTTGAGGCTCAGTGATATGAATGGTGGTATCAGCGGGCTGTGTTGTAGGAGGAGCTGAGGAAAGGGGTGTAGCATCAATGGGATCCTCAACAGCAGGCTTCTTTGCAGCTAGTGGAGTTGAGGGTTGTGCTTCAGGCGTGCGCTTGAGGCTTTTGGCAGAGGCATCAGCAGGCTGTCGAAGCTTCATCAACTTGGTCATCTGTTGTGAGATCCGTTCCTTGGATTGACCAATATAAGCACGATTGGCAGCGAACTCAATGTTGAGACGTTGAACTTCGCATTGATGCTCAGTAAACTCCTGAGGAGTAACTTCAGTGATAGGTTTCTTCTTGAAGTCACTGTGGACTTTCTTCAGTTTGGCCTTCAACTGTTTCTGAAGATCACGTTGATGAATCTCATTTATGAGGAACTGTTGAACATAGAACTTGATGTCTTTCGGAATGTCCAAATCATCAAGCGGAGTGTCAGGCTTAACAGACCAAATTTCAATGTACTCCAAGATCTTCTTGGGATCAAGGAGAAGCGGGATTTCTGAACCCGTTGCTTCAGCTTTGCGTCTGGTCGCAGCACGCACGTATTCAATCTTATCAGCTTCAGTGGCGACGAAGCCGGCCAAATCCTCAAATTCATCTTCATCATCAGAGGATTGAGGAGTATGATGAATGGCGCCACGCATAGCTGTTTTCTTTGGTGAGGGGCGAGGGCCGCGTTGAAGAACAGTTTTGGTCTTCAGTTGAGGCTGAGGCATTGGTGTCATGAAGAACATACTTCACAACCTCTGCATGTCTGGGCCAATCAATGTTCCTGACTTCTTCTTCAGAACTCTAGTTGATGCTGCACAGAATCCGCATATCCTGAAGCCATACGCGCCTTGGATCATGAAGCTAATTCGTGCAGTGACTAGAATTGATTTCCAACCTGATCACCCGAATCACAGGACTTATCTGCCACCTGTCGAAGTGCTTCAGCATACTATTGCTTCAAATGACAAAGGCAAAGGCATCTTCTATGAAGAAGTTCTCCCGACCAATTCCCTCGGTGGAAATATTCGTCATCCTCAGTCTCGCACAACTGATGAAACAAGAACTCATGCCTCAACTGAGGATACAACTCAGGCTCGAGTGATGACTGATCGAGAGCTTCTGATTAGTCTTCATCAGAAAGTTGATAGAAATCATGACTGGGTAAAGCGTCAGTTTTCTGAGATTCTCAGCTATATGGCTCACACGCATTCTTTTGTGAAGAAAGTGCATCATTATGCTCATCATACATATCAACATCTTGATGCCCTGGTGCGAGAAGTAATCACCCCTGAAGACCTTGCCAAGTTGGAGCTTCAACAACCTCCAATTCCTGCCATCAGACCCCCAAGACAATTCAGACGCTGCACAACTCCTCCTCCGGCAATGGATTCTTATTCTTCAAACCAGGAGATGACTGCTGAAGAAGCTGAAGACACTGCTGGATGTCCTCACACTGCAACGGATTGCCTCAGGCGTGACTCACCTCAGCCTTGAAGCAACTTCAAAGGGGCGTTAGCTTCAGCTTTTCCTTTTTTGTTCATTTTATGACAAAGGGGGAGAAATCTGTTAGTCTTCAAGCGGGTTTTAGTTATGGGGTTCTTCAGTTACAACTCTCGTTCTTCAGTTTTTTTTAACGAGTTGTAAACTGTAATTTTGGTGTTTGCCTGATACTATTCCTCAGTTACCACATGCTATTTCCTCAAGTTTATCATATATGCATGTGATTGTCTCTGCAAACACCTCTCTCAGTGCGTTGTTTAATTTCCTCAAACACTTCATAACATGCACTGCTTCAGAAATGCCTGGATATAGGGGGAGCTCCTCATATACCTCAAAATGCTCTAGATATTAAACATTCTTCAACTTATATGCATATCCTCAGGGGGAGCTTCATTATATCCAGCTTGATGATAAAAATGTTCTTCAAAGTTTTTATTCTTCAAACTCATAATTTTATCCCCGTTGAAGCTTAACCTGATTGTCATCAAATCACCAAAAAAGGGGGAGATTGTAAGTGCATCAAGTGCCCTCCCCTTGAGGTTTTGGAGTTTGATGACAAAACGGTTAAGGGACTGATGTGTTTGTGAGTATACACAGGAGAACAGTCCCTGATGAGGTGTTTAACCACCAATGTCGACCCCCCAAAATGTTGAGGAACATTGGAGAAAACGGTGCGTTTCCTGAAGAATGAAGTCGCGCGAAATCCTGAGGAAACAGGATCCTGAAGCGTTCGGTTGAAGCTGAAGCTGAAGACGATCCTGAGGAAGTTCGCGCTGAAGACGAAGTTGAAGCGTAGTCTTCGCTAAGACTTTTTATACTTCTTGAGTAATGAAGTTGCGCGAAATCCTGAGGAAGTAGGATCCTGAAGCGTTTGGTTGAAGCTGGAGTTGAAGACGATCCTGAGGAAGTTCGCGCTAAAGACGAAGTTGAAGCGTAGTCTTCGCTAAGACTTTTTATACTTCTTGAGTCATAGGAAAACACCGCACTGTTGGAGGGGTTGAAGAAAACGAGTTCCGAAGGTCTAAGGAAGTGCTCAGTTAGGAATCCTGAAGAAAAACCCTGAGGAAATCTCCTGCAGTAGAAGTTCAGTTCCTCGGGTGTCTGAGACGTTGTTCTTTAGGACACTGAGGTAACTAACTTCGGTTGAGGAGTCTGGAGAGAGAATACTTTGACCGTGCCACGTGTTGCGTGGTGAGAGGCTAGAACTTGTCTAGCAACGATCATTTCCAAGGGCATGAGAGTAATTGCATGCATGGGCATTTATGTCCTTTCGCCTCGGGTTGCTCCGCGGCTATAAATAGCCACCCCCAGCCCCATTTGTGGGTTGGCTGCTCCGAGAGAAAAACTGACACTTGTCATTTGAGAGCAACCCACCTCTGAGGAAACTGAAGAACCTATGTGAGGAAAACCACCAGCCTGAGTAGTTGAGCATTTCTGAGGAAGTCGGTTTGAGTGATCCGAAGCTTTTTACTCTTGAAGACTGTGATCTTCCAGCCGGTGTAGAAGTCTTCAGTCTGAGGAAGTCAAGATGCAATTGTGACTTTCCGGAGTGACTGAGTCTGTAAAGGTTTCGGGAGTCTACCTTGCAGACTCACCTGAGTTATTGGACGGAGTCTGAGGACTTTAGTTCAAGGAGAACAAGGTGAAGACTATGTCTTCTGAGTTAAATCTCAGCCTCTCCAACCAGACGTAGAGTTGTCACAGCAACTTGAACTGGTCTACCAAACCATTGTCTTCAATTTCTGGTGATATCTCTTCAATCTCTTAAGCCTCAGTATTATGTCTTCAGTATCTATGTTGACTGCTTGTGCTTCAGCTCTCCCTCTGCTATTAGTCTTCATACTATGCATCTGAAGCACTTCTGCTTATCTGATTTGATTTATTTCTGTTGCATTATGATGAGCTGCCCTGATGATTACATTCTGTGAAGTTTTATTTCTTCATGATTTTGGTTACTTCTTCAGCTTCATGACTGCTTCAGTCCTGAAGAAAATCAAAATCTGGTAGCAAAATTGAAAATCTCCCATTCACCCCCCTCTGGTCGATATATTGCACTTTCAATTGTCAATGTTCAATTTTAAGGAATCATAAACTCCTTTTGGCATTGTAGAAACCATGGATCCAATATCACAAAAAGTAAGGAAGTCTTGGTTAGAGAAGCTAATTCTAATAAAAGGCTCCCAGTCACCATCTATCTCCAAAATATCTTTCTAATTGGGCTTGGGTTTCTCTACTTTTCTCAAATCTAGAGCATCCATTATCCTTTCAATAGTAGCAAGTTTATCTATAACAGTATCAAAACTATGATCATAAACAAAATAACTAGATAGACCATGTATAATATCAAGAGCTCTAGCTTCACACTCTAGGAAATATCCTTCAGCTATAATATCTAGAGAGTGTTTACACCATTTAAAAAGACCATGGTAAAAATTTCTAAGCACAATTTTTATATGTATCCAAGGCATAATTCTACTATGTGCATCAGAAATTTTGTCCCATGCCTTCTTCATATTCTCTCCATCCCTCTGATGGAAATCTAGAACTCTGATTCCCTCAAGGCACCAAGTCCTAACATACTTGACTAAAAAGGAAGGACTACTAAAAGCAAAGTAAATTTTATTTTTTATTTTTGATAAAGGACACTAAGAAAAAAACTAAAAGGTAAACTAAAAAGACTAAAAAGCAAAGATAAAAGATAGTGTGAAACTCCCCTATCTTGAAGAGTGGAGTCCCCGGCAACGGCGCCAGAAATTAGCTTGATATCACTGAAGTAGGGCTCCTTGTTCGCTACTCCAAGTGGAAGGTTGAGATGTAGCTAGTAGCAAATTTCCCTCGATGAAGATACCAAGGTTGTCGAACCAGTAGGACTCCAACTACTGCAAGTAGGTGTCAACGGCGCCAGATATTAAGTTTCCTGAAGGAGACAAGTTGACGTGGAACTGCACGCAGATACAAATAACTTTGCTCCCAACGAGTATAAAGAGGTTGTCAATCCCTACGGCCTTGTCGTTTACAAAGGTTCGAATGCAAGAGATAAAAGTAATGATAATTGCAACTAGAAAGTAAAACATGAAGTAAATTGAGGGTGTAAACAGTGATGGAAATATGGACATGGGTACCATGAAGTTCACTAGTGATGTCTCTCTCCCAAAAGACGATAAACAGCTATGCGAGGTGAACAAATTACAGCTGGGCAATTGACAGGATTTAAAACGCGCCGCAATGCTAACTATGCTACAAAAGAAATGAAGAGGCTCAAAAGCATTGGAAGTACGCCAAGACAAGTAGAACAAAATCCATCTGCATCTACTCACTAATCATCCACCTTGAGATATCTATCCAGAACATCTCGCTGGTATTAAGTTGCGAGCCCCACCCAAAGTGCAAACCCAAAGCAACAGACAACTGCATTAAAAGAACTTTGCGTAAAGTAAACAATCCATGCACCCAAAAGTACAAGCACCGTTGTTTTCCCCCTCGTGGCAACAACACATCCCCTAGACTCATGTTTATGTCACTCAAGCTAGTAATTGGGGGGCATGAACCCACAATCATGCATAACGCTCCTTCTTGGAGTTACGATCCATCACTTGGACAAAGCAATAAAAAGCAAAGGAGAACATGCAAGAATTACTCAAGAACATAAATATCAAAGGAGAAGAAGCAAATATATTACTCATCACAATATGAACATAATCTCATAATCCATCAGATCCCAGCAAACTCAACATAGAAACAACAGGAAAATTACATATGTGCCTTGATCATGTAGGGAAGCTCACAAGGTCTAACAAAGGAAGAGCAAAGGTGGATAGAAGAAATCACATAGCTACTGATCATGGACGCATGGTCCAAGGTGGACTACTCTCGGCTCATCCGAGAAGCGTCCATGGTGGTGGAGAAGCTCCCGGAGGTCAATCCTCCCTCCGGCAGGGTGCCAGGACAGGGTCTCCTGGCAGCCCCGATCTTGGAAGCGCGGCGGTGGCGGAACAGCGGGGAGATCACAAAAAAGGGTTCTGTCCTGGGGTTTTCGGAATGAGAGGTAACTATAGGCGAAGGGCGGCAGCCAGAGGGCAACTAGGGAGTCTAGGCGGCCACCTTACGCGACCTAGGGTGGGGCCCCCTAGGCCCCCTTCGGGCGCCTGGAAGCTTACGCTTTGCTGATTTTTTATATATTTTTCCCGGAATTTTCCGGACACTTTAAGTAATGGGAAAACCTGAAATACAAAAACAGCAAAACACAAAAGCTGGCACTGGGGTGCACTGAGTTAATAGGTTAGTCCAAATATGATCAAAAGTGTATGACAGTGCATCAAAAGCATAGCAATATCACCCAAAACATGCATGGATCAAGAAAAAATTATAGATACGTTTGGGATGTATCATAGGTTAGTCCAAATAACTTGGAAATGATATGAAAAGGTGCATAAAACATATAGCAGTATCACCAAAACAAGCATGGAACAATAAAAAATTATAGATACGTTTGGGACGTATCAACATCACCAATCTAAATTCTTGCTTGTCGTCTAGTAGGTAAATAACAACCAAGATAATTTTTTGTGGTGACATGCTATCAAAAAAGATTTGAACATCCAAGTACAGTAAGAAAGATTTGCAATTCAAGTCAAGATCATAACAATCAAGAGTCTATATCTAGTATTAAAACTAGTAAAGTAAGAACATAAAGGTTCAAGAGCTCTCGCTGTCCGTGACTCGAATGTCTCCAATCGGTGTTCCCATGCAGAAAGTGGGAGTTGGGTTTAGAACATAAAAATACTTATGGGTTGTTGAGAACTCAATCTACTAACTTCCACACTTGGTGTCTTTTCGAATCTTATTCTGACTCATCCCCAGACCGTCGGCCAGGTACAAGTCAATTCGATCCTCTCCCTTTCGATTTCGAGCACTCATGCAATGAATGAGCGCGAGCAGATTAGTTGGCACTTAAGATGTCAAAGAGAATAAATAATTGGAGAAGGAAGTCAAAAAAGTATGAAAGTATCACACCAATGAGGACAACCTTAGGCGAGGGTAAGCCTAATGGTAGATATGCTGTGAGGAGTAGTGATTGTCATGCAATGGATGCACAATGAGCTATGAGTATATGAAAGCTCTCCAATGGAACTAGTGGGGGATGTATCCATCTCGCTTGATCACGAAGAGCTAGAGCTCTTTTGAGAAGGCTCGTCATTGAAATATACAAGCCCATTTCTATAATGTGAAGGTCCCCACTTAGTTATGCATGAATGATATGAAAACTCACTATGAAGTACAAGTGCTAATTTCAAGCACAAGTGTGGATCTTTTAAAAAAGTATAGTAGTGTTGTCCCCTTCTCTTTTTTTTAATCTTTTTTTGTTGCCTCTTTGGCTCTTTCTATTTATCTCTCATTTTTCCTCTTTGGGATCTTTTCATGTGTCCTATTTTGGGATATTTTATTTGTGTCCTATTTGGGATCTTTTCCTCACTTTAAGGGCAACACTCTATATATTACAAGGATGAAGAAGATCAACACACTTTTACAAGGTACTCATAATAAAACTGAAACTATATCATGATGTATGCAAATGTACGCATCTTCCAGTGTATGAGGATGTGCAATGATACTAGCACGCCATGTAGAAATTAAAAGGGCAAATCCCAACTATCATGCGTCTTTACGATCAAGAAAAAGCATGTATGACAATGAAATATCACGTCACGAGAAGATGGATGTTGCATGACAATGTATCTCTAAAAGGCTATTGTAACATCCCAAAATTTTCTAAATTTTGGAATGTTAATAAATTAATTATAATAATGATTGTTTGCTTGATATGCTTGATTTTCACTAGGATCTGAAACTTTCGGAGTTTATTGAATATTAAAATGAGAGGGAATAAAAGGACTTTCCCTAATATTCATAATTGGTGTTTTTGGAATTTATTATTAAAAAAAATGAGAAAAGGTAATGACTCCTTCAACATATTTAAAGGTTGAAAAATGTTTTAAATCATTATTGGAATTCTTCTGAATATTCAAAACATTTTTCAACTCAAGGAGATTCATTTGAGAGGATATAAAATGACTTATCCCCTTTTTAATAAAGTTGGAAAATATTTAGAATATTACTTTAAATTTTTAAAATTTATTATGAGTATTATAAATAAGTCTAAAATTATTTTAGGGATTTTATAATGCTGAGAGAGTTTTCTTTCATTGAAATGATTTATTAAATATTTTAAAAGAATTGAAAGAATATTCCAACGGGATATTTTTGTTTTACCAAATTATTTATTGGTGTGACAATTTTAAAATTTATATTTTATTATTTAGAAATGGTTTGTCAATGCTTTTGATCAAATAAAAATATTTTTAATAATTTATTGGATTTTATTTGTTTTATGAAAAGTATTTTATATTTAAATAAAGTATTTAGAAAATGTTTTTATTTTTATTTTCCTTTTTCGAAAGTGTATTCATTAAATAAATTTCTTTATATTATTTGATGAATTTAGAAATTTATTTCATATTTTTTTCGATGTGTATTTATTTTTGTAATATTGTCTGAAGTTGCAGTTTTAAAGAAAAATCTTATCCCACCGGCCCACTTCCTGTTTTCGCACGTGGGCGATTTCTAATCGGACTCGGCCCAGCCTGTTTCAGTTTTTTTTCCTTTTTCTCTGGGTAAATATAAATAAATAAAAACCTTTTGTTTTCTTTTCTTTTTTTGAGAAACCCTAGCGGGACCCGCGGGCCGCCGCCGCCTTGGATCGCCGTCGTTGTCCGACCCCGCGCCGCCGCGCCGGGGGCCGCCGTTATCCCGTGCGCCGCCGCCCGCGCCTCCTCGCGCCGCCCCGCCGCCCGCGACCGTCACCTTGCGCCGCCGCCGCCTCCCCCGCAGCCGGCCGCGTCTCGCCGGCATGCGAGCTCGCCGGAGCCGGAGCTGCCGCGCCGCCACCTCCTCAACGCCGCCGCCCGCGCCCGACGACGCCACCCCGGCCGGAGCCGCGCCGCCCGTCGTCGCCGCTTCGTGCGCGGCCACACTGCCCATGCGCGCCTCCTCCACACCTCACCGGAGCACGAGCCGCCCTTTGCCGGAGTTCACCGAAATCCGCCTCCCCGAAGTCAACTCCGGCCAGATCTGTCCCGGGGACCCGATTGCTTTTCTGAAAAAAAGATAATTGCGGATAGGTCCCTGTTGGCAGAAAACACCCCGGCGCCGTACTCGCAATATCTCCTTCACCTTGCGTCGGATTGAGGTGAAACTTTTTCCACACTTTCCACACTTTTGAATTTGAATTTATTTCAAATTCAAAATTCGAATTTCGGAGGTCGTATCTTTTCAACCGTTGAGCCAAATCGAGTGATTCTTTTTTGCGTTGGATCACTCGTGTCATGTACTTTCGGTCTATGTCATGTGTACACAAAAATTCCAAAGTTTATTGATCTGTTTAAAGTCAAATTTAATTCAAATTTGAACCTGCAATGACCTGTGTTGTAGTATTCCGTTTCATTTGAGACATGTTATCGGTAAGATTCACACACTTTTCATGTGGGCATGATATTCACCTTGAATTCATAATGTCCATGATCACAATTCCTTACCGATGAATCTTTATCTGTTGACTGTCTCGAGGTCACTTCCACCGATCAGCTTCGAGCACATCGACACCTTTTCACTTCAAAGCCTTTTTGTTTTGTTGCTAAAACCTTTTGTGTTTGTTTTGTTGATCTTTTGTTTGCCTTGTGGTGTGATTGCTTATTCGAGTTCCTTCGTTTGCGATAGATTTCTTGGAGGGTGACGAATAGAGTTGACTGGATCGTGAGAGCGAAGAACTTAACCGAATGGAAAAGGCAAGTTACACTTTGACCATACCTCAACCTATATTTTCTATTATGCATGTAGCAAATTTTCACTCTATGCATGTGTAGGATTATATATTAGTTATGATTTAAACCTAGTAGGATAGCCATATGTTCTGACCATGTATTTCATTGTCTCCCTAGGATCTTGGTTGTTATATACTGCTATTGCTTTGTAGATGGGGATTGGTTCAGTTATCATTGAGCTATGTGAGGATTAATGACTTGACTAGCAAACTTAAATAGAAATCACCTCTAGGCGGGCAGGTAATGCATCCTGGGGCTCCTGCCTTGTCTAAGGAGGGACCAGGGCTAAATGCTTCCCGAAAGGTTGTTTTGGTGGTGAACCGGGTGCGTCATGCTGTCTACCCTCTGAACGCAGTGGGCGCCGTCCAGGCTCAAAAAGATCGGACTAGTAGCTTCCATGTACAACCACTGGCTATATGGGCTCTGGCTTAGATGAGTAAGTTGTGGGGAACCTGGCCCTGGTAGCTAGTTGATGTAGATATGCTAGGTGTACCGGTTACCAAAGGGTGGAGGCAACCTCTTCTGAAAGACTATGTCTCAATCTTCGGGTTGAGTCCAGTGGGGAAAGTGTATAAACCTCTGCAGAGTGTAAAAACTGATCATGATTAGCCGTGTCCACAATTATGGACAATTTTGAGAAAGTGGGCATTATTGTTGTTGGATGGTCTTGACAGATAATTCACTTTAATAAGAATTTGAGTGGGAACTTTTAATAAAGGGATGGTTGGAATTGGTGTAGCCCGATTCAACCATACTTAGGACTAGCAAGATAAATTAAAATTTGAATAGTTGTAGTATATGAGGGAAAAATTGGCTTTCTGCAAAACAAACCATAAGCTTTCCTTTGACTTATCCTGCATGTAGAAGTAGGTCTGTTATATATCCTTTTCCGTGTGACTTGCCGTACAAATCAGATGTACTGACCCGTTGTCGGGCTATAACCTTCGGTGTTGCAGGATTCTAACAGACAACTGCATAAAAAAGAACTCTGCGTAAAGTAAGCAATCCTTGTGACCGCGGTCACAAGCACCGTTGTTTTCCCCCCTTGTGGCAACAACACATCCCCTAGACTCATGTTTCTGTCACTCAAGCGTGTCATCGGGGGGCATGAACCCACAATCTAGCACAACGTTCCCTCTTGAAGTCACTACCTACTACTTGGCCAAAGCAATAAACAGCAACGGAGAAAATGCAAAATTACTTAGGAACAAAAATATAAGAGATAAAAACCAAATATATTACTCTATCACAATCTGAACATAATCTCATAATCCATCAGATCCTGTCAAACTCAACATAGCAATAGCAGAAATATTACAAAGGTGCCTCGATCATGTAGGGAAGCTCACGAGGTCTAAACAATGAAGATCAAAGAGGGGAGGAGAACATCACATAGCTACTGATCACGGACCCATGGTCCAAGGAAAACTACCCACGAGACATCCGGGGAGCATCCATGGTGGAGAGGAGACTCCCGGAGGTCAATCCTCCCTCCGGCAGGGTGCCGGGAAGAGGTCTTCTGGTGCTCCCGATCTTCGGAAGCGCGGCGGCAGCGGAACAGAGGCGAGTTCGCGGACTAGGGTTCCTCCTCTGGAGTTTTCCCGTGACGGAGAATAAATAGGCGAAGGGGGCAGCCAGAGGTGGACCAGGGGGCCCAGGCCCCCCCCTGGCGCGGCCAGGGATGGGGCCGCGCCGGGTGGCCGCCTAGGCCCCCCTGGCTCCCCTCTGGCCCCTCCCGGGCTCTTCGCGAAGCTTCCTCCATGATGATTTTTTATCTGAATTTTCCTGAATTTTTCTTGCACTTTTTATATGGGGGAAAACTGAAATAGAAAAACAGGAACTGGCACTGGGGTGCACTGAGTTAATAAGTTAGTCCAAATATGATCAAAAATGTATGAAAGTTCATCTAGAACATAGCAATATCACACAAAACATGCATGGGGCAAGCAGAAATTATAGATACGTTTTGGATGTATGAACATCCCCAAGCTTAATTCCTGCTCTTCCTCGAGTAGGTAAATGATAACAACATATTTTCTGTGGTGACATGCTAGAAACCATATAAGAACTTTGAAAAGTAAAGCAATCAAGGTTAGAGATTCAATTCAAGTCATAACATGCAAGAGTCTATATTAGCATTGAAACAAGTAACAAAAGAACATTAGGTGCAAGAGCTCTCGCTGTCTGTGACTCGAATGTCTCCAAATGGTGTTTGTGTGCAAGAAGGGGGATAGGGAATACGAGAAAAAAGTATTTTTGTGTTGAGAACTCACTCTACTAAAGTTTCACACTTGGTCTTCTTTGGAATCTTATCTTGACTCGTCCCCAGACCACTAGCCAGGTACAAGTCAATTTGATCCACTCCTTTTCGACATTTTGAGCACTCATGCAATGGATGAGCGTAAGCACGAGAGTTGACACTTAGGATGGCAAAGAGAGAAATATGGTGGAGGAGGAAGACAAAAAAGGATAAGAAAGGCTCACATCAATGAGGTCAATCATAGGCAAGAGATGCCAAATGATAGATATGATGTGAGGAGTAGGGATTGCCATGCAACGGATGCACATAAGAGCTAAGAAGCTCTCCAATGGAACTAGTGGGGGTGCATCTAACTTGCTCGCTCATGAAGACCTAGAGCTCGTTTGAGGAGGCTCATCCTTGGAATATGCAAGCCAAGTTCTATAGTGTGAAGGTCCCCACATAGCCATATGCAAAAAGATCATCTCTATGGAGTACAAGGATATAAAGGGAGTACTAGTGTGGATCTCTCAAAAGGATAGTAGTGTTGCCCCTTTCTCTCTTTTTATTTCTTTTTGTCTTTTTTCTATTTTTTTGTATTTTTTGGTGGCCTCAATGGCTCTTTCTATTTAACTCTCATTTGTCCTCTTTGGGATCTTTCAATGTGTCCTCTTTGGGATGTTTTCCTCACTTAAGGGCAACACTCTATTTTACAAGAAGGTAAAGGAAATATTTCACACTTTACAAGGTACTCAAAATCATAAAGAAGAAGTAACTACATGATGTATGCAATGTATGTCGCTGCCAATGTAGCAGGAACATGTATGACATGAAGATCAAGTCATGAAGAGGTGGAAGTTGCATGGCAATGTAACTCAGAAAGGCTATGGCAATGCCTTGATAGGTAGGTATGGTGGCTGTTTTGAGGAAAGATATAAGGAGGCTTATGATGACAGAGCGTATCATGCGAAGGGTTTGGATGTACCGGCGAAGGTGGACACCAACTCTCGGAGTGAGAAGAAGGCAATGCACGGCACAGGAGAGGCTAGCAAAATATTGGAAGGTGGAAGTGTCAACTTTCAATACTTACATTAGTCCGAAGAACTCATGCACTTATTATCGGTAACTCTCAATCTAATGAGGAGATTCACAAAGAGACAAGTACCCCGAGGAGGAGTGTATGGGGGTTTGGTTATCCTTGCGCATCCTCGACTCATGGTACGTGAGTGTTCTCTAATATTCGACCCCTCGGAAGAGTAGTGATCCATCTAGTAGCTAGAGTTCTCAACTGGTTTTGTAGGTTTTGAAAATACACACGGATTTCCCAAAATAAGACACCTATCACTAATAGGCAAGAGCTCTTGACACCAAAAGTTCAAACATTACTCACATCAATACCTCAAAACTATTGCAAGCTACTACTAAAATTAAATAGCAACCTCAATTACCTACTTTCAAGACAAGACACAACTTAGTGCAACAACCAACTCTCTTAACAAGTTAACATGAAAACTAAAAAGAGTTGCAGCAACAAACTAAACAAAAGCCAAGGCTCTTGCTAAAGACAAACTAAGACTAAAACTAAACAAGGCAGTAGCTATGAAAAGATAAAGAACAGACAACAGCAAAAAGATATGTAGGAAAAATCCTATGATGTGTTCTAAATTTTGAAAGTGGAGCGTGTTTCTCTCCCACACAAAGTAAGACAGGATCTAACTTGTTATGAACAGCAAGAAAAGCTAAAGAAAACTAAAAACAAACCTAAGAGCGAGACGCTCCAAGCATAGCACATAACGCATGAAGTGATAAAAATATAGTGAGACGAAGGACGAACTGATGATTGTTGATGGAGAAGGGGATGCACGGGGGCATCCCCAAGCTTAGACGCTTGAGTCTCCTTGAATATGTATTGGGGATGCATGGGGGCATCCCCAAGCTTGAGCGCTTGACACTCCTGGATCTTCTTTCATCATCTTCCATCGCACACTTGAAAACTCCCTTCATACATAACTCATCATAAACTGATTAGAGAGGTTAGTACCCTTAATAAATAATTTTTCCCCCTCGATATAAAGATATTCTTGAAGAGCTACTGTTTCTCAAGAGTGCCAAAAAGTTTTTGCAAAGAAAAAGCAAGCTTAAGGTTTGCAAAAGTTAGGAGAGACAAAACGTGGCAGAATCTGTGAAAATCAGAACAGCGGATAGTAAAGAATTTTTTAGGGGTACTTCTACAACTCAAATCAAAAAACTCAGAACATACGGAAGTTTCGTAATTGTATAGATCATACTGTGAAAAAATTCAGCTCAAAAATATGAACTGAGATTTTTCTGGAATTTTTCTGGTCACGAGGACAGAATCTGTTTTCTGGACAGCATGTCACAACTTTTACTTCCCTTGCCGTAAGAGGCTATAACTTGGCACAAAGCTAAAAAATAAAGATACAATGATGTTACTACAGAAGTAACAATCATCAAGACACAACAAAAGAAAAAAGAAATACCTAAATTCGTTGCGGGCTGCCTCCCGAAAGCGCTTCTTTAAAGCCATTAGCTAGGCATAATGCAAAAGAAGAATCAAGTTTTATCAAGAGAAAGAGAATAACTAGCACGTATAACGGACTCAAAAGGTAACTTGATTTTCTTTCTAGGGAAGTGTTCCATTTCCTTTTTGAATGGGAATTGGAATTTAATATTCCCCTCTTTCATGTCAATAACCGCACCAACGGTGTGAAGAAAAGGACGTCCCAAAATAATTGGACATAAAGGTTCACACTCTATATCCATAACAATAAAATCGACGGGAACATAGTTGTCATTGACAATGATAAGAACATCGTCGATCTTCCCCAAAGGTTTCTTTACGGAAGAATCAACAAGACGAACACCAAAAGAACAAGGCTCAAAAGGCTTCAATTCAAACATATCAAATATTCTTTTGGGCATAACGGAGGTACTAGCTCCAACATCACATAAAGCATAGCAAGAGAAGTTATTCAATTTAATTTTGATCATAGCGTCCCAACCATCATCTATCTTCCTAGGTATGGAGGCTTCTACTCTAAGCTTCTCCTCCCTAGCTTTGATGAGAGCATTTGTGATATGCTCCGTGAAGGCAAGATTAAGTGTGCTAGTGTGCGGGTCTCTAGACATTTTGTGTTGCAAACTGATAACTTCTGAGAGGGTACAACTATCAAAATCAATATCACTACTATCAAAGGTGGTAGTAGTGTCATCTAGGCTCACTTGTTTGAAACCCTCTATGTTCATAGGAGTTTCTTTTTCTATGGTTGAGGTATTAGCCTCACCATTAATAGGTCCAACGGGACTAGGAGTGCATTGGGTGCTAATAGTTTGAGTGTCCTCAACAATTTGGATAGTGGCAACTGTGTGGTGTGTGGGAAGGCTCTTAATTATATCCTCTTCCTCTTTTTCTCTAGCCCATCTTTCTTTAAGTTTAGCCATCATCCTAATATTTCATTGATTTGTAACTGGATAGCACTAATAGGAGTGGCCTTATTCTCCTCAAGAGGAGAGGTTCTAATTTTGAGCATCTCAATATCAAGGGCTAAGCTTTCTACCTTCAAAGAGAGATTATGTATTTTAGCTAATTTCTCTTCTACGTTTTTGTTGAAGGCTTTTGGGTAGTGATAAATTCTCTAAACATGCTTTCTAGTTCAGAAGAGGGGTTCTTGTTGCTGGGGTAGGTGTTGTTGTTCCCATAGTTGGATGGAAACGGTCTAGGATTGCTAGCAAAATTTCCCCTATAAGCATTGTTGTTGAAGTTGTTTCTAGCAATCAAGTTCACATCTACTTGTTCTTGGGCAACCAAAGAATTTAAAGGAACATCATGAGGATCAATAGAGGGTTGCTTGGTAAGTAGAGACATAATTAAGTCAACTTTTTCATTGAGGGAGGTAATTTCCTCGACAGAATTTACCTTCCTACCTGTTGGAGCTCGTTCGGTGTGCCATTGGGAATAATTGGTCATCATTTCATCGAGAAGCTTCGTGGCATCACCAAGTGTAGTTGACATAAAGGTTCCTCCCGCGGCCGAATCTAACAAGTTCCGCGAGGTAAAGTTCAAGCATGCATAAAAAGTCTGGATAACCATCCAAGTAGTCAAACCATGTGTAGGGCATTTCTTAACAAGAGATTTCATTCGTTCCCAAGCTTGGGCAACGTGTTCATTATCCAATTGCTTAAAATTCATAATATTACTCCTCAATTGGATAATCTTAGCAGGAGGGTAGTACTTCCCTATAAAAGCATCTTTGCACTTATCCCAAGAATCTATGCTATTTCTAGGCAAAGATTGAAACCAGATTTTAGCATCTCCCCTTAAAGAGAAAGGAAAGAGCTTGAGCTTAACAACATCACCTTCTACTTCTTTATACTTTTGCATATCACATAATTCAACAAAATTATTCAAGTGTAAATCAGCATCATCTCCAGCACCAGAGAATTGATCTCTCATAACAAGGTTTAGCAAAGCAGGTTTAATTTCATAAGAGGTAGCTGAAGTGGCAGGTGTGGCAATGGGGGTGCAGATAAAATCTTGGTTGTTGTGACTAGTGAAGTCACACAACTTGGTATTTTCAGTGGAACCCATAATAGCAGCAAGTGTGGCAGTTTTTTCTGTAGTTTTTTGATAAAAGACACAAAGATAAAAACTGAAAGATAAACTAACAAGACTAAAAAAACAAAGGTAAAGGGTAGTGTGCAACTCCCCTATCTTAGCACTCGGAGTCCCCGGCAACGGCGCCAGAAAACTTGCTTGATGGATTCTCGCCCCTTCGTTGGTTACCCCAAGTGGAAGGTTGAGATGTAGTGCAGCAGCAGTTTTCCCTCGGTGAAGATACCAAGGTTTGTCTCCAGCAGGACTCCAGAGATGATAAGTAGGTGTCAGCGGCGAAACTGACGCGGACCTGCACACAGACACAGATAACTTTGTTCCTAACAAAGTTTAAAGAGGTTGTCAATCTCTCCGGTCTTGTTGTTCACAAGGATAAAATGCAAGGGATAATGATAGCAAGTAAAAGCAGTAAAGTAAATATAGCGTGGAAACAATAATGAGGATATGGACCGGGATACGTGATGTTCGCTAGTGATGTCTCTCTCCCAAAAGACGATAAAATTGCTATGCGAGGTAAACAAATTACAGAAAGGCAATTGACAGGATTATGAACGCACCGCAATGCTAACTATGCTACAAAACAAAGGACGAGGTTCAAAAGCACAGGCAGTACACCAAGATAAGTAGACCGAAATCCATCTGCATCTACTAATAATCATCCACCTTGAGATATCTATCCAGAACATCTCGCTGGTATTAAGTTGCGAGCCCCACCCAAAGTGTAAACCCAAAGCAATAGACAACTGCATTAAAAAGAACTCTGCGTAAAGTAAACAATCCTTGTGACCGCGGTCACAAGCACCTTTATTTTCCCCCTTGTGGCAACAGCACATCCCCTAGACTCATGTTTCTGTCACTCAAGCGTGTCGTCGGGGGGCATGAACCCACAATCTAGCACAACGTTCCCTCTTGAATTCACTACCTACTACTTGGCCAAAGCAATAAACAGCAACGGAGAACATGCAAGAATTACTTAGGAACAAAAATATAAGAGATAAAAACCAAATATATTACTCTATCACAATCTAAACATAATCTCATAATCCATCAGATCCTATCAAACTCAACATAGCAATAGCAGAAATATTACAAAGGTGCCTCGATCATGTAGGGCAGCTCACGAGGTATAAACAATGAAGATCAAAGAGGGGAGGAGAACATCACATAGCTACTGATCACGGACCCATGGTCCAAGGAAAACTACTCACGAGACATCCGGGGAGCATCCATGGTGGAGAGGAGACTCCCAGAGGTCAATCCTCCCTTCGGCAGGGTGCCGGGAAGAGGTCTTCTGGTGCTCCCGATCTTCGAAAGCGCGACGGCGGCGGAACAGAGGCGAGTTCGCGGAATAGGGTTCCTCCTCTGGAGTTTTCCGGTGACGGAGAATAAATAGGCGAATGGGGGCAGCCAGAGGTGGACCAGGGGGCCCAGGCGCCCCCCTGGCGCGGCCAGGGGTGGGGCCGCGCTCGGTGGCCGCTTGGGCCCCCTGGCTCCCCTCTGGCCCCTCCCGGGCTCTTCGCGAAGCTTCCTCCACGCTGATTTTTTATCTGAATTTTCCCGAATTTTGCTGGCAATTTTTATATGGGGGAAAGCTGAAATAGAAAAACAGCAGAAAACAGGAACTGGCACTAGGGTGCACTGAGTTAATAGGTTAGTCTGAGTTAATAGGTTAGTCCAAATATGATCAAAAATGTATGAAAGTGTATCTAGAACATAGCAATATCGCACAAAACATGCATGGAGCAAGCAGAAATTATAGATACGTTTTGGACGTAACACCTCCTCGCGCCGCCCCGCCGCCCGCGGCCGTCACCTTGCACCGCTGCCGCCTCCCCCGCAGCCGGCCGCATCTCGCCAGAGTGCGAGCTCGCCGGAGCCGGAGCTGTCGCGCCGACACCTGCGCGATGCTGCCGCCCGCGCCCCACGCCGCCACCCCGGCCGGAGCCGCATCGCCCGTCGCCGCCACCCCGGCCGGAGCCGCACCGCCTGTCGCCGCCGCCTCACCGCGCGGCCACGCCGCCCCGGCGTGCCGCCTCCACACCTCACCGGAGCACGAGCCGCCCTTCACCGGAGTTCGCCAGAATCCGCCTCCCCGAAGTCAACTCCGGCCAGATCTGTCCTGGGGACCCGATTGCTTTTCTGAAAAAAAGTTAATTGCGGATAGGTCCCTGTTGGCAAAAAACACTACGACGTCGTACTCGCAATATCTCCTTCACCGTGCGTCGGATTGAGGTGAAACTTTTTCCTACGCGCTCGTGTTGTTCTGTACTTTAGTATGGAATCAACTTTTCACACTTTGCACACTTTCGAATTTGAATTTATTTCAAATTCAAAATTCAAATTCCGGAGGTCGTATCTTTTCAACCGTTGATCCAAATCGAGTTATTCTTTTTGCGTTGGATCACTCGTTTCATGTACTTTCCGTCTATAGCATGTGTAAAAATAATTCCATAGTTTATTGATCTGTTTAAAGTAAAATTTAATTCAAATTTGAACCTGCTATGACCCTTGTTGTAGTATTCCATTTCACGTGATTCTTTTTGCATATCGGATCATTTGAGACATGTTATCGGTAAGATTCACACACTTTTCATGTGGGCATGATATTAAACTTGAATTCATAATGTCCATGATCACAATGCATTACCGATGAATCTTTATTTGTTGACTCTCTCAAGGTCACTTCCACCGATCACCTTCGAGCACATCGACACCTTTGCACTTCAAAGCCTTTTTTGTTGCTAAAACCTTTTGTGTTTGTTTTGTTGATCTTTTGTTTTCCTCGTGGTGTGATTGCTTATTCGAGTTCCTTCGTTTGTGATAGATTTCTCGGAGGGTGACGAATAGAGTTGACTGGATCGTGAGAGCGAAGAACTTCACCGAATGGAAAAGGCAAGTTCCACTTTGACCATACCTCAACCTATATTTTCTATTATGCATGTAGAAAATTATCACTCTATGCATGTGTAGGATTATATATTAGTTATGATTTAAACCTAGTAGGATAGCCATATGTTCTGACCTTGTACTTCATTGTCACCCTAGGATCTTGGTTGTTATATACTGCTATTGCTTTGTAGACGGGGATTGGTTGAGTTATCATTGAGCTATGTGAGGATTAATGACTTGATTAGCAAACTTAAATAGAAATCACCTCTGGGCGGGCAGGGAATTCATCCTGGGGCTCGTGCCTTGTCTAAGGAGGGACCAGGGCTAAATGCTTCCCGAATGATTGTTTTGGTGGTGAACCGGGTGTGTCATGGTGTCTACCCTCTGAACGCAGTGGGCGCCGTCCAGGCTCAAAAAGATCGGACAGACAGTGTGACTAGTAGCTTCCATGTACAACCACTAGCTATATGGGCTCTGGCTTAGATGAGTAAGTTGTGGGGAACCTGTCCCTGGTAGCTAGCTGATGTAGATATGATAGGTGTACCGGCTACAAAAGGGTGGATGCAACCTCTTCTGAAAGACTATGTCTCAATCTTCGGGTTGAGTCCAGTGGGGAAAGTGTACAAACCTCTGCAGACTGTAAAAACTAATCATGATTAGCCGTGTCCACGGTTATGGACAACTTTGAGCAACTGGGCATTATTGTTGTTGGATGGTCTTGACAGATAATTCACTTTAATAAGAATTTGACTGGGAACTTTTAATAAAGGGATGGTTGGAATTGGTGTAGCCCGATTCAACCATACTTAGGACTAGCAAGATAAATTAAAATTTGACTAGTTGTAGTATGTGAGGGAAAAATTGGCTTTCTGCAAAACAAACCATAAGCTTTCCTTTGACTTATCCTGCATGTAGAAGTAGGTCTGTTATATATCCTTCTCCGTGTGACTTGCCGTACAAATCAGATGTACGGACCCGTTGTCGGGCTGTAACCTTCGGTGTTGCAGGATTGTATACGATGAGTAAGTGATGCGATGTAGGGGTACGATGTCTATACTCAACTTGCCGGTGGAGTTGATGGACGCCACGAAGCTTTTATTGTTTTTCTGCTGTATTTCATTTGTAAGCTAGCCTTGAGCTATGCAGGTATGCTTTATTGTAATACTGGATCTTCGATGTAATATATATGACATGTGGTTTATTCTTGATATTTCATCATGTACTGTGTGTGCTAGCTATTGATACAGGGACTAGCACAGAATGCACAGAGACTTGGATTCTTAGCGAATCGAGTCGTTACAGCTATGGAAATGCCTTGATAGGTAGGTATGGTGGATGTTTTGAGGAAGATATATCAAGGCTTATGATGACAGAGCGTATCATGCCAAGGATTTTGATGCACCGGCGAAGTTTGCACCGATTCTCAAGATGAGAAAGGGCAATGCACGATACCGAAGAGGCTAGCAAAATATGGCTTGTGCAAGTGCCATGTATCGAATACTCGCATTAGTCAAAGGAACTCATCCACTTATTATCGGTAACACTCTATCTAGTCAGGAGATTCACAAAGAAACGAGAGTTCTCCACTATTTTTTGTAGTTTAAAAAAATAAGCACGTTGAACCAAAATATGACACCTATCACTAATAGGGTTCAGCTCTTGACACAAAAAAGTTCAAACATTACTTGAAACAACACCTCAAAACAATTACAAGTTACCACTAAACTTAGCATATCAACCTTGATTACCTACTCAAAGTAAGACACACACTCAGTGAAACAAGATAACTCTCTAAACAAGATAAACATGCAACTCAAGAGAGTCCAAAAAAATATAATTCTTAGCTCTTTGAAAAGAATTAAACATGAAAAAGAGAGCTAAACATGACAACAGCTAGTAACACTCAACAAAGATTGAAGTGAAAACTATGAGCATTCTAGGCAAACAAAGCTATACTAAACTAAGTTGGAGCGTGTTTCTCTCCCAAACAAGGCATGATAGGATCCAACTTGTTATGACCAGAAAACAAAGCTATACTAAAAAAAACAAAAAACAAAAAAGTAAAGAGCAAGGCGCTCCCAACAAAGCACATAACATATGAAGCGATCATAATATAGCGTGGAGAAGGACGTACTCATAATTGTCGATGAAGAAGGGGATGCATGGGGGCATCCCCAAGATTAGACGATTGAGTCTCCTTGAATATTTCTTGAGGGTGCCGGGGGCATCCCCACTCTTAAGCTCTTGAAACTCTTATATTTTATTTTATCATCTTCCTTCGCACACTTGAAAACTCCTTTCATACGAAACTCATAATGAACTGATTAGAGTGGTTAGTTCCAATAATAAATTAGTTCTACTTAACCTTTGTTGGAAACAAAGATTTTCAATAGTTGCTATAGTTTCTCAAGGTTGCCAAAATCTTTTTGCAAAGAAAAAGCAGTTTTTTGCAAAGAAAAAGCTTGCGCGAGAATTACAAAACTGAAGAGGCGCAAAACATGGCTGAATCTGGGAAAAAGAAAACAACAAGTAGTAACTAATTTTCGGAGGCACTTTCGTAGCTCAAATAAAAAATCAGAACTGGAGAAAGTTTTCCAATTGTATAGAGCATGCTGTCAAAAAAATTCAGATCAAAAGATGATCTGGTAATTTTATACGAATTTTCTCATGGAGTAGACAAAATCTGTTTTTGGACAACATGTCACAACTTTTGTTTTATTTATCAACAGAGGGTAAAACTTGGCACAAACCTTGAAAATAAACATACAATGATGTTGCTACAGTAGTAACAAAATATCAAGACTACTAAAATTGAAAGTAAAAATCATTTTGGGGTGCCTCCCAACATGCAATTTATTTTATGCCTTTAGCTAGGGATGAAACAACAAGATGAAGTTTTATCAATTGAACCATCATCAAGATCATTAAAAAGTTCTTCAATAGCACAAATAGTCTTTTTTAAGAGGACTTTCAATGAAAGTCCTAGTGACAACACTTCTAGGAATAAAATTAAAGGTAGTAAGACCAATAGGAGGTTCATTTCTACTTGCATACAAGAGGGGTACTTCCTCCATGGTCTTAACAGTTTCATTCTTCTTGGCAATAGGTGTGTAAATTTTTGGTTGAGGGACCTTAGGTACATAAATGAACTTAGGTCCCTTCTTCATAGGGTTCTCTATCTTTTTAGTTTTTATTCAGGATAAAGTTGTTCCTAAAGCATCAATTACTTCCTCAATCTTATCAATCCTAGAGGTGTCATTTTCTTTGCATTTAAGGGACTCCAATGTTTTGTTAATTTTGTTGAAGGAACTATCAAGCCTATTCAAATTCCCTTGAATTTTTCAACCCACATCATGTATTTTAACCATGCTTGGCATATCTATTTCTATCTTCTCAAGTTTACTCATAATGTGAGCTAAAGTAATGTCATGTTTTGAAACAGCAACAGGGGGGAACTCCAACAAGATTTTCCATAACATTAAGAGCCTCCCGAACGGGAGCTTGCAGGAAGTTATCACTTATTGTTCTGTCACAAATAAATCTATTACAAGAAGTAATACCAACATAAAAATTTCTAAGAAAGATAGTGGCTTCTTGGTGGCTCTTCTTTGAGAATCATTAATCCCATACCAAGCATCTTTCAAGCTCTCCCCACCTTTTTGTTTGAAGGTGAGGACTTATGCCTCGGGTGCAACACCAAAGGTAAAAGAATGAGATATAATTACTACTACTAGAAAAAGAACTAGGAACAGAGTAACTATTTTTTTGGTATTTTTGGTATAAGACACACATGCAAAGATAAAAAATGGAAAGTAAACTAGCAAAACTAAAAAGAAAAGGTAAAGTGTAGTATGAAACTCCCCTATCTTGAGGCTTGGAATCCCTAGCAACAGCGCTGAAATTTTCTTGATGGGAGTAGCTAGCACCTCCTCGTTGGTTACCCAAAGTGGAAGGTTATAATGTATATAGCAGAAAAGTTCTCTCAGTAAAGATACCAAGGTTATCAATCCATTAGGATTACAGTGATGACAAGTAGGTGACAACGGTACCAAAAATTTGGTTTCTAGCATGGGAGTTGACGTGGATCCGCACACAAGAACATAAATAACTTTGATCCCAACGAGTTCAAAGAGGTTGTCAATCTCTTCAGCCTTGTTGTTTACACACGGGAAATAATAATAATGCGGTTGAAAGGAAATAAATCCGTAAAAGTAAAGGTGTAAACTATGGTGGAAATAGGGACCGGGGTGCCATGACTTTCACTAGTCATGTCTCTCTCCCAAAAGATAGTAAACAAGTATGCTGGGTGAACAAATTACAGCTGGGCAATTGAGAGGATTATGACTACATCGCAATGCTAATTATGCTACTTGAAAGCAAAGAGGCTCAATCGTATGGGCATTACACCAAGACAACTAGACCATTTATTCATAAGCATCTACTCACTAATCATCCACCTTGAGATATCTATCCAGACCATCTCACTGGTATTAAGTTGCGAACACCAACCAAATTGTAAGCTCAAACCAATGGGGAACTGCCTTAACACTCCACTAGTGCAAAGAGGGGCTAACACGATACTCCCTTCCCAGTCCCTTGTACGAAATTGTTTGCGATGCTATCAACGCAAATGGTATAAATAAAAAACCATGTGCCCGAAACTGAACCGTCTAGGAACAACTGCCACCATTACAAGAATTATTTCGTGGGCGATATAGGGATGACGGTTTCGATAAACAACCGTCCGTGATATTGAGGGTGAAAACCCACGATTGCAAATAACGGACCTCTACCCATATTTGCAATCGTTCATAGTTATCCAAATGTGTGGGATGTATTATGTATCAGGCACGGTTCTAAAAATCCTTTCATGGGATGAATCTAGGCTCACTGTTTTCTCTAACAACCGTAGAGTATGTACATTCAGAAAACCCACGGTTGCAAAGAAGGAACCGCTAGCCCTTCTTGGCAATCGGTGGTAGTTAGTGAAATGTTTGGGATGCATAATCTATCATACACGTTTTTTGGAAATCCTTCCGTGGGCGGAAGCAAGGCTGACAGTTCGTCCAAACGACAGTCCTCTATGAGAATTGAGAAAGCGTACTGCTGCAAACAATGAATTGCTAGCCTTCTTCTCAACAAGTAAATGAATGCATAACTAGCAAATTTATGAAATCAACACATCATTCAACCCAAAGTGCATTCAAACAAAGCCCCTAATCATCATTGCAAAAATCGCATTGAAGATGGCCAATGCCGACAAATTCTACTTCATACTTGTCTATTGCTTTCATCTGCTGCCTGTTCTTGATTCTCTCTAGCTTCAACCTAGTAATTTTACACTCCATATCAGCAACCTTCTTATTCAAGTCCCCGTTATCTTCTGCATGCTTGGTGATAACACTCCTAGCCCTGCCCTCCAAATCATTATCGAACCACTTGACAAAAGCACAAGCTCCATTTCCGTGGGAAATAATGGTACTAAATATTAGTATGCGCCATCAAGCCTGTGGAGCAAAGGGCGTTAACTGTACTAATATTGACACTAACCTCTAAGGGGCAACTCAGAAACCGTCTGCCTATGTCGAATCCCTCCCACATATCCCTCGTGCGGGAGTGTTCCCGTGGACACAACTAACAATTTGGTACTTCTCAGTGGCACCAAACTCCGGGTGAAAATCTTGTGGCGGAAATCGGAGATCGGCGGTTGATCGATTCCCTAAATGTGGATCCCTTCAGGAAGGGGGATTGAGACAGTTTGGAGAAATTAAAATGTAGATCTAGATCAACTTTTTCACCTGACGAGACGATTCTGAACCGTAGTACACATCCCTTTTGACTACCTTAGGCAATAGCTCGTCATCGATTGTCCTGGCGGCGGCGCCCATTACGCTTGAGATCTCCGCCGGAGCATCTGGATCCCTCATCCGGTTGAAAGTCATCGCCGCAGACACACACCGATACTCTAGGAATTTGGGGGAAATGTGGATGAGATAACGGTCGACGAAATCGCAAGTACTTATATGGCACCCTGTTCTGAATCGCACACGGTTTTCCTATAGCTTACGTGTGCACGTACCCAAACGCTTAAAAATTAATAATCGTGTGCTTTGTTATAACCCTACCGTACATCTCATAAAGGGTTGTGGGCTTGTGGACGGCGCATGGGGAATATTTGAGACTACTTGATAGCACTGACCTTGCTCTGCGGCTGCGGAAGAATAACTCAATCCTTGGTCGTCGGCGGGGTAAGGCGTTCTTTCCTGGGTCCCAGCGGCATATGAGCTCATTCTTAGGTCGGCAGCGTTGTGGGCCGATGTGATTGGAGGAGCTCATTCCTCGGTCGACGGCATTGCCGGCCGGCGTGATTGGAGGAGTTCATTCCTTGGTCAACAGCGTCGACGTTTGTGTCTCCTGTCATTGACTTTATACACTTTGCTCCATCATCCCTCTCTGTCTCCGACTCGCCTTGGCTTGGCTACACCCACATTATACATTCCTGCTAGTTGTGTGGTCGAGGACGCCACCCGGCTAATTAATTTAGGTATTCGATTCATAATTATCCGTGTTCAATGTACTGGTCTTTAATTATATCCCATATCACACATTTACAGATAGAAAGTAGTTATCTACATGATGTCCATAAATTATGCATAGAATTGTACAATATACTATGAATTATACGTCCATCTTTGGACAGACATGATGCATTTAGAATAAACCCTTCGTGTGTGCAGATGGAGCGATCTTGGATGCCAGGGAAATGAACCGGCCATAGATATATTGCGGGCATGAATGAGTTCATTTTAGCTGCTGAGAAAGAAATGCTGAAGAGGAATTCCCGGATAATACGGTGTCCATACATAGGTTGTGTCAACAATTTATTACATGCTATTGACACAGTGGCAGATCACTTATTCCGTTATGGGTTCATGGTGGGATACACTAGTTGGACAAAACATGGTGACAATGCGGTCATGGGTGAAGGTAACAACCCGGGTGGTAATATACAAAACTCTGAACCGATGCACACTGATATTGAATACATCTGCATGGGTGGGATGGAAAGCTCCCAACAGAACACCGAATGTGAGAACACAAACCAGTCGGAACAAAACCGATATTATGTGATGCCATATTATGATGATGATGATGACATGCCAGATTTCGATGCCATGCTTGGAAATTTCGAGGGGGCACATCTACCAGGGGAGTATAAGGCTATGTCTACCCTTAAGGTCGACGCCAAGACAGATTTGTATCCAGGATGCAAAAGGAAATCTTCCAAGCTGAGTGCCACACTAATATTTCTCAGATATAAAGAATAATACGGTGTACCAAACAAGGGCATGGAAGAATTGCTAAAAAAATTGCAAGACATGTTTCCAGACAACAATGTGCTACTGTAACGACCCGATTCTCTAGGAATCGAAGTCTCTGTGCATTCTGTGCTAGTACCTGGTTCAATAGCTAGCACACACAGTACATGATGTAATATCAAGAATAAACAACATGTCATAAATATTACATCGAAGATCCAGTATTACAATAAAGCATAGCTGCATAGCTCAAGGCTAGCTTACAAATAGATTACAGCGGAAAAACAATAAAAGCTTCGTGGCGTCCATCAACTCCACCGGCACAGTTGAGTATCGACATCGTAACCCTACATCGCATCACTTACTCATCGTATACAATCCTGCAACACCGAAGGTTACAGCCCGACAACGGGTCAGTACATCTGATTTGTACGGTAAGTCACACGAGAAAGGATATAACAGACCTATCGCTACATTCAAGGTAAGTAAAAGGAAGGCTTATGGTTTTATTTTGCAGAAAGCTGATTTTTCCCAATCTACCTAAGTCAAAATTTTAGTTCATCTTACCACTCAAGGTTGAACTGGGCTACACCAGTTCCAACCCACCCTTTATAAAATCTTTCCCACTCAAGTTTTATTAAGGTGATTCAGCTGTCAAGACCATCCAACAACAGTAATGCCTAGTTGCTCAAAGTTGTCCTTAACCGGGCACACGGCTAATCATGATCAGTTTGTATGCTCTACAGAGGTTTGTACACTTTCCCCACTGGACTCAACCCGAAGATTGAGACGAAGTCATTCAGAAGAGGTCACCTCCACCCTTTGGTAGCTAGTATACCTATCATATCTACATCTGCTAGCTACCAGGGCCAGGCTCCCACAACGTACTCAACTAAGCCAGAGCCCATATAGCCAGTGGTTGTACATGGAAGCTACTAGTCACTAGGTCTGTCCAATCTTTTTGAGCCTGGACGGCGCCCACTTAGGGTGCACTCTCATGGGAGCATTGCCTTAGATAAGGTGCACGACCCCATGATGCCTTCCCTCCATACCATACACAACCATTAGGGGTACAACCTGGTCTCGCCATAGATAAGGTACGATCCCCCAGGAAGCACTCTCTGCCCGTCCAGAGGTGTATTCTAATTAAGGTTTGCTAGTCAAGTCATTAAATCCTCACATAGCTCAATGTAATCTCAAACCAATCCCCGTCTACAAGCATAGAAATATATAACAAACATGAACTAGGGCGACAAAGAATATAGGATCAGATCATATGGCTATCCTACCAGGTTTATAGCAATAGTATAAATAGTCCGACACATGCATAGGGTGATATTTGCTATATGCATAAATAAAAATATAGGTTGTGAAATGGTCAAAGTATGACTTGCCTTGTACATTCGATGAAGTTCTTCGCTCCCACGATCCAGATAACTCTACTCGTCACACTCGGAGCAATCTATCGTGAACGAAAGAACTCAAATAAGCAATCATGCCATCAATAAGAATCACAAGAACAATCAATCAAATTCAACAAGGTTTAGCAACAAAAATAGCTACGCTCGATACGGTACAAGTATCGATGTGCTCGAAAGTGGCCGGTGGAAGGTGAACTCGAGAGAGTCAACAGATAAAGAACTATCGGTAAAGATTTGCGACAATGTACTTATGAATTCAAGGTGAAAAATCATGCCCACATGAAAAGTCTGTGAATCTTACCGATAACATGTCTCAAACGATCCGATATGCAAAAGGAATCACGTGAAACGGAATACTACAACACAGGTCATAGCGGGTTCAAATTTGAATTGAATTTGACTTTAAACAGATCAAGAAACATTTGAATTTTTGTGTACATAAGATATAGAGGGAAAATACATGACACGAGTGATCCAACGCAAAAAGAATCACTCGATTTGGATCAACGGTTTAAAAGATACGACCTCTGGAATTTGAATTTTAATTTGAATGAATTCAAATCAAAAGTGTAAAAAGTTGATTCCATGATAAACTACAGAACAAGACGAGCGCGTAGGAAAAAGTTTCACCTGATTCCGACACACGGTTTAGGAGATATTGCGAAAACGAGATCCGGAGTGTGTTCTACAGAAAGGACTAGATCACAAATAAAGTTTTGTTTAGGAAAGCGATCGGGTCCCTGGAGGCGGTTGACCGGATCTAGAGGAGTTGGACTACGTTTTCCGGCGAACTTCGACGAGGTCGTGGCCGGCCGGTGAGGTGGCGGCGGCGAGGTGGCGGAGGCGGTGGCGGCCAGGACGGCGCAGCGTCCAGCATGCGACGACGCGACGCACGGCGTCGGCGGGGGCGCGGCTGGGCTCCAGCGATGGCCGGTGCTCCGGCGGCGGGCGTCCAGGCGGTGACGCGGTCCGTGGAGGGCGGCCGGGATAGGTGGCGCGCGGGCGACGCAGTCCCGGGGTGCGGCGGCGTGACCAGGAGGCGTGGAGTTCGCCGGCCTGGGGAGGCGTGGTGGCCGACGGCGGCGATTCCGGCCGGTGGCGGGGGCGGTTCCGGCCGTCGGCGGCGGTTCCAAGCGGGGCCCGCAGGGGCGATTTTAGGGTTTCAAAAAAAAGAGAAAATGAATTTCTAAAATCCTTTTATAAAGAGAAGAAAAAGAAAAGAAAAAAAACTGAACCGACTCGGGCTCAAACTGCCCACACGGCGAGAATGTGTATTGGGCCGGCTTGGTGGCCCAACTGCGTCACGTTTTTTTTTAATAACGAAACTTCAAACAATTTTGCAAAAATAAATACACATAATAAAAATACAAAATAAATTCCTAAATTCGTCAAATAATCTAAAGAATATTATGCAATGAACATATTTTCCAAAATAATAAATAAAATAATGATATTTTTCCAATAACTTTATTTAGTTATAAAATATTTTAAAAATCAACGAAAACCTCAAATAATTATTGAAATAATTTCCACTCCATTTTTCTGAAGAAGTCATTTTATCTTCTCTCAAGTTATTATTCCTTATAATGGAAAATTATTTAAATAACTCCAATTTAGAATAAAATCACATTAAAACATTTCCAACTTTTTTTATAATGAAGGAGTCATTTAACCTTCTCTCATTTTATGTTTAGTTGGATTTGTTTTAAATGATAAATTCCAAAACACCAAAATTTAATATTAGGCAAAGTCCTTTTATTTCCTCTCATTTGAATATTCGGTAAACTTCGAAAGTTTTAAATCCTAGTGAAAATCAAACATATCAAGCAAACAATCATTATTATAATTTATTTATTAACATTCCAAAATTTGGAAAATTTTGGTATGTTACAGACTACCACCCTTAAAAGGAATCTCTTCCTCGGGATTCGAAAAGGCTAGAAAGGAAAGGTTAGGGTTTGGGTCTTCATGACAGTCCACCGATCCGCTGATGGTCTAGGGTGCTACCACCCTTAAAAGGAAAGCGACACGGTCTTGATGAGCCTTGCTCTATCGATGACATCCTTCATAGATATTTCACCAACTCCTTTGAGGTCTTGAATCCTTAGTAAAAGAGGAGTCTTCCATATACCGAACCTTCATGGCTGACAAGGCAGGCGCCAATACTAAACAACTATCGATTCCCTCATGGTGGTTATCAATGATACTTTTACGGGATACGTGCAAGAAATGGTCTTGGTTTATACTCACCGTATAACTTACTATTATTAACGATAATCTTATATAGGGGTCAAAAATCGTACCATTCTATGGTTCAGGCTTAACATCGTCGTCTCTTTGCTATAGGTAAGTCACTCAAGATTTACTATCCTGCATAGCAAGAGCGAGTAATATGAGTATTCGTCATGGGGGCCAATCCATTCCGCACCCAAGTCATTACCTTATACATGGTTTAGCGAATCTCTTAATCTAACACTCGGTCATCCTCACAGGCATTGCAGAAAGTGCCTCTTGTTCATGTACTGGGTTCAGATAAATCCATGGTTCTGCAAGCCAACCAAACATTTGTCATTTCTTCACAACACTCGGGTTTGCGCAAACTACTACAAAACGTGCACTGGTGAACTACAACTTGCTCCAGGGTCCTTCCTTCAGCAAGATTGTGCTTGCTTGTTGTTAGATCCTGGCACACGGGGTTAAATTTGAACTCATCATTGGTTGCATCCATCTTATTTCCAGTCTTGACATTAGCAGCCATTGTAGTATCTCCTTCAGTGTAGGGGTCGATTTGAGGGGGAATAGAATGTAGAGAGAGATAGAGATACATACCCATACAAACATCACACTAGTTTTGAAAATAAGTTTTGATGTGTAGCTTTCAGTAAAACACAAGAGATGACAGCTCACGGAAGCGATTGATAACCCACAAGTGTAGGGGATCGCAAAAGTCTTCGCGGGTAAGAATAACCCAATTTATTGATTCGACACAAGGGGAGCCAAAGAATACTTATAAGCCTTAGCAGTTGAGTTGTCAATTCAACCACACCTGAAAAAGCACTAGACAAGATATAAGTAGCAACGGTGTGTTGACGGGTGTAGCCTTTAAGACTTCCCGAATCACCAACACCACAAAGTCTAATATGCTTCCTATGCATGGGCAACTTGAAGAAAAATAAATTGATGAAGCGCAAAGTAAGAAGCATAGGAAGGTAAAACAAGAGCACCTTCAAGATTTTCAACATGGAGAGGGGTGTTTTCCTAACATGAAAATTTCTATAACCATATTTCCCTCTCTCATAATAATTTTCAGTAGCATCATGAAGAAACTCAACAATATAATTATCACACAAAGCATGCTTTTCATGATCTACTAGCACATAATCATGTAGACTTTCTAAGAAAACCTCATCATCATTAAGAACATCCATAGTAGGCAAAAATAGAGGTTTATCATAATATTTATCAAGATAGCAAGGTTTATCATAAAGAATAGTAGAAAAATCATCATTGCAAGTATCATTCATAGGGGCATCATGGCCACAAGCATCAATTTCATCAAAAAGGGATATTTCAAAAGAATCCATAGGATCATAGCAATCAATATTGCATTCATCCTCCTTTGGTAAGCATGGAGGGCAATCATATAAAGTAAGAGTCAAAGAGTTACTCTCATTAGTAGGTAGATATGGGAAGCTACTCCATTCTTCCTCATTTTGTTCGTCACTCTCCTCCTCTTTTTCATCCAAGGAGCATTCAGTTTCAGCAATTTCTTCTTCCGTAGAGTCCTGCAAAGCATTAGTCTCTTCCTCTTGTGGAGAGAACCTTTTGAGATTATCAGTAATATAATAATTGTCATTAAAATCCTCAAAGAAATAATTAAGTATATCAAGACTCTCGGATTTGTAAGGGGAATCATCAATATTTTTAAGAAAAGAAGTAATTTCATAGGCACCCTTAAAAATAACAAATTCTTCTATTTGTTCTGCATCATAAAAATCATAGTTTCCCTTAACATAAGAAGCTAAGGTTTCATCATCATTATACTCACATTGGAAAGCAAGGTGTTTGTGCCTCATAAAGCAACAAGATTCATCCCTGCAGAAAGATATATTATATATTGAGCACAAGTTTCTAGCATAGTCATACAACTCCTGTATTAGTCCCCATGAGTGTATCCATTTTTGAGACAAGCGGTATTCCTTGTAATATTTTTGTTGATCCTCCGTGAATCCGCCTTGCCAATAAGATCTAGTCTCAAATAAAGTAGCCATTAGTAGCAAACAGAGTAATAAGAAAAAGTGTACTTATCAAGTGAACTTATAAGTAAAGCTATGCTCCCCGGCAACGGCGCCAGAAAATAGTCTTGATAACCCACAAGTGTAGGGGATCGCAACAATCTTCGCGGGTAAGAATAACCCAATTTATTGATTCGACACAAGGGGAGCCAAAGAATACTTATAAGCCTTAGCAGTTGAGTTGTCAATTCAACCACACCTGAAAAAGCACTAGACAAGATATAAGTAGCAACGGTGTGTTGACGGGTGTAGCCTTTAAGACTTCCCCAATCACCAACACCACAAAGTAGTAGGAGCAGCAAGGAAAGTAAAAGTAACAACGAAGGCAATGAAGGTGAAAGATGGAACGGGGTTCAAGGTTTCACTAGTGGTACCTCTCAAGCAAAAGAACAAGGTGCTGGGTGAACAAATTACAGTTGGGAAATTGACAGAATTGCACCAACTCTAGCCAAAGAACAAACTAGAGCATCCTAGTCTAAGAACCAAACGTAGGCATGTGTTCCGTATGTATTTGTACGTGCTTGCAATAAGAACTTTGCACAACATCTTTTGTCCTACTATCCCGCTACGAACGGGGCCACTTAAGGAACTTATGGAGATTAAGGTGCTCCTGCGATGGAGCACCGGAACAAAGCATTAACACTCCATGAACACATGTGATCCTCAAATTATAGCCCATCCCCTTTGGTGTCCCAAGCTGTCACCATTGGGATCGCCGGTTCCGAACTATAATAGGTGCATACAACCATAGATAAGATCTAGAACAACAATTATAATCATGCAACCATAACGTGCCCAGATCTGAGATCATGCTACTCGTGCACTAGTAACAAGCATTAAGAACAACAAATTGCAGCAACAATAATTCATAAACCTCTTAAGACTTAACAAGGTAAAAATTCATCGGATCCCAACAAACACAACACCAATTACATCATATGGATCTCAATCATGTAGGGCAGCTCATGAGAACATTGTATTGAAGATCTAGGGGGAGAGAACACCACATAGCTACTGCCAAGAACTCGTAATCCAAGGAGGAACTACTCAAGAAGCATCATGGGGGAAGGAGAGTCGATGAAGATGGCCCCGGGGGCCAAGGCCCTCCCCGGCAGGGTGCCGGAGCAGGATCCTGGTGACCCCCGAAGCTAGTTTTCGATGGCGGCGGAGATCGGAATCGCTTCTGGAAAAAGTACTTTGATATTAGGGATTTCCTCCTCGGGGGTAAAAATAGGGGCCAAAGGGGGCACCGAGAGGGGCCACCAGACAGCCAGGAGGGTGCCTGGCGCGGCCTAGGGCTGGGCCGCGACATGGACCCTTCTGGAGTCCTGGTGGTGGCCCTCCCTTCCTTCCTTGTTGTTTCCGGAGGCTTCCGGGACGCTGATTGTTTATATAATTTTTCCAGAATTTTTGTAGCACTTTTAATGGCCGAAAAACCTGAAATACAAAAACAGCAGAAAACAGGAACTGGCAACTGGGTGCACTAAGTTAATAGGTTAGTCCAAATATGCTCAAAAGTGTATGAAAGTTCAAGAAAAACATGGCAAAGTCACACAAATCATGCATGGCACAAGCAGAAATTATAGATCCGTTTGGGACGTATCAGCAATCTAACGGTGGAAACATTGAATCTTCCTGGTGTTCAAGTCTTCGGGTCTTCAATGATGGTAGCTTGAGTTTTGCATTGTCGAAGCAATCTTCATATCGTTGAGGCACTTGCCAACTTATTCTTCTTGTTGTTAGGTCTCCTTCATTCTTGAAGCATACTAAATAGATGGGGGGTCTAATGAAACGTAAACTTATTCTACTCGCGTAGAAGAAACGCAAGGCACAACACACAACATCAATCAAAGACACAAGCAAAACCTAACAAAACAAAACATGACACAAAACATCTAGTTCATCCACAGCAAAAACATGCATCGATCCACATCTCCAACTAACATTAAAAGGTACTACCGTACACTTAGTGCACACCTACGAATATTATATTATCCAATTGCAAAACATAAGCTTCAATATGTCGACGTCTTTGCTCCCATGTTCACATCTTCTTCATTCTCTTCAATCCTGGACACATGTTGGCGTAGTGTCCCATGTCCTGCACCGATAACACTCAATTTGGCTAAGGTCCTTATTTTTCCTCTTCCAGGTGCTTCCCTGAACTCCTGGATAATTTTCTCCATTCCTTACTTTTGGAATCCGTTTTTCGGCGAACTCCAGTGAGGTCGTGGTCGGCCGGTGAGGTGGCGGCGGCGGTGGCGGACAGGACGGCGTGGCGTCCAGCACGCGACGGTGCGGCGCACGGCGTCGGCCGGTGAGCGGCGCGGGGTGAGGGCACGGGCTGGGACGCGCGGCGAGGGGTGGCTGGGCTCCGGCGATGGCCAACGCTTCGGTGGCGGGCGTCCTGGCGGTGACGCGGTCCGTGGAGGGCAGCCGGGGTAGGTGGCGCGCGGGCGGCGCAGTCCCGGGGTGCAGCGGCGCGACCAGGAGGCGTGGAGGTCGCCGGCCTGGGGAGGCATGGTGGCCGACGGCGGCGATTCCGTCCGGTGGCGGCGGCGGTTCTGAGCGGGGCCTGCGGGGGCGATTTTAGGGTTTCAAAAAAAAGAGAAAAGGAAATTCTAAAATCCTTTTATAAAGAGAAGAAAAAGAAAAAAAAGAAAAAAAAGAAAAAAAAACTGAACCGACTCGGGCTCAAACTACCCACGCGGCGAGAATGTGTACTGGGCCGGCTTGGTGGCCCAACTGCGTCACGTTTTTTTAATAACGGAACTTCAAACAATTTACAAAAATAAATACACATCAGAAAAATATAAAATAAATTTCTAAATTCGTCAAATAATCTAAATATTATTATGCAATGAACATATTTTCCAAAATAATAAATAAAAATAATAAAAAATTTCCAATGACTTTATTTAGTTATAAAATATTTTAAAAATCAATGAAAACCTCAAATAATTATTTAAATAATTTCCACTCCATTTTTTCTAAAGAAGTCATTTTATCTTCTCTTATGTTTTTATTACTTTTCAATGGAAAATTATTTAAATAACTCCAATTTGAAATAAAATCACATTAAAACATTTCCAACTTTCTTTTATAATGAAGTATTCATTTTACATTCTCTCATTTTATTTTTAGTTGGATTTGTTTTAAATGATAAATTCCAAAACACAAAAAATGAATATTAGGGGAAAGTCCTTTTATTCCCTCTCATTTTAATATTCGACAAACTTCGAAAGTTTTAAATCCTAGTGAAAATCAAACATATCAAGCAAACAATCATTATTATAATTTATTTATTAACATTCCAAAATTTGGAAAATTTTGGGATGTTACAGATACCAGTTACGAACAACGAAGCCATGAAGGTGGTTTTCCAATTGTCACTTGAAGTCCGAAAGATACATGCATGTGTGAATGATTGTATGATGTACGAGGTTCCAGAGAAAGATTTGCGTGAATGTCACATATGCCACCAACCACGATACAAGCGCAAGATAGCAAAGGACAAGAACAAGGCTGACGAGGAGATTAAGACGGGAATCCCATTTAAAGTTGTTTGGTACTTGCCTTTAATTCCTAGGTTGAGGCGTTTGTATGCAAATCCCAAAGAGGCAAAGCGGTTGCGCTGGCATAAAACCCGGACAATAGATAAATATATGAGGCACCCGACAGATGCTCAACAGTGGTGCGCAATTGATGAAAGGTATAAAAGGTTCAACAAGGACCCTAGAAATTTGAGACTTGAAGAGTGTACTGACGGGATGAACCCATTTGGCGAGATGACCACTCAGCACAGCACCCGGCTAGTTCTTTTGTGCATATACAGCTTATCACCTTTGTTGTGTATGAAGAAAAAAATACATCATGGTGTCAATGATTATCCAAGGCCCGAAGCAACCTGGAGATGACATTGACATTTACTTTCAGCTACCGGTGAATGAACTAAAGGAGTTGTGGGCTAGACCAGGCGTAAGATGTTATGATTCTTACAAAAGGAAGTTTTTCAACCTTCGTGTCGTGCTGTTACACACCATTCAAGATATGTGTGCATTAGGCAACACATCGGGGCAGAAAAAAGGGGAAAGTGGGATGTGTTGTTGGGAATGTGCCCTAGAGGCAAATAAAATATGTTTTATTAGCATATTCCATTAGTTCTTAATAAGTTTTATACTGTGCTATATCTGTATTAAGCAGAAACATTAATACACGTGTTGTATAAAAAAACCAGGTCCCTAGTTAACTCTAGCATACTAGTCCATTGGGCAATTGATGATCAAGGTTTCCTGATCATGAGAAATTAAGCTGTTGACAATGGAGTCATGTCATTGGGAGAACGATATGATGGACACACACCAACCAGAAGTGTTGTGATGTGATCATGTCACATAGTTCGACATTGCGATAATTATAACGTAGTGACCAGATCCTTTGACCGTAATGATCATACGTAATTTTCATCTATGAGGAGACTTTGATTGGTATCCCACCGCCTGACTGAAATATGCTGGCCATAATGGTGCACTTTGGGTATTCCGAAATAGATGGTTGATGAGTATGCAAATAGATCAAAGTGGGATTTGTCCATCCGAGTGACGGATAGGTACTCTGGGCCCACTCGGTGATATTGCATCATAAAGTTTGCAAACGTGTGACTAGGTCACGGAGTTGTAATATCACGGGAACGAGTAAACTTGTTTGTTGAGAACGAGGACGAACTAGGTATATTGGATACTGATGATCAAACGTCGGACAAGAAAAGTACCATAGGACAAAGGGAACAGGAACACGGTTAACGGATCCAACAGCGATTGAAGTTCATTCGATGGAAGCGCATGGGCTATCAAGGATTGTAACCAGGTCCAATTGATTAGTCATTGATCAATGAGATTGTCTCGATCATGTATGCTGTTTCCCGGACCGTAGGGTGTTACACTTAAAGGTATTCGACGCAGTAAGGATTGATTCGGAATCATTGGAGAAATAAGAGAGAACACCGGAATTGTTCCGGTGAAGGCCCAAAGTTGTTCTGGGTATTTTGAAAGGTTAAAATTATATTTAATAATGTTTAATTAATGTTTTATTATTTAATCATCTGAATTAAATATTAAAATATAATAAAAAATGAATTAAAAGGCATATGGGCCTCATACGGCCCATTAGGGGGAGAGGGAGTCCTCCCCCATGGGCCATGGCGCCATGAGGGGGCCCACCCCCTTATTTGGTGCGCCACCCCCTCCCTTGGGATTAGTCCCACCCCAGAAGTCGAGGGGGGTGGCACCCCTCCTTAGCCTATATAAGGAGGGGTAGAGGTGCCCTTTTAATCATCATATTTGTTGAGACAAGTTCTCTTCTCTCTCTTCCTCCTTTCTCCTTCCTTGCGTGGACTCCCCTTGTTTGGAGTCTATACTTGGTTGGGGATTTCTCCACCATACGCACGCCGTCGTGCTGCTGGAATCAGGATCCAAATCCATCTTCTTTCCGCTGCTCTACTTGTTCGGAGCCCGGAGGGACGTCGGGTATACTGTATGTGTATAATCCCGCGAGGCACTACACTTGTGGAGCTACTTCGTCGTCGTGGCCGTATCCCGAGGTCTTCATCAGCAATGTTCCGACGGGGACGTAATCCCGTCATCCGTCTCAAGGAACGGGTGGCTATCGGAGTTATCGTGGAGCTGCGTGGCATCGGGGATTGCTGGTACGACTACACCAACCACGTTCAGACGGGAACGTTTCCCACTTAAACGGCTACAGACTGGTATGTAAACTTATTCCATCCGTTACTTGCATCGCCATACCATAGGTCTTGGGATTGGGTATCGTAGGTTATGAAAAATTTGTGTTTTGTGCCCGGAACCCCAACAATGGTATTAGAGCAAGGCTATGCGTAGATGTATTGTACGGATAGAACACATCTAGTATGTGGCATCAATTCTCCAATTGTTACCCTCCCACGTGTACTCGTTTAGCATTGCGGCAATGTCCTGATGAAGCGGCCCCGACCGACCTTACGCGTTTACACGAGACTGGTTCCACGCTTGACATATGGCTTGTACCATATACGTGGCTGGGGGGTGTCTGTCTCTCTAACATTAGCTTTGCAAAGACGTTTGCAACGGAGGGCCCCGACAAGGGTGTAATAGAGACAATTGCAGGATTGGTGTTGTGGCTTGTTTTCGTAGGATAGAAACGGTTTTTTTCTTGAAACCCCTAGCAGCCACATAAAACTTGCAAAAAATAAGTAGAAAGGCGTTTTCAACTTTAATTTTCATGTCGGGGAGAATCATAGCATGTATGATTGATATTGTTGCATCATGTTTTGCTAATATGTTAGATATACGACGGTAGCATTATAGGATGATCCCTCACTAATCCAACAAAGTGTCCTTCCTTAGTGAAGCACCATCTGGTAAGTTCTTCATTATGGAGGCATCACGTGTGACACGGGTGTCAAACATTTTTACGTTCACAAGAGATCGGTGGAGCAAGCCTAGCATGTCCAGAAACATGGCCTTGCATACGCAGCATCTAATCACTAAGGTTATTGTGGCGAGCCTGGCATATGCAAATATGGCCTCGGGACACAAGAGAACGAAAGGTCGAGCATGAGTCACATGGATGATGTGATTGGCATGATGGCCTACCTTGAGAATATACTGATGGTCGTGTCACACGGGGGAGGTATAGTTCTCAAGGATTGTGTAATCACTTAGAATAAACTATGAGGGATGTTTGACTAAGTGGGAGTTTTAGAATTGATTAATAATTGAACTCCACATATTATGAACTTAATCTTCATGTCTTAGCAAATATCATTGTAGAAAATGTCATACCGAAAATGTTTATAACTATGGCTTTTTAGCGTTATGAAGAACTTAAGGTAGATGGGTCTTACTTCATTGATGTGTACCAACACCGTTAGAGACATACTCATTAGTAATGACTTGATAAATATAATACGAAGAACTGCTAGGAGATACACCTGATAACTCCGTAATCAAGTAAGATGATGATGAGTATCGTACTCACCGTCACTTATGAATGACTGTCCAATACACCATACTTCATTCTATGGAATCTGAAATGTGAATGCATGTTAACCAACACGTATGACATGCTAGGTCAACTTGAAAGCAATAAAGTCACAAATCAGAGGAATGGAATATGAGTATATGGACGGGGTTTCTTTCAACCATGGTGGAAGGCACAACCTGCTGAGAATGTCACATGGAAAATGTATAAGATACATGAACACCTTGTGTATAACTTGGACTACTAAATTGACTGGTTACTTTGCGATAACTGGGGAGTTGCATCCGCTTCCTCCCAGCTACAAAGAGCATGTCTAGACTATGTCATGAAGGAGAATCATTCACCTATCATGAGATCATGGTCAAAGTTGAGAACTTTAAAGGTAGAACCAATGCAGGAATAGTCATTCACGGAGAAAGTATATTTGATATACGAGTTATAAATGTCTTTCCCCACAAAACACTAATTCTGGTTGATTAAGTATTTGATGCTTGAACATACTCCTTGAGAGTGGCTTGGAAGGGATGAGGTGACAATGTGTGCTGACGGTAATCAAGATAGTTGATGGTCGACAACACTCTCCCTCTACATCTATCATTTGATTAAATATATGAATACATTTCTGATCGTTTGAATGTGATCTATATTAGTGTGTCTTGCATCTCGCGAAGACAATTATTCATATTAGGGAGAAACAAGTCAGTTGTTCTCCTTGTATGAATGATATCTTTTATGGTCACATTAAGATTATGAATAAGTTATTCTTATATTGATGATAGTAGTTTGATCATTTATAAGAAATTTTGTAATGCCAAGGAATTATCCATACTTAATAATGACACTACAGTTTAAGTCATGAATGGTTTGATAAAGTCTTGGGATACTTGATCTCTTGACACATGCAAATCATGCCTCTTTAGGTGAGATGACTGAAACCTCGCGTTCTGGTAAAACAGAGTGTGTACTGATTGTTGAATATCATACATTGTGATGTATCGTATATCAGCATGTAGTGAATTCCATTATTTCGTGAACTTCGTATGTGGACTTAGATGAATATGTGTATTCACTAATGAAACATGAGTCTGAAATTATTTGATCTGATCAAAGGGATTTCAGAATGAAGATGGATATTAAATTAACAAGAAAAACAAGTCTTTATGATTTGATCAAACAGACAAATTTTTTAGTTAGTCTTGGGCATAAAGACTTGTGAAAGTTGTTCCACAAATTACGATGCTTGCAACACTTCAATATTGTTGATGTTCCTGAACATCGTAATCATACTCTATTGAATAGTGTATGGTCTAAGTTATCTCTTACCGAGTTACGTTATTATTGTTTAGAGTTATTAATTTGATATGCAAACACTCACTTCGGTATAGGGAACCATCTGATTTCGTGGAAACCAACACTATATAAGTTATGGTGTGTTGTGCTTTCTAGAAAGCCTGATTTATATGATAAATCATATTTTTAGTGTATCCTTAGTCAACTATGGATGCATCTTCCATAACTAGAACCAAAGGAGCAAACCTTGTATTGCTAAGCTTAGTGTTTGTCAAGAATTGTTCTTGATAAATGTGGTAATGGAAGAAAAGTGAAAGGTTAACCAAGGTAATTGACCTTGCCTCCAGATGTTAGAGTAATGCAACGGAATATGTTCTAGAAACCAAGCTCTACAATTAGAAGAGAAACTAATGATAATGATCATGATGTTTCGATGGAGACTTTTACTAAGCAAAGTAGGATTCAATAATACATATTTGCCCCTTGTGAAAAATGATATTCATGATTCACTTGTCAAGTTAATGGAACAAGACATACCTATGAACTACAAGAAGAGATGGTGGACCTAAGTACGAGATATGACTATGAGTCATGAAATCCTATATTGAGTTTCATTTAATATTGCTTGAATCTTATCAAGTAAGGAGGTTACTTGATATTCCCAATAACTTCATGGTTATAAGGAATTAATGTGAACATAAAAGAAGACATCAAGATTGATTTGTCACAAAGAATGTCTCTGACAAATTCAATAGGTTGACTACAATATGTAGCAATGCTTGAGTCAACGGGATATTCACTACGATTGATCCAAATGGTTATCAATACCGTGACTTTCTCAAATCCTGCATTTGAAGAAGTGTTGTAATTGGTACAACAAGAAGGTTTTGAAAACATATGGATGTTGGTGTCTCGTGACAGAAATTCTCGATTTGATGAATGATCAAATGATTTTGGATTTAGCCAGAATATCTAGGAAACATGCATTTGCATGAAACTGAGTGGGAGCTGAATAGTTTCCTAAACTTAATATGTGGACCACATATTTTGAGTGGGAGCTATGGGAGTATTATCCTAGTCTTATATGTGTCTGACATATTTGAGTAGAAGCTATGTGGATGTTATCCTTACATTATATGTAACTGACATATTTGAGTGGGAGCAATATGAGTGTTATCCTACGACTTAATATGTGCATGACATATTAGAGTGGGAGCATGATAACATTCTCATATATGGATAACATATTATGCATGGTGTAGTTGGTATTAATGATTATGAATCTTTCATAAATGAAGGTGAATAAGTATTAAACATTGAAAATCTATTAAGATAGATTAATGTGTTTAATAACATTGAGTCGAAATACTTTCCTGGATAAGATTCTGAAGGAGTTCAGAATGGGACAAGTCAAGAAGTAGTTCTTACTTGTATATCCAAGAGAAGTATCGAGTTGATCTCAGTACAAGAACAATTGTTAATTAAATGAAAGAAATGGATGTGCTAGATCCTATATGCCTTTGTCATAGGTTCTTTCATATAAAACCAGAGTTATGTACTCGACGTAATGTGACCCAAGTTCTTAGTAATAAGAACATGTTGTGATATGATTTATGAGTAAATCATTGAACAAAGAATTAAGTTTATCCTTCAGTATCTGGAGAGAACTGAGGATGCATCTCTAATTTGTAAAGGATAGTGTACTTGACCATAAATGTTATGCTGGCTCAAGTTGTGACACTAAACCTAGAAAATTGAGATATCATATTAATGAATGCCTAAGTTGAAAGAAAGATTGTTAGACATCAAAGTTGCATACAATGCACTAAGGATTAAATCTACATTGATGTGGCTTCTTTAGAAGTGGCAGGAGTTATATTCTGGCTTAAGAAATTCGACTTCTGACTGAGTGAGTTTCAGTGTGCATGACTATGGGAAAGTCTTCGTGACCCACCGGATGTCATTGCTGAAACACAGCAAACGAAGTCTCACTCTACCGCCCTATATATATACCTCATCATTATAATGGATAATGAAGTAATGTCAAACTAGGTGACATTAATGATTTGCAAAAGACATACGGATCTGATTGGTACCCAGCCCGTTGATACAACCTTTTCCACAAGCGAGCATGATCTATAACCATACAGATGATATGGAGTTATGATCCACAGAAAATGCAGCTAGATTATTTGTACTCTAGTGCAAGTGGGAGATTGTTGGGAATGTTCCCTAGAGGCAAATAAAATATGTTTTATTAGCATATTCCATTAGTTCATAATAAGTTTTATACTGTGCTATATCTGTATTAAGCGGAAACATTAATACACCTGTGGTATAAAACAACCAGGTCCCTAGTTAACTCTAGCATACTAGTCCATTGGGCAATTGATGATCAAGGTTTCCTGATCACGAGCAATTAAGCTGTTGACAATGGAGTCCTGTCATTGGGAGAATGATATGATGGACACACACCTACCAGAAGTGTTGCGATGTGATCAAGTCACATAGTTCGACATTGCGATAACTATAACGTAGTGACCAGATCCTTTGACCGTAATGATCATACGTAATTGTCATCTATGAGGAGACTTTGATTTGTATCCCACCGCCTGACTGAAATATGCTGGCCATAACGGTGCACTTTGGGTATTCCAAAATAGATGGTTGATGAGTATGCAAATAGATCAAAGAGGGATTTGTCCATCCGATTGACGGATAGGTACTCTGGGCCCACACGATGATATTGCATCATAAAGTTTGCAAACGTGTGACTAGGTCACGGAGTTGTAATATCACGAGCACGAGTAAACTTGTATGTTGAGAACGAGGACGAACTAGGTATATTGGATACCGATGATCAAACCTCGGACAAGCAAAGTACCATAGGACAAAGGGAACAGGCACACGTTTAACGGATCCAACAACGATTGAAGTTCAGTCGATGGAAGCGCAGGGGCTATAAAGGATTGTAACAAGGTCCAATTGATTAGTCATCCATAAATGAGATTTTCTCGATCATGTCTGCTGTTTCCCGGACCGTAGGATGTTACACTTAAGGGTATTCGACGCAGTAAGGATTGATTCGGGATCACCGGAGAAATAAGAGAGAACACCGGAATTGTTCCGGTGAAGGCCGGAAGTTGTTCTGGGTATTTTGAAAGGTTCAAAATATATTTAATAATGTTTAATTAATGTTTAATTATTTTAATTATCTGAATTAAATATAATTAAAAATAAATTAAAAGGCATATGGGCCTCATAGGGCCCATTAGGGGGAGAGGGAGTCCTCCCCCATGGGCCATGGCGCCATGAGGGGGCCCACCCCCCTTATTTGGTGCGCCACACCCTCCCTTGGGATTAGTCCCACCCCGGAAGTGGAGGGGGTGGCACCCCTCCTTAGCCTATATAAGGAGGGGTAGTGGTGCCCTTTTAATCATCATATTTTTTTGAGACAAGTTCTCTTCTCTCTCTTCCTCCTTTCTCCTTCCTTGTGTGGACTCCCCTTGTTTGGAGTCTATACTTGGTTGGGGATTTCTCCACCATACGCACGTCGTCGTGCTGCTGGAATCGGGATCTGAATCCATCTTCTTTCCGCTGCTCTACTGGTTCGGAGCCCGGAGGGACGTCGGGTATATTGTATGTGTATAATCCCGCGAGGAACTACACTTGTGGTGCTACTTCGTCCTCGTGGCCGTATCGCGAGGTCTTCATCAGCAACGTTCCGATGGGGACGTGATCCCGTCATCGGTCTCAAGGACCGGGTGGCTATCGGAGTCATCGTGGAGCTGGGCGGCATTGGGGATTGCTGGTACGACTACACCAACCACGTTCACACGAGAACGTTTCCCGCTTAAACGGCTACATACTGGTATGTGAACTTATTCCATCTGTTACTTGCATCTCCATAGCATAGGTCTTGGGATTGGGTATCGTAGGTTATGAAAATTTTGTGTTTCCTGCCCCGAACCCCAACATGTGTGACATGCATGGATAGAACTTCGAGTCGTTCTCTTAAAAACTGACATAAAACCGTGTACATGCGTCACCGTAGGTTCTTAAGAAGAGTTCACCCATACAGAAGGATGACGGCAAAATTTGACAGTACAAGGGAGAAAGGATATGCTTCAAGACCTTATACCGGGAAAGAGATCCGCGATATGGCAAACAAAATAAATGTTTTGCTTGGCAAGGGAAAGGGGTATTCTTCGAAAACAACACCTCGGTACCAAGTGTTTAAGAAGAAATCAGTGTTCTGGCAATTACCTTACTGGAAGATTCTAACTGTGTGTCACTGTATTGCTATCATGCACGTAGAGAAAAACATTTGTGAAAGCATGCTTGGTACGCTTCTCCAGATAAAAGGGAAAACAAAGGATAGGGGCAAATGCAAGGCTGGACATGCTTGGTGGTCAACCAACTGGTGTGGAAGATGACGGAGGCGGTGAGTTTACTCTCCAACTCCGGAGTTACAATTTAACAAAACCCGAAGAGAAACAGTTCTTTGAGTTTTTGTTGTCAGTTAAGACACCCTCTTCCTACTTTGCAAGCATCAGAAACCTAGTCGATTCAGATAATAAGAAGTTGACACACATGAACTCACATGATTGCCATGTTATGCTGGCACAAATCCTCCCAGTGGCCATCAGGAATATGATGCACAAACAGATTCGAGACACGATCATCGCTCTCTGTGACTTCTTCAATAAATTATGGAAGAAGGTCGTAGACCCTGATGAACTAGATCGTATGCAAAAAGATATTGCTAGAATATTGTCAGAGCTTGAGATGTTTTTCCCTCCGTCGTTCTTTGATATCATGCTCCATCTTACTGTGCACCTCATCGATGAGATAAAGTTGTGTGGTCCTGTGTTTCTACTCAACATGTATCCTTTTGAGCCATTAATGGGAATATTGAAGAACCTATGTCGGAAACGGTATCATCCATAGGCCAGCATCGTGCAAGGTTATGTATCGCATGAGGTGGTTGAGTTTTGCACGGAATACATGAAACAACAACCTGTTGGTGTGCCTCTGTCTCGGCACGAGGGAAGGCTTGTTGGTTATCCGGTCCTTAAGGGAACACTGTGCCATTCAAGTTCTTCAAATGTACATGAAGCCCATTTGACAATATTTCATCACACCATTCGTCTCTCCGCTTATGAGGATGAAAAATTGGAGTTTATAAAAAATAGAGATCGTCTAAAGAAGCCATCGGTACGCACACTGAAAAATACACAAAATGCAGAATACATTGGATGGCTGAAGGATCGTTTGAAAAATGGACCCAGTGGTGACGTGCTAACGTGGTTGGCGAAAAAACCATCACCTACAGTTGTGAAATACCAAGCATATGACATTAATGTGAACACGTTCTACACGATCGACCGTGATGAGATGACCACGTATCAGAATAGCTCTGTCAAAATAGAATCCCTGAGTGCCGGTAAAAATCCTAAGTCCGATGTTTACTATGGAACCATCCAGGATATTTGGGAGCTTGACTATGTGCAAATCAAGCTAACACTATTCCTGTGTAAATAGGTCGATCGTGAAGAAGTGATAGTTGATGAATACGGTAGGACCTGTGTGAATATCAACAATATGGCCTACCAGGGTGACCTGTTCATTCTAGCCAGTCAAGCTACCCAAATTTTCTATGTGACAGACACGTTGAATGAGGGTTACCATGTGGTTATGTTTGGGAAGAGGAGGATATTAGGAGTTGAAAATGTTGTTGATGAAGAAGAGTACAATCAGTTTGATGATTTGGCAACAGTTGGTGCACGAATCGAGGCATCAAGGAATGAAAATACCATCACAGATCATGTGTACATGAGGGGGGTTGGTGCCGATGATGTTCACATGTACAAGCTTGGAGCCAAGCCAGGCGAAGAAGAACCAATATACTAACTAATTATCTAAAAGAGTTTCTATGTCTTTCCCTTTATGTATTGGGCTTGTTTTTGCTGTGCCCGCAGCGGATTTTGTGTTTTCTTGTAACTTCAACTCTGATTTCTTGTCGTGGCTTTATCTATGAATCGCGGCGAAATCCTATATTCTGAGTGTGTATGTCGTATAGATGTCTATATATGGTGTTTCCACCCACATTGATGTATTTCGATAAAAAAAATGAGGTCCAATATAATGGGGAGGTACCCGGCATGGCCTAGAATTAAGATAGAATTCCACTTAATGAGAAAACACAAATTTGTCCCGAGGGGATTCCAACCATGGTCAGCTGAGTAGAAGAAACCTCAACCTTGAACCATGGTGAGGTTATCAACGCACACAGTTTCAATTGTACAAACGTGTGGTGTGGATAACCTCAACCTTGGGCCGTTCGACATCGTGTTCTGATTGGCCAAAACGCACTACCACAGATCGCATGTCTTCATCACCGTCCGTGCACCCGGATCCAACAGCCACCAACAAACCCACCGTTTGCACCTGTAGTTCCAGTGGATATTCTGTTTGAATCATTTTAACATTTTTAAGTGTAATTAATTGTTTAAATATAGGGAATTAACAAGGAATGCGTCCTAATTTGAACAGAAGACACATTTAGATGCGTGCTAGTTGTGAAAAAAATAACAAGGGCAATCGATGAAGCAACGATACAATTTAGTTGAAACTGGAACACCTCACGACTCTTTCCTTATCGAAACCATATGTGAGACCCCCCTCCATTTGCAAGGAGAATGCATGATTACCTCTTTAAAAACGGTTGATTTTTCTTACCACAAACCAGTTTCGCCTTACCACGGCGCCACGCAAAAACTCGTCAATTTACGAGTGATTTTAGATTTTTTGGAATTAAAAAACCGTCGACCTCAATGTTTCCGGACGAAATCCATTCCCAATGTGTTCCTATTGTATTCCAATTCCATTGATCGTTACTACGCGTTATCGTGGGAGCACACATACGGTTCCAACACAACTCGTGCAAATTTTGTGCACTTGCGGCTACATTTAAAAAAAATCATAGGAATTTCTTAAAATGCACTTAATGCCTAAAAAATATCAAATGCATATAGTAAATATGGAAAATTTTAGCTTAACATAGGGGATACAGTCAGTGGTTTGTAGAACAGGAACCAGTGCCTTCCGACAAAGGAAATGTCATGTTTGCTTTCAACCCTAACGCATTAGTAAACCGACACCACGATCATTCGTGTGTGATGCCCTAGTGTGCAAGAGCATGAGACGTCATAACTTTCTGAAAACGGCAGAAAGTTATGCTCTCATCTATCATGCGACATGCAGGTAAGTTTCAACCATTCTTCCTAAGTAAACACAAATTCGAAAATTTCATATCAATTGATTATAATGCACTTAATGCACATGATACATCAAATATATCCAGGGGATGCCAAATTTTAACTTAACACTATAGATGAAGTGCATGATTCACAGAAAAGGAACCACGACCATACGACAAAGGAAATGGCATGTTTCCTTTCAGCCACAATGCATGGGATACATAAACCATGATCATCTGTGTGAGATGACTTTTTTTTGCAAGAGCCGATGTCGTCGAAACTTTAAGAGAATGATAGAAAGTTTTATTGGCCATTTAACATGCAACACATGACTTATTTTCGTAACCACTCTACATGAAAAACCCAAAGCTCCAACGGTGTTTTGATCTAATTCCATTGATTGACTACATAAGAAATAATGAATTACATGTACCGAACTAACCAAGAATGACTCTGATTTTGAAGTCATACCGTGATCATCACGTGTTCATGTGTAAAAAAAATACACTGCCAAGCAATGTAATAATATTACAGTTTGCTTGAAACCAAAAAAAATCATACGAGAACTAATATTCCCCTCACGTGAGATGTATGCTGAGGTCACACGGGGATCGTGATCGTGACATTTCGTACATCATTTTATTTTTTTGTATGATCTTCCAAGACCATGTTCAGAAAATGTGCCAGAATTTTTTTTATCTTGGTGCGTATATATGATTTCAAATCATTTAATATATATAATATCGATTAATGCATTAATTATATACAAAGCGAAGTAGTTACCACAAAGAAGTTCAAGTTCACTAGGACATGTCGTGTTATCGACGAGTTTTGGCGGTGGGATAATGTCGCGTACCGAAAACATGCGTGGTAAAGTCATCGACCAAACATGGGGCCAACACGTTTGAACAAAATAATTTAATAAACGCACAAGGTTTGTTAGATATAACCATCTGCATAGCAATGTTTCTGCGCGTCCCCCGCTTCGCCATCGTTATTTTCCGATGCTTCAGTACCAAGGTTTCGGCCTCCACCTGCAATTGGGAATTTTTGCTCATCCAAACCCCATCGCCCGTCCCCTCCCCCAGCCGACCTCGCCGTCCCCTGTCCACCCAGATCCACATCTTAGTGTTGCCGGCGGTGGTGTGCAACACACACACCGTCTTTGTGGAAACCCGTGCGTCTCTCTCCACCAGTGCTTACACGTCCCCGTCAGTGGTCCTTCTATCCATCAAGGTGAGTCTATCATGAATTAGCTCGATCGTTCATACATTTTCTCCGTATGACCCAAATTTCGTTATTGTCGACGTCTAAACTTAAGAATTGTTGCATTAAGTCAGCTGCATATAGACCAAGCTGCTAGATTGATCGAGTTTCACTTGTGCTTTGTTCCGTAGATGTCGAGCTCGGACAACTGCACCCACGAGAGTGATGAGGCCATGTCAGAATCTGAGTCTGACTATTCTATGACTCCTTCCCTGATCCGACGAACACCTGATACGTCCCAACCGTATCTATATTTTCTGCTTGATCCATGCACTTTAATTTGACATTGCTACATGTTTTGCTACACTTTTATATCATTTTACACATATTTGGACTAACCTACTAACTCAGTGCACCCAGTGCCAGTTCCTGTCTGCTGATGTCTTTAGTTGCAGTGATTTTTCGCCAATTTAAAATGCAAGAAAAATTCCGGAAAAATCGGAAAAAAAATCAGCATCCAGGAAGCTTACGGAACCACCGAAGGAGACTCGGAGGGGATCCACCCCCTCCCAGGCCCCACCCCTGGTCACGCCACCAGGGCGCCTGGGAGGTGGGACCCACCTCTGGTGCCCCCCTTTGGCCTATATTTATCTCTCGTCTAGGAAACCCTCGAGGAGAAGCCCGCATCGTGAATTACCTCTATGTTCCGCCGCTGCGCTCCGAAGATCGAGAGCACCAGAAGACCTCTTCCCAGCACCCTTTCGGAGGGAGGATTGACCTTCTGGAGCCTCTCCACCACCATGGACGCCTCCCGGATGTGCCGTGAGTAGTCTCCCTTGGACCATGGGTCCGTGATCAGTAGCTATGCGATGTCTTCTCTCCACCCTTGTTCTTCAATGTATAGGCCTTGTGAGCTGCCCTACATGATCAAGGAACCTATGTAATTTTCCTGTTGTTGCTATGTTGGGTTTGCTAGGATCCGGTGGATTATGAGATTATGTTCAGATCATGATGAGTTATATATTTGGTGTACCTTTTATATTTTGTTCTTAGTAATTCTTGCATGTTCTTTGTTGCTTTTTATTGCTTTGGCCAAGTACTAGATAGTAACTGCAAGAGGGAACGTTATGCATGATTGTGGGTTCATGCCCCCACGATGTCTAACTTGAGTGACGGAAACATGAGACTAGGGGATGTGTTGTTGCCACCAGGGAGAAAACAATGGTGCTTGTAACCGCGGTGGCAAGGATTGTTTACCTTACGCATAGATTGTTAATGCAATTGTCTGTTGCTTTGAGTTTACACTTTGGGTGGGGCTCGCAACTTAATACCAGCGAAATGTTCTAGATAGATATCTCAAGGTGGATGATTAGTGAGTAGATGCAGATGGATTTTGGTCTACTTGTCTTAGTGTACTGCCCATCCTTTTGATCACTCTTACTTTCAAGTAGCATAATTAGCATTGTGGTGCGTTTATAATTCTGTCAATTGCCTAGCTGTAATTTGTTCACCCAGCTTAGTTGTTTATCTTCTTTTGGGAGAGATACATCACTAGTGAACATCACAGGACCCCAGTCCATATCACTACCACTGTTTACACCACCAATTTATTTACCGCTTTTACTTTTAGTTGCAATTATTATTATCACTATCATTATCTCTTGTGTTTGATCCTTTGTAAACGGCAAGGCAGGGGGATTGACAACCCCTCTGTACTCATTGGGAGAAAAGTTATCTGTTGTTCTGTGCAGGTCCAGGTAAAGTAAGGAACCCTCGATTGTGAAAGGCGCCATTGTTCACTTTACCACCTACTTGTCGCCCTTGGAGTCCTCCTGGATTCGACATACCTTACAGCCACCGCGTAAGGGAAATTACTGCTAGCTACATCTCAACCTTCCACTTGAGGTAGCCAACGAGGAGCACTACTTCTGTGCCATCAAGCATAATTTCTGGCGCTGTTGCCCGGGACTCCACTCTCCAAGATAGGGGAGTTGCAAACTATCTTTTATCTTTGCTTTTTAGTCTTGTTAGTTTACCTTATCGTCTTAGTGTCCCTTATAAAAAAATCACAAAAAAATTGCTTGTCTTGTTCTTGCCTGCTGCTATTATGGGTACCACTGAAAACACTAAGTTGTGTGACTTCACTAGTCACAACAACAATGACATTATCTGCACTCCTATTGCTACACCTCACACTTCAGCATCTTCTTATCAAATTAAACCTTCTTTGATTACTCTTGTTATGAAAGAACAATTCTTTGGTGCTGGAGATGATGCTCCTTTACACTTGAATAAGTTTGTTGAACTTTGTGATATGAAAAAGTATAAAGAAGTAGAAGGTGATATTGTTAAGCTTAATCTCTTTCCTTTCTCCTTGAGAGGACGAGCTAAAATCTGGTTTCAATCCTTGCCTATGAATAGCATAGATTCTTGGGACAAGTGCAAGGATGCTTTTATTGGGAAGTACTACCCACCTGCTAAGATTAACCAATTGAGGAGTAATATTATGAAATTTAAGAAATTGGGTAATGAACTCGTTTCCCAACCTTGGGAATGCATGAAATCTCTTGTTAAGAATTGCCCTACACATTGTTTGACTACATGGATGGTTATCCTGACTTTTTCTGCAGGCTTGAACTTTACCTCGCAGAATCTGTTAGACTCGGTCGCGGGAGAAACCTTTATGTCAACTACACTTGGTGCTGCCACAAAACTATTAGATGAGATGATGACAAACTATTCCCAGTGGCACACCGAAAGAGCTCCAACAAGTAGGAAGGTAAACTCTGTCGAGGAGATCTCCTCCCTGAATGAAAATGTTGACATGATCATGAATTTACTTACTAAGCAAGCTCCTATTGATCCTCATGATGTTCCTTTGAATTCTTTGGTTGCTCAAGAGCAAGTTGATGTTAATTTTATCTCTAGGAACAATTTCAATAATAATGCTTATAGGAGTAATTTTGGTAGAAATCCTAGACCGTTCCCATCCAACAATTATGGGAACAACAACACTTATCCTAGCTCCAAAAACTCCCCTTCTGAATTAGAGAGCATGCTTAAAGACTTTATCACTTCTCAAAAAGCCTTCAATAATAGTGTATAAGAGAAATTAGAAAAACTAGATAGCCTCTCTTCGAAGGTTGACAACATAGCTCATGAGGTACAAATTCTTAAGATTATACCTTATCCCCTTGAGGAGAGGAAAACCACACCCATGAATGCTATCCAAGTCCAAATTAATGAGAATATTAGAATGCTAGCCAAAATTAAGGATATATGGGCTAGAGAAAAAGAAGAGGAAGATAGAATTAAGAGCCTTCCTACTCACACTACTATCTCCACCATACATGTTGAGGACCTCAAAACTTGTAGCACCTAATACATCCCTAGTCCCACTGGACCTATTAATGGTGATGCTAAAACCTCAACCGTAGAACAAGAAGTTCCTATCACTCTAGAGACTACCAAACCATGAGCTTTGATGACATCACCACCACTTTAATTAATGGTAGTGATCTTGATTTTGATAACTGTAGACTCTCAGAAGTTATCACCTTTTTGCAAAGAATGGCTAAAGACCCCCACACTAGCACACTTAACAATTCCTTTACCGAGCATATTACCAATGCTCTTATCAAAGCTAGGGAGGAGAAGCTCAAGCTTGAGACTTCCATCCCTAGGAAGCTAGAAGATGGTTGGGATCCCATAGTCAAAATTAAATTGAATAACTTCTCTTGCTATGCTTTATGTCATATTGGAGCTAGTGCCTCCGTTATGCCAAAAGAATGTATGTTATGCTTAATTTGAGACCTTTTGATACATGTTCTTTTTGTGTTCGTCTTGTTCATTCTTCCGTAAATAAACATTTAGGAAGGATTGATGATGTGCTTATTATTGTCAACGATAACTATGTTCCCCTAACCCCTTCGTAGGGCCATGTATAGTAAGTGATCTGAACCTGCCCGGAGCGAGCCCCCCTTAGAGGCAAGTGAAGTTGGTGAGCTGTATCATGGGAAACTATCTCCTGCGGTTCGGAGAGGACTCAGCTGTTAGTTAGTACCCCCTTGGTTTTGAGGTGGACCCTTTCACTCTATTTTATTATATACGCTTAGAGAAAAGAATGATTTTTGATAGACCTAGGACATGGATTCTATATGAACCAATGGGTCATGACAAGTCCCGTTGATTTTCTAGTCTTGGACATTGAGTGTGATCCCTCATGTCCAATTATTTTGGGACGTCCTTTTCTTCACACCGTTGGTGCTATCATTGACATGAAAGAGGGGATCATTAGATTTCAGTTCCACCTCAAAAAGCGAATGGAACACTTCCCTCGAAAGAAAATCAAGTTACCTTATGAGTCCGTTACACGGGCAAGCTATTCTTTTGATATTGATAAAACTTGATATTCTTGTATCATGTCTAGCTAAAAGGCATAAAAGAAAGCGCTTGTTGGGAGGCAACCCAATGTGAGCCCCCAAAATCAAGTCGTGTATAGTAATCATACACGCAAGGTACACGATCGAGATCAGGGACTCACGGTGAGATATCACAACACAACTCTACAAATAAAATAATACAAGCTGTTTAATACAAGCCAGGGGCCACGAGGGCTCGAATACAACAGCTCGAGAGCACAAAGTCAGCGGAAGAAAATAGTATCTGAGTAAAGACACAAGGATACAAGGTTGCCTTAAGAAGGCTAGCACAAATATCAACAACGATCGAAAAGGCAAGGCCTCCTGCATGGGAATCTCCAAACTACTCCTGGTCAACGGGGAACTCGACGTCGTAGAAGGCATCGGGTATCCTCATGTTGCGGTGGTCGGCATCGGGGATCTCCTGCTCCTGGTATCCAAGGTTCCAAAGTCGACTGCAGCGGCCGATCATGCAAAACAAAATGGGGAAATAAAGCAAAGGTGCGTATCTATCATACCCGCGAGTCTTACGTCCACTACTAAGCATTATGCATTTGTATCAAAGGAAAGGAGAGGCTGTATATAGTGGACTGCAGGATAGAAATCAGAATAAGGGTAAGAAGCTAGGCCTATCGAAGACTAGCATCTTCTGACGATGTCTTGCAGCATGAGAAGAGAAATAGCCAACAGTTTATATAAACCATAAAGTAACAATGAAGCAGAAGTTGCTGCAGCATTGTATAATATAAGTTGTTATGATTAATAATAATAATAATGCCTCCGAGTTCCCCTCCTCGACTTCCCTGCGAGTAAGAAAACTCGGAACCATACAGTTTAATAGTAATAGTTTGTAGTGGTAAGATCCAGCTTCAGCATAAAGCGTCTTGTTACCGTGGACACGGCTATTCGAATAGATTAAACTCCCTGCAGGGGTGCACTACTATTCAGCCTGCACGCTCGGATCTCCAGGGTGGCGTGAACCTTGCTATGGAAAGCCCCACCGAGGCTATCCGACACATCGCAGTTCATCCTAGGCTCAACAGAGAGGCCATCCGCCGGACTATATGCTATGCGCCAAGGGGTCTAGGTCCCTCACCCTTGCACGCTCCTGCACGGTACGAGACTGGCTGGTGAAGCAAAAGCAAATCCAAAACACACCTGCTGCAGCAAATAAGACAAGACCGCTTCCCGGCTATCAGCCCGTGGTACTGCTGACGTCTGAAGAGCTTTCGGACAAACTACGACGCAGGGGAGCCCATAACTCCTTATCCAACATGAAGGTAGTGCGTACAGACCAACGGGTCTCTCAAGTCATCCGCCGAACCATTTAGCATTTTAATATTATCTCGCAGACAACCGTTATCGCTGTCTGACTAACAACACAACGGACAATGAACAGCAACAAGGCCCACCAGTAACGTCGGGGCCTGCCCTGTCGTCCCGTCAAAGCGCGCGGACAAGGTGAACCGTCTCCTTACCTTGTCTCGCGTGTGCTCTTGGTAGAGCTCGACTTTTTCGTGGTTTGGTAACTCTTGCGAGATACGAGCAGGGGCCAAGCACGCCAGTAACGTCGGTCGTACCCTCCCTGTCGCTCCCGACAATATACCGCTCGCGGGCACCGTTGGGTCACCCGACTCTTACCTTTAAGGACACCAGTTGATTCGAGTGCCTACCATTAAGGGAAACCAGGAGGAATCCCCCTCGATGGCACACTTAACGAGGTTCGACAGAGACATCAGCGGGATGAACTAAAGAGGAATATCCTCGTATCACCCCGGTGGTGCCGAGACACCAGCGGAATGAACTAAAAAGGAATACCCTTGTATGATCCCAGTGATACTACGCTACTGAGCCGACGAGAGTGAAATACGAGTCCATTCCACTCGTAAGTTAAACTCGAAGCGACTCGGCAGAGTCTCGCCGTTGTAGGTTCCTTGGGGCGTCTGCATTGGATCGTACCTGTTGCAGTTGTATAAATTTTGTATCCGCGTCACTCCCCTGAGTGGTCACGGCCCGCTATCTAATCCTAGCTAACAATGCGCAGGGCTCACTGCTGAATATAATGCATAATTATAATAGGCAGCATAGGATAAAGGAGGTACATCAAGGGCGACAAAATCAGGCTATGCAATTGAATAGGATTGTAACGTAGAAGCAGCAGTAACAATGCCTAGTGCAAGAAAGTACGGAAAGGTAGGCGATATCTGGGGAAGAGAATGGCTCTGCTTTCCTGGAAGCTCGATAGTAGGGGTACGGTCGTCGACAACGTAGTCGATCACAGGGGCATCGACAGCGGACGTCGAGACTACCGGACAATAAGAGAGGGGGGAGAAACAATAAATACACAACAATAATAGCAATACAAATACAAGACATGGCAAACGCAATGTTAACGGTGTTCTAACGCAGTGCGAGGTGTATTGCTCTGAGCGGGAATTCATCCGGGGATGAACTACCGGCTCCAGGTGATTACCGGACAGGGTGTATGGGTGGGGTATCCGGGTTAGTTGAACTATTCTGAACAACTTTCATGTTCAGAATAAATTCATCCGGAGAGTTTTAACGATACCGGGTAATTACCGGACAGACGATCCGGAGGGGGAAAGTCTCGAGTTCGGTATGTTAGAGGGGGGTGGTTCGTATACGGATAGCGTATCCGTATTCGTTATATTTTTCTGATCAATTTTGATGTATAAAGTTTTTGAATCTGAATTACGGTTTAAAAGAAAATTAATTTCAAAGTTTTAATCATTTTAAAAGATTTTCTGAATTATTTTATTAATTAAATAACAACATTATCCACAAGTTCTGTTGACTGGTGAAATGACAGAGGGGACCCACCTGTCAGCCTCACAGTATTAATAATCCACATGATTAAATTTAGTAACAGTGGGGTCCCACATGTCATACATAGAAACATTAAATTCGGTTCTATTTAAGCAAATAACACAGAGGGCCCACATGTCATACACTCATCACTTTGACATGGATTATCTCTGCCTTTAAACATCAATTAAGGTGTGGGGGCCATGTGTAAGTGTCACAGGGGTATTCCATTTAACTTAACAGTGGGTAATTAGAAGGGGGGTAGGGGGCACCGGTCAGTGGTCCAGGCCACACACAGCACACCGGCCACGACCATGGCCGGACAGCGGCGATCCACGGCGGCCAGCACCGGCGAGGCCGGCCGGCGAGGGAGCCGCGGCGTCCCAGGGGTAGCGCGGCGCCGGGGGGGGGGGTGAACGTGGCCGCAGCGCGCAGCGGGCAGAGCGACGCGGCGCGAGAAGGGGCTCGAGCTCGCGACCCCGCTAATGGAGCCCCGGGCGGGTTTCGGTCCTACGGCGGCGGAACGGCGAGGGAGAGTGGGGGAATCGGTGCGGCTTACCAAGGGGAGGACGATGGAGAACTCGGGCGAGGTCGGGGTTGCCCGGAGGCAGAGAATCGACGGCGACATGCGCCGCGGCCATGGCGGAGGGGGATGCTCGATTCTCATCACGCAGTGGATGAAGACGAGGAAGTAGTGTGGGGGCGTCGAGGAAGTGGCCGGGGAGGCATCCGGACCAGGCGGCACGGCTTGCCGTCGCCGTTGGCCACGACGATGGCGACAGCACGGCCATGGCTCCGCCATGGGCGAGCTCGAACAGAGACCGGGAGGGAGGAATGGGGGGGGTCTGGGAGGGCTAGGGTTCGCTGCAAGGCTCGGGGTCTCCTTATACGAGCCGGCGACCGGGGGATGTCCGCCACAGCGACGTCCGTGGCCAGGACCGGCCGGATGTGTGCCACGGTTCCGCATCCTCCTGTAGCAAGGAAGAAGAAGGGGAGGGGAGTGGTTGGGCCCGGGGTGGGCTTCGCCCAGGGCGCCATATAGACATTTTCCATTTTTTGTTTTCCTTTCAATTTTTCTTTTCTGTTGTAATTGTTTTATTAGCTTTTGTATTTTTTGTAAAATGTGGAACATGCTCCATAATTAGTATTGCATCATATTGAAGTGCCTCAAAAAGTTTGGGACTTTTCTAAAATCTTTTGCATTATTGTTTTATCTAAAAGGAATTAAATGCCACTGTTTTTCTATTGTTTTTATTTATTTACAATATTAAAATATTTTAATAAATCCCCAATTCAATTTTAATAAGGCCTACTGATTATTAGGCATTTAACAAAATAGGTTTCATCATTTTTAGAGAAACTTTATTTTATCTTTTTGTTTTATTATCAAGAAAAATGGATTTTGGATTTTGATTTGAACCATGATGATCAAAGCATAGTTGGCACATTGGTTTTAATATCAACCATCATGATTATGGATATGATCAAATGCAAAGTTGATCAAGGCATGGTTAACAACAGTAATGATCATTATCAACAGTGATTACTGTTCCATGAAAGTGAGGGTGTTACACCCAAGATGTTTTTACTTTCAGTTTTAGTGGTCTTGATGCTTTTTACTACTGTACCAACATCATTGTATCTTTATTTTCAAGCTTTGTGCCAAGTTTTAGCCTCCGATTGCAAGAAAGTTCAAAAGTTGTGACATGCTGTCCAGAAACAGATTATGTCCCCTTGACGGAAAAATTCGGCTAAAATCACCAGATCATCTTTTTGATCTGAATTTTTTTGACAGCGTGCTCTATACAATTGTATTTCGTGCGTACGTTCTGAGTTTTTTTATTTGAGTTGCAGAAGTACCTCGAATAAATTATTTACTACCTGTTGGTCTGTTTTTCATAGATTCTGCAATGTTTTGCCTTTTCTTCGTTTCGCAAACCTTAAGCTTGCTTTTTCTTTGGAAAAACTTTTTGGCAATCTTGAGAAATAGTAGATCTTCAATAATATATTTATTTCCAGTTGAGAAAAATTATTTTATTATGGGTACTAACCACTCTAAGCAGCTTATGATGAGTTTCGTATGAAGGAAGTTTTCAAGTATGCGAAGGAAGATGAAATAAGATTCGGGAGTGTCAAGCGCTCAAGCTTGGGGATGCCCCCATGCACCCCCCAAGAAATATCCAAGGAGACTCAAGCGTCTAAGCTTGGGGATGCCCCCGTGCATCCCCTTCTCCATAAAAAATCATCAGTTCGTCCTTCTCCATGCGATATTTTTATTACTTCACATGTTATGTGCTAGACTTGGAGCGTCTCGCTCTTTAATTTAATTTGATTTAGTTTTGCTTGTTGTTCATAACAAGTTGGATCCTAGCCTTCATTGTTTGGAAGAGAAACACGCTCCACTCCACCGTAGAACACAACTTAGGCTTCATGCTTATCTTTCTTTTTGTGTGTGTTCTATATCCTTTCATAGATATTGTCATGCTTAGCTCTTAGTTTTCATGCTTATCTTTTTCAGAACATTTATTTAGGTTGTTCTAGGAACTCTCTTAGCCTTCATGTTTATCTTGTTTAGAGAGTTGGCTTGTTGTACTGAGTTGTGTGTCTTGCATGAGTAGGTAATAAACGTTACTATTACAAGTGTAGTAGTAACATGCAATAGTTTTGAGGTATTGATTAGAGTAATGTTTGGACATCAAGGTGCCAAGAGCTTGAGCCTATTAGTGATAGGTTTCGTATTTTGGGCAATCCGTGCCTATTTTCAAAAACTACAAAAATTAGTTGAGAATTCTAGCTACTAGATGGATCACTAACCTCCGGAAGGGTTGGAATATATAGAGTACCCTCACGTACCATGAGTCGAGGATGCGCAAGGATAACCAAACCCGCATACACTCCTCCTCGGGGTACTCGTCTCTTTTTGAACCTCCCGATTAGATAGAGAGATACCGATAATAAGTGCATGAGTTCTTCAGACTAATGTGAGTATTCAATTGTTGGCACTTCCACCTTCCCATATTTTGCTAGCCACTTCGGTACCATGCATTTCCCTTTCTCATCTTGAGGGTTGGCGCATACTCCGCCGGTGCATCCAAACCCTTGGCACGATGTGCTCTGTCATCATAAACCTCCTTATATCTCCTCAAAACAGCCACCATACCTACTTATCAAGAAATTTCCATAGCCTTTCCGAGATACATTGCCATGCAACATCCACCATCTCATGACTTGATCTTCATTTCATACATGCTTTTGCTTGATCGAGGAGCTGCATGATAATCGGGCTTTGCCCTTATTATTGCTACATGACGCGCTTGAATCAATGCAAATCCTGCTACACTTGCAGAGGCATACATTTGCATACATCATGATAGTTTTCATCTTTATTTATGTTTGAGTACTTCTTGTGGAGTGTGAAGATCTTCTATATTCTATTAAAATATAGAGTGTTGCCCTTAAGTGACGAAAAGATCCAAAAGAGGAAAAATTAAAAGATCCCATAGAGGACAAATGAGAGATAAATAGAAAGAGCCAAAGAGGCCACAAAAATAAAAAATAAATAAAAAAGAGAGAAAAATAAATAAAAAGAGAAACACTACTATTCCTTTTGAAAGATCCAGACTCGTATTCCATTGCTATACTTATACTCCATAGATATTATCATTCTTGCATAACTATGTGGGGACCCTTACACTATAGAACTTGGTTTACATATTCCAAGGATGAGCCTCCTCAAATGAGCTCTAGGTCTTCATGAACAAGCAAGTTGGATGCACCCCCACTAGTTCCATTGGCGAGCTTACCTGAGCTCATATGTGCATCCATTGCATGGCAATCCCTACTCCTCGCATCATATTTATCATTTGGATTTCTCTCGCCTATGATTGTCCTCATTGATGTGAGCCTTTCACACCTTTTTTGTCTTCCTTCCCCATCATTCCTCTCTTTGCCATCCTAAGTGTTAGCATATCCTGCTCACGCTCATTGTAACATCCCAAAATTTCTAAATTTTGGAATGTTAATAAATTAATTATAATAATGATTGTGTGCTTGATATGATTGGTTTTCAATACGATTTAAGACTTTTGGAGTTTAAATGAATATTAAAATGAGAGGGAATAAAAGAACTTTCCCTACTATACGTGGATTGGTGTTTTGAAATTTTATATTTAAAACAAGTCCAATTAATTAAAAATGAGAGAAGGTTATATGACTCCCTCATTATAAGAAAATGTTGGAAATGTTTTAATATGTTTTTGATTGGAGTAATTTAAATAATTTCCATTCAAAAATAATTACAACATGATAGAAGATAATATGACTTCTTCAGAAAAATTGAGTGGAAATTATTTAAATAATTATTTGACCTTTTGTTGATTTTTAGAAGATTTTATAACTAAACAAATTAATTGAAAATGTATTTATTTTTATTTTGTCCTTTTGGAAAACTTGTTCATTGCATAATTTTCTTTAGGTTACTTTATGAATTTAGGAATTTATTTCGTATTTTTTTGGTGTGTGGATGATTTTTAAAAATTGTTTGAAGTTTGAGTTTTAATAGAAAAAAGAAAAATCTGTAGCCATCCGGCCCAGTAGCCTTTTCCGCCGACGAGCGCATTAGAGCCCGAGTCGGTTTCTATTGTTTTTTTTTCTTTGTGTGTCTATAAATAGAAATTAGGATTTTCCTTTTTATCCTTTTTCCTTTTCCTTCTAAGCACAAAAAAGGAAACCCTAGCGGCGGGTCCCGCAACGCTGCCCCCTGGACCACCTCGACGCTGCCGGCCACCTGGCCGCCGGAGCGTGCCGCCGCCCTCGCCGCGCCGCCTGCCCGCGCTCCGCAACCCGGCCGCGCGGTCGCGCCGCCGGCCGTGCCCCGCGCCCCCGAGGCTGTGCCCTAGCCGAACTCCGCCTCCACGCATCGCGTGGCGCCCCCTCGCTGGCCGGACGGCCTTCTCGCGCCGCGCCGCGCCACCTGCTGGACCTCGCAGCCGGCCGCAAGTCGCCGGAGCACGCGCGCCGCCGCCTCGCCGTAGGCCAAAGCCGCCACCAACCGCCACTCTCCGGTGAGCACCTCTCGGCCGTTGGATCTGAGGCCAATGGCCCAGATATGATATGGTATTATGGTTTTCTAAAAAAATGTTTTGGTTAATTCTGGTTTTTCTGTTTTGTTCAGTTTACCTCGGTTTTCCACGGTCAACCCGAGAACAGATATTGCCTATTAGCGAATGTACACCATTTAACTCCAAAAATGAGCACTGATCGTCCCGTAGCGTCCAGGGACCTAGCTGTGATGAAGAAGTTAGTTTATTCACGGTTGGGCCCTTTTTCACAGATTTTACCCTAGAATCCTCGTAGTCGTATCTTTTAAACCGTAGATCGGAATTAAGTGATTCTTTTTCCTATGCATTCGTAGTGATCTTTAGTTTACCATAGAGTTAAGTTTCCACACTTTTGCACATATTTGAATTTGAAACTTTCGGAGGCCGTATCTTTTATACCATTAATCCAATTGAATTGATTCTTTTTTGCGTATTATCACTTGTTGTCTATATCATTTGTCCACCATATTCAAATACTTTTGATCTGTTTGAATTTAAATTTAGTTCAAACTTCAACCCGTTATGACATGTGTTGTAGTATTCCGTTTCACGTGATTCTTTTTGCATATTGGATCATTTGAAACATCCTATCGGCAATACCCACACACCTTTTCATATTGGCATGATGTTCACCTTGAATTCATAATGACTTTGGTCATAACCGTTGATATCAACAATTATTTATCCGTCGACTCACTCGATTTTACCGTCCACCTATCACCTTCGAGCACATCGCCACCTTTACCGTATCAAGCCCAGTTGTTTTTGTTGCTAAACTTTGTTGTGTTTTATTTGTTGATCTTTTGACTTATTTTGGCGTGGATGCTTATGTGGTATCTTTCTTTTACGATAGATTGCTCGGAGTGTGATGAGTAGAGTTATCTGGATCGTGAGAGCGAAGAACTTCATCGAATGTATAAGGCAAGTCATACTTTGACCATTTCACAACCTATATTTTTTTACTTATGCATGTAGCAAATATCACCCTATGCATGTGTAGGGAGTTTTATATTATTATTGTTGCAAACCTGGTAGGGTAGCCATATGTTTGCTTAGACAACCTAGCACGTGCTTGCTATATGTTTGCTATGCTTGTAGACGTGGATTGGTTTGAGATTTCATTGAGCTATGTGAGGATTTAATGACTTGACTAGCAACCTTTAATTAGAATACATCTCTGGACGGGCAGGGAGTGCTTCGTGGGGGCTCGTGCCTTATCTAAGGCGAGACCAGGTTGTACCCCTAATGGTTAGTTTTGGTGGTCGAAAGTACGTCATGGTATCTACCCTCTGAACGTAAGTGGGCGTCGTCCAGGCTCAAAAAGATCAGACATACTTGGTGACTAGGAGCTTCCATGTACAGCCGCTGGCCATATGGTCTCTGGCTTAGTTGAGTACGTTGTAGGGAGCCTCTCCCGTGCAAAGCTAGCAGATGTAGATGTGATAGCTGTACCGGCTTGCCGTTGGGTGTAGGTGACCTCTTCTGAAAGACTTCGTATCAATCATCGGGTTGAGTCCAGCGGGGAAAATGTACTAACCTCTGCAGAGTAAAAACTAATCATGATTAGTCGTGCCCCCGGTTATGGACATCCTTGAGCTACTAGACATTACTGTTACTGGAGGGTCTTGACAGATGAATCACCATAATAAACTTGAGTGGGCAAGATTTAATAAAGGGTGTGGATTTGAACTAGTGTTGCCCAGTTCAACCTTGATTAGAAATACAAATTAAAATTTGATTTAGGTAGATTAAGGAAAAATCAGATTTCTGCAAAACAAAACCATAAGCCTTCCTTTGACTTACCTTGCATGTAGATGTAGGTCTGTTATATACTCTTTCGTGTGGCTTGCCGTACAAATCAGATGCACTAACCCGTTGTCGGGCTGTAACCTTCGGTGTTGCAGGATTGTATACGACGAGTAAGTGATGCAATGTAGTGTTACGATGTCTATACTCAACTTGCCGGTGGAGTGGATGGACGCCACGAAGCTCTTTACTGTTTTTCCGCTGTATTATATTTGTAAGCTAGCCTTGAGCTATTCAGGTATGTTTATTTGCAATACTGGATCTTCGATGTAATATTTATGACATGTGGTTTATTCTTGATATTACATCATGTACTGTGTGTTCTAGCTATTGATCCAGGGACTAGCACAGAATGCACAGAGACTTCGATTCTTGGTGAATCGGGTCGTTACAGAAGGTATCGGAGCCCATGTTGGCTATAGGTCGTGACCCTAGGAAATGGATAGAAAAAGCCATAGGAATAAAATTATTTTATCATTCTATGTTTACTTACTCTTCTAACTAGTATCTCTCATCAATAATTCATCTTCTAAACTCCTTTTCTTGTTTTAATGTAAATGACCATCCTAGTTGCTTATGCCTCTGAAGACATCACTTTTGAGAAGTACATCATCAACCTCGTGGATCAATTCAAGTCACTACATCTGGAAGTTGAAGAAGTATCTTACGCGATTCAAGAAGGACTACTTTGGATTACTAGATGATCTTCAAGATCAGCTTAGCTGAGAAGGATGAAGCTTAGATTCAGACCACAACTTTTTAGGTGAAGTTAGCTAAAAAAATTGCGCGTAGTATGATGAGATCGTATGTCTTTAACATATGACCTTACTCTAGGTTTGCTTTTGTGGTGTGTCTTTTGAGTGGTTTATTGATTGTTGTTGTGTGTTGTGTTTTGTGTTTTCTTTGTGAGTAGAATAAGTTTACGTTTCATTAGACCCCATCTATTTAGTATGCTTCAAGACCGAAGGATACGCAACCACAAGAAGAATAAGTTGACAAGTGACATGACGATACGAAGATTGCTTCGACAGTGCAAAACTAAAGCTACGGTCATTGAAGACCTGAAGACTTGAAGACCTGGAAGATTTAAAGTTTCTACCGTTAGATCGTTTCTGTGAGCTGTCATTTCTTGTTTTACCGACAGCTACACATCAAAACTTATATTTTCAAAACTAGTGTGATGTTTGTATGGGTATCTCTCTCTATCTCTCTCTATGTTCTATTCCCCCTCATCCTCATCCTACACCGAAGGAGTCACTAGAATGACTGCTAATGTGAAGACTGGAATAAATATGGGTGCAACTTAATGCCAAGTTCAAGTTAACCTCATGTGCCAGGATCTTACAACAAGCAAGCACAATCTTGCTGAAGGAAGAACCCTGGAGCAAGTTGTAGTTCACTAGTACATGTTTAGAGCAGTCTACATAAACTTGAGTGTTGTGAAGAAACGATAGATGTTTTGTTTGGCTTGCAGAACCAATGGAAGTATCTGAACCTAGATCATGAACAAGAAAATTTTCTGCAATGCTCATGAGGATGTCCGAGTGTTAGATTGCGAGATTCGCTAAACCATATACAAGGTAATGATTTGGGTGCGAAATGGATTAGCCCCCATGACGACTACCCTTATTATTCTCTCTTGCTATGCGGGATAGTAAATCTTGAGTGACTTACCTATAGCTGAGAGGCGACGATCTTAAGCCTAAACCATAGAATGGTACGATGTTTGACCCGTGTAGAAGATTACCGTTCATAATAATATGTTATGCGGTAAGTATAGACGAAGACCATTTCTTGCAGGTATCCCGTAAAAGTATCTTGGATGACCACCGTGAGGGAATCGATAGTTGCTTAGTATGGGCGCCTGACTGTAAGCCATTAAGGTTCAGTATACGGAAGACTCCCCTTTTGCTAAGGATTCAATATCTCCAAGGAGTACAAGGAATGTACGAAGGATGTCATCGATGGATTAAGATTTTGAAGACCACGTCGCATTCCTTTTAAGGGTGGTAGCACCCTGTACCATCAGTGGATCGGTGGACTGTCATGAAGACCCAAACTCTAACCTTTCTTTCTAGCCTTTTCGAATCTCGATGACGAGATTCCTTTTAAGGGTGGTAGTCTGTAACATCCCAAAATTTTCTAAATTTTGGAATGTTAATAAATTAATTATAATAATGATTGTTTGATTGATATGATTGATTTTCAGTAGGATTTAAAACTTTTGGAGTTTAAATGAATATTAAAATGAGAGGGAATAAAATGACTTTCCCTAATATTCGTGGATTGGTGTTTTGGAATTTTACATTTAAAACAAATCCAATAAATTAAAAATGAGAGAAGGTAATATGACTCCTTCAATATAAGAAAGTTTTGGAAATGTTTTAATATGTTTTTGATTGGAGTTATTTGAATAATTTTCATTCAAAAATAATTACAACATGAGAGAAGATAATATGACTTCTTGAGAAAAAATGAGTGGAAATTATTTAAATAATTATTTGACCTTTGTTGATTTTTAGAAGATTTTATAACTAAATAAAGTCATTGAAAATTGTCTTTATTTTTATTTTGTCCTTTTGGAAAACTTGTTCATTGCATAATTTTTTAGGTCATTTTATGAATTTAGGAATTTATTTCTTATTTTTCTAATGTGTGGTTGATTTTTAAAAATTGTTTGAAGTTTGAGTTAAAAAAAAAGAAAAATCTGTAGCCACCCGGCCCAGTAGCCTTTTCCGTCGACGAGCGTATTAGAGCCCGAGTCGGTTTCTATTGTTTTTTTTCTTTGTCTGTCTATAAATAGAAATTAGGATTTTCCTTTTTATCCTTTTTCCTTTTCCTTCTAAGCAAAAAAAAGGAAACCCTAACGGCGGGTCCCGCAACGCCGCCGCCGGGACCACCTCGACGCCGCCGGCCACCAGGCCGCCGGAGCATGCCGCCTCCCTCGCCGCGCGCCCGCTCGCGCCTCCCGCTCCTCCTGCCCGTGCGCTGCAACCGAGCCGCACGGCGCCAATGCCACCCCCGGCTCCCCCTGCCGGCCGTGCCCCACGCCCCCGAGGTCTTGCCGTCGCCGTACTCCGCCTCCACGCGTCGCGCCGCGCCCCCTTGCCGGCCGGACCGCCTCCACGCGTCGCGCCGCGCCCCCTTGCCCTCCTCGCGCCGCGCCTCCCCACCCCGCTCGCTGCGCCGCCCGCTGGACCTCGCCGCCGGCCGCAAGTCGCCGGAGCACGCGCGCCGCCGCCTCGCCGGAGGCAAAAGCCGCCAACAAGCGCCACTCTCCGGTGAGCGCCTCTCGGACGTTGGATCTGAGGCTAATGGCCCAGATCAGATCTGGTATTCGGGTTTTCTAAAAAAATGTTTTGGTTAATTTCGTTTTATCTGTTTTGTTCGGTTCACCCCGGTTTTCCACGGTCAACCCGAGAACCGATTTTTCCTATCCAACAAATGTTCACCGTTTAACTCCCAAAACGAGCATTGTTCGCCCCATAGTGTCCAAGGACCTAGCTGTGATGAAGAAGTTAGTTTATTCATGATTGGGCCCTTTTGCATAGATTTTAACCTAGAATCCTCGTAGCCGTATCTTTTAAACCATACATCGGAATTAAGTGATTCTTTTTCCTATGCATTCGTAGTGATCTGTAGTTTATCATAGAGTTAAGTTTCCACACTTTTGCACGTATTTGAATTTGAATTTATATAAATTCAAATTCAAACTTCCGTAGGCCATATCTTTTATACAGTAATCCAATTGAATTGATTCTTTTTGCATATGATCACTCGTATTATATACATGTTGTCTATATCGTTTGTCCACCATATTCAAATACTTTTGATCTGTTTGAATTTAAATTTAGTTCAAACTTCAACCTGCTATGATCTGTGTTGTAGTATTCCGTTTCACGTGATTCTTTTTGCATATTGGATCATTTGAAACATCCTATCGGCAATACCCACACACCTTTTCATATTGGCATGATGTTCACCTTGAATTCATAATGCCTTTGGACATAAACTTTCATATTAAAAATTCTTTATCCGTTGACTCACTCGAGTTTACCTTCCACCTATCACCTTCAAGCACATCGCCACCTTTACCATATCAAGCCCAGTTGTTTTTGTTGCTAAACTTTGTTGTGTTTGATTTGTTGATCTTTTGACTTCTTTTGGCGTGGTTGCTTATGTGGTATCTTTCTTTTACGATAGATTGCTCAGTGTGACGAGTAGAGTTATCTCGATCGTGAGAGCGAAGAACTTCATCAAATGTATAAGGCAAGTCATACTTTGACCATTTCACAACCTATATTTTTTTACTTATGCATGTAGCAAATATCACCCTATGCATGTGTAGGAAGTTTTATATTATTATTGCTGCAAACCTGGTAGGGTAACCATATGATCTTATCATGTTTTCTTAGACAACCTAGCACGTGCTTGCTATATGTTTTCTATGCTTGTAGATGTGGATTGGTTTGAGATTTCATTGAGCTATGTGAGGATTTAATGACTTGACTAGCAACCTTTAATTAGAATACACCTCTGGACGGGAAGGGAGTGCTTCCTGGGGGCTCGTGCCTTATCTAAGGCGAGACCAGGTTGTACCCCTAATGGTTAGTTTTGGTGGTCGAATGTACGTCAGGGTATCTACCCTCTGAAAGTAAGTGGGTGTCGTCCAGGCTCAAAAAGATCAGACATACTTGGTGACTAGGAGCTTCCATGTACAGCCGCTGGCCATACGGGCTCTGGCTTAGTTGAGTACGTTGTAGGGAGCCTCTCCCGTGCAAAGCTAGCAGATGTATATGTGATAGGTTTACCTTCTTTCCGTTGGTTTTAGGTGACCTCTTCTGAAAGACTTCGTCTCAATCTTCGGGTTGAGTCCAGCTGGGAAAGTGTACTAACCTAATCATGATTAGTTGTGTCCCCGGTTATGGACATCCTTGAGTTACTAGACATTACTGTTACTGGAGGGTCTTGACAGATGAATCACCATAATAAACTTGAGTGGGCAAGATTTAATAAAGGGTGTGGATTTGAACTCGTGTTGCCCAGTTCAACCTTGAGTAGAAATACAAATTAAAATTTGATTTAGGTAGATTAAGGAAAAATCAGCTTTCTACAAAACAACACCATAAGCCTTCCTTTGACTTACCTTGCATGTAGATGTAGGTCTGTTATATACTCTTTTGTGTGGCTTGCCGTACAAATCAGATGCACTAACCCGTTGTCGGGCTGTAACCTTCGGTGTTGCAGGATTGTATACGACGAGTAAGTGATGCGATGAAGGGTTACGATGTCTATACTCAACTTGCCGGTGGAGTTGATGGACGCCACGAAGGTCTTTATTGTTTTTCCGCTGTATTATATTTGTAAGCTAGCCTTGAGCTATGCAGGTATGTTTATTTTCAATACTGGATCTTCGATGTAATATTTATGACATGTGGTTTATTCTTGATATTACATCATGAACTGTGTGTGCTAGCTATTGATCCAGGGAGTAGCACAGAATGCACAGAGACTTCGATTCTTGGTGAATCGGGTCGTTACACTCATCCATTGCAAGAGTGCTCGAACTTGAAAGGGAGAGGATCAGTTTAACTCATACCTGACTAGTGGTCTAGGGATGAGTCAAAATAAGATCCCGAAGGAGACCAAGTGTGAAACTTCAGTAGATTGAGTTATCAAGTAAACTATATATATATTTTTCCTCTCTTGATCCCATCTCCCATTGCTTACATGCAAACACCATTTGGAGACATTCGAGTCACGGACATCGAGAGCTCTTGCAGCTTTATGTTTGTACTTTTCTAGAATTAATACGAAGACTCTTGGTTGTTATTGTCTTGACTTGAATTGCATATCTTACTTTCTTTACTTTGAAGTTCTTATATGTGTGTGTTAGCATGTCACCACATAAATTATCTGTGTTATCATTTACCTACTCGAGGACGAGCATGAATTAAGCTTGGGGATGTTGATACGTCCCAAACGTATCTATAATTTATGCTTGTTCCATGCACTTTTATGTGACATTTCTACATGTTTTGCTACACTTTTATATCATTTTACACATATTTGGAATAACCTACTAACTCAGTGCACCAAGTGCCAGTTCCTATCTGCTGGTGTCTTTAGTTGCAGTGATTTTACGCCAATTTAAAATGCCAGAAAAATTCCGGAAAAATCAGAATAAAATCAGCTTCCGAAACCACCGAAGGAGAGCCGGAGGGGTCCACCCCCCCTCCCAAGCGAACAGGTGACGCAGGCCCACCCCTGGACGCGCCACAAGGGTTCCTGGGAGGTGGGCCCCACCTCTGGTGCCCCCTTTTTCCTATATATACCTCTCGTCCAGGAAACCCTCAAGGAGAAGACCACATCACGAATTACCTCTATGTTCCTCCGTCGCCGCGCTCCGAAGATCGGGAGCACCAAAAGACCTCTTCCCGGCACCCTACCGGAGGGAGGATTGACCTTCGGGAGCCTCTCCACCACCATGGATGCATCCCGGATGTGCCATGAGTAGTCCCCCTTGGACCATGGGTCCGTGATCAGTAGGTATGTGATGTCTTCTCTCCACCCTTGTTCTTCAATGTTTAGACCTTGTGAGCTGCTGATACGTCTCAAACGTATCTACTTTTCCAAACACTTTAGCTATTGTTTTTCCCTCATTCTTGCATGATTTGGACGAAACTAACCCGGACTAACGCTGTTTTCAGCAGAGCTGTCTGTATGGTTTTATTGTGCACAGGAAAATGGATTTTTGGACGTCCCAGAAAATTCCCAGAAAAATACAAGAAAATCCATGCACCCGAAGGAGCCAGATGCCAGAAGTGGGACCAGAGGGGAGCCCAGGGGGCCCCAGGCGCCCCCCTGGCGCGGCCAGGGGTGGGGTCGCGCACTCTGGCCGCCTGGGGGCCTCCCCCTTCCTCTGGTGCCCTACCGATGCTCCTATTTATTCCCGTGATGCGAAACCCCCAAACAAAAGTCATAGGGATTGGATGAGTTAGATCATGTAATAGTTTATTAGATTGTTGGGGGTATGTTGCATGTCATCTAGATTGGTGTTTATCATCTTTGCTTCAACTTGTTGCTCTTAATGCTTGTCACTTTGGGCCCGAGTGCCATGATTTCATATCTGAACCCTTTGTGTTTTCATGAATATATTTGTGTTCTTGATCCTATCTATGAGTTGTTTGCACCTGTTATAGTCCGGAACCGGCGATCCCAAAGGTGACAGCTTGGGACACCAAAGGGGATGGACTATAATTTTAGGATTCCATGTATCCATTGATTGTTAATGCTTTGTTCCGGTGCTCTTTGATAGGAGCACCTTAATCTCCATAAGTTCCTTTTGGCCCCGTTCCTAGAGGGATGGTAGGAAATAAGATGTTGTGCAAGTTCTTATTGCAAGCACGTACAACTACCTATGGGATACATGCCTGATGTTTGATTTATGCCTAGATGATCTTTGCTTTTCTGTGTGCCTTGCCCCAAGTTGATTACATGATGTATCTTATCCATGCAGCGCCCAACCATCCATCTCCCTAGCCTATAGTGTTTTTAATTCTGCTGGTTACTAGTTGTTTACTTTCGCTGTTTTACTATTACCGTTGCTATCATCACTTCCATATCGCAGTTGCTATTAATATATTGTTGCAAGTAAGTGTATCTCAGGTGCGGTGGAATTGACAACTCCACTGTTAAAGCTTGTGGATATTCTTTTGCTCCCCTTGAGTCGAATCAATAAATTGGGTTATCTTACCCGCGAAGACTATCTCGATCCCCTGCAGTGTTGGGTTATCGAGCCTGTTTTCTGGCGCCGTTGCCGGGGAGCATAGCTTTATTCACAAGTCTACTTGAGGTATTTTACCTGCTGCAATTTATCCGCTATGGTAAGAAAGAAGACCCCAAGGTCCCGATCTTACCATCCCGTACGAGCAAAGGTACTGTTCTGATGCCTCTACTGAATCTTTCACCATGTCCGATACTTTTGATGATGCTTCTACTACTCTTGATGATATTGGTTCACTTAGTCACGCTCTTGAGAAAAAGATCGTTGCTGCTGCAAAAAAATCTGGAATTGAAATTCCCTATACTTGCTATCCTTTTGATGGGACCTACACTTATCCTGATCTGAGTAAACTCAAGGAGAGACTCCTTGATGATGATTATATTATACTTGATGATGATTTATGCAGGGAGCTAACAGAGTTTCACGACTCTGACCCTGATGCTATTAAGAAGCTGCTCGAGAAACATTCTTTGAAGAACAAGACCGTACCTGATCCTACTTTTTCTACGTCTCCTATATGCATCAATGATCCTGATTATAATTTCTCTGTTGATCTTTCACTTATATCTATGGTTGAAGCTGACCCCTTTTATGGCAGAGAAAATGATGATGCTATTGCACACCTGACTAAACTCACTGAGTTAGGTGGGTTGTTTACTACAGATGAGAAGATACGAAACTTCTATGTTACTAAGCTTTTTCCTTTTTCTTTAAAGGAAGGTGCTAAATCATGGTACGATGCACTACCATGTGTTTCTATTAGGAGTCCTCAGAACTTAGCTCAGTCTTTTGTTAATAAGTATTTTCCAGCTCATATGCAACATGCTGCTTTACGAAAAATTTATAACTTTAAACAGTTGCAGAATGAGAACCTTCCTAAAGCTTGGGGGAGGTATTGTAGTCTGATCCAAGCTAGACTGGGACATGGAGTCCCTAAGAATAAATTAATTGATATATTTTATGCTGGTCTAACGGGTGAATCTAGATCCTATTTGGACAGTTGTGCTGGTTGTGTTTTTAGGAAAAGAACATCGGACGATGCAGAAGAACTAATGGGCAAGATTGGCAAGAACCACGAAGATTGGTCCGTCCCTGAACCACCTACACCACCAAAGAAGAGGGGCATGCTTGTCCTGAGCCCCGAAGACATGCAAGAAGCTAAAAAGTCTATTAAAGAGAAAGGTATTAAAACTAAAGACGTGAAGAATCTACCCCCTATTGAGAAGTTGTGTGAGCCTACCACTCACCCTCCTATGGTAGAGGTACAATCTATTTTAGATTTCAATGCAAGTGACATTCCTCATGGTAAGCCTCCTGAACAATGTTTAGATGAGCTTGATAATTTTATTGTGAAGCAGAATCACTTTAATGAGAGGATGCAAAGGCAGTTGCATGATAATTCCCTTGCTATCAAAAGTTTTCTTGATGTCCTAGGTAGAATAGTTAATGATGTTAAATGTCTTGTGAAGCATTTTCATATGGTTCAAACTCAACTTGATCAAATTTCTAATGTGCAAAAATATTTGCTTTCTAATAATGCCAAACAGGATATATAGGCCTTCGGGATTAAAACCCGAGGGGGAACTAGCACTCAAGATCCTCTCTACCCGGAGGGGCATCCTAAGAGGATCGAGCAAGATTCTCAAATACAGGAGGAAGAAATTATTAGCTCTCCGAAGAAGAAGAAGAAGCAAAAAGAAGCTGACAATTCCAATGATCCAAATAGTATATCTACCTCCGATGCTGAGACTGAAGACGGTGCTGAGCCTGAAAAGGATGGTGAAAAGAATGATCCACCTGAAGTTCGAGAAGAAGAAGCACCCGACAAAGGCAAGAAATACACTAGAGAAGATTTTATCGCAAGAAGACATGGGAAGGAACGACAACCATGGGTGCAGAAACCCATGCCCTTTCCAGGTAAGTCTCTCAAAACTAAAGAAGAAGAGCATTACAATAAGTTTTGTGAGTGGATGAAACCTCTTTTTCTTCAAATTCCTTTGACTGATGCTATTAAGTTACCTCCTTATTCGAGATATATGAAAGATATTTTTACTAATAAAAGAAAAGTTCCTAATGAATCAATATCTACTATGCTTGCTAACTACTCTTTTAGTGGAAAGATTCCTGAGAATCTTGGTGATCCAGGTATACCCACCATTCCTTGCTCCATAAAGAATAATTATGTCAGGACCGATCTATGTCCTTGGAGAAGGAGTGAGTGTTATGCCCTTTTCTCTTTACAAGAGATTATGTTTAGAAAAACTAATCCCTAGAGATATCTCTCTTCAGATGGCTGATAAGTCAACAGCTGTTCCCATAGGTATTTGTGAGAATGTTCCTGTTGAAGTTGCTAATTGTTTAATCCTTACTGATTTTGTTGTGCTTCACATGCTCGAGGATGGGAGCATGTCTATTATTCTTGGTAGACCTTCTCTTAACACCGTAGGTGCTATTATTGATTGCAAAAAAGGAAATGTTACTTTCAACGTGAATGACAAAGAACACACGGTGTATTTTCCGAAGAAGATTGACAAGAGGCATGGCCTCAAATCTATAGAGAATATCGAGACCGTGAAGATTGGAGAATGGGATTGTCCTCTACATGTGCACCACAAATACAAAACCATCATGGTGGGGACAATGTCCATTAAAGTAAAGGTGCAATGATCACTTCATGAGAGGTGAGACTTTTTGCTCTATATATCGCCGGTTCTTTGGTAAGACTTGATCAACCTTGCTAGTAAGCATGTTTTATATAGGTAAAAGGTGGAGCTTGTTATGTTTTCGTTTTCTTTAGCTTTTATTCTCCTTGCTGTACCAAGTTTATATGTTTTTGAAACTTCACAATTCTAATCACTACTTCAAGTTTTCAGAAAGTTTTGCAGCTTTTTGAACTTCGAAATTTTTTCAACAGTGAAGTTGTCAGAAAAATTCCAGAAAAAATATTTTAAAAATTTCCATGCCGGGAGTGACCCAGGGGCACCTCGGGCTGACCAAGGGGGACACCAGTGGCCCAGGCGGCCAGCTGGCGCAGCTTGGCCCCTGGCCTCGCCCACAGGGCAGCCAGCCAGGTAAGTCTTCTTCCTCCCCCTTCTCTCTCTCCACGAGTCCTGCACTTTGTTCTTGCGTTCTTTCTGCCCTCCGTCCAGAATTTCGATCTCTCTCTACGACCCATCATTTGAGATGAGATTTTGGGCAAATACTCCCTGGTATGTAACTCCTTCACCCCTCCAATTAGATTTTTGATTGGTGGCCTCATTTATGAGTATTTAGTAGCTCTTGGTGATGTTCATTTGAGCTTGCATGCATGTGTAGAAATTTATTTTCCAAGTTTTGGTGCAAGTTTATGCCTTAGGTAAGTGAGTAGAGTAGTTTGCCTCAACTCACTTTGTTTAAATCCTTGTTTTTTTTAATTGTAAATTTTTTCAGAAATGAGTCTCTTTGGAAAAGCAAAGGGGTGGCTTGGAAAGAAGAAGCCCGAGCGCTCCGATCGAGTCACTAGAGCTGCAGCTTCACCCTCAGCAGTTAGGGTGAGCTACAATGAAGATCATGTGCCCCTGGAGCTATTGGAAGAAACAAATCCAGCATGCGCAATGATGTATCTGTGCGATGATTTTCTTACAGCTGCAGGAATTAAGGAGGAATTTTACGGCCTTTGTGCCAATTCAGGTTTGACACGGCTAGCTTTATGCCGCGTGGTGCAATACAACAAGCTTACCTCCTTTTTTGTTAACATTTTTTACTATAACCATGATGCTGGAACCGTCGAGTTCAAACTTTATAATGATCTCATAACCATGTCTTTGGCACAGTTTTGTGATATAATAGGTGTGCCGAACGTTGGTCAGACAGCTAAGATGACCATGCAGCCTTCCGGGTTGAGGACCCTCTTCAACTCCCTTTGCTGTCAGGAGGAGACCGATATTCGGTGCACGAAGATTTCCAGCATCTTGTTTCCACACCTCAGGTATTTTGCGTATTTTATTGCTAGAGGGGTGTTGGCTCGTGACAACACGAGCAACGGTTCTGCACCAGACTTCGCCATTTATGCGAACGCCCTCTCTGGTAAGAATGAGTATAATGTGGGTGCCTTGATTTCTCGGCGTCTTGTTACAAACAGTAACAAGGGCGATTTATATGGTGGCGTTTACGCCACACTTATCCTTGAGTCTCTTGAGCGCACCCCGCATCCTGATGATGTTCCCTTTTCATACGCGAGTCTCGATCTTCCGGCTATGAAGAGGCATAAGTTTGTTACCATGACTTCTCAGTTTGGTAACCTTGATTATATTTGGAGTTTTGAAAGGACTATTACTCGTGAGATCCGTCTCCCTGCACCACTTTTGTTTGATAACACTCGCAGGAACGGATGGTCCTTCAACGAAATATAGTTCGATGTGTTCTTGGCTAACTACCAGCCGCATAACCCCATGGAGGGGGTTGTGCCCGACGAGGAGGAGCATGGTGAGTTCCCACCTTTCCAGGGAGAGACCTCCACCGAGCATGGCGAGGGATCTTCTTCCTCTTGGAGTGCAGGACCTTCCTCATGGGAGGATCCGAGGACTTTGGTGTACGCACCAGAAGATTGATACGACTCCTGGACTTACCCTTACCCCGGAGCAGGAGGCTCCTGGGGGTAGTAGCTGCTACCAACTTAGGCCAAAAGACTAAGCTTGGGGGAGTACGTTCCCTTCTCACCTTTTCATTGTATTATCCGTTTTTATTTTTGTTTGCTTTGATCTTTTCGAAGTTTTTGCCCGTTCTTCTTTGTTCTTTTATTTTGCAAAAACAACAAAAAGATTTCTCTTTTTCTTTTTCTTTCATTAAGTTTTGAAAAATCCAAAAATATTTTCTCTCTCTCTTTAGTTTGCTTTGTTGCAGAGTTCAGCTCGAGTCCGTGATGGAATTTGCACTTGATTATATTTTCATATGTTCAATCGTGCAAGTGACAAGGCAGTAATGACGAAGATCGAAGAAACGGATGCAACAAGGAAAACCTCTATGAACTCTTTTGTTTCTAGTTTTGTACATATGCTTGTACTTATGATTTAGAGACCAGCTTGTAGCGACATAGTGCTATGTTTACAATGCTTCCCCAGTGTTCATGCTTTCCTTGTGGCTAGTCCCAAATAGCTAGAGTAGATAATGTGTTGTTGAAATGATTTACATGCATTGCATTGTTCATGGTTTGGCATACTGAAGTGGTATTTCCCTTTGGGGAATTCTTGGATTGACTTGGCACATGCTTACACATGTTTATGACTGAAAAGTCTACTATGCCTTGATGATCTTTGAATTTCAGAATAGTCATATCATTTTCATGCCTGACTCAATGTTACTTTGTCGCTCTGCATGATTATGAATGTTATTTCTCTCTAGTTGGTCGCTTCCCAGTCTTTTGCTAGCCTTCGCTCGCACTAACCGGATTTCTGCTTGTGCATCCAAAATCCTTGAAACCAGTTTTTCCATATGAGTCCACCATACCTTCCTATGTGGTATTTACCGGCCATCCTAACGAAGACTTTCTTGTACCGTCTCGAAATTATTCAAAAGCATTCTTGTTTTGTGCCTCTGTTTTAGCTCATGAGGAAGTAGTAGGTAATTCATGACCGTTTTATGTTAGACATGTTTTATCCCGGGATTGCATGTCTAATCTGCAAACCCTAATACGAGGAGGGACAGGCATGAGTGCGCCCAGCTCACAAAAGATAATCACAACCAACAAAACCTCCTTCACTCTTTGTCTATGAGAAAACAGAAAACTTTGGCAGTGATAAACAAAAGGAGATTAAGGGGATGTGATTGTCTCCATCTTGGGAGCCGTTCCTCGAAACATGTCTAGCGTAAGAGGCGATTGAGTTGTCTACTAGCATTCTTTGAAAATCATGCATATCCCAAAACACCTTTTTATCTCTGTTTTAAAAACCAAGAGCTCTGGTACAAGTTTAGTCTTTTCAACCTTTCAATCAAACTCCACGGTTCGAGAGTCTCCACCTTCTTTCTTCAAAGAACCAACTAGGAGAGCGTAATTGTCATTCTGAGTGTAATGTGCATTGTCCCAAAGTATTACATTGTCTTTTGGATGATTGTGGTATTATTTATTCTGAAGTTCTTAGTTCTAGTCTCCTTTAAAACTCCAGAGGAGTTTCTGCATTTATGTTTTGCTTCACTCTTGGAGGCTAGCGAAATACCACCCTAGTATGTTCAAGCTTTGTGCATTGTAATCTTGCCTTCATTTTCAGTAGCATATTATTTGCTTTTAGTTGTTTGAGATTGATCACTTGAAAGAAGGATTGCTTCGTGCATTGTCTTCATAGCATTGTTTTGATACTTGCTAAATTATTTTCGTAGTACATGCTTATATACATCTATTGAAGCAAAAGAGTTTGTCAAAGTTTTCTTTGTCGCGTTCAGTTCGTTGTACTGAATTGCTTGAGGACAAGCAATATGCTAAGCTTGAGGGGGGGTTGATACGTCTCAAACATATCTACTTTTCCAAACACTTTTGCTATTGTTTTTCCCTCATTCTTGCATGAGTTGGACGAAACTAACCCGGACTAACGTTTTTTTCAGCAGAGCTGTCTCTATGGTTTTATTGTGCGCAGGAAAATGGATTTTTGGACGTCCCAGAAAATTCCCAACAAAATACCAGAAAATCCATGCCCCCAAAGGAGCCAGATGCCAGAAGTGGGACCAGAGGGGAGCCCAGGGGGCCCCAGGCGGGCTAGGGCCGCTCCCTCTGGACTCCTGGGGGCCTCCCCCCTCCTCTGGTGCCCTACCGATGCTCCTATTTATTCCCGTGACGCGAAAACCACAGAAGAGAAGTCATTTTCTCAATTCTCGTCGCAGAGCCGCCGCCACCCTCTGTTCTTCTCCGGGAGGGCTAATCTGGAGGTTGTTTTGGCCTCCGGAGAGGGGAGATCATCGCCATCGTCATCACCATCACCACTCCATCCTCCCTCCATGACTTCTCCATCCATGTGTGAGTAATTCCCTGCTATAGGCAAAGAGGATGGTAGGGATTGGATGAGTTAGATCATGTAATAGTTTATTAGATTGTTGGGGGCATGTTGCCTGTCATCTATATTGGTGTTTATCATCTTTGCTTCAACTTGTTTCTCTTAATGCTTGTCACTTTTGGCCCGAGTGCCATGATTTCATATCTGAACCCTTTGTGTTTTCATGAATATATTTGTGTTCTTGATCCTATCTATGAGTTGTTTGCACCTGTTATAGTCCGGAACCGGCGATCCCAAAGGTGACAGCTTGGGACACCAAAGGGGATGGACTATAATTTGAGGATTCCATGTGTAACAGCCCAGATTTCACAAAAATTGAAACTTTTGTTTTCGGTGTGAATTGTTTGATTGTCCGATTTTTTTTGCGGTGTTTGCATCCCCGATTTATCGATCGGCGATTATTTTCCCCCCTCTTATCTCGTACCGGACGGAGACCGACCCTTGCCAACCTGACACTCGACCTTTGCGACACCGGGTTTCAATCGATCACCGTCGTGAAAACCGCACGAGACCAGCCGCAGCCAATGGAACGAAAAACCCCGTTTAATAATTAAATGGGTTATTTTTATAGCGCCGGAAAGTGTTCTCGGAACGGTTCCAGCACGAGGTGAACGCCTCCGGCTCGACGCGCTGATCGCGCAGTTCGAAGTTATACCCGAATCGGAGGTCCTGCGGACCCACGGCGGTCAGAAACGTAAACACCACGTGCGAGAGAGAGAAACCGGGGATGTTTTTGCAAACTGCCATCCACCTGAGCTATATATAGACCACCACTCTTCCACCCCTTTCTAGGGTTTCCCCTAAGCCATCCACCTCAACCTCTCCCAACCAATCGATCCGGAGATCAACGGCTCCCAGCCGTCCACGTTGCTCCCACAGCCACCTCCAGCCAACCGGGCCCCACAGGGCCCTCGCCACCACCGCCGCGGCCTGCCTTGGGCCCGAGCCGGGACGGATCGCCGCCGCCGCGACTCTTCCCACGGAGGAGCACCTCCACGCCGGCGAGTCGCCGGCGAGCCGCACGCCGCGCCACCAGCCTAGCCCGGGTCGCCTCTCCTCCCACGCCTGCGCTCCTCTTCCTTTTCTCTCCCTCACCGTGCCCTCCTCTGTCCTCCAGGAGCGCCGCCGTGCCATGGGAGCTCGGCCTCGCGAGCTCGCGTCGCCGGAGTTCGTTGCACTGCCCCGGGAAGCCGCCGCCACCCCGCCGCAGATCTGGCGTCCCGCGCCCCAGCGCCTCCCTTCCCGGCGTGCCACACCACTTGCGCGGCCTCGCTACTCAGCGGAGCACCGACGGGGCGCCGCCGCCTCCACCCAGGCGCTCGATCCAGTCGGGATCGAGTCGGCCAATCCAGTGCCTGCTCGCCGCTGCGCTCGTGGTGGGCCGGCCTCCCAGCCAGCGGCCCAAGGCGCCCCCTTGGCCCATTACTCCCCCAGCCCTCCTCCTCGCCTGGGCGCGCCCAATGCTATCCGCCACCCACACCGCGCCATGGGCCACGGCCCAGAGGTGAGGTGCCCCGCCTTTTTTTTCTTTCTTTTCTTTTTTTATTTGTTGTTGCGCTGCAGTTGGGCCGGCCCGAGGAGTGAATCTCGCCCCTGTGCGCTGTTTAATTAGGCAACGCCTCTACTTTGGCATGTAATGTTTTTTTGTTTTCCTAGGCTTATTTAAATTGCAGATTATTGTTATATTTTGCGGTGCCCGTATCTTTTCACCGGTAGCTCAGATCGCAACGCGTTAAACATGTAACTTGCTTAGAATTGTGTCTAGTTTTATAAAATGTGCTTCTTTGTTATGTGAGACTTTGTTTACATGTTGTCTACCTGCTAATTACACTGCCTGCCACTGTAAACTGTAATTGCCATAACTTCTTAACTGTTGCTCTGTTTAAAATGTTCTTTATATGTAACTTGACTAGAATTGCATGTAGATTGTGTTTATGCTGCTCTTGCTTGCTAATAAAAATAATAAAATATTGTTTCGGGAAAAACAGTACCAAATATTATAATTATCGTGGGGTCCGTAATAGTTTCCATATATAGGTTTTACCCCCCACTTAAAGTGACTAGATTAGATAGTTTACCTTATGCTTCACCTCTTTCCATGTTTGTGTGCTATGCAATTCTTGAGTGAGATGCCATGTTAACAACCTTGCTCATCTTGTGTATCTAAACAACTTGAACCCTTGTAAACGTGCGGTATCGTCGTGTGTGACGAGTACTCCACTTAACCTGTTAGTAACCGCTCTCGACGGTAGGTGTGATGTATCGTGTTGCCTTCTTGTTGATGCTTGCTCGTGTTTGCTTCGTAGTAATAGATGCTTTCTCGTTGATTTCTTTGTAGTGTTTACCGTCTTGTGTGCTTCCGCGGGTACCTTCGGAGACGATGCGAGCTTGCGATCAACTACACCTTCGGAACCTGACTTATCAACAGGCAATGACTATACATTACTTATGATCCATTCTATTTCAACCAGCGGTTTGCATGCTAGTCTAGGATAGGTTCGATGTTTGATCCTACCACATGTTTACAGCCTCATTCAAACCGATACAACCATGTCACCTCCCAGCAAACCTTGTACAGCTATGTTACTATTGCTTGTTGCTTAGCCCCTGCTTAGTATGCATGCTTAGGATGCTACGATGTTACCCTGTTACTCCTTGGTTTGGGCTATCACATTATTATATTATTGTTGATGATATGATTATTGTAATGTTGACTATATTCGACGAAGGATGGAAGGTCTAGGCTATCCCGCCCCGACGCTTTGTTCCATTCGATTCACCTAGGACCCGAGTTCCGGGTATTGACTGAGCGTGCCTAACCGCGTGTGGGATTTTATGGGGTCCCGTTTTCTTACCTATCTAGCTTCAAACATTTCTAGTGGTGGCCCAAGCTGATTATCATTTGCAAACCGTGTGTGTGTCTGTTGGGTCGCTCCTGACAGATATTCTTTAAAATAACTTGGGCCAGCTGAGACATGGTTTCTCTATTGGTCCACCCCAGGGAGCTAGGGGGCTTCCCACATCTATTTGGGTAGCTAACCCGACCTAATCCAGACGGTAGAGGCCAATTCGAGAGCGCGGCCGGCTTTTGAGTTGGATGTCGACTCACCAGGGGCCACCCGGATTTGTTCGTGGTTAGTTAGAGGGACCTATCGTTCCGGATCTCTTGGGACTAAATAATAAAATGGTTGCCTATGATGGGTAGCAACTGAGAGAGATGGGCGTGCATGCGGAGCCTTGTAATGGGCAGTTGGTACACCCATGCAGGGTTAAATCTTTTCGAGAAGCCGTGTCCACGGTTATAGATGACTTGAGACCTACTCCTTGTTCATAGACAACAACAACTGAGATAATCTTAACGTAACTTGATCAACGTGTGTGTGTGCCTTGACTGCTTCTTCTTCGTCGGGATGCGAAGAGGAGGACAAGGATAGGATAGGTGTTATGTTTGTGTAAGTAGTTGATAACAAGACTTGTTGGAGGTGATTCCTCATTGAATGCTTGTCTTCTTATCTTACTCTCTAGATCGTTAGAAACTTCATAAATGCTAGTGCGGCAGCAACCTCACCACTTACCCCATCCTTACCGTAAACTACTAGTTGTCCTAGAATGACGAGTCATGAAGTCCTTGATGGGTCAGATGACCACAACAGTTGGATGCTGAGTACTTCTGTACTCATGATACTACCCCCAAACTCTTTTCAGGGTGCTTGATCGACAACAGGTATGGTGATCGACGTTTCCCGTGGAGACTCGACGACGACTAGTAAGGAGGATCCCGGCGGAGGGCCTGGACCCGTGTGGTTATGGGGATCGATGTTTTTCTCTTTGCCACTAGGCATTTGGTTGTAGTCTGTACTCAGACATGTATCTTCCACTGTTGTATTGTATTAAGGCAGTTGTATGCCGATTGTATGAGATGTTGTACCTTGTATCTGTAATGCTGTGATATCATGTTGGAAATCCGGGGCATATGGCTATGTCATATGTCGCGGTGGGACCGATATGTGCTTCGTCCCCGGATCTGGATGGAAAAATCTAGATCTGGAACAGTACCGCATATCAGGCCTTACACCATGTATCCATTGATTGTTAATGCTTTGTTCCGATGCTCTTTGAAAGGAGCACCTTAATCTCCATAAGTTCCTTTTGGCCCCGTTCATAGCGGGATGGTAGGACAAAAGATGTTGTGCAAGTTCTTATTGCAAGCACGTACAACTACCTGTGGGATACATGCCTGCTGTTTTATTTATGCCTAGATGATCTTTGCTTTTCTGTGTGCCTTTCCCCAAGTTGATTACATGATGTATCTTATCCATGCAGCGCCCAACCATCCATCTCCCTAGCCTACAGTGTTTTTAATTCTGCTGGTTACTAGTTTTTTACTTACGCTGTTTTACTATTATCGTTGCTATCATCACTTCCATATCGCAGTTGCTATTAATATATAGTTGCAAGTAAGTGTATCTCAGGTGCGGTGGAATTGAAAACTCCACTGTTAAAGCTTGTGGATATTCTTTGGCTCCCCTTGAGTCGAATCAATAAATTAGGTTATCTTACCCGCGAAGACTATCTCGATCCCCTGCAGTTGTGGGTTATCAGCTGCCCTACATGATCAAGGCACCTATGTAATTTTCCTGCTGTTGCTATGATGTGTTTTCTTGGATCCGATGGATTATGAGATTATGTTTAGATCCTGATGAGATATATTTGGTTTACCTTTTATATTTTCTTCTTAGTAATTCTTGCATGTTCTCTGTTGCTTTTTATCGCTTTGGCCAAGTAGTAGATAGTAACTCCAAGAGGGAGCGTTATGAATGATTGTGGGTTCATGCCGCCCGATGTCTAGCTCGAGTTACAGAAACATGCGATTAGGGGATGTGTTGTTGCCACAAGGGAGAAAACAACGACTTGTAACCCCGGTTGCAAAGATTTTTTTAACCTGGGAACTGTAGGGTGTGAAACCCCACAGCATTTTATTAAAATGAGTATATATACAAAATTACAAACTGTTCTACCAAGAGTAGAAAACCAGCTAGAAAGTCAAAACAGGTTCAAAAAAATCCCATTCATGGTGGGAGGAAATCTATCCATCTCAGAAGTTCCTCCTTAAACCTAGGCTTAATCCTATGAGAAAGAAGTGTAAGATCATGTACAAAACCACTTTTCCAACTTGCAAAGTAGGGCCTCGCATATTTGAAGATTCTAGCATTCCTGAGCATCCAAATGTGCCACCATGCTGTGAACACAATCTCTGCAAAGAATGGTTTATTGAAAGCTCTCCTGGCCTGTTGTGCAATCTGCATCATGTCATCTCCATGTAACCACTCAATCTGGAGGTAATTCCATACCCTGCAACTAAAATTGCAGGAGAAGAACAGATGATTTCTGTCCTCTAAGCAGTGAGCCTGACAGAGGACACAATTGGGGCTATCCTCTATATTCCAGTGTCTTCTCTGTAGCATATCTTTTGTGTTGATTCGATCCATGATCACCAGCCAAGAAAACACTTTAATTTTCAGTGTGCATCAAGTTTTCAAGACCTAGTTTAACAGTTTTTTGTGTTGAATTGGAGCATGAACAAAACATAGTATTGTTTAGCTGAGTATCTGGTCATTTCCTTGTGCTTGTCCCTCCAATACCAGATGTCATTGGTCCCAGATTGAGGTAACATGGCCTGCAGCTTGGTGAGATCAGTATAAGCTTGAAGAGACAGAGGAAGATTAAACAAAGTGCTAATCTCCTGAGTTGACCTGAACTCCAGAAGAGACACAGTGGGAGCATATGAAAACAGACGACTTAATCTCTGTTGGATTGTAGCAGTCATCGTGTCCAAACTCCAGTTATCAAACCATAACAGAATTGTATCTCCACATCCTGGATTAATGGAAGAGAATGCTTTAAATTTATCCATTAATTTGCTGACATCCTTCCACCAAAAGGACCCACATAGATCAGTATCATGTGGGACTCTATTATAATAATAAGAGTCCCAAATCAACTGCACCCATGGCACTTGCTCCTTGTTGTAAAATTTATCCAAGTGTTTCGTGAGCAAGGCTTCATTTTGATAATTGAGATTCACAGTGCCCAATCCCCCCTTCTGTTTTGGCCTGCAAATTAAGTCCCATGCAGCCAGAGAGTGCCCATACTCCTGTCCCTGCTTTCTCCATAAACACTGCCTTTGTATTCTCTCAAGCTGCTTTATGATGCCTGGTGGAATGTGGAGAGATCATAGGAAATAAATGGGATGGAGGATATAACTGAATTCAAAGTTGCAACCTGCCACCTTGAGCAAGAAACTATGAACTACCAGTGGCATGAAATTAGCCATTTTGGGTCTAGTGGTTCCAACAGGTAGTCCCAGGTATGTGAAGGGAAATGTCCCAACTTTACACACAAACCCATGTGCAAGCTCAACAAATCTCTGATCTGGGATGTTGATAGGGATCATGCAAGACTTGTGATAATTGATATCAAGCCTAGTAGAAGCAGAGAAAGTTTCTAGGGATTCCTTAAGTGCAGAAAGTTGGATAGGGTCAGCTTGCATAATTAGCACAGTGTCATCAGCATATTGAACAATTGGAAAATCCACATCATGACATGGAATAGGAAGATGAATGCTTCCTTCACTCAAGAGCTTGTTCATCACAGACTGTAGCAGATCAGCAGCTAGAACAAAAAGCAAAGGAGAGAGTGAATTTCCTCGCCTAACACCTCTCCTGCATTTAAATTGCTTCCCAAAGATACCATTGAGCAAGACAGCAGATGAACCAGAATTTAGAAGGTCTTGAACCCAGGGATACCATAGAAGGTTTCAAAGATTGTTCACCTTACGCATAGATTGTTAATGCAATTGTCTATTGCTTTGAGTTTACACTCTAGGTGGGCTCGCAACTTAATACCAGCGAGATGTTCTGGATAGATATCTCAAGGTGGATGATTAGTGAGTAGATGCAGATGGATTCCGGTCTACTTTTCTTGGCGTATTGCCCATACTTTTGATCACTCTTACTTTCAAGTAGCATAATTAGCGCGTTTATAATGCTGTCAATTGCCCAACTATAATTTGTTCACCTAGCTTAGCTGTTTATCATCTTTTGGGAGAGAGAGATTACTAGTGAACATCACGGGACCCCGGTCCATATCACCACCACTGTTTACACCTCCACTTTATTTACCGCTTTTACTTTCAGTTGCAATTATCATTATCACTATCATTATCTCTTGTGTTTGATCCTTTGTGAATGGCAAGGCCGAAGGGATTGAAAACCCCTCTGTACTCGTTGGGAGCAAAATTATTTTTTGCTGTGTGCAGTTCCAGGTAAAGTAAGCAACCCTCGGTTGTGAAAGGTGCCATTGTTCACTTTACCACCTACTTGTCACCCTTGGAGTCTGATACACGAGAGAGGATAATTGCTTCTCGCCCTTCCTTGGTTACCCCAAGCGGAAGGTGAGATGCAGCATAGCGGCAAGTTTCCCTCGGTGAAGATGCCGAGGTTTTAAGATTGTCTCCCGTAGGACACCGACAATGATAAGTAGGTGGCAAGGAAACAATGGCACCATTTTAGACAAAAGTTGCTTCCTTGTCCTGGACCTTCACACAGACACAAATAACTTTGCTCCCAACGAAGTTTAGAGAGGTTGTCAATCTCTCCGGTCTTGTTGTTTACAAAGGATCAAACGCAAGGGATAACGATAATGATAGCAGATGAAAGTAAAAGCTAGAAAGTAAATAAGCGTGTAAACAATGATGAGAATATGGACCGGGGTCCCGTGATGTTCACTAGTGATGTCTCTCTCCAAAAATACGATAAAACTGCTATGCAAGGTAAACAAATTACAGATGGGAAATTGACAGGATTATAAACGCATCACAATGCTAACTATGTTACAAATAAAGGAAGAGGCTCAAAAGCATGGGCACTACGCCAAAATAAGTAGACCGAAATCCAACTGCATCTACTACTAATCATCCACCTTGAGATATCTATCCAGAACATCTCGCTGGTATTAAGTTGCGAGCCCCACCCAAAGTGTAAACCCAAAGCAACAGAAAACTGCATTAAAAATCACTTTACGTAAAGTAAACAATCCTTGCAAGCGCGGTTACCAGCACCGTTGGTTTCCCCCTTGTGGCAATAGCACATCCCCTAGACTCATGTTTCTGTCACTCAAGCGTGTCATCAGGGGGCATGAACCGACACTCGAGCATAACATTCCCTCTTGGAGTTACTACCTACTACTTGGCCAAACCAATAAACAGCAACGGAGAACATGCAAGAATTACTTAGGAACAAAAATATAAAAGATAAAAAACAAATATATTACACTATCACAATCTAAACAAAATCTCATAATCCATCAGATCCCATCAAACTCAGCATAGCAACAGCAGAAAGAGTACATATGTGCCTCAATCATGTAGGGCAGCTCACGAGGTCTAAACCATGAAGAACAAAGAGGGGAGGAGAACATCACATAGCTACTGATCACGGACCCATGGTCCACGGACAACTACTCACGACACATCCGGGAAACGTCCATGGTGGAGGGGAAGCTCCCGGAGGTCGACCCTCCCTCCGGCAGGGTGCCCGGAAGAGGTCTGCTGGCGCTCCCGATCTTGGAAGCGCGGTGGCGGCGGAACAGAGGCGAGATCACGAAAAAGGATTCTGTCCTCGGGGTTTTCGCGTCACGGGGAATAAATAGGCAAAGGGGAAGCCAGGGGGCCACCAGGGGTCCAGGCGCCCCCTGGCGCGACCAAGCTCTTGTCTGCGCCAGGTGGCCGCCTGGTCCCCCTTCGGGAGTCCGGAAGGTTCCTTCACGCTGATTTTTTATCTGATTTTTCCCGAATTTTTGGAGCACTTTTAATATGTGGGAAAACTGAAATAGAAAAATAGCAGAAAACAGAAACTGGCACAGGGGTGCACTGAGTTAATAGTTTAGTCCAAATATGATCAAAAGTGTATGAAAGTGTATCTAGATCATAGCAATATCACACAAAACATTCATGGAGAAAGCAGAAATTATCGATACGTTTGGGACGTATCAACATCCCTGCTCGTCCTCGAGTAGGTAACTGATAGCAAGCATAATTTCTGTGGTGACATGCTAGCAACCATATAAGAACTTTGAAAAGTAAAGAAATCAAGGTATGTGATTCAATTCAAGTCATAACATGCAATAGTCTATATTAGCATTGAAGCAAGTAACAAAAGAACATTAGGTGCAAGAGCTCTCGCTGTCCGTGACTCGAATGTCTCCAAATGGTGTTTGCGTATAAGAAGAGGGATAGGGAATACGAGAAAAAGTATTTTTTTTGTGTTGAGAACTCAGTCTACTAAAATTTCACACTTGGTCTTCTTTGGAATCTTATCTTGACTCATCCCCAGACCACTATCTAGGTACAAATCAATTTGATCCACTCCTTTTCTATATTTTGTGCACTCATGCAATGGATGAGCGTAAGAACGAGAGTTGACACTTAGGATGGCAAAGAGAGAAATATGGTGGAGGAGGAAGACAAAAAGGATGAGAAAGGCTCACATCAATGAGGACAATCATAGGCGAGAAGGCCAAATGATACATATGATATGAGGAGTAGGGGTTTCCATTCAACAGATGCACATATGAGCTAAAAAGCTCTCCAATGGAACTAGTGGGGGTGCATCTAACTTGCTGGCTCATGAAGACCTAGAGCTCTTTTGAGGAGGCGCGTCCTTGAAATATGCAAGCCAAGTTCTATTGTGTGAAGGTCCCCACATAGCTATATGCATGAATGAACATCTCTATGGAGTACAAGGATAAGAGGGAGTACTAGTGTGGATCTTTCAAAAGGATAGTAGTGTTTTCCATTTCTCTCTTTTTATTTTTATTTTTCTATTTTTTGTATTTTTTGTATTTTTTTGGTGGCGTCAATGGATCTTTCTATTTAACTCTCATTTGTCCTCTTTGGGATCTTTTATTTTGTAAACTTTGGGATCTTTTCCTCACTTAAGGGAAACACTCCAATTTACAAGAGGGTATAGAAGATCTTTCACACTTCACAAGGTACTCAAATCATAAAGAAGATGAAGCTATCATGATGTATGCAATGTATGCCGCTGCCAGTGTACCAAGAACATGTATGACATGAAGATCAAGTCATGAAGAGGTGGATGTTGCATGGCAATATATCTCGGAAAGGCTATGGAAATGCCTTGATAGGTAGGTATGGTGGCTGTTTTGAGGAAACATATAGGGAGGTTTATGATGACAGAGCGTATCATGCCAAGGGTTTGGATGTACCGGCGAAGGTGGACGCCAACTCTCGGAGTGAGAAGAAAGCAATGCACAACATGGGAGAGGCTAGCAAATACGAGGTGGTGGACGTGTCAACTTTCAATACTTACATTATGGGGGTTTGGTTATCCTTGCGCATCCTCGACTCATGGTACGTGAGTGTACTCTAATATTCGATCCCTCCAAAGATTAGCGATCCATCTAGTAGCTAGAATTCTCAACTAGTTTTGTAGGTTTTTGAAAATAAACACGGATTGCCCAAAATACGACACATATCACTAATAGGCTAGAGCTCTTGACACCAAAAGTTCAAACATTACTCACATCAATACCTCAAGACTATTCCAAGTTACTACTAAAATTTAATAGCAACCTTAATTACCTACTTTCAAGACAAGATACAACTCAGTGCAACAAGCAACTCTCTTAACAAGATAAACATGAAAACTAAAGAGAGTTCCAGCAAAAAAATAAAAAAAGCCAAGGCTCTTGCTAAATACAAACTAAAACTAAAACTAAACATGGCAGCAGCTACGAAAAGATAAAGAACACACAACAGTAAAAAGACAGGCATGCAAAATCCTATGATGTGTTCTAGATTGGAGTGGAGCGTGTTTCTCTCCCACACAAAGTAAGATGGGGTCTTACTTGTTATGAACAGCAAGAAAAACTAAAGAAAACTAAAAATAAAACCTAAGAGCGAGACGCACCAAGAATAGCACATAACGCATGAAGTGATAGAAATATAGTGAGACGAAGGACGAACTGATGATTGTTGATGGAGAAGGGGATGCACGGGAGCATCCCCAAGCTTATACGCTTGAGTCTCCTTGAATATTTATTGGGGATGCATGGGGGCATCCCCAAGCTTGAGCGCTTGACACTCTCGGATCTTCTTTCATCCTCTTCCATCGCACACTTGAAAACTCCCTTCATACATAACTCATCATAAGCTGATTAGAGAGGTTAGTACCCTTAATAAAATAATTTTTTCCCACTGGATATAAAGATATTCTTGAAGAGATACTGTTTCTCAAGATTGCCAAAAGGGTTTTTCAAAGAAAAAACAAGCTTAAAGTTTGGAAAAGTAAGGAGAGATAAAACCTTGAGTTCCCCTGGAAACCTCGAGTCGGCGACATGCCAGCTCAAGGCACACTTTTGTCGGGTTCATCGCTGGATCTCCGGAGTCGGCGCGCTCCATCGAGTCTCTGACGCCTGACACCACGGGAGAAACATGTGACACTGACTCACACCCCAGTGAAACAAGCTTCTCAGATACTGGCTCCTTCCGATCCGCCGGGAGCAACAGACTCGGCACGGGAGTAGCTGAATACAACCCCGACTTTCCACAGTACGAGCCTCCATATTGCTTGACAGTGTTCGTAGCAGGCACCAAAGAGCAGGTAAGCCAACCGGCTCAAGGTGCAGCGCAAAACCGGAATGTGGAAACGACTCACAACGCGGCCCCTAATCCAGATAGGGAACAACCAGAAGTTCTTACAGTAGCAGAAATCCTCTCAGATGCCCTAAACGCCTTGGATGAAGCCTTAGCTGCGCCAATGACTGCTGAAAACCAGCAAGCCTGGAGAACCAGGGTCAATGGACTCAAGGCCCAGGTGATGAGCATACGAAGGAAAATTAACTCCCAGAACGCCCAGATGGTGGTAAGAGAAACCCAACTCGCCCAAGAAACCAGGTACTTGAGACACGATTCGGAATTGATAGAAGCTCAGAGACTAAGTCTCGCCAACGCACGCCCCGCAGGACCGACAAGTCGGATCCGTGCTGATCTTCAGTCACGAAGACTGTTCCAGGACATGAATCAGTCGACTCCTCCGGGGTACACGCCACCAAGGCAACATGTCCCCTCGCCACGGCAGGAACGGTTCCATACGCCTGCGGATCACTTCAACAACCCCGTGGATAATGTGGTGGCAGCGACACGGTACCTCGCCAGCGTGCCTGTACATGGAGACAGCCCGGTGGATCAGGCCAGTCGAGGGGCGATTGATCTGCTCAAGACGGAAATCACACAGTAAGCCTAGTATTCACAAAGATTCCAATACTTACATGAAACCCCGTATCAAAGTATGAGCCGGCAAGCAGATTCACCGGCTCCAGACGGCTCGAGCAGTCATCGCCAGCGCAGAGCTCCACCACCACTAGAACCGCCCGGGGCGATAAGGATCCAAGACATCCCGTCCAGTTTCCACCCAGAACGACGGGTAGAACAGATATTCCAATCTCCGCCCCTAGACCAAGACACCGAGTCCATCATCAGATCTGTGGGCAATCGATGCCTGGTGTCGGCTCTACGAAATACACGCCTGCCACCAGACTTTAAAGGACCACGTAAGATCGCGAACTACACAGCCGACATGGACCCGACGGCTTGGATCGAAAGTTATGACTTAGCCATGGAAATGTTACAAGCCAGCGAAGGAGTCTGCGCCCGTTACCTCACAATGATGTTGGAAGGGCCGGCTCGCACATGAATCAAAAATCTCCTAGAGAATACAGTCACCTCCTAGACGGATCTCAAGGAAAAATTCATCCAGAACTTCCAAGGCACATGCTGGCGATCTACCACAATCTTCGACTTGGAGCATTGTGTCCAGAAGGAAGGAGAGTCGACCCTGAGCTGGGCACGACGGGTTGCAGAAATAATCCACTCTTCGGACACTATCACAGCCCAAACAGCCGTCATCGTCTTGGAAAGGAACTGCAAGTTTGAGCCCCTAGTCCACAAACTTGGCCGACTCAAGAGGACGGTCAAGGATATAGGAGAACTCATGAATGCGGTCATCAAATATGCCGAGTCTGACAAAACCAAGGATAATGAACCTCAACAGGATAAAGCTGGCCAGAACAAGAATGGTGGCCAAACATCCCAGAATCAGAGTCAGCAAACCAAGCGGTGGCTTGATCAGACTACTTCTGACTTGGTATCCAACACAAATGTCGGCTCCCAAAGACAGAAGCAGGGGGGCAACAACTACCGCAAGCCGGAAGGAAATTTTTTCCCGAACAACTTTGAAGTAGCTATGAAGAGTCCTTGCCTGACCCTTAGTAAACCCGGTCGCCCAACCAACCACACATGGGAAGATTGCTATTTCATGAAAGAGTTTGCACGATGCGGAAACCAGAGACCTCCCGGGTCAGGTGGAGGAGCCGGCCAAAATGGCAACAACCAAAATCCCAGCTACCAAGGAGCCGGGGAAATGCCTCAACACCAAGGACCCGGAGGAGGAGCCAAGAAAACCAGTCAGGGCTTGCTGGATTCCAAGAAAACCCGAAACAACTTCATGACCGTGCAGCATATCATGACGAAGAGCCGCCATGGCTGTGACTACAGAGCCGGCTTGGCCCAAGTGGCTCAATTGGTCAGAACAGCCAATCACTTGGACAAGAGACGACCACCCCCCGGTGGTAGAGAACCCAGGGGCCCTGGCTCTAGTAGTCTCTCCACAAATTGGAGTATATACACTTGACAAAGTACTCATGGACGGAGGAAGCAACATCAACATCCTCTACTACGAAACCTTTCGCAGGATGGGGCTGACACAAAAACAGCTGCAACCCTCCAACACCGTTTTCCACGGAATAGTCCCAGGCAAGTCCGCACGCCCGATAGGCAAAATTCACCTGGAGACGGCTTTTGGAAACGCTGAGAATTTCCGCTCCGAGCTAATACCATTTGAGGCGGTAAAACTCGAGAGCCCATATCACGCCATTTTGGGCAGACCGGCTTATGCCAAATTCATGGCTCGGCCATGTTATGTCTACCTGAAACTAAAAATTCCAGGTCCTAATGGCCCAATCACACTCGATGGAAGTCGGTCCAGGGAAGTGGAATGTGACTAACCGAACGTCAAATTTGACGAGTCAACACGCGCCAAAGAGGAATTATCAGTATACCAAGAGAAGGTAGACCCGGCAGACCCCACAATCCTGAAGAAACCGACTCCGATAACAACCCCAAGTTCCAACCGGCTCAGGATAGAAAGAAAGTCGACTTTGTCCCTGGTGACTCCTCTCAGCAGTTCATCATTGGGACGGAGCTATCTGATAAACAGGAAAGCGTGCTCATCGAGTTCCTCCGTGAGAATAGGGACATCTTTGCCTGGAAACCCTCTGATATGTCAGGTGTCCCGAGGGAACTCGCTGAGCACCACCTAAATATATATCCAAAGCTGAAGTCGGTCAAGCAATTCCTTCGCCGTTTCAACGACGAAAGGAGACACACCATTGGGGAAGAGATAGCCCAGCTCCTCGCCGTCGGGTTCATCATGGAAGTCTTCTATCCAGAATGGCTCACAAACCCGGTCCTTGTTTTGAAAAAGAACGGGACCTAGCGCATGTGCATTGACTACACAGACTTAAACAAGCCTGCCCAAAGGATCCCTTCGCGGTGCCTCGTATTGACCAGATCATAGACACGACTGTGGGATGTGAGCTCCTATGTTTCCTTGAAGCCTACTCCGGTTATCACCAGATCAAGATGGCCCTTGAAGATCAAGAGAAAACTTCTTTCATCACCCCCTTCGGGATCTACTGTTACACTTCTATGCCCTTTGTCCTTAAGAATGCGGGAGCCACATATCAGCGAACAGTGCAGAGTTGCCTCAAAGAGCAGATTGGGCGCAACGTGCATGCTTATGTGGATGATATAGTGATCAAGTACCAATTGGCCGACTCACTCATCAGTGACTTGACGGAAACCTTCAAAAATCTGCACAAGTACCAGATGAAGCTAAACCCGGCCAAGTTCACCTTTGGGGTACCTGCAGGTAAACTCCTTGGATAGATAGTATTAGAGAGAGGTATGGAGGCAAACCCAAATAAAATCAACGCTGTCATGACTCTTAAGAAGTCGGCCTCAGTAAAGGGAGTCCAACGACTCACGGGATGCGTAGCCACTCTGAGTCGGTTCATAAGCCGACTTGGTGAAAAGGAAATCCCCCTGTATCGAATTATGAGGAAATCAGAAACATTTGTCTGGGATGACGAAGCCGATCAGGCCCTAGAGTCATTTAAGAAGCAACTATCCCAGGCTCCAATATTGGCGGCTCCCAAGCCTAAAGAACCTATGTTACTTTACATCTCAGCCAACAATCGAGCGGTCATCCCTGTGGTTTTTGTTGAGCGTATGGAAGCCGGCAAAGAACACCCCCTGCAGAGGCCAGTTTATTTCGTCAGTGAGATTTTGACCTTATCAAAACAACGTTACCCTCACTGGCAGAAATTGGTTCTTGGTGTCTTCATGGCAAGTCGGAAACTGAACCACTACTTTCAGGAGCACCCCATAACTATGGCCAGCTCAGCACCACTTGCAGATATCATCCAAAACCGGGAAGCAACGGGAAGGATTGCAAAGTGGGTCATAGAGTTGGGGGCTTATCACATCAAATACAAGCCGCAAACGGCCATCAAGTCCCAGGCGTTAGCCGAGTTCATCAATGACTGGACAGAATTCCAAACATCTCCGGATAAGCCAGTCACCAAATATTGGACGATGCACTTTGATGGAAGCCGGCAGCTCCAAGGTTCAGGAGCCGGCGTAGTTCTTACCTCACCTAAAGGGGATAAATTATGCTATGTTTTACAGCTGCCGTTCACCTGTACCAACAATGCAGCAGAGTATGAAGCCTTGCTTCACGGACTACGGCTGGCTCGTGAAATGAACATAAGTTGGATCCAATGCTATGGCGACTCTGATCTCGTTTCTCAACAAATGTCAGGAAAATGGGATTCCAAAAATCCCATAAAGGCAGCTTATCGATGAGAGGTGCAAAGACAAGCCAATTTTTTTGTTGGATACCAGGTGGATCACGTGGACCGTAGGGAAAACGAAGCAGCAGATTCCCTCTCCCGACTCGGCTCTCAACGTAAGCCGGTCCCTCCAAACGTATTTCTGGATGTCCTAACAAAGCGGTATGTACAACCACCAACAAAGCAAGACATAGCAGAGCCGGATCCAGAGCCGCCTTTGGTTGCTGCAATTCATGCTACACCCTCATGGGTCGTACCTTACTTGGATTACAAGACTCGAGGAATCCTTCCTCAAGATGATATGTTGGCCAGACTAATTGTCAGGAGAAGCCAATCCTTTGTACTCATCAATGGTGAGTTACATCGGCGAAGTGCCGCAGATGTTTTTCAGAGATGTGTCTCACCGGAAGAAGGTAGGCCAATCCTCAACGAAATACACTCTCGAGATTGCGGACACCATGCCGGCTCTCATTCGCTTGTAGCTAAAGCCTTTCGACACGGCTTCTACTGGCTCACAGCTCATGCGGATGCAGAGGACATAGTCAAGAAAAATAAAAAGAGAGAAGGGGGCACACTACTATTCCTTTTGAGAGATCCACACTAGTACTTCATCCTCTATCCCTTCTACTCCATAGAGATCATCATCATGCATATAGCTATGTGGGGACCTTCCACTACTAGAAAAAGGCCTTATAGTGGCGTCCTTTTTTGGCCTTTAGTGGCGCATTTCAAATGCGCCACTAAGGACAAGCCAATAATAAGGCCTTAATAGTGGCGCACCACCCCTAAAACTCTTATGCGTGGCGCATTTCGAAATGCGCCACCTATAAGCCCAAATGCGCCACCCATAAGAGTCTTAGGGGTGGCGCATTTTAAAAATGCGCCACTATTTAAAAAATTAAATTTTGAATTTTGAATCTAGATCTAGAAAATAAATTTTTTATTTTTATTTTTTTAATTTTTTTCTTAATCTCAGGTTAGTGCTTAATGCTCGGTGACTATGCTTAATCTCAAGTCAAACTAACCTCCATGGTCAAATTCCCCGAGGGTCACCCATTCTAGCACTACTCCAGCCCCAGCACGCTTAACTTCTCGGTTCTATTCAACTCCCACTCGAGCTCACCTAGCAGGCACTTGTTGATATATCTATCATATAAATCCTATTGAACCATGTTGATGTCTAGGACCTTGTTGATGTTCATGGGTGTGCTAAAATTTTCAAAAAAAAATTGAAACTTTCTCGATGGGACCATTACATATTTTTTGAACTTTTTAAAAAAATTGAAAATAAAAATTGAAACTTTTTTTGAAACTTCCCGATCGGTCCACTAGCCTATTTTGATTTTTTTTCTGAATTAAAAATATTTTTTTTAAAATTCAATTTTTTTCTGTTACTAGTGGCGCATTTCATACAAAATGCGCCACTACTAAGTTCAATTTTTTTTTCATTTTTTTGGTCTCTAGATCTTCAAATGCTCGTAACTTTTTTTTCTGTTAGGTTTTTGAGGATTCTAAAAATGTTCAACGGGTTACGCAAAAGGTCATATGATGATTTTTCCGTAACTTTTTGAGTAGATGATTTTTCATATAAAAAACTTTTTCATCGGAGGTCGTATGCAAAAGCTATGCCCATTTTACACAATTCTCGAGAGATTTTGCAAAAAAAAGTCGAAATTCATATTTGTAAATTTTCCTAACAACTAGACCACATATCATATGGGAAACTTATTTTATTTTATTTTTTTGACATTTCTATCATTTACTTTTATTTTTTTTCACATTGAAAAGGCGGTCCACATGGGGGTGTATTTGGGAATTTTCCCGCACAGTTTTTGCTTAGTAGTGGCGCATATGCAAGATGCGCCACCCCTAAGAGCTTATGGGTGGCGCATTCTAGATGCGCCACTAATAATTCCTTAGGGGTGGCGCGTTTCCAAAATGCACCACCCATAAGCTCTTAGGGGTGGCGCATTTCTAAAATGCGCCACCTATAAGGTTCTTAGGGGTGGCGCATTTCTCCAAATGCACCACGTATAAGGGGATCCAGGGCTAGCCCACTCTTAGGGGTGGCGCATTTGGAGAAATGCGCCACCTATAAGAGCTTATTGGTGGCGCATTTTTTACCAGTGCGCCACCCCTTACAACATAGTGGCGCATTACATATAAAATGTGCCACTAATAAGGTTTCCATGTATAGCTATTTCTCTAGTAGTCTTCTTGAGAAAGCAGGTTAGATGCACCCCCACTAGTTCCCTTGGAGAGCTTTTAGCTCACATGTGCATCAGTTGCATGGCAATCCCTACTCCTGGCCTTCTCTCGCCTATGATTGTCCTCATTGATGTGAGCCTTTCACACATTTTTGTCTTCCTCCTCCACCTTCTTTCTGTTTCGCCTTTTAGGTGTCAACTTTCTTGCTCACGATCATCCATTGCATGAGTGCTCAAAATATCTAAAGGGAGTAGATCAGTTTGACTTGTACCTGGCTAGTGGTCTGGGGACGAGTCAAGATAAGAATCCAAAGGAGACTAAGTGCGAAACTTTAGTAGATAGTTGTTCTCAACAACCTTTTTTCTCTCTTTTCCCAGTCCCACGCTTGCACGCAAACACCATCTGGAGACATTCGAGTCACGGACAGCGAGAGCTCTTGCACCTTTTGCTCTTTTGTTGCTTGTGTCAATGCTAATATAGACTCTTGCTTGTTAAGACTTGAATTGAATTGCATGCTTTAATTGCTTTACTTAAAAGTCCTTATATGGTTGTGTGGGATGTCACCACAAAAATTATGCTTGTTATCATTTACCTACTCGAGGACGAGCAGGAATTAGGCTTGGGGATGTTGATACGTCCCAAACGTATCTATAATTTATGCTTGGTCCATGCATGTTTTGTGTGACTTTGCCATGTTTTTCTTGAACTTTCATACACTTTTGAGCATATTTGGACTAATCTATTAACCCAGTGCACCCAGCTGCGAGTTGCTGTTTTCTGCTGTTTTTATATTTCAGGTTTTCCAGCCATTAAAAGTGCTCCAAAAAATCCGGAAAAATCAGATAAAAAATCAGCGACCCGGAAGCTTCCGGAATCACCAAGGTAGCGGAGGGGGGCCACCACCACGAGACCAGTCGGGTACCTAGCACGGCCCCACCCTACGCCGCGCCAGGATGCCACCTGGATGCCTGGTGGGTCCCCTCGACACCCCCCCTCCGCCTATATTTAGCCCTCGGGGTGGAAACCCCTCATATCGATCCCTTATCCGCGATCTCTCCTCTGTACCGCCGTCGCCGCCGCCGCCATTTCTAGATCGGGGCTGCCTGGAGAAGCTGCCCCGGCACCCTGCCAGGAGGAGGAACCCCCTCTGGGAGACCATCCATGGAGATGGACGCCTCCCGTATGTATCGTGAGTAGTTTCCCTTGGACCATGGGTCCGTGACTAGTAGCTATGTGATGTACTTCTCTCCCCTCTTTGTGCTTCCACTTTCGAGACCTCGTGAGCTGCCTCAAATGATCGAGGCACTTTTGTAATTTCTGATGTTGCTATGCTGAGTTTGTTGGGATCTGATGGATTATGAGACTATGTTGAGATTGTGATGAGTAATATATTTGGTTCTTCTCTTTTATATTTTGTTCTTGAGTAAATTCTTGCTTGTTCTCCGTTGCCGTATTTTACTTTGGCCAAGTGATTTGTTGCAACTCCAAGAGGGAGCGTTATGCTTGATTGTGGATTCAGCCCCTTGATGTCTAGCTTGAGTGACAGAAACATGACACTAGGGGATGTGCGGTTGCCACCAGGGATAAAACAATGGTGCTTGTACTCGCGGGTGCAAGGATTGTTTACTTTTAATGCAGTTGTCTGTTGCTTTGAGTTTACACTTTGGGTGGGATTCGCAACTTAATACCAGCGAGTTGTTCTGGATAGATATCTCAAGGTGGATGATTCGTAGTAGATGCAGTTGGATTTCGGTCTACTTACCTTGGCGTACTGCCCATTGCTTTTGAGCCCTTCCTTTATTTGCAGCATAGTTAGCATTGCGGTGCCTTCATAATTTTGTCAATTGCCCAGCTGTGATTTGGTTACCTCGCTAGCACTTTTTTCGTCTTTTGGGAGAGAGACATCACTAGTGAAAATCACGGGACCCCGGTCCATCTTCACATTACTGTTTACATCCTTAGTTTACTTTCAGTTGCCACTATCCTTTGACAACTCCTCTGTACTCGTTGGGAGCAAAGTTATTTGTTGCTATGTGCAGGTCCACGTCAAGCGCCGTGACACCTTGTTGTATCTCTTGGAGTCCTACTGGTTCGATAACCTTGGTATCTTTACCGAGGGAAATTTGCTGCTACGCTACATCTCACCTTCCACTTGGTGTAACCAACGAGGAGTGAGAGATCCTCAGCGTATCAGGGTACGGAATATCCTGCTCTTCCTCCTCGTGAGTAACAACCTCCATGGGGTTGTGGAACTGCTGCTAAACAACAAACTCGTCCAGCTCAATTGCGGTGAAAGACCATCCATTCCTGCTAGTATAATCAAACCAAAGTGGTCCAGGTAGAAGGATCTCGCGAGTAGCGGTCTCGCCAAATCTCATAATATAAACAAAGTTACCAAACTCGGAAGTCCTAGTAACAAACTCATGCCTCTTCATAGCAGTAAGATCAAAGCGTAAGAACGGAAAAAGGCGCATCATCGGCACGTGCAGAGAGCTTGAGCCGCTCAAGAATAAGTGTGGCGAAAACGCCACCAAAGTGAGGTCCTTTTCCGATGTTAGCGACAAGGCGGCGAGCAATCAAAGCACCAATATTATACTCGTTTCCCAGATAGAAATATCTGGCCCCGAAATGTTGCTCGTGTTGTCACGAGCTAACACACCTCGAGAAATATAATACGCAAAATATCTGATGTGAGGAAAAAAAATGCTAGAAATCTTCCACCGGTGCACGTACTTCGGGTCCTTGATGCAAAGAGAGGTGAAAAGGGCCTGCAACTCGGTGGGGTGAGAATGTATCTTGGTCTTCCTAGCATTCCTCACACCTAAAATTTCACAAAACTCTGCCAACCGCATGATAATAACTTTCTCATAAATTCTAAATTCAACCATGGCAGATTTCTCATTATACTTAAATCAATTGACAAAATAATACGTGAGTTTAGGATACGGCGGCACCTGATGTGTCACAAGGCGTGTCAAACCTGCAGCTGCACAAAGGTAATCAAACTCATTCTTAATACTTGCAACTGTAAGAAAATCTGCACACGGGTATGTCATAGGGCGTGACATGTCCGTCTCGTAGAGTAATTCCGGTGGTACAGTATCATCATTATAACTCATCCTCGCAGAAGAGGATGAAGTTGCAGCTCTAGTTACTCTGTAAGTATGCTCGGGCCTCTTCTTCCCAAGCCATCCCTTAGCTTTTCCAAACAAACTCATTTCTGATTTTTTTGACAAGTTCAAAAAAACAAATGTTTAAGAAAAATGAGTTGAGGCAAACTACTCTACTCACTTCCCCAAGGCATAAACTTGCATCAAAACTTCAAAAATAAATTTCTAACCATGCATGCAAGCTCATATGAATAGCACCAAAAACTTCTAAATACTCATAAATGTGACTACCATTGAAAATTCTAATTGGACGGGTGGAGGAGTCACATACCAGGGAGCAAATGCTCAAAATCTCAACTCAAAAGATGGGCTGAATGGAGAGATGGAAATTTGGCTCCAAGAACAGCAAGAACTCGGGTTCCAACAACAAAACTCGTGTTTTTTGAGTGATAGAGAGGGAGAGGTCGAAGACATACCTGAAAAGGGGGTCTGGTGGGCCCAGGCGCCCTGGTGGTGCGGCCAGGGGCCAGGCCGTGTCACCTGGCCACCTGGACCAGGGGTGGCCCCCCTGGTCAGCCCTAGGTACCCCTGTGCTTCTTATTTTCTGAAAAAATTTAATATATTTTTCAGGAATTTTTCTGACAACTTCATTTTTTAGAATTTTCCGAGGTAGCGAAAGCGGCAAAAACTTCCGTAGGGATCGAAACAGTGGTTAAACATATGAAGTTTTAAAAGTATAAAGTTTGGTATAGCAAGGTGGATGAAAGTTAAAAGAAATGCAAATATAATAAGCTCCCCTTTTTAATTATATAAAACTTGCTTATTAGGAAGGTTGATCAAGTGTTACTACTAAACAAGTGATATATTGAGCAAAAAGTTTCACTTCTTACAATGCATTCATGGTACCTTTACTTGGAGGGAGATTGTCCCTACCATGATTGTTTTATATTTGTGATGCACATGTATAGTACAATCCCAATCACCAATATTCACGGTCTCAATATTCTCAATGGAGTTAAGGCCATGCCTTTTATGGATCTTCTTTGGAAAATATACCGTGTGTTCTTTATCATAAACATTGAAAGTGACCTTTCCTTTATTGCAATCAATAATAGCACCTGCGGTGTTCAGAAAAGGTCTACCAATAATAATAGAAATGCTCCCATCTTCGGGCATGTCAAGCACAACAAAATCAGTAAGAATTAAACAATTAGCGACTTCAACAGGAACATCCTCACATATACCAATGGGAACGACTGTTCACTTGTCAGCCATTTGAAGAAAGATATCTGTGGGGATTAGTTTATCTAAACAAAGTCTTTTGTAAAGAGATAAAGGCATAACACTCACCCCTGCACCAAGATGACATAAAGCAGTTCTAACATAATTATTTTTTATGGAGCAAGGAATTGCGGGTATACTTGGATCACCGAGCTTCTCAGGAATCTTGCCACTGAAAGAGTAGTTAGAAAGTGATACGGTGAGGATCACTCACTCCTCGTTGGTTACCCCAAGTGGAAGGTGAGATGTAGCATAGCGGCAAATTTCCCCTATGTAGAGGATAGGGTTTGTCTCCCGTAGGACTCGTACAGATACAAGAAGGTATCACGGCGCTTGACGTGGACCTGCACACAGCAACAAATAACTTTGCTCCCAACGAGTACAAAGGAGTTGTCAATTCCTCCGGCCTTGCTGTTTACAAAGGATCAATGCAAGAGATAATAATAGTGGCAACTGAAAGTAAACTAAGGATGTAAACAGTAATGTGAAGATGGACCGGGGTCCCGTGATTTTCACTAGTTATGTCTCTCTCCCAAAAGAGATTAAAAGTGCTAGCGAGGTAAACAAATCATAGTTGGGCAATTGACATAATTATGAAGGCACCGCAATGCTAACTATGCTGCAAAGAAAGGAAGGGCTCAAAAGCAATGGGCAGTACGCCAAGGTATGTAGACCGAAATCCAACTGCATCTACTACGAATCATCCACCTTGAGATATCTATCCAGAACATCTCGCTGGTATTAAGTTGCGAATTCCACCCAAAGTGTAAACTCAAAGCAACAGACAACTGCATTAAAAGTACTTTGCGTAACGTAAACAATCCTTGCACTCGCGAGTACAAGCATCATTGTTTTATCACTGGTGGCAACAGAACATCCCCTAGTTTCATGTTTCTGTCACTCAAGCTAGACATCAAGGGGCTGAACCCACAATCAAGCATAACACTCCCTCTTGGAGTTGCAACAAATCACTTGGCCAAAGTAAAATACGGCAATGGAGAACATGCAAGAATTTACTCAAGAACCAAATATATTACTCATCACAATCTAATCATAGTCTCTTAATCCATCAGATCCCAACAAACTCAGCATAGCAACAGCAGAAATTACAAAAGTGTCTCGATCATGTGAGGTAGCTCACGAGGTCTCGAAAGTGGAAGCACAAAGAGGGGAGAGAAGTACATCACATAGCTAATGGTCATGGACCCATGGTCCAAGGGAAACTACTCACGGTACATACGGGAGGCGTCCATGGCCATGGATGGTCTCCCGGAGGGGGTTCCTCCTCCCGGCAGGGTGCCGGGGCAGCTTCTCCAGGCAGCCCCGATCTAGAAACAGCGGCTGCGGCGGTACAGAGGCGAGATCGCGGAAAAGAGAACGGTATTAGGGGTTTCCACCCCGAGGGCTAAATATAGGCGGAGGGGGTGTCGAGGGGACCCATAGAGAAGCCAGGAGGCCCCCTGGCGCGGCATAGGGTGGGGCCTTTCCAGGGACCCTTCTGGAGTCCCTTTGGTGGCCCCCTCTGCTGCCTTGTTGATTCCGGAAGCTTCCGGGTCGCCGATTTTTTATCTGATTTTTCCAGATTTTTTGGAGCACTTTTAATGGCCGGAAAACCTGAAATACAAAAACATCAGAAAACAGCATCTGGCACCTGGGTGCACTGGGTTAATAGATTAGTCCAAATATGCTCAAAAGTGTATGAACGTTCAAGCAAAACATGGCAAAGTCACACAAAACATGCATGGAACAAGCAGAAATTATAGATACGTTTGGGACGTATCAGCAAGCATTGTAGATATTGCCTCAGTAGGAACTTTTCTTTTATTAGTCACAATGTCTTTCAAGTACCTCGAATACGGAGGCAACTTAATAGCATCAGTTAAAGGAATTTGCAGAAAAAGAGGCTTCATCCACTCACAAAATTTATTGTAGTGTTGTTCTTCTTTAGTTTTGAGTGACTTACCTCGGAAGGGAATTGGTTTTTCTACCCATGGTTCTCATTCCTTCCCGTGCTTCCTTGTGATGAAGTCTTCTCTAGTATATCTCTTGCATTTATTTGGTGCTTCTTCTTCTCGCACTTCAGGAGGATCATTCTTCTCTTTATCTTTATTGGGTTCAGCACTGTCTTCGGTTTCAGCATCGGAAGTAGATATGCGATTAGGATCAACGATAGGCTCTTCATCAATTATGGGATCATTTGAATTGTCAGCTTCTTTGTGTTTCTTCTTCTTATTAGGAGAGCTAACAATGTCTTCATCCTGCATTTGAGAATCTTACTCGATCCTCTTAGGATTCCCTCTGGATAAAGAGGATATTGAGTATGGGTGGCACCTTGGGTTTTAATCCCGAAGGCCTGTATATCCTGTTTGTCATTGTTAGCAAGAAAATCTTTTTGCACATTAGAAATTTGTTCAAGATGAGTTTGAACCATATGAAAATGCTTAACAAGGCCTTTAACATCATTAACAGTTCTTTCTAAAACATCAAGCAAACTTCTGATATCAAGTGTATTATCATGCAACTGAATTTGAATCCTCTCATTAAAGTGATTTTGCTTCATAATAAAATTATCAAGATCATCTAAACATTGATCAGGAGGCTTACCAAGAGGGATGTCACTTGCATTAAAATCGAAAAGAGAGTGTACCTCTACCGTAGGAGGGTGAGTAGTTGGCTCACAAAGTTTTTCAATAGGCGGTAGATTCTTCACATCTTCAGCTTTAATACCTCTCTCTTTGATAGATTTCTTAGCTTCTTGCATATCTTCGGGGTTCAAGACGAGCATTCCCCGCTTCTTTGTTGGTGGAGGTGGCTCAGGGACGGACCAATCTTCGTGATTTTTGGCTATCTTGCCCATTAGTTCTTCAGCATCATCCGGTGTTCTTCCCATGAAAAAAAACCCAGCACAACTATCTAGATAGGTTCTAGATTCATCGGTTAAACCAGCATAAAATATATCAAGCAATTCATTATTAGGGACTCCATGTCCCGGCCTAGCCTTGAGAAAAGTGCAATACCTCCCCAAAGCTTTAGGGAGGTGCCCATCCTGCAATTTTTTAAAATTATAAATTCTTTGCAAAGCAGCATGTTGCATATGAGTAGGAAAATATTTAGCAACAAAAGATTGAGCTCATTCTTGAGGAATTTTAATAGAGTCATAAGGTAGTGCGTCATACCATGCTCTAGCACCTTACTTCAAAGAAAAGGAAGAAGCTTAGTAACATAATAATTTCTTTTCTTGTCCTCCATAGCGAATAAGCCACATAGGTCAGTGAGTTTTGTAAGATGTGCTATAGCTTCATCATTTTATCTGCCATAAAAGGGGTCAGATTCAACTGTACATATAAGTGAAAGATCAATAGATAACTCAAAATCAGCATCTTCAATGCAAATAGGAGATGAAGAAAATTTAGGATCAGGATTAATCTTGTTCTTCATGGAGTGTTTTTCAAGCAGCTTCTTAATAGAACCAGGGTCAGAGTCGGCCCACTCTGTAATTTTCTGCATAAATCATCATCAAGTTCGATATAATCATCATCAAGGATTATTTCCTTGAGTTCATTCAAGTCTGGGTACCCAAAGGATCTGCAAGTGGGGTAATGCGTAGCAAGAGTTTCAGTCTCGGACTGTTTTGCAACCTTAGCAATTTGAGATTCAAGATAGCGACCAACAAAACCAATATCATCGAGAGTAGTGGAAGCATCATCAAAAGTATCAGACATAGTAACAGACTCAGTAGAAGCAGCATGTGGTGGTGGTGAAACAAGCTTACTCATAACGGAAGGTGAATCAAGTGTATCACTGGTGCTAAGAGCAGTACCTTTTCTTGTAGTGGATGGTAAAATTGGAACCTTGGGGTCTCCTTTCTTACCCATAGTGGATATATTGCAGCAAGAAAAATAACTTCAAGTATACTTATAAATAGAGTTATGCTCCCCGGCAACGGCACCAGAAAACAGTCTTGATGACCCACAAGTGTAGGGAATCGCGATAGTCGTCGCGGGTAAGATAACCCAATTTATTGATTCGACACAATGGGAGCCAAATAATATATATAAGCTTTGACAGTTCAGTTGTCAATTCAACCGCACCTGAAAGATACTTGCTTGGTGATACGGCCAAAACGTATCTATAATTTCTGCTTTCTCCATGCATGTTTTGTGTGATATTGCTATGATCTAGATTCACTTTCATACATTTTTGATCATATTTGGACTAACCTATTAACTCAGTGCACCCCAATGTCAATTCCTGTTTTCTAATGTTTTTCTATTTCAGTTTTCCCCCATACAAAAAGTGCCAGAAAAATTCGGGAAAATTCAGATAAAAAATCAGCGTGACAGGGGAGCCAGGGGGGCCCAGGCGGCCAGCCGGCGCGGCCCCACCCCTGGCCGCGCCAGGGGGGCGCCTGGGGACCCTGGCCAACCTCTGGCTGCCCCCTTTCGCCTATTTATCCCCCGTCACGGGAAAACCCCAAAAAGAGAACCCTATTCCGCGAACTCGCCTCTGTTCCGCCGCCGCCGCGCTTCCGAAGATCGGGAGCACCAGAAGACCTCTTCCCGGCACCCTGCCGGAGGGAGGATTGACCTCCGGGAGTCTCCTCTCCACCATGCATGCTCCCCGGATGTCTCGTGAGTAGTTTTCCTTGGACCATGGGTCCGTGATCAGTAGCTATGTGATGTTCTCCTCCCCTCTTTGATCCTCATTGTTTAGACCTCGTGAGCTGCCCAACATGATCGAGGCACCTTTGTAATATTTCTGCTATTGCTATGTTGAGTTTGATAGGATCTGATGGATTATGAGATTATGTTCAAATTGTGATTGAGTAATATATTTGGTTTTTATCTCTTATATTTTTGTTCCTAAGTAATTCTTGCATGTTCCCCGTTGCTGTTTATTGCTTTGGCCAAGTAGTAGGTAGTGACTCCAAGAGCGAGCGTTGTGCTAGATTGTGGGTTCATGCCCCCCGATGACATGCTTGAGTGACAGAAACATGAGTCTAGGGGATGTGTTGTTGCCACAAGGGGGAAAACAACGGTGCTTGTGACCGCGGTTACAAGGATTGTTTACTTTACGCAAGGTTCTTTTTAATGCAGTTGTCTGTTGCTTTGGGTTTACACTTTGGGTGGGGCTCGCAACTTAATACCAGCGAGATGTTCTGGATAGATATCTCAAGGTGGATGATTAGTAGTAGATGCAGATGGATTTCGGTCTACTTACCTTGGCGTACTGCCTGTGCTTTTGAACCTCTTCCTTTCTTTTGTAGCATAGTTAGCATTGCGGTGCGTTCATAATCCTGTCAATTGCCTTTCTGTAATTTGTTTACCTCGCATAGCAATTTTATCTTCTTTTGGGAGAGAGACATCACTAGCGAACATCACGTATCCCGGTCCATATCCTTATCATTGTTTCCACGTTATATTTACTTTTCCGCATTTACTTTCTAGTTGCTATTATTATCCCTTGCGTTTTATCCTTTGTAAACAACAAGACCGGAGAGATTGACAACCTCTCTGAACTTTGTTGGGAACAAAGTTATCTGTGTCTGTGCGCAGGTCCGCGTCAGTTGCGCCGCTGACACCTACTTATCATCTCTGGAGTCCTACTGGAGACAAACCTTGGTATCTTTACCGAGGGAAATTTGCTGCTGTGCTGCATCACGCCTTCCACTTGGGGCTCACCAACGAAGGGCGAGAAGACTACACCCGTCAACCCTCGCTCCATCACTTGGCAACGAGATATAAGTAGTAACGGTGATATGGAAGTAATAGTGGTAACAAAACAACGAAGGTAAAAACGGTAAAGGTAAAGTAACTTGCAACAAGCAGCATTAAAACACTGTAGGCTAGGGGGGCGGATGGTTGGGCGCTGCAGGGATGAGAGACATCATTTATTTTACTTGGGGCAAGGCACATAGAAAAGTAATGATGATCTAGGATATATCAAACACTATAGGCATGTATCTCGAAGGTAGTTGTACGTGCTTGCAATAAGAACTTGCCCAACATCTTTTGTCCTACCATCCCACTACAAACGGGGCGGAAAGGAACTTATGGAGATTAAGGTGCTGCTGTCAAAGAGCACCAGAACAAAGCATTAACAACCAATGGATACATGGAATCATCAACTTATAGTCCATCCCCTTTGGTGTCCCAAGCTGTCACCATTGGGATCGTCAACTATAACAGGTGCATACAACTCATAAATAGGATCAAGAACACAAATATATTCATGCAAACACATAGGGTTCAGATCTGAAATCATGGCACTCGGGCCCAAACTGACAAGCAATAATAACAACAAGTTGTAGTAAAGACCATAAACACCATACTAGATGATAGGCAACATGCCCACAACAATCTGATAAACAATTACATGATCTAACTCATCCAATCCCTACCATCCCCTATGCCTACAGTAGGGAATTACTCACACGTGAAAGGAGAAGTCTTGGAGGGATGATGGAGTGGCGATGGTGATGACGATGGCGATGATTCCCCCTCACCGGAGGCCAGAACAGCCTCCAGATTAGCTCTCTGGAGAAGAACAGAGGGTGGCGGCGGCGGCTCCACGACGAGAATTGGGAAAAGGACTTATGTTCTAGGATTTTCTCGCCGAGGGTAAAAATAGGAGTCCTGGTAGGGAACCAGAGGGGGTGGGGCAACACCCAGGTGCCTTGGTGGCACAACCAGAGGCCAGGCCGCGCCACATGGCCGCCTGGGCCAGGGACAGCTCCCTTTGGCCCTCCCTCTGACATGTGGATCCTCACGACGCGTGGATTTTCTGTGAATTTTCCTGGAATTTTCAGAGACACCTAAAAATCCATTTTACTGCACACAAAAAAACCATACATGCAACTATGATAAAAAATAGGGTCAGTCCGGGTTAGTTTCATTCAAATCATGCAAGAATTAGGTCAAAACAATAGCAAAAGTGTTCGGAAAAGTCGATGTGTTTGAGACGGATCAGCGGATCACATGTCTTCTCTACAGACGGACATGGCAGCAACCATGGATCACATGTCTGCTCACAAGACCGACACAAAGTCAACCATGGATCACACGTCCGCACAACTCGCTCCTCGGCTCGACAGAGCGTCACCGCCATCTCACCAGTCTAACAATATTGCAACACAAGCTCCAAAGTTCGGGGACCTTGAATCAACAACTCATAAGTTTGAAAATTCTGGACAACCAGCTCCGCAGTCCAGCACACTTGCAGCAACATCGCAAAAGTATGATTCACTCATACAAAAAGGGCCACATTGTGAAGCGACTACATCACCAGCTAATAACAAGTCCAATGCACATGTACCTCCAGTTGCAATGTCTGTAGATCATGCAAGCGTCCTGGCACCTACTGCTCATAACCCTGAAGTGAGAAAGAGAACGAAAACATGTAAAGGTCAGACTCTGACCACAGCAATCTCGACGAAGAGGAAGGCGACCAGACGATCAACCGGCTCAAAGATGCAGGTGCTGATGAATCCGATGATGCAGAGGAATCACAGCTGCAAACAATCTTGAACCGGGACAACAACAATGAGGCTATTATTGAAAAACTAAAATCAGGCTTTAATGGAGATATGAAGTTGTGTCCTATAGATACAAGCCAAGCATGTAAGTTTGTACGTGGCCAGCCATATCTCACTAGAAAACAACTGAGAGAGGCAGGTGGTTACTGCAAAAAGGTGCATGAGTATTTAGTCACTGAAATGCGAAAAACCGATGAAGATGGTATCACTATATACCATGACTCACAATTTGGTGTAGGTACAAAGCATGGTAACTTCCTAATAACATTCGATCAATTTTATGACCTCTCCAACTTCGATATGCTCAAATCGGATATAATTCAGGTCGTCGTCTTGTAAGTACTTCAGAAACTCAATAAACCTCTCGTATAAGCCCATGAACGAATTATATCTAATTCTACTGTTTCCTCGGGGCTTTGGCGTCCTTTCCTAGGGACCGAAAGTTGCGACGCATGAATTTCATAGACCCTGGTATGATTAATGAGTATGAAATATCTTGTAACAAGGTGACGGCCATCAAAAGTCTCACCCGAACGCTTTTTTCTGACAAGACGTGAGAATTCCACCTACTTCCATATTTTGAAAAGTAAGTAAATTATACGACCACATATACATTTACCCAAAACAATCTGGTGGTTCATCTAGTTCATCTGAAGATGATGCCAATGATTCTGATTAAAAGCTTAAAACAATTTGTCTTTTAGAGTTTACTCCTTTGTTGTGCGTGGATTTAAGCCTCATATTTGTATTTGTGCCATCGATTTTGCCCTTGACATTTGAATATGGTTACCTGGTTATAAGGTTCCCTCAGACGCCAAGCCTAGGGAATTTCACCACTTGACTTCGAGGGCTATCAGATTCGTGGAATTAAACATTCATGTGTAGTTATAAGACCCCCATACTAAGATAAACAAGTTTCCAACTAGCCCTGTCTCATACCAGAGCATTGAGGTTGTGATGTAAGGCTAGCTTTTAGCGACACTTATAGAGAGTCCCTCCAGACTTTGAATATGTTCAAATATGTTTCCAACAACCACAATCTTTGTCATCACATCTTCTTAGATGTATGTCATCACAATAAGGTGGAGCAAGATTAATCAAATTATTATGTTGTCATTAGTTCTTTAGAAAGGCTAGGGATAGTACATCAAGATCATTGGTGTTTAATTCATTTTTCCCAAATAGGTGAGGTATAAGGTATGAGGTGGTTCACCTATCACAACTAGTACAATCCCAGCCCAAAATTATATAACAATAGCATGATACATAATATGGTACAAAGAACGTAAAAATGTAGGACAAAGGTTAAGTTTTTGAAGATGGCTTGCCTTCCTCGACGGTGTCTCCTGGTACGACTTCTTCGTCTTGGGAGGAGTCTGGACCTGCAACATCAAGCATCTTGTCTACACATTGGGGGAAAACAACACACCATTTCCACATGACAAACAATGCACACACTCAAGCAGACATAACACATATTTTAGCATTCCAACAAGCAACACATGCATATCACCAACAAGTTTATCATAATTTAACCAATGTTCAATATAATCATAATGTCAGAATTACGATTGCCGGTTTAGCAAGTTAATAGTGCTAAGCAAAGATGTCAAGAATTAAGCTATCTTATTTAATAGGGTTTAAGCAAGACATTTTTTTACTTAGGTCCTGTTTTTATTTATTAAATTTAATTTATTGACTAAACCAATATTAGCTACTTCCCAAAAGAAATCATAATAAAATTTAAAATTATTTAATTTGTTAACATAGAATAAACTAATATTATCCTAAACAGGGAATACGAGCAATATTAATAATGTGGCCCACATATATATTTCTGCAGACCACAATTACATTTGTAAATAAAAATAAAGCATATTCAAAGGATCAAAAAAAAATATTTCACATTTTTCTGATGTGTAATGATTTTTCTAATATTATTTTAGTCCTGGCTTATTTAGGTCAAGGTAAACAAATCTGTCACGGCCCAGGACTATATTGCGCCAGGCGCGAAATTCCTCTAGTGTGACAGGCCTGGTTCTGTTAATCATTTTCTATAGCATTTTCTATTTTAAATATTAACTAGTGGTGTGACCCGCGCATTTGCACGGCTAGATTTGTTATATTTTTTGTTGAGGGTCTTTTCTTTAGAAGATATATTTAGTCAATTACCATAAAAAAACATGACTAACATATATTCTTTGGGAACATAACTGTGCTTTGGTACATACCTATTTTTACTAATTTTATTATCATTTTGGTAAAAACTATGTAACTCTTGGACTTTTGGACTGATTTCGAACTTTGCAACTTCACTTTTTGTTGACTTTTCTTCTCTTTCGGTTTGGACATGACTCGACGTGGGTGCATGCAGCCATACATCGCCGCAGTGCAAACACCATTTACCATGAACCGGACGACAATGCAACTAAATGAACCATACAGATGATTACATGGTATCAGATGGCTATCCATATTTATTTTTTGCATGTTATCTCTGGAAATTATGTTTTTATATAATTTTATTATGACTCAACTACAAAGAAAGATATCATATGAATGCCACTCGACCATGTCTTCAGGCCTCTCGACCGCCGCGATCGCCGGCACACCGGTGCCCGCCTCGGCCGCGTCGTCGAACACTTCTGGGCCGGGCGCCTCCAACAGCCTGGCGCCAGTCCCCGACTCGGCCGCCGTCCTCTCTCCAGCGGAGCTCACGACGGCTGTCCGTGATCTCACCCTGGTGGTCCAAAGCCTCCAGCAGCTCTTCCTCGCCCCCACCGCGCCGCCGCCGCCGCCGCCGGCCACGACCGTCCCGGCCGTGACCGTCCCATCGACGCTGCCGGTCACGACCCCCCCCCCCATGGCGCGCCGATCAACCAGCTCCGTTTTCCGTCCTCGCCATCCCCGCTGCCGACCTGGATCGACTCGCCTGTCTTCACAACTCCGCCCGTGCAGCCGACTGTCATCCAGCAGGCCGCGGCCTCGGCGGCTACACCGGCTACAGCGACCCCTACGCGGGGGGGGGGGGGGGGTCCATGGTGCTGACCTACTCGGCCCCCGCCACGCTGGCTCGTCCCGTGGGAGCCTACGCCGCCTGGCCGGATGCCCAGCAGCCGCCCCGCTTCACCAAGATGGAGTTCGCCACCTACGATGGCACCGTTGACCCCCTGAATTGGCTCAACCAGTGCGACCAGTTCTTCAGGGGGCAGCGGACTTTGGCGTCCGACCGCACGTGGATCGCCTCCTACCACCTCCGCGGCATCACTCAGACGTGGTACTACGCCCTCGAACAGGATGAGGGCGGGATGCCCCCGTGGGAGCGCTTCCGCGACCTCTGCCTCCTCCGGTTCGGACCCCCAATACGCGGGAGCCGGCTGGCCGAGCTTGGCCGCCTTCCCTTCACCTCCACGGTGCAGGACTTCGCGGACCGCTTCCAGACGTTGGCGTGCCACGCCCCTGGAGTTACGGCTCGCCAGCGCGTCGAGCTCTTCATCGGCGGTCTTCCCGACCACATCCGCGTCGATGTGGAGCTGCGCGAACCACCAGACCTACAGACGGCCATGTACTACGCCCGCGCTTACGAGCAGTGCGCCCTCGCCCTGCAGCAGACCTTCCAGGGCTGCGGCGCGCGCCCACCCCCGCGCCCTGCCCCGACGGCTTCCGCCCGCCCCGCCCCGGCAGCTGCCCCCGCTGCCACACCGGCTCCGACGCGGCCCTTCCGCCGCTTGACCATGGCCGAGCAGCTCGAGCGTCGCCGTAAGGGCCTGTGCTTCAACTGCGACGAGCCCTATACGCCGGGTCACGTGTGCGTCCGCCTGTTCTACTTGTAGACCATTGATGACGAGGACGCGGCGGCCCTCCCCGCAGCGAGCGATGCCCCGACACTGTCCGAGGCCGGCGTCACGACCTACGGTCCGGTCGACGCCACCGCTTTCGTCGTCTCTCTCCACGCGCTAGCCGGCATCAAGACGGCGCAAACCATGCTGCTTCTAGTCACAATCAATGGGAAGCGTCTAACCGCGCTCGTGGACACGGGTTCGGCGCATAAATTCCTGTCCGGGGACGCCATGCGCCGCCTCGCACTGCAGCCGTCGGGAGCCGGGCAGTTCAGCGCCACCATCGCCAACGGGGACCGCCTCGCTTGCCAGGGCGTGGCTCGGCAGGTTCCCATCCTCATCAGCGACGAGCACTTCTCCATCGACTGCGTCGGTATCAACTTGGGCTGCTACGACTTCATCCTCGGCATCGACTTCCTGTCCCCCCTCGGGCCCATCCTGTGGGACTTTGACGCGCTGACCCTCATCTTCTGGCGCCCGGACGGCCGCCGTGTGCAGTGGGCAGGCATCGGCAGTACAGGGGCCGCCAATCCTCGGCTCCAGCTGATGGCGGCCACACTCGACGAGGCACACCCCCTCCCGGCCGACCTCCTGCAGCAGAACAGCGACATCTTCGACGAGCCCCAGGGCCTTCCACCTGCGCCCGTGTGACCATCGCATCCACCTCCTGCCCAATACGGTGCCTGTCGCCGTGCTCCCGTACCGCTACCCCCAGTTGCAGAAGTACGAGCTCGAGCGCCAGGTGGCGGTCATGCTCGCACAGGGCATCATCCAGGTTTCGACATCACCATTCTCCGCACCGGTGCTCTTGGTGCGCAAGGCCGATGGCACATGGCGTTTCTGCATCGACTATCGCGCCCTTAACGCCAGGACGTCCAAGGACAAGTTCCCTATCCCCGTCGTTGACGAACTCTTGGACGAGCTACATGGGGCGCGCTTCTTCACCAAGCTCGATCTGCGCTCCGGCTACCACCAGGTGCGGATGCATCCGGACGATGTCTCGAAGACGGCGTTCAGGACACATCACGGCCACTTCGAGTTCTTGGTGATGCCTTTTGGCCTCTCCAACGCGCCGGCGACGTTCCAGACCCTGATGAATGACATGCTTAGCCCCTATTTGCGCCGCTTTGTGCTTGTTTTCTTTGATGATATTCTTATCTACAGTTCCTCATGGGCGGAGCATCTGCAACATGTGGCCATTATCTTCAACGAGATTTGAGCGCATCGTCTCCACCTCAAGCGCTCAAAGTGCTCGTTCGGCTCCACGTCTGTCGCGTACCTGGGGCACGTCATCTCCGCGGAGGGAGTTGCGATGGATGCTGACAAGGTCGCCTCCGTCGCTGCGTGGCCGACTCCGCAGTCGTCGCGGGCCCTCCAAGGCTTCTTGGGTCTCGCGGGTTACTACCGGAAGTACATCCGGGACTTCGGGCTCATCGCCGCGCCACTGACCCGCCTTCTGCGCCGCGACGCCTTCTCTTGGGACGCGGAGGCCACTAAGGCGTTCAAGGCCCTCCAGCAGGCGCTTACGACGGGACCCGTCCTTCAGATGCCGGACTTCGACCGACCGTTCGTGGTGGATTGCGACGCCTCCGGCGTCGGTTTCGGCGCCGTCCTCCACCAGGGCGAGGGTCCGCTGGCCTTCTTCAGTCGGCCGTTTGTTGTGCGTCATTGGCGAGCTCATCGGGCTGGTCCAGGCCGTGCGCCATTGGCGGCCATATCTCTGGGGCGGATTTTCATAATTCGCACAGATCACTACAGCCTCAAGTTCTTGCTGGATCAGTGCCTCTCCACCGTCCCGCAACATCAATGGATCAGCAAGCTCTTTGGCTTCGACTTCACCATCGAGTACCGTCTGGGACGTCTCAACACGGTCGCCGACGCCCTATCCTGCCGCAACACTGAGGACGTCGCCGCTGCAGGCACGGTCCTGTGCATCCGCTCCGGGCCGTCCTTCGCCTTCATCGACGACATTCGCCGACCTACTGCGGCGGCCGCGGACGCCCAGGGACTGCGCCATTGCCTAAACGCTGGCAAACTGGAGGCACCTTGGCACCTGGATGATGGACTTCTTCTCCATGGGCGCCGCCTCTTCGTGCCTGACCACGGCGATCTTCGCCAGCAGGTCCTGCTCTTGGTACATTCAGCGGAACACGAGGGCGTGCAGAAGACGCTACACCGTCTTCATGCAGATTTCTACATCCCGGGTGATAGTGCGCTGGTCCGCGATTGGGTGCGATCGTGCGTGACGTGCCAGCGTAACAAGACGGAGACGCTGCGGCCTGCCGGTTTGCTACAACCACTTGACGTGCCCTCGCAGGTGAGGGCTGATATTTCTATGGACTTCATCGAGGGCCTTCCCAAGGTGGCTGGCAAGTCCGTCATCCTCATGGTGGTCGACCGCTTCTCCAAATATGCACACTTCATTGCTCTCGGCCATCCGTATTCAACCGCATCCGTGGCGCGGGCTTTCTTCCACGGCATCGTCCGTCTCCACGGGTTCTCTTCCTCCATCGTCAGTGATCGTGATCCCGTGTTCACCGGACACGTGTGGCGTGATCTCTTTCGGCTGGCCGGCGTGAAGCTACACATGAGCACGGCTTTCCACCCTCAGATGGACGGCCAATCCGAAGTGGTTAACAAGGTTATTACCATGTACTTGCGTTGTGTTAAAGGTGATCTCCCACGAGCTTGGGTCGATTGGTTGGGATGGGCGGAATACTGCTACAACACCTCCTATCACTCCGCCCTGCAGACCACGCCCTTCGAGGTGGTCTACGGACGTCCGCCTCCGTCGATGTTGCCTTACGAGCCCGGGACGGCTCGGTCCGAGACCGCGGGCGCCTTCCTCCGCAGCCGCGACGAGATCCTGGCTGAGGTGCGTCAGCGTCTTCTCCAAGCACATCAGCTGTCCAGGAAGTACTACGACGCTCATCATCGCGAGGCGGAGTTCGCGGTGGGGGACTGGGTTTGGCTGCGTCTCCTCCACAGGACGACGAAGTCCCTGGACCCGCGCGCCAAGCGCAAGCTGGGCCCCCGCTACGCCGTGCCCTTTTGTGTGTTGGACCGCGTTGGCACGCTCGCATATCGTCTGGCGCTGCCGGCTGGCTCTCGCATTCATGATGTCTTCCACGTGGTGCTGCTTAAGCCTTACCGAGGGGATCCGCCGGCGGGACCACCTGCGCTTCCGCCAGTTGCTGAGGGCCGCCTTCTGCCGGGACCAGAGAAGGCGTTGAAGGCACAGCAACGTCGTGGCGTCTGGCACATACTGGTGCAATGGTCCGTCTTGTCGGAGGAAGATGCTACATGGGAGATACTTGAAGACTTCCGCAACCAGTTTCCAGATGTTCAGCTCGAGGACGAGTTGTTTGAGAAGGCGCGAGAGATGTTATGACCGGGCTGCAGTATACGCGGAAGAAGCCCAATAGAGGAACGGTTTAGGAGTTTGAGTCGGTTTAGGAGTTGAATAGCAAAGTCTACTATATAAACACATGTACCCCTTCGTTTTATGAGAGGCAATAAACATATTATTTGTTGCCGACTCCTTGAGGAGTCGGTCTACTAACCCTAGCCGCCGCCACCTTGCTGTCCACCGCCACCTCCCAGCCGCGCGGCCACGGCGCCATCACGCCGTCATCCGCGCCAACCTCCTCCCCACCCTTACAACCTTCGAGTAAGACCTGGTAGAGCCCTAGCGTCTACCATTTTCATTAATAGGTTTCTTATGCTCCTATTTTTACATAGATTTTATTGCCTAATTCATATCCACATGTGAAAATGTATCTTTGTTTTCTTTGTGTAGGTTATCATTGGATTGTAAGGTGTTGGAATGATTTATTTAGGATTTAATCCTCAAATAGATATTATATGAATACCACTAATAGATTTCTATGGATAGATTTCATATTCACCTAAATCTGTACAAATTTGAGCATCATTGCGAAAACTTATTTCTACCCATTTTGCATAGGATCGTAGTATATTTTGAAGATTTTTGTGGAACATATCCACACTATTCATGTACCATGCAGTTTTTGTTTTACAGTTTCCTTTGTGGCCAGATATTTTTGGTTTAGCGAAATAGTATATATTTTGGTAATAGATCAGACCTGATAAACATGATACATAAGAAACATTGGAATTGAATGTTTGCTAACGTAATGCATGACATTACAACCACATCCTAAATTAGTACATGGAGGTTAGAAGGTGTGCGCGTAAAGCAAGTAAGCTTGTTCTAGTAAAAAAATGTAAGATCATTATGTAAAAATGAAAAATGTGTAAGCTATTCTTTCACATATGGAGGTCAGAAGGTGTATGCGTAAAGCATGTAGACTTATTCTAGTAAAGCATGTAAGCTTCTATGCAAGATGTACTAAAACTGGATAATTATTTAGTAAGTGTAGAATTTTAATGTATAATTATGAAACTCCACGGAATGAAAACCATAAGCGTGATAATATCAGAAGGAATTCATATCGGCCCGGCCATTAAATAGACAGTATGTCATCTTTCACTTGTGAAAAGATACTTCTTCAATTTATATGAACAATTCAATCTAATAAAGGGAAAAGCTAGTGAGCTCCGCCGCATAGCGGCTGCTGTACGTGCATGCAAAAATTGCATGCAAAGACTATCACTATGCGCTGACATCATCCGCATTAAATGTATTTTTGATTTATTTAAATGATTTATCTAACAAACAATTAATTCGATTTGCGTTCTGTTTTCACCGTTGGGTTTGTTTTCATGAGGGTTTCAAAACAAGATCCCATATTGATATGTTTCGATGAAATTTTTTTCGTCACCGTCAGTTGCCAAATTAGGTCATCCAAGTTGCCACTTTTACCGTGAACTGTTGTCACAAATGTTTGTACATAGTTATCCGAAGAATAGTTCATATACTTAAGGTTAGGATACAACCAGATAAAATAAAATGGCAACTCAAACGGATAAAACCACAAGAATAATAAACCATCATGTCAATTAGATGTAAAGAATACGTCAACCGGATATAAGTAAACCGGTAACCAATCGTTCAAACATAACAAGTTATTATGACATTTAGGTATAAATAACATGACAAATGCGAGTGCTTTTTTAAGTGATTTTAAAGAGAAACCCATACAAATATCACAAAACAAGTTTTTCGTTTATGTATGTTAGTGTATAGTTTTTTAACAACCAAGTTTATATAATCTGGTAACTATATGAATAATTATCAGATAAGTAAAACAGTAATGTGACAAGTACTGATAAAAAAATTAGCAATCAAGTTGGCATAATCTGTCAACTATATAAATAATTATCAGGTTAGTAGAACAGTATCGTGGCAAGTAGTGGTGAAAAAAAAAAGTTTGTCAAAATATATTGACATGAGATCTAGTTTCTAAGATCTCGTCGCGATGAAGCTAATAGTGAAAACGGTTCGTCAATTGAATTAACGGTCTAGGAGATAAAACTTTTTTTAAATTAAAGTCAAACTAAACTTGCTTATTTTGCTATTAGCACAGATAGCCGCCGCACCACAATTCCCAGATGCGGCGCCGCTGGGTAGTCCGCTCGTCTAATAAATAGTGTGTTACTTAATTGTGATGGAGGAAATTCTCCCAAGCTAACTATAGTAATCCACTCATAGGAGAATTTGTTTGTTAATTCTACTCATCAAATTCCTAGTTTCTGAAAGAAACAATTTTTTATATATGAGAGTTATAATACCTTACCCGTGTTTGTCATATATGAAATTGCAAAATCTGTAAAACTTCGTATCTTTGAGTCTAGCGGTTGGTGATAACATCTTAACTATCATGTACTCAAATCCTCGTACAGTAGTATGTACTGCAATCAGCCAAAAAGAATTTAAAATTTTCGTCAAACATGCATATGTATGTGCATCTAATACCTCCGCTCTAGCTGATCTGTGATGTTGCATCTCCTATGTGGTTGCGTTTGCAAACTCAGCTGGTGACTCGCCGCTGCTTGACAGTCTCTTCTGTTCTGCCGGAAGCATGCGAGTGATAGCCATGTCAGCCCCGTGATGTAGCTGATGTGTCACCAAAACATGCAGGACATGCATGCGGCAACATGCCGCCGGAAGCATGCGAAATATGGAGAGGCGGAGGTCGCCGCGATTAGTATTTGTCTGCTAGAGATTGGTTTGTGTAGCCAACTTGCCGCCGAAAGCATGTGGAAGATGCTGAAGCTGACATCGCTGCGATTAGGTTTGGGAATAGTAGGACGTATAGGATACGAACACATCTACCGGGTTTTTTCATGGAATACGTTTGATATTTATTCGTTTATATTCTGATTTTTTGTGTGCATAGCCTACATGTTTGTGGTTGTACGTGTCGCATGCTAAAAAGTGATAATGTTGTTCTACGTAACGTAACTCTTAGATCTATATAAAAAGATTAAATCTTCACCATTAAAATATATTTGCTATAGATAGACAAATCTACACCGTTCCTTTTCTATCGTTTTAAGTATATAATAGATAGATTATCTAATTGCAGAGAAGTTAGCTAATGATAAAAAACGCTATTATTGAAATGCTCCCAAAATTATTTCAATAATAGACGTTTAATTAAAATTATACTAAGAAGTACTATATACACTAATAATAAAAGGATTATGGTTTTTACCTATTTCATTTTTATTATTAAACTATACAATAATTAGATACTAATGAGAGAAGATATTAATAAATTATTCTTGATCTAAATTCATTGACAGAGAAATTAATAATATTTTATCTAAGCAAACTATAAATTACGACAAAATTATTTAAGCAAACGATAAATTCAAGCATACGAAAAAATAAAGCTTACTTACGAGAGCACAATAATTTTTGTTTCACCTTGTTATGTTGTTTATTTATTTTTCTATATTTATTTCTTCTATGTGATTAAAATAATATTAGGCGGATTTTGGGGGGGGGGGTCCAGTGGCTATATTGCACCTGGGGCAAACTTTCTCTACGGGCCGGGCCTATGCATGGTGGTGATCGCTAGTAAAAAAAATGAGCTGACGCGTCGGGCTCGTGTGTCACAGGCACATAAAGGACGAAGGGATATGGGCGACTCAATGCCGTTAGATCTCATGCAGATCCGGCGGCTCCTGGTCGTCTTCTTCCTGCGTGCATGCTAAGCACGTGCAAAGCCCTAATGGGACCAGGGGCAGACAGGGGCTCACCAGAAGGCTTTCGAGCGTCGGTTGGTGATACGTCACAAATGTATCTATAATTTCTGCTTGTTCCATGCTTTTTTATGTAACATTGCTACATGTTTTGCTACATTTTTGTATCATTTTACACATATTTAGACTAACCTACTAACTCAGTGCACCCAGTGCCAGTTTCTGTTTGCTGATATCTGTAAGTTGCAGGTTTTTCCCCAATTTACAGAGCTCCAAAAATTCCAGAAAAATCAGATAAAAAATCAGCAGAACGGAAGCTTCCGGAGCCCCGAAGGAGGGCCAAGGGGCCCCACCTGTCACTCAGGAAGCCAGGTGGCGCGGCCCCCTCCCTGGCCGCGCCACCAGGGCGCCTGGGAGGTGTGTCCAACCTCTGGCTCCGCCCTTTGACCTATATTACCTCCTGGTCCCGAAAACCCTCGAGGAGAACCCCGCATCGCGAATTTTCTCTCTATTCCGCCGCCGCCGCGCTTCCAAGATCGGGAGCACAAGAAGACCTCTTCCCCGCACCCTGCCGGAGGGAGGGTTGACCTTCGGGAGCTTCTCCACCACTATGGATGCTTCCCGGATGTGCCGTGAGTAGTCTCCCTTGGACCACGGGTCCATGACCAGTAGCTATGTGATGTCTTCTCTCCAATCTTGTTATTCAATTCTTAGTCCTTGTGATCTGCCCTACATGATCAAGGCACCTATGTAATTTTCCTGCTGCTGCTATGATGTGTTTGCTGGGATCCGATGGATTATGAGATTATGTTTAGGTTGTGATTAGTTATATATTTGGTTTACCTTTTATATTTTGTTCTTCAGTAATTCTTGCATGTTCTCCGTTACTTTTTATTGCTTTGGCCAAGTAGTAGATAGTAACTTCAATAGGGAGCGTTATGCTTGATTGTGGGTTCATGCCCCCCCCCCCCCGATGTCTAGCTCGAGTGACAGAAACATGAGACTAGGGGATGTGTTGTTGCCACCAGGGAGAAAACAACGATGCTTGTTACCGCGCTTGAAAGGATTGTTTACCTTACGCAAAATTTGTTAAAGAAGTTGTATGTTGCTTTGAGTCTACACTTTGGGTGGGGCTCGCAACTTAATACCAGCGAGATGTTCTGGATAAATATCTCAAGGTGGATGATTAGTGAGTAGATGCAGATGGATTTCGGTCTACTTGTCTTGGCGTATTGCCCATACTTTTGAGCCTCTAGCTTTCCAGTAGCATAATTAGCATTGCGATGCGTTTATAATTTTGTCAATTGCCCAGTTGTAATTTGTTCACCCAGCTTAGCTATTTTATCATCTTTTGGGAGAGAGACATCACTAGTGAACATCATGGGGCCCCGGTCCATACTTCCACCATTGTTTACACCTCCACTTTATTTATTGTTTTTACTTTCTATTGAAATTATCACTATCAATATCCTCTTGCGTTTAATCCTTTGTAAACGACAATGCCGGAGGGATTGACAACCCCTCTGTACTCGTTGGGAGCAAAGTTACTTGTTGTGTGTGCAGGTCCACGTCAACTTGTCTCAACTCGGCAACTTAATATCTGGCGCCGTTGACACCTACTTGCAGCATTCAGAGTCCGTCGAAACAAACCTTAGTATCTTCACCGAGGGAAATTACTGCTAGGCTACATCCAACCTTCCACTTGGGGTAACCAACAAGGAGCAATACTTTAGTTCCATTAGTTGGCGACGGCGAGAGGCGGCGGGGGTGCGGCTTGGCGGCAGGGTTCTGTTTTTTTTTCGCGGTCGTCGGGGTACCGCTTGGTGTAGAGGCTCGGGGAAGCGGGCATCGGCTTGGGGCAGAGTCTCCTCCTGGGCGTCGCCCGTGATCGAGGCAGAGAGGGGGCTCGCTTTCCTCCCCTCCTTCTCCTCCTTCTCTACTTCCTTCCTCCTCTTCTACAACTACTCCTTCTCTTTTTGGTTTTCTGGTGGTGGGGTGGATTGGCGTTGGATGGTGGTGGTGGTGAGGCGAGTTAAGGAGGGCGTCGGGGTTCTCCTTTTCTAGTCGCGGTGGTGAGCGAGGGTGACGGGGATCAGCCCCGGCAAATCCCATGGTCAGGGACCCTGGGTTAGTCATGGAGAAGGCACAGGTTGGACGATACTCGTCCGCTAACAGGAGAAGCGCTTCCTGCTCGATATTATTGCGTGAGGGGGAGATTACAGTGGAGGCCAAGGTGAGTTCTTGAAAGACCAGGTGAGTAGATGTGTATTGGATTGATCTGGACGTCTCCCCTCTTAGCCTTTATATACTAGGCTAGGTCTCGGGGAGTCCGCACTAGGTTACAAAGATAGTTTCCTAGTTCTAGTCTTGCCTTGTACGCCAAGTTATGCCTTCCATATTAGTCGCGGACTCCTACGTCGGTGCTTGGTCGGGCCAGTCGTGGGCCTATTGTGGCTTCCTAGAGGGCCTTCTGTCTTCGTATACACCGGGTATCCTCATACGCATGAGTCGTGGGGTCACCCCCTCGTCAGGGGGCAACGGGCGGGGGCGAACGGGAGAGGCGAGGGCAGAGCGCGCTAACGGTCCAGAGCGCCACGGGGGCGATCCGTGGCCTCGTTCTTAGCTGGGCGAGAGGGGCGGCGGCGTGCTCATGAGAGGAGTGTAGGCTGGTCGATTCCGGCGTGGCGGTCGCCGGTCACATCGCGGTCGAGGGTTGAGGGGTACACTCACTGTGTCAGGCCACGAGGGAAATCCGTGGGCTAGCTGCTCGTTGGGTGAGCGCGACAGGGAGGCTGGCAATGGGGATGAGTTGAGGGAAGGGAATTGTCCACGGGAGAGAGATGATCGTGGGAGAGAGAGATACGAGTGAGAGAGAGAGAGAGAGACTCTCTCTGCGTAGGACAGAGATCAGGGGGAGTTTGAGAGAGATAAGGAGAGATTAGGGGGTGGTTAGGGTAGTTTATTTCCTGTTAAAAAAATTATATAAATAACTCCAAGTGATTACAGAAAGTGCACCAAAGGTGTTTGTTGAAATGCCTAAAAGAAAATTCTATTGGAATTTTTAATATTTGTTTCTATAAGATGATTTATGAAGATCATGCAATCACAATATTATGGTTTGTTGTATTTATAGATTTTTTAATTGATCACAATTTTAATTATTACCATCATGCACAAGGTTAGTGCCTTAGGGTTCTTTCCCGGGAAAAGCCACTATAGACTGCAATTGGTCTGCCGGCAACGGTTCTTTCCCGGCAGGCCGGCTTGTCCGGAATAACCCTGTCGGGAAAAGTCTTTCCCGGCAGGCAAATCTTCCCTTGCAGTTCTATTGCCCTGTTTTCCTTATCATTCCTGGCAGGCCGATTTTGCGCCCGGCAGACCACTGGCCCGCCTAGATAACCTATGCCGGCAGTTAGATTGTCGTGAAGGGCTGACTTTTGCCGACAGTTAGATTTCCATGGAGGGTTTTAACTAGCTAAACCACCCCTCCACCATATATACAACATGCTATCTAATTTCAAACTTCAACATTCAATCAAACTTGCACAGATAATGCAACACAGAGATAGAAGTGAACATGAACATACATACTTCATCACACAAAGTCATATTTTGTTCATATATATAAGTTCATCCACAACGTCATGAGACAACGTCATCAAGTGCACAAGTACATCACCCACACCAAACAAAAAAATGTACAACTTCACAAAGTTGCCGCCATGGGTCATGATGAACGCGTCCGACTTCAGGCATACCAGGAAGTCTAGTGCAGCTAGGCTGGTCACATGCTTCTTAAAATGCTCAATCTCCTCCTTGTTTGTGAGATCTTCTTTGGTAACCTTCAATCAACAATGAAAATAAGTTAGTTATCTGTTCAACAAATCCATTTGCTGATGGTTGCTTGCCCAGCTATGTCGGCCAGAAAACTATCATGCCACACAATGTACCAATGACCAGTTATGCATCACGCATATATGACAACGAATACTATAGTTCAAACCGCTATAATGAACTGGGATTAGAGGAATGATTGATCAACATGGAAAACGTATGTAATGATTGATAAAAATGTCACAGAGGAATGAGCAGAAGAAAAAAAAATACAATCCTCATGCACCCTCGAAACTCATGGCATACAATATAATAATCTGAATTGGACAAGTAGACTTATACTTGGGGAGTCAATTATCAGGTTTTAAGCAGAGACGTGCACTGGTGTTGCATTAGAAATTTATTGCATATAAATATAACAAACATGACATCCCCACCGAACAAAAACCACAGATATGTTCTTCGGCTTGATGTCCAGCACACACAGCAGCCATACCTCGAACACTTGGTCCAGAGAACGCCAGGGAGGTGAAACAAAGGAGGAAGGAGAGATTAGGTACTCACCTAAGTAGTTGAAGTTGAGGAGGCAGCCCCAGAGTCTAGATCATGACACCGTGGACAGACTGCCAGAATGTCTCGATGTCGAGCGCCTTCAGCTTGAAAAAAGACTCCATGTGTCCCTTGAGTGTATTACGTTACCTCAGCCAGTAAAAACCAATACTACCAGGTTAATATTCAAAGTAAAGTGAGGCCTCTCTCTAATAGACACATAACAATATATGAGAGAACTTTTCTCTGGTACACCCCCGAGAAAATTTTACAGATTTCAAAGCATATTAAACATAAAGATTAGAAGTTAACCCTTCAATCAAAAAGGCTAATATGGTGATAACCTCTAAAGCCTAAGCTTAAGCTGGATGCTTAATAAACATATGTATTTTCCTAGAAAAGTATGCAAACTAGACTTGGGGGAGGGCTAAGGAGACAAACTTCCACTCTGGTGCTAGTGTGTGCAAAGCACAAAATGTCTTTGAATTTCTTTCGCTTGCACTATTATATACTAGGAAAATTACCCATGTGTTGCAACGGGTGATAAGCTTAACATGTTATGTGACCTGCAAAACCATGTTCACTACGATTCACATCTTAGTAATGATTTAAGCTCTTGCAAGAGAAAGAAAGAAACTAAAACTATAAAGTTGTACGCAACACATATCAATGTAAGAATGCATTAATTTCTAGTTCCACTACCACCAAATTAAAAGAAAAAATAATTCCAACAAAAGGTCATTAGGAAAACTCTTGCATTCTCAATCGATAATCATCAAGAAAAAATACTGAAAAATATGAAAACATGTCAGTTTATCAACAATAGGAACAAATCAAAACTCATGAAAGGAAATAACATCAAAATTTTCATCACGTTTATTAGCATGTACATGATCACGAGTGGCGTGTCTCGTAGCGAAAGCAGCCGTAGCTCTAGTACCTGTTGTTGACGCCATGAGATGGCGTCGCTCCCAGCCTTGTCAGAGATAAATGCGTACCATTTCCAGGTAAGCAATTTCCATCAAAGGATTCAGACTACACAATTTGAAAAAATATTGTTCATCTTTTATCTACTGTCTAGGGAAGTAGTAAGCGGTATCAAAATCAGCAAAAGTCCATGTTAAGAAATAGCCAATTGAATTTGCAAGAATTTTAAACATACAGATCATCTTTTATCTACTGTATAGGAAAGTACTAAGCAACATCAAAATCAGCAGCAGTAGCAAATAGCAATCAGGAGCAGTAAGAAATACGTAACAATTAGTACAGCTAGCAAACAATAAGCATAACTATGGACTGGCCGCTGTACTTCCCATCAGCATGCACACGCGCGGACATGGTGCCATTGATATGGTTGTCCTGGAGATTAAATCGCCCAGCCATAGGGATTGGGCTAGAGAATCATTTGCTCGGCGGGTGAACAATAGAGCCCCGCTCCGGCCAGCACGACAAGCCCGGGGACATTCCTTACTATAAAGGTCGCTAGGCAACCCGCATAACTAGAGGCACCCCTTGCGCGCGCCATCCTCCGTTTAAGTGTTTTGTTACATTCGTAGCTGATGCAATAGGTAAATGACTGGTAGGCCTTGTTAACTGTGGGGCTCTAGGAATCAATTGGGTTTTTATTTCCTCAGCGTGAAGATGATTTCTGGGAGAAGGGCGAGACGAAGGGATAAGGCCCGCGCGCGGTGACCGGCTCCACTCCTTTCACTTTCCCCTTTCCTCTCCCTTCCTCGGCGCCAGCACCCCATCCTTCCTCCCTCCCCACATCCGCCCAACCTCCCTCGAGCGCCTCCCCCGTGCAGGAGCCGCCGTGAGCCCGCGTGAGGAGGATCCGCGCGATGGGTGGCGTGGCGACCGGCGCAGGCGCGATCGCCGGACTTCGCCGGCGGCGCGGGGAGAGGGGCCATCCTAGGCGCTGCTCCAAGGGCCTGCGCGGTGGTGGTGCCGGCCAGGAGAGCCAGGATGGTGGCCCGTCGTCCTGGCCTTCGATCCGTTTGCGGCACCGTCCGTCCAGCTAGGGTTTAGGTGAGTCCTCCTCTTTTTTTCTCTCTCCCTCGGTCTGTTCCCCCCTCCTCAAATCTCTCCTGCCCAGGCCGGTGAAGACGGCGTACCCGAGCTAGGAAGGGGACGGCCACGAGAGGGGAGTAGATGACGGGCACGTGGAAGCTGCAAGCGTTTCCCTGTACCTCCACGGGCAAGGACTTAGGCTTCAGTTGCTTGGGAGGATTTTGCAGCTGGTAGCCATCACTGAAAAAATAATTTTGATGTATAAGATCTTGATTTTGCTTTGGTTAGTTTAGGCAATTTTGGTTTACTCAGTGTTGGTCACTCCCATGCTTGTTAAGTTGTAATGCACATTTTGATACGTATTAGAAAGCAAAAACAATTCAGAGTGCAGAAAAAAGATCTTGTTAGCAAATAATTAGTAGAGCAAAGTATTAGGTTGGATTTTCCATGTTGGTACATTTGTTTGTCGAGTATCCTTTGAAATTATCATTCTTTTGGCTAATAGATAATGACATGCTAGGTGGATTGTGCAGCTACTGATGTTGGTACAAAGCGTACATTTGGCTGTTGGAAAATAGATTACGTTGACAACAACTTCTATACACAGCCATTTAGAACTAAATACGCTGGACAATGGCATTTATCTATCACTTATGGCATCTTTCTACATACCCTACAGTGAAGATGTATTGTATAGTTTTATGACTTAAAAGTTATCGATCTAATTATGACCACTATCAAAGTTGTGATCTTCTTCTGAATTTACATGGCTGTGATAATAAGCACTTTCAGCTAAAGTCTTCTGATTTTGATATTTTCTTACAGTCTTACTTTCTACTGTCTATTCAATATCATTTCACATCTCAAATTAATGCAGACTTTCTCCAGGCCAGCTGACTTTCTATATCCAGTTTGCAAATTGCATCTTGCCTAATGTTGTTTTTGTTGTATCTTGCAAGGTTGACTCAGTCCATGGCCAAGCATATCATTGTACCAAGGGAAGACAGTAGTGAGGCACGTGTCTATCATGAATGAAGAACAGTTAGCAAGCTTCTCAATATGACCGGTGTCGAGAACAAGGTAAGCCGCTATATGCACTGCCTGCTATATCTAAATTGTGTAACTTTTGCTTAATCGAGAACATGGTTTTGCCTCGCTGTTGCAGGTCAAGGAGGGGACAAACGGGAGGTTGTTGCTGCCCAGAGCTCGCGCAGGAGGAAAGAGACGCCACAGCAGCAGGCGGCGCCATGGACAAAGCTGCTCTTTCAGACCATGTTAGAGAAGCTTATTGGATTGAAAACTAAAATTATGATTTATAGTTGTATTTATATTCTTACTTCTCGTTGCGCTCGTCGTGCAAGCCAGGAGCAACGGCGGCCGTAGCTTGTGGAGCTCACAACAGCCGCGACCACAAAAGGCTCAGCGATGGCGTCAATCTACTACCCCGTAGCTTATGATAAAGGCACCTCTTCCTGTTTGAGGTGATTCGAGCTCCTCATCTTGTTCAAAACTTGTTATTTATGCAGACTATAGTAGCGGTTTATTGCATGTATACTCAGTATACCCTTGGAAATTATTATGATCTAGCAAATAAGTTCATGCCATCTGGACTTAGTTCAGTTTCAGATGCTGTAATTATGTGAGATTAAATCAATATGACTCATTAAATTATGCCTACTTTTTCTAATTTGGAAAAAAATGTCGTTCCAGTCTCTTGCATGAGAATTGTCTTATTTGTATTCAGTTATGCAAGAGCCACTGATTTTATTATAAATTTTTGCTTGTCAGGTTAGGCGAGGCTTGTGGTGCGATGAAGGAGTAGAGGAGGCGGACGACGTGGACAGATAGCAGCGGGCTGTCGTGCTGCAGTGGAGCTCTGCAGGGAAGAAGTAGGAGGCCGGACGCATCCCTGAGGTGCCGGTGGACCTGCTCCGTGGAGGTGAGCCAACGCTAGCACCATCCTTTCTTCTTCCGAAATTTAGTTCCACTCAATCACAACAAGATGATTATGAGATTAATAATAATCCATATGTTCTTCATGTCATGCCATGATTTAACTATTTACTTATTCTTGTCTGCGTATCCATCGTTGAGTAACTATTACACTATTAAGAGAAGAAATATTATAACCTGTGATCCTAGCACTGTTCTTGCTGAACAGAACATGTAGCTCCAAATAACCTTTGCTTGCGAGCACTGATTAAAATATGCCATACGGTAGTGTATCTTCTTCTGAAGTTACATGGTTGTGATAATAAGCACTTTCAGCAAACATGCCAATTGATGCTTTCTTGATTGATGGCTGTGATTTAACTCTTTCATGCGCTTCTGATTAAAATATGCCATGCGATAGTGTATCTTCTTCTGAATTTACATGGTTGTGATAATAAGCACTTTCAACAAACATGCCAGTTTTGATTCTGCGAATTAATGACTGAAACTGATGTTTTATATAAGATTCGAGCCATTGCATTAGAGAAAAGCCGTGACCAATGGTGGTTCACGAATATTCATGACAGAGCTGCAATATATGCTACGCCCTACATTTGAACCTTCCTGGAGGCCTTCTTCTTGTTTATGTCATTTCTGTTCTTTCTGTACTGATAAAACTACTCGGCTGTGTAGTTCCTTTGATTTGTGGAAATGGCCTTGTTTACCATATAAGGGTGTTCACACCGGCGACCGAGCCTTCTCCATATGGTATGCGTGCACAAAACCTCATTTTGCCATCTCTTTGATCTTACAAAAACTGGTTAGCCGCGAGTACAGGACACCCAGTGCCTGGATTGGGGGAGTTCTGCTGCGCCAGGTTCCGTGGTGTCGTTTTCAACAAGGTCGAGTGTCGTGTCTTTCCTCGGCACCATAACTGTCTACAACTCCCAGGCACGGACTGTTTGTACTGCTCCTAGAAAATGTTAAATTGAACTTAATGTTTGCCTCGTTATGTAATTGATGTATTTGGGCAGGTGTACGCTTTGAAGCAATATGAGCCAAATTGGGCGGGTACCGGTACAATTGAGGCGACGGGATTCGTGTGATTAGGCATGGTAAGTGACGACATACATCATACCAATATAATTATTTGCTTCCAAAACATCTAAATCATGTATGCGCTTGGTCCTCTCGTTGGTGTGTAAATCAATCGGCTAAGGGAAATGGGAGTTTTCAAACTATGGAAGTCTAATGCCGACTTTATGAAAATAAGATAATTATCCTGTCACCAGATATATGTATAAAAGTGACTTGATTCAAAAGTCCAATCTTGGTAAGTATGAATTGCATTCAGTGATACCAAAACACCAAATTATGTATTGCAATCTTGCACTTTGATGCTTACTGAGTTTTGTTTCTATATCATCTTTATCAGAAATGTAATTTGATTATTTGGGGGCAGAACCAATTCTTAAATATATCTTGAGTTAGTGTCCTAAATTTTCCTTTGATAAGATGCATCATGCTGACTGCTGATTCGCCACCAACAGTTATTATCCACATAAATATTACAGAGAGATTCAAGTAAACAGTTTATTAATATATGACTATAGTGTTGGGATACGGGGCAGAAAACACAAATTTTTCACACCTACGGTACCCGAACCCAAGATCTATGCTATGGCGATGTAAAGTAACGGAGGGAATCGGTGTTCATACCTTTGAAGACCGAAAGAGTGAAACGTTCTTACAAACGTGGTTGGCGTAGACTCAGAACTACGACCTCCCTGTCGTGTACAACCGGCGAGGATGACTCCCGGTAAACCTCCAGCGACGAAGCAGCACCACAGGTGTAATGCCTCGAAGGGATTATACACGTACGGCACAATCGATGTTCCTCCCGGGCTCCGAACCAGGCGAGCAGCGGAAAGAAGACGGCTACGGATCCCGACTCCGCCAGAGCGACGACCTGCCTTATGGTGGAGAACTCCAATCCTGGTGCAGACTCCAAACAAGGGGAGTCCACTTCCGGAAATGGAGAAGGAAGAAGAAGGAGATCAATTGTTGTATGGAAAAAGGGGGGTCTACCCGTCTATATAAAGGCCAAGGAGGGGTGTGATCCCTCTTCCCTCCCCCATGTGGGACTAAACCCCCAAAGGGGGAGGGGTGCGTCGGCCAAGGGGGGGTTGGGCCCCACCCCTTGGCGCCAAGCCCAAGGGGGGGAACCCCCTCCTCCCCTAATGGGCCTCTAAGGCCCATATAGCATTTTTTCCATTATTTTAATTATTTAATAAGTTTTAAATATTTAATGAAGATAATTAAATAATAAAAATATTATTAAAACAATTAAACTTTATTTTGAACTATTCAAAATGTCCGGAAACCATTCCGTCCTCCTCCGGAACTATTCTGGTGATTTCTCCTATTTCACCAATTGATCCCGTAACTGTCCTATGCATCGATTGCCCTTAAGTGTAACACCCTAACGGTCCGGGAAACAGCAGACATGGTCGAGACTCTTCTCATGGACCAATGACTAGTCAGTTGGACCTGGTTACAATCCTTGACAGCCCCTGCGCTTCCATCGAATGAGCTTCGATCGCTTTTGGAAACCGTTAACGATACGACGTAATCCCTTTGTTCTGCGGTACCTTGTTTGTCCGAGGTTTGATCGTCGGTATCCCACATACCGTGTTCACATCTCGTTCACGACAAACAACTTCTCTCGTCCATGATCATTGCATCTCTTGTGACCTAGTCACGTCCTTGCAAGGGTTTGATGCAATATCACCGAGTGGGCCCAGAGTACCTGTCCTGTCACAAGGACTGACAAATCCCGCTTTGATCTATTAACATACTCATCAACCATCTATTTCGGAATACCCAAAGTGTTCCGTTATAGCCAGCATATTTCAGTCAGGCGGTGGGATACAAATCAAAGTCTCCTCATAGATCGTGATTACGTATGATCATTACGGTCTAAGGACTAAGACATACGTTACAAAGTCATAGCAACGCTGAACTATGTGACTCGATCACATTGCATTACTTTAGGTGGGTGTCTGTCCATCACATCATTCCCCTAATGATATGACCTCATTGTCAATGGACTTAAGTGTCGCCATGATCAGGAAAGCTTGATCAATCAATTGCCCAATGAGATAGTTTACCCGAGTTAAAACTACGGACCATGTTTTATACTACACCTGTATTAGTATTTCCAAGTAATACAGTTATAGCACAGTATAAAACGTATTATGAACAAAACGGATATGTGACAAATATCTTTATTAATTTGTCTCTAGGGCACATATCCAACAGTCTCCCACTTGCACTAGAGTACAAATTACACTAGTTTACATCAGGTATGTATCTAACACCAATGGTCTCTCGGTGTTCTTCAAACTTGCCCTGTGGAAGAGGTTTAGTCATCGGGTCTGCTGCGTTCAGATCCGTATGTATCTTGTGAATCCTAGTGTGTCCATCCCTGACGTAGTCTCGCGTCACATGGAACTTTCGGAGGATGTGCTTGGCTGTAGAGTGAGTTCTTGGCTCCTTCGCGTTAGCAATGGCACCCGTGTTGTCGTAGAAGATTCCCACGGGGTCAGTGCAACTGGGAAAGACGCCAAGCTCGATCACGAACTTCTTCAGCCACAGCGCCTCGTTTGACGCTTCGCAAGCGGCAATATACTCCGACTCCATTGAAGATTGAGCGACGACTGACTGTTTGCCGCTCCTCCAGCTAATCGCGCCTCCGTTCAACATGAAAACATATCCCGTCTGGGACTTCGAGTCATCTAGGTCTGAGCCGAGGCTTGCGTCAACGTAACCCTTTACGGTGAGCTCCTCATCAACTCCTCCATAAACAAGAAAGAGATCCTTGGTTCTTCTCAAGTACTTAAGGATGTTCTTCACTGCTGTCCAATGGGCCATTCCCGGATTACTCTGGTAGCGATTAGTCATACTAATGGCCAGCGCTAAATCCGGTCTGGTACATAACATAGCATACATGAGAGAACCTATGGCTGAGGCATAGGGCTTTGAGGACATCTCCTCTTTCTCTTTAGCTGTGGTCGGGCATTGAGTCACGCTTAATTTGACACCTTTTATGACTGGCAAGAGACCTCTCTTGGAGTCATCCATTTTGAACCTTTTCAAAATCTTGTCAATATAAGTATTCTGACTCAAGGCCAACCTCCGATTAGGTCTATCTCTATAGATCTTAATCCCCAGTATGTACGCAGCTTTACCTAGGTCCTTCATGGAAAATTGTCCATTCAGATATTCCTTCACTTCCTCTAAGAATTTCTTATCGTTCCCTATTAGTAATATGTCATCCACATATAACACAAGGAATGCTACAGAGCTCCCACTCAGTTTCTTATAGACGCAGAACTCTTCGACGTTTTGGACAAATCCAAAAGCTTTAATGACCTCCTCAAATCGAAGATTCCAGCTCCGAGATGCTTGCTTCAACCCATAGATGGACCGTTGAAGCTTGCAAACCTTACCAGCATTCCTTGGATCGACAAACCCCTCTGGTTGCATCATATACAACTCTTCCTCAATGTTGCCATTTAGGAATGCAGTTTTTACATCCATCTGCCATATCTCGTAATCATGATATGCAGCTATTGCTAGTAGGATCCGAATAGACTTTATCATCGCTACAGGAGAGAATGTCTCCTCGTAGTCAACTCCTTGAATTTGTCGGAAACCCTTCGCGACAAGTCTAGCTTTGTAGACAGATACGTTTCCGTCTGCGTCAGTCTTTTTTTCTTGAAAATCCATTTATTCTCGACGGCCTTGCGGTCCTCGGGAATATCCACCAAAGTCCATACTTTGTTGGTGTACATGGAGTCTATTTCGGATTTCATGGCTTCAAGCCATTTCTCGGACTCGGGTCCCTCCATTGCTTCTTTGTAACTCGTAGGTTCATCCGAATCAACAGCTGAGATTGCATTCACAAGCTGTCCGTAAAACTCAGTAGGTTGACGGACTCTTGATGACCTACGGGGCATAAAAGGTTCCTCTTCATTCTCATCATGATCATCATGAATGTCATGATCGTTATGAATGTCGTTCTGGCCATTCTCTTCAACTCCCACTGTGGAAGATGGTTCCAGAACAAATTCCGTAGCCATTTCATCCAATTGGAGTGATTGGTCAGTTACTTCATCGAGGTCTATTTTCCTCCCACTCAACTCTTTCGCGAGAAACTCCTTCTCAAGAAAGTGTCCCGTCTTGGCAACAAACGTTTTGCTGTCAGACTTGTTGTAGAAGGTGTACCCACAAGTTTCCTTGGGATAGCCCACAAAGATGCACTTATCCGCCTTGGATTCAAGTTTGTCAGGCTGTAGTTTCCTAACATAAGCCTCAAAACCCCAAATCTTCAGGTGAGACAACTCAGGTTTAGTGCCATGCCATTCTTCAAATGGTGTTGTCTTTACGGATTTGGATGGTGCCCTATTAAGAATATGAATGGCGGTTTCTAATGCATACCCCCAGAATGACACAGGCAAATCATTATGAGACATCATCGATCGTACACTATCCAATAGGGTTCGATTACGTCGCTCAGCTACACCGTTTCTCTGAGGTGTGCCTGCCGGCGTAAGCTGTGGTACTATGCCACAAGACTTCAGATGATTGCCAAACTCGTGACTCAAATACTCGCCACCTCGATCCGATCGAAGGTGCTTGATTTTCCTTCCGAGTTGATTTTCGACCTCATTCTGAAATTCCTTGAAGTTTTCAAAGGTTTCAGACTTGTGCTTCATCAAGTAAATATACCCATATCTACTCAAGTCATCAGTATAGGTCACGAAGTAACGAAGATCATTGCGAGTGGGGACGTTCATGGGTCCACATACATCCGTGTGTATGATCCCCAATAAGACATCCGCACGCTCCATCACACCATTGAATGGAGTCCTTGTCATTTTGCCCATGAGGCATTGTTCACATGTATCAAGGGATCCAAAATCCAATGAGTCAAGAAGTCCATCCTTATGGAGCTTCTCCATGCGTTTTACACCAATATGACCAAGTCGGCAATGCCACATCATCATGTGATCTTCATTTTTCTTCAATCTTTTGGCCTCAATATTGTTAACGTGACTCACGTCACCATCGAGATTAAGTATGAATAAACCATGCGACTCCGGTGCGTGAACATAAAACATATCATCCTTATAAATCGAACAAGCAATTGTATCGGATTTAAAAAAATAGTGGTCTTGCTTCAAGCAAGAACCACTCACGATGTTCACACTCAACGCGGGTACATAGTAACATTTATTCAGAACTAAAACCAATCCCGAAGGGAGACTAAGATGCTTCGTGCCGACCGCCAAGACTTCAATCTGGCAGCCATTCCCCACGCGCATCGTCACTTCATCTTTGACCAAGCGTCTCCTATTCCTTAGTCCCTGAATGGAATTAGAAATATGAGCGACAGATCCTGTATCAAATATCCAGGATGTGTTCCCAGCGCTTGTCAAGAGAAGATCAACAATATGTATATCAAATATACCTTCGTCTCTCTTGGCGACCTTGCCAGCCTTCTTGTCCTTTAGGTACTTGGGACAGTTGCGCTTCCAGTGACCTTCACCTTTGCAGTAGAAGCACTCCACTCCGAGTTTAGGCTTGGGTGCCTTGGGAGGAGCGGCAACTGACTTGCCATCCCTCCTGGGGCCACCTCTCCTGGCCTTCTCCCGTCTGCTTGACTTCTTGAAGTCAGTGGTCTTGTTGACCATGAAGACGGCGTGCTCCTTCTTGATTTCAACCTCAGCGCTCTTTAGCATGGCGAACAACTCAGAAGGGGTTTTGGTCATCCCCTGCATGTTGTAGTTCAGCACAAAGCCTTTGTAGCTAGGGGGAAGCGACTGCAACACCCTATCAACCGCAAGTTCATCTGGAATCTGACATTCCAGAGCATTCAAGCGCTGAACGTAGCCAGACATTTTGACCACGTTCTCACTCACGCTGCCGTGCTCATCCATCTTTGCTGAGAAGAAGGCTTCAGAAGCCTCGTACCGTTCAGCCCTGGCTTGAGGTGCGAAGACCGCCTTGAGGTCGGTGATAATCTCATATGCACCCATCCTCTCAAAGCGTTTCTACAGCTCAGCCTCCATGGAGTAGAGCATGCCACTCTGGACAAGGTTGTAATCGTCAGTCCTGGAGAGATAGACATTCTTCTTGTCCTGACTGGCATCATCTGCTGGTGCGTCACCTAACGCGTCCTCTAGTACGTATGCCATTTTGAGGGGAGCGAGGAGAATCCTCAGGGTGCGGAACCAGTTGGTGAAGTTTGTCCCATCTGTTTTTAGCTTATCTTTCTCTAGGAATGATCCTAAGTTGAACGAGGGGCGAGGTGCTGCCATCTACAAGGTTGGATTCACAACGATACATATTTAGAATTTTGTTCATAATGTGGAGTTTCAATTTAATCTTAAAATTCTAGAAAGCTCCCACTTAGATAAACACCTCTCAATTTAACTAAGTGATTACACAATCCCAGCCCCCATACCTCCCCCGATATGTACGGCCCAGTATGCGAACCAGGTAGGCCTCTAAGCCAATCACATCAGCCATGTGACTCGTGCTCGACCTTTCGGTCTTCTGTGTTCCAGGCCCGCATCTACATACGTCAAGCCTGCCAATCGAACCTTGATGTTAGCTGTTCAGCAAGGCCATATCTGCATATGCCAGGCTCGCCGAACCCAACCTCATGCGAACTCCGTTGAATATGTAGGACAACTCCGGTATGTACGGAGCATCAAGCCATATGGGAGAACCTTCCATGTGGTGCCCATCAAAAGGGAGAACACAATGTTGGTATTGTGAGAGATGGTCCTGTTTTGTGCTACCGTCGATATATCTAGCATATTAGCATAAAACAGGAAGTAAAACTTTAAATCATACAACCTATGATCCCCCTTCATGCAAAGCAAAGTTAGAACGTCTTTCTACTTTAGCTTGTGCAAGTTTTACGTGGCTGCTAGGGGTTTCGAGAGAGAGAACCGATTTCTATCCTGCGAAAAACAAGCCACAACACCGTCTCCCATCCGTCTCTATTACACCCCTGTCGGGGCCCTCCGTTGCAAACATCTTCGCATCGCTAATGCAGAGAGACAGACACCCCCCCAGCCACTTTATATGGTACAAGCCATATGTCAAGCGTGGAACCAGTCTCGCGTAAACGCGTAAGGTCGGTTGGGGGCCTCTTCATCAAACATTGCCGCAATGCTGAATGAGTACACGTGGGAGGGTAACGAATGAAGATTCGATGCCCACATCCTAGATGTGTTCTATCCGTACAATACATCTACGCATAGCTAGCTCATGATACCACTGTTGGGATACGGGGCAGAAAACACAAATTTTTCACACCTACGGTACCCGAACCCAAGATCTATGCTATGGCGATGTAAAGTAACGGAGGGAATCGGTGTTCATACCTTTGAAGACCGAAAGCGGGAAACGTTCTTACGAACGTGGTTGGCGTAGACTCAGAACTACGACCTCCCTGTCGTGTAGAAGACCACAACCGGCGAGGATGACTCCCGGTAAACCTCCAGCGACGAAGCAGCACCACAGGTGTAATGCCTCGAAGGGATTATACACGTACGGCACAATCGATGTTCCTCCCGGGCTCCGAACCAGGCGAGCAGCGGAAAGAAGACGGCTACGGATCCCGACTCCGGCAGAGCGACGGCCTGCCTTATGGTGGAGAACTCCAATCCTGGTGCAGACTCCAAACAAGGGGAGTCCACTTCCGGAAATGGAGAAGGAAGAAGAAGGAGATCAATTGTTGTATGGAAAAAGGGGGGTCTACCCCTCTATATAAAGGCCAAGGAGGGGTGTGATCCCTCTTCCCTCCCCCATGTGGGACTAAACCCCCAAAGGGGGAGGGGTGCGCCGGCCAAGGGGGGGTTGGGCCCCACCCCTTGGCGCCAAGCCCAAGGGGGGGAACCCCCTCCTCCCCTAATGGGCCTCTAAGGCCCATATAGCCTTTTTTCCATAATTTTAATTATTTAATAAATTTTAAATATTTAATTCAGATAATTAAATAATAAAAACATTATTAAAACAATTAAACTTTATTTTGAACTATTCAAAATGTCCGGAAACCATTCCGTCCTCCTCCGGAACTATTCCGGTGATTTCTCCTATTTCACCGATTGATCCCGTAACTGTCCTATGCATCGATTGCCCTTAAGTGTAACACCCTAACGGTCCGGGAAACAGCAGACATGGTCGAGACTCTTCTCATGGACCAATGACTAGTCAGTTGGACCTGGTTACAATCCTTGACAGCCCCTGCGCTTCCATCGAATGAGCTTCGATCGCTTTTGGCAACCGTTAACGATACGACGTAATCCCTTTGTTCTGCGGTACCTTGTTTGTCCGAGGTTTGATCGTCGGTATCCCACATACCGTGTTCACATCTCGTTCACGACAAACAACTTCTCTCGTCCATGATCATTGCATCTCTTGTGACCTAGTCACGTCCTTGCAAGGGTTTGATGCAATATCACCGAGTGGGCCCAGAGTACCTGTCCTGTCACAAGGACTGACAAATCCCGCTTTGATCTATTAACATACTCATCAACCATCTATTTCGGAATACCCAAAGTGTTCCGTTATAGCCAGCATATTTCAGTCAGGCGGTGGGATACAAATCAAAGTCTCCTCATAGATCGTGATTACGTATGATCATTACGGTCTAAGGACTAAGACATACGTTACAAAGTCATAGCAACGCTGAACTATGTGACTCGATCACATTGCATTACTTTAGGTGGGTGTCTGTCCATCACATCATTCCCCTAATGATATGACCTCATTGTCAATGGACTTAAGTGTCGCCATGATCAGGAAAGCTTGATCAATCAATTGCCCAATGAGATAGTTTACCCGAGTTAAAACTACGGACCATGTTTTATACTACACCTGTATTAGTATTTCCAAGTAATACAGTTATAGCACAGTATAAAACGTATTATGAACAAAACGGATATGTGACAAATATCTTTATTAATTTGTCTCTAGGGCACATATCCAACATATAGCACCATGTTGAAGAAACCAGACAAGAACTTGAACTGCAACTCCCAGAATTAGAAATTTGAAGGTTGCTAATTGAGACTTTTAGTTTGGACGCTTTTAGTTTAGGCACATATTAAGTGAGTCTCGGTTGATTTGGGCGTGTAGATGAAGGTGGAGTTGCATATATTTAACAATATGAATCATGAAGAAATATAATTATGTCTTGCATTGGGAGGAGATTCAACGAATCTCAGTTGATTGGGTTACTGTGAGGTTATGTAATTGTGAAGAAATATAATTATATAATTATTGTAGTGTGTAGGTTACTGTGATCAAGGCAACTGCAAGTTAATAATCTTCCTCTTATTTGGTACTCCCTCCGTCCCATAATATAGTATCATTTTGTAAACTATGCTAATTTGCAAAATGTTACTATATTATGAAACGGAGGGAGTATCATTGATAAGAGTTATTGGTCAGTAATCATGTTCACATGTTAATACCTTATACAACACCTACCATAGACGTTGGGAAATAAGAATAATAGTCTCTCCGTGTCAGTAACAACGAGATCCACTCGGGAATATCCCATTCTAAAAATAAGCATAAACTTGAGGTAGTTCAGTTTCCTATTTAGAATCCACCTAGTCAAGTGTTCAACCCACATTTCATTTTGTATTTGAAAAATTCTAAGGGGATGGATCTGGGAGTTAATCATGACGCAAATCAACTCATAGCATGTTGGTCTCATGACAATTAATTAGGATACCACAAGAATTCATCTCTTGCATGCAAATGTTCTCTGTTTTGTGTTATATCCAGATGTATGGTTACTTCATTGGGGCCTATATCAATCTGAATTCTTGATAGATGATGATCTGTGATGCCAACATTTGTGCCTCTTGTTATTCTGTTATAATAATTAGACACTATTTTGTGGTTTTTTAGCCCTCAAATGTTGAATCGTCCCATCCCATGGCGAAGAAGTGGAAGCGCAGCTCCGATGTTCCCGCCGCTACTACCGTTGAGAAGCCCGATGACTCTGCGCCGCAGCAGCCAGAGCGCACTCTCTTCGGGTTCAGGGACCAACCTGACTCGGCCGTCGAGCCTGCTTCTAAAGATGTTGGTCCGTTCTTCCGGAACAATGAGAAGGTGCTCATTACATGCTCCCGCCTCATCATTTACAGGTGAGCGTGCTGCCCTTTCTGCTCGGAGTTCTGTTGTGTAGATTGTTGGACCGATGCTTTAAATGCTTAGCGGATTGGTTTGCTGTGTGTGTAGGTACGGTCATCTGATGCAGAACGTGGTGTCGCTGCTGCTGCACGCCAAGAAGAACAACAAGGTTTAGTCCAAGCAGAGCAAGGGCAGCGCCCTGAACGAGCTTGTCGAACTGAGGAGCTGCTCCAGGCCTCCAGCTGCCTCTTTTTTGAGGTATTACACATGTACTACATTTGCTACTTGCTTGATGGAAATAGTTTACCTTCGATCAGCTCAAGGTTGGCTACTTTGATAGGAGAACTACATAATAGGAACATTAAAGGTTGGTAAATCATACTGCATTTAACATGGAATAGGTTAGTTGTTCCTGGTGCGGAATCAACTTCAAATTTAGCTCTAATCTGTATCATTGTTCTGGTGTGAACTATGAAGATTTTCTAAAATTTGTAATCCACACTCGCTGTTTCACAATCTTTTTTTTAACTTGTTTCACAATCTTTAAAAAGTATTAAATCCTCATGGTTATTTTCCTGTCAGTGCGGCATCGCTCCAAAATTAGACAGTTTGAATATGCAGTAGAGCTGCTAATTCTTATGTTAGAGCATCTTCTGCATGTATATTGCAGTGCAGAAAACAGAAAGATCTGTAAGGGTTGAGCTTATGTCTTGATAATTTGTATGACTTGTGGTTGCTAATCAATATATTAATTAAAACTACTATGTGTAGGTTGGCCCCAGGTTCTGTTTGAATCCAGTCAAAATATTTGGTGGTTGATTTGGTGGCACCACATTGTTCGAGAACCCATTCTACGTGTCTCCGAATCAGGTATTACTTGATTTCACCATCTATGGACTATAGTACATATATCCCAAACATCTTTTTAATGAAAATCTGGGGCTGAAGCAAAAGTTTTCATAGTGCCTCAGTTTACAGTGGACTATAAATTCCCTAACTATTTAATTTAATTTTTCTACCGTGTGCGGCACTGAGAGTTTAAAGTAGAGTGGAGTCTTGACATTTTCCCTCTTTTTCTTCTAAGCTATCAAAAGATTATAATTCCATTGCTAATCCAAACTGATCATGAGTCATGGAAATATGCTTTGTCGGTATATCTACTTCGGTTGTTTAGTTCATTCATGGTCCCAACATAACAAAAGTACAAATCCATTTAGTACACATACACAAGATTACATGAACAGAGAAGACAATGGCATGTCAGTTTCCCAATCTTAAATACTTGCTCTCCTTTACACTTTTTTTTCCAGACAAACTACGGAAAGGATGGTACTATACAGTCAGATATATGAACTCTTGTTTCCATCAGATGAAAACACCGCATCCGTTCATCGGCTGCGAGATCATGATAGCACCAAGTCAATTATGATAGAAGCACTTGCAAGCATTGAGAAATTAGCGTGCAAATTATGCTACGTCGGAATGAAGTTAGAGCAACGACTATGGACTACAAAAGCCAATTTCTAATAACATCAAGTTCAAAATTCAGTGTTCAGTTTGTTGTCTTTCCGCTCTATCTAAATAGATAGCAGCAGAGCGACCTTTTGTACCATACCTCTGTGTTTCCCCTTTTGCTATTCCTGTGAAGGATGTGTTATATATGAAACTAAATGTCCTTCTAATGCTAAGGTTGTCTTCTTACTACTCATGCTCATTCCATCTTCTTATAACTCTGTTTAATTTTCTGCTATACTCCTAAAGAATATATTAGCAATTTCATTTAAATATCCTTGCATTATAAAACACGCATGTTACACTATATTTTGCAAAGCATCTTAAAAACCCTATAGCCCTATGCTTTCAAAATTTGGTCTGCTCTCGCCCTTTGCGCCATGGGCGCAACGGGTCATCTAGTATAGCTAAAAGGCCAAGCATTGGCATTTGTTCTGAACCATCAGGCTATCTCTATGCATGCAGACTAGAGTATGCAATTGGTATAATTGGGGTTGCATGTTCGCCTGTTTATGTTAAGACCTTTGTTATCAAAGTTTTGTTGCGCCACAGTTTGTACTTTGTAGTGCCATTATTTTGATTGCTATTGCTTTGCTTCTTTGTTTTCTAGTTGTGGTATAAAGGTCACAGTTAAACTACATAGACTACAATTCCTGTTTTAGAATGTAATAAACAAAGCAGCACTGTGAATTCTCACCTCTTGAAGCAGGTGAGGAGCTAGACGACCTCGGTGGCGTTGACGTCGGAGAGCACCTCCCCATCCCCACCATTATCCTCAGCGGGCCTCTCCCCGGTCTAGGGCTTGGAGCACGTATGTGGTATGTACGCAAATGAAGCAGTACAACTTGTGAGGATCGGAGCAACTTAGTAGCTTAATACGACCACAGATGAGTGAGTAAGAACTGATAATCGAAGGGGGGGGGGGTGTGGTGACTCTACTTGAACGGGCTCGAGGTCAAGGATCTGCAGACAGCGACGTGTGCCACCACGTCGAGGCATGAAGAGCAGCCTGCACCGCACCGCACCCACGGGTCAACGGGGAGTTGGGGAGCATCCCGCACTGCACCACCGCTCTCCTCCTCCTCTTCACCGTCTCCGACAAAGAGCAACATCGGTAGCATGAAAAAGCTGAGCACCACATGAGATTGCTTCAATTAACACCGTTTTCATTAAATTTAATGAAACATTGTGCACAAAAATTTCTGTTAACTACGTCACCACATGAGTTTCAGTTAACTGCATTTTCAGACTACAACAGTTCCAGTAACTTGTTTTTGGAACAAACAATTTCATGCAAAAGAAAATTAGCACTAAAATAAACCCAAAAGATCATTGACATGCAGAAGATAGCATCTACACCAAGATCTGAATATGGACCGGGGTCCCGTGATGTTCACTAGTGATGTCTCTCTCCCAAAAGACAATAAAACTGCTATGCGAGGTAAACAAATCACAGCTACGCAATTGACAGAATTAAAAACACACCGCAATTCTAACTATGCTACAAAGAAAGGACGGGGCTAAAAAGCATGGACGGTATGCCAAAATAAGTAGACCGAAATCCAACTGCATCTACTACTAATCATCCACCTTGAGATATCTATTCGAAACATCTTGCTGGTATTAAGTGCGAGCCCCATCCAAAGTGTAAACCCAAAGCAATAGACAACTGCATTAAAAAGCACTTTGCGTAAAGTAAACAATCCTTGCAATCGCGGTTACAAGCACCGTTGTTTTCCCCTTTGTGGCAACAACACATCCCCTAGACTCATATTTCTATCACTCAAGTGTGTCATCAGGGGGCATGAACCCACAATCGAGCATAAAACGTTCCCTCTTGGAGTCACTACCTACTACTTGGCCAAAGCAATAAACATTAACGGAGAACATGCAAGAATTACTTAGGAACAAAAATATACTCCCTCCAATCCATAATAAGTGTCACACATTTTGTACTAAGCTAATACAAACTTTTTACTAGATGAGCGACACTTATTATGGATCGGAGGGAGTAAAAGATAAGAACCAAATATATTACACAATCATAATATGAACATAGTCTCATAGTCCATCAGATCCCAGCAAACTCAGCATAGCAATAGCAGAAAATTACATATGTGCCTCGATCATGTAGGGCAGCTCACGAGGTCTAAACCATGAAGAACAAAGAGGGGAGGAGAACATCACATAGCTACTGATCACGGACCCATGGTCCAAGGGAGACTACTCACGGATCATCCGGGAAGCGCCCATGGTGGTGGGTAAGCTCTCGGAGGTCAATCCTCCCTCCGGCAGGGTGCCGAGAAGAGGTCGGCTGGCGCTCCCGATCTTGGAAGCGCGACGGCGGAGGAACAGAGGCGAGATCGCTAAAAAGGGTTCTCTCCTCGGAGGTTTTGCGTCACGGAGAATATATAGGCAAAGGGGGCAGCTAGGGGGCCACCAGGGGTCCAGGCGCCCCCTGGCACGACCAAGCCCTAGGCCGCGCCAGGTGACCGCCTGGGTCCCTGGTGGTGGCCCTCTAGGCCCACTTGGGTGATTCCGGAAGCTTCCGTTGCGCTGATTTTTTATCTGACTTTTCCCGAATTTTTGGAGCATTTTTAATATGGGGGAAACCTGAAATAGAAAAACAGCAGAAAACAGGAACTGACACTGTGGTGCACTGAGTTAATAAGTTAGTCCAAATATGATCAAAACTATATGAAAGTGTATCTCGACCGTAGCAATATCACACAAAACATGCATGGATCAAGCATAAATTATAGATACGTTTGGGACGTATCAATAAGCTCACCGGAGGGGGTTGTAGCCGAGGCAGTACACAGAGGGCGCCAGGGTTGCACCGTACGTCATCCCGTCGGCATACTGCCCAACACCTCGCCAGGAAAACGAGGAGACACGGAACCCCAACAAGCCCGGGTTGCGCCAATTCGTCCCGCTGACATGCGCGTCCGCCAGCGGAAGCAAGGTGACGAAGAGCACCACCAGGAAGCCGGATAAGGCCATCGGAGCTCACCGGAGAGACCACACGCCACCCCACCCGAAACCCTAGAATCATAGGTGGAAGGGGGCGTCCACAAGACGCGCGTAAGAACAAATAGACGTGGACCAGCAGCACTACCGTCATGAGAGGAAGCAGACGGTGGCCATGGACACGCGGTGGCCGTAGGGAGTGGTGGGGAGGGGAGGCGGCGGCGGAGGGAATGAGGTGGGGAGAGGGGAGTGATGACCCTCTACTGTAGGGGATCGAGATACTCTACGCGGGTAAGTTAACCCAATTTATTGATTCGACACATGGGGAGCCAAAGAATATTTATAAGCTTTTACAGTTGAGTTTTCAATTCAACCGCACCTGAAATATACTTGCTTGCAACAAAAGATTAATAGCAACGGTGATATGATAGTGGTAGTGGCGACAGCAAAAGTAAAACAGCAAAAGCAAACTACTAGTAACCAGCAGGATTGAAAGAACTGTAGGGTAGGGAGATGGATGGTTGGGCGTGATAACCCTCAACTGTAGGGGATCGAGATAGTTTTCGCGGGCAAGATACCCCAATTTATTGATTCGACACTTGGGGAGCCAAAGAATACATACAGGCTTTGACAATTGAGTTGTCAATTCAACCGCACCTGAAATAAACACTTGCTTGCACAAAGGTATTAGTAGCTACTATAATATGGAAGTGGTAGTGGTGATAATAATAGTGGTGATGAAACAGCAAAAGTAAACAACTAGTAACCAGCAGGATTGAAACACTGTAGGCTAGGGAGATGGATGGTTGGGTGCTGCTTGGATGAGATCGAACATGTAATAGATTCTAACACGGGAAATATCAAACATCAGGCATGTATCCCAAGGTAGTTGTACGTGCTTGCAATAAGAACTTTGCACAACATCTTTTGTCGTACCGTCCCGCTACGAACAGGGCCAAAAGTAACTTAGGGAGATTAAGGTACTCCTGTCAAAGAGCGCCGGAACAAAGCATTAACACTTCATGGATACACGAAATCCTCAAATTATAGTCCATCCCCTTTGGTGTCCCAAGCTGTCAACATTGGGATCGCCGGTTCCGGACTATAATAGGTGCATACAACTCATAGGTAAGATCAAGAACACCAACAAACTCAAGAAAACAAAGGGTGATCAGATCTGAAATCATGACACTCGGGCCCAAAGTGACAAGCATTAAGAGCAATAAGTTGTAACAGAGATGATCAACACCAAGTAGATGATAGGTGACATGCCCCCAACAATCTGATAAACTATTACATGATCTAACTCATCCAATTCCTACCATCCCTGACGGGGATCAACCCCGGCAAATCTCATGGTCAGGGACCCTGGGTTAGTCATAGAGATGGCACAGGTTGGACGATACTCGTCGGCTAACAGGAGAAGCACTTCCTGCTCGATATTATTGCGTGAGGGGGCGATTACAGTGGAGGCCAAGGCGAGTTCTCGCAAGGCTAGGATGAGTAGATGCGTATTGAGTTGTCCGGGATGTCTCCCCTCCTAGCCTTTATATACTAGGCTAGGTCTCGGGGAGTCCGTACTAGGTTACATAGATAGTTTCCTAGTTCTAGTATTGCCTTGTACGCCAAGTGGTGCCTTTCATATTAATCGTGGACTCCTACGTCGGTGGTTGGTTGGGCCAATCATGGGCTTGTTCGTAGCTTCCCAATGGGCCTTCTATCTTCATACGCACCAGGTAGCCTTATATACAGGAGTCGTGGGGTCACCCCCTCGTCAGTAGCCCGCGAGTGCCTGGGGGACTCGATGAGTCGCGCAGGGACTCGAATTCATCTGCGCTTTATTGTTTGTAAGCGTGGCATCGCCACGGGTCGCTGGCAGTTTTGAGCCATGAAAATATCTGATTTGAGGGATTGCTAAGCTGAAAGGGACCAAGGAGTCGACTGGTCGAGCCTTGGTGAATTGTTCTAGTGACAAATACCACAGTAGCCCAATCAAGCCCACGTCCCTCGACATGAAATTGGAACACTGGTGTCAAGCAAAGTCATGCCGCTACAGGTCTTATAGGATCAATTTTTTCCAGTCTAAGCACATAGCCCGAGCGCGTCCGCTCGGCTCTTTCTATCATGCGAGCGCATGGAAAAGGTCGGGAGTGAAATCGCTCTGCGGAAAGTCCCGGCCCGGTCGTTCTGCGCAGAGGGGTCTTACCTACACGCTAAGCTTGCGCGGCATCTGGGTACAGTGTGTCGTATCCCAGTCATAATTATTTTTGTAGAGGCGCGGAGCCTGGTTAGCGATGCACCCACTTGGAATAAACGATAAAGTGGGCTGTTTAGTCGTCACTCGCGGATTTTGTAGTGGACTCACGCGAGGAAAGAAAGCACCCACTCCGAAAGTCGTCGAGTGCACGAGTAAGTCATGTTTGTTGAATTGCTGAGTCTTTTTTGCGAGTAATCACTTGAATGCTTTACCGCTTTCGGGGTGAGGGAGCACCAGAACTCTGAAAGTATGTTGTTTCTGCTGGTGCGAGTGATCACTTGAGCACATCTTTGCCTTCTGGGTGAGGGAGCACCCGAGCTCGAATAAAGGTACTCCCGATGGGAGTAAGAATTTTGTAGAGTCAAAAAATTTGGACATATAGCTGGCTCTTGGAATCGTTTGTTTTTCCAACTGCTTTTACCTTGACCCATTCCCTTTGAGATGCCGTCCGGATATGCATTGTCATGCTTTTTGATGACCTATGATGATGTTTTGATTTCTTGATCCGTCGCGTCTTCGGGTCCGTCATAATGATGGTTTGGAAGTCGTGCTGCCTGTTGCCCGTTGGGTTTCCGAGGCTTATATGTGAAACCGGCGAGATTTGACGTGTCTTGTAAATAATGATGACCGTGTGAAGGCGTCTTTGTCTCGAAATTCGTAACGCCCAGCCCAGCGGTCTTTGATGCAATGATGACGCCGCCCGAGCTTCCGCGTGCTTTTCTTGGTATGCCCTTGGATTGTGCTATAAATACTTCCCGTGGTTGCCCGTCCTTGGCATTCATTCTTCGCATCTGTCTCTTTCTTCTTCTTCATATGGCGCCCAAGCGTGGTAGTGGTGTGGCTGGGCGAGGCCGTGGCCGCCGTGGTCGTGGTGGTCACACACCTCGTTCTTCACGGGGTGGACGCCATGGTACCACGTCGGCGCCTTCTTCTTCTTCCATGGAAGAGGGTTTTTGGCGCTACGACTTTCTTTTGCGTGTTCTTGGCCGGAATGCTGCCTGGATTCCTCTTCCATTCTCATTTGCTTCCATTGATTCTGAGCGTAACTTGAGGGGTTTCTAGCTCCGTCCTCATGGATGCGCTCGTTCTTCTTCTTGGGTGGAGCTGGAGACTGGTAGTTCGTCCTTGCTTTTCCTTGGATCTGGCTGGAAGGAGTTTTCTCGCCAGTTGAATCTGCGCGGCGGAGATAGCCTTTGTTGTCATTTTGACGGCGAAGATACTGTTATTATCCGTGCATTTGATGTTGGTGGCAACCGTCTGGATCCATATTGTGAAGAAACAAGTAGCAGCGATTCCGATGGATCGAGTGGTGGCTCGCCTGCTTCGCCCGTGTCTTCGTCTTCGAAGATCCCTCGGGCGATGGTGTTTGCTCTTCTAGTTCTAAGGACGAACTGGACGTCAAGCCAATCGTCAAGCGGCTGCGTCAGTAGGCGAGGCACCTTGTAGAACTGGAGGACAACGAGATCTTCTTCGCGGGGCTGAGTTGCTACTTTGTCTGTGGTGATGCCCGTCAGGCTGTGGCACGAAAGTGCCAATTATATCAGCATGAGCACACATTTAGAAGATGAATGTAGCCCGTCTTGTAGTTTCACAGGTCCTTCTGTAGCGACAAACTATCGTTTCGACTTCTTTGTAATGAGAATGTCTTCAGCTCCTTTGTAATGAGAATGTCTTCGACTCCTTTGTAATTAGAATGTCTTCGACTCCTTTGTAATGAGAATGTCTTCGACTCCTTTGTAATGAGAATGTCTTCTCGGGTGCGCGCCAGCGCTCCCGATGGGAGTAGCCCCCGAGGCTGCGTTTGATTTGCAGAATCAAGCATAGACTTTATAAATTTTTGTCTCACTGGTTTGTAGTTGTCTTTGAATTTTTTCAAGTTTGGATCGGGTGCGCGTCAGCGCTCCCGATGGGAGTAGCCCCCGATGGGAGTAGCCCCCGAGTCTTTAGGCGATCGCTTGCGATCGGGTGAAGACTAAAGAATCGTGTGCTTTTGATGCAGCTTCCTTTTGCCTGAGCTTTTTTGTTGGCGAGAGTCTTGCATTTTTGGCCTCCCGATGGTTGTAGATAGTTGCGTTTTTAGCGAGGATAACGTCTTTCAGGGTAAGTTTATGCTCGAGCCCCCGAGTCTCTTAAGTAAGAGTCGCGTGAGCGAAGATAGCGTCTCTCCGGTGGAGTTTAGGAAGGTCCCCAGAGTGCTTTTAAGTAAATGTCGCGTGAGCGAAGATAGCGTCTCTCGGGGGAAGTTCTAGGCTCAAGCCCTCGAGTCCTTGTAAGTAAGAGTCGCGTTTGCGAAGATAGCGTCTCTTGGAGGGAGTTCTAGGCTCGAGCCCTCGAGTGCTTTTAAGTAAAAGGTCGCGTTTGCGAGGATAGCGTCTCTCGGGGGGAGTTCTAGGCTCGAGCCCCCGAGTGCTTTTAAGTAAAATCTCACATTTGCGAAGATAACATCTCTCGGGGGGAGTTCTTGGCTCGAGCCCCTGAGTTCTTGTAAGTAAGAGTCACGTTTGCGAAGAAAGTGTCTCTCGGGGGGAGTTCTGGGCTCGAGCCCCCGAGTTCTTGTAAGTAAGAGTCGCGTTTGCCGAGATAGCGTCTCTCGGGGGGAGTTCTAGGCTCGAGCCCCCGAGTGCTTGTAAGATGTTTTTGGGCAACATTGTTTTGTTCCTTCGAATTTTTTCATGAGTTGCCGATCGGTGCTGCCGCCGATGTCTTGATAGTGTCTAGAGGACTATGGGTAGAACAGGCGTAGTTTCGCTACGTTCCATGGATTTCCCACGTCCTCATTGGTATTTGGATTCTTCAATCTGTATGCTCCTCCTCCTATGACTTCCGAGATGATGAACGACCCTTCCCATTGTGGGGCAAGCTTGTGCACTTTTTCTTGTATTAGCCGTAGCACAAGGTCTCCTTTGTTGAACGATCTGGTCCGCAGGCGGCTGCTTTGATAGGTGCGCAGCTTGTCCTGGTATCCTTCAGATTTTGTGATGGTTGTGTCTCGTGCTTCGTCTACTACGTCTTTTTCATTCTGCAATGCTTCTTCTGCCTCTTCCTCTTCGTACCCTGAGATTCTGGGTGCTCCGAATTTTAAGTCGTGCGGCAGCACTGCTTCTGCCCCGTATACCAAGAAGAAAGGTGTATACTGGGTTGAGCTGTTTGGGGTGGTGCGCATGCTCCATAGGACTGCGGGGAGCTCTTCTATCTAGTTTCCTGCTTCTTGTTCGAATTGTGCTAGGAGTAGCTACTTTATTCCTCCGCATACTAAGACGTTTTCTTTCTCCACTTGGGCATTGGACTGCGGGTTTGTGACTGATGCGTAGTTTATTTTGATGCCCAGTTCCTGGCAGAAGTTTTGGAACTCTGCTGCTGTGAAGTTTGTAGCATTGTCTGTGATGATGTTGTGTGGTACTCCGAATCTGAAGATGATTGATTTGATGAAGTTGACTGCCGTGAGGGCTGTTCAGCTGGTGATTGGTACTGCTTCGATCCATTTGGTGAACTTGTCTACTGCGACTAGTAGGTGTGTTCGTCCTCCTTTTGATGATTTCTTGAGTGGGCCTACCATGTCGAGTCCCCATGTGGCAAATGTCCATGATAATGGTATGGTTTTGAGTTCTGATGCTGGGGCGTGCGGCCTGCTGGCGAATTTTTGGCAGACGATGCAATGTCGTACGATGTCTTCTGCTTTTCTCATGGCGGACGGCCAGTAGAATCTTGCCCGAAAGGATTTTTCCACGAGTGCTCGATTGCTGGCATGATGCCCGCAGGTGCCTTCGTGAATCTCGAGTAGTAGGGCTTTGCCGTCTTCTTCGTCTATACACTTTTGGAGGACCTACGAGATGCTGCGCTTGTAGAGCTTTCTGTTGATTACTATGAATGCTTTGGATCGTCGAGTGATGCGTCGGGCTTCTGCGGCGTCTTGTGGTAAGGTTCCCTGTATTAGGAATCTGAGGAGCGATTCTTTCCAAGCTGAGTCTTCGGGTGCGGCTGGTGCTGCCTCCTCGACTGCGTTGTTGGCTTCTTCATTAACGGTTGGGTTTGTGGCTGCTGCTTGCGCTGGTTCAAGTGTGTTGTCGTCCTTTGAGGTTGCTTCTGGCGCGAGTTCTTTGGCTATTATGGAGATCTCGTCTACGTAGACCTGGATGTTTCCACCGATCTGGTTTCTCATGTATGCTTGCTTCATTCTCTGGTATGTTTCTCCGGCATTGTTTAAACCAAAAGGCATTTTTTGATGGCGGGATGTGTCTCGATGGGTGATGGACGAGGTGTGCTCTTCGTCTTCTTCCTTCATCCTGATTTGATTGTGCCCTAAGTATGCGTTGAGGAAGGGGAGGGGGTCGCATCCTGCTGTGGAGTCGATTATTTGATCGATTCTGGGAAGGGGGAAGTGGTCTTTTGGGCAGTGCTTGTTCATAGGCCCGTAGTCGACGCACATCCTCAGTACCTCGATGTCCTTTTTAGGGACTAGGACTGGGTTTGCTATCCATGTTGCTTTCTTCGTCTTTCGGATGAACTGTGCGTCGAGTAGTCGGTTCACTTCTTCTCCGATTGCTCTGCGCTTGGGTTCTGAGAATCGTCGAAGTGCCTGCTTTACTGGCTTGGTGTTTGGATTGATTTGGAGCGCGTGCTCTGCAAATTCTCGTGGCACACCGGGCATGTCAGCTGGGCACCAGGAAATTTTTTTCCACTCTTCGCGAAGGAAAGTTATGAGGGCGGTTGCTTGCTCTTCTAGAAGGTGGGCATATATGCGGACTGTCTTTTCTGGGTCTGTTGGGTGTACTTGGTGTGTGATCGTGTCGCTGTCGATGCTGAAATCGTGGCCAAATTCCTTTGTCTCGCTTCGGTTTGCCAGCGGGAAAATGCTTTTGTCCGTCACCATGGCTATTTCTTTGAGCTGTTGTTGGGCGCCAAATGTGTCAGAGACTTTGTGGAAGTCGCGGTCGCATTGGTCTGATTTGGTGAAGCTTCCCTTGACTGTGATGATTCCTGCGGGTCCTGGCATCTTGAGCTTGAGATATGCGTAGTGTGGAACCGCCATGAACTGTGCGAACAATGGTCGCCCAAGTATGGCGTGATACTGCGACTGCCAGTCGAGTACTTCGAACTTGAGCTCTTGCTTTGCGAACTTGCGCTTGCTGCCGAAGATCACGTCAAGTTGTATTGTTCTGATGGAGGTGGCTGCTTCGCCCGGAACTACACCGTATATTGTGGTGCCTGACTTCTTCCAAACTGATCGTGGGATTAACATCTTGCGTAAGGTGCTGGCGAAGATTATGTTTAGACTGCTGCCTCCGTCCATGAAGACTCTATCCATGTCGTATCCTCCGATCTGAGCTTCGAGGACCAGGGGTGCATGCCCGGGCCTCGGGACTGCAGGCGGATGGTCGCTCTGCGAGAAAGTGATGCTGGTCTCAGCGCCGCTCAGTTGGTAGGTTTCAGTTATCTTTAGGTCTTCGGCTGCTTCGGACTGCAAGGTGTAGGCTTCTTGCTTTGCTTTCGAGGGTCTTCCTTCTTGGATCATGCATATTCGTCAATGGGACATGGGGTATTGTTCCTCTGTGCTTGGTGCGGGTGACTGCGCGCTTCTTCGAGTGCGTTTAGCTTCATGCTGCTTCTCTTCCTTGAGGCTGTTGGAGAGTTCGGCGAATAGGCGGCAATCTCACATGGTGTGGCTTGCTCTGAGATATCCTCAACTGTCTTCAAAACAGTGGATCACTCAAGATCCTTCCAGTTGCTCTTTAGCTGTGAGTTTGCTGGAGTCGGCGTGCCTTGTTCGTCTTGAGATTTGGAAGCTCTGCGAGGGATCTTCTGATCGGATGTGGAGTCTTGGGTCAAGTTCTATCCCGTCGCTGAGTGATTGGTTCCGGATGAAGTTGGCGAATTCATATGGCCTTCGGTCCGGGTCGTAGTATTCCCCGGTCTGGGTTTCGGATTCTCTGACTTGGCGTGTGGTGGGAGTCCGGGCGGCAGCGGATCGTAGACTGGTGTGCGAGTCTTCGGCCACGCGCCGCGACTCGTCGAGTAGGGTTCTTGAATAGGGTCTTCGTGCTTTTCTTCTGGATTGTCGAGTTGTTTTCCGTCGGCGGTGGATTCGGCAGTCGTCGAGGTGCTGGACTTGACTCGGCTGTAGGCTAGATGGTCTTGACGAGATGATGGAGATGCTTGTGGTGATCCCGAATTCCTCGAGCGGGCTAGATCTGGTTCTAGTCCTCGAGTCTTGATCTGTTGAGGGCAGGACCGCCGAGATCGTGATTCCAACCTGTGTAGTTCCCACAGACGGCGCCAATTGACGGGGATCAACCCCGGAAAATCCCATGGTTAGGGACCCTGGGTTAGTCATAGATATGGCACAGGTTGGACGATACTCGTCGGCTAACAGGAGAAGCACTTCCTGCTCGATATTATTGCGTGAGGGGGCGATTACAGTGGATGCCAAGGCGAGTTCTCGCAAGGCTAGGATGAGTAGATGCGTATTGAGTTGTCCGGGACGTCTCCCCTCCCAGCCTTTATATACTAGGCTAGGTCTTGGGGAGTCCGTACTAGGTTACATAGATAGTTTCCTAGTTCTAGTCTTGCCTTGTACGCCAAGTGGTCACTTCCATATTAATCGTGGAATCCTACGTCGGTGCCTGTTTGGGCCAATCGTGGGCTTGTTCGTAGCTTCCCAATGGGCCTTCTATCTTCATACGCACCAGGTAGCCTTATATGCAGGAGTCGTGGGGTCACCCCCTCGTCAATCCCCTTTGCCTATAGTAGGGAATTACTCACACATGAGAGGAGAAGTCATGGAGGGGTGATGGAGAGGCGATGATGATGACAATGGCGATGATTTCCCCTCACCGGAGGCCAAAGCAGCCTCGAAATTAGCTCTCTAGGAGAAGAACAGAGGGTGGCGGCGGCTCCGCGACGTAGATCAGAAAAACGACTTCTTTTCTGGAGTTTCCTCGCCGAGGGAATAAATAGGGCCAAGGTAGGGCACCGGGGGTGTGGGACCCACCCAAGAGGGCAGGTGGCGCGGCCAGGCTGGGACGCGCCACACACCCTTTTGGGTGCCCCTGGCTGCCCTGTGGCCCCCGTTTGGCGTCATCAAAGCTTCGGGAACGCTGATTTTTTTATTTCATTTATCTGGATTTTCCAGCGTACCTAAATATCCAGAAACCTGCACAATATAAAACAGCACTGGCAGCTCTGCTGAAAACAGCGTCAGTCCGGGTTAGTTTCGTCCAAATCATGCAAGAATGAAGCCAAAACAATAGAAAAAGTGTTTGGAAAAGTAGATACGTTCGAGACGTATCAACTCCGCCAAGCTTAGCTATTGCTTGTCCTCAAGCAATTCAGTTCAACGAACTCGACGCGACAAAGAAAACTTTGACAAACTCTTTTGCTTCATTAGATGTATATAAGCATGTACTACGAAAAAGATTAGCAAGTTTTGACACCATGCTACAAATACAATGCACGAAGAAATCCTTCTTTCATGTGATCAGTCACAAACAAACAAAAGTAAATAATATGTTGCTGAAAATCAATTCAAGATCACAATGCACATAGCATGAACATACTAGAGTGGTATCTCGCTAGCCTCCATGAGTGAAGCAAAACATAAATGCAGAAACTCCTCCGGAGTTTCAAAGGAGACCAGAACTAAGAACTCAAAGTGAGAAACATCACAATCATGCAGAAGACAATGTGGTACTTTGGGACAATGCATGTTACACTAAGAATGACGATTATGCTCTCATAGTTGGTGCTTTGGAGAAAGGAAGGCGGAGACTGTCACACCGTGGCTTTTGATGGCAAGGTTGAAAACCCGTGAAAGGAAGCAAAGACTAAACATGTGCCAGAGCTCTTGGTTTTGAAAACAGAGATAAAACTCTTTTGAGAAGTGCAACTTTCCAGTCAACAGTGAACGGTAAAGGTCTCCCAATATCTCCCATGCCAACCATATTAATGCCTTTTGCTTACACATGTTCCCTTATCCATAAATCATTTGATGGTCTTCGGAACCTTTTATTTTTCCTCGAGTATGGAAGGAGGGTATTGTTCCAGCTATCATAAGCAACATTTGGTCCATTTCATTCCATAATCAAGTATGAGGGAGGTGTAACTCTCTCTTTTTTATATAAATTTGACTAGTTAAAACTTCCGTCAAAATATTTTTGGAATGGTAGATACTAATTTTCCCTCACCGCACCGTGAGCTTGTACGGTTGCAAAAGGGAAGTTTTTGAATAAATTTCGAGATTGCACAAGAAAGTCTAAGCTAGGAGTGGCCGGTAAATACCACATATAGGTAGGTATGGTGTACTCAAATGGAACAAATGGGTTGAAAAGGAGTTTGGAAGCACAAGAAGAATTCCGCTTAGTGCGAGCGAAGGCTAGCAAAAGACTGGGAAGCGACCAACTAGAGAGCAATAATTGTCATAATCATGCAGGGCGAAAAAGCAACATTGAATCAGGCATGAAAGTGATATTACCCACTCTGAAGTAAAAATATCATCAAGGCAGAACAGACTTTTTATTCTTAACATGCGTGAACATGTGCCAAGTTGATCCAAGAATTCTCCGAAGGGAAATACCACTTCAATGTGCCAAACCATGAACAATGCAATGCATGTCAATCATTTCAGGCAACACCTTATGAACTCTAGCTATTTGAGACTAACCACAAAGAAAGCATGAACCATTGGGAAAGCATTGTAAACATAGCACTATGTCGCTACAAGCTGGTCTCTAATCATAAGTACATGCATATGTACAAAAGTAGAAACAAAAAGAGTTCATACCGGGTTTCCTTGTTGCATCCCTTCCGTCGATCTTCGTCATTACTGCCTTGTCACTTTCACAATCGAACGTAGGAAAATATAATCATCACGACCTCGCCTTGAACTCTGAAACAAAGCAAACTAAAGAGCAAAGGAAACATTTTTTTGGGTTTTCAAGGCTTAACGAAAACAAAAGAAAGGAGAAATCTTTTTGGGTTTTTTCGCAAACTAAAAGAACAAAGAAGAACAGGCAAAGACTTCAAAAAGATCAAAGCGAACAAAACGGAAGAAAGAATGGAAGGGCAGGAGAGTACGTACTCCCCCAAGCTTAGGCTTTTGTCCTAAGTTGGTAGCAGCTACTGCCCTTAGGAGCTTTCTGCTCCGGGGCAATGGTAAGTCCAAGGGTCGTATGAGCCCTCCGGTGCGTACACCGAAGTCCTTGGGTCCTCCCATGTGGAAGGTCCCTCGTCCCAACCAGAGGAAGATCCTCCGTCCCATGGGGCGACGGTCTCCTCCTGGATTGGTGGATACACCACGCGCTCCTCCTCATCTGGTGCGACCCCCTCCGTGGGGTCATGAAACTGGTATCTCCCCATGATCTCATCAAACTGGGTATCTTAAAAGCGGTATCCGTTCCTGCGAGAAAAATCAAACACAAGTGGTGCAGGTAGACGGATGATGCGTTCCACATCGCCCTCGAACCGCAAAATATAATCAAGTGCATATCGGTCAGAGGCCCTGGTAACAAAGAAGTGCCTCTTCATGGAAACCAAATCAAGACTAACAAAAGGAAAAACTGTATAATCTGGGCGCGATTCTCCTTGGAGAAACTGCAAAAGAAGTGTGGCATAGACGCCACCAAAGAGATCCCCCTTGTTGCTATTAGTAGCAAGGTGTCTAGCAATTAGCGTGCCCACATGATACTCGTGATTCCCCCAGAGGGCGTTCGCCATGATAGCAGTATCAGGCGAAGAAGTGTTGCTCGTGTTGTCTCGAGCCAACACCCCTCTAGAAATATAATACGCGAAATACCTGAGATGAGGGAACAAAATATTGGAGATCTTCTGACGGTTAGTGTCCCTCACTTCAGTGTTGCAAAAAGAGTCGAGAAGGGTCTTGAGTGCAGCAGTTTGAGAATTTTTCCTCCTCTTCTCTCCTCTGTCGGGCAAACCTAAAGCTTCACAAAAGGTACTCATAGGCATGGTTAGTAACCTTTAATAAATCTGAAATACAACAACATCACTTTCAGGATAGAATCTAAAACTGTTAATAAAGATAGCAGTGAGCGTCTCATACTTTGGCACACGGCTCGTCACAAGCCGTGTCAAACCTTCTCTGGCACACAGGGCGTCGAACTCCTCCTGTATGCCGGCATCCGCCATGAAATCTCTGCATGGAAATGCCATGGCTTTTGCGGGTGATGCGTTCAACAGCTCCAAGGGAAGGATTTCTTCGTTGTAGCTCACCCTCGTAGCCGAAGGTGAAGCTGTGGACCGCGTAACACGGCTAGAGCGCTCGGGTTTCTTCTTCCCAAGCCATCTTCCTAGCCTATCCATTTCTAATTTTTTGAAAAATCATAAAAACGGAGGTTTAAGAAAAACTAGTTTGGGCAAAACATTCTACTTACTTTACCAAGGCTCAAACTAGCAACAAAACTTGGAAAATAAATTTCTACACATACATTTAAGCTCAACTAAACAGCACCCAGAACTACAAAATACTCACTAATGAAGCCACCGACAAGAAAACTAATTGGAGGGGTGAGGAAGTCACATACAAAGGAGTATTTGTTCCAAATTTCAGCTCAAATGAGTGGTTGTAGAGGGAGATCGAAGTTCCATGCTCAAGAACAGCAAGAACACGAAACCAGAGCAAGAACACGAGTTTTTTGGGAGAAAGAGAGAGAGAGAGTGAAAGAAGAGATGCCAGCAGGGGGTGCCCGTGGGCACTAGGAGGGTGTGTGGCGCGGCCAGGGGCTGGGCCGCGCCACCAGGGCTCCTGGGCCAGAGGTGGACCCCCTGGTCAGCCTCAGGTGCCCCCTGATGTCTTTTTATCTAGAATTTTTTATTTTGAATTTTCTGGAATTTTCCGGACAACTTCGCTGTGCAGAATTTAGGTACACCATGGAGAATAAAAGCTAAAGGAAATGAAAACATAACAAGCTCAGCTTTTTACCTATATAAAACATGCTAGTTAGCAAGGTTGATCAAGTCTTACTAACAAACCGGTGATATATAGAGCAGAAAGTATCGCCTCTTATGAAGTGATCATTGCATTCTCACTTTGATGGACATTGTCCCCACCATAATTGTTTTGTATTTGTGGTATACATGTAGTGGACAATCCCATTCTCCAATCTTCACGGTCTCGATATTCTCAATGGAGTTAAGGACATGCCTTTTGTCGATCTTCTTTGGAAAATACACCGTGTGTTCTTTATCATTCACGTTGAAGGTAACCTTCCCTTTATTGCAATCAATAATTTCACCTGCGGTGTTAAGAAAAGGTCTACCAAAAATAATGGACATGCTCCCATCCTCGGGCATGTCAAGTACAACAAAATCAGTAAGTATTAAGCAATTGGCAACTTCAACAGGAACATCCTCACAAATACCGATCGGGACGGCCGTTGACTTGTCAGCCATCTGAAGGGAGATATCTGTAGGAATTAGTTTCTCTAAACAAAGCCTTTTGTAGAGAGAAAAGGGCATAACACCCACTCCTTCACCAAGATCACATAAAGAAGTTCTAACATCATTATTCTTTAGGGAGCAAGGAATGGTGGGTATACCTGGATCACCGAGCTTCTCAGGAATCTTGCCACTGAAAGAGTAGTTAGCAAGCATAGTAGATATTGCCTCATTAGGAACCTTTATTTTATTAGTAAAAATATGTTTCGTATATTTGGAATAAGGAGGTAACTATATAGCATCGGTCAAAGGAATATGAAGAAAAATAGGTTTCATCCACTCACAAAACTTGTTGTAGTGCTCTTCTTCTTTGGTTTTGACAGAATTACTTGGAAAGTGCATGGATTTCTGTACCCATGGTTCTCGTTCCTTCCCATGTCTTCTTGCGATGAAGTATTCTCTAGTGTACTTCTTGCGCTTATCAGGTGCTTCTTCTTCTCGAACCTCAGGTGGATCATTCTTTTCAGCATCTTTTTCAGGTTCAGCACCGTCTTCAGTCTCAGCGTCGGAGTTAGATATACTGTTTGGATCAACAGCATGCTCTTCTTCTTCTATAGGATCATTGGAATTGTCGGCTTCCTTGTGTTTATTTTTATTCTTCTTCTTCTTTGGAGAGCTAACAATCTCTTCTTCCTTCACTTGAGAATCTTGCTCGATCCTCTTCGGATACCCCTCTGGATAGAGAGGGTCCTGGGTGTGTGTTCCACCCTGGGTATTTATACCATAGGCCTGTAAATTGTCTTGTTTGGCATTGTTAGCAAGCAAATCTTTTTGCACATTAGAAATTTGTTCAAGCTGAGTTTGAACCATATGAAAATGCTTCACAAGACATTTAACATCATTAATTGTTCTTCCTAGAACATCAAGCAAAATTTTGATAGCAAGAGTATTATAATGCAACCGACCTTGTATCTTCTCATTGAAGTGACTTTGCTTCATAATAAAATTATCAAGCTCATCTAAACATTGGTCAACATGCTTACCTTTAGGGATGTCACTTGCATTGAAATCTAAAACAGAGTGTACCTCTACCATAAGTGAGTGAGTGGTAGGCTCACACAACTTTTCAATTGGAGGTAGATTCTTCACGTCTTTAGCTTTAATACCTTTCTCTTTTATAGACTTCTTTGCTTCTTGCATATCCTCGGGGCTTAGGACAAGCATGCCCCTCTTCTTTAGTGGTGGGGGTGGTTCAGGGATGGACCAATCTTCGTGATTCTTGGCAATCTTGCCCATCAACTCTTCCGCATCGTCTGGTGTTCTTTCCCTGAACACACAACGAGCACAACTATCTAGATAGGATCTAGATTCATCGGTTAGACCAACATAAAATATATCAAGTAATTCATTCTTAGGGATCTCATGTCCCGGTCTAGCCTTGAGAAAACTGCAAAACCTCCCCCAAGCTTTGGGGAGATGCTCATCCTGCAACTGTTTAAAGTTATAAATTCTTTGCAAAGCAGCATGTTGCATATGAGCAGGAAAATACTTATCAACGAAAGATATAGCCATATCTTGAGGACTTTGAATGGAACCACATGGTAGTGCATCATACCATGCTATAGCATCTCCTTTCAAAGAGAAAGGAAGAAGCTTGGTCACATAAAAGTTCCGGATCCTTTCATCAGTGGTAAACAAGCTACCCAACTCATTGAGTTTGGTCAGGTGCTCGATAGCATCATCATTATCTCTGCCATAAAAGTGATCAACTTCAACTGTGGATATAAGTGAAAGGTCAACAGATAAATCATAATCAGGATCTGTAATGCATATAGGAGACGTAGCAAAAGTAGGATTAGGAGTAAACTTGTTCTTCAAGGAGTGCTTTGCAAGCAACTTCTTTATAGCGACAGGGTCGGAATCAACACATTCATTAAGCTCCCTACATAAATCATCATCAAGTATAATATAATCGTCCTCAAGGAGTTTCTCCTTAAGGCCAGTAAGATCATGAGTTTTTCCAATAGGGGTTTTGGTAACAGGAATTTCAACTCCCGAGAATCGGGCAGTAGAAGCAATCTGTTTTTCAATAAAAGAACCAAGTGAACCAATAGTCTCAAAGGTAGTAGAAGCATCATCAAAAGTGTCTGACATATGCCAGACTCAGCAGAAGTAGCATGTAACTGAGGTGAATCAAACTTACTCGTAACTGAAGGTGAATCAAGTTTAGCACTAGTGCTAAGAGTGGTACCTCGTCTTTTACGGGATGGTAAGATTGGAACCTTGGGGTCTCCTTTCTTACCCATAGTGGATAACGTGCACCAGGTAGGATACTTCAAGTACCTGTAAATAAAGCTATGATCCCCGGCAACGGCGCCAGAAAACAGTACTTGATAACCCTCAACTGTAGGGGATCGAGATAGTCTTCGCGGGCAAGAGAACCCAATTTATTGATTCGACACTTGGGGAGCCAAAGAATACGTACAGGCTTTGACAATTGAGTTTTAAATTCAACCACACCTAAAATAAACACTTGCTTGCACAAAGGTATTAGTAGCTACGGTAGTATGGAAGTGGTAGTGGTGATGATAATAGTGGTGATGAAACAGAAAAAGTAAAACAGCAAAAGTAAACAACTTGTAACCAGCAGGATTGAACACTGTAGGCTAGGGAGATGGATGGTTGGGCGCTGCTTGGATGATATCGAACATGTAATAGATTCCAACACGGGCAAGGCTCACAGAAAAGAAAGGATAATCTAGGAAAATATCAAACATCAGGCATGTATCCCAAGGTAGTTGTACGTGCTTGCAATAAGAACTTTGCACAACATCTTTTGTCCTACCCTCCCGCTACGAACGGGGCCAAAAGGAACTTAGGGAGATTAAGGTACTCCTGTCAAAGAGCACCGGAACAAAGCATTAACACTTCATGGATACACGGAATCCTCAAATTATAGTCCATCCCCTTTGGTGTCCCAAGCTGTCACCATTGGGATCGCCGGTTCCGGACTATAATAGGTGCATACAACTCATAGATAGGATCAAGAACACCAACAAGCTCAAGAAAACAAAGGGTGATCAGATCTGAAATCATGACACTCGGGCCCAAAGTGACAAGCATTAAGAGCAACAAGTTGTAACAGAGATGATAAACACCAAGTAGATGATAGGTCCCCAAAAATTTGATAAACTATTACATGATCTAACTCATCCAATCCCAAGCATCCCCTTTGCCTACAGCAGGGAATTACTCACAGATGAGAGGAGAAGTCATGGAGGGGTGATGGAAAGGAGATGATGATGACGATGGCGATGATTTCCCCTCACCAGAGGCCAAAGAAGCCTCCAGATTAGCTCTCCCGGAGAAGAACAGAGGGTGGCGGCGGCTCCGCGACGTAGAACAGAAAAACAACTTCTTTTCTGGAGTTTCCTTGCCAAGGGAATAAATAGGGCCAAGTTAGGGAACCGGGGGGTTTGGGACCCACCCTGGAGGGAAGGTGGCTTGGCCAGGGGCTGGGCCGCACCACACACCCTTCTGTGCTCCCTGGCTGCCCTCTGGCCCCCCTTTGGCGTCATCGAAGCTTCGTGAACGCTGATTTTTCATTTGATTTTTGTGGATTTTTCCAGCGTACCTAAATATCCAGAAACCTGCACAATATAAAACAACACTGGCAGCTCTGCTGAAAACAGCGTCAGTCCGGGTTAGTTTCGTCCAAATCATGCAAGAATAAAGCCAAAACAATAGAAAAAGTGTTTGGAAAAGTAGATACGTTTGAGACGCATCAGGGCGCTGCTTGGATAAGAGTGAACATGTAATAGATTCTAACACGGGGCAAGGCACAAAGAAAATCAAGGATCATCTAGGAAAATATCAAACATCAGGCATGTATCCCGTAGGTAGTTGTGCGTGCTTGCAATAAGAACTTGCACAACATATTTTGTCCTACCATCCCGGTGTGAACGGGGCCAAAAGGAACTGACGGAGATTAAGGGGCTCATGTCAAAGAGCACCGGAACAAAGCAATAAACTCAATGGATACATGGAATCCTCAAATTATGGACCATCCCCTTTGGTGTCCCAAGCTGTCACCTTTGGGATCGCCGGTTCCGGACCATAATAGGTGCATACAAATCATAGATAGGATCAAGAACATAAATATACTCATGAAAACACAAGTGGTTCAGATCTGAAAACATGGCACTCATGCCCAAAGTGACAAGCATTAAGAGCAACAATTTGTAGCAAAGAAGATAAACACCAAAGTAGATGATAGGCAACATGCCCCCAACAATCTGACGAACTATTACATGATCAAACTCATACAATCCCTACCACCCCCTTCGCCTACAGCAGGGAATTACTCACACATGTGAAGAGAAGTCATGGAGGGAGGATGGAGTGGTGATGGTGAGGAAGATGGCGACGATCTCCCCTCTCCGGAGGCCAAATCAGCCTCCAAATTAGCCCTCCCGAGGAAGAACAGAGGGTGGCAGCGGCTCGGCGACAGAAACTAGAAAAGCGACTTCTGTTCTAGGGTTTTCCCATCACGGGAATAAATAGGGGCTTCAGTAGGGCACGAGAGGAGGAGGGACCCCCAGGCGTCCCCCCGACGCGGCCAGGGGTGGGGCCGCGCCAGAAGGGTGCCTGGGGCTCCCCTGGCTGCCCTCTGGCCCCACTTCTGGCTTCGGGATCCTTCGGGTGTGTGGATTTTCTGTGATTTCTCCTAGAAGTTTCTGATGTACCTAAAAATCCATTTTCCTGCACACAATAAAAACATACAGGCAGCTCTGCTGAAAACAGCGTCAGTCCGGGTTAGTTTCGTTCAAATCATGCAAGAATGAGGGCAAAACAATAGAAAAAGTGTTTGGAAAAGTAGATACGTTTGAGACGTATCAACTCCCCCAAGCTTAGCATATTGCTTGTCCTCAATCAATTCAGTTCAATGAACTGGACGCGACAAAGAAAACTTTGATAAACTCTTTTGCTTAAATAGATGTATATAAGCATGTACTATGAAAAGAGTTTAGCAATTATTAAAACAATGCTATGAGGACAATGCACGAAGAAATCCTTCTTTCAAGTGATCAATCACAAGCAACCAAAAGTAAATAATATGCTGCCGAAAATCAAGACAAGATCACAATGCACATAGCTCGAACATACTAGAGTGGTATCTCGCTAGCCTCCATGAGTGAAGAAAAACATAAATGCAGAAACTCCTCTGGAGTTTTAAAGGAAACTAGAACTAAGAATTTCAGAACAAGCAATATCACAATCATGCAGAAGACAATGTGGTACTTTGGGACAATGCATGTTACACTAAGAATGAAAATTATGCTCTCAATAGTTGGTGCTTTGGAGAAACAAGGGGAGAATCTCGAACCGTGGCTTTTTTATGGCAAGGTTGAAAACCCGTGGTTGGAAGCAAAGACTAAACATGTACCAGAGCTCTTGTTTTGAAAACAGAAATAAAATTCTTTTTGAGAAGTGCAACTTTCCAGTCAACGCTGACCAGTAAAGGTCTCTCAGCATCTCCCATGCCAACCATAATAATGCTTTTTGCTTACACTTTTGTTCCCTTATCCATCTATCATATGACGGTCTATGGTACCTTTTATTTTGCCTCAAGTATGGAAGGAAGTTTTCTCGTTCCACCTATCATTAGCAGCATTTAGTACATTTCATTCCATCATCAAGTATGGGGGAGGTGTAACTTTTTTTTGTTGACTACTTAAAACTTCCGTCAAAATAATTTTGGCATGGTAGATACTGATTTTCCCTCGCCGCACCATGAGCTTGTGCGGTTACAAAAGGGAAGCTTTTGAATAAATTTCGAGATGGCACAAGAAAGTCTAAGTTAGGGGTGGCCGGTAAATACCACATTTAGGAAGGTATGGTGGACTCAAGTGGAATAACTGGTTTGAAAAAGGAGTTTGGATGCACAAGAAGAATTCTGCTTAGTGCGAGTGAAGGCTAGCAAAAGACTGGGAAGCGACCAACTAGAGAGAAATAATGGTCATAATCATGCAGAGAGACAAAGCAACATTGAATCGGGCATGAAAGTGATGTAACTATTCTGAAATAAAAAGATCATCGAGGCATGATAGACTTTTTAGTCATAAACATGTGTGAACATGTGCCAAGTCAATCCAAGAATTCTCCGAAGGGAAATACCACTTCAATATGCCAAACCATGAACAATGCAATGCATGTAAATCATTCCACAACACATTATGCACTCTAGCTATTTGAGATCAGCCACAAAGAAAGCATGAACACTGGGAAAGCATTGTAAACATAGCACTATGTCGCTAGAAGCTGGTCTCTAGATCATAAGTACAGGCATATGTACAAAAGGAGAAACAAGAAGAGTTCATACCGGTTTTCCTTGTTGCTTCCCTTCCATCGATGTTCGTCATTACTGCCTTGTCACTTGCACGATCGAACATGGGAAATATAATCAAATGCCATCGCGGACGCGAGCTGAACTCTTAGAACAAAGTAAACTAAAGAGAGAAAGGAAATCTTTTTGTGTTTTTCAAAGGCTAAAGAAAGAAAAAAATAAAAGAGAAATCTTTTTGTTGTTTTTGCAAATTAAAGGAGAAAGGAAGCACAAGAAAAAACTTCGAACAGATCAAAGCGAACAAAAATGAACACGGATAATACAGTGGAAAAGGGAGAAGGGAACGTACTCCCCCAAGCTTAAGCTTTTGGCCTAAGTTGGTACCAGCTACTGTCCCCAGGAGCCTCCTGCTCTAGGTTGGTACGAGTAAGTCCATGAGTAGTACGAGCCCTCCGGTGCGTACACCGAAGTCCTCGGGTCCTCCCATGAGGAAGGCCCTGCGCTCCAAGTAGAGGAAGACCCCTCACCAAACTGGGTGACGGTCTCCGCTGGAAAGGTGGGAACTCACCATGCTCTTCCTCGTCGGGCACAACCCCCGCCGTGGGGTTATGCAACTGATACTGGGCCATGAACTCATCAAACTGGACATCATTGAAGTACCATCCTTTCATGCGGGTATAATCAAACAAAAGTGGTGCAGGTATATGGATCTCCCGAGTAATAGTCTTTTCAAACCTCAAAATATAAATAAGGTTACCAAACTTGGAAGTCATGGTAACAAACTTATGCCTCTTCATAGCAACAAGATCAAGACTTGATTAAGTAAAAGGGACATCATCAGGATGTGGGGTGCCATTAAGAGACTCAAGGATAAGTGTGGCGTAAACGCCACCAAATAAATCTCCCTTTTTACCATTCATAGCAAGGCGCCGAGAATTAAGGCACCCACATTATAATCATTCCTATCTGAGAAGGCGTTCACATAGATAGGAAAATCTTGTGCGGAACCATTGCTCGTGTTGTCGTGAGCCAATACCCCTCTAGCAATAAAATACACAAAAAACCTAAGGTAGGGGAATAAGATGATGGAAATCTTTGTACGCCGGATATCCCTCGTCTCCTGGCTACAAAGAGAGTCGAAGAGAGTCCTCAACTCGGAGGGCTGATTGTTCATCTTTGTCGTCTGAGCAATGTTCGGCACACCTATTATATCACAAAATCTTGCCAAAGACATGGTCATAAGCTCATTGTAAATTATAAACTCAATAACCCCAGCATCATGATTATATCCGAAACTATTAAGAAAACATGAGGTGAGTTTTTTTATACTGTATCACACGGCATAGTGCTAGCCGTGTCAAACCTGCATTTGCGCAAAGCCCATAAAATTCCTCCTTAATTCCTGCAGCTTCGAGAAAATCATCGCACGGATACATCATTGTGTATGCCGGACTTGTATTTTCTAACAACTCTAGGGGCACATGATCTTCATTATAGCTCACCCTAGCAGCCGAGGGTGAAGCTGCAGCTCTAGTAACTCGATCGGAGCGCTCGGGCTTCTTCTTCCCAAGCCACCCCTTTGCTTTTCCTAGAAAACTCATTTCTGATTATTTTTTACAATTCACAAAAACAAGGATTTAAACAAAGTGAGTTGAGACAAACTACTTTCCTTACTTACCTAAGGCATAAACTTTCATCAAAACTTGGAAAAAAAATTTCTACACATGCATGGAAGCTCATATGAATAGCACCAGGAACTACTAAATACTCACAAATGAAGCCACCAATCAAAAATCTAATCGGAGGGGTGGAGGAGTTACATACCAGGGAGTATTTGCTCAAAATGTCAGCTCAAATGATGGGTCGTAGAGAGAGATCAAAATTTTGTACGGAGAGCAGCAAGAATGCAAGTTCCAGGTGTAGAACTCGTGTTTTGGGGAAGAAAGAGAGAGAGGAAGAAGACTCACCTGGAGATGGGGCCTGTGGGCCCTAGGCGCCCTGTGGGCGCGACCAGGGGGCTTGCCGCGCCAGCTGGCCGCCTAGGCCACAGGTGCCCCCCCCTGGTCAGCCATAGGTGGCCCCCCTGGTAAGCCACAGGTGCCCCTGGGTCACTCTCTTCGTGGATTTTTTTTCTTGAATTTTTCTGAAAACTTCACTGTTGAAATTTTTTCGGAGATTAAAAAGCGGCGAAACTTTCAGAAAACTTGAAGCAGTGATTAGAATCGTGAAGCTTCAAAAACATAAGAACTTGGTACAGCAAGAAGAACAAAAGCTAAAGCAAATGAAAACATAAAAAGCTCCACTTTTTACCTATATAAAACATGCTAGCTAGCAAGGGTGATCAAGTCTTACCAACAAACGGGCGATATATAGAGCAAAAAGGTCTCCTCTTATGAGTTGATCATTGCACATTTACTTTAATGGACATTGTCCCCACCATAATGGTTTTATATTTGTGGTCCACATGTAGAGGACAATCCCATTCTCCAATCTTCACGGTCTCGATATTCTCTATAGAGTTAAGGCCATGCCTTTTGTCGATCTTCTTTGGAAAATACACCGTGTTTTCTTTATCATCAACTTTGAAGGTAACCTTTCCTTTATTGCAATAAAAAATGGCACCTGTGGTGTTAAGAAAAGGTCTACCAAGAATAATGGACATGCTCCCATCTTCGGGCATGTCGAGCACAACAAAATCTGTAAGGATTAAGAAGTTAGCAACTTCAACAGGAACATCCTCACAAATACCTATTGGGACGGCTGTTGACTTATCAGCCATCGGAAGAGAGATATCTGTAGGGATTAGCTTATCTAAACATAGCCTCTTATAATGAGAAAAAGGCATGAAACTCACTCCTGCTCCAAGGTCACATAAGGCGGTTTTGACATAATTATTTTTTATAGAGAAAGGAATGGTGGGTATACCTGGAGCACCAAGCTTCTCAAGAACCTTGCCACTGAAAGAGTAGTTAGCAAGCATAGTAGATATTTCCTCTTTAGGGACTTTACTTTTATTAGTAACAAAATCTTTCATATATTTTGAATAAGGAGGTAACTTAATAGCATCAGTCAAGGGAATTTGAAGAAAAAGAGGTTCATCCATTCACAAAATTTATTATAATTATCTTCTTCTTTGGTTTTGAGAGACTTACCTGGAAAGGGCATGGGTTTATGCACCCATGGTTCTCTTTCCTTCCCATTTCTTCTTGCGATGAAGTCTTCTCTAGTATACTTCTTGCGTTTATCGGGTGATTCTTCTTCTCGCACCTCAGGAGGATCATTCTTCTCCTTATCTTCTTCGGGCTCAGCACCGTCTTCAGTTTCAGCATCGGAGGTAGATATGCTGTTAGGATCAACAGCGGGTTCTTCACTTGTAATAGGATCATTGGAGTTATCAGCTTCCTTGTGTTTCTTCTTCTTCTTTTTCTGCTTTGGAGAGCTAACAATCTCTTCTTCTACCTGCACTTGAGAATCTTGCTCGGTCCTCTTCGGATGCCCCTCGGAATAGAGAGGGTCCTGGGTGTGTGTTACACCTCTGGTCTTTATACCATAAGCTCGTATATCCTGTTTAGCATTATTATCAAGCAAATATTTTTGCACATTAGAAGTTTTTTCAAGTTGAGTTTGAACCATATGAAAATTCTTAACAAGACATTTAACATCATTAACTGTTCTATCTGGAACATCAAGTAAACTTTTGATAGCAAGGGAATTATCATGCAACTGGTTTTGTATCCTCTCATTAAAATGGTCTTGCTTAATAATAAAATTACCAAGCTCATCTAAACATTGGTCAGTAGCCTTACCTTTAGACTTTCATTGAAATCTAAAAGAGAGTGTACCTCTACCAAGGGAGGGTGAGTAGTTGGCTCACACAACTTCTCAATAAGAGGCAAATTCTTCACGTCTTCGGCTTTAATGCCTTTCTCCTTTATAGACTTCTTTGCTTCTTGCATATCTTCGGGGCTTAGGACAAGCATGCCCCTCTTCTTTGGTGGTGAAGGTGGTTCAGGGACGGACCAATCTTCGTGGTTCTTGGAAATCTTGCCCATTAGTTCTTCAGCATCGTCCGGTGTTCTTTCCCTGAAAACACAACCAGCACAACTATCCAAATAGGATTTGGATTCATCGTTTAGACCAGCATAAAATATATCAAGTAATTCATTCTTTGGGACTTCATGTCCCGGTCTAGACTTAATTAAACTGCAATACCTCCCCCATGCTTTAGGGAGGTGCTCATCCTGCAACTGCTTAAAGTTATAAATTTTTTGTAAAGCAGCATGTTGCATATGAGAAGGAAAATATTTATCAAACAAAAGTTTGAGCTAAGTCCTGAGGACTCTTAATGGAACCATAAGGTAGTGCATCATACCATGCTTTAGCGTCTTCCTTCAAAGAGAAAGGAAAAAATCTTAGCTACATAAAAATTTCGTATTCTCTCATCAGTAGTAAACAAGCCACCCCACTCGGTGAGTTTGGTCAGGTGAGCTATAGCATCATCATTTTCTCTGCCATAAAAGGGGTCAGCTTTGGCTGTAGATATAAGTGAAAGATCAACAGAGAAATCATAATCAGGATCAGTCATGCATATAGGAGATGTAGAAAATTCAGGATCGGGAGTAATCTAGTTCTTCATAGAGTGATTTTCAAGCGACTTCTTAATAGCTCCAGGGTCAGAGTCGGCACACTCTGTAAGTTCTCTGCAAAAATCATCATCAAGAATAACATAATCATCCTAAAGGAGTCTCTCCTTGAGTTTATCTAAATCAGGGTAACCAAACGCTTTGCAAGTAGAAAAATAGGTAGCAGGAGTTTCAGTCTCCATCTGTGTTGCAACCTTACCAATTTGCGATTCAAGAAAGTGACCAAGAAAACCAGCTTCACCAAGAGTAGTGGAAGCATCATAAAAAGTATCGGACATAGTAACAGACTCAGTAGAAGTAGCATGTGGTGGTGGTGAAGCAAACTTACTTATAACGTGTAACAGCCCGGGAATTCCACCCAAATTAAAAAATGTGTTTGTTGTGTTGCTGTGGTGATTGCCTGAGTTGTTTGCAGTGTTTTCTTCACCGAATTATTGATCGGTGAATATTCTCCCCCTCATTCTCGTACCGGCATGCGTGACTAAACCTTTTTCCCAAACGACACATGACCTTTGCGACATCGGGTTTCACCCGAGCACCGTCGCAACTTCCGGCACATGACCAGCCTTCACCATCGGTGCGGAAAAACCCCAATTATATTTAAATGGGTTATTTTATCGGGCGGGTTTCGACGTTCTCTATTCTATGCGAATTATGTAGACGGAGTCAATTTACTGCAATGAGGCGGTGGTTTGAATTTCATGCGATTCGGCTTCGTTTAGCGGGTGAACGGTCGGATGTGCCAGGCATAGTAGCCGGTGTAAATCCAGGGGCATATTTACAAAATGTCGCGCGCGTCGTTTATTGGCCACCGATATTTCCCTCTTATCTGCTAATCCCAGCCCACCCAAAAACCAGGCCCAAAACAACCCAGTTAGCCTTCCCCTAACCTCCTTCCATAAATGGACAAGCCCCCTTCCAAATCTGGACAAACCCTAGCCCTAGCCTCCCTCAATTTTCGCAGCTAGCCTCTCCACCGCCGCCATATGGAGAACCAATAGCCAACTCCCACCTATTCAGATTTGGAGACCAACTCCCCTCGATATGGACAGTTGGATCGACTGATCCAACGATCCAGAGGCAACCACGTCGACCCCTGGTCTCGCCCGCATGCCCCCGCGCACGTGCACCTCCCATGGCCGAGCCGTCCTCGTCGCCCGTGCGTCTCCGACCGGTGCCGCCATGACCCCGGCCAGCGAGCCACGCCACCCATCTCCGGCCACCTCCTCTTTCCTCGTCGCACGCCGTTCTCCTCTCCTTCTTCTCCCTCCTCTCTCTCTCAACCTCCCCCTCTCTTCGTTTCCAGCACGATCCAAGCAACAGACCGCCATGGATGCCCGGGCTCGGAGCTCTCCGCGCAGCCGTCGACCACCTTTGACCGCACCCGCCTGCCGGATCTGGACGACCACGCCCTTCCCCGTCCTCCTCTCGTCGTGCGCAGCCCCAGGGTCGTTTGTCGCCGGCGACTGACCCCAGCCGCGCCGCCGCAGCCGATCCAGTCGGGATCGATACGACGAGCCGGCGTTGCGCGTGGGCGCCATGGTGGGCCGACCTGCGCCCCCAGGCCCAGCACGCCCCGCGCCCCCAGGCCCAGCGCGCCCCCTCGCCCGTGGGTGAGCTGCGCTACCCCTCGCCCATTGCTGCTCCTGGGCTAGGCCCAATTGGTGAGCCTCCTCTTTTTTTTCTTTCTCTGCGTTAGCTGGGCTTGGCCCACAACCGTGTAGCGCGCGGTACGTAGTGTAGTTACCCAGCGCTCACCCTCTGTTTCGGCCCGTTAAGTTCTTTTTGCTAGGTTTTTTTATTAATTTGGAAGATTTAGTTATAATTTTGCGATGCCCGTATCTCTTTCACGGTAGCTCGGATCGCTACACTTTAAACATGGAACTTGCTTAGTTTTATGTGTAGATTAATAAAATGTGCTCCTATTCCATGTTTGAGATTGTTTACATGCTTTTTACCTGATAATTACAACCCTTGCCACTGTAATGGTTTATTTAATAACTTTTTAACCGTTGCTCCGATTAAAATATTTCTTACATGTAACTTGGTTAGAATTTCACGTAGATTGTGTTTATGCTATTGTTTGCTGCTGTTAACAAATATAAATTATTGTTTAGGGAAGAACAGTACTAAAGGCTTAATTATCATGGGGTAATTAGTGTTGTGCCATGCTTAGGAGTTTACCCCCCTTAACTTGACTAGTATAGGTAGATTACTTATGCTACACCTCTTGACATGATTGTGTGTCATGCCATGCTTGAGTGAGATGCCTTTTTAACAACCTTTGCTCATATTGTGTAGCTAAACAACTTAAACCCTTGTAAACGTGCGTTATCGTCCTGTGTGACGGATACTCCACTTAACCTGTTAGTAACCGCTCTCAACGATAGATGCGATGTCGTAGTGTGTTGTCTCGTGTTCTTTTATTGTTCTTGATTGCTCGTGACTGCTTCGTAGTAATAGATGCTTGCTCGTCGATTGCTTTCCAGTATTTCCTTATTGTGTGCTCCCGTGGGTACCTCTCAGAGACGGTGCGAGCTCGCGAACGCCTACACCTTCGGAACCCGACTTATCAACAGGCAAGGACTATACATTACTTATGATCCATTCTATTATAACCAGCGGTTTGCATGCTAGTATAGGTTAGCTTCGTTGTTTGATCCTACCACATATTTACATCCTCTCTTAAACCGATACAGCCATGTCCCCCTCCTAGCAAACCATGTACTGTTATGTTAACATTGCTCGTTGGTCAGCCCCTGCTTAGTATGCATGATTAGGATGCTACGATGTTACCCTATTACTCCTTGGATTGGGCTATCACATTATTATATTGTTGTGGATGATATGATTATTATAATGTTGACTATACTCGACGAAGGACGGAAGGTCTAGGCTATCCTGCCTCGATGCTTTGTTCCATTCGAGTCACCTAGGACCCGAGTTCCGGGTTTTGTGTCTCTTGACGAGCGTGCCTAACCGCGTGTGGGATACTATGGGGTCCCCTTTCTTACCTACCTAGCTTCAAACATTTTTAGAGGTATCCCAAGCAGATTTACCATTTGCAAACCATGCATATATGTCTGTCGGGTCGCTCCTAGCAGATATCTTTTAAAACAACTTGGGCTAGTGGAGACATGGTTTCTCTGTTGGTCCACCCGATCAGCTAGGACCCGACCCCATTTGAGGTGACCCGGTAATCCAACCTGCGTCAGCCGGAAGAGTCTAATACGAGAGTGCGGATGGCTTTTGGATTGGGTGTCGACTCCCCGGGGGCCACCCGGATTTTTTCGTTGTTAGCTAGAGGGACCTGTCGTTTCAGATCTCTCGTAACTAAATCATAAAATGCTTGCCTATGATGGGTAGCAATTGAGAGAGATGGGCGTGCGTGCGGAGTCTTGTAATGGGCAGTTGGTACACCCCTGTAGGGTTAAATCTTTTCGAGAAGCCGTGTCCACGGTTATGGACGACTTGAGACCTAATCCTTGTTCATAGACAACAAAAGCTGAGATAATCTTAATAACTTGATCAATGTGTGTGTGCCTTGACTGCTTTTTCTTCGTTGGAATGCGAAGAGGAGGACAAGGATAGGATAGGTGTTATGTTTGTGTAAGTAGCTAATAGCAAGACTTGTTGGAGGCGATTCCTCATCGAATGATTGGCTTCTTATCTAACTCTCTAGATCGTTAGCCACTTCATAAATGCTAGTGCGGCAGCAACCTCACCACTTACCCCATCCTTACCATGAACTACTAGTTATCCTAGAATGAAGAGTGATGAAGTCCTTGCTGGGTCAGTTGACCACTACAGTTGGATGCTGAGTACTTCTGTACTCATGATACTACCCCCAAAATCTTTTCGGGGTTCTTGATCGACAACAGGTATGGATATTGACGTTTCACGTGGAGACTCGACGACGACTAGTTAGGCGGATCCCGGCGGAGAGCCTGGACCCGTGTGGTTACGGGAATGGTGTGTTTTACCTTTGCCACTAGGCATTTCATTGTAGTCTGTACTCAGACATGTATCTACCGCTGATGTAATGTATTAAGGCAGTTGTATGCCGATTGTATGAGATGTTGTATCCTTGTAGTTGTAATTTTGTGATATCATGTTGGAAATTCGGGGTATATGACATTGTCATATGTCGCGGTGGGACCGATCTGCGCTTCGTCCACGGATATGGATGGAAACATCTAGATCTGGAATAGTACCGCATATCGGGCTTTACAACTTTGTATCAGAGCCTTACCGACCGTAGGATCCTTTTTCTAGCCGAAGTTGAGTATAGAAAAAAACTATTTTGTAGTTACTAAGTTAGTTATCAGAGAGTAGGAATCTTTTTACTCCTTACCCATGCTTTGGTCAGGACAAGTGTCGTAAGTGTTTTATTCTCTCCTTATCCCCTTCAAACTCTAGGATCTTAAGTGTGTGGAGTATCAAAATAGTTACAATGCTTTTCTTGGGAAGTATTGTCTCGATTCCGAGCTCAGGTGGGAATTCCTGTAGTACCTTTAGCTTCTCCGATTTCGGGTATCATCTGGGTCATCCATTGCCATCTATCCTTTTGCCGGTATTTTCACGACTTGCGTAGAAAACACTATCCTTTTGATTTGGATCTCGCTGTTGTTCTTCCTCTTGACACCTGATGGTCTCGTTCTCTGACGTTGTCGTCTCTCTGTGGAAATTTATCTCGATGGAAGTTCGTCATCGGCATGGAGCAGAGTCCCTTGTTGGAGGTGTTGAAGATCGTTAACTCTATTTTTTTCCCTTCTCCTCTCCCCCGGATCGTTTAGGATCTCGGGACGAGATCCCTTGTTGGTGGTGTTGTATTGTAACAGCCCGGGAATTCCACCCAAATTAAAAAAAATTGTTTGTTGCATTGCTGTGGTGATTGCCTGAGTTGTTTGCAGTGTTTTATTCACAGAATTATTAATCGGTGAATATTCCCCCCCCCCTCTTTCTCGTACCGGCATGCGTGACTAAACCTTTCTCCCAAATGGCACATGACCTTTGCGACACCAGGTTTCACCCGAGCACCGTCGCAACTTCCGGCACAAGACCAACCTTCACCATCGGTGCGGAAAAACCCCCCCATTTATATTTAAATGGGTTATTTTATCGGGCGGGTTTCGGCGTTCTCGGTTCTATGCGAAACGATGTAGACGACATCAATTTACTGCAATAAAGCGGTGGTTCGAATTTCATGCGGTTCCGTCTTCGTTTAGTGGGTGAACGATCGGATGTGCCAGGCATAGTAGCCGGTGTAAATCCAAGCGCATATTTACAAAATGTCACGCGCGTCGTTTCTCGGCCACCGATATTTCCCTCTTATCAGCTAATCCCAGCCCACCCAAAAACAAGGCCCAAAACAACCCAGTTAGCCTGCCCCTAACCTCCTGCCATAAATGGACAAGCCCCTTCCAAATCTGGACAAACCCTAGCCCTAGCCTCCCTCAATTTTCGCAGCTAGCCTCTCCACCGCCGCCACGTGGAGAACCAACAGCCAACACCCCCCCCACCTACTCAGATCTGGATACCAACTCCCCTCGATCTGGACCATTGGATGAACTGATCCAACGATCCAGAGGCAACCACGTCGACCCCTAGAATCGCCTGCATGCCCCCGCGCCCGTGCACCTCCCATGACCGAGCCGTCCTTGTCGCCCGTGCGTCTCCGACCGGTGCCTCCGTGACCCCGGCCGGCGAGCCGGGCCACCCAACTCCAGCCACCTCCTCTTTCCTCTCCGCGCGTCTTTCTCCTCTCCTTCTTCTCCCTCCTCTCTCTCAACCTCCACCTCTCTTCGTTTCCAGCAGGAGCCAAGCAACAGAACGCCATGGATGCCCGGGCTCGGAGCTCGCCGCGCAGCGGTCGACCACCTTCGACCGCACCCGCCTGCCGGATCCGGGCGACCACGCCCTTCCCCATCCTCCTCTCGCCGTGCGCATCCCCAGGGCCGCCTGTCGCCGGCGACCGACCCTGGCCGCGCCGTCGCCGCCGATCCAGTCGGGATCGGGACGACGAGCCGGCGTTGCGCGTGGGCGCCATCGTGGGCCGACCTGCGCCCCCAGGCCCAGCATGCCCCACGCCCCAAGGCCCAGCCCCCCCCCTCCCGCCCGTCGGTGAGCTGTGCTATCCCTCGCCCATTGCCGCTCCTGGGCCAGGCCCAATTGGTGAGCCTCCTCTAATTTTCTTTTTTTCCTTTCTCGGCGTTAGCTGGGCTCGGCCCATAGCTATGTAGCGCGCGGTGCGTAGTGTAGTTACCCACCGCTCACCCTCTGTTTCGGCCTGTTTAGTTTTTTTGCTAGGTTTTATTTATTAATTTGGCAGATTTAGTTATAATTTTGCGATGCCCGTATCTTTTTAACGGTAGCTCGCATCGCGACGCTGTAAAGATGGAACTTGCTTAGTTTTTCGTGTATATTAATAAAATGTGCTCCTTTGTCATGTTTGATATTGTTTACATGTTGTTTACCTGCTTATTACAACCCTTGCCACTGTAATGGTTTATTTAATAACTTTTTAAACGTTGCTCTGATTAAAATGTTTCTTACATCTAACTTGGTTAGAATTTCATGTAGATTGTGTTTATGCTATTGTTTGCTGCTGTTAACAAATATAAATTATTTTTTAGGGAAGAACAATACTAAAGGCTTAATTATCACGGGGTAATTAGTGTTGTGCCATGCTTAGGAGTTTACCCCGTTTAACTTGACTAGTATAGGTAGATTACTTATGCTACACCTCTTGCCATGATTGTGTGTCATGCCATGCTTGAGTGAGATGCCATGTTAACAACTTTTGCTCATGTTGCGTAGCTAAACATCTTGAACCCTTGTAAACGTGCGTTATCGTCGTGTGTGACGGATACTCCACTTAACCTGTTAGTGCTCTCAACGATAGATGCGATGTCGTAGTGTGTTGTCTCGTGTTGCTTTCTTGTTGTTGATTGCTCGTGATTGCTTCATAGTAATAGATGCTTGCTTGTCGATTGCTTTCCAGTGTTTCCTTCCTGTGTGCTCCCGCGGGTACCTCACGGAGACGGTGCGAGATCGCGATGGCCTACACCTTCGGAACCCGACTTATCAACAGGAAAGGACTATACATTACTTATGATCCATTGTATTATAATCAGCGGTTTGCATGCTAGTATAGTTTAGCTTCGTTGTTTGATCCAACCACATGTTTACAACCTCTCTTAAACCAATACAGCCATGTCCCCCTCCCAGCAAACTATGTACTGCTATGTTACTATTGCTCGTTGCTCAGCCACTGCTTAGAATGCATGCTTAGGATGCTACGATGTTACCCTATTACTCCTTGGATTGGGCTATCACATTATTATATTGTTGTGGATGATATGATTATTATATTTTTGACTATACTCGACGAAGGATGGAAGGTCTAGGCTATCCCGCCCCGATGCTTTGTTCCATTCGAGTCACCTAGGACCCAAGTTCCGGGTATTGTGTCTCTTGACGAGCGTGCCTAACCGCGTGTGGGATACTATGGTGTCCCCTTTTCTTACCTACCTAGCTTCAAACATTTCTAGAGGTGGCCCAAGCCGATTTACTATTTGCAAACCATCCATATATGTCTATCGAGTCGCTCCTAGCAGATATCTTTTAAAACAACTTGGGCCAGTGGAGACATGGCTTCTCTGTTGGTCCACCCGATCAGCTAGGACCCGACCCCATGTGAGGTGACCCGGTAATCCGACCTGCGTCAGCCGGAAGAGTCCGGTCCGAGAGTGCAGACGGCTTTTGGATTGGGTGTCGACTCCTCGGGGGCCACCCGAATTTGTTTGTTGTTAACTAGAGGGACCTATCATTTCGGATCTCTCAGAACTAAATCATAAAATGGTTGCCTATGATGGGTAGCAACTGAGAGAGATGGGCGTGCGTGCGGAGCCTTGTAATGGGCAGTTGGTACACCCCTGCAGGGTTAAATCTTTTCGAGAAGCCATGTCCACGGTTCTGGACCACTTGAGACCTACTCCTTGTTCATAGACAACAACAACTGAGATAATCTTAATAACTTGATCAACGTGTGTGTGCCCTGACTGCTTCTTCTTCGTCAGAATGCGAAGAGGAGGACAAGGATAGGATAGGTGTTATGTTTGCGTAAGTAGCTGATAGAAAGACTTGTTGGAGGCGATTCCTCATCGAATGCTTGGCTTCTTATCTTACTCTCTAGATCGTTAGCCACTTCATAAATGCTAGTGCGACAGCAACCTCACCACTTACCCCATCCTTACCGTGAACTACTAGTTATCCTAGAATGACGAGTGATGAAGTCCTTGCTGGGTCAGTTGACCACTACAGATGGATGCTGAGTACTTCTGTAATCATGATACTACCCCCAAAGTCTTTTCAGGGTTCTTGATCGACAACAGGTATGGTGATCGACGTTTCACGTGGAGACTCGACGACGACTTGTTAGGCGGATCTCGGCGGAGATCGCGGACCCGTGTGGTTATGGGAATGTTGTGTTTTATCTTTGCCACTAGGCATTTGATTGTAGTTTGTACTCAGACATGTATCTTCCGCTGATGTAATGTATTAAGGCAGTTGTATGCCGATTGTATGAGATGTTTTATCCTTGTAGTTGTAATGTTGTGATATCATGTTGGAAATTCAGGGTATATGACATTGTCATATGTCGTGGTGGGACCGATATGCGCTTCGTTCCCGGATCTGGATGGAAACATCTAGATCTAGAATAGTACCACATATCGGGCCTTACATAACGGAAGGTGAATCAAGTGTAGCACTAGTGCTCAGAACGGTACCTTTTCTGGTAGTGGATGGTAAGATCGGAACCTTGGGGTCTCCTTTCTTACCCACAGTGAATGAAGTGTAGAAAGAAAAATACTTCAAGTAGGCTTGTAAATAAAGCTATGCTCCCCGGCAACGGCGCCAGAAAACAGTACTTGATGATACGTCCCAAACGTATCTATAATTTTTGCTTGCTCCATGCATGATTTGTGTGACATTGCCATGTTTTGCTTGAACTTTCATACACTTTTGATCATATTTGTACTAACCTATTAACACAGTGCACCCAGTTGCCAGTTCCTGTTTTCCGCTATTTTTGTATTTCAGGTTTTCCGGCCATTAAAAGGGCCAAATAAATCCCGGAAAAATTATATGAAAAATCAGCGACCCAGAAGCTTCTCGAAAAACCAAAGATGGAAGGGGTTGGACCTGCCAGGGCCCCAGGAGGGTCCCTGGCGCGGCCCCATCCTAGGGCGCGCCAGGAGGCCTCCTAGCTGCCCTGTGGCCCCTCTCGGTGCTCCCTTTGGCCTATATTTAACCGCCGCGGAGAAAACCTGTAATATCAATCTTCTATTCCCGTTCTCCTCTCTGTACCGCCACCGGCGCCGTTTCAAGATCGGTGCTGCCGGGAGAAGCTGCCCCGGCCTCCTGGCGGAAGGAGGAACCCCCTCCGCGAGACCATCCATCACCATGGACGCCTCCCAGATGTGCTGTGATTAGTCCCCCTTGGACCATGGGTCCATGACTAGTAGCTATGTGATGTTCTCCTCCCATCTTTGTGCTTCCACTTTCGAGACCTCGTGAGCTGCCTCACATGATCGAGGAACCTTTGTAATTTTCTGTGTTGCTATGCTGAGTTTGCTGGGATCTGATGGATTATGAGACTATGTTCAGATTGTGATGAGTAATATATTTGGTTCTCTTTTATATTTGTGTTCTTTAGTTAATTCTTGCCTGTTCTCCGTTGCCGTATTTTGCTTTATCCAAGTGATTTGTTGCAACTCCAAGAGGGAGCGTTATGCTTGATTATGGGTTCATCCCCTTGATGTCTAGATTGACTGACATAAACATGAGACTAGGGGATGTGTTGTTGCCACCAGGGATAAGACAACGGTGCTTGTTCCTGCGGGTGCAAGGATTGTTTACTTTACGCAAAGTTCTTTTAATGCAGTTGTCTGTTGCTTTGAGTTACACTTTGGGTGGGATCCGCAACTTAATACCAGCGAGATGTTCTGGATAGATATCTCAAGGTGGATGATTCGTAGTAGATGCAGATGGATTTCGGTCTACTTACCTTAGCGTACTTTCCATTGCTTTTGAGACTCTTCCTTTCTTTTGTTGCATAGTTAGCATTGTGGTGCGTTTATAATCCTGTCAATTGCCCAGCTGTGATTTGTTTACCTCGCTAGAACTTTTATCTTCTTTTGGGAGAGAGACATCACTAGTGAACGTCATGGGACCCTGGTCCATATTTCCACCATTGTTTACACCATCAATTTACTTTTAGTCTTTACTTTCAGTTGCACTATTATTATCTCTTGGGTTGATCCTTTGTAAACAGCAAGACCGGAGGAATTGATAACTCCTCTGTACTTGTTGGGAGCAAAGTTACTTGTTGTGTGTGCAGGTCCACGTCAACCTCGTCTCCATCCGGCAACAATTTCTGCGCCGTTGACACCTTCTTGTATTTCTTGGATTCCTACTGGTTCGATACTCAACCTGAGCATCTTCGCTAAGGGAAATTTGCGGCTACGCTACATCTCACCTTCCACTTGGGGTAACCAACGAGAAGCAAGAGAACTATCTTCCTTGCTAGCATCACTTGATGACCCTCAACTGTAGGGGATCGACATAGTCTTCGCGGTCAAGTTAACCCAAATTATTGATTCGACACAAGGGGAGCCAAAGAATATTTATAAGCTTTGACAATTGAGTTGTCAATTCAACCGCACCTGAAATATACTTGCTTGCAACAAAAGATTAATAGCAACGACGATATGATAGTGGTAGTGGCGACAACAAAAGTAAAACAGCAAAAGCAAATTACTAGTAACTAGCAAGATTGAAAGCACTGTAGGCTAGGGAGATGGATGATTGGGTGCTTCTTGGATAAGGGTGAACATGTAATAGATTGTAACACGGGGCAAGGCACACAGAAAAGAAAGGATCATCTAGGAAAATATCAAACATCAGGCATATATCTCGTAGGTAGTTGTGCGTGCTTGCAATAAGAGCTTGCACAACATCTTTTTTCCTACCATCCCGTTGTGAACGGTGCCAAAGGAACTTATGGAGATTAAGGTGCTCCTGTCAAAGAGCACCGGAACAAAGCAATAAACTCAATGGATACATGGAATCCTAAAATTATGGACCATCCTCTTTGGTGTCCCAAGCTGTCACCTTTGGGATCGCCGGTTCCGGACCACAATAGGTGCATACAACTCACAGATAGGATCAAGAACATAAATATACTCATGAAAAAACAAGTGGTTCAGATCTGAAAACAGGGCACTCGGGCCCAAAGTGACAAGCATTAAGTGCAACAAGTTGTAGCAAAGATGATAAACACCAAAGTAGATGATAGGCAACATGCCCCCAAAAATCTGACGAACTATTACATGATCAAACTCATACAATCCCTACCATCCCCTTTGGATAAAGCAGGGAATTACTCACACATGTGAAGAGAAGTGACGGAGGGAGGATGGAGTGGTGATGCTGATGACGATGGCGACGATCTCCCCTCTCCGGAGGCCATATCAGCCTCCAAATTAGCCCTCCCGAGGAAGAACAGAGGGTGGCGGCGGCTCCGCGATGGAAACTAGAAAAGCTACTTCTGTTCTGGGGTTTTGCATCACAGGAATAAATAGGGGCCTCAGTAGGGCACAAGAGGAGGGGGGAGACCCCCCGGCGCGGCCAGGGGTGGGGCCGCGCCAGCAGGGCGCCTGGGGCCCCCTGGCTGCCCTCTGGTCCCACTTCTGGCTCCGGGCTCCTTCGGGTGCGTGGATTTTCTATGATATTTCCTGGAATTTTCTGATGTATCTAAAAATCCATTTTCCTGCATGCAATAAAACCATACAGGCAGCTCTGCTAAAAACTGCGTCAGTCCGGGTTAGTTTCATTCAAATCATGCAAGAATGAGGGCAAAACAATAGCAAAAGTGATTGGAAAAGTAGATACGTTTGAGACGTATCAGGGAGGCGGCGACGGAGGGAACGAGAGGGGAGTGATATTAGTGATTTGGAGAGGAGGTGGGAAGCGGCGCGAGTTTTGGGTATATTCTCTCCCCCGATGCATTTTTTCCCTCGTCTGTTTTCATCTTCGCGCGCAATTTTTTGTCCCAAGGTTAAATAATTTTGCCGGCAGTCGAATGCCGGCATGACCGAATCTATGCCGGCAGTTAGATTTCCACCATCATCTTATAACAACCAGTGATACACATCTACCGGCATGTAACATTTAACGACACCCTAACTGTCGGCATAGGTCCATCTTTGCCGGCAGTCCTCTGCCATTAGATCCTGCCTGTGGTGTAGTGAATCTACAAACAAATATTAGGAGAGAGTGCAAAAGTGCCAAGTGATGTGGGGGTCTAAGCTATATAAATGATAGGGTTTTAGTGTGACCTAATTTATGATCATGTTCAGATGATCAATAGATAGTGTGGGTAACCTATACCATTGATACAAGTGCATCTACCAAAAATAACAACCACACAAATTTAGCATGATCAACACTAAACACACACATTCAAACATGGATTCAACATCACACCACTAAAAATCATGCATAGATTTTGTTGGGTCCAAAATATGAACATCTACTAGTTGCTTACATCACAAACTACAAATTTTGGGATGTGACACATCATAACCTTCCACTTGGGGTAACCAACTAGAGGTGTTATGTAACACCCTCAGATCTTAGCCCTGTCATTAAGCTAATTGATAGCCTTGTAGTACTAATCGTCCTCGTTAAAACTTTGCATTGGAGATAATTCAACTCCAATTAAAGTTTGCAGATGCCAGTCAAGATAAAAAATTTAAATATGGTTAAACAAAAATGTCCTTGGACCTTGCAAATAATCCATAGGCAGTTATAGAATTTAAATCAATATTTAGAAGTTATTAAATTGCCTTGGATTTTTAGTAAATACGTGAAAATTAAAACTATGCCAAATATTGTGCCACCAATTTTATCAATTGCATAAAAATCAGTAGATCGTCTTAGAATAGCAATGGGAATATATTAAAGTGTTTAAATATTTTAAACAATTCAAACAGTAGCCAAACAATCCATTTCAATCATTTATAATTTTGAGAAAATACCAAATGAGTTTATTTTAAACCCAAACTTTTTGTGGCAGTGTTAGACATTGCAACACTTTTATTGGTACTGTTTACATATTTTTATAAATTTGTTTGCTAGTCAAAATAAAATACAACAGAAATTAAAAAAGGAAGCATAAAAGCAAAATTGGCAAAACACTAAAAGTTTCCCAGGGCGAAGCCCACCTAGGACCCAACCCATCTCCCTCTCTCCTTCCCCCTGTCCCTTCCCCCACCCGCCCGCACACTTCCATGGAAGAGAGGGCAGCACGCCGGCCCCCTCCCCTCACCTGCTCCCCTCTCTCCACCTACTCCTCCTCGCAGATAAGAACGCCCAGCCACCCCCTTTACTCCCCCTGGAACCCTAAATCGATCTCCCCCTCCCCCCACGCATTCGTTGCCCGGCTGGATCCAGAGCCGCCATGGGCGCGCACGTCGTCGTCCACGTGGTCACCGTCGTCCCCAGCGCTTGAGACCGTGTCCTGGAGCTGCCCCTCCATCGTCCTCGTCTCCCCAAGCTGTCAAACGTCGCCGGGGACCCTGACCTCGACCGAATCAAGCTCGCCCCCGACCACGGGCATGGCCGGTCGCCGTGGTCATCTCGCGATTCGCCGCCTACGGCCAACCCCGACGCCGCCCGAGCTCGCCACCCGCCCCCTCACAGTGAGCAGACCCCGTTCCCCCTATTTCGCACTTCGTGTCGCCACCGTATGTATCGTGCTCCGCCGGGCCGCCATGGGCAGAGGAACCACCTTCCGCGCGAGCTCGCCGTGGTGTGCTGCAGCAGCCCGCCCCGCCCTAAGCCACCCCCATCGTGCGTGCCTTGCCGCGCCGCACTGGGCAGCCTGGCCGCGCACGCCTCTGGTAGCCGCGCGCCGTCGCGGTTCTTGGCCGTAGCCGCCGGCGGCCTGAGTCCATGCGTGGCCAGCCATGGGCTTAACCCCCCTGTGTCCAACTGCCATGTGGGCCACCCCCTGTTAACCAGCCCCCCCCCTAATTAGCTTAGCACTAAACACCAGGGTTTTGGGTACTGGGCGAGAAATTCGGTTACCGCCCGGTACCTGCACATCTCGCTACCCCACGGTAAAAGGGTATCTCGAGCAAAAAATCTCGGTTTTTTTTGAAAAATTTGAATTCAAACGCTGGGTTGATTGTTAAGTAGGTCAGAAATGGTATCTGTTCACGTATGTATTCATAGTGTACTGGTAGCCGAGCTCCGCAATCACGTGCGAGTGCAGCGGTCGATAGATTGAACCACGGTTTTGCTATTTTTTCTTGCTTTTTTTTAAAAAGAAGTGGTGCTGCAAAAAAATTGTCGTTCCCCAGTAGTAGAGCCTCGAACCCAGGACCTCCAATGCACTCAGGCAGAGGTACTAGCCATTGCACTACCGGTACATTGGTTATTTATGGTACATCAATATCTTTCTAAATGATTGCTAAATATTTTGAATTCAAATTTTGATTACAAATTTCGTCCGAAATTTTCCCAAAATTTTGTGGTTACCGCGGTAACCGCGAATCTCGCCCCCCTCGAGAAAAAACATCAAGTCGAGATCCAAAACCTTGCTAAACACCCCCTGGTGAGACTTACAGCTGGGCCCAACCCCTTTAGTTCAATTAAGTTGATTAATTAACCCCTGTGTCAATGACACCTAGGTCCCACTGGCAGAGAGATTTTAGAAAATGTTTTATTAAAATGCAGAGTATGACATGTGGCCCCCCTGGAATATTTAGATTAAATTAAATCAGTTTTATTAGTGCTGTGTATGACAGGTGGGACCCACTGGACAGTAGGCCCCACCTGTCAGGGTTGACCAGTCAACTGGTACTGTTTTGGATAATGTTGTAATTTATTAATAAATAAATTATGAAAATTCTTTTAAATTGAATAAAGCTTTGAAATTTAATATCTTTTAAACCATAGCTCAGATCGAAAAACTTTATACATCAAAATTGATCAGAAAAATGTAACGAATACGGATACGCTACCCATACCCCCACCACACCCCTCTAACATACCGCACACGAGACATTCCCCCTCCGATTGCACTGTCCGGTAATTACCCGATACCGGTAAAACTTTCTGGATGAATTTATTCTGAACACGAAAGTTGTTCAGAATGGATCAACTAACACGGTTACACCATCCACACGTTTGTCGGATGTCCACGACACCTCCGGCATGATACATTCCCCCTCCGGACACCCTATTCGGTAATCACCCGGTACTGACGAATCATCACCGGATAAATTCCCGCTCCGAGAAAATCACCTAGCACTGCGTTAGAGCCCCGTTGCTTTGTATCTCCTATGTCATACATTTGTATTGCTATTATTGTTGTGTATTTACTATTTCTTCCCCCCCCCCTTATTCTCCGGTAGACCCCGTTGCTGCCGCTGATTACACCATCGAGTACGACTACTTTGTCGACGACTGTACCCTACTACCGAGCTACCAGGCAAGCAGAGCCATTCTCTTCCCCAGATATCTCCTACCTTTCCGTACTTTCTTGCACTAGGCATTGTTACTGCTGCTGTTATGTTACAAACCTATTCAATTGCATAGCCTGTGTTTGTCGCCCCTTGGTGTACCTTCCTTTATCCTCTGCTTCCTATTATAATTATGCATATTTCAGCACTGAGCCCTGCGCATTGTTAGCTAGGATTAGATAGAGGGTCGTGATCACTCAGGGGAGTGAACACGGATACGATGATTATAACTGCACAGGTACGGTACAATGCAGACACCTCCTCAGGCCCCTACCTCGGCTCTGTCGAGCCACATCAAGTGGAGCTATCGAGGAGCAATCCTCGTACTCCACTCGTTGCTGACTCTGTATAGCCGCTCTAGGTACCTGAGCAACGGTTGTCCTTCAGGTAAGAAGTCGGGCGACCCAACGGTGCCCGCGAGAGGTATTGCGACGGGACGACAGGGAGGGTATGACCTGTGTACCGGTGTTCTTGGCCCCTGATCGTTGGCCGCGAGAGTTACCAAACCACGAAAGTCGAGCTCCTCTAGGAGCACACGCGAGACAAGGTAAGGAGACGGTTCACCTTGTTGGTAACCGCAAAGACTTGGTGGGACGACAGGGCAGGCACCGATGTACTGGTGGTCCTGACTGCTGTCGTTGTCAGCGGGTCAGTTAAGTCGAGGCAACGATAACGGTTGTCCCGCAAGTTAATAAAATGACTAATGGTTCGGCGGATGACTTGAGTAGCCTTTTGGCTTATACGCGCTGCCTACACGTGGGAATTATGAGTTATGGGCTCCTCTGCTTCATAGTCTCGTCCGAGGACTCTTCAGACGTCAGCAGTACCGCGGCCTGCGCTGGGAAGTGGTGTTGTCTTATTTGCTCGCGCGGTGGTGTCTTATTTGGATTTTCTTTAACCTCACCGGCCAGGCACGCACCGTGCAGGAGTACGTTCGGGTTGGGGTCCAAGGCTCGGCGTACTTAGGATTTAGACCGGAGGATGGCCTCTCTGTTGAGTTTGAAAGATGGGCTACGGAGTGTCGGTTAGCCTCGGTGGGGCATTCCCTAACAAGGTGTACGCCACCCTGGAGATCCGTGCGTGTAGTGTAACACAAGTGCACCCCTGCAGGGAAGATTAATCTATTCGAATAGTCGTGTCCACGGTAACATGACGCTTTATGCTGAAGCTGGATCTTACCACTACAAAATATTATTATTAAACTGTATGGTTCCGGCTTTGCTTCCTCGCAGGGAAGTCGAGGAGGTGATCTCGGAGGCATTGCTAATTATTACAACTTACTATTATACAATGATGCAACAACTTCTGCTGCATTGTTACTTTATGTTTTATATGAACTGTTGGCTATTCTCTCCTCATGCTGCAAGACTCGTCGGAAGATGCTAGTCTTCGATAGGCCTAGCTTCTTACCCTTATTCTGATTTCTATCTTGCAGTCCACTATATATAGCCTCCCCTTCCTTTGAAACAATGCATAAATGCTTAGTAGCGGACGTAAGACTCGCGGGTATGCTAGATACTCACCCTTGCTTTATTTTTCCCCTTTTTGTTTTCCCTGATCGGCCGCTGCAGTCGACGTTGGAGCCTTGGAGTCCACGAGCAGGAGATCCCCGATGCCGACCACCGCAACGTGAAGATCCCCGATGACTCCTACGACGTTGAGTTCCCCGTTGACCAGGAGTAGTTTGGAGGTTCCTAGGCAGGAGGCCTCCCTTTTCGATCTTTTGTTATTTGTGCTAGCCTTCTTAAGGCAACCTTGTATTCTTGTGTCTTTACTCAGATACTATTGCTTCCGCTAACTTTGTGCTCTCGAGCTGTTGTATTCGAGCCCTCGTGGCCCCTGGCTTGTATTAACCAGCTTGTATTATTTTATTTGTAGAGTTGTGTTGTGATATCTCACCGTGAGTCCCTAATCTCGATCGTGTACCTTGCGTGTATGATTGTCGTACACGGTCTGATTTTGCGGGCGTCACATGTTATCTACACCCATCAGTTGCCACCTGATACGTCCCAAACGTATCCATAATTTCTTATTGCTCCATGCATGTTTTGTGTGATATTACTATGATCTAGATACACTTTCATACACTTTTGATCATATTTGGACTAACTCATTAACTCAGTGCACCACAGTGCCAGTTCCTGTTTTCTTCTGTTTTTGTATTTCTGGTTCCCCCCATATTAAAAATGCTCCAAAAATTCAGGAAAAATAAGATAAAAAATCAGCGCAACGGAAGCTTCCTGAATCACCAAAGTGGGGCGAGAGGGCCACCACCAGGGACCCAGGCGGCCACCTGGCGCGGCCTAGGGCTTGGCCGCGCCAGGGGGCGCCTGGATCACTGGTGGCCCCCTGGCTGCCCACCTTCACCTATATATTCTCCGTGACGCAAAACCTCCGGGTAGAGAACCCCTTTTCACGATCTGACCTCTGTTCCGCCGCCGCGCTTCCAAGATCGGGAGCGCCAGTAGACCTCTTCCCGACACCCTGGAGGAGGGAGGATTGACCTCCGGGAGCTTCCCCTCCACCATGGACGTTTCCCGGATGATCCGTGAGTAGTCTCCCTTGGTCCATGGGTCCGTGATCAGTAGCTATGTGATGTTCTCCTCCCCTCTTTGTTCTTCATGGTTTAGACCTCGTAAGAAGCCCTACATGATCGAGGCACATATGTAATTTTCTGCTGTTGCTATGCTGCGTTTGCTGGGATCTGATGGATTATGAGACTATGTTTGGTTTGTGATTGAGTTATATATTTTATTATTATCTTTTATATTTTTGTTCCTAAGTAATTCTTGCATGTTATCCGTTGTTGTTTATTGATTTGGCCAAGTAGTAGGTAGTGACTCCAAGAGGGAACGTTATGCTCGATTGTGGGTTCATGCCCCCTGATGACACGCTTGAGTGATAGAAACATGAGTCTAGGGTATGTGTTGTTGCCACAAGGGGGAAAACAACGGTGCTTGTAACTGCGATTGCAAGGATTATTTACTTTACGCAAAGTGCTTTTTAATGCAGTTGTCTGTTGCTTTGGGTTTACACTTTGGGTGGGGCTCGCAACTTAATTCCAGCGAGATGTTTTGGATAGATATCTCAAGGTGGATGATTAGTAGTAGATGCAGTTGGATTTCGGTCTACTTATTTTGGCGTACCACCCATGCTTTTGAGCCTCGTCCTTTCTTTGTAGCATAGTTAGCATTGCGGTGCGTTTTAAGAAATTGGATAATGAACACGTTGACCAAGTACTACCCACCTGCTAAAATTATCCAATTGAGAAGTAACATTATGAATTTTAAGCAATTGGATAATGAACACGTTGACCAAGCTTGGGAACGAATGAAATCTATTGTTAAGAAATGCCCTACACATGGTTTGACTACTTGGATAGTTATCCAGACTTTTTATGCAGGCTTGAACTTTACCTCGTTGAACCTGTTAGATTAGGCCGCGGGAGGAACCTTTATGTCAATTACACTTGGTGTTGCCATAAAACTTCTCGATGAGATGATGACCAACTATTCCCAATGGCACACCGAACGTGCTCCAACAGGTAGGAAGGTAAAGTCTGTCGAGGAGATTGCTCCCTAAATGAAAAAGTTGACTTGATTATGTCTCTACTTAGCAAGCAACCCTCTATTGATCCCCATGATGTTCCTTTAAATTCTTTGGTTGCTCAGGAACAAGTAGATGTGAACTTTATTGCTAGAAACAACTTCAACAACAATGCTTATAGGGGTAATTATGCTAGCAATCCTATACCGTTTCCATCCAACTATGGGAACAACAACACTTATCCTGGCAACATCTCCTATAATCCAACTTACAAGGAAAGAGACCTACCTAGCTATGAGAAATTGGTAGAAATAGAGAAGGATACTAATAATTATATGCACACCCAGTTTGAAAAAAACAAAGCCTTCTCTATGCAATTAGGTGAACACACTGCCATTCTTCAAGACATTAGTAAACAACTTGAGACCCTGAACAGTGAGATTTCTAATCTCCAAACTAGACTTACACCCACTGAAACCTATGTTTCAAATATGTCCCACACCCAATATACTTTGATAAATCAAATGGCAGCCAAACCAGAAGTTATCCCTATGGAAGATGATAGAATTCAGAGCCTTGCTACACACCACACAGTTTCTACTATCCAAATTTTTGAGGACACCCAAACTATTAGCACCCAACACCCTCCTAGTCCCATTGGACCTATTAATGGTGATGCTAACACCTCAACCATAGAAGAAGAAACTCCTATGAACATAGAGGGTTTCAAACAAGTGAGCCTAGATGACACTACTACCACCTTTGGTAGTAGTGATATTGATTTTGATAGTTGTACCCTCTCAGAAGTTATTAGCCTACTGCACTAAATGTCTAGAGACCCCCACACTAGCACACTAAATCTTGCCTCCACGGAGCATATCACTAATGCTCTCATTAAATCTAGGGAGGAGAAGCTTAGAATAGAAGCCTCCATACCTAGGAAGCTAGATGATGGTTGGGACCCTATGATAAAAATTAAATTGAATAACTTCTCTTGCTATGATTTATGTGATGTTGGAGCTAGTACCTTCGTTATGCCCAAAAGAACGTATGATATGTTTGAATTGAAGCCCTTTGAGCCTTGGTCTTTCGGTGTTCGTCTTGTTGATTCTTCCGTAAAGAAACCTTTGGGGAAGATCGACGATGTTCTTATCATTTTCAATGACAATTATGTCCCCGTTGATTTCACTATTATGGATATAGAATGTGAACCTTTAAGTCCAATTATTTTGAGACGTCCTTTTCTTCGCACCATTGGTGCTTTTATTGACATGAATATATAATTTCAATTCCCTCTCAAAAAGGGGATGGAACACTTACCTTTTGAGTCTGTTACACGGGCTAGCTATTCTCTCTCTCTCTTGATAAAACCTGATTCTTCTTTTTCTTTATGCCTAGCTGAAAGTCGTAAAAGAAAGCACTTGTTGGGAGGCAACCCAAGATGTTTTTTACTTCTGTTTTTAGTGGTATTAATGATTGTTACTACTGTAGCAACATCATTGTATCTTTATTTTCAAGCTTTGTGCCAAGTTATAGCCTCTTTTGATAAGGGAGGGAAAAGTTGTGACAAGCTGTCCACAAAACAGATTCTGTTTGCTTGACGGAAAAAAACAAAAAAATCACCATTTCATCCTTTTGAGCTGAATTGTTTACACAACATGCTCTATACAATTGTGAAACTTTCATATGTTCTGAGTTTTTTGATTTGAGTTGCAGAAGTGCCCGGAAAAAATTCTCTACTACCTGTTGTTCTGTTTTTCACAGATTCTTCCCCATTTTGCCTTTCCTTACTTTTGCAAACCTTAATCTTGCTTTTTCTTTTCAAAAAACCTTTTGGAGACCGTGAGAAACAGTAACTCTTCAAGAATATCTTTATATCTAGTGGGGAAAATTATTTTATTAAGGGTACTAACCTCTCTAATGAGCTTATGATGAGTTATGTATGAAGGGAGTTTTCAAGTGTGCGAGGGAAGATGATGAAAGAAGATCCGGGAGTGTCAAACGCTCAAGCTTGGGGATGCACCCATGAATCCCCAATAAATATTCAAGGAGACTCAAGCGTCTAAGCTTGGGGATGCCCCCGTGCATCCCCTTCTCCATCGACAATCATCACTTCGTCCTTCGTCTAACTATATTTTTATCACTTCATGCGTTATGTGCTATGCTTGGAGCATCTCGCTATTAGGTTTCCTTTTTAGTTTTATTTAGCTTTTCTTTCTGTTCATAACAAGTTAGAACCCATCTCACTTTGTGTGGGAGAGAAACACGCTCCACTCCAATCTAGAACACATCATAGGATTTTCATGCCTATCTTTTCTCTATTGTGCGTTCGTTATCTTTTCGTAGCTGCTGTCATGTTTAGGTTAATTTCAGTGTTTGTCTTTACCAAGATCCTTGGTTTTGTTTAGTTTGTTGCTGGAACTCTCTTTAGTTTTCATGTTTATCTTATTAAGAGAGTTGGTTCTTGCACTGAGTTGTGTCTTGTCTTGAAGTAGGTAATTGAGGTTGCTATTCGATTGTAGTATTAACTTGCAATAGTTTTGAGGTATTATTGTGAGTAATGTTTTAACTTTTGGTGTCAAGAGCTCTAGATTATTAGTGATAGGTGTCGTATTTTGGGCAATCCATGTTTATTTTCAAAACCTACAAAAACTAGTTGAGAAATCTATCTACTAGATGGATCACTAATCTTTGGAGGGATCGGATATTAGAGTACACTCACGTACCATGAGTCGAGGATGCGCAAGGATAACCAAACTCCCATACACTCCTCCTCGGGGTACTTGTCGCTTTTTGAACCTCCTTATTAGATTGAGAGCTACCGATAATAAGTGCATGAGTTCTTCGGACAAATGTAAGTATTGAAAGTTGACACTTCCACCTCCTCATATTTCCTAGCCTCTTCGGTACCGTGCATTGCCTTCTTCTCACTCCGAGAGTTGGCGTCCACCTTCGTCGGTGCATCCAAACCCTTGGCATGATACGCTCTGTCATCAGAAACCTCGTTATATCTTTCCTCAAAACAGCCAATGATGGTTGAGATGATGATAATGGTTTATCACCCTTCGTTGGTTACCCCAAGTGGAAGGTGAGATGTAGGATAGCAGCAAATTTCCCCTATGTAGAGAATAGGGTTTGTCTCCCGTAGGACTCCGATACTGATAAGTAGGTGGTTCGGCAAGTGATGCACCATCTGAAAAGAATCACTTGCTTCTCCTGGACCTGCACACAGAAACAAATAAATTTGCTCCCAACGAAGTTTAGATAGGATGTCTATCTCTCAGGTCTTGTTGTTTACAGAGAATCAAACGCAAGGGATAATGATAATGGTGATGGCAGCTAGAAAGTAAAAGCAGGAAAATAAAACAGCGTGTAAATAGTGATGAGAATATGGACCGGGGTCCCGTGATGTTCACTAGTGATGTCTCACTCCCAAAAGACGATAAAACTGCTATGCGAGGTAAACGAATCACAGCTGGGAAATTGACATGATTAAAAACGCACCGCAATGCTAACTATGCTACAAAGAAAGGAAGAGGCTCAAAAGCATGGGCGGTACGCCAAAATAAGTAGACCGAAATCCAACTACATCTACTAATAATCATCCACCTTGAGATATCTATCCAGAACATCTCGCTGGTATTAAGTTGCGAGCCCCACCCAAAGTGTAAAAATAAAGCAACAGACAACTGCATTAAAAAGCACTTTGCGTAAAGTAAACAATCCTTGGAACCGCGGTTACAAGCACGGTTGTTTTCCTCCTTGTGGAAACAACACATCCCCTAGACTCATGTTTCTATCACTCAAGCGTGTCATCGGGGGTGCATGAACCCACAGTCAAGCATAACGTTCCCTCTTGGAGTCACTACCTACTACTTGGCCAAAGAAATAAACAGCAACGGAGAAAATGCAAGAATTACTTAGGAACAAAAATATAAAAGATAAGAACCAAATATATTAGTCAATCACAATCTGAACATAGTCTTATAATCCATCAGATCCCAGCAAACTCAACATAGAAACGGCAGAAAATTACATATGTGCCTCGATCACGTAGGGCAGCTCACGAGGTCTAAAACATGAAGAACAAAGACGGGAGGAGAACATCACATAGCTAATGATCACGGACCCATGGTCCAAGGGAGACTACTCACGGCACATCCAGTAAGCGTCCATGGTGGAGGGAAGCTCCAGGAGGTCAATCCTCCCTCCGACAGAGTGCTGGGAAGAGGGGCTGCTGGCGCTCCCGATCTTGGAAGCGCGGCGGCGGCTGAATAGAGGCGAGATCACGAAAAAGGGTTCTGTCTCCGGAGGTTTCGCGTCACGGAGAATATATAGGCGAAGGGGGGCAGCCAGGGGGGCGCTCCAGGGGTCCAAGAGCCCCCCCCGGCACGGCCAGACCCTAGGCCACGCCAGGTGGCTTCCTGGGTCCCTGGTGGTGGCCCTCTGGGCCCACCGAGGTGATTCTGGAAGGTTCCTTCACACTGATTTTTTATCTGATTTTCCCGAATTTTTGGAGCACTTTTAAGGGGAAACCCGAAATAGAAAAATAGCAGAAAACAGGAACTGACACTGTGGTGCACTGAGTTAATAAGTTAGTCCAAATATGATCAAAAGTGTATGACATTGTATCTAGATCATAGCAATATCACACAAAACATGCATGGATCAGGCAGAAATTATAGATACATTTGGGACGTATCAACATCCCCAAGATTAATTCCTTCTCGTCCCCGAGTAGGTAAATGATAACAAGCATAATTTCTGTGGTGACATGCTAGCAACCATATAAGAACTTTGAAAGTAAAGCAATCAAGGTATGTGATTCGATTCAAATCATAACACGCAAGAGTCTATATTAGCATTGAAACAAGCAATGAAAGAACATTAGGTGCAAGAGCTCTTGTTGTCCGTGACTTGAATATCTCCAAATGGTGTTTGCTTGCAAGAAAGGGGATATGGGAATACGAGAGAAAAATATATTTCCTGAGAACTCAATCTACTAAAGTTTCACACTTGGTCTTCTTTGGAATCTTATCTTGACTCGTCCCCAAACCACTAGCCAGGTACAAGTCAATTTGATCCACTCCTTTTTGATATTTTGAGCACTCATGCAATCGATGAGCGTAAGCACGAGAGTTTACACTTAGGATAGCAAAGAGAGAGAAAGATGGTGGAGGAGCAAGACAAAAAAGGGTGTGAAAGGCTCACATCAATGAGGACAATCATAGGAGAGAGAAGGTCAAATGATAGATATGATGTGAGGAGTAGGGATTGTGATGCAACAGATGCACATATGAGCTAAGAAAAGGCTCTCCAATGGAACTAGTGGGATTGCATCCAACTTGCTCGCTCATGAAAACCTGAAATAAAAAAACAGCAGAAAACAACAATTGGCAGCTGGGTGCACTTGGTTAATAGAAAAAAAGTAATTGTTGAGAACAACTATCTACTAAAGTTTCACACTTAGTCTCCTTTGGATTCTTATCTTGACTCGTCCCCAGACCACTAGTCAGGTACAAGTCAAACTGATCCACTCCCTTTCTATATTTTGAGCACTCATGCAATGGATGAGCGTGAGCAAGAAAGTTGACACCTAAAAGGCGAAACAGAAAGAAGGTGGAGGAGGAAGACAAAAAGGTGTGAAAGGCTGACATCAATGAGTACAATCATAGGCGAGAGAAGGCCATATGATAGATATGATGTGAGGAGTAGGGATTGCCATGCAACGGATGCACATGTGAGCTAAAAGCTCTCCAATGGAACTAGTAGGGGTGCATCTAACTTGCTTGCTCAAGAAGATCTAGAGCTTGTTTGAGGAGGCTCATCCTTGGAATATGCAAGCCAAGTTCTATAGTGTGAAGGGTCCCCACATAGCTATATGCATAAATGATCGTCTCTATGGAGCACGAGGATAAGAGGGAGTACGAGTGTGGATCTTTCAAAAGGAATAGTAGTGTTGCCCCTTTCTCTCTTTTTATTTCTTTTTCTCTTTTTTTCTATTTTTTGGTGGCCTCAATGGCTCTTTCTATTTAACTCTCATTTGTCTTCTTTGGGATCTTTTAATTTGTGCACTTTGGGATCTTTTCCTAACTTAAGGGCAACACTCTAGTTTACAAGAAGGTATAGAAGATCTTTCACAGTTTACAAGGTACTCAAACATAAAGAAAATGTAGCTATCATGATGTATGCAAATTGATGCCTCTGCCAGTGTAGCAGGAACATGTATGACATGAAGATCAAGTCATGAAGAGGTGGATGTTTCATGGCAATATATCTCGGAAAGGAATGGAAATGCCTTGATAGGTACGTATGGTGGCTGTTTTGAGAAAAGATATAAGGAGGTTTATGATGACAGAGCGTATCATGCCAAGGGTTTGGATGCACCGGCGAAGGTGGACGCCAACTCTCGGAGTGAGATGAGGGCAATGCACGATATGGAAGAGGCTAGCAAATATGAGGAGGTGGAAGTGTCAACTTCCAATACTTACATTAGTCCGAAGAACTCATGCACTTATTATCGGTAACTCTCAATCCAATAAGGAGTTTCACAAAGATACAAGTACCCCGAGGAGGAGTGTATGGAGGTTTGGTTATCCTTGCGCATCCTCGACTCATGGTACGTGAGTGTACTCTAATATCCGATCCCTCCAAAGATTAGTGATCCATCTAGTAGCTACAGTTCTCAACTAGTTTTTGTAGGTTTTGAAAATAAACACGGATTGCCCAAAATACGACACCTATCACTAATAGGCTAGAGCTCTTGACACCAAAAAGTTCAAACATTACTCACAATAATACCTCAAAACTATTTCAAGTTAATACTACAATCGAATGGCAACCTCAATTACCTACTTCAAGACAAGACACAACTCAGTGCAAGAACCAACTCTCTTAACAAGATAAACATGAAAACTAAAGAGAGTTCCAGCAACAAACTAAACAAAACCAAGGATCTTGGTAAAGACAAACACAGAAACTAAACCTAAACATGGCAGCAGCTACGAAAAGATAAAGAACGCACAATAGAGAAAAGATAGGCATGAAAATCCTATGATGTGTTCTTGATTAGAGTGGAGCGTGTTTCTCTCCCAAACAAAGTGAACTAGGTTCTAACTTGTTATGAACAGAAAGAAAAGCTAAAGAAAACTAAAAATGAAAGCTAATAGCGAGATGCTCCAAGCATAGCACATAACGCATGAAGTGATAAAAATATAGTTAGACGAAGGACGAAGTGATGATTGTCGATGGAGAAGGGGATGCACGGGGGCATCCCCAAGCTTAGACGCTTGAGTCTCCTTGAATATTTATTGGGGATGCATGGGGGCATCCCCAAGCTTGAGCGTTTGACACTCCCGGATCTTCTTTCATCATCTTCCCTCGCACACTTGAAAACTCCCTTCATACATAACTCATCATAAGCTGATTAGAGAGGTTAATACCCTTAATAAAATAAATTTTCCCCACTCGATATAAAGATATTCTTGAAGAGCTACGGTTTATCAAGATTGCCAAAAGGTTTTTGCAAAGAAAAAGCAAGCTTAAGGTTTGCAAAAGTAAGGAAAGGCAAAACGTGGTACAATCTGTGAAAAACAGAACAACAGGTAGTAGAGAATTTTTTCGGGGAGCTTCTGCAACTCAAATAAAAAAAACTTAGATTATACGAAAGTTTCAAAATTGTATTGAGCACGCTGTGTAAAAAATTCAGCTCAAAAAGTTGAACTTGTGATTTGTTCCGATTTTTTTCGTCAAGCAGACAGAATCTGTTTTCTGGACAACATGTCACAACTTTTGTTTCCCTTATCATAAGAGGCTATAACTTGGCACAAATCTTGAAAATAAAGATACAATGATGTTGCTACAGTAGTAACAATCATTAAGACCACTAAAACAGAAGTAAAAACATCTTGGGTTGCCTCCCAAAAAGCTCTTTCTTTTACGCCTTTAAGCTAGGCAAAAAGCGAAAGAAGAATCAAAGGTCTCCGAGGTCATCGGAGTCATAAAAACCTTCAAATTGATTTTCAACAAGCTCATTCTTCTGCTTCCTAGGAAAGAGGTACTTACCTTTCGCCTTACCGCGTAAGCGTATGTGCCCGTTACCAATATCAATGAAGCCTTTCATAGCTCGGAGGAAGTCCCTTCCAAGCACGATGTTGCTTTGCTTTGGCTCCATGATGAAGAAATCCATCGGTGCAACCCTATGAAGGAATGCAACTTGGACTTCTTTTACCTTTTCTTTAACCTGTGAAATATCTCCATTAGCATGCTAATGATAAGATGAGAATTTATCCAAATCTAGTTTCAAAGAATCATAAACTATTTTTGGCATGGTAGAAACTATGGATCCAAGATCACAAAAAGCAAGGAAGTCTTGGTTAGAGATGCTAATTTTAACAAAGGGCTCCCAATCATCATCTATCTCCAACATTTCTTTTTTGTTTGACTTAAATTCCTCTACCTTCCTCAAGTCTAGAGCATCCATCCTCTTTTCAATAGTGGCAAGTCTATCTACAACAGTATCAATATTACGATCATAAACAAAATAACTAGATAGACCATGCAAAATATCAAGAGCTCTAGCTTCATCACACTCTAAAAAGTCTCCTTCAGCTATAATATCAAGAGATTGTTTACACCACTTAAAAGGCCATGGTAAAAATTTCTAAGCACAATTTTTATAGGTATCCAAGGAATAATTCTTTTATGTGCTTGATGGCTTATCGCCCTTCGTTGGTTACCCCAAGTGGAAGGTTTGAGATGTAGTGCAGCAACAGTTTTCCCTCGGTGAAGATACCAAGGTTTGTCTCCAGTAGGACTCCGGAGATGATAAGTAGGTGTCAGCGGCGCAACTGACGCGGACCTGCACACAGACACAAATAACTTTGTTCCCAACGAAGTTCAGAGAGGTTGTCAATCTCTCCGGTCTTGTTGTTCAGAAAGGATAAAACGCAAGGGATAATGATAGAAAGTAAAAGCAGTAAAGTAAATATAGCTTGGAAACAGTAATGAGGATATGGAGCGGGATACGTGATGTTCACTAGTGATGTCTCTCTCCCAAAAGACGATAAAACTGCTCTGCGAGGTAAACAAATTACAGAAGGGAAATTGACAGGATTATGAACGCACCGAAATGCTAACTATGCTACAAAAGAAAGTAAGAGGCTCAAAATCACGGGCAGTACGCCAAAATAAGTAGACCGAAATCCATCTGCATCTACTACTAATCATCCACCTTGATATATCTATCCAGAACATCTCGCTGGTATTAAGTTGCGAGCCCCACCCAAAGTGTAAACCCAAAGCAACAGACAACTGCATTAAAAAGAACTTTGCGTAAAGTAAACAATCCTTGTAACCGCGGTTACAAGCACCGTTGTTTTCCCCCTTGTGGCAGAAGCACATCCCCTAGACTCATGTTTCTGTCACTCAAGCGTGTCATCGGGGGGCATGAACCCACAATCTAGCACAACGTTCCCTCTTGGAGTCACTACCTACTACTTAGCCAAAGCAATAAACAACAACGGAGAACATGCAAGAATTACTTAGGAACAAAAATATAAGATATAAAAACCAAATATATTACTCTATCACAATCTGAACATAATATCATAATCCATCAGATCCCATCAAACTCAGCATAGCCATAGCAGAAATATTACAAAGGTGCCTCGATCATGTAGGGAAGCTCACGAGGTCTAAACAATGAAGATCAAAGAGGGGAGGAGAACATCACATAGCTACTGATCACGGACCCATGGTCCAAGGAAAACTACTCACGGGACATCCGGGGAGCATCCATGGTGGAGAGGAGACTCCCGGAGGTCAATCCTCCCTCCGGCAGGGTGCTGGGAAGAGGTCTTCTGGTGCTCCCGATCTTCGGAAGCGCGGCGGTGGCGGAACAAAGGCGAGTTTGCGGAATAGGGTTCCTCTTCTGGAGTTTTCCCGTGACGGAGAATAAATAGGCGAAGGGGGGCAGCCAGAGGTGGACCGTGGGGCCGCGCCGGGTGGCCGCCTGGGCCCCCTGGCTCCCCTCTGGCCCCTCCTGGGCTCTTCTCGAAGCTTCCTATACGCTGATATTTCCTGGAATTTTTCTGACACTTTTTATATGGGGGAAAACTGAAATAGAAAAACAGCAGAAAACAGGAACTGGCACTGGGGTGCACTGAGTTAATAGGTTAGTCCAAATATGATCAAAAGTGTATGAAAGTGTATCTAGATCATAGCAATATCACACAAAACATGCATGGAGCAAGCATAAACTATAGATACGTTTTGGACGTATCAGTGCTTCAGAAATTCTGTCCCATGCCTTCTTCATGTTCTCTCCATCCCTTTGATGGAAATCTAGAACTTCCGATTCCCTCAAATCACCAAGTCCTAACATGTTCATCTAAACAAGGAGGACTACTAAAAGCAAGATAGGTAAATTTTTTGTGATTTTTGATATAGGACACAAAGATAAAAACTGAAAGGTAAACTAACAAGACTAAAAAGAAAAGGTAAAACATAGTGTGAAACTCCCCTATATTAGCACTCGGAGTCCCCCGCAACGGCGCCAGAAGTTCGCTTGATGGTCGAGATGATGATAATGGTTTCTCGCCCTTCGTTGGTTACCCCAAGTGGAAGGTGAGATGTAGGATAGCAGCAAATTTCCCCTATGTAGAGGATAGGGTTTGTCTCCCGTAGGACTCCGATAATGATAAGTAGGTGGTTCGGAAAGTAATGCGCCTTCGGAAAAGAATCACTTACTTCTCCTGGACCTGCACACAGAAACAAATAACTTTGCTCCCAACGAAGTTCAGAGAGGTTGTCAATCTCTTCGGTCTTGTTGTTTACAAAGGATCAAACACAAGGGATAATGATAATGGTGATGGCAGCTAGCAAGTAAAAGCAGGATAATAAAAGAGCGTGTAAACGGTGATGAGAATATGGACCGGGGTCCTGTGAAGTTCACTAGTGATGTCTCTCTCCCAAAAGACGATAAAACTGCTATGCGAGGTAAAAAAATCACAGCTGGGCAATTGACAAGATTTAAAACGCACCGCAATGCTAACTATGCTACAAAGAAAGGAAGAGGCTCAAAAGCATGGGCGGTACGCCAAAATAAGTAGACCAAAATCCAACTGCATCTACTACTAATCATCCACCTTGAGATATCTATCCTGAACATCTCACTGATATTAAGTTGTGAGCCCCACCCAAAGTGTGAACCCAAAGCAACAAACAACTTCATTAAAAAGCACTTTGCGTAAAGTAAACAATCCTTGCAACCGCAGTTACAAGCACGGTTGTTTTCCCACTTTTGGCAACAACACATCCCCTAGACTCATGTTGATGTCACTCAAGCCTGTCATCGAGGGGTATGAACCCATAATCGAGCATAACGTTCCCTCTTGGAGTCACTACCTACTACAACAAAAATATAAAAGATAAGAACCAAATATATTACTCAATCACAATCTGAACATCGTCTCATAATCCATCAGATCCCATCAAACTCAGCATAGCAACAGGAGAAAATTACATATGTGCCTCGATTATGTAGGGCAGCTAACGAGGTCTAAACCATGAAGAACAAAGAGGGGAGGAGAACATCACATAGCTACTGATCACGGACCCATGTTACAAGGGAAACTACTCACGACACATCCGGGAAGCGTCCATGGTGGAGGGGAAGCTCCCGGAGGTCAATCCTCTCTCCGTCAGGTGATGGCAAGAGAGCGTTAATAGTCTTCAAGCCCTCGTTGATTACCCCAAGTGCAGGGTGAGATATAGTGCAGCGGAAAGTTTCCCCTTGGCAAAGATACCAAGGTTTTTCTCCCGTAGGACTCCGGAGGATACAAGAAGGTGGTAAAGTGAACAATGGCGCCAAGGTTGCTAACTTCACCTGGACCTGCACACAGATACAAATAACTTTTCTCCCAACGAGTACAGAGGAGTTGTCAATTCCTCCGGCCTTGCCGTTTACAAAGGATAAACGCAAGAGATAATGATAGTGGCAACTAAAGGTAAAGACTGAAAGTAAATTGAGGGTGTAAACAATGATATGAAGATGGACCAAGGTCACGTGATTTTCACTAGTGATGTCTCTCTCCCAAAATACGATAAAGGTGCTAGCGAGGTAAACAAATCACAGTTGGGAAATTGATAGGATTATGAAGGCACCGCAATGCTAACTATGCTGCAAAGAAAGGAAGGGCTCAAAAGCAATGGGAAGTACGCCAAGGTAAGTAGACCGAAATCCATCTGCATCTACTACGAATCATCCACCTTGAGATATCTATCCAGAACATCTTGATGGTATTAAGTTGAGAATCCCACCCAAAGTGTAAATCCAAAGCAACAGACAAATGCATTAAAAGAAATTTGCGTAAAGTAAACAATGCTTGCATCCGCGGATACAAGCACCGTTATTTTATCCCTGGTGGCAACATCACATCCCCTAGTCTCATGTTTCTGTCACTCAAGCTAGACATCAAGGGGCTGAACCCACAATCAAGCATAACGCTCCCTCTTAGAGTTGCAATAAATCACTTGGCCAAAGTAAAACCCGGCAATGGAGAACATGCAAGAATTTACTCAAGAACAAAATATAAAAGAGAAGAACCAAATATATTACTCATCACAATCTGAACATAGTCTCATAATCTATCAGATCTCAACAAACTCAGCATAGCAACAACAGAAGATTACAAAGGTGCCTCGATCATGTGAGGCAGCTCACGAGGTCGAAAGTGGAGGCACAAAGAAGGGAGATAGATCACATAGCTACTGGTCACGGACCCATGGTCCAAGGGAAACTACTCACGGTACATACGGGAGGCATCCATGGCTATGGATGGTCTCCCGGAGGGGGTAGCTTCTCCCGGTAGGGTGCCGGAGCAGCTTCTCTAGGCAGCCCCGATTTTGAAACAGCGGCGACGGTGGTACAGAGGCGAGATCGCGAAGGAGGAGTCCGTCCTAGGGGTTTCCACCCCGAGGGGTAAATATAGGCGAAGGGGGGGTGTCGAGGGGACCCACCAGGCAGCCAGGAGGCCTCTTGGCATGGCCTAGGGTGGGGCCGCGCCAGGGACCCTCCTGGCCTCCTGGTGGTGGCTCCCTCCGCTCCTTTGGTGTTTCCGGAAGCTTCCGTGTCGCTGATTTTTTATCTGATTTTTTCGGATTTTTTTGGAGCACTTTTAATGGCCGGAAAACCTGAAATACAAAAACAGCAGAAAACAACAATTGGCAGCTGGGTGCACTGGGTTAATAGAAAAAAAGTAATTGTTGAGAACAACTATCTACTAAAGTTTCACACTTACTCTCCTTTGGATTCTTATCTTGACTCGTCCCCAGACCACTAGTCAGGTACAAGTCAAACTGATCCACTCCCTTTCTATATTTTGAGCACTCATGCAATGGATGAGCATGAGCAAGAAAGTTGACACCTAAAAGGCGAAACAGAAAGAAGGTGGAGGAGGAAGACAAAAAGGTGTGAAAGGCTCACATCAATGAGGACAATCATAGGCGAGAGAAGGCCATATGATAGATATGATGTGAGGAGTAGGGATTTCCATGCAACGGATGCACATGTGAGCTAAAAGCTCTCCAATGGAACTAGTGGGTGTGCATCTAACTTGCTTGCTCAAGAAGACCTAGAGCTCGTTTGAGGAGGCTCATCATTGGAATATACAAGCCAAGGTCTATAGTGTGAAGGTCCCCACATAGCTATAAGCATGATGATGATCTCTATGGAGTACAAGAGATAGAGGATGAAGTACTAGTGTGGATCTCTCAAGAGGAATAGTAGTGTGCCCACTTCTCTCTTTTTATTTTTCTTTTTCTCCTTTCTCTATTTTTTTGTATTTTTTTGTGGCCTCAATGGCTCTTTCTATTTAACTCTCATTTTTCCTCTTTGGGATCTTTTGATTTTGTCCACTTGGGATCTTTTTCTCACTTTAGGGACAACACTCTATATTTTACAAGAATATAGGAGATCTTTCACACATTACAAAGGTACTCAGATAAAGAAGATATAACTATCATGATACAAATGTATGACATGAAGATCAAGTCATGAGAAGATGGATGTTGCATGGCAATGTATCTCGGAAAGGCTATGGAAATGCCTTGATAGGTAGGTATGGTGGCTGTTTTGAGGAAAGATATAAGGAGGTTTATGATGACAGAGCGTATCGTGCCAAGGGTTTGGATGCACCGACGAAGTATGCGCCAACTCTCAAGGTGAGAAAGGGCATTGCACGGTATCGAAGAGGCTAGAAAAAGTATTGGTGGGTGGAAGTGTCAACTTTCGAATACTCACATTAGTCCGAAGAAGTCATGCACTTATTATCGGTAACTCTCAATCTAATCAGGAGGTTCACAAAGATACAAGTACCGCGAGGGGGAGTGTATGGGGGTTTGGTTACCCTGGCGCATCCTTGACTCATGGTACGTGAGTGTACTCTAATATTCGAACCCTCCAGAGGTTAGTGATCCATCTAGTAGCTAGAGTTCTCAACAGGAGTTTTTGGTTTTCGAAAAACACACGGATTGCCCAAAATACGGCATCTATCACTAATAGGCTCGAGCTCTTGACACCAAAAGTTCAAACATTACTCTAGTCAATACCTCAAAACTTTTGCAAGTTACTACTACAAAGAGAACAGCAACTTCAACTACCTACTTCTAGTCAAGACACAAAACTCAGTGCAACAGGCAAACTCTCTAACAAGATAAAACATGCAACCTATAGAAAGTTAAACCTAAAACAAGAGAAAAGATCTCGAAAAACTAAAGCACTACAACTAAACACAGCAGCAGCTAAGAAAAGAAAAAGAACAACTCACAGCTGAAAGAGTAAGCATGCAAATCCTATGAGGAGTTCTAATTCAAGCGGAGCGTGTATCTCTCCCACACAAAAGAGTAAGTAAGCTGGGATCTAACTTGTTACTACAGAAAACAAAGCAAAAACAAACCTAGAAAATTAAAGAGCGAGACGCTCCAAGTATAGCACATAATATATGAAGTGATAAAAATATAGTGCAACGAGAGACGAACTGATAATTGTTGATGAAGAAGGAGATGCACGGGGGCATTCCCAAGCTTAGACGCTTGAGTCTCCTTGAATATTTATTGGGGGTGCACATGGGCATCCTCAAGCTTGAGCGTTTGACACTCCAAGATCTTCCTTCATCATCTTCCATCGCGCACTTGAAAAATCCTTCATACATAACTCATTGTAGACTGATTAGAGATGTTAGTACCCTAATAAAATAAATTTTTGGAGCACTTTTAATATGGGGGAAACCTGGAATAGAAAAAAAGTATAAAACAGGAACTGGCACTGTGGTGCACTGAGTTAATAAGTTAGTCCAAATATGATCAAAAGTGTATCTAGATCACAGCAATATCACACACAACATGCATGGAGCAAGCATAAATTATAGATACGTTTGGGACGTATCAGCACCATATCTACCTATCAAGGCATTTCCATAACCTTTCCGAGATATGCCATGCAACATCCACCTCTTCATGACTTGAACTTCATGTCATACATGTTCCTGCTACACTGGCAAGATTTTCTATACCTTCTTGTAAAATAGAGTGTTGCCCTTAAGCTAGGAAAAGATCCCAAAGTGGACAAAATGAAAAGATCCCAAAGAGGACAAATGAGAGTTAAATAGAACGAGCCAGTGAGGCTAGCAAAAAAATAAAAAATATAGAAAAAGAGAAAAAGAAATAAAAAGAGAAAAGGGGGAAACACTACTATTCCTTTTGAAAGATCCACACTCGTACTCCCTCTTATCTTTGTGCTCCATAGAGATGATCATTTATCCATATAGCAATGTAGGGACCTTCACACTATAGAACTTGGCTTGCATATTCCAAGGATGAGCCTCCTCAAACGAGCTCTAGGTCTTCATGAGCGAGCAAGTTGGATGCACCCCCACTAGTTCCATTGGAGAGCTTTTCTTAGCTCACATGTGCATCCGTTGCATGGAAATCCCTACTCCTCACATCATATCTATCATTTGGCTCTCTCGCCTATGATTGTCCTCATTGATGTGAGCCTTTCACACCCTTTTTGTCTTCCTCCTCCACCATATTTCTCTCTTTGACATCCTAAGTGTCAACTCTCGTGCTTAAGCTCGTCCATTGCATGAGTGCTCAAAATATCGAAAAGGAGTGGATCAAATTGACTTGTACCTGGCTAGTGGTCTGGGGACGAGTCAAGATAAGATTCCAAAGAGGACCAAGTGTGAAACTTTAGTATATTGAGTTCTCAACAAATATATTTTTCTCTCGTATTCCCTAATGACCCTCAACTTTAGGGGATCGTCTGTAGTGTTTTCGATAAATAAGAGTGTCAAATCCAACGAGGAGCAGAAGGTATTGGTAAGTGACTTTGGTAAAGAAATAGCCGCAGGAACTGAAAGATAACATTTTAGGGGTTTTCGATATAAGCGACAAGAAGGTAAAAGCAAGAAAAATAAAGAGCACTTGAGGAGTGACAAGAGGCCTAGCAACTGGACTTATAAAGGCTAAAGCATTCTCGAGGAGACACGGGAGAAATAGTCATGTGCTTTCGCCAAATTCCGTATCGGTACTATGTGCCGTGTTGATAAGTGTTGAGTGGGCGGATCTATGCTAGTGCACCCTCTAGACTAAGATAAGTACACTCTTATGATTAAACACCTTGCAAGCATCCGCAAATACAAGGTATTAATTAAGGCAAAAGCCTAACCATAGAAATACGATCGATGATCCATTGTTCCCTTGTGCAAAAGAGTACGAACTAGGGTTCAGGTTTCTGTCACTCCGGCAACCAACCGTAAGCATTCTTTGTACACAATGTATTCCCCTAGGTCCTTAATAAGGCGAAGTGTTGAGTGTTCGACTCACACAACACCACTAGGAAAAATAACAACACAACTTAAATATCAAACAACACATATTACTTCAACATCATATGACTACTAACAACTAGACTTCTCCCATGTCCTCAAGAACTAAAGTAACTACTCAGAAGACATAAAATAGATCATGATCAGTGGGGATAAATAGATGATAAACAATCTGGACACAATGATAATTCTCCATCAAAACTCAATATCATTCATCACACGGTAGTAATCAACACCGGTAGAGTAGAGAGGATAGATAGTACGGATTACAACTAAAGATAAACTTGTGAGGTGAGATTGGATGGTGGTGGAGATGGTGCTGATGTTTGGGATGATGTTGATGATGATCTCGATGATGCCCGTGACGATGGTGATGACGATGGCGACGATCTCCCTTTCCGGGAGGTGTTCTCCCCGGCGGAATCTGCCCGCCGGAGATGTCTTTCTTCTCTGTAGGTTTCCGCCACGGAGTGGCGGCGGAACTCCGGAAACTCTCCCTCCTTTAGGGTTTTTGACATGTGTGCGATATATAGGCCAAAGGGGGGAGCCGGGAGTGGTCCCAGGGCCCCAGGCGCCCTCCTGGCGCGGCCAGGGGTGGGGACGCGCCGGGTGGCCGCCTGGGCACCCTGTGGCCCCCCTTTGGCCCCTCTTCGGCGTATTTTCGTTAATCCTCTGAAAAATGTCCTCCGTCGATTTTCAGGTAATTTGGAGGTATTCTTCTTCAGCAACTCAGCGTCCACTTTTTACCGCTGAATCCGGCGTCTGCTGCTTCGGCATCGAAAAGTTGCAAACTGTGTAAAATAAGCCAAACACCATAAGAACAACATCATACCATGAAATATATCAGTGAGGAAGCAAGAATTACACTATAAAATAGTGATGCATTTTGGACGTATCAACTCTCTTGTCTCCAAGTGAATGTTGAGCTCGGTAAACCTGTCCACAAGTTTATAGAGTGAAGTGTCGATAAATAGAATACGGACAAGAAGCATCAAGGTTTCTTCATCAAACTCAAGCATCCTCAACAGCAACCTCAACTCATAAGGCCCTTATGAGAAAGTAATAACGATTGTAATCAAAAGTAGGGCCGAGAGGACTCATCAAATTATGGAAAACATATCCTTGGTCAAAGGACAACTAATAACTTTTACTTTTGCTCTTTCTGAATAAGGTGAAACAAATTGAAGGTTTTGAAAGAACATGTTATTAGTCATGAAGTGCAAATGCTAACACAAAGGAAGATGTTTTCTTGGTAAAAGCTTTTGCAAACAACTTACTTATCAAAAGATAATGTCAACAATGATATGGCATGGCAAAACTTAATGCAACATTATATGGATGAATCCTCATTAGCATCAAGTGTCTGTTCTCTTTGGGAAAGGAAGAAGTAGGAAACTGCCTCAACATAAAAGTAAAGGAAAAGCCTTGTTAAGGGAAAGAAGGGAAAACTCGTGTGCTATCCTTAAATCAAACATAATGAAAATAAATTTGGGAGGTGCATAGTTTGTCAACGAATGCTAATAGATAGCCCAATTACTTCTCAAGATGGACAAGTTTTGAGGAACGGCTCCCAAGCGGGGACGATCACATCCCCTTAGTCTCCTTTGTTTATCACTGCCAAAGTTTATGATTTCTCATAGACCGAGCGTGAAGGATGGTTTGTTTGTTATATTATCTTTCGAGCTGGGCTCACTCATGCCAGTTCCTCCTTGAATTATGGGTTTCCAGATTAGACATGCAATCCCGGGGTAAAACTTGTCCAACTTAAGAAGATCATGAATTACCTACTACTTCCTCATGAGCTAAACAAGAGGCACAAAACAGAAGATTTTGAATATTTAAGGATAACACATAAATTCTATACATATAAGAGTGGTAGGGGAATACCACGAATAGGAAGGTATGGTGGACTCATATGGAAGGTAATGGTTTCAGGGTATGATTGCACAAGCAGAAATCTGCTAGGCAAAGAGTTTGGCTAGCAAAGGCTTTGATAGAACAGACAGTTGATGCTAACTTAGATGCAAAACATATAAATCATAAACATTAAGGCAAGCATAACACATCAAGTTGTCTTCCTTGTCAACATAACACTTCAAGCATGATAACATAAAGGTTTTGGCTATGTCGCTACTTGAGAAAACATGCATGTTGTCAAGACCAAAGCTATGTTTGTCAAAATTAAATAAAGTTTTCAAAGCCATACCTGATATAAGGTCAATACTCCCCATAAGAATCATCATATAAGGTCGATTGCGGGAAGAGAATACCGAGTGCAGCGAAGGAATCAATAGAATTCTCATTAATATTCCATCATAGATGACTCCACACTCACAGATACAAACTCTCCACAGAAGGAGTGATAGAACTCAATGCAAACACCTATTTCTTATAATAACTTCCCTAGACATGATACGACTCTACTTGACTCTAAAATACTAAGATAAAGATAAAGATACCGGGCACTCCCCCAAGCTTGGAACAAGTTGAGGGGATGCCATTACCCAAGGATATTTACTCCTCATTCTTTTCGTGGTTGTTTCTTTAGATCCCCGATGACATGGCGAAGGGTTCCGTTTTCTGACTCCAAGACTTCCACTTGTACTTTTAGTACACGGAAATATTCACGGAGTTGGTTGGTGATGCGGTAAGCCTCAGAGATGGTGGAAAGTGTGCGTTGATCTTCAAGTGAAGTGGAGGGCCTTGAAAGCTTAAGAGAAAGATGATAATGAGGTTGGACAGATCCCACCATGATGGGATTTCTTGGACCTCCTTGTTGTTGGGAAGTGATATTCTTGACTTCCTCTCTCACGGAGCGCTCCATCTCCGCTTGTCTTGTGGCAATTTCTTCTTCGCTAGCCCAATCAACGTGCTTTCCTTGATTGAGATCCTTCTGGACTTGACGTAGGCGCCACCCCAAGAAGTCTTCTCCGCTCGAGCCACAAGAATACATCTCTACTAATTAACTTTTAGACCTGGCAGAAACAGCTTGAGAAGAAAACACGCGAAATTGAGAGATACGGTGCCGGGGCTATCCGGGCAAATATATAGCAAAAATTTCTGCAACATAAGGAAGGAAACGAGCCAAAGTGGAGTCGGAGACGGGCTCCGAGGTGCCTAGGCGGCCTCCCGGTGCGGCCAGGAGGTAGGCCGCGCCAGGGGGCGCCTGGGCCCCCTGTAGCTCCTCTGCAGCTCCAATTAGGCTCTGAATTTTTTATATTTTGCAAAAACGCGTAATCTGGAATTTTTATGGAGGTTCACGATGTTTCCTTACAGTACTACATAACTATTCTGCTGGAATCTAAAACGGGGCTGCAACATATTCTTCATGAGTAGTTGTGTGTATTATATTTACATCAACATTGACGGGATCCCCCTCCATGTAATACTTGAGTCTTTGCCCATTCACAACTTGAGGTTTGGTGCCATCAAAATTGTTAATCTTAATTGCACCTGACCGGTAGACTTCTTCGATATGAAATGGCCCTTCCGATCTGGAAAGTAATTTACCTGGAGAAAACCTGAAAAGGGATCTAAACACTAAAACTTTATCACCAACATTAAATTCACGTTTCAGAATCCTTCTATCATGCCACTTCTTTACCTTTTCCTTGAACATTTTAGCGCTCTCGTAAGCTTCACTTCTCCACTCATCTAGAGAAGTCAAGTTCATGAGACGCTTTTCACCGGCTAACTTCGGGTCAGCATTAAGCTCTCTAACAGCCCAGAAAGCTTTATGTTCTAATTCCTATGGCAAATGGCAAGCCTTGCCATATACCATCTTATACGGGGACATGCCCATGGGGTTTTTGTAAGCAGTTCTATACGCCCACAGAGCATCTCCTAACTTCTTTGACCAGTCCTTTCTAGAACTGTTGACTGTCTTTTGCAAGATCAGCTTGACCTCTCTATTGGTGATCTCAACTTTCCCACTAGTTTGAGGATGGTACGGTGAAGCAATCCTATGATTGCCATCATACTTTGCTAGAGCTTTTCTAAAAGCTCCATGTGTGAAGTGTGATCCACCATCAGTCATAAGATACCTAGGTATACCAAACCTAGGGAAAATTACATCTTTGAGCATTTTCAAAGATCTCTTGTGATCAGCACTCTCAGTGGGGATTGCTTCAACCCACTTGGTCACATAATCAACAACTACTAAAATGTGAGTGTACTTGTTTGAAGGAGGAAAAGGACCCATAAAATCAAAACCCCAGCAATCAAAACGCTCAATCGCTACTGAGTAATTCATAGGCATCTCGTTCCTCCTACTAATATTACCAACTCTCTGACACTTATCACAAGATAAAACATTATTTCTAGCATCTTTAAAGAGAGTAGGCCAATAAAACCCCGATTAGAGAACCTTATGTGAGGTCCTCTCACCGGCGTGATGTCCTCCATAGGGATTGTCGTGACATTGCTTGAGAATTACCTTCTTCTCATGTTTCGGTATGCATCTTCTCACGATCCCGTCAGGACCTTCTTTGAAAAGATGAGGGTGATCCCAAAAGTAGTGCCTCAAATCATGGAAGAACTTCTTCCTTTGCTGAAATGTTAAACCTGGAGGAAAATACTTTGCAACGATGAAACTAGCATAATCTGCAAACCAAGGGTCGGAGAGAGATTGTACTTTTACAACGGCGAGTTGTTCTTCTGGAAAGCTGTCGTTGACTGGGATGGGGTCATGCGGTATATCTTCCATCCTTGAAAGATTGTCCGCCACCGGATTGTCTGCTACTTTTATATCAACAATTTGTAAGTCAAATTCTTGAAGAAGGAGTACCCACCTGATGAGTCTTGGTTTGGCATCCTTCTTCGCCATAAGGTACTTAACAGCAGCATGGTCAGTATGAATAATAACTTGAATCAACAATATAAGATCTAAACTTATCACAAGAAAAAACTACTGCTAAGAATTCCTTCTCAGTAGTAGAGTAATTCTTTTGAGCACTATCAAGGGTCTTGCTAGCATAATGTATAACATTCAATTTCTTATCAACCCTTTGTCCTAACACAGCTCCAACAACAAAATCACTAGCATCACACATAATTTCAAAGGGCAATTTCCAGTCAGGTGGTTGTACTATAGGAGCGGTTATCAAAGCTTTCTTAAGAACTTCGAAAGCCTCCTTACAATATTCATCAAATACAAAAGGAACATCCTTCTGGAGAAGATTAGTAAGGGGTCTCGAGATCTTAGTAAAGTCTTTGATAAATCTTCAATAGAAACGAGCATGACCGAGAAAACTACGAATACCTTTAATGTCCCTTGGATAGGGCATCCTTTGTAGGAGATATGCCCTAGAGGCAATAATAAATGTTATTATTTATCCCCATGTTCCTAATTATGTTTATATTCCATGCTATAACTGCAATGGTTCTCGAGTCTGCAATAACCACGAGGCTCGGAGGAAGACTCATATGCACGTGTGGAATAATAAACAAATAAAATATATATTCCTAGTCTCGCCTCTAAGACTAGCTCAAGTTTTGCATGATGGTTCTGTTTTCCTGATCATGGGCATGACTATGCCGGCAATTTTGAGGGCACAATGTTAGATAACATTTGTGTTGAAACGACCCAGATTGATGTTATGCTATGAGATACTTTCGTCACTAGTTAATGGATTATAACACAGAGAAAGTTGGGCATTTGCATAATTTCTTAGACCATGAGAGTATCGAGTTCCTTCGTACTTGCTTCGTGAACTTTGGGGTTTGTTAAACGTCATCTGTAAAAGGGTGGCTATTACGGCGGCTTACGGGTTCACGGAAAAGTATGACAAGGAACTAGGTAGCTCAAGATTGGGATTTGCTCCTCCGTCGATGGAGAGATATTCTTCGGGCCCTCTCGGTGTTACGGTATCCACCATCGTCTGGCCAGACACAGTGTGATTTTATCACAGGGATGCCGGAACGCGGGAACGAGAAAAGAGAACAATACCAGTAACGAGGTAACTGGCATAGTGTACAAGTGTTGATCCACGGGGATGCCGATAAGTCTCACCTCGGGTATTTGTAACATATCGCGAAGCAACAGGAATAGCACACGGCAACTGGAGGTTCACTCGAATATTTATTCGTGTGGGTATAGGGGTCAATATGGGTGTCCACGGCTCCGATGTTGATCATTGATCGGAAAGTGTTCCGGGTCATGTCTATACTTCACCGAACCTATAGGGTCACACGCTTAAGGGTCATCTATCTGCTGAATACTAGACAGGGAGTCTAAGAGAAAGTCACCGGAAAGGTTTCGGAGAAAACGGAAAAGTTCCGGAGAGAGAACACCGGAATAGTTTCGGTAAAACCGAAAAGTTGTTTCGGAGTGAACCACTAAGCCGAAAAGGTTTCGGTAAGCACCTGGTACTTTTGGAAGGTGCCAGAATTGTTCTGGTAACTTCTGGAATTTTTCTGGAGAAAAGATTAAAAAAAAAATTCGGAAATATTTCGGAGCTGCCGGAAATGTTCCGGAGCTGCCGGAAATGCTTAGGTTGCTTTTCGCAGATGAAAATCACTAATCCGGAATTGTTTCGGAATGCGCCCAAAATCATTTTAGTGGGTGTTGGAATTATTCTAAGACCCACAGAAATATTTTCGGAATTTTCGGACGCGAAAAAGTGGTGTCATGAATAGTAAAAAGTACTACTTGAGATATTTTGGAAAGCCTTCTAGAAGGACTTGGGAGCCAAGAAAGCCCCCTTGGGTTTCCTATAAATAGAGGTGTGAGGGCAGCCCCATATCCTTGATCAAAGCTCTCCCTTGAGTTCAATACACAAGCCATGCATGATCTGGCATTCTCTCTCCCTCCCCGCGAAATAGTTTCGTAGAGCCGAAAGGCTGTCTGGGTTCCGGCAGGAACTAGTTCTGGACGGCGAAGCCCTGCCGGATAGCTGACACCGTATGTGTGCAACCCCGTAGAGAGGTCGTAGTTTCGATCTTTTGCCCGAGGGGCTGTTCGAGGGTCCTCCCGAAGGGCTGTCCAAATTATCGTTCGAGTTTCAAGGGTCCTCCCGAAGGGCTGTCCGAGTTACTGATCGAGTTTCGAGGGGCCTCCCGAAGGGCTGTCCGTGACATCGTCCGAGGGACTGTCCGACCGCCTCCCTGAGCGCTGTCCGAGGGGCAGACGAGGGAATACATTCTCGCGGTTGGGAGGTTGTAAATCCTAGCTGCGGGGATCTGCACCGACGATCTACATCGACTCTACTTCCGCTGCGCTACGAGTCGGTAACGATCAGATCAAAAACCTTGTATGCAGTCTCCATAGTGGTCCTGGGCTGTTCGTAGTGCGGAATTTTTTTTGTTTTCTGCCGCGTTCCCCTACATCTTTTCGATAGCTTCAATCTTCGAGTTGTCCACCTTAATTCCCCTCTCGTAAATCTTGTGACCAAGAACGATCCCTTCGTTAACCATGAAGTGACATTTTCCCAATTTAGAACTAAGTTTGTATCCTCGCACCTCTGCAAAACTTTATTAAGACTGTGGAGACAGTGGTTAAAGGAAGTTCCATAGACGGAGAAATCATCCATGAAGACTTCCACAATCTCCTCACAGAAACCATGAAAAATTGCAGACATACATCTCTCAAAAGTAGCAGGTGCATTGTATAAACCAAAAGGCATGCGCCTGTAAGAATAAGTACCGTAGGGACACGTGAAGGTGGTCTTCTCTTGATCGGCGGTGTTGACATGAATTTGAGAGAAGCCAGAGTACCCATCGAGATAGAAAAAGTGGGTGTTTTTAGACAACCTCTCTAGCATCTGGTCAATAAAGGGCAGTGGGTAGTGGTCCTTCCTGGTCGCTTTGTTTAACTTCCCATAATATATACACATTCTATATCCAATTACAACTCTTTGAGGTATTAGTTCATTTTTATCATTAGGAACAACAGCCATACCTCCTTTCTTAGGAACACAATGAACTGGACTTACCCACCTACTATCAGCTATAGGATAGATGATACCTGCGGCTAGAAGCTTGAGAATCTCCGTCCTAACCACGTCCTTCATCTTTGGGTTCAGCCGTCGTTGATGATCAACAACTGGCTTAGCATCGGGCTCAAGATTGATAGTGTGTTGGAAAATCGATGGACTAATCCCCTTAAGGTCATCAAGGGTATAGCCCAAGGCACCACGGTGTCTGACGGGGATGTGCTCCGGCAAATCCCATGGTCAGGGACCCTGGGTTAGTCATGAGAGGCACAGGTTGGACGATAAGCTCGTCGGCTAACAAGAAGATACGTTCCTGCTCGATATTATTGATTGGAGATGGCGATTACAGGGAAGCCGAGGCTAGTTCGCACAAGGCTAGGTTACAGATTGTGTCTTTCTTCCTCTCGACGTCTCCCCTCCTAGCCCTTATATACTAGGCTAGGTCTCGTTGAGTCCGTCCTGATTACAGATGAGGTTTCCTAACCATGATCTTCTTCCGTACGGCAAGTTTACACCTTCCTTATGACTCGCGGACTCCTACGTCGGTGCCACTAGTGGGCCAAGGCTGGGCCCAGGCGGCATCTTTGTAGGCCTTCTGTCTTCTGGGACACCGGGTAGGCTCATCCATAGGAGTCGTGGGGTCACCCCCTCGTTAGTAGCCCCCGAGTGCCCGGGGGACTCGAAGAGGCGCGCAGGGACTCGAATCCACTCTAGTGTTGTTCCGATGTAAGCACGGTTCAACCGCGGGTCGCTGGAATTCTGGGGCTAAGCTGAAAGGGCCCAAGGTGTCGACTGGTCGATCCTTGGTGAATTGCACTAGTGGCAAAAACTACAGTAGCCCAATCAAACCCATGTCCCTCGACATGAACTTGGAACACTGGTGTCTAGCAAAAGTCATGCCGCTGCAGGTCTTACAGTGATCAATTGCCGCCAGTAAAGTTTGTAGCCTAGGCGCGTCCGCCCGGATTTTTCTATCATGCATGCGCATGGAAAGGTTGGAAGTGAAATCGCTCTTCGGCAAGTCCCAGCCCGGCCGATCTTCGCAGCGGGGTCTTACCTACACGCTAAGCTTGCATGGCATCTGAGCACAGTGTATCGTGTTCCAGGAATATGTATTTTTATTGAGGCGCGGAGCCTAGTAGATAATGCACCCACTTGGAATAAACAATCAAGTGGGCGGTTTTAGCAGTCACTCGTGGAGCTTATCTGATTGCTCGGGTGTAGAGGGATATTTGCTCGGGAGGTCGTCGAGTGCTTGAGTATATATAGAGTTTTGCGAGTAATCACTCGAATATCGCTTTCGCTCTCGGGGTGAGGGAGCACCCGATACTCCAGGACCGCTCGAGCTGGCGAGTGCAGGTCTGCTCATCTTGCGTCATGGTGAGGGAGCACCCGAAACTCTCATGGGTGCGAGTAATCACTCGAGCACGTTTTTACTTCTGGGTGAGGGAGCACCCGAAAAACTCTCATGGGGATGCTCCTGATGGGAGTAAAAAATTTTGCTCATCGGAAAAAGATTTAAAAAGTTGAAATTCCGAAGCTGGGAAATGTACTCGATACGCCTTGCGATGTTGGCTTGATTTTTCTCGTGTCTTTGACCATTGTAACCTGCCGAAGGAAATGACTTGGCGCTGTCCCACCGAGATTTTCGCTTCATGTGATTATGGTCCTCTTTTTGCGCGCGTAGTGGGCGGTGTTGTTGCTGCGCCGTTTGGTTTTTCCATATTTTTCGCCTGTCGTGGGATCATGCCACGTTTATTGGACGCTGGGATCGAACGGTGCCCCTGCTCGCCTAGCTGGTGGTTAAATATCGAGCGGCTGGGTAAATTTTAGGTTTTACCCAGCCATTGCCTTCTCCCCTCTTTGCTAGATTCCCCTGTTCTTGAGCCTTCTCTTTCCTCTTGTTGCTACTTGCTGCGGGATTGATGACAACGCGCTCCCATGCTGCTCTGAAATCGGCCAAGATGTCTGGCAAGTTGGAGCGCTCGACTTTTGGGGTCGCAGATCTTGGCCCGCTGATTGCTGATGGCTTGGTGGATGGAGATGTCGTGCGGATTCCAGGGGAAGAACCTGTTCCTGCTCCCCTGGCCGATGAGCGGGTGTTCTTTCCTCGCGGGTTTGCCCTTCCAATTCACCCTTTTGTTCGTGGTTTGCTGTACACCTATCGGCTTCAGCTGCACAATTTGACTCCCAATGGGATTTTGCACATTTCTTGTTTTATTACCCTTTGTGAGGCTTTCTTGGGGATCTATCCCCATTGGGGGCTCTGGAAGCACCTCTTTTGTATAAAGAGGACGAACTCTGAGTACGCTGTAGGGTAGGTGGGTATATCCATTAGGGACTCCAAATCGTACTTTGATTTGGAGATGCTTGACTCCGTCAGTGCTTGGCGAAAAAGTTGGTTCTATCTGAAAGACCAGCACATTGATGGGCATCGATTTGGTCTTGCTCCCTTTAATCCTGAAGCGCGGGTAGTCAAGCAGGCCTCATGGTCCCATTCTTTGTCTGAGAAAGAGTCATCTGAAGTGGCTCCATTCTTGGAGCGAATTGCCCTAGTGGAGGACAACTTGACCGGTGGGCAGCTCATCTCTGTGTTCATTGGGAGGCGCGTGCAACCCTTGCAGTCGCGAGCCCGTCCCATGTGGCAATATGAGGGACTCGGGGACTCGACGAGATACTCCGGCCAAGAGCTTGACGCTGATGCCCTCTTGGCTCGGATCCAGTACGTGACCAAATGCTCGAACGTTTCTGAGATGGGTTTCGTCACTCTGTATCCTTCTAATCACGCGCTGCCGCAGGTTCGCGTTTTTGAATTTCCCATGTGACTGGAGATGCTTGTTTGACTGCTTGCTGACGATGTTTCTTGCTTTTGTAGGATCATGTTCCCGTGTTGTGCAACCCTCCGCAGCCGGAGGATGCTGATATTTTCGAGGAACCGGATGCTTCCGCTGCTGAAGATATTGCGCCGAGTGCTGGTGTCGGCGTGCTTGCGGGTGTGTATGAGTCCACGGGGATCGAGCTGCCGGGAACCGGAGATAGTGAAGAGTCAGCGCCTTTTCGCGTCAAGCGGTCGCGGCCTTCGGGCGCCGAGGATCTTGACGCGACTAGTGGTGTTGTTCCGATGTCTGTACCGCCTACCGAGCCGTCTCCTTCTACTGCTGAATTCAAGGGGCCCAGGTTTGGGAAGTTGTTGCGTGTTGCCTCTGTGCGCGGCGGGTAAGCATATGCTTGTCTTTGCTGAGGCTGTTTTTCCTCTGTTCTTTTGTCTGATGGGTTTTATCTTGTAGCGCTGCGACTGCTCCAGCTGCTTCCTCCTCCAGTGTGGCTGCTGTCGACCTGCAGTCGACTGACTCCGGAACGGCCGCCAAGCATACCGGGGATTCGTCGGCTGCTGTTTGTCGGCCCGTATCGTCGGTGACCCCTGTTGTCCCAGCTGCGGGTGTGATTCCTGCTGTTGCTTCTCCAGTGGCGTCTGGTATTGTTATTCCTGATGCCGAGCCTACTGCTCCAGATCGTCCTTACTTGGGCCGTCGTGATCTTGGTGTCGAGGATAAAATCCGCTTCTTCGACCGCATAGTTGGGCTGGTAAGTTTGTTCCATGTTTTCTTGTGTAGTTTTTGTTATTGGTGGAACGGCAGTGCTCCCGATGGGAGTAGCCTTCGAGGCTGCAAGCAAGTGCTTGCAGTTGCTTGCAGTCTTGTCATGGCTCTGTTTTTCCTTTGTGTCGTCATTGGGAGCACGGCCAGTGCTCCCGATGGGAGTAGCCCCCGAGGCTGCAAGCAAGCGCTTGCGATTGGTTGTAGTCTTGCTTTGGTTCTGACTTTAATATCTCGAGTAGCCGGTGTTTCAGCACTGTGAGCGTCTGGTGGTTGATGCGGAGCGTTGGCGGCAGGCCCATGATTCTGCCCAGGATGCTTTGTCTGCCATGAGTAGTGAGTATTTCTTCCTGTGCTGCCGTGCTTGAACTGCTGGTCTTCGATTCTGAGTGTTGTCTTGTGTTTTCAGACCGCCGTTAGACTGCCGAGAAGCAGGCCGAGAAGGCGGAAAGAACGGTTTCGACCCTTAAGGATGCTTTGGCTTCCAAGGATAAAGAGTTACACGATCAGCACGAGGAACTGGTGCGCCTACGTCGGGCTGAGGATGCGCTAGTGCAGGCGGAGGCGGTCGAGTGCGAGCGTCTTCGGGTTTTGGCGGACTCTCTTGTGTGTAAGTCGGTGTTTCTTTGCTGGGGGCTCTGCCTCCTTCCTCCTTTTGTAGTGATTTTTGTTGCTTGGTACAGCCTCCACGGGTGCAAGCGTGATAGAAGTGGCTGCATCAGAATCTGGAGTTCTCCGGGGGGCCGTGGATGCCATGTCGGACACTAGTTACGTTGCCTAGGGTGTCTGTGCCCAGGCTTCTACTCTTGTGGGTCTTATTCATCAGTATCTCATGCCGGAGGGTGTGAAGGTACCTGCTGGTCTGGACGCCCGTGTTGCTGCGTTTGGTAATGGTGGGGATCTCTTGGAAGACCTAGTTGGGGAGACCGTGGTGAGTGGTCTTTCCACGTCCTTTGTTGTTCTTCTGGGGCACGGAGTTGCCATTGACGATTCGTTGGTTGAGACTGTCCTTGCTTATACTGACAAGAAGAGTGCGCGAGCCACCGTTCTGGCTCGTCGCCTGCAGGAGGTTGTGGATGGTCAGCATCCCTCCTCTGTAGGCAAGGGGGGGTTGTAGCCATGTCGTGCCCTTTGGAACTTTCTGGTTATGCCTCCTCTGTTGTGATGGATCTGTGCTACTGGATTGAAGTAACTGTTTGGCCGTCCTGCTGTTGTGTTTGATTGTATTTTATTTTTTTTCATTTTGCGGTAGGCCGCCCCGGGCGTGCTTCTGTCTTGGAGTTCTTTGAAGGAGGATGCTCGCGAGGGCGCGTATGAGTCCGTGTGCTTGAGGCTGAGGGACGCTGAGCGAGAGGTTGTTCGCTTGAAGGGGGCTGTAGCAGTTCATCGTTCCAAATGCGAGCGTGCTGAGGCCGTGCTGGATAGTCTTGCTTCATGGGTGGTGAAGTTGTCTGACCTCCTGCGAGGTGAGTCTTGCTGCCGCTCGATTTCTCGACTGCCTTTAGTAGTTTTCCTGTCGTCGTTTTGATTTTGATTCTATTTTTCGAAGTGCTGTCGGGGAGGTACTGGGATGAAGATAAGGTCGTCATGTCGAAGCCGTCTCCATTGGACGATCGTGAAGTGCAGGCGAGCAATCCTTTCTGGGAAGATGGGGCTCGAGCTCGAGCATTTGATGTGCTTCGTCTTCGGGCTGAGCGGGTGTCGGCTTCTCTGCGGTACTGCCAGCAGGTGCTGGGTAGAATCTACGCTGAGTTTTATCCGCTGCAGGTGGTGCCGTCGTCCTTTGAGACGCTTTGCCGCGTATTTTCTCAGCCTGCAGAACTGCGTCGCGTGATGAATCACCAAATTCATGCTGGAGCCCGTGCTGCTTTGGTCTTGGTCCATTGTCACTGGCCGGGAGCTGATATTGCTCGAGTGGTGGGGGTCCTCCTGGTAGCAGGGATTACCCGATGAATGAGCATTACTCGGCGGTCGATGAGCCTACGCGCCGAGTTGTGGAAGCGAGTTTGTGAAGAGAACGATCGTTATCTGGGTGCCCTGATTAAGGCGAAGATGGTGCCTGGGGGTTAGATTCTTCCTTCCTTTTTATACACTTCTATAGGTAAATGGTTTTTCTGCTGTGGTGAGCCCTTCTGTGTCGTGATTTGCGAAGAACGCCTCGGGGGGCGGTTGCTGAGGCGAGCCCCCGAGTGCCAATTTTTATTTATGTCGCGGTTGCGAAGAACGCCTCGAGGGTGGCTGCTGCGGCGAGCCCCCGAGTGCCAATTTTGTTTAAGTCACGATTTCGAAGAACGCCTCGGAGGGTGGCTACTGCGGCGAGCCCCCGAGTGCCAATTTTATTTATGTCGCGATTGCGAAGAACGCCTCAGGGGGTGGCTGCTGCGGCGAGCCCCCGAGTGCCAATTTTATTTATGTCGCGATTGCGAAGAACGCCTATGGGGGTGGCTGCTGCGGCGAGCCCCCGAGTGCTAGTTTTATTTATGTCGTGATTGCGAAGAACGCCTCGGGGGGTGGCTGCTGCGGTGAGCCCCCGAGTGCCAATTTTATTTATGTCGCGATTGCGAAGAACGCCTCGGGGGGTGGCTGCTGCGGCGAGCCCCCGAGTGCCAATTTTATTTATGTCGCGATTGCGAAGAACGCTCGGGGGGTGGCTGTTGCGGCGAGCCCCCGAGTGACAGTTTTATTTATGCCGCGATTGCGAAGAACGCCTCGGGGGGTGGCTGCTGCGGCGAGCCCCCGAGTGCCAATGGATCAATTTTTGGAAAAACATTTTTCAATATTCTTCCTGGTGCCTCTTACATTTAGTAAGAATGGGAGGGGGCGGTCTGATGAGGACAGTCCCTTTTTATTAAAACGGCGGCGTGGTAGCCTAAAGTGATGGATAACTTCTTCTCCGAGTGCTCGGGTCCTTCGGGTGGCGGCTTCATTTACGGGAGTGCTTCTTCTGCCGGTCCCGTGGTCTCGCTGGCTTGGTGGGCTCCAAAGGCCTCTGATATCTTGTGGAATTCCTTGTCGCAGCGGTCGGACCGGACGAAACTGCCGCTGATTGTGATGACACCGTGAGGCCCTGGCATCTTCAGCTTAAGGTAGGCGTAATGAGGTACTGCCATGAAGCGGGCGAAGGCTGGTCGTCCGAGGATTGCGTGGTACTGCGATTTCCAGTCGACCACTTCGAAGTCTTGGATCTCCTTGCGGATGTTGGTTGCTTCACGAAAGACCACTTCAAGGCTTATCTTTCCCAGGGGGTAGACTGCTTTTCCTGGCACAATCCCGTGGAAGGTTGTGCTTGAGGATTTCAGCGCGGAGCTTTGGATTAGCATTTCTTTGAGCTTCCTTGTGAAGATGATGTTGATCCCGCTGCCGCCGTCCATGAATACTCGTGACATGTCGTAGTTCCCTATTCTGGCCTCGAGCACTAGTGCGGCATGTCCTGGTCGAGGGATGGCAGGCGGCTGGTCCTCCCGAGAGAAGGTAATATCTGTTTCGGACCCGCGCATGTACTCCGGGATAGCGGGGTGTGAGGAGGCTGCGAGGAAGACTTGTCTTGTGACCTTCTTCTGCAGCCTATTTGAAGGCATGCCTTCTTGTATCATGTAAATCCTGTCGTGGGCTTCTGGGAATTGCTCCTCTACATCTGGTGTCATGCGCCGTTGCTGGATTGCGGCCACTTGCCTTGCTGGTAAGGGAGGGGCTGGTGGTGCGTCGTGTGCGATGGGTCCAACTGCTATGCTCGCGAGTGGCTGGGCCGCTGTTTTCGCGGATCGGCTTTTTTTATCAGGACCCCAACTAGGGTAAGTGCTAGGGTTTGAGTTCCCCTTTGCATCATATAAAAATTTCAAAAGAAATTCAAAAATGGGGAAATGAAAAGCCCTAAAGAATTTAATTAAATGGCCAGAAAAAAATTGCTTCCAAAAATTCCTCTGGTATTTTTGAAAAGTCTTATAAATATGCATAATCACATATAAAGTGAAGTGGGTCCCACTGCATGCACCAAGATTTGCCAAAAATTCCAAATAGGGCTTGGAAATTAAATTTGACCCCTATTTGACTTGAAATTCAAATGTATTGAATTTCAAAAATGCCCAAATCCTAAAAGTGACTAGCTACTGGTCACCTAGTATTTATAAAATTAGCTGGGCATTTTTATAAAATGCTTTGGTATTTTTACCAGAGCAAAACAAAAGAAGAAAAAGAAAACAGAAAAGAAATAACAGAAGAAAAGGGAAAAGAAAACCCCCAGCCCACCCCACAGGCCACAGGCCCAACTAACCTACCCCGGCCTAGCCCACCTCCTCGTTGTCGTCTTCCTCCCCGGGCACGAGCACACAGCTGCGTGCCCGGCATGCCGTGCACGCCGTGGCCACCTCGGCCACCTCCTGCTTCCCTCCCTCCTCACATGCGCGACGTGGCAACGCTGGAGATCCCGCACCCTTCCCCCCCCTCTGGATTCGTCGTCTCCCTCTCTCCCGCAAGATCCCGTGCAAGCCCGATACGACCACCTCGCCGCCGTCGTGCCCGCACGCGGCCACCGTGCTCCTCACGCCGCCGCATCTTGTCCAGACGCTTCACCGACGTCGACTACTCTGATTCCCGCCCTCAATCGAAGATCAGCGCCACCGAGTAGGACGCCCCCTTCATCGAATCCCGCCGGCCACCGTGAAGCTCCGGCAAGAAATCCACCGCCGCCTCGCCTCCTCCGGTCTCCTCGAGCCGCCTATGCGATCAGGGTGAGCAGGCGGTCCGTTTAACCCTTCTCCCTCTCTTCCCCGTGCCCCCGTGCCCGATTCCCTCTTCACCAGTCGCCGGCCGCCGCTGCTCTTTGTCGCCGGCGCGCTCCCAAGCCTCCCTGTCGGGACCCGGGGTTAGCGTATGCAAGTCCAGTTAAGACATAGTCATATGGAGAGCCGAGAACCGCACCCACTTGTCTAAGAAGACAAGGCCAAGCACTGAACATTCTCGGAAAGCATCGTACGTGAGGGGCATCCCATCCAGGCCGGATGATCAACTGAGATGGGTCCTTATCGTCCGCACACAAGTCTAATGATATGGGTGGTGAACTCCCATATCCAAAGACAAGTCGCCTCAACCATACTATCGACTATCTCAAAACTCTTACATAGACTTACTCCAGCCCGATAACTTAGTCGGGGTCTAGGGCGGGCTCGATCATACCACAAAGTGTGCACGAGATGGAGTCTCGAACAATCGTATCGCGATGCCCCAAGCTGCGCACATCTAAGGGCCACTTGGTGTATGAAAGACCGCCAGCCAGAACACAACTAAGGTCTCGAAAACCCATACAAAGACATGCATGTTATAAACATACACGCAGCATATATGCCTTGTATGAACAGCAGGTACCATTGCAATTCTCTAAAAAGTATACAATTTTATTGATAACTCTTATAGAGTGCAAACAGAGACCACAAACATGTGATCCAACATTACAACACAAACGGAAGCAAATTATGTCTGAGTACAGACAAGTTTAACAAATGGCTTAAGAAGCCTTATTTAAACACAAGCCCTCCACGAGGGAACCAGTCGTCTGACTGGGACTAGACTAGTTGGTCTTCAGTCGTCCAGCTCGATGAAGAAGCCACCTTCGGGGTCAGTGGCATCATCTAAAAAATAGATTAAGCAAACGTGAGTACAAAGTCGTACTCAGCAAGACTTACATAGGAGCTATACTACTCATGCATATGTATCAAGGTAAATGGAGGTGGGGTTCACTTGCAGAAGTGCCAGCTTTGACTTGGCTAATCCTGAACTACGAGTACCAGACTTTGAGGTAAGAAGCGTACACGAGTACACTACTTTCTCCAACAAATACACCAATATGGTGCCTTCCTCGACTTCCCCACGAGGAAGCACGCCATAGCACTCACACTTATCTTGGTGTGTTTTAGAAGTATCCGGTTCAAGTTATCTAATAATCAAGCTAAGCTTTCCAAGTAGTCCATAACCGCGGACGCGGCTATTCGAATAGTTTTGTTAACCTTGCAAGGGTGTACCGCTACACACACATGACCATCATTTACCGCCTTTGATCTCGACACCATTCAAGGGGTGCCAGTGAGGATGCTCACCACAACTGTTACCTCATAGCCGATCTAGTCCGAGAAAGCCGCCTACTTGGGTTGGCTACCACCATCGTGAACCCGGCCGGTTTACCGAAGTGGACCCAAGCGATGTGTGCGTGGTGCATAAGCCGGTCTCGGGTGAGCCGTTCTCTCACTTAGCATCCAGGCCACAAGCCTACCAGAACTCCGAACTACTGCGACATCTGGACATCGAAAGGGATGAGTTAATAGGTTGAGAGGGGTCAGTGAGCCCAATGCGTCGTTGAACTCTTCATCTTGGATCACCACACAAGAACTCGTACTAGGGCGGTGTTCAACGAGACAACCCACTGTGTACTCCTACACAGCCTCTCATCGTTCACCTTGTATTAGGGTCGATTCACCAACACTTTTCTACCATCATCAACATGATCATTCCCATCCCGACTCACATCACAGTAACAACATGGTATCGTACTAAGCATGCAATAAGCAGTAACATTGCAGGGGCCACATGATATCAAACAACTCCTACATTTGCTAGGATTGTGGTTTGCTTACTACTGTGAAAAAAAGATAGGTCATGCAAAGGAATGGGTTCATCTATGTGGTAGAAACGAAGCATGGTGATCATCCTAAACAATGCATAAGCGAGACATGAGAGGGAAGTGGGATTTTCTCGACATGATCAATGGGGGTTTGCTTGCCTTGCTGACGAGGTTCGGGTTCGGGGGCTTCAACGAAGGTTGCAACCTCTTGCTCCGGTTCCACCTCTATTCGACAAACAAAGCACGAAGTAGCAATCAAATGAATGCAATGCTCAAGCACATGAATGAATGTTGAAACTTGAAGTATAAGTTTGGATGTGTGAGGCAATTCCATTTAAGTGGAATATATTGCATTTAAAATGCAAATTCAAACTCCACATTTGAATTTAACTTAGCCAAGTTGAATGTGACATAGTTTGATCATTTTGAATCAACTTCAAATGTGTATGATATGGATCTGATGTGTGATTGAAATGTAGCATGTTGCCATGGTTCAAGTTGCAAAAATATTCGATTTGAATTTGATTTAATTCCATTTAAATCAAATAGCAAATGCTACTGATCACATTTTAAATTCAACTCAAACAGAGTTGAAAGTTGCATATTTCGAAAGATAATTTCTCCTGATCATTTTTCATATATTATTTCTCCAATTTGGAGTTAATATGAATTTTCTATGAATTTCCAAAGTTTGGGGTATTTTCTGGATTTTCTGGAATTTCTTTAATTCAATTAATCTCTGGAAATTCATTTAAATGATTTATTGCGCAAAGCTGACGTCAGGGGGGGGGGTCTGACAAGGGGGTCCCACCTGTCAGTGGCTGGGTTAACTTAACCCGTGGGTTAAATTAATCCAGTGGCTTAATTAAGCCACTGGGCCCACTGGTCAGTGACCCAGGGGGTCACTAACTGGGTGATTAGTGGATAACCCACCGGCGGCTTGACGCCGGCGACTGGAGCCACGGCGGTGACTCGCCGGAGTGAGCTAGGGGCCATGAGAGGGCAAACGGAGGGCACCGGCTTGCTCCTGGAGGTCGTCCGCGTCTTCTGGAGGCAACAGGGGGTCGCGGGGAGGTCGGGAGCGACGACGGCGACGACTCCGGCGGAAGCAGAACCACGGCAAGGTCGTAGTCGACGTTGTAGCGCACGGTTCGGGCTGATCTCGCGTGCGTTCGAACGCTGGCATGCTCAGGATCCAAACGCACGCTCTGGCTGAGACGAAGGGGCACAGGGGCGACCTCGAGCTCATCCATGGCGGCGACATGCTTCGGCAACCATGGCGGATCCGGCTAGAGTGAGTAATCCAGGGGGGAGACAGAGGGGTTTCGCTTGCAAGCTCACCCTGAACTCAGTAGAGGTGGTGGCGAGGGCTGGGGTGGTTCAACGGCGGCGGAATCGACGAAGTCCTTCACGGTGGCCGGCGGGGACTCGAGGAAGAATTCGGCGTCTACGCGGGCTCCGGGATCGATTCCTTCTGCAAGTCGGTGAAGACGACGACGACGAACTCCCTGGACACCTTGGCTTGGCTTCTCGACGTCAATGGCCACGCGGGAGCGCTGCGGTGCTCCGGCGAGTTCTCGGGTGGCGACGGAAACGAGCACGGGAGGAGGAGGAAGAAGCTCTGGAGGGGGAGAAAGAGTTCACGGCGTCTCCAGGCGCGTCCAGGTGCGAGAAGAGACCACGGGGAGGGCTGGAAGCTCCTCGACGACGACGTGTCGTCACCAGCTAGCTCGGTGGCATTCCACCGAGCAGCTTGGAGGCGCGGGAGGGGGAAGAAGACGCCCCTGCCCCTGTGGGTCGGCTGGGCTGGGGTGGGCCTGCTTCGCCTGGGCGCCGGGTAAGGTTTCTGTTTTCTTTTCTAATTTTCTTTCTGTCATTTGTTCTGTTTAGCTAAAATAAATAGCTAAACATTTTATTAAATGCTGAAAAATTTTATGTGGCCTCATAGTAATAAAGACTAGCCACTTATACAATTTCAACATTTTTAAAATTCAAATAATTTGAATCTTAAATCAAATAGGGGTATTTCTTTAATTCCAAGGCACTGTTTGAATATTTGAAAAATCTATGAGCATGGGATGGGTCCCACATCACTTGATATGTGATCACACTCATTTATAAGACTTTTCAAAAATCTAACATGAATTTTTGGAGAAGATTTTTATCTGGCCTTTTGAATTAAATCATCTCGGGGGGTGTTCCTTCTCCCATTTTGATTTTGAATTTGATTTCCAAGATTTCTTTTTGAAATTTTTAACATGATGCAAAGGTACTAACTAACCCTAGCACATACCTAACAGAGGGACCTGACAACTCGCCCCCACTCAAAAGAATCTCGTCCCGAGATTCAGAAGTCTGCGGGAGGAAGGTGGGGTACTCGGCACTGAGGCGGTCTTCTCTTTCCCAGGTTGCTTCTTTCTCGGAGTGATATGACCATTGCACTTTGAGGAACTTGATCTTCTGACGACGGGTGACACGATCTTCGGAATCAAGAATACGAACGGGGTATTCTCGATAAGAAAGGTCATCTTGGAGATCAAGCGTTTCATGGTCGACTTCGCGGATGGGGTCCTTGAAGCAACGCCTGAGTTGGGACACATGGAATACATCGTGTACTCTGGAAAGGTGCGGGGGTAGTTCAAGTTGGTAGGCAACTTCTCCACGTTTAGCAATAATGCGGAAAGGTCCGATGTAACGTGGGGCCAACTTGCCTTTGATACCGAAACGTTGGGTTCCCTTCAGAGGAGTAACCCGAAGGTAAGCCTTCTCATCCAGATTGTAGCTCTCTTGCCTATGATGACGATCATAGTAGCTTTTCTGACGAGACTGGGCTGCTTTCAATTGATCACGAACAATGCGAACTTGCTCTTCTGCTTCCTTGATCACATCCGGTCCAAAGAATTGTGTTTCACCGGTTTCAGACCAGTGTAGTGGTGTTCGACATCGTCGTCCATAAAGGAGTTCAAAAGGAGCCATGTTCAGACTAGATTGAAAACTATTGTTATAAGCAAATTCGGCAAAGGGAAGAGAATTCTCCCAATTCTTTCCGAATGAGATAACACAAGCTCTGAGCATGTCTTCAAGAATTTGGTTAACCCTTTCGACTTGACCGCTAGACTGAGGATGGAAAGCTGTACTAAAGGAGAGATGAGTTCCCATAGCACGTTGGAAGCTTCCCCAAAATCTAGAGGTGAAAAGGCTACCACGATCAGAATTGATTTCCAAAGGAACACCGTGAAAGGATACAATTCTGGAGATGTACAAGTCTGCTAACTGGCTAGCAGTTATAGACTCGCGAACCGGAAGGAAGTGAGCAACTTTGGAAAGCCTATCTATGACAACGAAGATGGCATTGTTTCCTTTCTGGGTTCTTGGAAAGCCGGTGATGAAGTCCATACCGACTTTGTCCCATTTCCACTCGGTAATAGACAAAGGTTGAAGTGTACCAGCAGGTCTTTGATGTTCTGCCTTAATGCGACGACAAACATCACATTCGGCAACAAATTTAGCAATGTCTCTCTTCATCCTAGTCCACCAAAATCTCTGGCTTAGATCTCGGTACATTTTCGTGCTACCGGGATGAATTGAGAGGGGTGTGTCATGGGCTTCTTTGAGGATGAGTTTCCTTAGTTCCCTATTCTTAGGTACTACCAAACGATTTTCAAAGAATACCGTTCCTTTGCTATCTGTGGAGAAACATTTAGCAATTCCGCTAGCAATGTTCTCCTTGATCCGGCGAACACCTCGTGCACGCCTTTGGGCAACTATAATTTGATCCTCAAGAGTTGGTTTCGCCACCAAGGTAGAAAGATAGCCATGAGGAACAATTTCAAGGTTGAGCTTGAGAAAGTCCTCATGAAGAAGTGGTTGATACTGCTGTAACATGAGGTTGTTACAGTACGACTTACGACTTAGTGCATCAGCCATGACATTGGCTTTGCCTGGGGTGTAAGAAATTCCTACGTCATAATCTTTTATCAACTCAATCCAGCGTCTTTGCCTGAGATTAAGATCTGGCTGGGTGAAAATGTATTTGAGGCTTTGGTGGTCGGAATAAATATCACAACGATTACCAAGGAGGTAATGTCGCCAAGTTGTTAGGGCATGAACTACGGCAGCGAGTTCAAGGTCATGGGTAGGATAGTTCTCTTCATGTGGCCGCAATTGGCGTGAAGCATAAGCTACCACATGTCAATCTTGCAGAAGTATGCATCCTAACCCTTGCCGTGATGCGTCACAATAGATCTCGAAATCCTTTTTGGTGTCTGGAGGGGCAAGTACAGGTGCAGAAGTCAATCTTCTTTTTAGCTCTTGAAAGCTTTCCACGCACTTGGGAGTCCATAGGAATTTCTTATCTTTCTTGAGGAGTTCAGTTAGAGGCTTTGCAACTTTAGAAAAGTTCTCGACGAAGCGACGGCAATAGCTGGCTAGGCCAAGAAAACTCCTAACTTGCTTAACCGATTCAGGTGGAGTCCAGTCAAGGACGGCCTGAACTCTCTCGGGATTCACAGCAATTCCTTTTTCAGAAATCACGTGGCCTAAGTAGGTCACTTCTGGTAGCCAGAATTCACACTTGGAGAATTTAGCGTACAGGCGATGCTCTCTAAGTTTCATCAATACCAGCCTTAAGTGTTCGGCATGATCTCCTTCGTTCTTCGAGTAGATGAGAATGTCATCAAGATAAACTACAACAAATTTATCTAGGTACTCCATGAAGATCGAATTCATCAAAACCACCGGAATATCTTCAAGTTCGGGTAGGGGAAGTACATTCAAGGAATGCACTTGGGTTCTTGTTCTGGGTGAGGTATAGTTGACTGTTTTGCCTGAAGGGTGGGTGAGTTTCACGGATTTGCCTTTGCAATCCAGGTAGGCATTCTGTCTTGATAGCCAATCCATGCCAAGGATGACATCAATGTCTGAAGACTTGAGGGCTATGAGTGAAGCAAGGAATACTAAACCCTCAATTGCTATTTGATTACCATGGCTTACTCTATTAGTTTGCCATCTTGACCCTGGAGTTTGAATAACCATTGGGGTGGACAATTCAACAAAGGGTAACTCATGACGAAGTGCATAACTTTCCGACATGAATGAATGAGATGCTCCTGGGTCGAAAAGAACGGAAGTAGGAACAAAATTGACTGGAAGCGTACCAAGAATGACGTCAGTGGTGTCGTCAGTCTCTTCGGCGGCAATCTGGTTCAGACGTCCACGAGTGGCGGGAGGAGCGGGTTTGGCGTTGTAGACCTTCTGGGGTGGCTTGCCACGACCATTGTTGTTGTTTTTGCCTCCGGCACGTGGTGGAGCATTCTGGTTCTGGACCTGGTTCTGGGGACACTCGCGAGAGTAGTGGCCTACCTGACCACACTTGTAGCAAGCTCCGAAAACAGTGCATGGAGCTGGGTTGTTTGGTGGAGCTGGGTGGAATTGGGTGGGTGGACGAGGCGCCACATAGGATGGCCTCGGTAGGTTGTTCTGGCGGAACATGCTATTGGGAATCCAGATCTTGCGCTTCTGGGAACCAGAGCTGGATGAACCGTCCTCTCTAGGGTGTTTGCGGAAATCGTTGGGGGTGTTCCTGTCCTCTGCCTTGATGGCCTTTTTGACAAGGACCTGGAATGTGGCAAAGTCATGAAGGTTGAGCTCGCGACGGAGTCCACTATTGAGGCCACGACGGAACATCTCTTGCTTCTTGGAGTCGGTGGAGACTTCTTCAGTTGCATAACGAGCAAGTCGGTTGAACTCATGACTAAACTCGTCCACGGTTCTTCTGCCTTGAGTGAGGTTACAGAACTCCTCACGCTTGCGGTCCATGAGACCCTTGGGAATGTGGTGCTCGCGGAAAGAGGTGCAGAATTCCTCCCAAGATGCAGGTGGTCCAACGGGGCACATACTCAGAAAGTTCTCCCACCAAGAGCTAGCTGCACCTTCGAGGTGATAGGTGGCATAGCTGACCTTGTCGCCATCTGCAACATGGCCTGCTTGGAGCTTCCTCTCGATGCTGCGAAGCCAGTCATCGGCGTCAAGGGGCTCGGTGGAGTAACTGAAAACCGGGGGATGAAGCCGGATGAAGTCGTTCAGGGACACCAGCTCATTGCGCTGCTGAGTGGTGTTGCGTGCGATGACTTCCAGCAGGTGGTGAGAGTCACGGCGGTTCCTCTCGACCTCCATCAGAACTTGGGCCATCGTGGGTGGGGGTGGAAGGTTGCCTTCCTCCTGGTCATTCCCATGACCTTGGTTACGACCAACCTGGCCACGGGTTCCTTGAGACATCCTGAAGGTGAAAATCCAAAGTCAAACAGAGTTGATTTCAAGAGTCCAATCAAGGTATTGAAGTACTGGAAGGATTACAGAGCAAAGGAAGTAATCATCTTGACAACATGGTGATAAAAGCATACAAGCCATATATTCACAAGCTGTCATACAAACCATACATCGTTTTAGTACAAGCACTAAGCTAATACAAACGTGATGAAGATGATACATCCTTCAGAGGCACTCTGACTTCCTATACATTATTTATCTAAGCCTCTGGAACTTAGACACCTTGCTTACAATAAACTAATATACTACTACATCCTCACTAAGTAAGACCACAGGCGGTCTCACTCATCTCCATCTCCATAGTAGTCCTCATAAAAGTTACCCGCGTATCCCGGTAGCTGGAGGTGACCATCGGAAAACACGGAGGCTTGTGGACCCTGATATCCATTTGGGAAAGGATGGGGCCTAGGTCCAGTGTAGGGTGGAAGCAAAGGACCACGGAGTGGAAAAATTCCTCCAATCTCGGGCCAAGCAACTCGAGAAGGCATCTGAGTCCTCACTGGATAGATCGCATCATACTCAACTGATCCCACGCTCACAAAGGGTGCCAAGAGCGTCAGTGCTCGATACAGACGAACACGGGTGGCGTGGAGCTCAAAACGGAGAGCACGTGCATCACGATCTCTGTCACTAGCAAACCTAGCAGTCACCTGAAGTGCTGGATCCTCTGCAGAGTGGTCTGAGTAGAGTCCGGTGTAATATCCCTCTTCTCCTGGAAGTGCAGCTGGGATATAGCGGAATGAAGTCTCTCTCAGCAGGGTGTGCTCCTCTCTCAGCAGGGTAATACATGAGTATGCAGCATCCTGCACAGCCATGTTCTCAGTAACGCCAATGTCATGTCCAAAGTGGATAGGCTGGGTGACTCCAATGTGGTGCGGGTAGATCCGGACAATGCAGTGGAACTGCGTCTGGTTGAAGTCGTGGAACTGTTCCTTGATGGTGTACTCAGGGTACCATCGATATCCCACATAGGACATCATCTCGATCAACGTGGCGGGATGGCCACGCACACCGAGGCACCTGGTCAAACGAACAATCTGTCGAGGGGGAAGATCTGCCATCTGAAACAGAAAGGAGTTTGCAACTGCATCAGATTATGAGATAAACCTGAAATGACTCGGACAACATAACGGCTGTAATTGTAAGAAATGACAATTTCTTTCAATATGCAAACAACACTTACATAATACGACGTAAGAAATCAGCATTATAACAATGCTAGGAAAACCTGACACAACTTTCCTACGGCTATAAGGAAGCAAACAACGAGATGTGCTAATCAGACAGAGGAGAGCCTAGTCCTATCTTCCCATAGACAAGATGAGGGAAACTCAGAACTCAGAACGAAGGGGGTAAGGAGAAAAAAGAAGCCTTACGTTGTTCCCTTATATACCCAGAGTAACTATATAACTATAGCAAGCTAGACTCAACTTCGACAAGGCTACTAGTCCTACAGTCAGTCCTGCTCTGATACCAAGTCTGTCGGGACCCGGGGTTAGCGTATGCAAGTCCAGTTAAGACATAGTCATATGGAGAGCCGAGAACCGCACCCACTTGTCTAAGCAGACAAGGCCAAGCACTGAACATTCTCGGAAAGCATCGTACGTGAGGGGCATCCCATCCAGGCCGGATGATCAACTGAGATGGGTCCTCATCGTCCGCACACAAGTCTAATGATATGGGTGGTGAACTCCCATATCCAGAGACAAGTCGCCTCAACCATACTATCGACTATCTCAAAACTCTTACATAGACTTACTCCAGCCCGATCACTTAGTCGGGGTCTAGGGCGGGCTCGATCATACCACAAAGTGTGCACGAGACGGAGTCTCGAACAATCGCATCGCGATGCCCCAAGCTGCGCACATCTAAGGGCCACTTGGTGTATGAAAGACCGCCAGCCAGAACACAACTAAGGTCTCGAAAACCCATACAAAGACATGCATCTTATAAACATACACGCAGCATATATGCCTTGTATGAACAGCAGGTACCATTGCAATTCTCTAAAAAGTATACAATTTTATTGATAACTCTTATAGAGTGCAAACAGAGACCACAAACATGTGATCCAACATTACAACACAAACGGAAGCAAATTATGTCTGAGTACAGACAAGTTTAACAAATGGCTTAAGAAGCCTTATTTAAACACAAGCCCTCCACGAGGGAACCAGTCGTCTGACTGGGACTAGACTAGTTGGTCTTCAGTCGTCCAGCTCGATGAAGAAGCCACCTTCTGGGTCAGTGGCATCATCTAAAACATAGATTAAGCAAACGTGAGTACAAAGTCGTACTCAGCAAGACTTACATAGGAGCTATACTACTCATGCATATGTATCAAGGTAAAGGGAGGTGGGGTTCACTTGCAGAAGTGCCAGCTTTGACTTGGCTAATCCTGAACTGCGAGTACCAGACTTTGAGGTAAGAAGCGTACACGAGTCCACTACTTTCTCCAACCAATACACCACTATGGTGCCTTCCTCGACTTCCCCACGAGGAAGCACGCCATAGCACTCACACTTATCTTGGTGTGTTTTAGAAGTATCCGGTTCAAGTTATCTAATAATCAAGCTAAGCTTTCCAAGTAGTCCATAACCGCGGACGCGGCTATTCGAATAGTTTTGTTAACCTTGCAAGGGTGTACCGCTACACACACATGACCATCATTTACCGCCTTTGATCTCGACACCATTCAAGGGGTGCCAGCGAGGATGCTCACCACAACTGTTACCTCATAGCCAATCTAGTCCGAGAAAGCCGCCTACTTGGGTTGGCTACCACCATCGTGAACCCGGCCGGTTTACCGAAGTGGACCCAAGCGATGTGTGCGTGGTGCATAAGCCGGTCTCGGGTGAGCCGTTCTCTCACTTAGCATCCAGGCCACAAGCCTACCAGAACTCCGAACTACTGCGACATCTGGACATCGAAAGGGATGAGTTAATAGGTTGAGAGGGGTCAGTGAGCCCAATGTGTGGTTGTACTCTTCATCTTGGATCACCACACAAGAACTCGTACTAGGGCGGTGTTCAACGAGACAACCCACTGTGTACTCCTACACAGCCTCTCATCGTTCACCTTGTATCATTCCCATCCCGACTCACATCACAGTAACAACATGGTATCATACTAAGCATGCAATAAGCAGTAACATTGCAGGGTCCACATGATATCAAACAACTCCTACATTTGCTAGGATTGTGGTTTGCTTACTACTGTGACAAAAAGATAGGTCATGCAAAGGAATGGGTTCATCTATGCGGTAGAAACGAAGCATGGTGATCATCCTAAACAATGCATAAGAGAGACATGAGAGGGAAGTGGGATTTTATCGACATGATCAATGGGGGTTTGCTTGCCTTGCTGACGAGGTTCGGGTTCGGGGGCTTCAACGAAGGTTGCAACCTCTTGCTCCGGTTCCACCTCTATTCGACAAACAAAGCACGAAGTAGCAATCAAATGAATGCAATGCTCAAGCACATGAATGAATGTTGAAACTTGAAGTATAAGTTTTGATGTGTGAGGCAATTCCATTTAAGTGGAATATATTGCATTTAAAATGCAAATTCAAACTCCACATTTGAATTTAACTTAGCCAAGTTGAATGTGACATAGTTTGATCATTTTGAATCAACTTCAAATGTGTATGATATGCCTCTAATGTGTGATTGAAATGTAGCATGTTGCCATGGTTCAAGTTGCAAAAATATTTGATTTGAATTTGATTTAATTCCATTTAAATCAAATAGCAAATGCTACTGATCACATTTTAAATTCAACTCAAACAGAGTTGAAAGTTACATATTTCGAAAGATTATTTTCTCCTGATCATTTTTCATATATTATTTGTCCAATTTGGAGTTAATATGAATTTTCTATGAATTTCCAAAGTTTGGGGTATTTTCTGGATTTTCTGGAATTTCTTTAATTCAATTAATCTCTGGAAATTAATTTAAATGATTTATTGCGCAAAGCTGACGTCAGGGGGGGGCTGACAAGGGGGTCCCACCTGTCAGTGGCTGGGTTAACTTAACCCGTGGGTTAAATTAATCCAGTGGCTTAATTAAGCCACTTGGCCCCCTGGTCAGTGACCCACGGGGTCACTAACTGGGTGATTAGTGGCTAACCCACCGGCGGCTTGACGCCGGCGACTGGAGCCACGGCGGTGACTCGCCGGAGTGAGCTAGGGGCCATGAGAGGGCAAACGGAGGGCACCGTCTTGCTCCTGGAGGTCGTCCGCGTCTTCTGGAGGCAACAGGGGGTCGCGGGGAGGTCGGGAGCGACGACGGCGACGACTCCAGCGGAAGCAGAACCACGGCGAGGTCGTAGTCGACGTTGTAGCGCACGGTTCGGGCTGATCTCGCGTGCGTTCGAACGCTGGCATGCTCAGGAGCCAAACGCACGCTCTGGCTGAGACGAAGGGGCACAGGGGCGACCTCGAGCTCATCCATGGCGGCGACATGCTTCGGCAACCATGGCGGATCCGGCTAGAGTGAGCAATCCAGGGGGCAGACAGAGGGGTTTCGCTTGCAAGCTCACCCTGAACTCAGTAGAGGTGGTGGCGAGGGCTGGGGTGGTTCAACGGCGGCGGAATCGACGAAGTCCTTCACGGTGGCCGGCGGGGACTCGAGGAAGAATTCGGCGTCTACGCGGGCTCCGGGATCGATTCCTTCTGCAAGTCGGTGAAGACGACGACGACGAACTCCCTAGACACCTTGGCTTGGCTTCTCGACGTTAATGGCCACGCGGGAGCGCTGCGGTGCTCCGGCGAGTTCTCGGGTGGCGACGGAAACGAGCACGGGAGGAGGAGGAGGAAGCTCTGGAGGGGGAGAAAGAGTTCACGGCGTCTCCAGGCGCGTCCAGGTGCGAGAAGAGACCACGGGGAGGGCTGGAAGCTCCTCGACGACGACGTGTCGTCACCAGCTAGCTCGATGGCATTCCACCGAGCAGCTTGGAGGCGCGGGAGGGGGAAGAAGACGCCCCTGCCCCTGTGGGCCGGCTGGGCTGGGGTGGGCCTGCTTCGCCTGGGCGCCAGGTAAGGTTTCTGTTTTCTTTTCTAATTTTCTTTCTGTCATTTGTTCTGTTTAGCTAAAATAAATAGCTAAACATTTTATTAAATGCTGAAAATTTTTATGTGGCCTCATAGTAATAAAGACTAGCCACTTATAAAATTTCAACATTTTTAAAATTCAAATAATTTGAATCTTAAATCAAATAGGGGTATTTCTTTAATTCCAAGGAACTGTGTGAATATTTGAAAAATCTATGAGCATGGGATGGGTCCCACATCACTTGATATGTGATCACACTCATTTATAAGACTTTTCAAAAATCTAACATGAAATTTTGGAGAAGATTTTTATCTGGCCTTTTGAATTAAATCATCTGGGGGGTGTTCCTTCTCCCATTTTGATTTTGAATTTGATATCCAAGATTTCTTTTTGAAATTTTTAACATGATGCAAAGGTACTAAATAACCCTAGCACATACCTAACAGAGGGACCTGACACTCCCCTTGAACCCCCGATGGCACTGCTTGTTGCGCATGAGCCCCAGCTCCACGTAGCTGGTCTCAGCGGGCAAAACGGTGCCCGGAAACCCCTAAACCGTGCAGCTCCGCCGCGGTCTTGGTCGCCGCCGGCGAGCGGTGACGTGGCCGGTGGGTTACGGTTAATCCCCCCCCTTAACCACCCCCTAAATTAACCCCACCCCACTGACAGGTGGGCCCCAGGCCCCCCTAACCCCTCTCTGTTAATTAAACAGAGAGGATTAAACCCCTCTTCCACTGAAAAGCTGACCCCACATATCAGCCCCCCCTGTGACATCACCCCCACGTAACCATGACGCAATAAACAGAAAGACAAATTAAAAGAATTAGAGAAATCAGAGAAAATTCCAGAAAATTGGTTAAACTTCAATAAATCATAGAAATTCATATTAACTTTAAATTAGACATATAATATATGAAAAAATATCAGAAAAATGCAAGGATTATGAATATGAATTTTTTTTTCATGTTTGACCATTTTAAAATGGGTGAACAGTAGCAAACATGCATATGGCATAATTTGAATTTGAATTTGAAGTTTGAATTTGCAAATCCTTTGCAATACACTTCAATTAAATTGAATTGTTAACAAATCAGTGCTATATACTTCATGTCACCACGTTAACATGTGCTTGTGCATTCTACTTTCGATGTTGCCCCCCCCCTTTGTTGATGATTGTTACCGGTACCAGCTTTTTCGAGACGTTGATCACCCCCGAAGAAGAAGACCACCGTTAAACCCCGTGTATCGTCAGCAAGGCAAGAAAACCCCATTGATCATGTCTATAAAATCCCAATTCCCTCTCAGGCTCGCTTATGCATGTTTAGGAGATCACCTTGTATCGATTCTACCGCATAGTTGAACCCATACCCGATGCATGACCTATCATCTTGTCACGGTAGCAAGGAAACCACAATCCTAGCTGACATAGAAGTTGTTTGATATCATGTGGCCCCTGCAAATGTTACTGCTTATTGCATGCTTAGTGGTACAATGAGGTTGCTTTTGATGTGAGTCAGGATGATGGTGAACCTGGTGTTGATGAAAGTGAAACTGTGTTGGTGAATCCACCCTAATACAAGGTGAACGATGAGAGGTTGTGTAGGAGTACACAGTGGGTTGTCTCGTTGAACACCTCCTTAAGCCTGAGTTCTTGTATGGTAATCCGAGACAAAGAGTACAACCACGCATTGGGCTCACTGACCCCTCTCGACCTAGTAACTCACCCCGATCCAAGTCCAGGAGTCACACCTAGTTCGGGATTTCCATTCGGCATATGCATAGAAAGATAAAGGAATTGAAATGTGGCATTCATGGTAGGGCTTGTAGAACATGGCTTGCCAAGCGGAGAACCATCCGTCGAGGTGGGCTTGTCAGTTGTGCCTACATGGTTTGAGTCCTGGCTGGAAGCTCGGCCGGAACTTCAGTTGGGTTTGGAACTCAGACAGTTGACTCCTTGGACTAGAACGAAGCTGTGGGCGAAGTGTTGTGGTGAACATCCTCGCTGTCACATCTTGAACGGTGGCGATACTTGGCGGTAACCGATGGTCATGTGTGTGTAGTTTACACCCTTGCAAGGTTAACAAAACTATTCGAATAGCCGCGTCCGCGGTCATGGACTACTTGGAAAGTTGTGCTTGATTATTAGACAACTTGAATGGATACTTCTAAAACTCGCAAGATAAGCGTGAGTGCTATGGTGTGCTTCCTCGTGGGGAAGTCGAGGAAGTAACCATTGTGGTGTATTGGTTGGAGACTTGGTAGTGGACTCGTGTACGCTTCTTACCTCAAGTCTGGTACTCGTAGTACAGGACTAGCCAAGTCAAAGCTGGCATTTCTGCATGTTGAACCCCACCTCCCTTTACCTTGATACTTGAGCATGAGTAGTGTAGTTCTGATGTAAGTCTTGCTGAGTACGATTTTGTACTCACGTTTTCTTATTCTATGTTTTAGATGAGAACCCGGACCCCCGATGGAGTCACCTTCGTGAAGCTCGACGTTGACCTTGGTAGTATAGTCCTAGACAGCAGTCTGGTCCCTCGTGGAAGGGCATGTTTGTTGTACAAGGCTTCTCTAAACCATTTGTTAAACTTGTCTGTACTCAGACCTAATTTGCTTCTGTTGTATGATGTAATGATGATCACAGACATGTGATCTTTGTATGCTCTATGTGTAAGTCAATAAAGATACACTTTGGAGAGTTATGTGATGATACCTGCTGTTCAGACTAGGCATGTGTGCTGCGTGTATGTTTATAACATGCATGTCTTAGTATGGGTTTTCGAGACCTTAGTTGTGATCTGGCTGGCAGTCTTTTATACGCCAAGTGGCCCTTACATGTGCGCAGCTTGGGGCATCGCGATGCGATTGCTCGTGACTCTGTCACGTGCACACTTTGTTGTATGATCGAGCCCGCCCTAGACCCCGACTAAGTGATCGGGCTGGAGTAAGTCTATGTAAGAGTTAGGATTCAATCGATAAAATGGTTGAGGCGACTTGTCTATGAATATGGGATTCACCACCCATAAGCATTTAGACTCGTGAGCGGACGATGAGGACCCATCTCAGTTGATGATCCGGCCTGAATGGGATGCCCCTCACGTTCGATGCTTTCCGAGATTGTTCTGTGCTTGGCCTTGTCTTCTTAGACAAGTGGGTATGGCTCTCGGCTCTCCATGTGATTGTATCATGACTGGAATTACATACGCATACCCCGGGTCCCGACAGACTTGGTATCAGAGAAGGACTGTATGTAGGCTTATCAAACCCTTGGTCGAAGTCGAGTCTAGCATTCTATAGTTATATAGTTACTTGGGTATAAAGGGAACAACGTAAGGCTTCTTTTTCTCCTTACCCTCATCGATCTGAGTTCTGAGTCAACCTTATCTTTTCTACGGGATGATAGGACTAGGCTCATCTATGTCTGACAAGAACATCTCGTTGATTGCTTCCTTGTAGCCGTAGGACAGTTGTGGTCGTCCAGACTCATCATGTTGTTGAGTTCCTTGGGGAAGTTTTGTCCAATCTCCTCAAGGTTGTTTCATTTTCCATCCCGGTGTAGCCGTTACGCTGCCCGATTTTTTCCGTGTTCCTTGGAATCTTTGCCTTTGCATTACAATCTTTTCCTCATAATCATGTCCTCTTATCTTTGTTTCCATCGTAAAACCTGTTCTGATTGTTGATTTTTATCACACAGGATGTCAGGTGGAACTCGTAGTGCTGTTCATCGGAATCGAGACCGTGATCGGAATCGAAGTAATGATGAACCTCCACCACCGCTTTCTACGGCGGAAATCATGATGGAAGCTGAGAAGAATAGATGTGATCAAACACGCCTTCTGGAGCTCATTGAGCTGAATACCGCTCGTCAGCGCAATGTGGTTGTCAGCATTCAGGATTTCATCCTCCTCAAGCCACCGATTTTTCGATGTTCCTCCGATCCCCTTGAAGCTGATGATTGGCTCCGTTCCATCGAGCGTAAGCTTGAGACGGCGCATGTTGCTCTCAATGATCGTGTGATGTTTGCGGTATACTTCCTGGAAGGTGCTGCTGTTGAATGGTGGGAGAACTATGTTGCAATGTAACCTGATGGTCACGTAGTGACTTGGCAGCAATTCCGTGAAGCCTTCCGAGGGTACCACATTCTGGATGAGATGATGGAAAGAAAGAAGGAAGAGTTTTGCAATCTTACTCAGGGAGATAGATCCATCCACGAGTATATGACTGAGTTCAACCATCTTGCTCGTTATGCCCAAGAGGAGATATCCACTGATGCCAGGAAGCAAGCAAGGTTCCGCAAGGGACTTAGCCCTGTTATTCGTCATGATCTCAATCTTCATGAGTTTGTCAACTTTGAGGATTTAGTCAATAGATCCTTCAGAGCTGAGTATGGAAATGAGGTGTTCGAAGAGTCTCGCAAGCATGCTCATGAAATTGCTCCATCTTCTAGTTCGGCCCCTCAGAAACGCCGGATTTGGATTCCAACTAGTGCCATTCCTTCACACCTTTTTGCACGGCTATCCTACATGGTGCCTCAACCTCCTCCACCAAACACGAATCCCAACATCTATGGTAGTGAGCCAGCCATCCTTGCTCCACCCACTGACACCAGAGTTTGCTACAAGTGTGGTCATCCTGGCCACATCGCATGGAAATGTTCATTGTCGGTGAAAGTGGATCCTCGTCCAAGACATGATGCCACCCCACCCAAGTCTTCCAAAGCTAAGTCTTCATAGAAATCCACCTCCAACTCCTTGCAAGCAAAGTCCCTAGCCACTGTTGGTGGTTGCGTGAACCAAATCTCAGTTGAGGAAGCTATTGATACTTCTGACGTCATCCTTGGTACGCTCCCAGTCAATCATGTTCCCGCCTCTGTTCTTTTCGATCCAGGAGCTTCTCATTCATTCATGTCGGAGAGTTATGCACTTCGTCATGAGTTCCCCTTTGAAGAAATTTTTTCTCCAATGATCATTCAAACTCCTGGTTCAAAGTGGCAAACTAATAGAGTAAGCCATGGTAATCAAATTGCAATTGAGGGTTTAGTATTCCTTGCTTCTCTTATAGCCCTCAAGTCTTCAGACATTGATGTCATCCTAGGCATGGATTGGTTATCAAGACAGAATGATGTCCTTGATTGTAAAGCCAAATCAGTTAAACTTACCCATCCTTCAGGCCAGACCATTGACTACACATCACCCAGCTCTAGAATCGAGATGCATACTTTGAATGTGCTTCCCCTTCCTGGCCTTGAAGATATTCTGGTGGTTCGTGACTTCCCGATGTCTTTCCCGAAGAACTTCCGGGTATGCCACCCGACAGATGTGTAGAATTCATTGTAGATCTTGCCCCAGGAACCGCCCCAATTTCCAGACGCCCATACAAAATGGCCCCACGTGAGTTAGCTGAGCTTAAAACCCAACTGGAAGCTTTGTTGGAAAAAGGCTTCATCCGCCCTAGCTCATCGCCATGGGGTTGCCCCGTTCTGTTCGTAACGAAGAAAGATGGAACAGAAAGGATGTGCGTAGACTATCGCCCGCTAAATCTAGCGACGATAAAGAACAAGTACCCACTGCCCAGGATCAATGATCTTTATGATCAACTTGCTGGATCCTCTGTCTTCTCCAAGATGGATTTGAGATTAGGCTATCATCAAATCAAAATCCGAAACGAGGACATTACCAAAACGGCTTTCACTACTCGTTATGGTCTTTACGAGTACACCGTCATGTCCTTTGGTTTAACCAATTCCCCCGCCACTTTTTCACGCATGATGAACTCGATCTTCATGGAGTATTTGGACAAGTTCGTCGTGGTTTACCTCGATGACATCCTTATATACTCGAAGAACGAAGAAGAACATTCTAGCATCTAAGGCTGGTATTGATGAAACTTAGAGAGCATCGCCTGTATGCTAAATTCTCCAAGTGTGAATTTTGGCTACCAGAAGTGACCTACTTAGGCCACGTAATTTCTGCAAAAGGCAATGCTGTCAATCCCGAGAGAGTCCAGGCCGTCCTTGACTGGACTCCACCTGAATCGGTTAAGCAAGTTAGGAGTTTTCTTGGCCTAGCAAGCTATTGTCGCCGCTTCGTCGAGAACTGTTCTAAAGTTGCAAAGCCCCTGACTGAACTCCTCAAGAAAGATAAGAAATTCGAATGGACCCCCAAGTGCGAGGAAAGCTTTCAAGAGCTAAAAACAAGATTGACTTCTGCACCCGTACTTGCGCCTCCAGACACCAAAAAGGATTTCGAGATCTTTTGTGATGCTTCACGGCAAGGGTTAGGATGCATACTTATGCAAGATAGACATGTGGTAGCTTATGCTTCACGCCAGTTGCGTCCACATGAAGAGAACTATCCTACCCATGATCTTGAACTCGCTGCCGTAGGTCATGCCCTGACAACTTGGCGACATTACCTCCATGGTAATCGTTGTGAGATCTATTCCGACCACCAAAGCCTCAAATATATTTTCACCCAGCCAGATCTTAATCTCAGGCAAACACGCTGGATAGAGTTGATAAAAGATTATGACTTAGGAATTTCTTACACCCCAGGAAAATCCAATGTCATGGCTGATGCACTAAGTCGTAAGTCGTATTGTAACAACCTCATGTTACAACAGTATCAACCACTTCTTCATGAGGAATTTAGAAAGCTCAACCTCGAGATTGTTCCTCGTGGATCTCTTTTCAACTTGGTGGCGAAACCAACCCTTGAGGATCAAATCATAGTTTCCCAAAGGCGTGCACGAGGTGTTCACCGGATCAAGGAGAACATTGCTAGCGGAGTTGCTAAATGTTTCTCCGCAGATAGTAAAGGAACGGTATTCTTTGAAAATCGTTTGGTAGTACCTAAGAGTAGGGATCTAAGGCAACTCATCCTCAAAGAATCCCATGACACATCCGTCTCGATTCATCCCGGTAGCACAAAAATGTACCGAGATCTACGCCAGAGATTTTGGTGGACTAGGATGAAGAGAGACATTGCTTGATTTGTTGCTGAATGTGATGTTTGTCGTCGCATTAAGGCCGAACACCAAAGACCTGCTGGCACACTTCAACCTTTGCCTATTCCCGAGTGGAAATGGGACAAAGTCGGTATGGACTTCATCACCGGCTTTCCAAAAACCCAGAAAGGAAACGATGCCATCTTCGTTGTCATAGATAGGCTTTCCAAAGTTGCTCAGTTTGTTCCAGTTCGCGAGTCTATAACTACTAGCCAATTAGCGGAGTTGTACGTCTCTAGAATTGTGTCTCTTCATGGTGTTCCTTTGGTAATCAATTCTGATCGTGGTAGCCTTTTCACCTCTAGATTTTGGGGAAGCTTTCAGAATGCTATGGGAACTCATCTATCCTTTAGTACCGCTTTCCATCCTCAGTCTAGCGGTCAAGTCGAAAGGGTTAATCAAATCTTGGAAGACATGCTCAGAGCTTGTGTTATCTCATTCGGAAAGAATTGGGAGAAGTCTCTTCCATTCGCCGAATTTGCTTATAACAATAGTTTTCAATCTAGTCTGAACATGGCTCCTTTTGAACTCCTTTATGGACGACGATGTCGAACACCCCTAAACTGGTCAGAAACCGGTGAAAGACAACTCTTTGGACCGGATATGATCAAGGAAGCAGAAGAGCAAGTTCGCATTGTTCGTGATCGATTGAAAGCCGCACAGTCTCATCAGAAAATCTACTATGATCATCATCATAGGCAAGAAAGCTACAATCTGGATGAGAAGGCTTACCTCCGGGTTACTCCTCTGAAGGGAACCCAAAGATTCGGTATCAAAGGAAAGTTGGCCCCACGTTACATCGGACATTTCCGCATTCTTGCTAAACGTGGAGAAGTTGCCTACCAACTTGAACTACCCCCGCACCTTTCCCGAGTACATGATGTATTCCATGTGTCACAACTCAGGCCTTTCTTCAAGGACCCCATCCGCGAAGTCGACCATGAAACGCTTGATCTCCAAGATGACCTTTCTTAATGAGAGTACCCTGTTCGTATTCTTGATTCCGCAGAGCGTGTCACTCGTCGTCAGCAGATCAGGTTTCTGAAAGTGCAGTGGTCGCATCACTCCGAGAAAGAAGCAACATGGGAAAGAGAAGACCGTCTCCGTGCCGAGTACCCCACCTTCCTCCCGACAACTTCTGAATCTCGGGACGAGATTCTTTTGAGTGGGGGCGAGTTGTCAGGACCCCAACTAGGGTAAGTGCTAGGGTTTGAGTTCCCCTTTGCATCATATAAAAATTTCAAAAGAAATTCAAAAATGGGGAGAAGAAAAGCCCTAAAGAATTTAATTAAATGGCCAGACAAAAATTGCTTCCAAAAATTCCTCTAGTATTTTCGAAAAGTCTTATAAATATGCATGATCACATATAAAGTGAAGTGGGTCCCACTGCATGCACCAAGATTTGCCAAAAAATCCAAATAGGGCTTGGAAATTAAATTTGACCCCTATTTGACTTGAAATTCAAATGTATTGAATTTCAAAAATGCCCAAATCCTAAAAGTGACTAGCTACTGGTCACCTAGTATTTATAAAATTAGTTGGGCATTTTTATAAAATGATTTGGTATTTTTACCAGAACAAAACAAAAGAAGAAAAAGAAAACAGAAAAGAAATAACAGAAGAAAAGGGAAAAGAAAAGCCCCAGCCCAGCCCACAGGCCACAGGCCCAACTAACCTACCCCGGCCCATCCCACCTCCTCGTTCTCGTCTTCCTCCCCGGGCACGAGCACACAGCTGCGTGCCCGGCATGTCGTGGACACCGTGGCCACCTCGGCCACCTCCTGCTTCCCTCCCTCCTCACATGCACGTCGTGGCAACGCTGGAGCGCCCGCACCCCTTCCCCCCCCTCTGGATTCGTCGTCTCCCTCTCTCCCGCAAGATCCCGTGCAAGCCCGAGACGACCACCTAGCCGCCGTCGTTCCCGCACGCGGCCACCGTGCTCCTCACGCCGCCGCACCTTGTCCAGTCGCTTCGCCGACGTCGACTACTCCGATTCCCGCCCTCAATCGAAGCTCAGCGCCACCGAGTACGACGCCCCCTTCATCGAATCCCGCCGGCCACCGTGAAGCTCCGGCAAGAAATCCACCGCCGCCTCGCCTCCTCCAGTCTCCTCGAGCCGCCTCTGCGATCAGGGTGAGCAGGCGGTCCGTTTAACCCATCTCCCGCTCTTCCCCGTGCCCCCGTGCCCGATTCCCTCTTCACCAGTCGCCGGCCGCCGCTACTCTTCGTCGCCGGCGCGCTCCCAAGCCTCCCCTTGAACCCCCGATGGCACTGCTTGGTGCGCATGAGCCCCAGCTCCACGTAGGTTATCTAAGCGGGAAAAACGGTGCCCGGAAACCCCTAAACCGTGCAGCTCCGCCGCGGTCTTGGTCGACGGCGGCGAGCGGTGACGTGGCCGGTGGGTTACGGTTAATCCCCCCCTTAACCACCCCCTAAACTAACCCCACCCCACTGACAGCTGGGCCCCAAGCCCTCCTAACCCCTCTCTGTTAATTAAACAGAGAGGATTAAACCCCTCTTCCACTGACAAGCTGACCCCACATGTCAGCCCCCCATGTGACATCACCCCCACGTCACCATGACGCAATAAACAGAAAAACAAATTAAAAGAATTAGAGAAATCAGAGAAAATTCCAGAAAATTGGTTAAACTTCAATAAATCATAGAAAATTCATATTAACTCCAAATTAAACATATAATATATGAACAATTATCAGAAAAATGCCAGGATTATGAATATGCAATTTGTTTTCATGTTTGACCATTTTAAAATGGGTGAACAGTAGCAAACATGCATATGGCATAATTTGAATTTGAATTTGAAGTTTGAATTTGCAAATCCTTTGCAATACACTTCAATTAAATTGAATTGTTAACAAATCAGTGCTATATACTTCATGTCACCACCTTAACATGTGCTTGTGCATTCTACTTTCGATGTTCCCCCTCCCCCTTTGTTGATGATTGTTTCCGGTACCAGCTTTTCCGAGACGGTAATCACCCCCGAAGAAGAAGACCACCGTTAAACCCCGTGTATCGTCAGCAAGGCAAGAAAACCCCATTGATCATGTCTATAAAATCCCAATTCCCTCTCAGTCTCACTTATGCATGTTTAGGAGATCACCTTGTATCGATTCTACCGCATAGTTGAACCCATACCCGATGCATGACCTATCATCTTGTCACAGTAGCAAGCAAACCAAAATCCTAGCTAACATAGGAGTTGTTTGATATCATGTGGCCCCTGCAACTGTTACTTCTTATTGCATGCTTAGTGGTACAATGAGGTTGCTTTTGATGTGAGTCAGGATGATGGTGAACATGGTGTTGATGAAAGTGAAACTGTGTTGGTGGATCCACCCTAATACAAGGTGAACGATGAGAGGTTGTGTAGGAGTACACAATGGGTTGTCTCGTTGAACACCGCCTTAAGCCTGAGTTCTTGTATGGTAATCCGAGACAAAGAGTACAACCACGCATTGGGCTCAATGACCCCTCTCGACCTAGTAACTCACCTCGATCCAAGTCCGGAAGTCACACCTAGTTCGGGATTTCCATTTGGCATATGCATAGAAAGATAAAGGAATTGAAATGTGGCATTCATGGTAGGGCTTGTAGAACATGGCCTGCCAAGCGGAGAACCATCCGTCGAGGTGCGTTTGTCAGTTGTGCCTACATGGTTTGAGTCCTGGCTGGAAGCTCGGCCGGAACTCCGGTTGGGTTTGGAACTCAGACAGTTGACTCCTTGGACTAGAACGGAGTTGTGGGCGAAGTGTCGTGGTGAACATCCTCGCTGTCACCTCTTTAACGGTGGCGAGACTTGGCGGTAACCGATGGTCATGTGTGTGTAGTTTACACCCTTGAAAGGTTAACAAAACTATTCGAATAGCCGCGTCCCCGGTCATGGACTACTTGGAAAGCTGTGCTTGATTATTAGACAACTTTAATGGATACTTCTAAAACTCGCAAGATAAGCGTGAGTGCTATGGTGTGCTTCCTCCTGGGGAAGTCGAGGAAGTAACCATAGTGGTGTATTGGTTGGAGACTTGGTAGTGGACTCGTGTACGCTTCTTACCTCAAGTCTGGTACTTGTAGTACAGGACTAGCCAAGTCAAAGCTGGCATTTCTGCATGTTGAACCCCACCTCCCTTTACCTTGATACTTGAGCATGAGTAGTGTAGTTCTGATGTAAGTCTTGCTGAGTACGATTTTGTACTCACGTTTGCTTATTCTATGTTTTAGATGAGAACCCGGACCCCCAATGGAGTCACCTTCGTGAAGCTCGACGTTGACCTTGGTAGTATAGTCCCAGACAGCAGCCTGGTCCCTCGTGGAAGGGCATGTTTTTTGTACAAGGCTTCTCTAAGCCATTTGTTAAATTTGTCTGTACTCGGACCTAATTTGCTTCCGTTGTATGATGTAATGATGATCACAGACATGTGATCTTTGTATGCTCTATGTTTAATTCAATAAAGATACACTTTGTAGAGTTATGTGATTATACCAGCTGTTCATACTAGGCATGTGTGATGCGTGTATGTTTATAACATGCATGTCTTAGTATGGGTTTTCGAGACCTTAGTTGTGATCTGGCTGGTGTTCTTTTATACACCAAGTGGCCCTTAGATGTGCGCAGCTTGGGGCATCGCGATGCGAATGCTCGTGACTCTGTCACGTTCACACTTTGTTGTATGATCGAGCCCGCCCTAGACCCCGACTAAGTGATCGTGCTGGAGTAAGTCCATGTAAGAGTTAGGATTCAATCGATAACATGGTTGAGGCGACTTGTCTATGAATATGGGATTCACCACCCATAAGCATTTAGACTCGTGAGCAGACGATGAGGACCCATCTCAGTTGATCATCCGGCCTGAATGGGATGCCCCTCACGTTCGATGCTTTCTGAGAGTGTTTTGTGCTTGGCCTTGTCTGCTTAGACAAGTGGGTACGGCTCTCGGCTCTCCATGTGATTGTATCGTGACAAGAATTACATACGCATACCCCGGGTCCCGACATTTTTCCTCCGCCAACTCGTTGAAGCTTCTGCAGTTCCTGAGGGTGTGTCCTGATCTGAGATCCCCTCGTTCGTTTCTGAATCCGTGGATCGAGCACGGTCCATCGAGTTGTTCTTTGGCCGACCGATATGTTCTGGTGCTGTCGCGTGGCTCCCTCGTCCTCTAGTCTCGTTTCTGAGCTTGGGGCGCCTCTTCGAGGTTGTCTCTGCGCTGTATCCTGCCGTCATCATGATGACTGCCGTATCTTTCGCCTGGGAAGCCTGCGGCGACCATGTCGGGTCCTCTGTCGTCGTAGAAGCTGCGCCTGAGTCTCTTCCTTCGACGGTCGAGTCATCTTTCTCCTTTGTGGTAGTCGTAGTCGTGTTCTGAGCGTGTGATGTGGATTTCTGTTTCGTTGCGAACGGAATCCTCGCCGTCCGCCCAGCTGTTGGCTTGCTCCAGCAGCCGTGCGAGTGTTCGAACTTTCAACTGCCCGAGTTGTTCCTTGAATTCGATGCGCTGCAGGCCTCGCCTGAACGTGTTGATTGCGCTTTCGTCTGATATGTCTTCTGCTGAATTCTTGAGTATGGTCCACCGCTAGATGTAGGCTCACAGGGTTTCCCTGGTTCCTTGCTTGCATGCCCGCAGTTCCTCCAGTGATGTCAGTCTCTTGTATGTGGATTTGAAGTTTTCTATAAAGGCTTCAAGGAACTATCTCCATGAGCTGATGGATGCTCGCGGGAGGTTCTTCAACCAGTGTCGTGCAAAGCTCTCGAGCATGAGCTGCACATACTGCATTGCCGTGACGTTGGTCCCTCGCTGGAACTTGACTGTTGTTAAGTATTCGTCGAGCCACGCCTCTGGCTCTTCGACTCCGTTGTACTTGAGCGTTGTGGAGTTCAATTTGAACCCGCTCGGCATTCGCGTCTCGCGTATGGAACGCGTGAAGCATAGTGCTCCGCATGGCTCGATTTCTTCGTCGGAGGCTTCTTCGTCGGAGTACTCTTCGCATGTTGCGCGTCTTCGTCTGCTGCGGTTGACTTTGTTATGTGTGATGTCGTCGCGCACGTCTCGTCGACTGTTGTGGCGCCTGTTGTCGTTGTCGTCGTTGTCGCATTTCCTGTTTTTGCCGGAGCGTCTGCGCCAGTCGTCGATGTTGTCATCGTCATCGGGTGAGCTGGGGTCCCTGTCTGGTGTCCTTGCACGGGTCAGTCGCCTTCCACTTGATTTTTTGGGTGCTGAGGCGGCGATGGCGTCCTTCATTATCTGTAAGGCTATTGAAGTGTTGTGGTCCGGTCTATTCTGCTTGTTCCTCTGGGCGCGGGATAGGTAGTCTCGGGCGCTTATAAGGACTTCTGCTGGTGTGAGGGGTTCCTCTTCGTCGTCCTCCTCTTCTAGCTTGAAGTCGTCATCGAGCTTCCGGACCACTCTCTTCTTGTCTGTTCGTCGCAGGTTGCTGGATTTCGATTTATTGCGGAGAGGGGAGCCGTGGTCCGGGGAGTCGTCTCTTGGAGGTGGCTTGCGATTGCTTTTCTGCTCAGCGGCCGCCCTTTCTTGCTTCTCCGGCTCTAGGCGTTGTTGTCTCGCTTGCCGGGTTAGATCGCTTGCCAATTTGTTGTATGCCCTGAGCTCGTTCCTTGTTGCGCTGGCCGATAGTAATTTCCCGTGCTCGACTGCGTCTTTTACCTTGGCCATTGATTCTTTGTTCAGGTAGATTCGCTCTTTGGTTGGGTCATCCACCGCCGCACTCGGGGTTTGTAGCTTACTGCTTGATGGCTTGTCGCTCTTGTGGTTGCTCTGTTCTTGTCCTTGTGGTACTTTCATTGGTATGCTTCCCACGTCTCCCAGCTTCACGGCGATCTTATTGGTGGTTCCGGGCTCTTTTGTGTCGCCGTTGGCTTGGCGAGTGTTCGAGTCGTCGTCCTGGCCCTCGCCGTTTGCTGGTGGCGCGTCGACTTCTGCCATGAACACCTGGGATGGTGCCCCGGCTGCCTTGTTGCTCGTGCGTGTGATGCTGTTTTTCCGGGCCGAGAGTCCAGTCGAGTGATCGTGGGTGACGTGGAGCCTTTGTTTGGGTGGGCAGTCGCGGCTGGCCTGGAGGGTGGTCGCGTGGGTGGCGACTGCGTCGACTGCTGCTGTAGATGTCATCGCGGGTGTTCGGGCGTCGTCCGTGAGGCAGAGGGTGCCCCAGTGGTTGATGTAGATCTGATATGCTCCGAAGATCAGGTTAATGCCGGAGCGAAGGTCGGCGAAGGTTGGTCGGAGAGTCGAAAGGTGGGCCTTGAAACCAAGGGACCCGAACAGATCGGATTCCGCCTGGGTCGTCGGATCGAAGAGCGCTAGTGGAATCATCGCGCCGATGGGTGTTGAAGATGCTGGTGAGGCCGCCGAGATCGCGTTCCCAACCCGTGCGGTTCCCACAGACGGCGCCAATTGACGGGGATGTGCCCCGGCAAATCCCATGTTCAGGGACCCTGGGTTAGTCATGAGAGGCACAGGTTGGACGATAAGCTCGTCGGGTAACAGGAGGATACGTTGTTGCTCGATATTATTGATTGGAGATGGCGATTACAGGGAAGCCGAGGCTAGTTCGCACAAGGCTAGGTTATAGATTGTATCTTTCTTCCTCTCGACGTCTCCCCTCCTAGCCCTTATATACTAGGCTAGGTCTCGGGGAGTCCGTCCTGATTACAGATGAGGTTTCCTAACCATGATCTTCTTCCGTACGGCAAGTTGACACCTTCCTTATGACTCGCGGACTCCTACGTCGGTGCCACTAGTGGGCCAAGGCTGGGCCCAGGCGGCATCTTTGTAGGCCTTCTGTCTTCTGGGACACCGGATAGGCTCATCCATAGGAGTCGTGGGGTCACCGCTTCGTCAGTGTCTGCGAAGTGTCTCCAATAATCGCTCTTCTTCAAATCCTAAAAGGTTAGCATTGATAGTGACAGGATATATTTTCTTTTCACCTAAATAAGAATACTTGAGCGTATCGGGAAGTGGTTTGAGGTCAAACACCGGGTCTTCTTTTGGTTGTGCTAGGATTCCTAAAGGCTCAACCGGAAGGTTGTGCTTCAGGATAGCAGTTTGTCTTGTGAATATTTCGTCCAACTCATTTCTTTCCTGCGTATGCATATCATTTTCTTGGTCTTCCATATATTGCTGCAAAGTATCATTAGGAGGAATAGCAATAGAAGCAATATTTTCAATAATTTTATCATCGCTAAGTAAATCCGTACCACGAGGTTGCTTGGAAATTTTAGAAAAGTTAAATTCATATGGCTCACCATTGAATTCAACAGAGACTTTACCTTTCTTAAAGTCTATAACAGCACCACAAGTGTTGAGGAAAGGTCTACCAAAGATAATAGGGAAAAAACTATCTTGCACTGAACCAAGTACGAGAAAGTCGGTAGGATACTTTGTTAGGAAACGTAGTAGAAAACAAAAAAATTCGGCCTACGAATCAAGAACCCAAGATCATCCAAGAAGATTGCATACAAGGTTTTAGGTCATGGCTCACCAACCGATGTAGCGGAAGTAGAGTTGGTGAAGCTCGTGGACGTAGTGGAAGTAGATCTCGCAAGTTCTCCCATGAACAGTCCCTCGATCAATCCCACGAACAAGTCCCGCGATCTAGTCCCACGGACAAGTCCCATGAACAAGCTCCTCGAAGAAGGGTCGAAGGTACGACCCCTCCATTAGTATCCACACATCCCGTAGCAGCAATCCAGCAGCGCTCCACCGTCCAGAGATGAACACCACCGAGAAAACTAGAGGGAGAAAACCCTAACGGATTCCGATCTGGAACAGCGTCTAAACCGGGGTCTAAAAGTGGAGCAACGGGGTTTAGAGGAGGGAGGGTGGCGCATAGACCTTGGGGACAAGTTGTGCTGCGCCCCCCACCCCTCCCCCACATTATATAGGTGGCCAAGAGTCCCTTGGGGCGCAATAAGGGGGGTGGGGAGTCCAACTTGGACTCCCAAAACCTCCCAAACCTTCCCACCGGAAACCTGCCATATTGGAGAGTTGGACTTTCCACCTGGAGGAGGATTCCTTCCCCTTGGTGCGCCCCCCACCCCTTGGCCGGCCAGGGCAGCCTAGGTGGCTTGCCCCCCAAGGCTAGGGGCGCAGGGGAGTGGGTGGTACAGCCCGGAACCTTCCGGAACCTTCCATGACCTTCTAGAAGCTTCCGGGACCTTCCGGGACATACCGGGACCGTTTCGGGACATTCCGGACACTTCTGGAGCACTTCCAGGACCTTCCGAGACCGTTCTCGGACGTTCCGGAGCCATCCGGATAGTTTCCAAGACCATCCGAGTTACAGTTTAAGCCACCCGATGACCGCGAAGGTTGTCGGGACGCCCAGCGATTATCCAGAAACTATTCCGGTTGATCCAGGACTTCCCCAGTACCATTCTCATATGATTCAAAACCACCTGGGACTACTCCAGAGTGATCCGGACATATCCTTAAATACCCAGAACTACTTCTGGTGCCCTTATGAACAATTCCATAAATCTCCGGAACTACTTCCGGTACCCGTATGAACTATTCTGCTTTGCTTCCACTAAACCTTCTACCATACTAGTATTCTAACAGACTATTGCTCGTTAAGTGTGTGACCCAATAGGTTCGGTATAATGCGGACATGACTCAGAACATCTTCCGGACATAGGTCAACAGCCTTTCGTCAATAGCCAATAATCAACAGCGGAGCCATGGACACCCATGTTGACTCCCGCACATACACGAAGAAACTTCGAGTGAACCATTATGTTTAGTCATGTACCATTCCCTTTGCTTCGTGATATATGACAAAGTTAGAGGAGAGAAGTTTGGCACCCATGTGTAACAACTTCTTGAACACAAGCCACTCGTTATCCTCTTTGCTCGTTTGTCCATTTTCTCGTTATCGTATTCCGGTATCCCCGTGACTGAATCACAATGCGTCTGGCCAGACTATAATGGATACCGTCATACCGAGTGGGCCCAAAGTCAATATCTCTTCATCGTGAAGGAGAAAATCCCATTCTTGAACTATCACAGTCACTAGCCACACCATCTGACATACCAGAACTTATTTTACTACTTCCCATTTACGGGAGGATTCATCTAAGAACCAAAGCATGTCTTCCTGTGTGAAGCAACTCGATACTCTCATGGTCTAAGGAATTACGTATATGAAAACATTTCATGATATGACTTATAACGTAGTTACGATGTGATCTCTAAGTATATCATTCAATACTGGGGTCGGTTCAACATCATTGTTCTGCTAACAATATGTTCCCATTGCTACTGACATCCTTGTTACAAGAACAATGTCCATGATTAAGAAAACGTAATCATCAGTTAGCACATGAGCTGCTCTTAGAGGCTAAACCAGGAACTCTTGGTGTTTACATTTCCACACATGCAAATGAGTTTTCTTCTGAATCTCATAGTCAGGGTCATTGCAATTATAGCACAGAAATATAAACATTAATTACGAACGTGGAAATATATATATAATAACATTTTATTATTGCCTCTAGGGCATATTTCCAACAGTCTCCCACTTGCACTAGAGTCAATAATATTGTCAGTGCTTGAGCACTTTACACCTATGGCATACCGGTGTAATAAATGCCTCATTTGTGGTATAGACCTCATCTTCGGATCTGACGTTTCAGGCCCGTTTGTATCTTTCATATCTTCGCGTTTTCACGCTATCATAAAATTCACTAATTTTATCAGTTTAGCTTTGTATATGTTTGAATCATTTGGTAGGACCTTGGTTCCTTAGAATAAGTCATGAAATCATTCATCAATGCTCCATGAGCTTCAAGCATCTAGGAAACCATACCATGTTCATAAATGAACTGATGATTCAAAATACCCTCCCTTGTTACTTCTTTAAGCAACAATATACTTAGCCTATGTTATAGAATTCGCCACAGTATCTAACTTTAACACAGTTCCTTCATACTGTGCCACCCTTATGTGTGAAACACATAATCCCAATTAAAATCGAAAATCGATCGGAGTAAGTATGAAGACTGAATTGGTGTAACTGTTTACATCAAAATTCAGCTGGTGTAACTTGTTACAACGAGCTCTTCATTATCTCCATTTTCCGAGAAACATATCTTATCTATCATAAGTTTAACTTTTCACTGTTTGTCCAATGATCAACATATTGATCACTTTGGTATCTTTCTCATAACCTTTTGAAGCACTGGACATATCTGGTCGTTTTACATATTATGGTGTACATGATTAATCCAAACACACGGGTGAGTGGAATTCAATTCACGTGTTTTTGCTTATCTGTGTTCATCAACACCGATTTCTGCAAACAACTTTTCACCACGACTTCGGCAAGAACATGTTTCTTGGCATTTCATACTAAACTACTTTAGTATCATGTCAATATGTAGTGTTGGCTTTAGCATGATCAGGCACTTACTATCTTCATAGATCACTATGCTCAATACTAATGCTATATCAGCCCAAGTTCTTCAACTGAAAACTATTTCCAATGAAGTCCTTATTCGTGTCAAGAAATTTATATCATTTCTAATCAACAATATGTCATCTACATAAGGTTTTAGAAATATTATTCAGCTCCCACTTACTTTCTTGAATATTCAAGCATCTTCGTTATTCCTGATGAAAACAAACTCTTTTGGCAATTTCATCACAACGAAAATTCCAACTCCATTATGCTAGCTCTAGTCCATCACTGGATATCCAAAGCTTGCATCTATTTTAGCATCCTTTGAATCGACAAAACATTCCGGTCGTATCACATATACGTCCTTTGTTATATTTCCGTGTAGGAACTTTGTTTTGACGTTCATTCTACCATATCCTATAAATGAGATATGTAGTAATTGCTAATATAACCCGAACTGAGTAAAGCATCTCTACGGTCGAAACTATTTCTCCTTAGTCAACCTTTGAACTTGCTAGAAAACAATTTTTCCAACGAGTTGAGCTTTATGGATAAAACAATTTCATCCGAATCAATTATAGATCCATATATATATTCTCTAGACTTTTAGTCTTTCAGAAGGGTCTACCAAGTTCAAAACTTGACTTACTTCCATGGATACTATCTCGGATTATTTGGCATTTAGCCAAATCCCGGAGTCAGGGCCCATCAACGCTTCTTTGTATATCACAGGTTTATCATTGTCGAACAATAATATCTCGTCTTACATATCATGAATGTTTGTACGAGTTTTGTCTAACCTGTGTGGTTCAGCTGCGCACTTATTTGAAGATTCAACAATCTTTAACAAGTTGCACTGTCCTCCCACTCACTCTTTTTCAAGAAACCATTTTCTTCAAAACAAATTGTTCTTAACAGCAAATAGTTTTGCTTTTGTGTAGTGATAGAGGAATACCAAAACTTTTGGCATAACCTTAACAAAGTAGCACTTATCTGATTTGGGGTTTTGAGTATGTCAAACATATGCCTCATATACCCAAATTTTAAGAAAAGACAACATGGTTTTAACAGTCCATACCACATCTAATATGGTGTCATTTCAACAGATTTGATGGTGCTCTTTTCAGTGTAAAAGCTGTAGTCACTAACGCATAACTTTAATAAGTATAATGGCAAATTGATAAACGTCATATTTGATCTTACCGTGTCATACATGGATTGATTACATCTCTCGAACACTTTACTCATAGTGGTGTTCCAGGAGACGCAAGTTATGACACTTCTTGACAACTCATCAGACGTTCGCTAAACTTGTAACTCAAATATTACTTTCTACAATCTAATTTGCAGAAGCTTTATTTTCTTGTTACAATGAATTTCTATTTCACTCTAAAATTCCTTGAACATTTCAAAGATTTTAGACGTATGTCTCTATTGAACAGATATCCACATATCTACTTCAACTCATGAGTGAAGATAGGGAATCCACTGCACACAACTACACTTATTGGACTACACACATCATCATGTATGATTACCAATGGTTTAGTTGCCCGTTCATGTATGGCCTATTAACGGTGTTTTAGTCACATTAATTCGAGACAAAGATCGCAAGCGTCAAGTGATTTCATAATCATATGACTCGAAAGTCCATCACTTATGGAAATTCTACATGCATTTTATGTCACTTGTGATAAACGGCAGTGCCACATCTATGTGGTATTTCTGTCAGTCTTGCGACGTTTAGCGTCAGTGTTATGGGTGTTTAGCATTATTATCAAGATTCATAACATACAACCTATTCACAATAGAAGTATGTCCTTTATGTTATTCATAGCTTTGAACAACTCTCTTGCAATAAACATGATTCAAAAATGATGTTTTGCAACAAGGCTAAAGTGTAGTAACAATTTACTCAACTCTAAAATGAATTATGAAGATAATCATAGAGTCAACACACGGTATATTAAACCTTTTACCGTGTTCCCGAGAGTGTCAAAACTCATCATTAGCTAGTCATAAAGGCCATAGTATTTCTTGCATCGAGTTGCAACAATATGCAATCGATGTGATATTCCGGTGATCAACAGTTTAATCACAATATACAGAATCCACAATTAACTGCTTAATCATGATTCCCAAGAATTACATCTCTTGACCAACAATGAATTCATTTATAACTCCGTATGACTTTCATTTCTGAGCTGGTTATTCCAGTCTTCTTTTGTTTTGCCTTTATACGTATCATAGTTCTATTTCCAATGTCACTCCTACTCACAAAAGATCACACATGATTAAGGATGGCACAGGCCATGGAATTTCCGGCGTGTAAGTCTTACTAACATCCTTTGGACTTCTTTCCCTTAATTCTCATCATCATATGATCGGTGTTCTTCTGGATCCCACACTTATCAGTTTTGTTTAGAGCACAGTGAACATTTTCACTAATGCTTACAATCATACATTGTACTAGATATCTTATATCCAACATTAATTGTCTTACTACTGAAAACTTATTTTTCAGTTCCATGAATATAACATAACTATCCCAAACTTTTCGAAGTTCGGGTTTCATGGTGGTGAAGACAATGCACTTAGCTGTCGTGGAATTCTAGCATTTTGGATTATGGACATAAGTCACATCATCCATAGCATCAGCGGGAGAGCATCAAAAATTTGCGATAGGACAAGCTCCTTCTCGACACTATTGAAGATAGTCCTCACAATACGGTACCAATCGTAAAGTTTTTACCAGATAAAACAGTTAATCAAAATCAATTTGGGAAGGTGGTAACGCGAGCCATTATTCTACAACGATAATGCAAATACTAAGACTTTGTTCATAATTAAGTTGCACTTGTGATTAATCAATTTAATTACTTAGTGCGCTCCCACTCAGATCAATATCTCTCGTAATTGATGCTGGAGTGATTCAAGATCCAACCCAATCGTCCGCCATTGATGTGACATCACTGATGACTTAGACTGGACCGGTAGGCCAACTTGCCAATCATGCCAAAGGTGATTCTTGTTCATCTTTCGATGGGCGTGTTCCGGTAGCAAACTTTTATCCAAACCGTCAAGATAACCAAGTGTAATGTGCTGTGTGTTCTTTTAACACACCCGTCTTTTATGCGTCACACCGTGTGCACCCATGTGACATGACCTGCTCCGGTGTGAAACATAGTATAGACGGTGCTACAGTTGGGAGAACACTATCAACTTGATATTGTTTTGCGAGAGATCACCCTAATAAAACACGACTACCGCGCATCAAACAAGGGTGCATCAAAGGGATAAACATCACAGGCAGTTCATAAAATTATGTGATATAGTATAGCCCTTTGCTTCGTGAAGTCTTCATTGTCTTCACGTCATCGTGGTTGAAGTCACCGTGTCCACCAACTTTGTCCTTGGCGCCGGGAACATCACCACGGCTTCCGGCATGTGCGTCGGGGTCCACCTCCGCATCGTAGATCATCACCTTTGCATCTATCTATTGCTTTGCCTCGAGCTAATAAACAGTTCTGGCACGCAGGCCATAATTAAGTGACAATCATATGACTCCAGTCATCATGCCGTACCACGACACGCAGGTCGCGAATAAATATTACATAACATATAGCATCTCATACAAAAACATTGCAAATCTTGAAGGCTATACCACATCACATGCATACTCTGCAAAAACAAGTTAGATCGCCATCTACATGGGTTGTTGTAACTTTTATCGTGGTTGATAAGAAGGTTTACAAGGCAAACGAGAAACCCTAGATAAAACAAAACACGATACTTCTTTTGTTGCTAGTTTAACATACGGGGTGCGTGCAGCAACTAATGCCACAAGCCAAACTTCGTTAAACGCGTGACCCCCGTGTGGATTTGAGTTCATAAAATCCACAAGCCCCTCCATGTTAAATCTTCTATTGCGAGATTAAGATGAGATCCAAGGACTTTGATGTAGACCATGATCAAGGCAACCAGCATACTGAAAGCAGCATAGAGGGATCGATGGAAACCTCAATCCTTGTAGCAAAACCTCAACTTGCCATCAAGCATAGAAAAAAATCACATGACAGGGAAGCAACAAGAAAATCAATGCCTCATATCACACATATGATCTAGACCTAAACATGCATCTAATCAAGGATCGCTCTGATACCACTGTTAGGAAACGTAGTAGAAAACAAAAAAATTCGGCCTACGAATCAAGAACCCAAGATCATCCAAGAAGATTGCATACAAGGTTTTAGGTCATGGCTCACCAACCGATGTAGCGGAAGTAGAGTTGGTGAAGCTCGTGGACGTAGTGGAAGTAGATCTCGCAAGTTCTCCCACGAACAGTCCCTCGATCAATCCCACGAACAAGTCCCGCGATCTAGTCCCACGGACAAGTCCCATGAACAAGCTCCTCGAAGAAGGGTCGAAGGTACGACCCCTCCATTAGTATCCACACATCCCGTAGCAGCAATCCAGCAGCGCTCCGCCGTCCAGAGATGAACAACACCGAGAAAACTAGAGGGAGAAAACCCTAACGGATTCCGATCTAGAACAGCGTCTAAACCGGGGTCTAAAAGTGGAGCAACGGGGTTTAGAGGAGGGAGGGTGGCGCATAGACCTTGGGGATAAGTTGTGCTGCGCCCCCCACCCCTCCCCCACATTATATAGGTGGCCAAGAGGCCCTTGGGGCGCAATAAGGGGGGTGGGGAGTCCAACTTGGACTCCCAAAACCTCCCAAACCTTCCCACCGGAAACCTGCCATATTGGAGAGTTGGACTTTCCACCTGGAGGAGGATTCCTTCCCCTTGGTGCGCCCCCCACCCCTTGGCCGGCCAGGGCAGCCTAGGTGGCTTGCCCCCCAAGTCTAGGGGCGCAGGGGAGTGGGTGGTACAGCCCGGAACCTTCCGGAACCTTCCATGACCTTCTAGAAGCTTCCGGGACCTTCCGGGACATACCGGGACCGTTTCGGGACATTCCGGACACTTCTGGAGCACTTCCAGGACCTTCCGAGACCGTTCTCGGACGTTCCGGAGCCATCCGGATAGTTTCCAAGACCATCCGAGTTACAGTTTAAGCCACCCGATGACCGCGAAGGTTGTCGGGACGCCCAGCGATTATCCAGAAACTATTCCGGTTGATCCAGGACTTCCCCAGTACCATTCTCATATGATTCGAAACCACCTGGGACTACTCCAGAGTGATCCGGACATATCCTTAAATACCCAGAACTACTTCTGGTGCCCTTATGAACAATTCCATAAATCTCCGGAACTACTTCCGGTACCCGTATGAACTATTCTGCTTTGCTTCCACTAAACCTTCTACCATACTAGTATTCTAACAGACTATTGCTCGTTAAGTGTGTGACCCAATAGGTTCGGTATAATGCGGACATGACTCAGAACATCTTCCGGACATAGGTCAACAGCCTTTCGTCAATAGCCAATAATCAACAGCGGAGCCATGGACACCCATGTTGACTCCCGCACATACACGAAGAAACTTCGAGTGAACCATTATGTTTAGTCATGTACCATTCCCTTTGCTTCGTGATATATGACAAAGTTAGAGGAGAGAAGTTTGGCACCCATGTGTAACAACTTCTTGAACACAAGCCACTCGTTATCCTCTTTGCTCGTTTGTCCATTTTCTCGTTATCGTATTCCGGTATCCCCGTGACTGAATCACAATGCGTCTGGCCAGACTATAATGGATACCGTCATACCGAGTGGGCCCACAGTCAATATCTCTTCATCGTGAAGGAGAAAATCCCATTCTTGAACTATCACAGTCACTAGCCACACCATCTGACATACCAGAACTTATTTTACTACTTCCCATTTACGGGAGGATTCATCTAAGAACCAAAGCATGTCTTCCTGTGTGAAGCAACTCGATACTCTCATGGTCTAAGGAATTACGTATATGAAAACATTTCATGATATGACTTATAACGTAGTTACGATGTGATCTCTAAGTATATCATTCAATACTGGGGTCGGTTCAACATCATTGTTCTGCTAACAATATGTTCCCATTGCTACTGACATCCTTGTTACAAGAACAATGTCCATGATTAAGAAAACGTAATCATCAGTTAGCACATGAGCTGCTCTTAGAGGCTAAACCAGGAACTCTTGGTGTTTACATTTCCACACATGCAAATGAGTTTTCTTCTGAATCTCATAGTCAGGGTCATTGCAATTATAGCACAGAAATATAAACATTAATTACGAACGTGGAAATATATATATAATAACATTTTATTATTGCCTCTAGGGCATATTTCCAACATACTTTACCTTTCCACATAGGACTTCAACATCTCTCACAATTCCGACGGGAGAGATAGTTACTTTATTTGCTAGATAAATAGTAGCCTCAATCTCTTCAAGTTCACAGGGGGGAATCTCACCCATGATCTCCTGATAGAGTGAATAAGGAATAGCGCTAGCAATGAATCCCAGATCGCCGAGCCCGTAATAGTTGTGATCTCCTATCTTGACAGATACAACTGGTGTACCTGAAATTGGACTCTTATTCTTGGATGTAACAAGGTTAGTTGAAACGGCACAAATTTTTATCTCGGAATCTGAAATATCATTAGTGACTAAGTCTTTAATCACCGCAACTTGAGCATCGACCTTGATCAGGTCCTCAGGTTCGTCAGTTCTTCTCTCACTTTTATTCATTATGCCTGTCACAAAAGAGTGCTCCATCATCCTTGTAGGAAAAGGGGGCTTTTCATAGAAAACTGCAGGTAGAATAAGGTCAGCAACATTTATATCAACAGGTAGTTTTTAAAGGATTAATGATACTGAGCCTTCTCTTCTTTCGAAGAGTCAATGTGAGAGGAAAAGTTTTTACAGAAATCAATCGTAAGCTGGGAATCAAGACCAATCTTAGAACAAAAGGTATTAAAGTAATCAGTTTTCACATAGCTCTGAAAGTAATCATGCTCATAATTTATAGCGGGTTCAATACCTTTATCGATTTCCCAGTCTTCAATATTCTTCTGATCATCTCAATGAGATCCCACCTTTCTTCGACACTTCTTGTTTGGTATACCCTGCTAGAGGAGGCATCCAACATCTCTTATCCTGACGAGAGAGCCTGGCATAAAAATTTGTAATTATAATTTCTTTGGGGAGTTCATGAATAGGACATTTGAACATTAGGGATTTAAGTCTCCCCCAAGCTTGAGCGATGCTCTCTCCGTCGCGAGACCAAAATTTGTAGATATAATTCCTGTCTCGATGAATTTCATGAAGAGGGTAAAACTTTGTATAAAAGAGAGACATAAGCTCTTCCCAATTGAGTAGATGTGAGTTATCAAGGAGCTTATACCAATCCGAAGCTTTACCTATAAGTGATACGGAGAATAATTTCTTCATGACGAACTCCAGTGACACACCTGCAAGCTTAAATAATGAACATAGTTGTGATAAATGTAGCAAGTGTTCACCTGGATGTCTATCTCCTGCATAACGATTAGCTAAGACATGATCGATAATACCATATGGTATTTTGTAAGGCACAATTTCAGTAGGGGTAGGAGTGACCACCACAGTTGTGGGGCGTTTCCCCATAAACAACGATCCAAGAGTAGAGGTGTCCATAAGGACAAAAGCAGCAACGGCAAAATAAAAACAGAAATATAAAGACTTCCTTACCAGCTTCACTTACTAATAGCGCTTCGCTCCCCGGAAATGGCGCCAGAAAACAGTACTTGATGACCCTCAACTGTAGGGTATCGTTTGTAGCGTTTTTGATAAATAAGAGTGTCGAACCCAACGAGGAGTAGAAGGTATTGGTAAGTGACTTTGGTAAAGAAATAGTTGCAGGAAGTGAAAGATAACTTTTTAGGGGTTTTCGATATAAGTGACAAGAAGGTAAAAGCAAGAAAAATAAAGAGCACTTGAGGAGTGAAAATTGGACCGATCCTTTTGTCAGAAGGATAGGCCTAGCAACTGGACTTATAAAGGCTAAAGCGTTCTCGAGGACACACGGGAGAAATAGTCATGTGCTTTCGCTATATTCTGTATCGATACTATGTGCCGTGTTGATAAGTGTTGAGTGGGTGGATCTATGCTAGTGCACCCTCTAGACTAAGATAAGTACACTCTTATGATTAAACACCTTGCAAGCATCCGCAAATACAAGGTAGTACTTAAGGCAAAAGCCTAACCATAGCAATACGATCGATTATCCATTGTTCCCCTGTGCAAAAAAGTACGAACTGGGGTTCAGGTTTCTGTCACTCCGGCAACCTACCGTAAGAATTCTTTTTACACAATGTATTCCCCTAGGTACTTAATAAGGCGAAGTGTTGAGTGTTCGACTCACACAACACCACTAGGAAAATAACAACACAACTTACATATCAAACAACACATATTACTTCAACATCATATGACTACTAACAACTAGACTTCTGCCATGCCTCAAGAACTAAAGTAACTACTCACAAGACATAAAAGAGATCATGATCAGTGGGGATAAATAGATGATAAACAATCTGAACACAATGATAATTCTCCAAAAAAACTCAATAGCATTCATCACACGGTAGTAATCAACACCGGTAGAGTAGAGAGGATAGATAGTATGGATTACAACACAAGATAAACTTGTGAGGTGAGATTGGATGGTGGTGGAGATGTTGCTAATGTTGGGGATGATGTTGATGATGATCTCGATGATTCCCGTGACGATGGTGATGACGATGGAGAAGATCTCCCCTTCCGGGAGGTGTTCTCCCCGGCGGAATCTGCCCGCCGGAGATGTCTTTTCTTCTCTGTAGGTTTCCGCCACGGAGCGGCGGCGGAACTCCGGAAACTCTCCCTCCTTTAGGGTTTTTGACATGTGTGCAATATATAGGCCAAAGTGGGGAGCCGGGAGTAGTCCCAAGGCCCCAGGCGCCCTCCTGGCGCGGCCAGGGGTGGGGCCACGCCGGGTACCCCCCTGGGCACCCTGTGGCCCCCCTCTGGCCCCTCTTCGGCGTATCTTCGTTAATCCTCTGAAAAATGCCCTCCGTCGATTTTCAGGTAATTTGGATGTATTCTTCTTCAGCAACTCAGTGTCCACTTTTTACCGCTGAATCCTGCGTCTGCTGCTTCGGCATCGGAAAGTTGCAAACTATGTAAAATAAGCCAAAACAACATAAGAACAACATCATAACATGAAATATATCAATGAATAAGAAAGAATTAGTATATAAAATAGTGATGCATTTTGGACGTATCATCCCCCTATCCCCCTTCTTGCACGCAAACACCATTTGGAGACATTCGAGTCACGGACAGCGAGAGCTCTTGCACCTAATGTTCTTTCGTTGCTTGTTTCAATGCTAATATAGACTCTTGCCTGTTATGACTTGAATTGAATCACATACCTTGATTTCTTTACTTTCAAAGTTCTTATATGGTTGCTAGCATGTCCCCACAGAAATTATGCTTGTTATCATTTAACTACTCGAGGACGAGCAGGAATTACGCTTGGGGATGTTGATACGTCCCAAACGTGTCCATAATTTCTGCTTTCTCCATGCATGTGTTGTGTGATATTGCTATGATCTAGATACACTTTCATACACTTTTTATCATATTTGGACTAACTTATTAACTCAGTGCACCACAGTGCAGTTCCTATTTTCTACTATTTTTCTATTTCAGGTTTCCCCCATTATAAAAATGCTCCAAAAATACGGGAAAATCAGATAAAAAATCATCACAATGGAATCTTGCGGAATCACCAAAGTGGGGCGAGAGGGCCACCAACAGGGACCCAGGCGGCCACCTGGAGCGGCCTAGGGCTTGGTCGCGCCAGGGGGCGCCTGGACCCCTGGCTGCCCCCCTTCACCTATACATTCTCCGTGACGCAAAACATCCGGGGAGAGAACCCCTTTTCGCGATCTCGCCTCTGTTCCGCCGCCGCCGCGCTTCCAAGATCTGGAGCGCCAGCATACGTCTTCCTGGCACCCTGTCGGAGGGAGGATTGACCTCCAGGAGCTTCCCCTCCATCATGGACGCTTCCTGGATGATCCGTGAGTAGTCTCCCTTAGACCATGGGTCCGTGATCAGTAGATATGTGATGTTCTCCTCCCCTTTCTGTTCTTCATGGTTTAGACCTCGTGAGCTTCCCTACATAATCGAGGCACATATGTAATTTTCGGCTGTTGCTATGCTGAGTTTGCTGGGATCTGACGGATTAGGAGACTATGTTCAGTTTGTGATAGAGTAATATATTTGGTTCTTATATTTTATATTTTTGTTCCTAAGTAATTCTTGCATGTTCTCCGTTGTTGTTTATTGCTTTGGCCAAGTAGTAGGTAGTGACTCCAAGAGGGAACGGTATGCTCGATTGTGGGTTCATGCACCCTGATGACACGTTTGAGTGACAGAAATATGATTCTAGGGGATGTGTTTTTTCCAAAAGGGGGGAAACAACGGTGCTTGTAACTGCGGTTGCAAGGATTGTTTACTTTACGCAAAGTGCTTTTTAATGCAGTTATTTGTTGCTTTGGGTTTACACTTTGTGTGGGGCTCGCAACTTAATACCAGCGAGATGTTCTAGATAGATATCTCAAGGTGGATGATTAGTAGGAGATGCAGTTGGATTTTGGTCTACTTATTTTGGATTACCTCCCATGCTTTTGAGCCTCGTCCTTTCTTTGTAGCATAGTTAGCATTGCGGTGCGTTTTTAATCCTGTCAATTTCCCAGTTGTGATTTGTTTACCTCGCATAGCAGTTTTATCGTCTTTTGGGAGAGAGACATCACTAGTGAACATCACGGGACCCCGGTCCATATTCTCATCACTGTTTACACGCTCTTTTATTTTCCTTCTTTTACTTTCTAGTTGTTATCATTATCCCTTGCGTTTGATCATTTGTGAACAACAAGGCCGGAGAGATCCACAACCTCTCTGTACTCGTTGGGAAGCAAAGTTATTTGTATTGTGTACATGTCCACGTCAATTGCACCGTTGGCACCTACTTAACATTTCCAGAGTCCTACGGGAGACAATCTTAAAACCTCGGTATCTTCACCGAGGGAAATTTCCCACTACACTACATCTAACCTTCCACTTGGGTTAACCAACGAGGATAGAGTATCACCACCACCGCTCCTGCCCTACTGATCAGCGTTGCACTCCCCTCCTTGCTTGCACGCTCGTCTTCGTCCTCCTCGTCGCCGACCACCCATTGGTTAGGGCCCCCCTCCATTGCCGCCCCGCTAATCTTAGGATTCCTTGATATTGTAGGTACTCATGACGCCTTTGATATTTCCGGAATGTTGATTCATTTCCGTTTCGGAAAATTTAGGCGCTTGATATGTCCAACTTTTAACAAAGGTTATGCCAAAATTTACTATGGATTTCGGCATAACTTGTGCTAAAATGTATGCCATATCGAGTGCCCGAGATTTGCCGGAACGGGAATTTACCGTGTTTTAGAATGCGTGTGAATAAAACATATTATGGCACTATGTGACATCGGGGATGGGCTAGTGTAAGGCCCGATATGCGGTACTGTTTCAGATTCGGACGTTTCCGCCCGAACCCGAGGACGAAGCACATATCGGTCCCACCGCGACATATGACAAAGCCATATGCCCCGGATTTCCAACATGATATCACAACATTACAGATACAAAGATACAACATCTCATACAATCGGCTTACAACTGCCTCAAATATAATACAACAGTGGAAGATACATGTCTGAGTACAGACTACAAGCAAATGCCTAGTGGCAAAGAGAAAAACAACGATCCCATAACCACACGGGTCCAGGCCCTCCGCCGGGATCCGCCTAACTAGTCGTCGTCGAGTCTCCACGTGAAACGTCGATCACCATACCTGTTGTCGATCAAGAATCCTGAAAAGAGTTTGGGGGTAGTATCATGAGTACAGAGGTACTCAGCATCCAACTGTAGTGGTCATCTGACCCAGCAAGGACTTCATCACTCGTCATTCTAGGACAACTAGTAGTTTACGGCAAGGAAGGGGTAAGTGGTGAGGTTGCTGCCGCACTAGCATTTATGAAGTGGCTAACGAGCTAGAGAGTAAGGTAAGGAGCCAAGCATTCGATGAGGAATCGCCTCCAACAAGTCTGCTATCCACCTACTACGCAAACATAACACCTATCCTATCCTTGTCCTCCTCTTCGCATCCCGACGAAGAAGAAGCAGTCATGGCACACACACGTTGATCAAGTTGTATTAAGATTATCTCAGTTGTTGTTGTCTATGAACAAGGAGTAGGTCTCAAGTCGTCCATAACCGTGGACACGGCTTCTCGAAAAGATTTAACCCTGCAGGGGTGTACCAACTTCCCATTACGAGGCTCCGCACGCACGTCCATCACTCTCAGTTTCTACCCATCACAGGCAACCATGTTATGATTTAGTTCCAAGAGATCCGAAACGACAGGTCCCTCTAACTAACAACGAACAAATCCGGGTGGCCCCCGGGGAGTCGACACCCAATCCAAAAGCTAGCCACGCTCTCGGATCGGACTCTTCCGTCTCAACAGGGTTTGGGTTACCGGTTAGTTCTCTTATGAGACCGGGCCCTCGCCGGTCAAAGGTGGACCAACAGGGAAACCATGTCTCCGCTGGTCCGGGTTGTTTAAAAAATAATATCTGCCAGGAGCGACCCAACAGACACACACACGGTTTTCAAATGGTAAATCAGCTTGGGCCACCACTAGAAATGTTTGAAGCTAGATAGGTAAGAAGAGGGGACCCCATAAAATCCCACACGCGGTTAGGCACGCTCAGTCTCAAAACCAATACCCGGAACTCGGATCCTAGGTGACTCGAATGGAACAAAGCGTCGGGGCGGGATAGCCTAGACCTTCCATCCTTCGTCGAATATAGTCAACATTATAATAATCAATATCATCAAAAAAAATATAATAATCAGGTGATATCCCAACCCAAAGAGTAACAGGGTAACATCGCAGCATCCTAAGCATGCATACTAAGCAGGGGCTGAGCAACGAGCAATAGTATCATAGCAGTACAAGGTTTGCTGGGAGGGGACATGGCTGTATCGGTTTGAAAGAGGCTGTAAACATGTGGTAGGATCAAACATCGAGCCTAACCTATACTAGCATGCAAACCGCTGGTTGAAATAGAATGGATCATAAGTAATGTATAGTCCTTGCCTGTTGATAAGTCGGGTTCCGAAGGTGTAGTTGATCGCAGGCTTGCATCGTCTCCGAGAGGTACCCGCGGGAGCACACAAGAAGTAAACACTGGAAAGCAATCAACGGTGCACCACTATTACTACGGAGCAATACAAGAGCAAGCATCAACAAGAAGCAACACGAGACATCGCACCTACCGTCGAGAGCGGTTACTAACAAGTTAAGTGGAGTACTCGTCACACACGACGATACCGCACGTTTACGGTGGTTCAAGTTGCTTAGCTACAGGTGACCAAACAACGGTTATTAACATGGCAACTCAAGCAAGCATGGCATAGCACACAAACAGGTCAAGAGGTGAAGCACAAAGTAAACTATCTATGCTAGTCAATTTAAGTGAGGCACAACCTAAACATGGCATAACACTAAGTGCCGCACGACAATTAAAAGATTTGGTACTGTTCTGTCCTAAACCATATTTTAGGTTGGTTAACAACAGAAAACAACAGCATAAACAAAAATAACACGAAAAACTAATCAAGTTACATATAAAGAACACCCCAAACGGAGTTACGGTTAAAAAGATACAAGCAAAACAATTTATGCACACACGCTGTATAAACAGGGGTAAATATATATGCAAAAGTGCAGCAACATCACATAGCAATACATGGGATGAAAGTAGACATCATTCTTAACAATATGCAATTGGAATCACTCAATTCCGATGAACGGTTGCGAAGCAATCGTCATCCGAAGTTGCAACAAAATAACAGTTTCAGCAATAGCAACACAACAACATCAGGATAGCTACTTTGGAGCAAGATATAAACATGATGCAGCAAGCAAATATGGCATGTGAATGCATGAAACTGAAGTAGAAACATTGCTTAACGCAACGCAAAAGGAATCAATGCAATAGGCCTCATGGATTACTCACAATCATCATGCAAAGTTGCAACAAAATAATAACAGCAGCACAATAACAGTAAAAGTAGCAGTTTAACGGCCTGATGCCCACTTTAGCACACAATTACACAATCAATATGAGCTCAAATGCAAATGCTCACAAAAGATGAATTAAAGTACACATGAAACTAAGCAACTTTTGTTTTGGGGGCACGTTCATCGGAGCTACGGATTAATAGCTATTCGCAGCACAAAAATAAAAAGGGGCACGGGCTGGCTCACCCAGTGGGCTCGGTCCACTGGCCGTGGCTTGCTTGGCCTTGGCGCCTGGGCCTGGCTGCTGGCTGGTGGGCCTCGCTGGTGGGCCGCGGGCCCACGTGCGGTTGGAGGGGAGGCAGCCGGCTGGCTCCTCCCGAGCGGGCAAGCGCGGCGACTTCGGTGGCCTGCCGGCCGGCCACCGGCGGCGGGTGGCGCTAGGCGAGGAGGGCAGATGAGGGGCGCGCGAGGAGGGGACCAGGAGTGGCGGGGGCAGCCGGATCCGCGCGGCGGCGGCGCGAGGTCCTCTGATGCGGGGGCGGCCATGGCGTCGTCTTCGGCGGCGACCTGCGCAGAGGACGAGGAGGAGAAGTTAGGGGGCAGGGAGGAGAGAGGGAGGAAGAGAAGGGGAGAAGGTGCAGCGGCGGGCGGCGGCCCGGCTGGCCGGCGGCGCGCTCCGGCGGCCGGAGTGGAGGCGTGGTCGTGGCTCCTCCACGGGAGCTCGGGTGGCGGGTGAGGCGCGGCCCAGATCGGGCCCTGGCGGCGGAGGAGCGGGCCCGCGGGGCCCGGGCGGCTGGGAGGCTGGCTGTGCTGCGGTTGGGAAGATCTGGGCCGTCAGATCCCAGATCTGACGGTCTGGATCTGATGGGGGCTAGGGTTTCGGTTTGGAGGGGGGTTTTTTCGCAGATCTGGAGGTTTGTGAGGGGAGTGGCTGCAAATTTCCAGAGGGGGAACTCTAATTTGGTGTGGGAGGCTGGTGGTCTTTATATAGGCAGGTTGGCTGCCCAGTTGACGCAAACGCCCTCGGTACCCCTCTCGCGTGTCCGGTGATCGCGTTCGTCGCCGCCGAAGGCGCATACGGGCTCCGATTCCGACGAAATCTCGAACCACGCGCTCAGCGCGTCGAGCCCGTCAATCGTACCTCACTGCGGTGACATTCCGACAACATTTTCCGGCGCGCTATAAAAATAACCCGTTTAATTATTAAACGGGGTTTTTCGTTCCGTTGGCTGCGGCTGGTCTCGTGCGGTTTTCGCGACGGTGATCGGGTGAAACCCGGTGTCGCAAAAGTCGAGTGTCAGGGTGGCAAGGGTTGGTCTCCGTCCGATACGAGAATAAGGGGGAGAAATATTCACCGATTATTATTTCGGTGAAGCAAACACTGCAAACAACTCAGACAATCAAACAATTCACAACGAAAACAAAATTTTTTAATTTTTGTGAAAACTGGGCTGTTACAGCTAGTGAGGCTTGTGATATGCACAAGTGATGGCTTCTCTCCCCTCGTTGGTTACCCCAAGTGGAAGGTTTGAGATGCAGTGCAGCAGCAAGTTTCCCTCGGTGAAGATACCAAGGTTATCGAACCAGTAGGACTCAGGAGATACAAGTAGGTGGCAACGTCGCCAGAAATTTCTTCCTGACTAGGGTGTTGTCGTGGACCTGCCCACAGCAACAAATAACTTTGCTCCCAACGAGTACAAAGGAGTTGTCAATTCCTCCGGCCTTGTCATTTACAAAGGATCAACGCAAGAGATAAAAGGTGCAAAGGAAAGTAAAAGCTGAAAGTAAATTGAGGGTGTGAACAATAATGTGAAGATGGACCGGGGTCCCGTGATTTTCACTAGTGATGTCTCTCTCCCAAAAGACGATAAAAGTGCTAGCGAGGTAAACAAATCACAGTTTGGCAATTGACAGGATTATGAAGGCACCGCAATGCTAACTATGCTACAAAGAAAGGAAGGGCTCAAAAGCAATGGGCAGTACGCCAAGGTAAGTAGACCGAAATCCATCTGCATCTACTATGAATCATCCACCTTGAGATATCTATCCAGACATCTCGCTGGTATTAAGTTGTGAATCCCACCCAAAGTGTAAACTCAAAGCAATAGACAACTGCATTAAAAGAAATCTGCGTAAAGTAAACAATCCTTGCACCCGCAGGTACAAGCACCGTTGTTTTATCCCTGGTGGCAACAACACATCCCCTAGTCTCATGTTTCTGTCACTCAAGCTAGACATCAAGGGGCTGAACCCACAATCAAGCATAACGCTCTCTCTTGGAGTTGCAAATAAAATACTTGGCCAAAGCAAATACCGCAACGGAGAACATGCAAGAATTTACTCAAGAACAAAATATAAAAGAGAAGAACCAAATATATTACTCATCACAATCTGAACATAGTCTCATAATCCATCAGATCCCAACAAACTCATCATAGCAACAGCAGAAATTACATAGATGCCTCGATCATGTGAGGCAGCTCACGAGGACTCGAAAGTGGAAGCACAAAAGGGGAAGAGATTCATCACATAGCTACTGTTCATGGACCCATGGTTCAAGGGGGACTACTCACGGTACATACGGGAGGCGTCCATGGCTATGGATGGTCTCCCGGAGGGGGTTCCTCCTTCCGGCAGGGTGCCGGGACAGCTTCTCCAGGCAGCCCCGATCTTGAAACGGCGGCGGCGGCGGTACAGAGGGGAGTTCGCGAGAAAGAGATCGATATTAGGGGTTTCCACCCCGAGGGGTAAATATAGGCGAAGGGGGCATCAAGGGGACCCACGAGGCAGTCAGGAGGGTCCCTGGAGCGGCCCAGGGTGGTGCCGCGCCACCTGCCCTCCTGGCTTCCTGGTGGTGGCCCCCCTTCCCTCTCTTGGTGATTCCAGAAGCTTCTGTTGCACTGATTTTTTATATATTTTTCCCGGAATTTTTGGAGCACTTTTAATGGCCGGAAAACCTGAAATACCAAAACAGTAGAAAACAAAAACTGGCAACTGGGTGCACTGAGTTAATAGGTTAGTACAAATAGGTTCAAAAGTGAATGAAAGTTCAAGCAAAACATGGCAAAGTCACACAAAACATGCATGGAGCAAGCAGAAATTATAGATACGTTTGGGACGTATCAACATCCCCAAGCTTAATTCCTGCTCGTCCTCGAGTAGGTAAATGATAACAAGCATAATTTCTGTGGTGACATGCCACACAACCAAATAAGGACTTTTAAGTAAAGCAATCAAAGCATGCAATTCAATTCAAGTCTTAACAAGCAAGAGTCTATATTAGCATTGACACAAGCAACAAAAGAACAAAGGGTGCAAGAGCTCTCGCTGTCTGTGACTTGAATGTCTCCAAATGGTGTTTGCGTGCAAGAAAGGGACTGGGAAGAAAGAGAAAAAAAAGTTGTTGAGAACAACTATCTACTAAAGTTTCACACATGGTCTCCTTTGGATTCTTATCTGGACTCGCCCCCAGACCACTAGCCCGGGACAAGTCAAACTGATCCACTCCCTTTCGATATTTTGAGCACTCATGCAATGGATGAGCGTGAGCAAGAAAGTTGACACCTAAAAGGCGAAACAGAAAGAAGGTGGAGGAGGAAGACAAAAAGGTGTGAAAGGCTCACATCAATGAGGACAATCATAGGCGAGAGAAGGCCATATGGTAGATATGATGTGAGGAGTAGGGATTGCCATACAACGGATGCACATGTGAGCTCAAAGCTCTCCAAGGGAACTAGTGGGGGTGCATCTAACTTGCTTGCTCAAGAAGACCTAGAGCTTATTTGAGGAGGCTCATCATTGGAATATACAAGCCAAGTTCTATAGTGTGAAGGGTCCCCACATAGCTATATGCATGATGATGATCTCTATGGAGTACAAGGGATAGAAGATGAAGTACTAGTGTGTATCTCTCAAAAGGAATAGTAGTATGCCCCCTTCTCTCTTTTTATTTTTTTTCTTTTCTCTTTTTCTCTTTTATTTTTATTTTTTGGTGGCCTCAATGGCTCTTTCTATTTAACTCTCATTTGTCCTCTTTGGGATCTTTTGATTTTGTCCTCTTTGGGATCTTTTCCTCACTTTAGGGGCAATACTCTATATTTTACAAGAATATAGGAGATCTTTCACACTTTACAAAGGTACTCACATAAAGAAAATGTAACTATCATGATACAAATGTATGCCTCTGCCAGGGTAGAAGGATATGCAATGATACTAGCGCGTCATGTAGCAATTATTAGGGCAAGGCCCAACTAGCATGCGGCTCATCGATCAAGCAAGTAGCATGTATATCATGAAGATCAACTCATGAGAAGGTGGATGTTGCATGGCAATGTATCTCGGAAAGGCTATGGAAATTCCTTGTAGGTAGGTATGGTGGCTGTTTTGAGGAAAGATATAAGGAGGCTTATGATGATAGAGCATAACATGACAAGGGTTTGGATGCACCGGCGAAGTGTGCGCCAACTCTCGAGGTGAGAAAGGGCGATGCACGGTACCGAAGAGGCTAGAAAAAGTATAGGTGGGTGGAAGTGTCAACTTTCGAATACTCATATTTGTCCGAAGAACTAATGCACTTATTATCGGTAACTCTCAATCTAATCAGGAGGTTCACAAAGAGTCAGGTACCCCGAGGAGGAGTGTATGGGGGTTTGGTTATCCTTGCGCATCCTCGACTCATGGTACGTGAGTGTACTCTAATATTCGAACCCTCCTGAGGTTAGTGATCCATCTAGTAGCTAGAGTTCTCAATAGGGGTTTTTTTGGTTTTCGAAAAACACACGGATTGCCCAAATTACGACATCTATCACTAATAGGCAAGAGCTCTTGACACCAAAAGGTCAAACATTACTCTAATCAATACCTCAAAACTTTTGCAAGTTACCACTACAAAGAGAAAAGCAACTTTAACTACCTACTTTCAGTCAAGACACATAACTTAGTGCAACAGGCAAACTCTCTAACAAGATAAAACATGCAACCTATAGGAAGTTCAACCTAAGACAAAAGAATATCTCTAGAAAAACTAAAGCACTACAACTAAACACATCAGCAGCTAAGAAAAGAAAAAGAACAGCTCATAGCTAAAAGAATAAGCATGCAAATCCTATGAGGAGTTCTAATTCAAGCGGAGCGTGAATCTCTCCCACACAATAGAGTAAGTTGGGGTCTAACTTGTTACTACAGCAAAGAAAGAAAAACAAACCTAGAAAAGTAAAGAGCGAGACGCTCCAAGCAAAGCACATAACGCATGAAGTGATAAAAATATAGTGCAACGAGGGAAAAACTGATGATTGTTGATGAAGAAGGGGATGCATCGGGGGCATCCCCAAGCTTAGACGCTTGAGTCTTCTTGAATGTTTATTGGGGGTGCACATGGGCATCCCCAAGCTTGAGCGTTTGACACTCCTGAATCTTCTTTCATCACCTTCCATCGCGCACTTCAAAACTCCCTTCATACATAACTCATTGTAGGCTGATTAGAGAGGTTAGTACCCTAATAAAATAATTTACCTCTACTGAAAATAAAGATAATCTTGAAGAGATACTGTTTCTCAAGATTGCCAAAAAGTTTTTGCAAAGAAAAAGCAAGCTTAAGGTTTGCAAAAGTAAGGAGAGACAAAACGTGGCAGAATTTGTGAAAAACAGAACAGCAGATAGAAACGAAATTTTTAGGGTACTTCTGCAACTCAAATCAAAAAACTCAGAACATACGGAAGTTTCGTAATTGTATAGAGCATGCTGTGTAAAAAATTCAGCTCAAAAAGATGAACTGGGATTTTTCTGTGATTTTTCTAGTCACGAGGACAGAATCTGTTTTCTGGACAGCATGTCACAACTTTCACTTCCCTTGCCGTATGAGGCTAAACTTGGCACAAAGCTTGAAAAGTAAAGATACAATTATGTTTCTACAGTAGTAACAATCATCAAGACCACTAAGAACAGAACAAAAGAAAAAATAAAAACCTAAATTCGTTGCGGGCTGCCTCCCGAAAGCGCTTCTTTAGAGCCATTAGCTAGGCTTAAAGTAGAAGATCAAGTTGCATCTATTGAACCATCATCATGATCATCAAAAAGCTCTTCAATAGTACAACTAGTCTTAATGGGTTTCTCAAATAAAGGACGAATGAAAATGCTTCTTGGAATAAAATCAAAAGGAGGGAAATCAATTGGAGTTTCATTAAAGTTAAAGATAGGTGTCTCCTCCAAAGTTTTCACCGTTTAAACTCTCTTGGCACTGGGTGTGCTAGCTTTAGCTCGGGGAACCTTGGGTACGTAAACGGACTTAGGTTCCTTCTTTGCTGGAGTTTCATCCTTTTTGGTTTTGATTGAGGAAAAGGTAGTTCCTAAAGTTTCAATAACTTCCTCAATCTTTTCTATCCTAGAAGACTTTTCATCAAGGGATTTGATAGTCTCCAAAGTTTTGACAATTTTCTGCATGGAATTATCTAGCCTATTCAAATTCCCTTGAATCTTACGATCCAACTCATTCACCCTATCGATACTTGGCATCTCTAGCTCTATTTTTTCAAGTTTTCTGATAATGTGAGCTAAAGTAATGTCCTCCTTAATACTAACAATGGGGAGACTTCCAAAAAGATTTTCAATAACATTAAGGGCTTCCCAAACTGGGGCCTCTATGAAGTTCCCATTGATAGCAGTGTCGAAAAGAAACCTATTCCAAGAAGTAATCCCAACATAAAAATTTCTAAGCAGGATAGTAGTGGATTGCTTCTTGGTGGCTCTTTTTTGAGAATCATTAATTCTATACCAAGCATCTTTCAAACTTTCACCACCTCTTTGAGTAAAGGTAAGCACTTCTGCCTCACGAAAGGCAAAAGGACCAGCCATAGTGGTAACTACTGACAAGGTAACAGGTGTTTTTGGTATTTTTGATTAAGGACACAAAAGTAAAAACTGAAAGGTAAACTAACAAGACTAAAAAGCAAAGGTAAAAGATAGTGTGCAACTCCCCTATCTTGTTGTAAGGCCCGATATGCGGTACTGTTCCAGATCTAGATTTTTCCATCCAGATCCGGGGACGAAGCACATATCGGTCCCACCGCGACATAAGACGAAGTCATATGCCCCAGATTTCCAACATGATATCACAACATTACAGATACAAGGATACAACATCTCATACAATCGGCATACAACTGCCTTAAATACAATACATCAGCGGAAGGTACATGTCTGAGTACAGACTACAATCAAATGCCTAGTGGCAAAAGAAAATCATCGATTCCATAACCACACGGGTCCAGGCCCTCCGTCGGGATCCGCCTAACTAGTCGTCGTCGAGTCTCCACATGAAACGTCGATCACCATACCTGTTGTCGATCAAGAACCCTCAAAAGAGTTTGGGGGTAGTATCATGAGTACAGAGGTACTCAGCATCTAACTGTAGTGTTCATCTGACCCAGCAAGGACTTCATCACTCGTCATTCTAGGACAACTAGTAGTTTACGGTAAGGATGGGGTAAGTGGTGAAGTTGCCGCTGCACTAGCATTTATGAAGTGGCTAATGATCTAGAGAGTAAGGTAAGAAGCCAAGCATTCGATGAGGAATCGCCTCCAACAAGTCTTGCTATCAACTACTACACAAACATAACACCTATCCTATCCTTGTCCTCCTCTTCGCATCCCGACGAAGAAGAAGCAGTCAAGGCACACACATATTGATCAAGTTATATTAAGATTATCTTAGTTGTTGTTGTCTATGAACAAGGAGTAGGTCTCAAGTCGTCCATAACCGTGGACACGGCTTCTCGAAAAGATTTAGGGCCAGTTCTTTTGCTTCTTCTAGCAGCTTATTTTCAGAATAAGTTATAAGTTCAAAAGAACTGGATTTATCAAATGGGCTCAGCTTATCTACACCGGGCTATCCTTTGCAATGAAAAAAAGCTGGGGGTCACCAGCTTCTCGCGCGCAGCATCGGCTTCCAGCAAGTAAAACGAATCGGTATTGGGCTTGTGCCCCCGTCATCGCTAGAATTTACAATGAAAATGCCCCCACCCCTCGCACAACAGAGTCGCTCCCACCCTCATCCACTGGTCACCTCTCTCTCCCCCCCGACGGGTCCTCTCCTCCTCTCCCCACTTCCCCCACTGCCGCCAGCACTTAGGGTTCGGCCCCGCCTCCAGCCCTAGGGCGCCGCCGGCAAGCCACGCCTCCGACCCCGCCATCCTCCCATAGGTCGAGGTCGGCCAGGGCAGTCCGGCGACGCGCCTCCCTCTCCCGCCGGTGGTACTCCGACGCCCCCCTCTCCCCGCTCGAGGTCAGCCAGGGCAGTCCGGCGACGTGCCTCCCCCCACCCCAGTCAGATGCCGCCAGCAAGCCACGCCTCCGAACCCGCCATCCTCCGCCGCCTCCCTGAGGTCGAGGTCGGCCAAAGCAGTCCGGCGACGCGCCTCCCTCTCCCGCCGGTGGTACTCCGACGCCCCCCCCCCCCCCCCCCCCCCCCGCGCGCTTGAGGTCAGCCAGGGCAGTCCGGCGACGTGCCTCGCCCCACCCCCAGTCAGATCTGGCCCTTCCCCACGAACGACGCCGGCCAAGGCAGCCTCCAGCCGTAGGAACAAGGTGGCTCTCTGCCTGTATATTTTTTCAGATTTTTTCTTCAGTTTTTTTGTTTATGTATGAGCGAAATTACTTGTTAACTGAATTTGCTATAGCAAGTATAATTGCAAAAATATATGTGTGTAGTCTGTTGAATGTCCAGTATATGTACAAAATTATAATTTGGCAATATGTGTGTACGTGTGCTGAATGTATGTGACATTTGTATATGAGATATTTGTATGTGAGACATCGATACTTTATTATATTTGTATGTGAGACTATTATGTTTTATGATATTTGTATGTAAGAAAATGTTTTATCTTTCGTTTGACTATATTTTTATTTGCGGGTGGACTATATTATTTCATGATGTTTGAAAAAGACATTTTATGTTCATACGAACGACAAAACGCTATCACGCAACTAAATATTATAACAAATTACAATTTAGGGGCATTACAGACTTTTCACTGGATACATCAGAAATAAGCTAGAGACACAGAAACTGAAAAGAACTCGCCAGCTTATTCTCAGCAGCTTATTTCCACATCAGCTTATTTGGAGCTTATTTTCACAGCAGCTTATCCATAAGCCGCAGCTCAAAAGAACTGGCCCTTAACCCTGCAGGGGTGTACCAACTACCCATTACAAGGCTCAGCACGCACACCCATCTCTCTCAGTTGCTACCCATGATAGGCAACCATTTTATGATTTAGTCCCAAGAGATCCGGAACGACAGGTCCCTCTAACTAACAACGCACAAATCCGGGTGGCCCCCGGTAAGTCGACACCCAACTCAAAAGCCGTCCGCGCTCTCGAATCGGCCTCTACCGTCTGGATGAGGTCGGGATCACCTACCCTCGCGCAGGCAGGCTCCCTAGCTTCCAGGTGTGGACCAATAGGATATACCATCCCACTGGCCTGGTTTATTTTAAATTCACTGGTTGCAGACCAGTTACGCACACGGTTTCTCAAATGGTAAAATCAGCTTGGGCCACCACTAGAAATGTTTGAAGCTAGTTAGGTAAAACAAGGGACTCGGATTAGGCACGCTCATAGCATCCCACACGCGGTTAGGCACGCTCAGTCTTAAAACCAATACCCGGAACTCGGATCCTAGGTGACTCGAATGGAACAAAGCGTCGGGCGGGATAGCCTAGACCTTCCATCCTTTGTCGAATATAGTCAACATTTACAATAATCGTATCATCAACAACAATAATAATAATGTGATAGCCCAAACCAAGGAGTAACAGGGTAGCATCGTAGCATCCTAAGCATGCATACTAAGCAGGGGCTGAGCAACGAGCAATAGTAACATAGCAGTACATGGTTTGCTGGGAGGGGACATGGATGTATCGGTTTGAAAGAGGCTGTAAACATGTGGTAGGATCAAACATCGAACCTAACTTAGACTAGCATGCAAACCGCTGGTTGAAATAGAATGGATCATAAGTAATGTATAGTCCTTGCCTGTTGATAAGTCGGGTTCCGAAGGTGTAGTCGATCGCAAACTCGCATCGTCTCTGAGAGTATCCGCGGGAGCACACAAGACGGTAAACACTGGAAAGCAATAAGCGAGCAACCATCTATTACTACGGAGCAAACACGATCAAGCATCAACAAGAAGGCAACACGCGACATCGCGCCTACCGTCGAGAGCGTTCACTAACAATTTAAGTGAAGTACTCGTCACACACGACGATACCGCACGTTTACGGTGGTTCAAGTTGTTTAGCTACAGGTGATCAACAAAGTTGTTAACATGGCAAGCACAGAAGCATGGCATAGCACACAAGCATGGAAAGAGGTGAAGAACAAAGTAAACTATCTAATCTAGTAAATTTAAGTGGGGCGAAATCCTAGACATGGCAAACTATTGCGGACCCCACGATAAAAATGGAATTTGGTACTGTTCTGCCCTAAACATAATTTTATTATTTTTATTAGCAAGCAAGAACAGCATAAACACATTCTACATGCAATTCTAGTCAAGTTTCATATAAAGAACATTTTAATCGGAGCAATGGTTAAAAAGTTATGGCAGTTACAGTTTACAGTGGCAAGCTGTTGTAATTAGCAGGTAAACAACATGTAAACAAGGGCGATCCGAGCTACGAGGTAAAAGATACAGACACCGCAAAATTACAACTAAATCTGCCAAATAAACAGAAAGAAAAAAGAACTAACGTCTCTGGGCCGAAAGCTACTGGGCCGGCCCAACAGTGCACAGCAGGAAAAAAATAAAAAAGGGGGGCGCTCACCAGGTGGGCCGTGGCCCAGTCGGTGAGGTGGGCGAGGGATAGGGGATCTTGCCCCTGGGCGCGAGATGGCGCTAGGCTGGCCGCGGCAGGCTAGGCCGTTGGGGCGTCGGTGTGGGAGATGGGCCGCAGGAGGGGTGGCCGGCCCAGCTGGGAGGATCGAGCGGGACGCTCGTCCACGTCATCGTCCCGATCGGGACTTGCAGGCGGAGGCGCCGGCGGCCGACGCCGGCGAGGGGTGGCGACGAGGCGGGGCAAGGCGGCTCGGGACGGGGCGCAGGATGGAGGCGCCGGATCCGCGGGTAGCAACCTCGGGGCGGCGCGTGGAGAGCTTGAGGGGCCGGCGAGCTCGGTCTTCGGGAGCCATGGAGGGCGAGCTTCACGGCGGCCCCATGGTGGCGGCTGCGGCGGTGAGGCTGCCCATGGTTGAAGGAGAGAGAGAGGGTGACGTGGCAGCCCCCAGGCCGTCCGGTCTCGCGATCCAGCGGTCCAGAATCGCCAGATCTAGGGTTGGACGAAAATTGGGGATTTTTGGGGCAAATGTGAGGGGGGTGGCTGCAATTTTGTGGCTAGGGAAACCCTAGAAGGAGGTGGGAGTGTGGTGGTCTTTTAATATCCCAGGTGGCTAGCAGTTTGCAAAAACATCCCCAGTTTTTCTCTCGCGCGCGCGGTGCTCACGTTTTTGACCGCCGGGGGTCCGCAGTACCTCCGATTCGGGTAAAACTTCGAACTACGTGATCAGCGCGTCGAGCCGGCGGCGTTCACCTCACGCTGGAACCATTATGAGAACACTTTCCGGCGGGCTATAAAAATATCCAGTTTAATTATTAAACGGGGGTTTTCGTTCCGTTGGTTACGGCTGGTCTCGTGCGGGTTTCGCGACGGTGCTCGGGTGAATTCCTGTGTCGCAAAGGTCGAGTGTCAGGGTGGCAAGGGTCGGTCTCCGTCCGATATGAGATAAGAGGGGGAAAAATAATCGCCGATCGATAAATCGGGGATGCAAACACCGCAAACTAATCATCCAATCAAACAATACACACCGAAAACATTTTTTTAAATTTTTGTGAAATCTGGGTTGTTACACTTGTAGACTTGAGTCCCCGGCAACGGCGCCAGAGATTTGGCGGTTGACGGGACCAGTCTTTTGTATCTCCTTGAATCCCCGGCAACGGCGCCAGAAATTTTCTTGATGGCTTCTCGCCCCTCGTTGGTTACCCCAAGTGGAAGGTTTGAGATGCAGTGCAGCAGCAAGTTTCCCTCGGTGAAGATACCAAGGTTATCGAACCAGTAGGACTTAGGAGATACAAGTAGGTGGCAACGTCGCCATAAAATTGCTTCCTGACTAGGGTGTTGTCGTGGACCTGCACACAGCAACAAATAACATTGCTCCCAACGAGTACAGAGGAGTTGTCAATTCCTCCGGCCTTGTTGTTTACAAAGGATCAACGCAAGAGATAAAAGGTGCAAAGGAAAGTAAAAGCTGAAAGTAAATTGAGGGTGTGAACAATAATGTGAAGATGGACCGGGGTCCCGTGATTTTCACTAGTGATGTCTCTCTCCCAAAAGACGATAAAAGTGCTAGCGAGGTAAACAAATCACAGTTGGGCAATTGGCAGGATTATGAAGGCACCGCAATGCTAACTATGACAAAGAAAGGAAGGGCTCAAAAGCAATGCGCAGTACACAAAGGTAAGTAGACCGAAATCCGTCTGCATCTACTACGAATCATCCACCTTGAGATATCTATCCAGAACATCTCGCTGGTATTAAGTTGCGAATCCCACCCAAAGTGTAAACTCAAAGCAACAGACAACTGCATTAAAAGAACTTTGCGTAAAGTAAACAATCCTTGCACCCTCAGGTACAAGCACCGTTGTTTTATCCCTGGTGGCAACAGCACATCCCCTAGTCCCATGTTTCTCTCACTCAAGCTAGTCATCAAGGGGCTGAACCCACAATCGAGCATAACGCTCTCTCTTGGAGTTGCAAATAAAATACTTGGCCAAAGAAAATACCGCAACGGAGAACATGCAAAAATTTACTCAAGAACAAAATATAAAAGAGAAGAACCAAATATATTACTCATCACAATCTGAACATAGTCTCGTAATCCATCAGATCCCAAAAAACTCATCATAGCAACAGAAGAAATTACATAGATGCCTGGATCATGTGAGGCAGCTCACGAGGACTTGAAAGTGGAAGCACAAAAGGGGAAGAGATTCATCACATAGCTACTGGTCACGGACCCATGGTCCAAGGGGGACTACTCACCGTACATACGGGAGGCGTCCATGGCTATGGATGGTCTCCCGGAGGGGGTTCCTCCTTCCGGCAGGGTGCCGGGGCAGCTTCTCCACGCAGCCGTGGTCTTGAAACATCGGCGGCAGCGGTACAGAGGGGAGTTCGCGAGAAAGAGATCGATATTAGGGGTTTCCACCCTGAGGGGTAAATATAGGCGAAGGGGGCATCGAGGGGACCCACGAGGAAGTCAGGAGGGTCCCTGGCGCGGCCCAGGGTGGGGCCGCGCCACCCGCCCTCCTGGATGCCTGGTGGTGGCCCCCCCTTCCCTCTATTGGTTATTCCAGAAGCTTCTGTTGCGCTGATATTTTATATATTTTTCCTGGAATTTTTGGAGCACTTTTAATGGCCGAAAAACCTGAAATACAAAAACAGCAAAAAACAGAAACTGGCAACTGGGTGCACTGAGTTAATAGGTTGGTCCAAATAGGTTCAAAAGTGAATGAAAGTTCAAGCAAAACATGGCAAAGTCACACAAAACATGCATGGAGCAAGCAGAAATTATAGATACGTTTGGGACGTATCAACAGGTACGAAACTTGTGCATCCTACTTGGCTCACTGGCTCCATCTCTGATATCGCTTGTGTGTGTCCAATCTAAGTATGAGGCACAAATTCAATTTACTTTTGTTCCTTAGTTTTGAATGTCGATGATTAAAACGTATTGTGTCACTAAATAGATGTGACATTGGGGTGGTCTAGTGAGTGTTGTGATATGCACAAGTACGGAACTTTGTGCATCCTACTTGGATCACTAGCACCATCTCTGAAGTTGCTTGTGTGTGTTCAATCTAAGTATGAGGCACAAATGCAAATTGATTTTCTCTTTTTTTAATACTGAGGATTAAAACATATTGTGGCACTAGCTAGTTAGATGTGTCATTAGGGTGGGCTAGTAAGCCTTGTGATATGCACAAGTACGGAACTTGGGCATCCTACTTGGCTAACTAACCCCATCCCTGAAGTTGATTGTGCATCTAATGTAAGTATGAGGCACACATCCGAATTATTTTTCTTCTTTTTTTTGAATGCCGGTGATTAAAACATTTTGTGGCACTAGCAAGATGTGACGTTGGGGGTGGTCTAGCTAGTGAGCCTTATGATATGCAACAGTACGGAACTTGTGCATCCTACTTGGCTTACTCGCATCATTCCTGAAGTTGCTTGTCTATGTCCAATCTAAGTATGAGGCACAAATCCTAATTACTTTTCTCCTTTTGTTTTGAATGCAGATGATTAAATCAAATTGTGGAACCATGTGATAACAGGATTGGTCGAGTGATCCTTGTGTTATGCAAAAGTACGGAACTTGTGCATCTTACTTGGCTCGCTCGCTCCATCCCTGTAGTTGCTTGTGTATGTCCAATATAAGTATGATGCATTTTTGTACTTTTCATGATATGTGTGTTGAGTTTCTAGTATTGGTCGTCAATTAATTAATCTTTTGAATTATGAGCACAGAAAATGGCAGACGAGGACGATAGGATCCCCGAGTGCGACAATTGTGACGAGAACTTGGGTCGGTGCGACAATCTGGTGTTGGATGGGGATGAAGAAAGATACTTCTCCCTCACGCTTAGGTGGCGCTTCAAAAATCGAACAGTATGCAACTTATGCGCCATGTTCTTATTTAAGCATGCTTGACTTAAGTTTTTTTTACGTGTAATTCATTTTTTATAATCAACTAGCACATCCCCTGCTGTGCAAGACCTCACGTCTATGACTTTGTCAAGTAAATGATTGGCGCGCGAACGAAACAAAAGAAGTTAAACATAATACAAAACATGGTTTCATTTAAAAGGTTAAGGTCATTAATGAAGTGATACGTCCGAAACGTATCTATAATTATGCTTGCTGCATGCATGTTTTGGGTGATATTGCTATGCTTTTGATGCACTTTCATACACTTTTGATCATATTTGGACTAACCTATTAACTCAATGCACCCCAATGCCAGTTCCTGTTTTCTGTTCTTTTTTGTATTTCAGGTTTCCCCATTACTTAAAGTGCCCAAAAAATCCAGGAAAAATATATAAAAAATCAGTGATACAGAAGCTTCCAGATGACCAAAGGGGGACAGGGGGCCCCACCAGGGGTCCCGGCGCCTTGGTGACGCGGCCCCACCCTAGGCCGCTCCGCGGGGCCGCCTGGACTCCCTGGCCCACCTCTAGCTGCCCCACTTCGCCTATATTTACCTCTTGTCCCGAAACCCTTGAGGACAGAACCCTTTTCGCGATCTCCCCTCTGTTCCACCGCCGTTGCACTTCCAAGATCGGGGGTTCTAGGAGACCCTTTCCCAGCACCCTGCCGGAGGGAGGATTGACCTCCGGGAGCTTCTCCGCCACCATGGACGCCTCCCGGATGACCCATGAGTAATTCACCTTGGACCATGGGTCCATGATCTGTAGCTACGTGATGTCTTCTCTCCATCTTTGTTCTTCAATGATTATACCTTGTGAGATGCCCTACATGATCAAGGCACATATGTAATTTTCCTACTGTTGCTATGTTGATTTTGCTGGAATCTGATGGATTATGAGATTATGTTCAGATATTGATGAGTAATATATTTGGCTCTTCTCCTTTTATATTTATGTTCTTGAGTAATTCTTACATGTTCTCTGTTACTTTTTATTACTTTGGCCAAGTGTTGGATCATGACTCCAAGAGGGAGCGTTATGCATGATTGTGGGTTCATGCCCACCAATGACTAGCTTGAGTGATAGAAACATGAGTCTAGGGTATGTGTTGTTGCCACCAGGGAGAAAACAATGGTGCTTGTACTTGCGGGTGCAAGGAATGTTTACTTTACGCAAAGTTCTTTTAATGCAGTTGTCTATTGCTTTGGATTTACACTTTGTGTGGGGCTCGCAAATTAATACCAGCGAGATGTTCTAGATAGATATCTCAAGGTGGATGATTAGTGAGTAGATGCAGATGGATTTCGGTCTACTTGTCTTGGCGTACTTCCCATGCTTTTGAGCCTCTTCGTTTCTTTTGTAGTATAGTTAGCATTGCGGTGCATTTTTAATCCTGTCAATTTCCCATCTGTAATTTGTTCACCTCGCATAGTTGTTTATCGTATTTTGGGAGAGAGACATCACTAGTGAAATTCATGGGACTCCGGTTTATATTCCACCACTGTTTACATCCTTAATTTACTTTTGTTGCAATTATCACTATCATTATCTGTTGCTTTTGATCCTTTGTAAACGGCAAGGTCGGAGGTATTGACAACCCCTCTGTACTCGTTGGGAGAAAAGTTACTTCTTGTGTCTGCAGGTCCAGGTAAAGTAAGCAACCTTGGGTTGTGAATGGCGCCATTGTTCACTTTACCACCTACTTTTCGTCGTTGGAGTCCTAGAGACATAAACCCTATCCTCTATGTTAGGGGAAATTTTCCGCTACGCTACATCTTAACTTTCCACTTGGGGTAGCCAACAAGGGGCGAGAATCACTTCCTCGCTAGCATCATGAACCAAAATACACATTTTTTTTCTTGTCCAAATTGGTATGCACTGTGCAAGGCATATGCACTTGAGGAGGGTATGCAAATAACATTCGATCTCAGACCCTGTCGTCGAGGTGGTAAATTTTATAATAAAGACATTTGGATGCTAGTGGGTGACATGAAGCCGGTTCTATCTTCATGTGAGTTTCTTTAAAAAAATTGACTTGTTTCCTTCCTTCATAACTTGCTTTCCAAGGTTGACAAATTATTTATGATTGCCAGTTTAAATCTATGCTCCGAAGGATGTACATAATATGTTTGATAATACTTTTTAATTGTGACTTGGAGCTAACATTGGACGAACAAGGTGATTTCATCGATTTTCTTAAAATTTTACCTATGACTGCGAACCTTTATAATGTTTGCACATCTTATACACCATATGTGCCATTTGTTCTCCAGTTGTAGGCGCATCATATTCATTATATTAGCTTGGTAAGATTTTTACTATTCTGTCACTAGTCCATCCTTTTCAGAAATGCTCTTATTAAGTATACTGCATTACTAAGTATTTTACTAATGTGTTCTTCAACAGATGATCCCGAAAGCAGTTGTGCCTAGCTAGATGCCTAACAAAGGCGAGCTCACAATTGTTTTTGCACAACCATGGACTGTACTCTTCAAACATGAGTGCTCAACTGAAAGTGGAAGAGATTGCTGCTTAAGAATTAAAGGATGGAAAAAAGTTGTGGGTTCAGAAGAATCCAAAAGATGGAGACAAGTTATTCTCCATATTACATAAGGGAAATGTAGGTGCTTTTTGGTTTTATTTTCTTTCACCTTCGCGTGATGAGGAGTAGGTCCTACGTACTAGCTAGTCATGTGCTTTAAGTAGGTCCTATCTAGTATTAGTGGATGTGAAGAATTAGAATCATGATGACAAGAGACATCATTCGCTACTCGGTCTCGAGACCTAAACTTGTCTAATATTTGAACTTTGTTCACTATTTTAAATTTTGAGTTTAATGTGATGAATTGTACTATGTACTGTTTATACACGAGTAATTCTGGTGATGTATTGTAGTATTGCAAACTGTATATTCTGTGTTGTAACATGTGTTGTATATATTCGATAACATGTGAAAATACCGGAAAAGCAAAATAAATCCTTCAATTAATAGTAATGGCACACCATCTGGACATCATTAGTGTACCAGTAGCCCCTGCTGCAATAGAAGTGGCGCACTAGGAGGCATACCAATGGAGCTCCAAGGGGTGCGCCATTGTTATTTGGATTAACAGTGGCGCACCAAAGGTGCGCCATTAGTATTTATTACTAGTGGTGTGTTATAGTGGCGCACCTACAGTGCTTCATTAATGGCAAAGTTAGGTGCGCCACTAATAGCCTTTTTCTAGTAGTGGGGAGATAGAAGTCTGCCTAAAGGTCATGCGTGACAAAAGGCCTTTCATGATGAAAGAAGGCATCCTTCCATTCCCTGAGCTTAGTCAGAAGAAGTGATGAAGAAATTCCATGCATGCTTAGTTGTTAGTTCCAAACTATCGATAACATTGTGTTGTAAATAACTTTATTCCTATGTTTAACTTAGGCTGGTACGTACCAACTGCGTACCAGCACAAACACTTTTCTATCTTGGTGTAAACGTCTTACATTTACCTTTTTGTCCAACATTTGTTTCTAGCCCAAGTGTTTGTGCTGGTGCGTTTCTGCTTACCAGATAATGCCCAAGTGCATGTGGGTGTTGTGTTCTGCATATAGCAGATAACCTACATGGCCTACTTGTAGATTTTGGAGACTATCTTCCTCTCCTGGACCCTCTTTTCTGTTCCCTGATAAGGACAAATACGATCCTTGGTTCCCTCTTCTCTAATTCATGTTAAGGACAAATACTAACGTGTTCTGTCTTTCTCTTCTTTAATTTCTCCTGTCGTACTATTTAGAAGTTCTTGTTCCAGGCTGGCGCAGATTAATTTGTATGAACATATACTCTCCTTGAGCTTGGCCTAGCCCATGATCCTGATATGAGCCTCCCCCTTGGTAGAGTTTACATGATGTATAACTATTGCAATCCTATTGATCCAGTGGTGCAAGAGATCCTAGCATCTCTAGGATGCTGAGGACAATAGTCCCTCCATATCCTACCTCTGATTTGTGACTTTGCTAAGATCTTTACTTGCTTCTCTCCATTTCCTGGACTTACACTTGCACATTTGTGATTATTTGGCTTGTTGTTTACTGTTCCACTGCCTTGGTGGGTACTGTTAATGATCAACTCAATTCATCATTGGGCTTATCTTCTATAGCCAAGTTCCAAGTGCTAGCCCCTAAAAAAATGAATTTCCCACATTTGAACCCCCAAAACAATTCTATTTTTTGTGCAGGTTGAAGATTAAAGAAGAGATAATCAAGAATGTAGTTAGGTTTAGTTTAGGATTCAATTAATGTAATTTTCCTATTCTTTATAATAAGAATTGTAATACAATTCTTTTATATCAATAGTTATATTTTTTTGATTTTCTTTTATTGGATATATGTAAGAAATTGCAATATTCTTACTATAATAAAAATTATGATTCCATTTCATTTTTTGTTTTTAAATTATTTTTCCTATATGTTTTTTGTAAATCTAATTTTTTCTTCTGTAAATACATTAGTAGTGACGCTGAAATGTGCCACTACTAGCGCCCCTCAGGCATGGCGCATTCTATCAAAATGCGCCACTACTAAGGCGTCCTTAGTAATGACACACTAGAAAATGCGCCACTACTAAGGCCCCTTAGTAGTGGCACACTAGTGGCGCACCCATAATGTGCCACTACTAGCAAAAAAAATTCACTACTAGCCTTTTTCTAGTAACGCAATATTTGATACGCATGCCATATTAAAAAAAACCTAGACACATCCAAAGAAAAAAAACAATCTCCTTGCAAATGCATAATAGGGACGGTTTTCTATTAGGAGGAGTCATCAACAGATTTTCTGTCTCGCGTATTCAGGCGAGAAGAGGAATGGTAATAGTGAGAATGAAATTTTCTGCAGGGCCCCTCTGAGGCTTCTACTATTTGAGAGTCTTCTCCGGCGAGCCCACTGATTCCTTTTCGCTGAAACGACCACTCCATTACTTATATGACAGTGCTACGGTTATGCTCTGGTTTAAAATCGTGATGTAAGGCGTGTTTGGTTGGTTTCCACAGCTGACCACACCTCTGGACGCCTAACCTTAGTTTTTTAGATAAAAGGCTATTGCCCAACTTTATAGATAAATCCATACCGTCACAGAGTACAAACACTGCAACAACAGCACGGATAACAAGTTTACGGAAGCTCGACAACAAGAGCTTAGGAAAAAAGGAAAACAGGTAGCAGGGAGAAGACCGGAAACTAGAGTCTTAAGAGGTACCATACAAGCCAAAGGCCACAACCAGGCACGCAGGCCCTCAACACAACATAGAGACACGAGATCTAAGCTTCGACGGCCGCCACCGGAGGACAGGATTCATGGGATGGGGGAGAGGCATGCAGTCGTCATCGTCTTCATACGGGCAATGATCATATCCATGTCCTCCATGTCGATGCTCCTACTCAAGGGCTTCCAGATCTGTAAACAACCAATGAGTTTAAAAATAAGGGAAGCCGGGCACTTAGGAAAAACGTGTTCAATGGTCATTTTGTTCCTAATGTTCCAAAGGGCCCAGCATGCTGCAGAAAAGGAAGACCAAAAGAGGCGACGAGAACGAATAGACAAGGAGCGGGCAAGAGCCTGCACATCAGAAAAAGACTCCAGACACCAAGAATTTCCCATCCAATCTCTGAAGCAGCTCCACATGAACTTAGCAAGAGCACAACGAAAGAAAATGTGTTGCGTGCTTTCAGTTTCTCCAAAAATAATGCATAGCGCACTCCTCGCATGGTTGCGTTTATGGATTTGCTCAGACGACGGTAGATTCCCACGAAAAGCTTGCCAAAGAAAGAGCTTGATCTTAGGAGGGATGCGAGCCCGCCAAACCGGGGAGAAGCGAGACGTGCGGGTACCGGAAACCAAAGCCGAGTAAAGCGATTTAACCGAAAAACAACCAGAGCTAGTCAAGGACCAGGACACAACGTCACTTCCCTCCGAGAGAACAGGGAAGAGGGTAGCAAGGCGATGCCAATCCTCCAACTCTGCAGGAGACAAGGTACGTCGAAACCCGAGTTCCCAGCCGGCCGAGGCCACCTCTGAGATAGAGATGTCAGGGTTGGGGAAATAAGAAAAAAGAACGGGAAAGACATCTCAAATACGACCAATCGGAGACCAAAAATCGAACCAAAAGCGAGTCGAGGTACCATCTTTAACAGCGAAACGAGCATACTTGCGGAAAACCTCACGGAGGGGGATAAGGGACCTCCAGAATTGCAAGCAGAAAGTAGCGGAGGCAAACAGGGGCGAAGACTGGGGAAAATATTTAGCTTTAAGGATCCGAAACCAAAGGGCCTCTGGATCACCCGTACAAATCTTCCACCACCACTTAGTGCAAAGACAAACGTTCATAATCGAGCTGTTAGTAATCCCCAGGCCCCCCATGTTCTTAGGAAGACACATAGACTTCCACTTAACTAGCCGATATTTCCTACGGTTGTCAGCCGCATTCCAGAAAAAACTACTACGATGTTTGTCCATGGCTTCATGAGAGGAAGCCGGCATTTTGTAGAAGCCCATCGTGTAAAACGGGAGAGAAGACAGGCAATCATTAATGAGGCAGACTTTAGCAGCCGAGGAGTGGTGTCTACCACTACTAGAGAAATAGCTATACATGGAAACATTATTAGTGGCACATTTTTCTACGTGATGCGCCACTATGTTGTAAGGGGTGGCGCACTGGTTAAAAATGTGCCACATATAAGCTCTTATAGGTGGCGCATTTTTTTAAATGCGCCACCCCTAAGGGTGGGCCAGCCCTGGATCCTCTTATACGTGGCGCATTTGGAGAAATGTGCCACCCCTCGGAACCTTATAGGTGGCGCATTTTGGAAATGCGCCACCCCTAAGAGCTTATGGGTGGCGCATTCTGGAAATGCGCCACCGCTAAGGAATTATTAGTGGTGCATTCAGAATGTGCCACCCATAAGCTCTTAGGGGTGGCGCATCTTACATATGCGCCACTACTAACCTAAAAATGCGAGGGGAAAATTCCCAATACACAAATACACCCCCCCCCCCCCGCGCGTGGACCGCCTTTTCAGTTTGAAAAGAAATAAAAAATGATAGAAATGTCAAAAAAATAAAATAAAATAATATTCTCATGTAATATGTGGTCTAGTTATTACGAAAATTTAGAAACATGAATTTTGACTTTTTTTTGCAAAATCTCTCGAGAATTTGTAAAATGGGCTTAACTTTTGCATACGAACTCCAATGAAAACGCTTTTTATATGAAAAATCATCTACTCGAAAAGTTTTATCCAAATTCAACAGGGTGATCCCCGTAGAACATTTTTAGAATCCTCAAAAACCTAACACAAAAAAGTTATGGGCGTTTGAAGATCTAGAGCCTAAAAATTTGAAAAAAAGTTCAAAACTTATTAGTGGCGCATTTTGTATGAAATGCGCCACTAATAACAGAAAAGCAATATTTTTTAAGTACAAAATAGGCTAGAGGACCGATCGGGAAGATTAAAAAAAAGTACTCCCTCCGATCCATAAAAAGTGTCGCTCACTTTGTACTAAGCTAGTACAAGCTTCGTACAAAGTGAGCGACACTTGTACTAGCTTAGTACAAAGTGAGTGACACTTTTTATGGATCAGAGGGAGTAGCTAGTAACATAAAAAATCATTTTTTTAAGTTCAAAATAGGCTTGCATGGGTTTCGAAAAAGTTCAAAATGATCGATCGAGAAGTTTCCAAAAAATGTTGAAAATTTTAGCACACCCATGAACATCAACAAGGTCCTAGACATCAACATGGTTTAATAGGATTGGTATGATAGATATATCAACAAGTGCCTGCTAAGTGACCTGGGGTGGGAGTTGAATAGAACCGAGAAGTTAAGCGTGCTGGGACTGGAGTAGTGTTAGGATGGGTGACCCTCTGAGAAGTTTGACCACAGAGGTCAGTTTGACCTGAGATTAAGCATAGTGACCGGTCATTAACCATACTAACATGAGATTAAGAAGAAGAAAAAAATCGTTATCCAGATCTAGATCCAGATTCAAAATTCAAAAATTTTAGAAAAATAGTGGCGCATTTCTAGAATGCGCCACCCATAAGGGCTTATGGGTGGCGTATTTCGAAATGCGCCACTTATAAGGGTCTTAGGGGTGGCACATTCACAATGCGCCACCCCTAAGCCCTTATTAGTGGCTTGATCTTAGTGGCGCGTCCATAATGCGCCACTAAAGCCCTAAAATGGACGCCACTAAAAGGGCTTTTCCTAGTAGTGATACACCTCCAAGGTAGCACTCGGTTGCCAACCTTAAGCACCACAGGGGCGAGGTCTTTCGCGGAAGCAGGATCCGGGGAGATGGTGATCCCGAGGTATTTAAATGGGAAGGAACCCAAAGCACAGTTCATCAGATCCGCCACCCTCTTAGCTTCCACGAAAGAACAGCCGAGAGCCATGAGCTCACTCCTGGCGAAGTTGATTTTCAGCCCCGACAAGGCCTCGAAACAAAGGAGAAGGAATTTGAGATTTGCCAAACATAAGTCATTGTTTTCCACAATAATGATCGTGTCATCGGCATATTGAAGGTGAGTTAAGCCCAAAGGAAGTAGCGAACTAACAACTGGGGAGATATGACCCGCACTAGTTGACCGATCAAGCATACAAGAGAGAGCGTCAGCAACAAAATTGAAAAAAAGAGGGGAGATAGGATCCCCTTGCCTCAGGCCTCTACCATTGGCAAAATATTGACCCACCAGTCCATTAATCGCAGCAGCGGTGTGACCACCGGACACAAGCTGCATAATACGATGCACATAGGCCCCATCAAAGACCTTGGCAAGAAAACAGAGAGAAGGAAAGGCCAGCTAACGGAATCATAAGCTTTCTCAAAATCGAGCTTGTGAATGATGGCGTTGGTCTTGCGACGTTTAATCTCATGAATGACCTCATGGAGGCAAAGGATTCCATCCATGATAAACCTCCCTGTGATAAAAGCGGACTGATTGGGACTAACCATAGTGTGAGCAACTGGCCCTAACCGAGTCGTGAAAGCCTTGGAAGGAAATTTCGCAATGTTATTAATCAGGGCGATAGGGCGGAATATCCGGATGTTATCAGCACCCTTCACCTTCGGGATCAGGGTTAATACAACGTAATTGAGACGAGATAAGTCCACCGTACCCAAGAAATACCCTTGCAAGATAGCATAGACAAGGAATCTCACTTGAGGCCAAAATTTCTGGAAAAAGGATACCGAGAAGCCATCCGACCCAGGGGCAGAATTAGAATTCGAGGAGAAGACAACCAAGTCAATTTCCGCCTCCGAGAGAGGAAGCATGAGGTTACGTTTATCAGAATCCGAAATCCCCGAGTGCGAACGCCAAAACGAGTCACATAAGGACACATCCGAGAGGGGCTGAGCGGCAAGTAGAGAAGAGTAGAACTTGAATACATGGGTTGAAATCAAGGCTGGATCACTAAAAACAGATCCATCAATAACCAAGCGGGAGATAAGGCAACGTCTCCGTCTACCGTTGGCAATGGCAATGAAATAAGCCGTGAGAGAGTCACCTTTAAGGATCCAACTAATCCTGCCCCATTGGCGCCAAAAAACTTCTTCCGCCTGATGAACCTCCATCAGGGATTTCTCCAAACTATAGCGCTGGTCCCACCCAAGAGGATCCAACCCAACAGAGTCAGCGACAACATCTAGCTGTTTAATTTTATCGAGCAGGTCAGACTTAGTCGCACGATCACAAATTGCCTTGTTAACACTCCATCCCCTGAGGAATTGCCTCAAGTCGTGCAAACAAAAGTGCCAATCATCCACAGGGCCAAACAACCGGTGTTGAGAAGAGAGGAGGCCCACAATCTTGTTAGCCACCATAGGGATAAAGCCCTCCTGAAGAAACCAGGAGGAATCAAATCTAAAACGAGGGGGAGGACGCAAAGAACCACCAGTATGAAGGACCAAGGGGGTGTGATCCGAACCAACAAAAGGAACCGCCAGGAGAGCACAAAGGGGAAGCCAGGCTTCCCAGCCAGCATCCATGAAAACCCGATCAAGCACAGAACGCACCGGGTCAGATTGGTGGTTCGACAAAGTATAGAGAGCAACGGAGCGATGAACATCACACAGAGCATTATCCGCAATGAAACGATTAATGCTCTAGCCCAAGAGAAATTGGTCGAACTCTTATCATAGGGGGAACGGAGGAGGTTAAAATCACAGCCCATCAGAACCGGAACCGACAGCTTGGACAGGTGGGCATCAAGGGCGTCTAGGAAGATCAGGGATTGGGAATGATCTGAAGGGCCATATATCGAGAGAATATCCCAAACCCGATTAGAAGCACGACAGGAAAGACGAACAGAGAGAAAAAATTCATCAGGGTAGACGGACACCACATCAAATAGATCATTCTTGACCCCAATGAGGATACCACCACAGGATCCAACGGCCGGGACCCAGTGCCAAGCAAACGCAGCGCCACCAACCGCACCAAAGTCAGGGTCCGAAAAATGTTCCCGCTTAGTCTCTTGAAGGCACAAAATATCAATATGTTCTTGAAACAGAAACTCCCTTAACTGGTTCCTGCACCCTCTAGCGCTGAAACCACGAATGTTCTAGAATAGAATCTTCATCGAGAGGTGAGATTGCAGATGCGGAGACTAGAACGTCTAGGCGCACTCCTCGCCAGGGATTTTTTTGCCCGCACACCCCTGCGAGAGCCCGACGGAGGTTGGCCTCTACCAACGTCCGTTCCAGGGACAGGGACAACAGGTGGAGTAGACTCCACCGCAGAGCGAGTAGCATCCACAGCCTTACCCAGACTAGCTTGGGCCGCCTCATTAGCACGGAGAACAGACAGCAAAACAGATGCAGAATCAAGATCATTCCCCAAAGAAACCCCAGCGTCCGAAGCAACCCTCAGAAAATGGTCGTCCGCAAAGTCAGAGAGCAACGTACGCTTATGAGAGCGAGGGCACGTACCAATCAGAAGGGTGTCGCGAACCGCGGCACAACGCTCCGCCTTGGCCAGGATAGGAGTACCATCATTCACCACGTGCTTGCTTTTCCTGGCCGTGGATAGAGGGGTCTTGAGCGACATCGACATCCACACCGGAGTCAGGGAAGGGTCCACAGCCGGGGAAGCACGCACTTCAGTAGAGTCCCCCACCTCATCATCCATGACAAAGGTGCGAAAAACACCACACCCAGATATCTTAGAAGCCGAGGCCTCCTTGCGAGCTTGGGCGCGGGCGTAAGTTTTCTTGACAGTTTTGCGGGGCCGGCGACGGGACGACAGCAGCTCCCCTTCCTCAGGCTCCACCCTAGAAGGGGAGTCGAGGACATCCGAGAGTGAGGGAGAGGCAGCCCGGGCAGGATGGTTAGAGCACACCGCCGAAGAGGGAGACAACAGGTCCTTAGGTGCAGGCACAACACGGGGCCGCGGATCATGCAACGGAACCTCCGGACGAGGGGCAGCAACAGGCAGGGGAGGGAACTACAGCGTCGGCTTGCCCTTTAGATCCTCCTTGATCAGCAGGTTTCCTGTTGGGATAGAGGGCTTGCATGCGTGGACCAATTGGCTTCCCATTCACTAGACGTAAAAGGGTCACCCAAGACTCCTTGACTTGAGGGGATCACCATGCACAGGATCGATAGGAGGTGGCGGGGGGGGGGGGGGGAGTCGCGTCAGAGGGGGCTGGGGCACCTTCCACCCTGACCTTGATCCGATAAGCCTTGCGAGACGGAACAAATTCCAGGAATCCTTTCACCATGGAGGGGTTACGGAGACCGAACAACATCCGAACAGCACCACGACGGGAGAGGGGCTCGATATCCACGGAAATTGGCTTGCCAATCAACTCTCAGAACGCCATGAGCATAGCCACGTTTCGCATCTCGGGGGGGGGGGGGCGTCATCCAAAATCACCCAAGCATCAACGAGAGCACCAAAGGACCGATCAATATCCTCCGCCTCCCGAACCGAAACTATAGTCTGGTGAAGAGGGACCGTGAAGCTAGCACTCTTTTCCATCATGCGGAGGCTCTCACGTGAAAGGAAGACCACATAGAATTCCTTCTCAGATAACGGCTCCAACTGCCAGTCCCAATTCTCCAATCCTCATTCCTTAAGTTCATCAGTCATAGATTTCAAAGAGGCCACTCCATCCAGGACCGAGATGATCGCCGCATTTTGAAGGGGAGGGGTGGCCACTACCACCCCATCGCCGCCCACGAGCCCGAAGAAACCACATCCAGACAGCCCTTGGCGAAAGTGCTTGAGAACCGGTGGAGGAAATCTTGACTCGCAATCCACAGTGAGGTGACCCTCAGCCCGGCAAATGAGACAAAAAGGAGGGGCCTTGCACTAGGATTGGAAATGATTCAGCCGGTGACAAGCGAAGCAGGTGACCTGACCAAACCGGGGGGAAGAGGCCTCCGCAGGGGATGAAAGCAGGCCAGCCCCACCGCTAGAACTCCCAGCACCATCGCGATTATCGAACTTCCTCTTGTTGTTGTTGGGGAAGAAATTGGAAGAGTTCCCACCGCCCGAAGACCGGAAGCCGCGCTGCCCAGCACGCGAGTTGCCACGGTAACCGTGGGAAGAGAAGCCTCCGCGGCCCCCTCCACCTCAACCACTGGGCGCCACCGAACGAGGGCCTGACTGGGGAGGAGGGAGGGAGGGGGGAGGATGCCGGATCCAGAAGCCGCGGCCGCCGCGGCGTCCCAAGGGTCCAGGGAAGGACGAGGAGGAGGAGCAAGCTCGGACGAGACGCGGGCCCTCTTCTCTTGCTCCAGGAGGGCTCGAAGGGTAGCCTCGAGCTCCAGACCATCCGCATCGCCCCCGCTGCCCGTCGCTGGAGAAGGAGAGGGAGCCTTGGAAGGCGGCTGGGAACTCGCCATGCCCACCACGACAGCGAAGGATCTCAATAGCGGCGGGGGCGAAGGGGAGGGGATACGGATCTTGCGAATGGGGAGGCGAGACAAACAGGAAGAGAGGCGGCGGAGATCTGAAATGGAGGGGGGAAACCTAGGGTTAGGTCAATGGAGCAGCAGGGCAGCCATAAGATCCCATCACGAGGGGGCCATACTGGGCCACAGACAGGAGGAGGGCCGCAGGGAGGCAGAGGTGGGCCGCATGAAGCAGACGAGGATCCCACGAGCGAGGGCAAGTCACCATCAGAGAGGGAGAGAAGGCATTTGAGGTCACAAGCCCAACAGGCAAACCGGGCCCAAGAGAGACACGCGAAGTGACCACCGACCCACTAGCCAGGTCAGGATCCACCATAGCAGCCACCACAGGCGAGGAGGGAGCACCAGCTAGGGTTTCACCCATCGCCGCCGCCAACGAGAGACCTGGAGACGAGCACCTCGACGACGCCGGTGACCCAACCAGAGACGCCCCCAGGATGCCCGGCGACACAGAAGCCGCCGCTGGCCGTCTACCACGGGATTTGCGGCAAGCAATCGACCAACCCACCTCAGGGTTCACCGGGGCGCACACCTAGCACGGCCCCCAGGCGCAAACGCCGACCGGCGAGGACGACGGGAAGCACCCGCCGGAGCCAGACACACCGCCACCCCTGCAGAAGGGAGCACCACCTCATCCTCCGATGAGTCCCCATCCTCCGAGGCCAAAGGCCAAAATTTTCCCTCACACGGACCCAACGGGAGCGAACGATGCGAGGGAGGCGCACCAGATCCAGAACCGGCGACAAGGAGAGAAACTTGAGCGGTCGAGCAGCTAGCGAGGGGAGGGGAGGGAAGCCGCCGAGAACCGCGGGGGGTGGGGGAGGAGGAGGGGGAGGAAGGACGACCACACGGAGAAGGAGAGGCGAGAAGCGTGGCACCAGAGCACGCGCCGGCGACGGCGGGGAAGGGGAGGGTGGAACCACGACGCGGGAGGGGGGGGGGGGAGGAGCACGCCATCCGCGCTTAGTTGGTGTTTGCTTCATAACCAAAGTTGTGGCGTGCCACCTGCTTAATTAGGCGTCACAGCGTGCCAAAAGTGTAGGATCTCTCTATGTCTTAGCATGATAGTTCAGAGACCTGTTTGTGAAGGCATTTTGCCTTTGTAAGAATCATCTTCTCCGGGATTCAACAAACTGTGGAGGATGCAGAGCGATGAGTAGAGTTATCTGCCACTAGCCTGCTTGAGTTATTAATGCGAATTCTGACCTCTGAATGGTCTGAGACGGACTAGTGTCCGTTCTGTATGGTAGTGGCCTTGGCAATGTTTGCTCTAAAAGTTGAAACCTATATGCGTAGGCTGCAGTCAGATGGTACAGAGCACATTAACAGCGCTAGCTACTCCTCCACACTGCACAGACCAAAAATAAATAAAAGGAACGCTGCATACGCACATGCAAATATGTATGGCCGACAGACAGAGAATGAATGCGTTAACTCTGTGCCAACTTTAAATCTTTGTGGGTGCGTAGGTGTGCATTTTTCTTGTTTGGGTTTCGCTTTTCTTCCATAGAGAAATAAGGCAAACATGGAGTGACTGAACACCATAACAATATCAGATTACAATCTTAGGTAGTTTTATTACAGCTGAAGAAAAATATCGCACCGCACTTCAAAAAAAAAAGGAAACATGAAAAACGTTGCCTAGCTTATCTCCTACTGAGGCCAACATATAGCAACAAGATTAAAAAGGCCACAAAACAACGTGGATGACACAAGTGCTTAACACCTGCAAATGCAACAAACAAAAACTATCTCTAACTAATTAGGCATCGGTAGCAGCATTACATGGAGTAACTACATGTTACATCAAGCTCAAGAGGGATAGACGGGATGAGTAGAGAAATGAGGGTTGGTGCGTTGAAGAAGAGTGTGTGGCGAGGGAAAGTCTTGCAAGGTCAAGAACAGCAAGACAGGCTGCACCTGTACTTTGGCAAGGATTTCCTAAAAGAGATCACATCGTAGATAGAGAGGAAAGTGAGAGGTCACATGATGAAAGAAGGATCGCAGTGGATATGTGCCGTCGATGATGTAGACGAGCTCAGGGAGGATAGGGCCGGGCCGTGGATCAGCTGCGGGAGGCGCGGCACGCTCCCTCCTCAAACCATCGACGCCTGGCCATGTGGGACAGGCTCAGCTGGCTGCTAGCCGAGAAGCCCCGGTTGGCGATGACGTGCCGAGAGCAAGTGTCGCTTGTGCTTGGCATCTCAAAGCTGGAGCGCAGAGCTTGGGAGGTATGCATGGTGGGTTGGGTGCTGGGAGAAGAAGGCCTCACCAGGTAGGAGCCCCTTATATAGCCCAAGGGCATAGCACTGAAGAAGTGCAGCTAGTCAAGTGTGGAGAGAGACAAAGAGTGGGGGAGGGAGAACAAAGCGGAGGGAAGGATGAAACATAGGGTTTATGGACGCCACAGGGGAGAGTTTAGGTTGGGTTAATTTGATGCCCGAGGCTGTAGCCCATGCGGCATGCATGTGCGTGGCAGGCTTGTGACCGATATGGAGTGAGTCCGGGGCGTGGTGATCATGGCGAGAAGAGAGCTTCGCCCTACCCCTAGCCCTAGCGGCCTAGCCCTAGGTAGCTAGCTAAGCTGGATTTGGGAAACGGAAAGGCCTCTGAATCGTCTGCGTCCTGGCTTGCACTCGTTTGGCAACACATGCACGCGCGGCGAGCCAGATACATCAACTCGGCGGTAGATTCAGTGAAGCGGTCGAGCCACGCGATCCTTCTTCCACCATGCATGGGCTCGATAGCTAGCTCTACACATGCACATCTGCCTCAGCTCCTTGCATTTAAGTCTCTCTTTCTCTTTCTCTTGGAGTATAAGTGAATTGTCCAACTTTTCTCATCAGCTTAAGCTTTTGGATTGAACTGGTTGATGCATGCAATTCAATATAGTATCAGCGCGGGAGGTCCTAGGATCGAATTCTGGCGGACGCGTTAATTAAAATAATTACAGCTCACTCCAATATTCACGTATGCGGCCTGAGGAAGTGTTGAAGTATAATTGAATTGTCCACCTTTCCTCATCAGCTTAAGCTTTTAATTTGGGTTGAACTGGTTGGTGCATGCAACTCAATACTCTAGCAAACATCATCGACCACCAGATTGATTGCGGAGGTTATCAGCAGGGTGCTTCAGTGAACGGATGAATAAATAGCAGTCAATTAGTTGCCTGACCCAGCCAGTCAAGTATGTCCATTGTCAACCTCAATCTCGTTAGGTTAACCATCGCCATCAGCTACGTCTTGAGAGATGCATGAGGATATTCTTCCTTGTCGGTCGCTCACTGCGCCTTGCACTTATTGTTAGGACTCGATTGATGGGTGGTGGGTGGCGTGGGTGGGTAACCACACGACGGATGTTCTTGCGCACGCAAATAGTGGCTCCCACGAGACCATGCGCAGAGCAGAGTAGTCGTTTACAGTTTTACTTCACGTTTTTACCATGTCTCTTCGCGCTCGTGCTATCTATGAACTATCGTGGCGTGGGCTGTGAAGGATCCATTCCATTTCCATGTGTCTCTGTCCTTGCTACCCAACTCTACACATTGTTCGTTTGTTTATTTTCTTTCAAAAAGGAGGTTTCTACTTGGACACCCGTCTTGTTCGTTATCGGTAAAAGTAATCTATTTTGTTTCTCTTTTAAGTAGACGCGGTGCTTCACTGCAGTGTGCTGGATTAATCCACTGAATTAAGCTGCTCTTTGGAGTTTGGACTAGTCAGCTCTTGTGATAAGATGCAAAACTGTTCCATTCTCGCTGAAGACAGTGGGTGATTTTGTCCTGTGTTCATCAAACACAGTCACTGCAAGACTGTTAGTGATGCTTTCCTTTATGCCATTCAAATAATTGGCTACAGTCCCTCACACGCGCTCTTATTTGACCCGCATTTTATTCTACTCGTACTGCTGTACTGATGAATCCGAATTGCGTTATTTTCGTGTGTGCAACTGTACCATTCCTTTTCGTGTCATCAACATCAATAATGATATTATTGTAGCTAGGAATTGCATGGATGTGCATGTCCATGCATTACTGTTGTACTTTTTGGAGCGAATTCCACTTTTTACTCTCTATCCTTTGGCAAATTTTTTAACGAAAACAACTCTGTTTGACCAATTTTTATTCAGTTTACCTCATCTTTTATTTCTAACTAGATACAACCAACTATTTATTTTTTCTAGACATGCAACCATGCCATATAAGCAAGACATGCATGCAAATCATAAATCACATGTTTTTTTTATTACTTTACACATGCTACACTACCACATCACTAAATCATGCATGTAAGTCAGACATTATTTTTTGCAATACATATTATATTGACAAAATATGTGTTAGGTGGTTGCAGGTTGCAACATATCTATATAATGCACCATTCAAAATTTGGTCAGAAATTATACCATTTGTCCCTTTTTATACCCTTTGTATTTATTTTGAATGCATTTGCTTCCCATCTGCTTAGATGGTTTAGCTTTTTTTTATTCGTTTTAGCAAAGTTTCCGCAGCAACGTGCGGGCCATCATCTAGTTCTTATAATTGTTTGAGCTATTTTCATCAACCCGGTTTCACATGTCAGGCACATGGCACACCATGTCATCTGGTTTTATTCCATAGCTCGTTTCATCTCGGTGATTGCATGTCGTCTACACAACGATTTTGTCCTTCAATTGAGCTCCACGCGTGTCCGATCCATGTTGAAAATACATCGATACCTTTGCTCAACCGATGCATCTTGATCTTAGAGTTCAATCGGGCGCATTCTTCAACCTTGCCCTTTTATGCTTCTCGTGTTTCCTTAGCAATCCAATCGATTTCACATGCGTGTCTTATGTTTCCGATCAATCGTAAAGGATGTGATTGGTTGGGCACATCATTTCCTGGCCCCTTGCACACATGGTCCAGTGAAACATGCGCGACAGAATGGATCGAAGCCATGTTCTACATCTTGTTTGAATGCCCACAAAAGCCCCAAGCTGCATGAGGCTACCAACCCCCTATCCCCTTCCTCGGTTTTTAGTTGTTCTTGTTTCAAGATTTTTGTTGGGATGATGCTAATTCTTGTGTTCGATTGCAAACTTTTGGCAATGATGTGATTACCTTGCATCCCATGGGGTGAGTTTACCAACTATCATTATTGTTATTGCATTGTATATTACTTATGATCATGCAAAGTTAGGATAACAAAAAAAGGATAATAATGACAAATTGGACGAAGACTATGAAGTCCATTAGCCTATTTAAATTGATTTGACATGCACCCTATCCTACTCTAGTATTGATCTCCTCTTTGGCTAAGAACTTGGAGTAACCATTCATTGCCTCCTCTCTATTCTCAAACCCTCGATCGTAGTTGTCAGAGCTAATTCTGGTATATCCCTCGGAAGGGTATGTTGATCTAGATGTTTAAGAATGATGGTAACAGGGTACGGTGCTACCTAGGTTCATGCTCTCGAGAGGAGATAACACCCTGTTTTTTGCTTGTGCTTTATTGAATTGGAGTGTATCGAAAGTACAAAGTATCAAGGGATTGTTGTTTTTCTACGAGCTCGTTCCATCGGCTTATATGCAGATGAGAGGATTCCACCATGATCACATTTTCTTACTCTGTACGCCAAACCTTCTGGAACCTTCCTTTATCTGTCATGGACCGCCCCAAAGTGACCCATGTTGGATCCAACAAGGGAGGGGGGGTCCTCAGCCTAGCCCACCAGACCGGTAACCGTTAAGGTGAGAGGCCCCTTAGCTGGGACTTTGTCCGTAGACCATGAACAGTTTGAAATGTTCATCGCCCTAAGTTACAGACCTTGAAACTGGTTCAAAGAAAGCGCGTCGAACAATGTCTTCACGCATTCGTCCACCACCGGTCGAGCTGCCAAGTGAGGTGACATACACCGCTTCATCTTTAAAATGTTGAAAGAGAGTATCTGACCTACACCTCTGAAATATTTTGCGCATCTCCAAGTACTTAGGGGAGAAGGATTCCCGCTATCCTACATGAAGTCTATCCGACCAGGTTCTGAAAAACCAGACCAGTCTTATCCATGACCCACTTGGTGGCATCTTTGACCTAGCGTACAACACGTTATGCGCGGGGGTGGTTCATGGCCAACCAAGGCCACATCCCATCAAGGAGGCATGGGCGTTGATCATCGCACATGATTAACTATGTCCCACTGATCGCCTTGCACCATTAGCGCATTATCGAAGGAATGGAGGAGATTCTCTACCATGTGACGGTAAATAACCTCCGCCAATTCACATTTACCCATCCTATATAAGAGGATACGCAACACGGGGGGGTGTCTTATCGCTCCCAGGCCCCCTCTGATAGGGCATATTTTCCCATGATTGGTTTTAGTGATTGATGACAACACATTTGCGGTTTAACCATGTGCCTTGAGTATTTCAGATAACGTAAGCCATGGCAAAGGACGGTTATCATCCCCTCGGTTGATGGAACGTGAAGACGGAGTTTCCCTCTCGGATTCTTTTCTGGTGGTTGAGTCGATAGGAAATCCGTATTATTAAGGGGGATCCGCGGTGATATGATGGGTGGAATCATCACACTTCACTTTTCTCTGCACCCACATATCTTTTTAGCGCCTTCGGAGGAGTCAGCATAAGAGGCCATTCCAGCCTGGGTCTGCTGGGACGGTAGTACCGCTTGGTGTGCGGTAGTACCGCTCACGCGGTAGTACCGTACCATATGCGTTAGTACCGCAGTACGGTAGTACCGCAGTCTAGTGCCGCAACCACTACCGCAAACTCTCTGGACTGAGCGTTAGTGGGCACGACACTAGAGTGCGGTACTATGGTACCTCGGTAGTACCGCACCCAGCGCGGTAGTACCGCAGTACGGTAGTACGGCAGTCTAGTGCCGCAACCACTACCGCAAACTCACTGGACTGAGCGGTAGTGGGCACGGCACTAGAGTGCGGTACTACGGTACCACGGTAGTACCGCACCCAGCGCGGTAGTACCACAGTACGGTAGTACGGCAGTCTAGTGCCGCAACCACTACCGCAAACTCTCTGGACTGAGCGGTAGTGGGCACGGCACTAGAGTGCGGTACTACGGTACCACGGTAGTACCGCACCCAGCGCGGTAGTACCGCACCACGGTAGTACCGCTCTAGGAGCGGTAGTACTGTGGTTGGTGGGGGTCCAACGGCTGTTTAATGCGCCCCCTATAAAAGGGGGTCTTCTTCTTCATGGAGAGGTACCTCATTTATTGCTGATCCTCCATTGACGCCCAAAGCTTATTCTTGCCCGATCTCCCTCCCTAGCCATCAAAACTTGTTAATTATCTAGGGTTTGGAAGAGGAGACCCCGATCTACACTTCCACCAAAGGATATTTGATTCCTCCCATTATTCTCTTGTGGATCTTGTTACTCTTGGGTGCATTGGTGCCCTAGACGGAAGAGGTCACCTCGGAGCCACATTCCATTGTGGTGAAGCTCCGTGGTTTGTTGGGAGCCTCCAATTAAGTTGTGGAGATTGCCCCAACCTTGTATTGTAAAGGTTTGGTTGCCACCTTCAAGGCCACCGCATAGTGGTTCACGGCATCTTGCATTGGTGAGAGCGTGAGGAGAATAGGGTGGCCCTCGTTGGCCTTCGTGTGAGCATTGTGCTCCACATCCTCTCCAAACGGAGACGTACTTCTCGAGAGAGAAGGAACTCCGGTAACATATCCTTGTCTCCGTGTTCTCTCTACCTTTACTTTGCAAGTTACTTCTCATTGCTTATATCTTGCTTGTTTTCTTGTTGTAGTTGTCTAGTTGTCATATAGGATCTCACCTAGTTGCATATCTGGACAACTTACTTTTCTTGTTGAGCCTAAACTTATTAAGGAGTCATAAAAATTGTTAGTCGCCTATTCACCCCCCCCCCCTCTAGTCGACATTCCGATCCTTTCAATTGGTATCGGAGCCTCGTCTCTTATTAAGGGCTTCACCGCCTTAAGAGGATGGCGACGGAGGGGAAAGACAAAGACGGTGAGTTGGTAGGTTTTTCGGCCAATCCCTCCTTGGGGGAAAGCCCTAGTACCGCGGGACTCACAAACCCGTCTTTGAGGGATGACACAACCACCGTCTCTAGACATGAGTATAATGACGGCATGTCCGCCATAAAAGCTCAAATGAATGAAATGACCCAATTGCTTAGAGCTCTCATGTCTAAGGCTCCCGAGGGGGGCAACGCCGTCATCACACCCAACACTCAAATGTTGGGAGGAGGAGAGTCGGTCTCTCAATCTCGTGATGATGGTAGGAACGGAAACCCTTTCATTCCCCTTCATGGGAATGGAGCGGGTGTCAATTCCGTGGTTGTTCCTCCCTCGAGCTATCACCTTTTACCTCTTCCCGAGCCTCATTTTGCACATGCAGGACCAATACCTATCCTTAACAAAGATGAGTATCCTATATGGGCATACCGTATGAAGAGGTACTTGAAGGGGTCATCGGAGGATTTGTGGCGAATTTTCCAAGAAGGCTTTCATCCATATGATCGCCACAACATGACTCCAAGAGAACACCGCGACAACTTCATCAACAGACATGCTATAGTTTGAAGCCCGAGCAAGAAAATCTTGTCAGAAAGTGTGAAACGGCCAAGGAGTGTTGGGATCTTCTTGAAAGGACTCTCATGGGAAGTGCAAGTATTAGAAGCTCCAAATTTGACAAGGTCCAAGACCAAGCCGATAACTTTGTCAGAAATGAAGGAGATTCTTCCGAGGATGTTCATCGAAGGTTGGTTGCTCTTGCCAATGATATGACGGATCATGGAAGCAAGGACACCGATGATGATTGGGTCAAAAGGAAGTTCATCTCGGCTATGCTTCTCTATAAGGAGCATCTCACTCAAGTCATTCGTCAAAGACCGGATTTCTGTGACTTGACTTCCAACCAAGTCTTGGATGAATTTGTGGCCATGGAGATTTTGAATGACAAGGCCTAAACGAAGATAACACGCCATGGAGGTCCTAAGATGCAATCCCTCGCCTTGAAGGCAAAGGAAGTTCATTTTGAGGAAGATGTTGATGAAGAGGATGTCGGTCCGGAAGACACCAAGTATGCTTACAATGAGCACATGGCTCTTGCATCAAGACAATTTTGGAGCAACAAGAAGAACTTCAAGTACAACACTAGTAGCTTCAAGCCCAAGGGACAAAGAATAAGAACTTGCTTCAATTGTGGAAATGTGAGTCATTTCGTTGCGGATTGTCCAGATGAGAAGAGAGAAGATCATGGTGGCAAGCTCATCCGGAAGGACAAGTCCAAGTCGCCGTTGAACAAGAATTTTGTGAAGAAGCAGCCACAACGTGTGTTGGTGGCTCATGAAGAATACTTCTCCGATGATGAGGATGATGAAGAAGGTGGTGAGATTGTGGCAACCGCCACCGTCGCCATCGCCATGGAGTCTCCCTCATCTTCTTCATTCTTCAACTCCCCCAACGAAAATCCTCACATCATCCACAAGTGTCTCATGGAGAAGACCACTTCGGTAACTCCTCCCCTTAAACCATTTACTCCCACTAACCCATCTTTGTTTGATTGTGTGGAGGATAATGAGGAACCCAAGGTTCAAGAAGGAAATGAGTTTGAGCTTTTCATGAGCAAACTCAAAGGTGAGGCCAAGAGACACTTTGTGGCTCTCTTGGAGCAATTAGGTGGAGCTCATGTCCACATTGAGGAACTTGAGGAGTCCATCACCGAGTTGCAAGGTCATAGTCGAGACTATGCGGATGAGATAGGAGAGCTATCTCAATCTCTTGAAGAAGAGCGTGAGCTTAAGTTGTCTCTCGAGGAGACATATGCTAGTGATACTTCTAAGCTCAAAGTTGATCTTAAACATGCTAATTCCATTGCTTGTGACCTAAAGACTAAAAATGATGAACTTGTGGAGGCTCATGAGAGACTTCTTGTGGATCATGAGAAAGTTGAAAAGGACCACAAGTCCTTAAAACACGAACTCATGGTTCTCAAGAAAGCACATGAGGAAACCTCCATTAAACTCACTAAAGAGATTAATACTTTTTCTCCTATTCTTATGATAGAGAAACCTAGTTCCACTAATCCTTGTTGTGAGCATATCCCTCTTATTGAGGAAAACGCTAGGTTGAAGGCACAACTAGATAAGGGACTTGTTTCTTGCATCCAAGGAGAAAAGAATCTCAATGATCTCTTGAGTTCCCATAAGGAGGTGATTGGCAAGGAAGGAATTGGGTTTGGTGCGAGTTCATCCAAAAAGAAGAACAAGAAAAGGAAGAACAAGAAGAAGAAAGGAAAAGCTCCCCCTCCCACAAAAGGTGTAGCATTCGTGAAGGAAGGGGAGAAGCCTCAAGAGAAAGTGGCAAAGGTCAATGAGGGTGGTGTTGCCAAAAGGGGTGATGCCATCCCCAATGACTTTGCCGGACCAACTAATCCTTCTTATGCTCTTTGTTGCACTAACGATGGGCATGTCTATGCCAAATTTATTGGTTCTTATGATGAATATATTGCTTGGTCTATTTGGGTCCCCAAGACCCTTGTTACTAACGCGAGAGGACCCATTCGTGAATGGGTACCTAAAACCAAGCATTGATTCCATGTAGGTGGCGGCTTCCGGTGGTGGCTCATGGATACTTGATAGCGGGGCTACAAGTCATATGACCGGAAGCAAGGACATGTTGGTGGACATTGACTATGGACCATCTCGAACCACCCGTGTCCAATTTGGTGATGCAAACACGTCGAAGGTATTGGGTCTTGGTAAAGTAATCATTTCTTCGGACTCATCCATTGAGAAAGTATTACTTGTTGAGACTTGTGCCTTCAATTTACTCTACGTTCATCAACTTGCTATGATGGGTCTTTGTACCTTCTTTGATAAAGACTTGGTCACCTTGATGTGGAGAAAAACTCTTAAAGTAGCCTTTGTTGGACACGTGGAGGACGGTATGTATGTGGTGGACTTCTCCAAAGTTCCCACCAAAACCGCCATGTGTCTAATGGCTAAAGTTGATGTGGGATGGCTTTGGCACCGCCGACTAGCCCATGTCAATATGAGATCTTTGAAAACCCTCCTCAACGGTGATCATGTTGTGGGACTAACAAATGTTAGTTTTGCCAAAGATCGTGCTTGTAGGGCTTGTATTGAAGGAAAGCTTCATGAGAAGAAACATCCCGTCAAGAACATCATCTCCACCAAGAGGCCGTTGGAGCTCCTTCACATGGATCTCTTCAGTCCTCCATCCTATGATAGTCTTGGCGGACGGAAGTATTGTTTGGTGATTGTGGATACCTATTCAAGATACACATGGGTTTATTTCTTCAAGAGGAAGAGTGAGACTCAACAAACCGTCATCGAGTTTGCCAATGAAGCTCAACGTCAACATAACTCAAAGATATTGGCTATTAGAAGTGACAACGGCACCGAGTTCAAGAACTATACCTTGGATGAATTTCTTGGTGATGAGGGGATCAAACATCAATATTCCTCTGCTTATACCCCTCAACAAAATGGTGTTGCGGAGAGAAAGAATCGCACTTTAATTGATGCGGCAAGGACAATGATGGCGGAGTTCAAAAGTCCCTACAAATTTTGGGCGGAAGCCATCAACACCGCGTGTCATTCTACCAATCGTCTTTATCTCCGCAAGATCTTGAACAAGACTCCATATGAAATCCTTACCGGGAAGAAGCCCAACATCAAGTACTTCCGGGTCTTCGGGTGTAAGTGTTTCATTCTTAAAAAGGGTGCCCGTTTGTCTAAGTTTGAGTCTAAGGCAATTGAGGGCATATTTGTTGGGTATGCTTCAAACTCTCACGCGTATAGAGTCTACAACAAGTCTTCCAGGCTTGTTGAAGAATCTAGCAACGTGGAGTTTGACGAACATAATGGCTCCCAAGTGGGGCAAAGTGATCTTAATGATGTAGGTGATGAAATTCCTCCGAAAGCCATAAGAAGAATGGGTGTGGGATTTTTCCTACCCATTGAGGAACCCCTTGTGGAGGAAGGAGAAGGACAATGCTCTACTCAAGTGGATCCATCACCTCCTCAAGATCAACAAGCCAACCAAGAACAAGATGGAGGCCCTCTCGTTACCGAACAAGATCAAGGTCAAGATCACATCAACGTTGAGGGTGTCGCACCCAATGATGACCAAGATCAAGTTCAAGTTCAAGGACAAACTCAAGATGTTGAGCAAGTCCTTGTTTATGCTCCCTATTCCGAAGATGTTCCTCTCGAGCCATCTCAAGAGGCCATGGAGGAAGAAAGAGCACGTCGAGCACTCAAGATTGCATCCCGGTTAAAGTCTCAAGATATCTCGGTGGATCAAGTGCTCGGAAGCATCAAGAAAGGGGTAACAACTCGTAGTCAATTGAGAAAATTTTGTGCCCATAATGTGTTTGTTTCTTGTGTTGAACCCCAAAAGGTTTTTGAGGCGCTTGAAGACCCGGATTGGCTTGAGGCCATGCATGATGATCTCAACAACTTCAAGCGCAACAAGGTGTGGTCATTAGTGGAGAGACCGAAAGGTGATCATAATGTTATTGGGACCAAGTGGATCTTCAAGAACAAGCAAGATGCTAATGGGGTTGTCATAAGGAACAAGGCAAGGTTGGTGGCACAAGGTTTTTCCCAAGTCGAAGGTATTGACTACGGTGAAACCATTGCCCCCGTGGCTCACCTTGAGTCCATTCGTATAGCTCTTGCTTATGCTTCTCATCATAACTTCAAACTATATCAAATGGATGTGAAGAGTGCTTTTCTTAATGGTCCCATTAATGAGTTGGTATATGTCAAGCAACCCCCCGGGTTCGAGGACCCCAATTTCCCTAATCATGTCTATAAACTCGACAAGGCGCTCTATGGCCTAAAACAAGCCCCAAGAGCCTGGTATGATCACCTTACCGAGTTCTTAGTCGATTATGGGTTTCAAATTGGGCAAATCGATCCCACTCTTTTTACTAAGAGAGTTGGTGGGCAATTGTTCATATGCCAACTATATGTTGATGACATTATCTTTGGTTCGGTTAACCAATCTTTTAATGAAGAATTTGCTAAGCTAATGACCAACAAGTTTGAGATGTCCATGATGGGAGAGTTGGAGTTCTTCCTCGGCTTTGAAGTGAAGAAATTATCTAGGGGAACCTTCATCAACCAAGCCAAATACACTCAAGACATGCTCAAGAGGTTCAAGTATGATGCTCTTAAAGGAGCCAAGACCCCCATGCCTCTCAAGTGTCAACTTGACCTCGACCCGAGCGGCAAAGAGGTAGACCAAAGGGAGTATCGTTCCATGATCGGTTCCTTGCTTTACCTTTGTGCATCTAGGCCGGATATCATGTTGAGTGTGGGTATGTGTGCAAGATTTCAAGCCGCACCAAAAGAGAGCCACGTGGTGGCTGTCAAGAGAATCTTTCGATATTTGGTTCATACCCCAAACTTTGGCTTGTGGTATCCTAAGGGCTCAAGCTTCGATCTCATTGGCTACACGGATTCGGATTGGGCGGGAGACAAAGTGGAGAGGAAGTCCACTTGATGTCAATTCCTTGGTAGGTCTTTGGTGAGTTGGTCATCCAAGAAGCAAAATTGCATATCTCTTTCAACTACCGAAGCCGAGTATATTGCTGCCGCAAGTTGTTGTGCTCAATTATTTTGGATGAGGCAAACTTTAAAGCATTACGGTGTCACTTGTGACAAAGTGCCTCTATTATGTGACAATGAAAGTGCTATCAAGATCGCCTACAACCCCGTTCAACATAGCAAGACGAAGCATATTGAAATTCGACATCATTTCATTCGAGACCATGTGAAGCGGGGTGATATTGATCTTTCATATGTGGGCACCGGAGATCAACTTGCGGATATTTTCACCAAGCCTTTCGATGAAGCAAGATTCCGAGAGTTAAGGCATGAGCTAAATATCATTGATTCGAGTAATGCGGTTTGAAGACTTGGCACACACGCCCCATCTCAACAAGGTATCTAGCTTGGATGTAGGCATGGACATAGGGGGAGTGTTGCTTAATTAATGGGCAACCACTCCACCTATTATGCATAAAGAGAAACAATTCTTTCACTGTGGTCACTTTAGGCGGCCTTTCTAGGTCACCCAAGGTGATAACGGTGCTTCAAAGAAGAGCATTGGCCATGAACCCAAGATACATCTTTGTGGTGTCATACCAAATAAGCTCAAACATGGTGGCCTCGGCCACCGCCCCTCTTCGTTGGAGAGTGTGTGTGTTCTTGTGTCCGTTTTTCTTTGTTTTGCGTTTTGGTCACTTCAAGATTGATCTTTTGTTCGTGTGCTCCTTGATCATGAAGTGACCCTTCCCAGTCGTATTCTTGTCTTGTCTCCATCCTAAGCCTTTCCCCCCTTTAACCTTCGCGCAAAAGTCCTCCTCATTTGCCACCTTGGATGTGCTTTCTGCTTCCTGCGGTACTACCGCACGGGGAAATGGTACTACCGCGCCCAGTGCGGTACTTTCGCAGTCTTGGGGAGAGTCAAAACCGAAGGGGTACGGGGAGTTGTCCCCATACCCCAGTCAGTTTCCCCTTCTCTCCTCTCTCGAAGCAGCAAGGCCCTCCTGCGGCGCCCTCCCAGGAGTGCCGCATCCGTGCTTCCCCTCCGTGTTCTCCTCCGGTGGGATCGATCCCCACCTCCCCCGTGTGCCATGGATCCCGGTATTGCCCCGTTTCTCCCTTGTTTTGGCTCATGTTGTTGAGCTTTTGTGTTTAGGGCAATGCTTTTAGATCCACTAGGTTTTTGGCTATTCCTAGGCATTTTGAGGACATGGAAGGATTGCTAGATAGGCATAGAGTAGATTGGTTGGTGTGGTTGTGATTTTTGGAGGCATGGTAGTACCGGATCTCAGATCCGTGGTCTCAGTTGTCAGCACGGTACTACCGCAGGGTTACTGCGGTACTACCGCTCAAGCGGTACTACCGTAGTATTCTACGGTACTACCGTGGAGCGGTAGTACCGCATTAACCACGGTACTACCGTACCTCTAGAACCCGCAACCTGTATCACCTTCTCTGCTCTATTATTCATCTCCTGAACTTTTGCATCTCATTCTCTTGCTCTTTTTGTGTCTGTCTGTTTTGGGTTTGGTCAGGTGGTGGCTCTCGTTCGCACTTGAAGCACAAGGATCCAGCCAAGGGCAAAGAACCATACAGTTCCTTGACGAAGATCGCTCACCGAGAGAAGCCGAAGAGGAAGCCAGTGGTCGAGCTCCCTCTGCCAGAGTACCGGGACTACCGTAGGGTCAATCCCTACAGGAAGCCTCGTGATCCATCTTTGATGAAGTCCAAGTTCTGGAACAAGGAGCAGCGTGATGTCTTCTACTTGCTCATATCTGACAGGAAGAACAAGTTTGTGCCCAATGTGAAGTCCGTCAGTCTGGCATACATGGAGCAGCATATGGACTACTTTGCTGATGCTCTTGCTCTGGTGGATCAGTTTGGACTTCGCCACATCATTTCCTTCAACAACCCTTTTGACGCTGATCTTGTGGCCGAGTTCTTCGCCACCGTCTTCTTCCATAATGATGAAGATAGGAACATCACCTGGATGTGTGATGATGATGTTCTCACTTGCAAGTGGAAGGTATTCATGGATCTTCTGTAGGTCCCCTACACCACTGCCAATGAGCCGGTGGGGCTGCGTCCTCACACCTCCGCCCCTGCTAAGAAGAAGGGTGAGTTGGCCCCCTACCAAACTCATGTTGTCTACTATAATGCGAAGGGCAACGAGAAATACAAGTTGATGCTCTCCCCGTTTCTGGATATTATGCACCGGATTCTCCGGACCTCTCTGTTCCCTCGGGTTGGCGATCTGGACAAGATACATAGCTACTTGGTCAACATGATTCTTCTCTGTCAGGAGTACAGGGGGATGGCGATGACTCTGGATATCTGCTCGATCATGTATGAGGAGCTCTACACTGCCGTTATGGAGCGCAAGGTCCCTATCTATGGGCCTTACCTTCAGCTGTTATTTGAGAAGGTCTGGAGTGACACTTATGAGGATCCTCTTCGGGTGGGGCATCTTACCAGGCACGAGGTGGTGCAGCTGCGGATTAAGGCCAACTGGGCTGGTGGTAAGGTTGCTGCTCAGGGTTCCCCAGTTGCCTCTGATGCGGAGATGGCTGATGAGGAGGGTGGAGCTGTTGAGGCTAATGAGCCTGCGACTGGTGGTGGCAGCGTCCGCCGCACTCGCTCTGGTACGAGCTTTGGTGGCAGTGGGAGGTCTTTCTCCCAGGACTTGGAGCAGCCGGGTTGGGCTGCTAAGCTCACTCGCAAGGTGAAAAAGCTGTTCTGCATGCAGTCTCACATGCATCACAAGATGTATCTGGCTCACAAGAGGGAGAAGGAAAACCGTCAGCGTCAGAAGCTGTTCTACAGGCACCAAGGCATGGACGTGCAGTCCGGATCTGAGGGGAAGATTACTGAGGAGGATCAATGGATCTACCAGTTCAACACATGGGAGATTGACGAGGACACTGCCGGCATGTCTGCTTCCGCTCCACCTGCTGATGAGACTGATGAGGAGCCTGCTGAGGAGTCAGAGGCGGGATCTTTGGATGAGTCTGATGATGATGATGACGAGTATCAGGCGGAGGAGTAGTCCACCACCGTGGGGCGTTACGTCACTCTCTGCCTTTCGGGTGTCTCGATGCCAAAGGGGGAGAGAGTTTAGGACCTCGATTTGCTTTCTTTCAGGGTTGTCGAGTCACAAGTGTGTTTCTGTGTTGCCTTTGCCTCCACTTGTGAACTCCGTGTGTTTGCTTTCGTTGTTCGTTTGCTTTGTGAGACCTTCGTGAAGTATGGTGTGAGACATACGCTACCCTTTGCTTAAAGTACTTTATATGTTGCTTATGCTATGCTTGTGCTAATTCTCGCTCATATAATTGTTGTTGGTAGCTTGTGTGGCATGGTAGATAAAATATAGGGGGAGTGTCCATTCTAATGTGTGTACCATGTGTAACAGCCCAGTTTTCACAAAAAAAAAAAAATTTGTTTTCGGTGTGAATTGTTTGATTGACTGATTTGTTTGCGGTGTTTGCATCCCCGATTTATCGATCGGCGATTATTTCCCCCCCTCTTATCTCGTACCGGACGAAGACCGACCCTTGCCACCCTGACACCCGACCTTTGCGGCACCGGGTTTCGCCCGATCAACGTCGCGAAAACCGCACGAGACCAGCCGCAGCCAACGGAACGAAAAACCCCGTTTAATAATTAAATGGGATATTTTTATAGCGCATCGGAAAGTGTTCTCAGAACGGTTCCAGCGCGAGGTGAACGCCTCTGGCTCGACGCGCTGATCGCGCAGTTCGAAGTTTTACCCGAATCGGAGGTACTGCGGACCCCCAGCGGTCAGAAACGTGAGCTCCGCGCGCAAGCGAGAGAAAAACCGGAGATGTTTTTGCAAACTGCCAGACACCGGGGCTATATAAAGACCACCACGCTCCCACCTCTCTCTAGGGTTTTCCTAGCACAAAATTGCAGCCACCCCCCTCACATTAGCCCCAATTTTCGCATTCTGCCCATTTTTGTAGCAAACCCTATCCAGATCATCCTGGACCGTCAGATCTCGCGATCCGACGGCCCAGGGAGCTCCCAGCCACCCAGCCATCTCGTTCTCTCTCTTCTCCTCACAGGAACTGCGCCATGGCCAAGGAACCGAAGCTCCGAGCTCGCCGCCGCCTGTCCGCTGCTGCCCGACTCCGGCAAGCTCCCTCTTCTTCCCGCGCCTCTTCCTCTCTTCCCTCCTCACCTCTCCTCCCTCTGCTTGCAGCTCGCGTGGCCGCCATTGCCATGGCCAGGAGCTCGAGCCGAGCTCGGACTGCCGCTGCTGAAGACCTCCCCGAGCCGGGAGCTTGCTGCGCCGCCCGAAGACGACGGACCCGCGCGACCCCTCCCCTCGCCTTCCTCTCTGTTGCAGGAGTCCGGCGCCGCCGCCATGAACGCCCAGCCCGAGCTCGGCCGAGCCGGCCGCCGCTTCGCCCCACCGCCCGCCGGCGCTTCCTCTGGGCGGATCCGACGCCTGCACCCCGAGCCCTGCACCGGCCGCTGCACCTCCCCCGCGTCCCCGCGCCCCTCGTCGGAGGCCACGGCGCCGCGCCGGAACGACCACCGGCCGCCGCCAGGACGCGCACGGGAGGAGCAGCCGCCCCGCTCCAACCGCACGGGCAGGCCGGCCCAGGCCGCCAGCCTCCTCCAGGCCGCCAGTGGGCCGTGGCCCATGGGGTGAGGCGCCCCCAGCCCCTCTTTTTTTTTTTGATGTTTTGTTTTTTTTTCTGTTGGGCCAGTAGATTCGGCCCGTTTAGCTTTTTTTTCCTGTTCTGCTAGTTTTTTTATTTTAATTTGGCAGATTGTATTAGGATTTTTGTAGTGCCTGTAACTTTTTAACCGTAGCTCCGATCGTGACGCGTAAAATATGAAACTTGCTTAGTTTTGTGTCTAGTTTAATAATTTGTTGCTTGTTGCCATGTTTGAGCTTGTTTACATGCTGTTTGACTGCTAATTACACTGTCTGCCACTTTAAACTGTTATTGCAATATCTTTTTAACCGTTACTCTGTTTAAAATGTTTCTTATATGTAAATTGACTAGAATTGCATGTAGATTGTGTTTTTGCTGTTCTTGCTTGCTAATAAAAATAATAAAATATTGCTTAGGGCAAAAAAGTACCAAATGAAATATTTATCGTGGGATCCGTAATAGTTGGCAGGTATAGGTTTTACCCCCCACTTAAAGTGACTAGCTTAGGTAGTTTATTTATGCTTCACCTCTTGTCATGTTTGTTTGATATGCCATGCTTGAGTGAGTTGCCATGTTAACAACTTTGTTGATCACCTGTAGCTAAACAACTTGATCCACCGTAAACGTGTGGTATCGTCGTGTGTGACGAGTACTCCACTTAAATTGTTAGTAACCACTCTCGACGGTAGGTGCGATATCTTGTGTTGCTTCTTGTTGATGCTTGCTCATGTTTGCCTCGTAGTAATAGAGTGCTTGCTCGTTGATTGCTTTCCAGTGTTTACCATCTTGTGTGCTTCCGCGGGTACCTTCGGAGACGATGCGAGCTTGCGATCAACTACACCTTCGGAACCCGACTTATCAACAGGCAAGGACTATACATTACTTATGATCCATTCTATTTCAACCAGCGGTTTGCATGCTAGTATAGGTTAGGTTCGATGTTTGATCCTACCACATGTTTACAACCTCTTTCAAACCGATACAGCCATGTCCCTTCCCAGCAAACCTTGTACTCCTATGTTACTATTGCTCGTTGCTCAGCCCCTTCTTAGTATGCATGCTTAGGATGCTACGATGTTACCCTGTTACTCCTGGGTTTGGGATATCACATTTTTATATTGTTGTTGCTGTTATGATTATTATAAATGTTGACTATATTCGACGAAGGATGGAAGGTCTAGGCTATCCCTCCCCGACGCTTTGTTCCATTCGAGTCACCTAGGATCCGAGTTCCGTGTATTGGTTTTAAGACTGAGCGTGCCTAACCGCGTGTGGGATTTTATGGGGTCCCCTTTTCTTACCTATCTAGCTTCAAACATTTCTAGTGGTGGCCCGAGCTGATTTACCATTTGAAACCACGTGTGTGTGCTTGGTGGATCCCCTCGCAATTTTTAAACAACCCGGACCAGCGGAGACATGGTTTCCCTGTTGGTCCACCTTTGACCGGCGAGGGCCCGAGGCCTCACATGAGGCGTCTCGGTAACCCAAACCCTGTTGAGACGGAAGAGCCCGATCCGAGAGCGTGGCCAGCTTTTGGGTTGGGTGTCGACTCCCCAGGGGCCACCCGGATTTGTTCGTTGTTAGTTAGAGGGACCTGTCGTTTCGGATCTCTTGGAACTAAATCATAAAATGGTTGCCTGTGATGGGTAGCAACTGAGAGAGATGGGCGTGCGTGCGGAGCCTTGTAATGGGCAGTTGGTACACCCCTGCAGGGTTAAATATTTTTGAGAAGCCGTGTCCACGGTTATGGACGACTTGAGACCTACTCCTTGTTCATAGACAACAACAACTGAGATAATCTTAATATAACTTGATCAACGTGTGTGTGACTTGACTGCTTCTTCTTCGTCGGGATGCGAAGAGGAGGACAAGGATAGGATATGTGTTATGTTTGCGTAGTAGGTGGATAGCAGACTTGTTGGAGGCGATTCCTCATCGAATGCTTGGCTTCTTATCTTACTCTCTAGATCGCTAGCCACTTCATAAATGCTAGTGCGGCAGCAACCTCACCACTTACCCCTTCCTTACCGTAAACTACTAGTTGTCCTAGAATGACGAGTGATGAAGTCCTTGCTGGGTCAGATGACCACTAAAGTTGGATGTTGAGTACCTCTGTACTCATGATACTACCCCCAAACTCTTTTCAGGGTTCTTGATCGACAACAGGTATGGTGATCGACGTTTCACGTGGAGACTCGACGACGACTAGTTAGGCGGATCCCGGCGGAGGGCCTGGACCCGTGTCGTTATGGGATCGATGTTTTTCTCTTTGCCAGTAGGCATTTGATTGTAGTCTGTACTCAGACATGTACCTTCCGCTGATGTATTGTATTTAAGGCTGTTGTATGCCGATTGTATGAGATTTTGTATCCTTGTATCTGTAATGTTGTGATATCATGTTGGAAATCCGGGGCGTATGACTTCGTCATATGTTGCGGTGGGACCGATATGTGCTTCGTCCCCGGATCTGGATGGAAACATCTAGATCTGGAACAGTACCGCATATTGGGCCTTACAACTTGGTATCAGAGCCTTACCGACCATAGGATCCCCTCTCTAGACGAAGTCGAGTCTATACAAAAAAACTATTTTGTAGTTACTAAGTTAGTAATCGGAGAGTAGGAATCTTTTTACTCCTTACCCTTGCTCTGGTCAGGACAAGTGTCGTATGTGTCTTAATTCTCGCCTTACCCCCTTCAAAACTCTAGGATCTCGAGTGTGTGGAGTATCGGAACCATTATAATGCCTTGCTTGCAGCGTATTGTCTCGATTCCGAGCTCAGGTGGGAATTCTTATAGTACCTTTAGCTTCTCCGGTTTCGGATATCATCTGGGTCGTCCTTTGCCCTCCCTCCTTTTGTCCGGTGTTTTTATGACTTGCGTCGAAAAGCACTATCCCTTGATCTGGTTTTCACTGTCGTTCTTCCTCTTGACACCTGGTGGTTTCGATCTTCGACGTTGTCGTCTCTCTGCGGAAATTTATCTCGACAGAAGTTCGACGTCGACATGGAGCAGAGTCCCTTGTTGGTGGTGTTGAAGATTGTCGACTCTCTTCTTTCCCCCCTCTCCCCCGGATCGTCCAGGATCTCGGGACGAGATCCCTTGTTGGTGGTGTTGTATTGTAACAGCCCAGTTTTCACAAAAATTAAAAATTTTGTTTTCGGTGTGAATTGTTTGATTGACTGATTTGTTTGCGGTGTTAGCATCCCCAATTTATCGATCGGCAATTATTTCCCCCCCTCTTATCTTGTACCGGACGAAGAACGACCCTTGCCACCCTGACACTCGACCTTTGCGGCACCGGGTTTCGCCCGATCACCGTCGCGAAAACCGCACGAGACCAGCCGCAGCCAACGGAACGAAAAACCCCGTTTAATAATTAAATGGGATATTTTTATAGCGCGTCGGAAAGTGTTCTCAGAACGGTTCCAGCGCGAGGTGAACGCCTCCGGCTCGACGCGCTGATCGCGCAGTTCGAAGTTTTACCCGAATCGGAGGTACTGCGGACCCCCGGCGGTCAGAAACGTGAGCTCCGCGCGCGAGCGAGAGAAAAACCGGAGATGTTTTTGCAAACTGCCAGACACCGGGGCTATATAAAGACCACCACACTCCCACCTCTCTCTAGGGTTTCCCTAGCACAAAATTGCAGCCACCCCCTCACATTACCCCCAATTTTCGCATTCTGCCCATTTTTGTAGCAAACCCTATCCAGATCATCCTGGACCGTCAGATCTCGCGATCGGACGGCCCAGGGAGCTCCCAGCCACCCAGCCATCTCGTTCTCTCTCTTCTCCTCACAGCAACCGCGCCATGGCCAAGGAACCGAAGCTCCGAGCTCGCCGCCGCCTGTCCGCTGCTGCCCGACTCCGGCAAGCTCCCTCCTCTTCCCGCGCCTCTTCCTCTCTTCCCTCCTCACCTCTCCTCCCTCTGCTTGCAGCTCGCGTGGCCGCCATTGCCATGGCCAGGACCTCGAGCCGAGCTCGCACTGCCGCCGCTGAAGACCTCCCCGAGCCGGGAGCTTGCTGCGCCGCCTGAAGACGACGGACCCGCGCGACCCCTCCCCTCGCCTTCCTCTCTGTTGCAGGAGTCCGGCGCCGCCGCCATGAACGCCCAGCCCGAGCTCGGCCGAGCCGGCCGCCGCTTCACCCCACCGCCTGCCGGCGCTTCCTCTGGGCGGATCCGACGCCTGCGCCCCGAGCCCTGCACCGGCCCCCGCACCTCCCCCGCGTCCCCGCGCCCCTCGTCGGAGGCCACGGCGCCGCGCCGGAACGACCACTGGCCGCCGCCAGGACGCGCACGGGAGGAGCAGTCGCCCCGCTCCAACCACACGGGCAGGCCGGCCCAGGCCGCCAGCCTCCTCCAAGCCGCCAGTGGGCCGTGGCCCATGGGGTGAGGCGCCCCCAGCCCCTCTTTTTTTTGATGTTTTTTTTTCTGTTGGGCCAGTAGATTCGGCCCGTTTAGCTTTTTTTTTTCCTGTTCTGCTAGTTTTTTTATATTAATTTGGCAGATTGTATTAGGATTTTTGCAGTGCCCGTAACTTTTTCACCGTAGCTCCGATCGCGACGCGTAAAATATGAAACTTGCTTAGTTTTGTGTCTAGTTTAATAATTTGTTGCTTGTTGCCATGTTTGAGCTTGTGTACATGTTGTTTGACTCCTAATTACTCTCTCTGCCACTGTAAACTGTTATTGCAATATCTTTTTAACCGTTGCTCTGTTTGAAATGTTTCTTATATGTAACTTGACTAGAATTGCATGTAGATTGTGTTTTTTCAGTTCTTGCTTGCTAATAAAAATAATAAAATATTGTTTAGGGAAAAACAGTACCAAATGAAATATTTATCGTGGGGTCCGTAATAGTTGGCAGGTATAGGTTTTACCCCCCCACTTAACGTGACTAGCTTAGGTAGTTTATTTATGCTTCACCTCTTGTCATGTTTGTTTGATATGCCATGCTTGAGTGAGTTGCCATGTTAACAACTTTGTTGATCACCTGTAGCTAAACAACTTGAACCACCGTAAACGTGCGGTATCGTCGTGTGTGACGAGTACTCCACTTAAATTGTTAGTAACCGCTCTCGACGATAGGTGCGATGTCTTGTGTTGCTTCTTGTTGATGCTTGCTCATGTTTGCCTCGTAGTAATAGAGTGCTTGCTCGTTGATTGCTTTCCAGTGTTTACCGTCTTGTGTGCTTCCGCGGGTACCTTCGGAGACGATGCGAGCTTGCGATCAACTACACCTTCGGAACCCGACTTATCAACATGCAAGGACTATACATTACTTATGATCCATTCTATTTCAACCAACGGTTTGCATGCTAGTATAGGTTAGGTTCGATGTTTGATCCTACCACATGTTTACAGCCTCTTTCAAACCGATACAGCCATGTCCCTTCCCAGCAAACCTTGTACTGCTATGTTACTATTGCTCGTTGCTCAGCCCCTGCTTAGTATGCATGCTTAGGATGCTACGATGTTACCCTGTTACTCCTGGGTTTGGGATATCACATTTTTATATTGTTGTTGCTGTTATGATTATTATAAATGTTGACTATATTCGACGAAGGATGGAAGGTCTAGGCTATCCCGCCCCGACGCTTTGTTCCATTCGAGTCACCTAGGATCCGAGTTCCGGGTATTGGTTTTAAGACTGAGCGTGCCTAACCGCGTGTGGGATTTTATGGGGTCCCCTTTTCTTACCTATCTAGCTTCAAACATTTCTAGTGGTGGCCCGAGCTGATTTACCATTTGAAACCCCGTGTGTGTGCTTGGTGGATCCCCTCGCAATTTTTAAACAACCTGGACCAGCGGAGACATGGTTTCCCTGTTGGTCCACCTTTGACCGGCGAGGGCCTGAGGCCTCACATGAGGCGTCTCGGTAACCCAAACCCTGTTGAGACGGAAGAGTCCGATCCGAGAGCGTGGCCAGCTTTTGGGTTGGGTGTCGACTCCCCGGGGGCCACCCAGATTTGTTCGTTGTTAGTTAGAGGGACCTGTCGTTTCGGATCTCTTGGAACTAAATCATAAAATGGTTGCCTGTGATGGGTAGCAACTGAGAGAGATGGGCGTGCGTGCGGAGCCTTGTAATGGGCAGTTGGTACACCCCTGCAGGGTTAAATATTTTCGAGAAGCCGTGTCCACGGTTATGGACGACTTGAGACCTACTCCTTGTTCATAGACAACAACAACTGAGATAATCTTAATATAACTTTATCAACGTGTGTGTGCCTTGACTGCTTCTTCTTCGTCAGGATGCGAAGAGGAGGACGAGGATTGGATATGTGTTATGTTTGCGTAGTAGGTGGATAGCAGACTTGTTGGAGGCGATTCCTCATCGAATGCTTGGCTTCTTATCTTACTCTCTAGATCGCTAGCCACTTCATAAATGCTAGTGCGGCAGCAACCTCACCACTTACCCCTTCCTTACCGTAAACTACTAGTTGTCCTAGAATGACGAGTGATGAAGTCCTTGCTGGGTCAGATGACCACTACAGTTGGATGCTGAGTACCTCTGTACTCATGATACTACCCCCAAACTCTTTTCAGGGTTCTTGATCGACAACAGGTATGGTGATCGACGTTTCACGTGGAGACTCGACGACGACTAGTTAGGCGGATCCCGGCGGAGGGCCTGGACCCGTGTGGTTATGGGATCGATGTTTTTCTCTTTGCCAGTAGGCATTTGATTGTAGTCTGTACTCAGACATGTACCTTCCGCTGATGTATTGTATATAAGGCAGTTGTATGCCGATTGTATGAGATTTTTTATCCTTGTATCTGTAATATTGTGATATCATGTTGGAAATCCGGGGCATATGACTTCGTCATATGTCGCGGTGGGACCGATATGTGCTTCGGCCCCGGATCTGGATGGAAACATCTAGATCTGGAACAGTACCGCATATCGGGCCTTACAGCATGCAATCCAAAGGTTAATCTCAAAGGGTGCACACATCTAGGGGGAGCTAGCCTATATTTTGTGGCGCCATGCCATTTGTTTCATTCCCTATTATCTTTTTGAGCAAATCAGTTGTTGTCATCAATACACCAAAAAGGGGGAGATTGATAGGGCATATGTCCCCATGATTGGTTTTAGTGATTGATGACAACACATTTGCGGTTTAACCATGTGCCTTGAGTATTTCAGATAGCGTAAGCCATGGCACAGGACGGTTATCATCCCCTCGGTTGATGGAACATGAAGACGGAGTTTCCCTCTTGGATTCTTTTCTGGTGGTTGAGTCGATAGGAAATCCGTACTATTAAGAGGGGATCCGCGGTGATATGATGGGTGCAATCATCACACTTCACTTTTCTCTGCACCCACATATCTTCTTAGCGCCTTCGGAGGAGTCAGCATAAGAGGCCATTCCAGCCTGGGTCTGCTGGGACGGTAGTACCGCTTGGTGTGCGGTAGTACCGTACCATATGCGGTAGTACGGCAGTCTAGTGCCGCAACCACTACCGCAAACTCTCTGGACTGAGCGGTAGTGGGCACGGCACTAGAGTGCGGTACTACGGTACCATGGTAGTACCGCACCCAGCGCGGTAGTACCGCAGTACGGTAGTACGGCAGTCTAGTGCCGCAACCACTACCGCAAACTCACTGGACTGAGCGGTAGTGGGCACGGTACTAGAGTGTGGTACTACGGTACCACGGTAGTACCGCACCCAGCGCGGTACTACCGCAGTATGGTAGTATGGCAGTCTAGTGCCGCAACGACTACCGCAAACTCTCTGGACTGAGCGGTAGTGGGCACGGCACTAGAGTGCGGTACTACGGTACCACGGTAGTACCGAACCCAGCGCGGTAGTACCGCGCCATGGTAGTACCGCTCTAGGAGCGGTAGTACCGTGGTTGGTGGGGGTCCAACGGCTATTTAATGCGCCCCCTATAAAAGGGGGTCTTCTTCTTCATGGAGAGGTACCTCATTTATTGCTGATCCTCCATTGACGCCCAAAGCTTATTCTTGCCCGATCTCCCTCCCTAGCCATCAAAACTTGTTGATTCTCTAGGGTTTGGAAGAGGAGGCCCCGATCTACACTTCCACCAAAGGATATTTGATTCCCCCCATTATTCTCTTGTGGATCTTGTTACTCTTGGGTGCATTGGTGCCCTAGACGGAAGAGGCCACCTCGGAGCCACATTCCATTATGGTGAAGCTTCGTGGTTTGTTGGGAGCCTCCAATTAAGTTGTGGAGATTGCCCCAACCTTGTATTGTAAAGGTTTGGTTGCCACCTTCAAGGCCACCGCATAGTGGTTCACGGCATCTTGCATTGGTGAGAGCGTGAGGAGAATAGGGTGGCCCTCGTTGGCCTTCGTGTGAGCATTGGGCTCCACCCCCTCTCCAAACGGAGACGTACTTCTCGAGAGAGAAGGAACTCCGGTAACATATCCTTGTCTCCGTGTTCTCTCTACCTTTACTTTGCAAGTTACTTCTCATTGCTTATATCTTGCTTGTTTTCTTGTTGTAGTTGTCTAGTTGTCACATAGGATCTCACCTAGTTGCATATCTAGACAACTTACTTTTCTTGTTGAGCCTAAACTTATTAAGGAGTCATAAAAATTGTTAGTCGCCTATTCACCCCCCCTCTAGTCGACATTCCGATCCTTTTCTTGTTGTAGTTGTCTAGTTGATTATGGAAGAACGGACTATGAACTATTTTGCGATGAACATCGCTTCAGCCTCTGATATGAGTGACTAATGAGTTGAAATTTGATAGGCTTGGGAAAATCATTGGCATGGATATGAAGAAAGTAAAGTTTTCAAAACTAATGAAGGCTACTCGATGGTCTACCGTGACTGATAGTAAAGATGTTAAGCTACATTGGGTAGGATCCCATGATTTTTGTGTTGTACCATAAATGATGAGCTCTACCAGCTGAACTCAATGTAGGTTCTTGTATCTTACCATTTTAACTATCTGTTGTTTTACTTTTATACAAATATTTTATTTTGATGTTAGTTGAACTATGCAACTATCGTGGAAATGACCCTCGGATAGGGTCACCCAGTCGAAATAACTTTTCAAGACGAAGATCACCGATCTAATGACCGTCGATCTAAGTAAGGCCGAGCTAATCCTGGCCGACCTGAAGACCGACATTCGGAAGAAGACCAATCTGATTAAGGGAGACCTGAAGACCATTGATCTGAGGATCACCGATCAAAAAAGAAGACTAAGCATCACAAGATCGATCTCCAGAGGGCCGAGCTGATTAGGTCGGAAGCCGATTGCTCTGGGAAGATCAAGCAGTCACTTCGACGTTTTTCCGACGACAAGAGAAGAGCAATCGACGAGGAGATCACCGAATTGCTCGCAGCTGGTTTTATCATTGAAGTGTTCTATCCGGACTGGTTGGCAAACCCAGTTCTGGTTATGAAGAAGAATGGAACTTGGCGCATGTGTATCGATTACACTTTCCTGAACAAGGCATGCCCCAAGGATCCTTTTTCTTTGCCCCTTATAGACCAATTCATTGACTCTACGTCTGGCTGGCATCTTTTATCTTTTCTAGATGCCACTGTTGGCTATCAACAGATTAAACTTGTTGTAGAAGATCAAATAAAGACTGCATTCATCAACCCATTTGTGGCGTACTGCTATATCACCATGCCCTTTGGCCTGAAAAGCGGCGGTGCAACTTATCAGCGTACTATGCAGCGATGTGTCCAACCTCAGCTCAGCCGAAACATTCATGTATATGTAGATGACCTTGTGGTCAAATCAGTCCAAGGGATGAAACTGTTGGAAGATCTCCGAGAAACATTTTTTAAAACAGCGCACTTACAAGATCAATATCAATCCGGAGAAGTGCGTATTCGGCGTTCTAGCCGGCAAGCTGCTCGGATTCCTTGTGTACGAGAGAGGAATCGAGTGCAACCCTGAGAAGATTGCAGCAATCGAGCGAATGAACAAGCCCAGAAACCTCAAGGATATCCAGAAGTTCACCGGATGCTTGGCATCGCTCAGCCGATTTCTCAGTCGTCTGGGAGAAAAAGCAATCCCTCTGTACCAACTGATGAAGAAGACAGACAAGTTCACTTCGACTCCGCAAGAGGATGAAGCATTCAAAGAACTCAAGCGCATGCTATCCACTGCTCCAGTGCTAGCAGCGCCGATTGAGAAAGAGCCAATGATGTTATACATCACAACTATCACTCGGGTGATCAGTATTGTGATGGTGATTGACGAGGATTGGCCTTGGCAAATCCCATGGTCAGGGACCCTGGGTTGATCATAGAGAAGGAACAGGTTGGCTGATACTCGTCGGCTAACAGGAGAAGCACTTCCTACTCGATATTATTGCGTAAGGGGGCGATTACAAGGAAGGCCAAGGCGAGTTCTCGCAAGACCAGGAGAGTAGATTGTGTATTGGATGTCTTAGACCTCTCCCCTCCCATCCTTTATATACTAGGCTAGGTCTCGGGGAGTCCATACTATATTACAGAGATTATTTCCTAGTTCTAGTCTTGCCTTGTGCGTCAAGTCGTGCCTTCCATATCAGTCGTGGACTCCTACGTCGGTATCTTGATTGGGCTAGTCGTGAGCCTGTCGAGGCTTTCCAGCGGGCCTTCTGTCTTCATACGCACCAGGTATCCTCACACGCAGGAGTCGTGGGGTCACCCCCTCATCAGTAGCCCCTGAGTGCCTGGGGAACTCGGGGAGTCGCGCAGGGACTCGAATTTGTCAATGATTTATTATTGTAAGCACAGCATAGCCGCGGGTCGCTGGCAGTTTTGAGCCATGACAATACCTGTTTCGAGGGATTGCTAAGCTAAAAAGGGAACAAGGAGTCGACTGGTCGAGCCTTGGTGAATTTCGCTAGTGGCAAATACCGCAGTAGCCCAATCAAGCTCTCGTCCCTCGACATGAACTTGGAACGACCGGCGTCTAGCCAAGTCATGCCGCTGCAGGTCTTATAGGATCAATTGCTGCCAGTCTAAGAAAATAGCATGAGCGCGTCCGCTCGGCTCTTTCTATCATACGGGCGCATGGAAAAGATCGGGAATGAAATCGCTCCGCGGCAAGTCCCGGCCCGACCGTTCTGCGCAGCGGGGTCTTACCTACACTCTAAGCTTGCGTGGCATCTGGGTACAGTGTGTCGTAGCCAAGTATAGTTGTTTTTTGTAGAGGCACGAAGCCTGGTTAGCGGTGCACCCACTTGGAATAAACAATCAAGTGAGCTATTATTAGTCACTCGCGGAGCTTTTCGTGAACTCAGGCGAGGAAAATAAGAAAGCGCCCACTTGGAAAGTCGTCGAGTGTGCGAGTAGATCATATTGTCTAATACTTGTTGAGTTTTTTCGAGTAGTCACTCGAGTGCTTTACTGTCTTCAGGGTGAGGGAGCACCCGAACTATGAAGGTACGTTGTTTCTGCTAGTGCGAGTGATCACTCGAGCACGTGTCTGCCTTCTGGGTGAGGGAGCATCCGAAACTCTGTAGATGTCGTGATTACTTGTTGGTTCGAGTGGTCACTCGAGCACGTCTTTGCCTTCTGGGTGAGGTACCACCCGAACTCGAATAAAGGTACTCCCAATGGGAGTAAAAGATTTTAGAATCAGAAAATTTTCGCACCAAGAAATAGGTAGCCTTTGAAGTCTTTTATTTTTTCCAATTGCTTTTATATTGATCTGTCCTCCTTGAGATGTCACGTTGATAGGCTATGTCATGCTATTTGGTGACCTATGATGATGCTTGGTCTTCAATCCGTCGCATCTTCTGGCCAGTCATAATGACGACTTGGACGCCGTGCTGCCTGGTGCCTGTTGGATTTCCAAGGCGTGTATGGGAAATAGGCGAGATTTGATGTGTCCTTTAAATAGTGCTGACCGCGTGAAGGCATCTTGTCTTGGAATTCGTAACGCCCAGCTTGTTTGGTATTTGATTAATGATGGCGCCGCCTGGGCTTCTGCGTGTTTTCCTGGTTTTCCCTTGGATTGTGTTATAAATACCTCCTATGGTTTGTCTGTCCTTGGGATCCATTCTTCGCGCCTTTCTCTTCTGATAGTTTCTCGGGTCCTTTTGTAGTGATAACGGTCCTTTGACTCCTTTGTAATGAAAAACTGTGTTTCGCTCCTTTGTAATGGAAATTGTCTCTCTTCTGGTAGTTTCTCGGGTCCTTTTGTAGTGATAACTGTCCTTTGACTCCTTTGTAATGAAAAACTGTGTTTCGCTCCTTTGTAATGGAAATTGTCCTCGACTCCTTTGTAATGGAAATTGTCCTCGACTCCTTTGTAATGGAAATTGTCCTCCACTCCTTTGTAATGGAAATTGTCCTCGACTCCTGATGAAAATTTTCCTTCGGGTGCGCGGCAGCGCTCCCGATGGGAGTAGCCCCCGAGGCTACGTTTGATTTGTAGAATCAGGCGTAGGCTGTGAGTTTTTTGTCTACCTAGGTTGTCCCTTCTCGTGGCTGTTTTTGAGTTATTCCAAGTTTTTGATCAGGTGCGCGTCAGCGCTCCCGATGGGAGTAGCCCCCGAGTCTTTAGGTGATCGCTTGCAATCAGGTGAAGACGAAAGAACTTTGCGTTTTTCGATGTGATTCTCTTTGTGGAAAACTCTTGGTGCTTTGGGGGGGGATCTTGTGTGCTAGTTTCCCGGTACTTGCAGATAAGGTCGCGCTTTTAGCGAGGATAGCGTCTCTCGGGGGGAGTTTGCGCTCGAGCCCCCGGGTGCTTGTTAAGTAAAGTCGCATGTGCGAGGATAGCGTCTCTCGGGGGGAGTTTATGCTCGAGCCCTCGAGTGCTTTTAAGTAAAATCGCATGAGCGAGGATGGCGTCTCTCGGCGGGAGTTTATGCTCGAGCCCCCGAGTGCTTTTAAGTAAAGTCGCATGAGCGAGGATAGCGTCTCTCGGGGGGAGTTTATGCTCAAGCCCCCGCGTGCTTTTGAGTAAAGTGGCATGAGCGAGGGTAGCGTCTCTCGGGGGGAGTTTATGCTCGAGCCCCCGAGTGCTTTTGAGTAAAGTCGCATGAGCGAGGATAGCGTCTCTCGGGGGGAGTTTATGCTCGAGCCCCTGAGTGCTTTTTAGTAAAGTCGCATGAGCGAGGATCGCATCTCTCGGGGGGAGTTTATGCTCGAGGCCCCCAGTGCTTTTGAGTAAAGTGTTTGGACAGCATCATTTTATTTCTTCGAGTTTTACATGGGTTGCCGATCGGTGTTGCTGCCGAAGTTTCTGACAATGCCTAGAGGACTATGGGTAGAACAGGCCTAGGTTCGCTACGTTTCATGGATTTCCCACGTCCTCATTGGTCTTCGGGTTCTTCAACCTATATGCGCCTCCTCCTATGAGTTCCGAGATTATGAATGGCCCTTCCCATTGCGGGGCAAGCTTGTGCACTTTTTCCTATATCAGCCGCAACACGAGGTCTCCTTTGGTGAACGTTCTGGTCCGCAGGCGACTGCTTTGGTATGTGCGCAGTTTGTCCTGGTATCCTTCAGATCTTGTGATGGTTGTGTCACGTGCTTCGTCTACTGTGTCTTTATCGTTCTGTAGTGCTTCTTCTGCCTCTTCCTCTTCGTACCCTGAGATTCTAGGGGCTCCAAATTTTAAGTCATGCGGCAGTACTGCTTCTGCCCCGTATACCAAGAAGAAAGGTGTATACTGGGTTGAGCTGTTTGGGGTCGTGCGCAGGCTCCATAGTACCGCGGGAAGTTCCTCTACCCAGTTACCTGCGGCTTGTTCTAGTGGTGCGAGGAGTCGTTTCTTTATTCCTCCGCATACTAGGCCATTTGCTTTCTCCACTTGGCCGTTGGATTGTGGGTGCGCGACTGATGCGTAGTTGATTTTGATTCCCAGCTCTTGACAGAAGTTTTGGAATTCTGCTGCTGTGAAGTTTGTACCATTGTCTGTGATAATGTTGTGTGGTACTCCAAATCTGAAGATGATTGACTTGATGAAGTTAACTGCCGTGAGGGATGTTGAGCTAGTGATTGGTACTGCTTCGATCCATTTGGTGAACTTGTCGTCTGCGACTAGTAGGTGTGTTCGTCCCCCTTTTGAGGATTTCTTGAGTGGGCCTACCATGTCGAGTCCCCATGTGGCAAATGGCCAGGACAACGGTATGTGTTTTGAGTTTCGATGCTGGGGCATGTGGCCTGCTGGCAAACTTTTGGCAGGCGATGCAACGCCGTACGATGTCCTCCGCATTTCTCATGGCAGCCGACCAGTAGAAACCTGCTCGAAAGGCCTTGGCCACAAGTGCTCGACTGCTCGTGTGATGTCAGCAGGTGCCTTCGTGAATCTCGAACAGTAGGGCTTTGCCGTCTTCTTCGTCGATACACTTTTGGAGGACCTGAGAAATGTTGCGCTTGTAGAGATGTCTGTTGATTATTGTGAATGCTTTAGATCGTCGACTGATGCGTCGGGCTTCTGCAATGTCTTGTGGTAGGGTGCCTTCGATTAGGAATCAAAGGAATGGTTTTGCCCAGGCTAGGTCTTCGAGTGCTGCTGGTTCTGCGGCTTCGGTTGCTTGGTTGCTTGTGCCGTCGGTTGTGCTCGTTGCTGCCACCTGCGCTGGTTCATTTGTGTCATCTCCCTCTGCGACCGCCTCGGGCGCCGCTGTCTTTACTTTGATTGATCTCTGGTTGATTCTCTCGAGGAAGACACCTGGTGGTATTGGTCCTCGAATTGATCCGATATTCGCAAGTTCGTCGGCTTCTGTGTTATTTGCTCTGGGGACGTAGTTGAGTTCGCAGTCGTCGAATCCTCCCTCTAGTGTTTTATAGAGCTTCTGGTAGGCCGTCATGTTGTCTGCGACTGCGTTACAGTCTCTCATCGCCTGCTGGACGACGAGGTTGGAGTCGCCATAAATCGAGAGGCGAGTGGCGCCGCAAGTTTTTTCCATGCGCATGCCGTGGAGTAGTGCCTCGTAATTTGCTTCGTTGTTGGAGGCATTGCTGAAGTTGATCTGGAGGATGTATTTGAGCTTCGTTCCTTTGGGGGAGACTAGTACGACGCCTGCTGTGGCTCCTTGCTGTCTTTTGGATCCGTCGAAGAACATCGTCCATGAGTTGGACATATCTGGGGGACCTGGTGTTTGGATCTCTGTCCACTCGACCAGGAAGTCTGGGAGTACTTGGGCTTTGATTGCTGTTGGGTGTTTGAACTGCGGATCTCGCGGGCTGAGCTCGATGTTCTATTCAGCGACTCGGTCGGTCGCTCCGGGGTTGTTGATGATGTCCGCGAGTGGTGCACTGCTCACGATTGTGATGGGGTGTTCATCGAAGTAGTGTGATACTTTACTTGAGGTCATGATAATGGCAAGCAGGAGCTTCTGGTAGTGCAGGTACCGTTGTTGTGGCTTTGTGAGCAGCGTGCTAAGGTAGTAGATTGGTCTTTGTATGCTCTGGATTTTGCCTTCTTCTACGCGCTTCTCTGTAGAGGTACAGTTTATCCCTTTCTTTGGGCAATGCCAAGATGGGTGGAGTCGAGAGGGTTTTCTTTAGGTCCGCGAATGCATTTCGGGCTTCCTCGGCCCACTCGAATTTTTCTCCTTTTCTGAGCAGTTGGTAGAACGGTAGGGTCCTTTCTCCAAGCGTGCTGATGAAACGGCTCAATGCTGCGAGTCTTCCTGTGAGCTGCTGCACGCCTTTGATGTTGGTTGGCCTTTGCATCTTGGCGATTGCTTGGACCTTTTCGAGGTTTGCTTCGATTCCACGGGCGGAGACCATGTACCCGAGTAATTTTCCGGCTAGGACGCCGAACATGCACTTTTTTTGGTTGAGCTTGATTCTGTACTTTTTGCGGGCCGCGAATGTTTCGCGGAGGTCGTCGGGTAGCGTGTTTGCGCTGTTGGTTTTGATGACGATGTCGTCTACGTAGACCTGAACGTTTCTGCCAATTTGGTCTCTCAAGCATGCTTGCATCATTCGTTGGTACATGGCTCCGGCATTTTTTAGGCCAAAGGGCATTGTTTGGTAGCAGAACACGCCTTAGGGGGTGATGAACGAGGTGTGCTCTTCGTCTTCTTCCTTCATCCTGATCTAATTGTATCCTGAGTATGCATCGAGGAAGGATAGGAGGTCGCATCCTACTGTGGAATCGATTATCTGATCAATTATTGGCAGGGGAAGTGGTCTTTCGGGAAGTGCCTGTTGACAGGCCCGTAGTCGACGCACATTCTCAGTACATGAGTGTCTTTTTTAGGGACTAGGATTACGTTTTCAATCCAGGTTGCTTTCTTCGTCTCCCGGATGAACTGTGCATCGAGTAGTCGATTGATTTCTTCTCCGATTGCTCTGCGCTTGGGCTCTGAGAATCGTCGCAGCGCCTACTTTACTAGCTTGGTGTTTGGCTTCATGTGGAGCGCGTGTTCTGCGAATTCTCGCAGTATTCCGGGCATGTCGTCTGGGCACCAGGCGAAGATTTTCCACTCTTCGCGAAGGATGGTTAGGAGGGCGGTTGCTTGTTCTTCTGGGAGGTGGGCGTATATGCGGACCGTCTTCTCTGGGTCTGTTAGGTGAACTTGATGGGTGATTGTGTCGCTGTCGACGCTGAAATCACGGCCGAATTCTTTTGACTCGCTTCGGCTCGCCAGTGGAAAGATGCTTTTATCCGTCACCATGGATATTTCTTTGAGTTGTTGTTTGGCTCCAAATGTGTCGGAGACTTTGTGGAAGTCGCGATCGCACTGGTTTGATTTGGTGAAGCTTCCATTGACTGTGATGACTGCTGCGGGTCCTGGCATCTTGAGCTTGAGATATGCATAGTGCGGAACCGCCATGAATTGTGCAAACGCTGGTCGTCTGAGTATGGCGTGCTACTGCGACTGCCAGTCGAAGCACTTCGAACTCGAGGACTTGTCTTGCGAAGTTGCGCTTGCTGCCGAAGATAACATCAAGCTCGATTGTTCCGATGGAGGCGGCTGCTTCACCTGGAACTACGCCATATATTGTGGCGCCTGACTTCTTCCAAACTGATCGTGGGATTAGCATCTTGTGTAGGGTGCTGGTGAAGATTATGTTTAGGCTGCTGCCTCTATCCATGAAGACTTTGTCCAGGGATGCGTGCCCCGGCCTTGGGACTGTGGGCGGGTGGTCGCTCTGAGAGAAGGTGATGCTGGTCTCGGCGCCACACAGTTTGTAGATTTTTGCTATATTTAGGCCCTCGGCTGCTCGGGCCTGCGGGGTGTAAGCGTCCTGCTTTGTTTTTGAGGGTCTTCCTTCTTGGATCATTTAGATTCGCCCATGGGACGTAGGGTATTGCTTTTCTGTACTTGGTGCTGGTGACTGCGCGCTTCTGCGAGTGCGCTTGGCTTCACGTTGCTTTTCCTCCTTGAGGCTGTTGGAGAGTTCGGTGAATATGCGACAATCTCCTAGGGTGTGGCTTGCTCTGAGGTGTCCCCAACTGTCTTCGAAACAGTGGATCGCGCAAGGTCCTTCCAGTTGCTCTCTGGCTGTGAGCTTACTGGAGCCAGCGTGCCTTCTTCTCCTTGAGACTTGGAAAATCTGTGAGTGGTCTTCTGTTCGGTTGTGGAATCTTGGGTCAAGCTCTATCCCATCGCTGAGCGACTGGTTCCGGATGAAGTTGGCGAATTCATCTGGTCTTCGGTCTGGGTCGTAGTACTCGCCGGTCTGGGTTTCAGAGTCGCTGTCTTGTCGCGCGGCGGAATTCCGGGTGGCGGCAGGTCGTCGAGTGGTTGGCGAGTCTACTGTCACATGCCGCGACTCTTCGAGTGGGGTTCCCGTGTAGAGTGCCCGCGCCTGTCTTCTGGGTCGCCGAGTTCTTTTCCGCCGGCAACAGATCTGGCAGTCGTCGAGGTGATGGACTTGATTCGGTTGTAGGTTAAGTGATCTTGACGGGGCGATGGAGATGCTTGTGGTGAACTTGAACTCCTCGAGTGGGCTAGATCTGGCTCTAGTCCTCGAGTCCTGATTTTCTGAAGGCGGGACCGTCAAGATCATGGTTCCAACCTGTGTAGTTCCCACAGACGGCGCCAATTGACGAGGATCAGCCTCGGCAAATCCCATGGTCAGGGACCCTGGGTTGATCATAGAGAAGAACAGGTTGGACGATACTCGTCGGCTAATAGGAGAAGCACTTCCTGCTCGATATTATTGCGTGAGGGGGCGATTACAAGGAAGGCCAAGGCGAGTTCTCGCAAGACCAGGAGAGTAGATTGTGTATTGGATGTCTTGGACGTCTCCCCTCCTAGCCTTTATATACTAGGCTAGGTCTCGGGGAGTCCGTACTAGGTTATAGAGATTATTTCCTAGTTCTAGTCTTGCCTTGTGCGCCATGTCGTGCCTTCCATATCAGTCGTGGACTCCTACGTCGGTGCCTTGATTGGGCTAGTCGTGGGCCTGTCTAGGCTTTCCAGCGGGCCTTCTGTCTTCATACGCACCAGGTATCCTCACACGCAGGAGTCGTGGGGTCACCCCCTCGTCAGTGGTTGAGCGTTGTCGAGGATCAGCCTCGGCAAATCCCATGGTCAGGGACCTTGGGTTTGATCGTAGAGAAGGAACAGTTTGGCGATACTCGTTGGCTAACAGGAGAATTACTTCCTGCTCAATTGTATTATGCGAGGGGGCGATTACAGTGGAAGTCTAGGCGAGTTCGCGCAAGACCGGAGGTGTTGATTTTAGATTGGATGTCCTGAGACGTCCCCCCCTCCCAGCCTTTATATACTAGGCTAGGTCTCGAGGAGTCTGTCTCAGGTTAAAGGGACGATTGCCTAATTCTAGCCTTTCCTTGAACGCCAAGTCTTTGACTTCTGTATATGGTTGCAGACTCCTACGTCGGTGCTTAGAGCGGGCCAGTCGTGGGCCTGTCGAAGCTTCCAGCAGGCCTCTTGTCTTCGTATGCACCAGGTATCCTCACACGCAGGAGTCGTGGGGTCACCCCCTCGTCAAGCGTGCTGAAAAGGACAGAGCACAGTCGGTTCAGAGACCAGTATACTATGTCAGTGAAGTGCTCTCAATCTCCAAGAAAAACTACCCCCACTACCAGAAGATGTGCTACGGTGTATACATGGAAGCAAAGAGGCTGAAACCTTATTTCCAGGCGCATCCGATTACAGTCATCATCTCGGCACCGCTGGCAGAAGTCATAGGCAATCGGGATGCATCTGGACGAGTGAAAAAATTGGCCATTGAGATTGCAAACCATGGCATCAAATATGAGCCACGCACTTCAATCAAGTCCCAGGCCCTGGCATATTTCCTCGCCGATTGGGCCAAAACTCAGTATGAGCCTCGCTTCCCGAATTCAAATTTCTGTCAAATGCACTTCGATGGCTCCAAGATGAAGTCCGAACTAGGGGCTGACATTGTTCTCAATTCTCCAAAGGATGATCAGCCCAGATATGTGCGACAAATCCATTTCGTAGCATCAAACAATGCGGCCGAATACGAAGCACTGGTGCATGGTGTCCGATTAGCAAAAGAGATTGGCATTCAGCGGATTTTATGTTATGGTGACTCCGATCTAGTGGTGCAGCAATGCACTAGAAGCTGGGATGCAAAGGATCCAAACATGGCAAGCTACAGATTCCTAGTGCATCAGCTTTGTGGTTTCTTTGAGGGATGTGAATTCCATCACGTTCCCCGAGCTGAGAATGAAGCAGTAGATACACTGTCCAAGTTGGGATCCACCAGAAAGGACATACGAATGTGCATCTCCCTGGAGCACATCCAGAAGACATCTATCGAGCCTTCCCTAGAATCAGTCCATATTTCTTCTGGCCGACCTGAAGATGGAAAAGATTGAAGCGGCAAAGTAAACCAAGAAGCCAAGTTCGGCGGAGCATTCAGCCACACCAGGGGCTGTTGTCGTCAGCTCGGGGACTGATGTCGTGATGCAAGGCGCAGTCGGCCACACTTCCTCCGACTTGCTAGCAGTTGAAGCCGAAGCACCTACACCAGCAGCAACAACCATATTGGTGGTCGTCACAACGCCTTCATGGGTAGATCCTTTCTGTGATTTTTTGGTCGATGGCATTCTCCCCCAAGATGAAGTGGAAGCTCGGCAAATCCAACTCCGATCTGGAGCATATACAATCATGAACAACGAGTTAGTGCATCACAGTGTGACTGGAGTTCTCTACGATGTGTTGAAGAAGACAAGGGGCTGGAACTGCTGCGAGATATCCATGAAGGTGGATGTGGTCATCACGCATCGTCCACAACAATAGTTGCCAAGGCTTTCCTCCATGGTTTCTACTGGCCGACTGCGAGAGCAGAAGCAGAAAACTTAGTAAAGCATTGCAACGGCTGACAGCGTTTCAAAGCCAAGAGCCACCAACCAGCTTCAGCACTCAAAACCATCCCAATCACATGGCCCTTTGCATATTGGGGACTAGACATGGTGGGACCATTCAGGACAGCCAGAGGTGGCATGACACATTTGCTAGTGGCAGTGGACAAGTTCACCAAGTGGATCGAGGCAAGGCCTATCAAGAAACTAGACGGGCCGACTGCGGTCGAGTTCATAGCAGATATTGCAAGAAGATATGGGATGCCACATAGCATCATCACTAACAACGGAACAAACTTTGCAAAAGGGGCATTAGCTCGGTATGCATCCCAGCAGGGCATTCGGCTGGATGTGGCATCTCTAGCCCACCCGCAATCAAATGGTCAAGCAGAGAAAAAAAATGGCCTCATTTTGTCCGGGATCAAGGCAAGATTGGTCGAGCCACTTCAGAGAGCACCCGGAGCATGGATTGATGAGCTGCCAGCTGTGCTTTGGAGTCTACGCACCACACCAAATCGTTCAACTTGATTCACTCCCTTCTTCCTCGTATATGGCGCAGAGGCAATTATCCCTTCTGATATTGAGTTCGACTCACCTCGCCACTCAATATACATGGAGGAAGAAGCCAAGGAAGCTCGAGAAGATGGTGTCGATCTGAAAGAAGAAGCATGCCTCATGGCCTTGTCCAGGTCGTCAATATATTAACAGAAGCTGCGCCACTACCACAACAAGAAGATCTGCCCACTCGCTTTTCGCGTGGGTGACTTGGTTCTCCACCGAATCTAGAAATCAGCGGGCTAGCTCAAGTTTTCCTCCCCTTGGAAAGGTCCATTCATCGTCAGTTGAGCACTCAAGAACAATGCATACTACCTCATCGACTACAGAAAGCCGACCCAATACGTGGACACTTCAGCAGAAGAAACGGAGCTTCCCTCGAACGCCGAGTTGTTATGCCCGTTTTACGGTTGAACGGTACAATTGTATCTTTACCTTTGCAGTAATATGAATGAAATCACCGTGCGTCCATGAGACTGCATTCGGTCGGAACCAAATACAAGATCTTTTTTCTACTTTCGCATTCATTTGTCAGTCCTAAGGTCGGAAAAAGAAGACCCGGGGACTGCTCGGTTACCCCAGGCGGGTTTACCTTAGAAAATTCGAGGAGCGGTGGTTTTGGTCGTATACCATCTCGAACCGAATGTAGACCGCAGGTCGGCTATAATGTCGGTGTAGTGTGGCCGATCAGAACCGCCAATCAGACAATTCTATTTTGCGGTATGCCTAAGTGGACTTGGCCGACAACAGACGCAGCCAACTTCGACCAGACCCGCTAGCCAACAGTCGGCACGTAGCAATCGGCACGTTCGCATTACCCTTACCATTACGTCAAGAGCTCGTAAAAGTCTAGAAGTAATTGTCCAATTCCTTCGAGGTCTATTCTGTGATCCAACTGCAGACCGCAGGTCGGCTGTATGGTTGGCAAGAATATTTGACTAAGGAAGTAAAAATGCAAAGAAAAAGGAAATCTGCTTGAAAAGGAGAAGGCAAGAGAGCATTCATATAAGCAAACACCATGTTCGCAAGCAAACCTGGCCGATTGGCCGAACGTTAGTAATTACATAAAAGTTACCCTCAGCGGGTGCACTTGGAGTTTGACCAAAGTTTTCGCAAGAATAAACAGGAAATGGTATGGGCGCAAGTCAAGCAGCCGAAGCATCTGGCGCAGAAGCAGTCGGAGCACTGGAGGGTGGCACGGCCACCTTTGGTGCAGAAGCAATCAGAGCACCGGAGGGGGGCACGCTCACCTCTGGCGCAGGAGCAGTCGGAGCATCAGTGGCGGCATCGCCCGGAGTAGAAGTAGCAGTGGCCTCAGGCTGAGGAGCAATCGGAGGGTCCTGTGCAGCACTCTCTGATTGCTCACTGGATGAACCTTCACCCTCAGAAGTGCGTGCATATTGCCCGAAAGTTGATGTAGAGGACCGCCGACGAGCGGGAGGAGCTCGGACACCATCGTCTCTTCTGCTGTAGAGAAGCTCGCTGAGCGAAGGGGCTGGAATCGGCTCACCGTCATCATCATAATATGGGGTATACTCCAGTGGGTTGATGGCGGCGCTGATCTCATCATCCTGTTTGCATTTCGCATCCAAAATGCGCCAACATCCTCTTCTGAGCCAGCGCGCAAGATACCAAGAAATCTCATGTCCAGGTTGGGGTACCAGCTCATCACAATTGAGAGTGCGACATGTATCCCAATTAAGATAGTAGAATCAAGAAGGACCATAAGTTATCGGGGCGCAGCCTTTAGGTTGCGAACCACTCTTCAGTAGTTTCACCAGCAATTGGCACTCGCCTGTTCGTCCAAAGCATGTCATTCAGCCTGTGCACACCGGTCTTGAACGCACACAGAGCACAATTCACCAGAGGCACTCGGGCGTCAATAGCAGCAACCAACTCCTCGGGACCCCAAGGTACAGTAGCATCAAGAACCTCCATACCTCGAGCTTGCATATTTTTCTGTTACAGCTTGGGCAGCAGCAGCCCGAGAGTTGGGCCAGGTGTCTGGCAAGAGCAAAAATCAATCGGAGAAGGTTAGATCCGAAGACAGTGTAATCAGATCGGAAGGAAAGATATCGGTAAAAGGGAAGAGTTACAAGCAAGAGTAGCATAAAATTTCTCTAAACTAGCAAGTGCTAGCTGGGCTCGTCCTTGGGCAGCTCGGAGTTCTCCCTGGTGGCGCTCAGTCACCTCTTCGGCGCGCTTCACCGCGACGTCCCGCTCTTTTTTCAAGTTCTCCTTCGTCTCAGCTCGGGCATCCATCAGCCTCTGCATATCGCTTGCGTGAGCGGCAGTCGGGTTGGCAAGGTCGCCTGTCAACTTTTGGGCCTTCGCCTAAAGCTCGGTCTCGATATCAAGCAATCGGTCGCACTCCTTTTCAGCGTTGCCGAGCTGAGTGGATTTTTTACCAAGCTAATTTTCCATCTCGTCCACCCTCTTCTTGGATGCCTCTAGCTCGGGAAGATGGGCAGTCGAAACTAAGGACAAAACATAGTTAAATCAGAGAAAAGATAATGGAAGCAATCGGAAGCAAGAAAGCAGAGCAATAGGGTTAAAGGCAGTCGACAGGTTTTACCTATCAACTCCTTGATCTGAGCAGTCTCAGCAACAGATTTCTTCTTCAGGGCAGCGAGATTTTTCTGGTCCGCTGAATAAGTTGCCAGTAGCTCATCGAAGACATGTTGTCGCCTCTGGCCGACGGCCTGAAAATTTTTGCAGTTAGTACAAGAGGGCGGAGATAAAGCAAGTGAAGATCCGAGTTGATTGCAAGCCATTGGCCCGAATCTCGGGGACTAGACCAAGTGGTTGCGCTCACGCGCCCCTACAGTATAGAAAACTCACCACAGTGGATTGCTCAGAGGCAAGGACTTCAGAGAGCAACCCTGTGGCAAAGTCTTTGATACAAGTGGCAAGGCAAGTGAAGCGGCGCTGAGTATGAGCGGGAACCTGATCCATGGACCCAACTGGTGGAGCAGGAGCGGACTCGGAGACCGGCGTGGCCGAAGCTGCAGTAGGACTTCCAATGTATGCAAGACGAAACTTATCGGCCCACGAGATCTTGCGGACCGGAGCAGTCGACTTGGGCAAGACGACACTTGATGATTAAGGAGCATCTGTACTAACCTGAGTGATGGCCGGAGGAACAGTCGAAGGGGCGGCCTGCGGGCCCACGGGAGGAGCGGGAGTCAGATCGGCGGTGGCAGCGGCAACTTCCTCTGATCTGGCTGCAGGAGGCATGTCTTGATCAGAAGTGGCCCAAGTGTTGGATTTATGCTCTAGAGGCAAATAATATATGATTATTCCAATATATCTAAGCAAGTTCATAACCAGTTTCATATTGTGCTATAACTGTATCAGTGAAAAAATTGTACATGTATGGTATAGAAACACCCAACGTTCCTAGTTAGCCTCTATATCAATAACTAGTTCATGGTCAACATGATGATCATTGTTTCACGATCATGGACAATTAAGTATATTGACTATAAGGTCATCTCACTGGATGAGTGATGTGATGAACATTACCCAATGTAAGCATTACAACATGATCAAACTTATGAAGGCTCAGTGTTGTAATTACAAAACGTAGTAGACCGTTACTTTTACCGTGAGTACTTGCATAATTTCTATCTGCCCGGATGCTTTGACTTACATCCCACCGCCTGACTAAAATATGCTGGCCATAACGGTTGTATCTTGGGTATTCTGTTGAGATATGTTGAGGAGTATTGTTACAAGAGCGGGATTTGTCAATCCATGTGATAGATAGATACTCAGGGCCCACTCGGTGAGATTCCATCCACAATGTTGCGCATCGTGTGACTAGGTCATGGGGATGAATATCATGGAATGAGTGAATAAGGATTTGTCGGTAACGAGTTTGAACAAGACATAGGATGTCATTGATTGAATCTCAGACTAATCCAGTATCGATGACAAAGGGAATGCTATACGACGTAAGGTCCAATCGGTTTTGATATCCGGAATGCACAGGGGTCATTATGGGCTTCCAGGTCCCGCTGATGATCATCGACCGTAGCCTCATCTCGGTCATCACTGGAGTGTTCTCGTACCGTAGGGTAACACACCTAAGGGATCGATGAAATCGGAGACCTTTTCGGAACTATCGGAGTTACCGGAGAATAAAGGAAGAAGCACCCGAAAAGTTCCGTGTTGACCCGAAGGAGTTTCGGAGTGAGCCGGAAGGTGTTCCGGAACACCGGGAGAAGGAATAATATGTTTTAGTTATTAATTAATTTAATTAATAATTAAAAATATTATTTATTATTAAAAATTGCAATGGGCTTTATTTATGAAAAAGGCCCATTAGGGGAAATAAAAGGGAAAAAGAAAAGGAGAGAGAGGGAGGCGCCATGGGCCCTAGGGCCCATGAGGGGTGCACCCCCTCCTCCCTTGGCCGGCCACCCCCATTAGCAAAGGGACTTAATCCCACATTGCTAACGGAGGGGGTTGCCTCCCCCTCCCCTTAAATAAAGGCATGTAGGGTGGACTTTTTGAAGACAAAGAAATTCGTGAGAAAATAAATATTACTTCGAATTGAGATCGGTTTTCTCCGGTCTTCTCCCCTTCCTCGTCTCTTCCACGGTGGGCTCCCCTTGTTTGGAGTCTATAGTTGGATTGAGGCATCTCTGCTACACGGAGGTCATCGTGCTGCCGAAACCCCGGTTCCGGAGGTCTACTTCCGCCACCTTCGCTGGATCGGAGATCGGAGGTCGTCATCGAGTCTCGTACGTGTGCGAGTACTACGAGGTGCTACATGTGTGGCACTACACCCATCCGGGTGCTAACAATACCAGGGGGATGTGAACTTCGTTTGACTACACCAGTGATAACCCTCAACTGTAAGGGATCGAGATAGTCTTCGCGGGCAAGATAACCCAATTTATTGATTCGACACTTGGGGACACAAAGAATACGTACAGGCTTTGACAATTGAGTTGTCAGTTGAACCGCACCTGAAATAAAAACTTGCTTGCACAAAAGTATTAGTAGCAACGGTAATATGGTAGTGGTAGTGTGGGTGATAATAGTGGTGATAGTGGCGGTGAAACAACAAAAGTAAAACAGCGAAAGTAAACAACTAATAACCAGCGGAAAGAAACACTGTAGGTAGGGAGATGGATGGTTGGGCGCTGCTTGGATGAGAACAAACATGTAATAGATTCTAACACGGGCAAGGCTCACAGAAAAGAAAGGATCATCTAGGAAAATATCAAACATCAGGCATGTATCCCAAGGTAGTTGTACGTTCTTGCAATAAGAACTTTGCACAACATCTTTTGTCCTACCCTCCCGCTACGAACGGGGCCAAAAGGAACTTGGGGAGATTAAGGTACTCCTGTCAAAGAGCACCAGAACAAAGCATTAACACTTCATGGATACAGGGAATCCTCAAATTATAGTCCATCCCCTTTGGTGTCCCAAGCTGTCACCATTGGGATCGCCGGTTCCGGACTATAATAGGTGCATAAAACTCATAGATAGGATCAAGAACACCAACAAACTCAAGAAACAAAAGGGTGATCAGATCTGAAATCATGGCAATCGGGCCAAAAGTGACAAGCATTAAGAGCAACAAGTTGTAGCAGAGATGATAAACACCAAGTAGATGATAGGCAACATTCCCCCGACGATCTGATAAACTATTACATGATCTAACTCATCCAATCCCTACCATCCCCTTTGCCTACAGCAGGGAATTACTCACACATGAGAGAAGAAGTCATGGAGGGGTGATGGAGAGGTGATGGTGATGACGATGGCGATGATGTCCCCTCACTGGAGGCCAAAACAACCTCCAGATTAGCTCTCCGAGAGAAGAACAAAGGTTGGCGGTGGCTCCACGACGTAGATTGGAAAAGCGACTTTTGTTCTGGGGTTTCCTTGCGGGGGTAAAAATAGGGCGAAGGTAGGGCACCAGGGGGTGTGGGACCCACCCAGGAGGGCAGGCGACGCGGCCAGGGGCTGGGCCGCGCCACACACCCTTCTGGGTGCCCCCTGGCCGCTCTGTGGCCCCCAATTGGCCTTGTCGAAGCTTCGGGAACGCTGATTTTTATATAATTTTTGTGGATTTTTTCAGTGTACCTAAATATCCAGAAACCTGCACAATATAAAACAGCACTGGTAGCTCTGCTAAAAACAACGTTAGTCCGGGTTAGTTTCGTCCAAATCATGCAAGAATGAAGCCAAAACAATAGCAAAAGTGTTTGGAAAAGTAGATACGTTTGAGACGTATCAACCGGCCACGTTTGCGGGAAAGTTTCCCGCGCAACGGACTACACCCCGAGGTATGTTCTTCTGCACTCCTTTCCGTTACGGTAATACAACTAGCTAGATCTTGGGTTATGGGAAACGCTAGTTAGGAAAATTTTATGTTTTATGTTGCGAACCCCAACACCAGGCTGGAGAAGCCATGGGCGAATTAGCACCTGGATTAGTCAAATCCACGACCGGCGCATCAGAGTGCACAACCCCGGACTGATCGATCAAGATCAGATCAGTAGCAGTGGAAGTTGTAGCTGGAGTGGCCGAGTGCAAGCCAACAGTCGGACCAGTGTTGGCCTCGGAGCTTGTGGGATCATTCTTCTGGGTTTGCCTCGCGGCAGCCGCTTTTTGCTTTTTGGCACGCTCGTCCTTGGTGGTATCAATAGTGGCGACTCTTTTTCACGAAGTATTGGGCTTGGAGGAAGTGGCTGACTAACTGGAGGCGCAGTCGGTGGAGCACCAGCCACCGAAGTTCTGGCATCATGAATAACCTGCAGCAATCGGACAACATAGTTAAAACAAGAACAAGCGTAGATAAGTTACCCTTCAGCTCGGAGCAAGTTGGCAGCAGAGCTGGCCATGGTATAGCGCAGAGGAATGATATCCAGAAGCGCCTCATTCAGTATAGGGCCAGTCGGCCTAGACGCAGTCAGTTGCGGAGCCTGGCCCCTCGGAACCTTGGAACCCTTCTTCTTGGTAATCTTGGTCGACGGGCCAGGAGCATGGTCCCTTGTGGACGCTTCCCTTCGGCCTCCGTCTGCACAGTCGTACGGGACTCTGCACCATAGTCGCCAAGGGCATCATCAGAATCAATATCACTCCACTCTTCCATGAAGCGTTTGATGGTGGAATTTGTTGGATATATGCACTAGAGGCAATAATAAAGTGTGTTATTATTAATATTCAAGTTCATAATTAATGTTTATATTTTTGTGCTATAATTGCAATGTCCCTTACTATGAGATTTAGAAGAAAACTCATATGCATGTTTGGAAATGTAAACAACAAGAGTTCCTGGTTGAGCCTCTAAGACCAGCTCATGTGCTAACTGATGATTACGTTTTCTTAATCATGGACATCGTTCTTGCAACATGGATGTCGGTAGAAATGGGAGCATGTTGTTAGCAGAACAATAATGTTGAACCGACCCCAATATTAAATGATATACTTAGGGATCACATCGTAACTACGTTATAAGTCTATCATGATTTGTTATCATATACGTAATTCCTTAGACCATGAGATTATCGGGTTGCTTCACACATGAAGATATGCTTTGGTTCTTAGATGAATCCTCCCATAACTGGGAGGTAGTAAAATAAGTTTTGGGTATATTGGATAGTGTGTCTAGTTACAGCGATGGTTCAAGAATGGATTTGCTCCTTCACGATGAAGAGATATTGACTTGGGGCCCACTCGGTATAATGGTATCCATTCTAGTCTGGCCAGCCACTTTGTGATTTAGTCACAGGGATACCGGAATACAAAACGAGGAATAGAGAAAAACGAGCAATGAGGATAACGGGTGGCTTTTGTTCAAGAAGTTGTTACACATGGGTGCAAAACTTGTCTCCTCTAACTTTGTCATATATCGCGAAGCAAAGGGAATGGTACATGTATAACATAAAGGTTCACTCGAAGTTTCTTCGTGTATGTGTGGGAGTCAACATGGGTGTCCATGTCTCCGTTGTTGATTATTGACTAATGACCATGTGTCCGGAAGACGTTACGAGTCATGTCCACATAATACCGAACCTATTGGGTCACACACTTAACGTGCAGTAATTTGTTAGAATGCTAGAATGGTTGAAGGTTTAGTGGATGCAAGTGAAGTTGTTCAGAGAGAAAAGGATATGACTAAATCACTCTGGAATTGTCCCAGGTGGTTTTAGAACATATGAGAATGGCACCAGGGAAGTCCGATATCAAGAGGAATAGTTTTCGGATCATCGGTTGACGTCTCGACAAACTGTCGCGGTGAATCGACATGTTAGACCATAACCCGGATCGTCCCGAAACCTATCCAGATAGTTCCAGAACGTCCGTTAATGGCCTCAAAAGGTCTTGGAAGTGTTCCAAAAGGTTCCGGAATGTCCTGAAACCACCCCGGAAGGTCCTGGAAGATTCCGAAAGTTCATGGAAGGTTCCGGAAGTTTCTGGACAATACCACCTATTGTGCCCACCCCCTGACTTGGGGGGCAAGCCACATGGGCTGGCCCAAGTCGGCCAGGAGGTGGGGGCGCACCAGGGGGGAATCCTACTCCAAGTAGGATTGCAATCCTCCTTGGAGTAGGAGGACTCCTCCTAGGGGAATTGGAGTCCATGTTGGACTCCTCCCGTAGGGTGGCCGGCCAAGGGCCCTTGGCCACCTATAAAAGGTGTGCCAAGGGGGGAGGCGTACCCCATAATCCCCTACGCCCCCTTGCCCTAGTTTGTTAGTTGCTCCACATTAGACCCCGGATTAGACTCCATTCTAGATCGTAATCCGCTACGGTTTTCTCCCTCTAGTTTTCTCAGCGGATTTCTTCTCTGGACGGCGGAGAGCTGCCGGATTGCTATGCTGGACGTGTGGATACCGGTAGAGGGATCATAGCTTTGATCCTTCTTCGTGGAGCTTCTTCTTCTTCGGAGATCTTGATCGAGGGACTTGTTCGTGGGACGGATCGAGGGATTGTTCGTGGGACGATTCGCGAGATCTGCTTCAACAAGCTTCACCAACTCTACTTCCGCTACATCCGTTTGTGAGCTTTGACCTAAACCTTGTATGCCATCTTCTTGGATGATCTTGGGTTCTTGCTTCGTAGGCACGGAATTTTTTGTTTTCTACTACGCTTCCCAACAGCGGTATCATGAGGGATCCTTGATTTGATGCATGTTTAGGTCTAGATCATATGTTGATATGAAGCACTGATTTTCTTGTTTGCTTCCCTGTCATGTGCTCTTTTCTTTGCTCGACGGCATGATGTGATCTTTCTACAAGGATTGAGTTTTTCCATGATCCCTCTATGCTGCTTTTAGTATGGTGGGTGCCTTGATCATGGACTACATCAAATTCCTTGGATCTCATCTTAGTCTTGCTATAGAAAATTTAACATGAACGGGGTTGTGGATTTTATGAACTCAAATCCATACGGGGGTCACGCATTGAACGAAGTTTGGCTTGTGGCATTAGTTACTACAGGCACCCTGTATGTTAAACTAGCAACAAAAGAAGTATCGTGTATGTTTTGTTTAGGGTTCTACGTTTGCCTTGTAAACCTGCTTAACAACCACGATAAAATTTAAAATAACCCGTGTAGATAGCGATCTAACTCATTTTTGCAGAGAATGCATGTGATGTGGTATAGCCTTCGAGATTTGCAATGTGTTTGTATGAGATGCTATATGATGTAACATTTTTCGCGGCCTGCGAGCCGTGGTACGGCATGCTGATACGTCCCAAACGTATCTATAATTTCTGCTTGCTCCATGCATGTTTTGTGTGCTATTTCTATGATTTTGATACACTTTCATACACTTTCGATCATATTTGGACTAACCTATTAACTCAGTGCACCCTAGTGCCAGTTTCTTTTTTCTGTTGTCTTTTTATTTCAGGTTTCCCCCCGTATTAAAAGTGCTCCAAAAATTCCAGAAAAATCCGATAAAACATCAGCGCACGGTAACCTTCCAGAGCCCCGAAAGAGAGGCCGGGGGCCACCCTATGCCTAGGCGGCCAGGGGCGCGGCCCCACCCTTGTCCTCACCAGGGGGGCGCCTGCACTCCCTGGTGGCTCCCCGACTGCCCCCATTCGCCTATATATTTCCTTCACCCCAAAACCTCCGAGGACAGAACCCTTTTTCGCGATCTCGCCTCTGTTCCTCCGCCGCTGCAGTTTCAAAATTGGGAGCACCAGAAGACCTCTTCCCAGCACCATGCCGGAGGGAGGGTTGACCTCCGGGAGCTTCTTCACCACCATGGACGCTCCCCGGATGATCCGTGAGTAGTCCACCTTGGACCATGGGTCCATGATCAGTAGCTATGTGATGTTCTCCTTCCCTCTTTGTTCTTCATGGATTAGCCCTTGTGAGCTACCCTACATGATCAAGGCACATATGTAATTCTTTCTGTTGTTGCTATGTTGAATTTGCTGGGATCTGATGAATTATGAGACTATGTTCAGATTGTGATGAGTAATATATTTGGTTCTTCTCCTTTTATGTTTGAGTTCTTGAGAAATTCTTGCATGTTCTCCGTTGCTGTTTATTTCTTTGGCCAAGTAGTAGGTAGTGACACCAAGAGGGAGTGTTTTGCCTTATTGTGGGTTCATGCCCCCTGATGACTAGCTTGAGTGACAGAAACATGAGTCTAGGAGATGTGTTGTTTCCACAAGGGGGAAAACAATGGTGCTTGTAACCGCGGTTGCAACGATTGTTTAATTTACACAAAGTTCTTTTAATGCGGTTGTCTGTTGCTTTGGGTATACACTTTGGGTGGGGATCGCAACTTAATACCAGAGAGATGTTCTGGATAGATATCTCAAGGTGGATGATTAGTAGTAGATGCAGATGGATTTTTGTCTACTTATTTTGGCGTACTGCCCATGATTTTGATCCTATTCCTCTCTTTTGTAGCATAGTTAGCATTGGTTTGCGCCTGTAATCCTATCATTTTCCCAGCTGTGATTTGTTTACCTCGCATAGCAGTTTTATCGTATTTTTGGAGAGAGACATCACTAGTGAACATCATGGGACCCCGGTCCATATTTCCACCACTGTTTACACCCTCAATTTACTTCCTGTTTTACTTTCCAGTTGCAATTATCACTACCTATTACCTGTTGCGTTGATCCTTTGTAAACAGCAAGGCCGAAGAGATTGACAACCTCTCTGTACTCGTTGGGAGCAAAGTTAATATTTGTGTGTGCAAGTCCAGGTGACGTAAGTAATCTTAGATTGTGAATGGCGCCATTGTTCACTTTACCACCTACTTGTCGTTGTCGGAGTCCTACGGGAGACGATCTTTAAACCTTGGTATCTTTGCCAAGGGAAATTTGCTACTAGGCTACATCCAACCTTCTACTTGCGGTAACCAACGAGGAGAACTACTTCAATGCCATCAAGCTAATTTCTGGCGCCGTTGCTGGGGAAGAAAACAAACTACACCCGTCAACTCTCGCGCCATCACTTCCTTGCTAGCATCACATGCTGACTTGAGTCATATGATTGTCACTTAATTATGGCCTGCGTGCCAGAACTGTTTATTAGCTTGATGCAAGGCAATAGTTGGAGATGAGGTGATGATCAATGATGTGAAGGTGGACCCCGATGCACATGCCGAAGCCGTGAGGAGATCCCGGCGGCAAGGACAAAAGGTGGTGGGTGGAGACTTCAACCACGGAGTCATGAAGGCAACGACAACTTCACGACACAAAGGGCTATACCATGTCACATAAAATTTATGAATTGCCTGTGATGTTAATCCCTTTGATGCACCCTTGTTTGATGCGCGGTAGTCGTATTTTATTAGGGTTTTCTCTCACAGAACAATATCAAGTTCATAGTGTTCTCCCAACTGTAGCACCGTCTATACTATGTTTTACATTGGAGCAGGTCATGTCACATGGGTGCACACGATGTGACGCATAAAAGATGGGTGTGTTAAAAGAACACACAACACATTACACTTGGTTGTCTTGACGGTTTGGATAAAAGTTTGATACCGGAACATGCCCATCGAAAGATGAACAAGAATCACATTGGCGTGATTGGCAGGTTGGCCTACCGGTTCAGTCTAAGTCATCAGTGATGTCACATCAATGACTGACAACTGAATTGGATATTGAATCACTTAACATTAACTACGAGAGATGTTAATCTGAGTGCGAGCACTTATTAATATTAATAGTTTGATTAATTACTTAGTGCAACTTAATTATGAACATTGTCTAAAGTGATACTTGTGTTTATGTTGTAGATTTAAAATTGCCCGTGTCAATCCCCAGTTTAACTTAGGTCCGTTGATTGAGAAAGAGAATTTGAAAGATGATGGAAGCAACTATGCGGACTGGGTTCGTTCCCTGAGAATTGTACTCAGGAGTGCTAATAAGGACTATGTCCTGACAACACCCCTCCCAGAAGCACCGGGGCCTGATGCCACGATTGCTGAGCAAAATGTGCATCAGACCAAGCTTGATGATAGCAACGTAGTTCAATGTCTTATGACTGCGTGTATGGAATCAGAGTTGAAGGGAATATGCCCGAGAGGCAATAATAAAGTGGTTATTATCTTATTCCATGTTTATGATAAATTTTTATTTTCATGCTATAATTGTGTTAACCGGAAACGTTAATACATGTGTGTTTAATAAACAGAGAAAAGGTTCCTAGTAATGCCTCTCTTTATACTAGCTTGTTGATTAACGGATGATCAAGGTTTCCTGATCATGAACATTGGATGTTGTTAATAACAAGGTCATGTCATTGGAGAATGATGTGATGAACATACACCCACAGTAGTTATAGCAATACGATCATGTCATCAAGTTTCTATTGCTGTATCAAACTTTCACGAAGTAACCCTAATCCTTAGACCATGAGATCACGTCAATCACTGACACCGGAAGAGTACTTTGATTCCATCAAACGTCACACCGTAACAGGGTGATTATAAAGGTGTCGTTGGGTACTTGGAAAGTGTTAGTTGAGGCTCGTGGATCAAGAGTGGGATTTGTCCATCCAGATGACGGAGAGATATACTCTGGGCCCTCTCGGTGATATCACATTGACATCGCTTGCAAGCACGTGACTGGCTCACGAGGATGTTATATCACGGAACGAGTAAAGAGTACTTGTCGGTAACGAGATCGAACTAGGTATGGATGATACCAAATGATCGGATCTCGGACAAGTAAAATATCGCGAGACAAAAGGAATTGGTTACGGAGTTTTGGTTCACACGATCACTAGTTCATCGTTGAGTAAGTGGGAGTCATCATGGATCTCCAGATCCCGCTGATGATTATTGATCAGAGAAGAGTCTCTGTCATGTCCATTTTATTCACGAACCGTAGGGTGACACACTTAAGGATTCGTTGACGCGTTTGAGTGGATACGGAACGCCAGAGAATATACTGGAGAGCACATGGACTGTTTTGATAAAACTGCTGGAATAGTTTCGGTATATCAAAATAGTGCAAGGGGATAATTGTTAATGTGTTCATTGAATGAAGTGTTCATCAATGAAGTACTCATTGAATGAAGTGTTCATTAATTTGAGTGACATTAAACAAGATAATTAAAAGTGTTTTAATGTGATAAACTCTTGGAATTTTGAGTGGAGAATTATGGAAGTTATGGGAATAATGTGTGACCCTTTGTTTTTGTGAGTGGGGAGTCCACCCACATGATGAGGGGAGAGGTGGGGGCACCTCTTGGGGCGTGCTACCCCTTGGGGGCTGCCTCCCCCTCCTATATATAGATGGGTGGAGACCCCTCTACACACGAATTCCTCCATCTCTCATATGCCCTTTGGTTGGCATCTTCCTCCCCTTGCTAGCTGATCCAATTTCACGAGTATGGTGCTTAGGCGAAGCCCTGCTCAAGATCTTCTCTACCACCACCACCACTATGTTGTAGTGCTGCTGGAGTTCCCGAGGATCCACTACTTCCGCTGCCCAACTGGAGCAAGGGGCGGAGGTCGTCGCTGATCCGTACGTGTGACCGATTACGGAGGCGCTGCCCGTTTGTGGCGCCCATCTTCATCACGACCTTGAGGTCGGCAAGTGATCGACTACATCACCCACGAGAATCGTTCTCGTTAAAGCTTTTTGGTCTTCGAGGGTGAGTCCTTCTCAAACCGTTACAAGTTATCTCCTAGATGTGATCTTGGCAGTTGCAATCGTAGGAAAAATTTTGTTTTCTATGCAACGAACCCTTCAGTGGTATCAGAGCCTCGTCTATGCGTAGATGCTTTGTACGGTTAGAACACATAGAGATGTGGGCGTTGATCCTCTAGTTGTTACCCTCTTTTGTGCACTTGTTCATATTGCGGCAATGTTGGATTGAAGCGGCCCTAAGCGCAGATTGCGTGTCACACTTGACATACGGCTTGTACCGTATAAAGTGGCTTTGGGGGTGTCAGTTTCTCTAACATTAGTGATATGGCATTTGCAACGGAGGGCCCTGGAAAGGGACGAAAAGAAACAACTAGCGAATCAACATTGTGGTTCTTGTCCGTAGGTAAGATCGGTTCTTTCCTAGGAAGCCCAAAACCACGTAAAATTTGCAAAGATAATTTAGAAGCGTCTAACTTGTTTTTGCAGGGCATGTTATGTGATATGGTCATTGTTACAAAATTGTTGTATGAAATGAGATTTATTGTAAACAACCGGCAGGAGCCATATGGTTGTGTTTTTCCTTTTTAAGGCCTGCGTGCTGTAGATATATCCATGAGATATATTGTAATGGAGAAGGACGACCATGGTGGTGGCGCCATGGACCTTGGTGCCGCGCCGGTGGCATGATGGAGATCATACCAAGACGCACAAGATGGAGATCTAATGCGAGAAGGACCATATCATATCACATTATCCATGCATGTGATGTTTATCCTTTTATGCATCTTATTTTGCTTAGTTACGATCATGATCGCTTCGGTAGCATTATAAGATGATCCCTCTCACTTAATATCAAGATAATTATATGTTCTTCCTTAGTATGCACCGTTAAGAAAGTTCGTCGTTTCGAGACACCACGTGATGATCGGGTGTGATAGACTCTACGTTCGCATACAACGGGTGTTTTCAAGCCTAGCATGTACAGACATGGCCTTGAAACACATGAAAATACTAAGGTTCTACTTGGCGAGCCTAGCATGTACAGACATGGCCTCGGAACATGGACCGAAAGGTTAAGCACGAGTCATATGGATGATATGATGAACCATATTGAGATGCTCGCCATTGCAGCTACACCGCCTCACGTGATGATCGGTCATGGTGTAGTGAATTTGGTTCGTGTAATCACCAAAGACGACTCGAGGGATGTTGTTTTTGAGTGGGAGTTAGATGAACTCATTTTATCATGAACTAAATCAAAGTGAATTTGCATAGTTCGTTGTAGTCATTGGCATTTGTTTACTACCTTTGCGCTTAGCTATAATTGAGATAATAGAACTATAGAATTCTGGATATTTAACTTTACGGACTGGTACCGTATTGTTTGAGTGTCAATCTAAAGTTTAAAGTCTTATTGCAAACTTTAGCAAACCTTGCTTGCTCCATGAAGTTTAATAATGTGTATTAAATCGAGAGTAACAATTCCAGTGTTAGTGTCTAAGTATCACACTTGCCTCCATGATCCTTGATATTCAAATGTTGTTTGTTATTATCAAGGTTATCTAGGAGCTGAAATGATTGTTTCAGAAACTATCATGTGTGGAAGATATAGCGATATCTGAAACAATGTTTAGTTGCAATGTGATAGAGTAAAATTTAGTGAGAAACATGTTCTCATATTGTATGAGAATTTGTGAAGGTTGGAGACACTATGTGTCCTAATCTCCCAAAAAGGTTTTGGGAACTAATATTGTACTCATAGTTTGTCCCTATGAGCTATAGTAGTTCTGTCATGAAAGTTGTCATGATAGGATGAATGGAAGATGTAGGTAAAATGTTTACTACACTATAAGATTACTAAAGAATGGAATTTGGAAGAACACCAAACATTTGATGACGGTGATCTACATCAAAGTGAGAATCAAAGGGTGTTAGTATTTGACTAACACACTTTGGATTATGTGTCATATGAATGGTGCCACAAGTGATGTTGATAAATTCTTCTAAAAAGGAAAGGAATTGCTGAAAGAGGATCTGAAAAATATTTTGGCGAAAAGAAAAAGGAAAAGACTGGAAATGTCCAGCTCGGGTATATAGATGATATACATGTTATGGGTATATTCATTGCTTGTTAAACAGTGTGATTCTTGAGTATTGGATATTGATTGGTTGGTATGAAGTGTCATACGGAACAACGCAATACAAGAGTTGCAATGGCCTGAGTAACTAGCAAATGAATATGGGATGATTCTCATCAAGAACAAAATAAAGTGTTTATCGTTGGAATTAAACCTAGCCTTCAAGATTTATTTGAATAATTGTTATTCTGTTCTGGTGTTATACGAACAATAGTTGTTCAAATTATCACCATATTCATAGAAGATGGATGAACTCTATAAATCTTGTTGGAGAAATCACATCCATAATAACTGATGCTAAACATGTCGCAAGACAAATGATTAGAAGATCACTTATGAGTGACACCACCGTTTGAATCATATTGGAAAGAAACACATGAAGAAACTCCATGGTGATGGAATTTTGGAGTCTTTTGATTTTGAATCAATTGACGGTTGTGAGAAATTTCTAGAGATGATTGAAACACCGTTTAAATCATATTGGAAAGATAACATGAAGAAACTCCATGTTGGTGGAATTTTGGAGTCTTTTGATTTTGAATCAACTGACGCTTGTAAGAATTTCCTAGAAATGATTGAAACTCCGTTCATAGGCCAAAGAAGGACGGACGACTAACTTATTGGACATTATACATGTTGATGTGTATAGTTCATTATGTGTAGCCGTGTGTGGTGGGTCTTATAACTTCATATACTTTAACCGAGGATTTGAGTGAATATATGTGTATATTTACTTGATAAGGAAGAAGTATGAAATGTTTGAAAATGTTCAAATAAATTTCAAGATGAAGTGAAAATCATTGTAACGAGAAAATAAGAGTTTATGATTGGATCATAAAAGAAGATTTTTGAGTTAAAAGTTTAGCAAATGCCTGAGAGTTTAGGAATTGTTCCAAAACTTGCATTTCTCGAAACACCATAGGAGTATGGAGTGTTCGAGAGATGTAATCAAACCTTGTTTGACATGGTAAGGATCAAAGGTGTTATTTATAAAATTGCCATTATATTTTAAGGATTAAGCTTTAGAGACTACCGCTTTTCACTGAAAAGAGCGCCATCGAGATCCGTTGAAATGACACCATATAAGTTATGGAATGGGATAAAACCCAATTTGTCTTTTCTTAAATTTTGGTATGCAAGGCATATGTAAAATGTTTACAACCAAAGTCGGATAAAGTACGTCTTTGTAGGTTATCCCAAAGTAACCGTTGGGTATTCCTCCAGAACACTAAAGACAAAAGTTTTTTTGTGGCTAAGAGCATCAAGTTTCTTGAGAAGGAATTTTTGCGAAAAGTTAAGTGGGAGGACAGTAGAACTTCGATTAGGTTGTTGAACCTAAGCTTTATGTGCTAAGTGGCGCAGCGCCGGAAAGTGTCCCGGAAGCGGCCGCAATGCTCTTGGCTCCCGTGTCCCAAAGGTTGTGGTCACGGCGATCTAAGTTCCTATTGAACTGCGTAGTTCGGATAATCGATCAAATAGTAAGATTTGAGATTGAATCATTGTTATTTGATAATAATGGACCGACTACATGCAAAGAAGCGATGATGGGCCCTGACTCCGTCAAAATGGCTAGAAGCTATAAAATCCGTGATAGTTCCATACACGAGAAACCAAATTTCTGAACTTGGAAGACCCTCTAGATACCGTGTTTGGATCTATAAAGAAACAGACGTGGATGTTCTCACATCTATGAAATATTCGACATATCGTTAAAATGGTTTACGATTATGTTCAAAGAGTTGGCTATGACAAGATTTGATCTTTCATAACGATATTTAGTCTGGACGGATTATTGTAGCAACCACTACATATGCTAGTTTTGGTATATGGTAGTTGAACAAACAGAACAACGTTCTTCTAATAGAATGGTTACCTAAGACGTGTATAGGACACGGTCCAAAGGGTTCTGTTAATTCAAAGGATGCTAAAATAGCATGCAAATTTCAATGGTTGAAATAAGAATTCACGGAGTTGGAATCTTCATCATGATGAAATTGTTAAAACGTTTAGGTTCATCAGAGACGGTGAAGATGCTTGCTTTTGCAAGAAATTAAGTGGGAGCGCTGAGACATATTTCTAATACATTATGTAGAAGACATATTGTTGATTGGAAATGATGTATATTTTATTGACACGGGTGAAGTTTGATTGAAAATTTGATTTTAATGGAAGATTTGGGCAAAACCAGTATATTGGGCTAATATGGTCTATATAGATAGATTGAGGTGCTAATATGGTTGGGCCGAAGTACATATATGAAATATTGAATAAGTTCAATATGGAAACGACGAGAAAAGTTCTTGCCGCATGGAAAAGGTTGAAGCGAGATTCAAGTGTTTTGACACTTGGTGAGTAAAATCACATGAATGATTTGATCAATCATGTACACCATGATATGTACAATTCCAAGAATGTCCTATGCTCTAAATGTTATGAGCATATACCAGAATGATTCATAAGATGATCATTGGACAATAGTAAAGATATCGTTACGTGCTTTGGAAGGACTAAGAATATATATTATGTATGTTGGACAATAGTTCATTGTAAAGTGTTACATTGATACTAGTTTTGTCGCAAGATACAATCTAAATTTATCTCAATTTTGGCGGTATGTTAAGGTGGCAAAATTTAATGGAAGAAAGTTCCATGATAGATTTGGAATAGTTCCAAATGGATTTGGATGAGTTCCAAAGTTAAGACATTATAACGAATACTACAAGGAAAGGCTAAGTATATGACTGCTCTAGCAGCAGCAAAGGAGGGCATTTGTGTCAAGAAGTTTGTTTGACAAACTAGGTGTAGTTCCAAGCGAGCTAATACTATGAAGATCTATTGTACGACAATAGATTCAACATGTTTTGAGCTCAAGGGACTAAGGTCTCACCGGAGGACCAAATTTATGCAATGCCATCTCATTAGTGAATGAGTGATGCGTAGAGACGCAAAGAAATGCAAATACACACGGACCTGAAGTGTCAGATCTGGAGATTAGGTTTACCACTAGCAATGCGTATGGATAACAACTGAATGCCATAGGTGTTGGATGCGCAAGTACCAAACTAGATTATTGACTCTAGTGCAAGTGGGAGACTGAAGGGAATATGCCCGAGAGGCAATAATAAAGTGGTTATTATCTTATTCCATGTTTATGATAAATGTTTATTTTCATGCTATAATTGTGTTAACCGGAAACGTTAATACATGTGTGTTTAATAAACAGAGAAAAGGTTCCTAGTAATGCCTCTCTTTATACTAGCTTGTTGATTAACGGATGATCAAGGTTTCCTGATCATGAACATTGGATGTTGTTAATAACAAGGTCATGTCATTGGAGAATGATGTGATGAACATACACCCACAGTAGTTATAGCAATACGATCATGTCATCAAGTTTCTATTGCTGTATCAAACTTTCACGAAGTAACCCTAATCCTTAGACCATGAGATCACGTCAATCACTGACACCGGAAGAGTACTTTGATTCCATCAAACGTCACACCGTAACAGGGTGATTATAAAGGTGTCGTTGGGTACTTGGAAAGTGTTAGTTGAGGCTCGTGGATCAAGAGTGGGATTTGTCCATCCAGATGACGGAGAGATATACTCTGGGCCCTCTCGGTGATATCACATTGACATCGCTTGCAAGCACGTGACTGGCTCACGAGGATGTTATATCACGGAACGAGTAAAGAGTACTTGTCGGTAACGAGATCGAACTAGGTATGGATGATACCAAATGATCGGATCTCGGACAAGTAAAATATCGCGAGACAAAAGGAATTGGTTACGGAGTTTTGGTTCACACGATCACTAGTTCATCGTTGAGTAAGTGGGAGTCATCATGGATCTCCAGATCCCGCTGATGATTATTGATCAGAGAAGAGTCTCTGTCATGTCCATTTTATTCACGAACCGTAGGGTGACACACTTAAGGATTCGTTGACGCGTTTGAGTGGATACGGAACGCCAGAGAATATACTGGACAGCACATGGACTGTTTTGATAAAACTGCTGGAATAGTTTCGGTATATCAAAATAGTGCAAGGGGATAATTGTTAATGTGTTCATTGAATGAAGTGTTCATCAATGAAGTACTCATTGAATGAAGTGTTCATTAATTTGAGTGACATTAAACAAGATAATTAAAAGTGTTTTAATGTGATAAACTCTTGGAATTTTGAGTGGAGAATTATGGAAGTTATGGGAATAATGTGTGACCCTTTGTTTTTGTGAGTGGGGAGTCCACCCACATGATGAGGGGAGAGGTGGGGGCACATCTTGGGGCGTGCTACCCCTTGGGGGCTGCCTCCCCCTCCTATATATAGATGGGTGGAGACCCCTCTACACACGAATTCCTCCATCTCTCATATGCCCTTTCGTTGGCATCTTCCTCCCCTTGCTAGCTGATCCAGTTTCACGAGTATGGTGCTTAGGCGAAGCCCTGCTCAAGATCTTCTCTACCACCACCACCACTATGTTGTAGTGCTGCTGGAGTTCCCGAGGATCCACTACTTCCGCTGCCCAACTGGAGCAAGGGGCGGAGGTCGTCGCTGATCCGTACGTGTGACCGATTACGGAGCCGCTGCCCGTTTGTGGCGCCCATCTTCATCACGACCTTGAGGTCGGCAAGTGATCGACTACATCACCCACGAGAATCTTTCTCGTTAAAGCTTTTTGGTCTTCGAGGGTGAGTCCTTCTCAAACCGTTACAAGTTATCTCCTAGATGTGATCTTGGCAGTTGCAATCGTAGGAAAAATTTTGTTTTCTATGCAACGAACCCTTCAAGAGTTGCAGGGGAGGTTTGAAAATACCGATCCCCACTTGATTATTCAACAGTTAGATGATCTGTATGTCAAACACGCTAGGACTGAACGTTATGAGGTTACTCAAGCTTTATGGAATTGCAAGATGAAGGAAGGATCACCTGTAAGTGAGCATGTGATAAAGATCATGGGCTTTGGGAAAAGGTTGACTCAACTAGGATTTCCGATTCCAGAATCACTAGGTACATATATCGTCCTCATGTCACTCCCGTCGAGCTTTAAGAGCTTTGTTCAGAACTATCGGATGAACGAGATGGACAAGTCAATTAATGAACTACTTGCAATGCTGAAGAATGCGGAGACTACCATGCAGGCTGACCCCAACTACACGTTGGCGGTAAGCAAGACCACCAGTTTCAATAAGAAGGGCAAGTCCAAGGGCAAGGGCGCCGGTAAGCCTAGCGCCAAGACCAAGAAACCCTCTGGAACTGGCCCTAACAAGGATACTGAGTGTTTCTACTGCAAAGCTAAAGGTCACTGGAAGAGGAACTGCAAGAAGTATCTGGCAGATAGAAAGCCTGGTTTTATCAGTGAAGGTATAAAAGTTATATATGTTATAGATGTTTTTCATTCCGGCCCTCACTCTAAGTCATGGGTATTTTATACTAGAGTTGTTGCTCATATCTGTAATTCATTACAAGGACTAAGGATAATAACGAAGCTGGAAAAGAATGAAGTGATGATGCGTGTCGGGAATGGAGCTACGATCTCTGCTAAAGCCGTTGGCGTCTACACTCCACATCTACCTTCAGAATTTACCATAGAACTAGATAATTGTTATTTCATTCCTGCTATTTGTAAAAACATTATGTCGGGATCATGTTTAATCCGTGACGGTTATAGTTTTAAGTCTGAGAACAATGGTTTCTCTATTTACTTAAAGAATATGTTCTATGGTTTTGCACCTATTAAGAATGGGTTGTTTTATTTAGATCTTGATTATAGTAACGACATCCTAAACACTAGCTCTAAAAGTCTTAAGAAGAAAGAGAATACCACTTACATGTGGCACTATCGCATAGGTCACATCGGAAAGAAACGCATGCAGAAACTTCATAAACATGGGATTTTGCAATCATTTGATCCTGAATCGTTTGATAAGTGTGAAGCTTGTCTGATGGGAAAACTGACTCGGACGCCATTCGCAGGTCATGTAGAACGGGTGACAGACTTATTGGAAATAATACATAGTGATGTGTGTGGTCTGATGAGTGTACTGGCGCGCGGTGGATATCTCTACTTCGTAACTTTTACTGACGATTTGAGTAGATATGGCTATATTTACTTAATGAAGAAAAAGTTCGAAACTTTCGAAAAGTTCAAAGAATTTAAGAACGAAGTTGAGAATCATCGTGACAAGAAAATAAAATTTCTGCGATCTGATCGTGGTGGAGAATATCTTAGTCATGAGTTTAGAGAACACCTCATAGAGCGTGGAATAGTTTCACAGCTGGCGCCACCTGGAACTCCAAAGAGGAATGGAGTGTATGAGATGCGTAACCAAACTTTGTTAGACTTGGTAAGGTCTATGATGTCATTAACAGATCTGCCACTATCCTTTTGGGGTTACGTGTTAGAGACTGTTGCTTTTACTTTAAATAGGGCGCCATCAAAGTCTGTGGACACCATATGAGTTATGGAATGGGAGCAAATCCAATATATCGTTCCTGAAAAATTGGGGTTGTGATGCTTATGAAAAACGTTTACAGCCAAACAAACTCGACCATAAAGCAGACAAGTGCTACTTTTTAGGTTATGCCAAATACACCATAGGCTATTCTTTCTACCACCCTTCCGGTGGCAAAGTCTTTATTGCTAAAGGAGGAACTTTTCTTGAGAAAGAGTTTCTTAACAAAGAGATGAGTGGGAGGAAAGTACAACTTGATGAGGTTAGCGAACCTTTCGAACCAAGGATTCAAACGTTGGAAGTTGTTCTGGATGTCATTCCAATGAAGGAACCGGTAGCTCATGCAAGTGATGCAGGAACATGTGAGAAGCTAGTGAATGAACCAAGGAGATCATGAAGAGTGCGTCAGCTACCCGAGTGGTATGCCAACTAAGTATTTATCTTGGAAGATAATGAGCCTGTGATTTACAAAGAAGCGATGATGAGCCCCAACTCCACTGAATGGCTACAAGCCATGAAATCCGAAATGGAATCCATGTACGAGAACCAAGTTTGGGACTTGGTGATCCCTCCAGAGGGTGTGAACCCAATTAAATGTAAATGAATTTTCAAAAGAAAGACAGATGCGGATGGAATTGCCACTATCCATAAAGTTAGGCTTGTTGTGAAAGGGTTCCGACAAGTGCAAGGAGTTGACTACGACGAGACTTTATCGATAGTAGCAATGCTTAAGTTTGTGCGGATTTTACTAGCAATTGCTGCATATTTCGATTATGAGATTTGGCAGATGGACGTCAAAACTTCTTTCTTGAATGGAAACCTCGAGGAAACTATATACATGATACAACCTGAGGGTTTTTTCACGCTAGAGGATGTTGGAAAGGTGTGCAAGCTTAAAAGGTCTATCTATGGACTAAAGCAAGCATCACGGAGTTGGAATCTTAGCTTTGATGAAGTGGTCAAGAGTTTTGGCTTCATTCAAAATGGAGAAGAAGCTTGTATTCACAAGAAAGTAAGTGGGAGAGCAATATATTTTCTAATACTATATGTAGACGACATATTGTTGATTGAAAATGATAAATAATTTCTTAACACTATAAAGGAGTCATTGGAAACTAGTTTTTCGATGAAAGACTTGGGCGAAGCCGCCTACATATTGGGCATCAAGATCTATAGAGATAGATCCCGGCACCTGATAGGGCTAAGCCAGAGCACGTATATAGACAAGGTTCTTAAAAGGTTCAGAATGGAGAGTTCAAAGAAAGGGCTGCTCCCAATGTCACATGGTGTGGTACTCTGCAAGGATCAATGTCCTAAGACAGCTGATGAGCAGGTAGAGATGAATACAGTTCCATATGCTTCGGCAATTGGATCTGTTATGTATGCCATGATATGTACAAGACCAGATGTCTCCTATGCTCTAAGTGCTTGTAGAAAATACCAAAGCAACCTGGGTAATGCACAGTGGGTAGCAGTCAAAAATATTTTGAAGTATCTGAATAGAACTAAGAACATGTTTTTGGTGTTCAGAGGTGATGAAGAACTTGTTGTAAAGGGTTGCACAGATTCAAGCATCATGACAGATCCGAATGACTTCAAATATCAATCAGGATATGTTTTCACACTCAACGGGGGTGCCGTGAGAAGGAAAAGTTCTAAGCAGAATACGGTCGCAGATTCTAAAACGGAGGCAGAGTACATCGCAGCTTCGGAAGCTACGATGGAGGGATATTGGATTAAGAAGTTCGTCACCAGACTAGGTGTGGTTCCTAGTGCTGAAGACCCCATGGAGATCTATTGTGACAATAGTGGAGTCGTGGCGCAAGCTAGAGAACCAAGGTCCCACCAGAAGTCCAAACACATTAAACGTCGTTATCACAAAATCCGAGAGTTCGTTGACAAAGGATATGTGAAAGTTTGGAAGATTCACACGGATCTGAACGTGTCAGATCCGATGACGAAACCTCTTCCACGAGCAAAGAATGAGCAACACGGGATATCCATTGGTGCGCGAGAACTTATGTAACTAGTATTATTGTATCTAGTGCAAGTGGGAGACTGTTGGATATATTCCCTAGAGGAAATAATAAAGTGTGTTACTATTAATATTCAAGTTCATAATTAATGTTTATATTTATGTGCTATAATTGCAATGAACCTGACTATGAGATTCAGAAGAAAACTCATATTCATGTGTGGAAATGTAAACAACAAGAGTTTCTGGTTTAGCCTCTAAGACCAGCTCATGTGCTAACTAATGATTACGTTTTCTTAATCATCGACATCGTTCTTGCAACATGGATGTCGGTAGCAATGAGAGCATGTTGTTAGCAAAATAATGATGTTGAACCGACCCCAGTATTAAATGATATACTTAGAGATCACATCGTAACTATGTTATAAGTCTATCATGTTTTGTTATCATATACGTAATTCCTTAGACCATGAGAATATTGGGTTGCTTCACACAGGAAGATATGCTTTGGTTCTTAGATGAATCCTCTCGTAACTGGGAAGTAGTAAAATAAGTTCTTGGTATATTGGATAGTGTGTCTAGTAACAACGATGGTTCAAGAATGGGACTTCCTCCTTCACGATGAAGAGATATTGACTTTGGGCCCACAAGGTATAACGATATCCATTCTAGTCTGGCTAGACACTTTGTGATTTAGTCACGGGGATACCCGAATACAAAACGAGGAATATAGACAAACGAGCAATGAGGATAATGGGTGGCTTTTGTTCAAGAAGTTGTTACACATGGGTGCCAAACTTGTCTCCTCTAAATTTTTCATATATCGCGAAGCAAAAGGAATGGTACATGTATAACATAAAGGTTCACTCGAAGTTTCTTTGTGTATGTGTGAGAGTCAACATGGGTGTCCATGGCTCCACTGTTGATTATTACCTAATGACCATGTGTCCGGAAGACGTTCTGAGTCATGTCCACGTAATATCGAACCTATTGGGTCACACACTTAACGTGCAGTAATTTGTTAGAATGCTAGAATGGTTGAAGGTTTAGTGGATACAAGTTAAGTTGTTTAGAGATCAAAGGATATGTCTAAATCACTCTGTAATTGTCTCAGATGGTTTTAGAACATATGAGAATGGCACCGGGGAAGTCCGAGATCAACCGGAATAGTTTTTGGATGATCGGTGGACGTCTTGACAAACTATCGCAGTGACTGGACATGTTAGACCATAACTTGGATCATCCCGAAACCTATCCAGATAGTTCTGAAATGTCCTTTAACGTTCCTGGAAGGTCCTGGAAGTGTTCTAGAAGGTTCCTGGAAGATTCTGGAAGGTCATGGAAGATTCCGGACAGTACCACCTATTGTGCCCAGTCCCTGGCTTGGGAGGCAAGCCACCTGGGTTTGACCAAGTCGGCCAGGAGGTGGGGGCGCACCAAGGGGGGATCCTACTCCAAGTAGGATTCCAATCCTCCTTGGAGTAGGACTCCTCCTAGGGGAGTTGGAGTCCATGTTGGACTCCTCCCCTAGGGTGGCCGGCCAAGGGCCCTTGGCCACCTATAAAAGGTGAGCCAAGGATGGGAGGCGCACCCCATAATCCCATGCGCCCCCTTGCCCTAGTTTGCTAGTTTCTCCACATTAGACCCCGGTTTAGACTCCGTTCTAGATCGGAATCCTCTAGAGTTTTCTCCCTCTAGTTTTCTCGAAGGCGTTCTTCTCTGGACGACAGAGCGCTACCGGATTGCTGTGTCGGACGTGTTGATACCGATTGAGGGATCATAACGTTGATCCTTCTTCGAGGAGCTTCTTCTTGTTCTTGGGACGGATCGAGGGATTGTTCGTGGGGCGATTCTGGAGATCTACTTCAACAAGCTTCACCAACTCTACTTCTGCTACATCCGTTGGTGAGCTTTGACCTAAACCTTGTATGTCATCTTCTTGGATGATATTGTGTTCTTGCTTCGTAGGCACGGATTTTTTGTTGTTTTCTACTACGTTTCCCAACAGAATCGGACATACCCGGCTGGTTGTGGCCGAGTCCAAGTGTGGCAGTGCGGGTCTCAGTCTCGGGGTCCGACTCCACCTTGAGCTCCAGGTCCTCAGCATCTAATACGTCCCAAACGTATCTATAATTTCTGCTTGCTCCATGCATGTTTTGTGAGATATTGCTATGATATAGATACACTTTCATACACTTTTGATCATATTTGAACTAACTTATTAACTCAGTGCACCAAAGTGCCACTTCCTGTTTTCTGATGTTTTTCTATTTCAGGTTTCCCCCATATTAAAAGTGCTCCAAAAATTCGGGAAAATTAGATAAAAAATCAGCGTGAAGGAACCTTCCGGAATCACCTGGGTGGGGCCAGAGGGCCACCATCAGGGGCCTAGGCGCCCTAGGGTCTAGCCGCGCCAAGGGGCGCCTGGACCCCTAGTAGCCCCCCTGGCTTCCCCCCTTCGCCTATATATTATTCGTGTCACGAAACCCCCGAAGATAGAACCCTTTTTCGCGATCTCGCCTCTGTTCCGCCGCCGGCACGCTTCCAAGATCGGGAGCGCCAGCAAACCTCTTCCCGGCACCCTGCCGGAGGGAGGATTGACCTCCGGGAGCTTCCCCTCCACCACGGACGCTTACCGGATGTGCCATGAGTAGTTTCCCTTGGACCATGGGTCCGTGATCAGTAGCTATGTGATGTTCTCCTCCCCTCTTTGTTCTTCATGGTTTAGACCTCGTGAGCTGCCCTACATGATCGAGGCACATATGTAATTCTCTGCCGTTGCTATGCTGAGTTTGCTGGGATCTGATGGATTATGAGACTATGTTCAGATTGTGATAGAGTAATGTATTTGGTTCTTATCTCTTATATTTTTGTTCCTAAGTAATTCTTGCATGTTCTCCGTTGTTGTTTATTGCTTTGTTCAAGTAATAGGTAGTGACTCCAAGATGGAACGTTATGCTCGATTGTGCGTTCATGCCCCCCGATGACACGATTGAGTGACAGAAACATGAGTCTAGGGGATGTGCTGTTGCCACAAAGGGGAAAACAACGGTGCTTGTAACCGCGGTTGCAAGGATTGTTTACTTTACGCAAAGTGCTTTTTAATGCAGTTGTCTGTTGCTTTGGGTTTACACTTTGGGTGGGGATCGCAACTTAATACCAGCGAGATGTTTTGGATAGATATCTCAAGGTGGATGATTAGTAGTATATGCAGTTGGATTTCAGTCTACTTATTTTGGCGTTTCGCCCATGCTTTTGACCCTCGTCCTTTCTTTGTAGCATAGTTAGCATTGTGGTACATTTTTAATCTTGTCAATTGCCCAGCTATAATTTGTTTACCTCGCATAACAGTTTTACCGTATTTTGGGAGAGAGACATCACTAGTGAACATCACGAGACCCCGATCCATATTATCATCACTGTTTACACACTCTTTTATTTTCCTGCTTTTACTTTCTAGCTTCTATCATTATCATTATTATCTGTTGCGTTGATCCTTTGTGAATAGCAAAGCCGGAGAGATTGACAACCTCTCTGTACTCGTTGGGAAGCAAAGTTACTTGTGTGTGTGCAGGTCCAGGTTAAGGGAGCAATATCTCAAACAACACGTTGCTCGCTTCACCACCTACTTATCATTGTCGGAGTCCTACTGGATTGATCTCAACCTCGGCATCTCCATCGAGGGAAATTTTCTGCTACACTACATCTAACCTTCCACTTCGGGTAACCAACGAGGATAGAGTATCAAGCAAATTTCTGGCGCCGTTGCCAGGGACTCCGAGTGCTAAGATAGGGGAGTTGCACACTATCTTTTACCTTTTCTTTTTAGTCTTGTTAGTTTACCTTTCAGTTTTTATCTTTGTGTATTATATCAAAAATTACAAAAAAATCTGCCACACTTGCTGCTACTATGGGTTCCACTGAAAACACTAAGTTGGGTGACTTCACTAGTCACAACAACAAAGACTTTATCTGCACTCCTATTGCCACACCTGCCACTTCAGCTACCTCTTATGAAATTAAACCTGCTTTGTTAAACCTTGTTATGAGAGATCAATTCTCTGGTGCTGGAGATGATGCTACTTTACACTTGAATAATTTAGTTGAGTTATGTGATATGCAAAAGTATAAAGAAGTAGAAGGTAATGTTGTTAAGCTCAAGCTTTTCCCTTTCTCTTTAAGGGGAGAAGCTATAATCTTGTTTCAATCTTTGCCTAGGAATAGCATAGATTCTTGGGATAAGTGCAAAGATGCTTTTATTGGGAAGTATTACCCACCTGCTAAAATTATCCAATTGAGGAGTAAAATTATGAATTTTAAGCAATTCGATAATGAAAACGTTGCCCAAGCTTGGGAATGTATGAAATCTCTTGTTAATAAATGCCCTACACATGGTTTGACTACTTGGATGGTTATCCAGACTTTTTATGCAGACTTGAACGTTACCTCGCGGAACCTGTTAGATTCGGCCGCGGGAGGAACCTTTATGTCAACTACACTTGGTGCTGCCACGAAACTCCTAGATGAGATGATGACCAACTATTCCCAATGGCACACCGAACGCGCTCCAACAGGTAGGAAGGTAAACTCTGTCGAGGAGATAACCTCTCTAAATGAAAAAGTTGACTTGATTATCTCTCTACTTACCAAGCAATCCTCTATTGATCCTCATGATGTTCCTTTAAATTCTTTGGTTGCTCAAGAACAAGTAGATGTGACCTTTATTGCTAGAAACAACTTCAACAGCAATGCTTATAGGGGAAATTTTGTTAGCAATCCTAGACCGTTTCCATCCAACTATGGGAACAACAACACTTATCCTAGCAACAAGAACCCCACTTCTGAACTAGAAAACATGCTTAGAGACGTTATCACTACCCAAAAAGCCTTCAACAAGAATGTATAAGAGAAATTAGATAAATTATATAATCTCTCTTTGAAGGTAGATATCTTAGCCCTTGATGTTGAGATGCTTAAAATTAGAACCTCTCCCCATGAGGAGAGGAAGGCCACTCTTATTAATGCTATCCAATTACAAATTAATGAAAATATTAGGATGATGGCTAAACTTAAAGAAATATGGGTAGATAAAAAGAGGAAGAGGATAGAATTAAGAGCCTTCCTACACACCGCACAGTTGCTACCATCCAAATTGGTGAGGACACCCAAACTATTAGCACCCAACACATTCCTCGTCCCATTGGACCTATTAATGGTGATGCTAATACCTCAACCGTAGAAGAAGAAACTCCTATGAATATAGAGGGTTTCAAACAAGAGAGCCTAGATGACACTAGTACGACCTTTGATAGTAGTGATATTGATTTTGATAGTTGCACCCTCTCAGAAGTTATTAGCTTGCTACACAAAATCTCTAGAGACCCCCACACTAGCACACTTAATATTGCCTTCACGAAGCATATCACTAATGCTCTCATCAAAGCTAGGGAGGAGAAGATTAGAGTAGAAGCCTCCATACCTAGGAAGCTAGATGATGGTTGGGACCCTATGATAAAAGGTAATTGAATAACTTCTCTTGCTATGCTTTATGTGATGTTGGAGCTAGTACCTCCGTTATGCCCAAAAGAATGTATGACATGTTTGAATTGAAACCTTTTGATCCTTGTTCTTTTGGTGTTCGTCTTTTTGATTCTTCCGTAAATAAATCTTTGGGGAAGATCGATGATGTTCTTATCATTGTCAATGACAATTATGTTCCCATTGTTTTTATTCTTATGAATATAGAGTGTGAACCTTTATGTCCAATTATTTTGGGAAGTCCTTTTCTTCGCACCGTTGGTGCTGTTATTGACATGAAAGAAAGGAATATAAAATTTAAATTCCCTAGAAAGATAATCAAGTTACCTTTTGAGTCCGTTACACGGGCTAGCTATTCTCTCTCTCTTGATAAAACTTGATTCTTCTTTTGCTTTATGCCTAGCTTAAAGGCGTAAAATAAAGTGCTTGTTGGGAGGCAACCCAAGATGTTTTTACTTCTTTTTTTAGTGGTCTTGATGATTGTTACTACTGTAGAAACATCATTGTATCTTCATTTTAAAGCTTTGTGCCAAGTTTAGCCTCATATGATAAGGGAAGCAAAAGTTGTGACATGTTGTCCAGAAAACATATTCTGTCTGCTTGACGGAAAAAATCGAAACAAATCACCAGTTAATATTTTTGAGCTGAATTTTGTACATAGAACGCTCTATATAATTGTGAAACTTTCGTATGTTATGAGTTTTTTTATTTGAGTTGCAGAAGTACCCCAAAAAAATTATTTACTACATGTTGTTTTGTTTTTCACAGATTCTGCCACATTTTGCCTTTCCTTACTTTTGCAAACCTTAAGTTTTCTTTTCTTTGCAAAAACTGATAAACAGTATCTATTCAAGAATATCTTTATTTCCAGTGGGGAAAATTTATTTTATCAAGGGTACTAACCTCTCTAATCAGCTTATGACGAGTTATGTATGAAGGGAGTTTTCAAGTGTGCGAGGGAAGATGATGAAAGAAGATCCGGGAGTGTCAGACGCTACAGCTTGGGGACGCCCCCATGCATCCCAATAAATATTCAAGGAGACTCAAGCGTCTAAGCTTGAGGATGTCCCCGTGCATCTCCTTCTCCATCAACAATCATCAGTTCGTCCTTCGTCTCACTATATTTTTATCACTTCATGCGTTATGTGCTATGCTTGGAGCGTCTAGCTCTTAGGTTTACTTTTTTGTTTTCTTTATCTTTGCTTGTTGTTCATAACAAGTTAGACCTCAGCTTACTTTGTGTGTGAGAGAAACACACTCCACTCCAATCTAGAACACATCATAGGATTTTTCATGCCTATCTTTCTGTGTTGTGTGTTCTTTACCTTTTCGTAGCTACTGCCATGTTTAGTTTTAGTTTTAGTTTGTCTTTTGCAAGAGCTTTGGCTTTTGTTTAGTTTGTTTCTGGAATTCTCTTTAGTTTTCATGTTTATCTTGTTAAAAGAGTTGGTTGTTGCACTGATTTGTGTCTTGTCTTGAAGTAGGTAATTGAGGTTGCTATTCAATTGTAGTAGTAACTTGCAATAGTTTTGAGGTATTGTTGTGAGTAATGTTTGAACTTTTGGTGTCAAGAGCTCTAGAATATTAGTGATAGGTATCGTATTTTGGGCAATCCGTATTTATTTTCAAAAACCTAAAAAACTAGTTGAGAACTCTAGCTACTAGATGGATCGCTAATCTTTTGAGGGATCGGATATTAGAGTACACTCATGTACCATGAGTCGAGGATGCGCAAGGATAACCAAAACCCCATACACTCCTCCTCGGGGTACTTGTCTCTTTGTGAACCTCCTCATTAGATTGAGAGTTACCGATACTAAGTGCATGAGTTCTCGGACTAATGTAAGTATTGAAAGTTGACACTTCCACCTCCTCATATTTTCTAGTCTTTTCCGTACCGTGCATTTCCCTCTTCTCACTCCGAGAGTTGGCATCCACTTGCCGGTGCATCCAAACCCTTGGCACGAAACGCTCTGTCATCATAAACCTCCTTATATCTTTCCTCAAAACAACCACCATACCTACCTATCAAGGCATTTCCATAGCCTTTCCGAGATATGTTTCCATGCAATATCCACCTCGATCTTCATGACTTGATCTTCATGTCGTACATGTTCCTGCTACACTGGCAGAGGCATACATTTGCATACATCATAATAGCTACATCTTCTTTATGTTTGAGTACCTTGTAAAGTATGAAATATCTTCTATACCCTCATGTAAAATAGAGAGTTGCCCTTAAGTGAGGAAAAGATCCCAAAGTGGACAAAATAAAAGATCCCAAAGAGGACAACTGAGAGTTAAATAGAAAGAGCCATTGAGGCCACCAAAAAAAGAGAAAAAGAAATAAAAAGAGAGAAAGGGGAAACACTACTATCCTTTTGAAAGATCCACACTAGTACCCCCTCTTATCCTTGTACTCCATAGAGATGATCATTTATGCATATAGCTATGTGGAGACCTTCACACTATAGAACTTGGCTTGCATATTCCAAGGATGAGCCTCCTCGAACGGCCTCTAGGTCTTCATGAGCAAGCAAGTTGGATGAACCCCTACTAGTTCCATTGGTGAGCTTTTCTTAGCTCATATGTCCATCCGTTGCATGGAAATTCCTACTCCTCACATCATATCTATCATTTGACTTTCTCGCCGATGATTTTCCTCATTGATGTGAGTCTTTCTCACCCTTTTTGTCTTCCTCCTCCACCATATTTCTCTCTTTGCCATCCTAAATGTCAACTTTCGTGCTTACGCTCATTCATTGCATGAGTGCTCAAAATATCGAAAAGGAGTGGATCAAATTGACTTGTACCTGGCTAGTGGTCCGCGGACGAGTCAAGATAAGATTCCAAAGAAGACCAGGTGTAATACTTTAGTAGATTGAGTTCTAAACAAAAATACTTTTTTCTCTGGTATTCCCATATCCCCCTTCTTGCTCGCAAACAACATTTGGAGACATTCAAGTCACGGACAACGAGAGCTCTTGCACCTAATGTTCTTTTGTTACTTGTTTCAATGCCAATATATACTCTTGCCTATTATGACTTGAATTGAATTACATACCTTGATTGCTTCACTTTCAAAGTTCTTATATGGTTGCTAGCATGTCACCATAGAAATTATTCTTGTTACCATTTACCTACTCGAGGACGAGCAGGAATTAACCTTGGGAATGTTGATACGTCCCAAACGTACCTATAATTTCTGCTTGCTCCATGCATGTTTTGTGTGATATTGCTATGATCTAGATACACTTTCATACACTTTTGGTAATATTTGGACTAACTTATTAACTCAGTGCACCATAGTGCTAGTTCCTGTTTTCTGCTGTTCTTCTATTTCAGGTTTCCCCCATATTAAAAGTGCTCCAAAAATTCGGGAAAATCAGATAAAAATTTAGCGTGAAGGAACCTTCGGTATTCACCTGGGTGGGGCCAAAGGGCCACCACCAGGGGCCTAGGCGCCCTGGTGGCGCGCCCTAGGGGCTGGCCGCGCCAGGGGGGCGCTTGGACCCCTGGTGGCCCCTTGGCTGCCCCCCTTCGCCTATATATTATCCGTGTCGCGAAACCCCTGAAGACAGAACCCTTTTTCGCGATCTCGCCTCTGTTCCACTGCCACTGTTCTTCCAAGATCGGGAGCGCCAGCAGACCTCTTCCCGGCACCCTGCCGGAGGGAGGATTGACCTTCGAGAGCTTCCCCTCCACCATGGATGCTTCCCAGATGTGTCGTGAGTAGTTTCCCTTGGTCCATGGGTCCGTGATCAGTAGCTATGTGATGTTCTCCTCCCCTCTTTGTTCTTCATCGTTTAGACCTCGTGAGCTTCCCTACATGATCGAGGCACATATGTAATTTTCTGTTGTTTCTATGCTAAGTTTGTTGGGATCTGATGGATTATGAGACTATGTTCAGTTTGTGATTGAGTAATATATTTGGTTTTATCTCTTATATTTTTTTTCCTAAGTAATTCTTGCATGTTCTCCGTTGCTGTTTATTGCTTTGGCCAAGTAGTAGGTAGTGACTCCAAGAGGGAACGTTATGCTCGATTGTGGGTTCATGCCCCCGGATGACACGCTTGAGTGATAGAAACATGATTCTAGGGAATGTGTTGTTGCCACAAGGGGGATAACAACGGTGCTTGTAACCGCGGTTGCAAGGATTGTTTACTTTACGCAAAGTGTTTTTTAATGCAGTTGTCTGTTGCTTTGGGGTTACACTTTGGGTGGGGCTCGCAACTTAATACCAGCGAGATGTTCTGGATAGATATCTCAAGGTGGATGATTAGTAGTAGATGCAGTTGGATTTCGGTCTACTTATTTTGGCGTTCCGCCCATGCTTTTGAGCCTTGTCCTTTCGTTGTAGCATAGTTAGCATTGCGTTGCGTTTTTAATCCTGTCAATTGCCCAACTGTAATTTGTTTACCTCGCATAGCAGTTTTATCGTCTTTTGGGAGAGAGACATCACTAGTGAACATCACGGGACCCCGGTCCATATTCTGATCACTGTTTACACGCTCTTTTATTTTCCTGCTTTTACTTTCTAGCTGCTATCATTATCATTATTATCTGTTGCGTTGATCCTTTGTGAACAGCAAGGTCGGAAAGATTGACAATCTCTCCGTACTCGTTGGAAAGCAAAGTTACTTGTGTGTGTGCAGGTCCAGGTTAAGGGAGCAATATCTCAAACGGCGTGTTGCTCGCTTCACCACCTACTTATCATTGTCGGAGTCCTACTGGATTGAACTCAACCTCGGTATCTTCACTGAGGGAAATTTTCCGCTACACTACATCTAACCTTCCACTTGGGGTAACCAATGAGGATAGAGTATCAGCATCCTCTTCAGCTCGGTCCGAGTGGTACACGGAGAGAGCCTGCCCATCTTGCATCACTCGGGAACCAATAAAATGATGCGAAAGCAGCCTATAAGAATCAACAGAGAAAGCAAAGTCAAAAGAGGAGAATAGCAGAGATCAAGTCATACGTGGGAGGAGGATGCGACCGATCGTAAGTTCTCAGGCCAAATTTCCATGGATTGGTGATGGGGGCATCAGTCTGCACGCGCACCCGCCGGATCAGTTCCTCTTTCTTCAAGCTATGGGTTGTGATTCAAGTCGGATCCCGCCGATTGCTCATGTCGCAAATCCTACGGCACCATCGCTGCAGCAGAATCACTCGGAAGCATACTGATACTCCAACCAGATCAGCGGGGCGCAATCCTCCATTAACCAGCTCGGCGACTCGAGCGACCTGGGCATCCAGATCGGTGTCACCATGCCCGGGCTTCTCACCCCAGTGATGTTTTCCAGTCAGCGGCAGCAGGGAGAATTCAGGCAAGTTCATGCAACCATCTTAGCCATTTGGCGTCCGAACTTAAAAGAAGCTAGTCTGCCACTCTTTAATCGACTCCGCCAGATGAGGATTCAGATAGGGGGTCATGTTCGAGTAGATGATGGCGGCGCCGCATTCGGTCATCACCTTCTCCTCTATCACAGCGTCCGGCTCACCCCTCGGATCCGGGATGAAGACTCCATTGCCGACCATGAATGATCGCAAGTGGAAGAATCTCCTCCACAGTCCAATGCTCGGCCGCACGTTGAGGTAGCCCTCACACAATGTGACGAAGCCAGAGAGAAGTATCACGACATTGGCCCAAGGTGGTGCGGCTGCAGTCAGAATAAGTCCAAGAACTCATGGAAAAAGTGGCTCATCGAGAGTCCAAATCTGTGCTCGAAGTGCGCGGTGAAGATGACGCGTTCGCCGGCCTGTGGCTCCGGCACGATTTTTGGTCTGGGAACACCGTACTCGATGTTCCGTGCGATCTTGCAGGCGCGGCGGAGCTGGAGTATCTCCATCTCGTTGACGACGGACCCCTTCCAGGCACCACGCATTGCGCAGGCCGGAAGATCTTGGTCTCTCATGGAGGCGTCGGAAGAAGTAGAAGATGACGGCGGTGGCGGCGGCGGTGAGATGCAAACAAGGGGGAGAAGTTGGGACAGATCTAAGCCTGCGACGAAAGCAGCAACGGCGGTGAGGTCTCCGTCACTGCAGCAGCGAGAGCGAAAGAAGCATGAGTGCGAGGAAGAAGAAGAGGCAATGCGGGTGGGGCAAGCCCAATCCCCAGCCCATCGCCTATTTATTGGGCTGGAGGGCAGTGGCGGGATTGGCCTCTGCATCCGTGTGGCCTTTGTGTCCGCGTATATCTCCGAGGCAACACCGAGCCGTGGCACAAAGGATCCAGCGGAAGGGACGGGACATGTGCGTGTGGCCCGAGGCCGCCACTACATCTAATCTGGCCCGTTACCCCTTACTCCACGGCGAGTTCGAAGCGACGTGGGTCGGTCAACATTTCGGTCAGAGCAACCGTTGGGCAGATCGGCCGAGCTGGAGAAACAATCAGAAAATCAGAAAAGCGCGGTTGGTCTATTGAGGTTCATCCGGCTGGCTGAGAAGCGTCCGAGATGAATAATCAATTAGCAAAACTGACAAGAGCAATCAGCTGATTGAGGTGCAATTGGTCGGTTGAGAAGCGTCCGAGCTAAGCTAGGGAAATCAGCAGATTGAAGAACAATCGGCTAGTTGAGAGAAATCGGGTAGTAAAGAGAAAAATTACTAAGATTCAAGACAAAGTATGGGAGGTACCTGTGCAGGCCCCGCGATCATTTCTATCTCCGGGACCTCCACAGCTTCAGGGGCTACTGTCGTGGGAATGACCCCCGGGTAGGGTCACCCAGGCGAAATTACCTTCCAAGACGAAGATCGTCGATCTATAGACCGCCGATCTAAGAAAGGCCGAGCTAATCCTTGCTGTCCTGAAGACCGACATTCGAAAGAAGGCCGATCTGATCAAGGCCTACCTGAAGACCTCCGATCTGAGGATCGCCGATCTAAAAAGAAGACCAAGCAGCACAAGATCGATCTCCAGAGGGCTGAGCTGATTAGGTCGAAAGTCGAGTCCTCTGGGAGAGAGCAATTGGCCTCACCTAAGTTCGTTCGGCCCATTTAGACACAAGACCATCCGATCTAACCACAAGAGTTGACCTACCGTCGGACGGTGATACGTCCCAATCGTATCTACAATTTTTTCTTGCTCCATGCATGTTTTGTGTGATATTGCTATGTTTTAGATAAACTTTCATACACTTTTGATAATATTTGGACTAACCTATTAACTCAGTGCACCTCAATGCCAGTTTCTGTTTCTGCTGTCTTTCTATTTCAGGTTTCCCCCGGATAAAAAATGCTCCAAAAATTCCGAGAAAATCCAATAAAAAATCAGCGCTTCGGAACCTTCCTGGGTCCCGAAGGGGGGCCGAAGGGGACCCACCAGGGCCCCAGGCGTCCCCCCGGCACACCCTAGGGTGGGGCCTTGCCAGGGGGCCACCTGGACCCCTGGTGGCCCCCCTGGCTGCCCCCCTTCGCCTATATTTATCTCTCGACCCGAAACCCCCGAAGACAGAACCCTTTTTCGCGATCTCGTCTCTGTTCCGCCGCCACCGCGCTTCCAAGACCGGGAGCACCTGAAGACCTGTTCCCGACACCCTGTCGGAGGGAGGATTGTCCTCCGGGAGCTTCTCCACCATCATGGATGCTTCCCGGATGATCCGTGAGTAGTCCACCTGGGACCATGGTTCCATGATCAGTAGCTATGTAATGTTCTCCTCCCCTCTTTGTTCTTCATAGATTAGACCTTGTGATGTGCCCTACATGATCAAGGCACATATGTAATTCTTTCTGCTGTTGCTATGCTGAGTTTGTTGGGATCTGATGGATTATGAGACTATGTTCAGATTGTGATTGAGTAATATATTTTGTTCTTATCTTTTATATTTTTGTTCTTGAGTAATTCTTGTATGTTCTTTGTTGCTGTTTATTTCTTTGGCCAATAGTAGGTAGTGACTCCAAGAGGGAGTGTTATGCTTGATTGTGGATTTATGCCCCCTGATGACTAGCTTGAGTGACAGAAACATGATTCTTGGGGATGTGTTGTTGCCACAACGGGGAAAACAACGGTACTTGTAACCGTGGTTGCAAAGGATTGTTTACTTTACGCAAAGTTCTTTTAATGCAGTTGTCTGTTGCTTTGGGTTTACACTTTGGGTGGGGCTCGCAACTTAATACCAGCGAGATGTTCTGGATAGATAAGGTGGATGATTAGTAATAGATGAAGATGGATTTCGGTCTACTTATTTTGGCATACTACCCATGCTTTTGAGCCTCTTCCTTTCTTTGTAGGATAGTTAGCATTGCGATGCGTTTTTTATCCTGTCAATTGCCCAGCTGTGATTTGTTTACCTCGCATAGCAGTTTTATCGTCTTTTGGGAGAGAGACATCACTAGTGAACATCATGGGACCCTCGTCCATATTTCAACCACTGTTTACACCCTCAATTTACTTCCTGTTTTACTTTCTAGCTGCAGTTATCATTACCTTTTATCTCTTGCGTTTGACCATTTGTAAACAGCAAGGCCGGAGAGATTGACAACCTCTCTGTACTCATTGGGAGCAAAGTTATCTGTATCTATGTGCAGATCCACGTAAACTCTCGTGCTAGTAATTTCTAGCACCGTTGTCACCTACTTGTCGACCTTGGAGTCCTACTGGAGACAAACCTTGGTATCTTCACCGAGGGAAATTACGCTGCGCTACATCTCAACCTTTCACTTGGGGTAGCCAACGAGGAGCACTACTTCAGTGTCATCAAGCTAATTTCTGGCGTCGTTGTCGGGGACTCCAATCTTCAAGATAGGGGAGTTGCACACTGTCTTTTACCTTTGCTTTTTAGTCTTGTTAGTTTACCTTTCAGTTCTTTCTTTAGTGTCCTTTATCAAAAATCACAAAAAAAATGTTTTTCACACTTGCTGCTACTATAGGTTCCACTGAAAACACCAAGTTGTGTGACTTCACTGATCACAAAAACAATGGTTTTATCTGCACTCCTATTGCTACACCTGCTACTTCAGCTACCTCTGATAAAATTATACCTGCCTTGCTAAACCTTGTTATGAGAGATCAATTCTCCGATGTTGGAGAGGATGCTGCTTTACACTTAAATGATTTTGTTGAACTCTGTGATATGCAAAAGTATAAAGTAGAAGGTGATATTGTTAAGCTTAAGCTTTTTCCTTTCTCCTTGACGGAAGGAGCTAAAATTTGGTTTCAATCCTTGCCTAGGAATATCATAGATTCTTGGGATAAGTGCAAGGATGCTTTTATTGGGAAGTACTACCCACCTGCTAGAATTATCCAATTGAGGAGTAATATTATGAATTTTAAGCAATTGGATAATGAACACATTGCCCAAGCCTGGGAACGAATGAAATCTCTTGTTAATAAATGCTCTACACATGGTTTGACTACTTGGATGGTTATCCAGACTTTTTATGCAGTCTTGAACTTTCCCTCGCGGAACCTGTTAGATTCGACCGCGGGAGGAACCTTTATGTCAACAACACTTGGTGCTGCCACAAAACTATTAGATGATTTGATGACCAACTATTCCCAATGGCACACCGAACAAGCTCCAATAGGTAGGCAGGTAAATTCTGTCGAGGAGATTTCCTCCCTAAATGAAAAAGTTGACTTGATTATGTCTCTACTTACCAAGCAATCTCCTATTGATCCTCATGATGTCCCTTTAAATTCTTTGGTTGCTCAAGAACAAGTAGATGTGAACTTTATCTCTAGAAACAACTTCAACAATAATGCTTATACGAGTAATTTTTCTACCAATCCTAGACCGTTCCCACCCAACAACTATGGGAACAAAAACACTTATCCTAGCAACAAGAACTCCACTTCTGAATTAGAAAACATGCTTAAAGAATTTATCACTACCCAAAAAGCCTTCAACAAGAGTGTAGAGGAAGAATTAGACAAATTAGATAATCTCTCTTTGAAGGCAGACAACCTAGCCTTTGGTATTGATATGCTTAAAAATAGAACTTCTCCCTTCGAGGAGAGGAAGGCCACTCCTATTTATGCTATCCAAATGCAAATCAATGAAAATATTAGGATGATGGCTAAACTTAAAGAGAGATGGGCTAGAGAAAAGGAGGAAGAAGATAGAATTAAGAGCCTTCCTACACGCCACACTGTTGCTACTATCCAAGTTGTTGACGATACCCAAACTTTAAGCACCCAACACACTCCTGGTCCCATTGGACCTATTAATGGTGATGCTATTACCTCAACCATAGAAGAAGAAACTCCCATGAACATAGAGGCTTTCAAACAAGTAAGCCTAGATGACACCAGTACCACCTTTGATAGTAGTGGCATTGATTTTGGTAGTTGTACTCTTTCAGAAGTTATTAGCTTACTACACAAAATGTCTAGAGACCCGCACACTAGCACACGAAATCTTGCCTTCACGGAGCATATCACTAATGCTCTCATTAAAGCTAGGTAGGAGAAGCTTAGAGTAGAAGCCTCCATACCTAGGAATCTATAAGATGGTTGGGACCCTATGATAAAAATTAAATTGAATAAATTCTCTTGTTATGCTTTATGTGATGTTGGACTTAGTACCTCCGTTATGCCCAAAGAATGTATGATATGTTTGAATTGAAACCTTTTGATCCTTGTTCTTTTGGTGATTGCCTCGTTGATTCCTTCGTAAAGAAACCTTTGGGAAAGATCGGCGATGTTCTTATCATTGTCAATGACAATTATGTTCCCGTTGATTTTACTATTATGGACATAGAGTGTGAACCTTTATGTCAATTTATTTTGGGGCGTCCTTTTCTTCGCACTATTGGTGCTGTTATTGACATGAAAGAGGGGAATACAAAATTTCAATTCCCTCTTAAAAAGGGGATGGAACATTCCCTAGTAAGAACATTAAGTTACCTTTTGAGTCCGTAACACGGGATAAAACTTGATCTTTTTGCTTCTTGCCTAGCTAAAAGGCGTAGAAGAAAGCGCTTGTTGGGAGGCAACCCAAGATGTTTTTACTTCTGTTATTAGTGGTATTGATGATTTTTACTACTGTAGCAACATCATTGTATCTTTATTTTCAAGCTTTGTGCCAAGTTTAGCCTCCGATTGCAAGAAAGTTCAAAAGTTGCGACATGCTGTCCAGAAAACAGATTCTGTCCTTGGACGGAAAAATTCACGATAAATCACCAGATCATATTTTTTATCTGAATTTTTTTACAGCATGCTCCATAGAATTGGATTTCAAGCTTCCGTTCTGAGTTTTTTGATTTGAGTTGCAGAAGTACCCCGAAAAAATTATTTACTACCTACTCGTCTGTTTTTCACAGATTCTACCATGTTTTGCCTTTCCTCAATTTTTCAAGTCTTGCGCTAGCTTTTTCTTTGCAAAAACTTTTTGGCAATATTAAGAAACAGTATCCCTTCAAGAAAATCTTTATTTCCAGTAGAGGAAAATTATTTTATTAAGGGTACTAACCTCTCTAATCAGCTTATGATGAGTTATGTATGAAGGGAGTTTTCAAGTGTGCGAGGGAAGATAATAAAGGAAGATCCGGGAGTGTCAAACGCTCCAGCTTGGGGATGCCCCCATGCATCCCCAATAAATATTCAAGGAGACTCAAGCGTCTAAGCTTGGGGATGCCCCCGTGCATCCCCTTCTCCATCAATAATGATCATTTCTTCCTTCGTCTCACTATATTTTTATCACTTCATGTGTTATGTGCTATGCTTGGAGCGTCTCGCTCTTTAGTTTACTTTAAGGTTTTCTTTAGCTTTGTTTGCTGTTCATCACAAGTTAGAACCCAACTTTATTTTTTGTGGGAGAGAAACACGCTCCACTTCTAACTAGAACACATCATTTGATTTTCATGCTTATCTTTCTTTTGTTGTGTGTATCTTTTCTTAACTGCTGTCATGTTTAGCTCTTAGTTTTCATGCTTATCTTTTTAAAGAGCTTTTGTTTAGTTTGTTGCTGGAACTCTCTTTAGTTTTCATGTTTATCTTGATAAGAGAGTTGTTGTTGCACTGAGTTGTGTCTTGACTTTAAGTAGGTAATTGAGGTTGCTATTCAATTGTAGTAGTAACTTGCAATAGTTTTGAGGTATTGTTGTGAATAATGTATGAACTTTTGGTGTCAAGAGATCTAGCCTATTACTGATAGGTGTCGTATTTTGGGCAATACGTGTTTATTTTAAAAAACTACAAAAACTAGTTGAGAACTCTAGCTACTAGATGGATCACTAATCTTTGGAGGGATCGGATATTAGAGTACACTCACGTACCATGACTCGAGGATGCGCAAGGATAACCAAACCCCATACACTCCTCCTCGGGGTACTTGTCTCTTTCTGAACCTCCTGGTTAGATTGAGAGTTACCGATAATAAGTGCATGAGTTCTTCGGACTAATGTAAGTATTGAAAGTTAACACTTCCACCTCCTCATATTTTCTAGCCTCTTCGGTACCATGCATTGCCCTCTTCTCACTCCGAGAGTTGGCGTCCACCTCGCCGGTGCATCCAAACCCTTGGAATGATACGCTCTGTCATCGTAAACCTCCTTATATCTTTCCTCAAAACAGCCACCATACCTACCTATCAAGGCATTTCCATAGCCTTGCCGAGATATATTTCCATGCAACATCCACCTTCTCATGAATTGATCTTCATGTCATACATGTTCATGCTACACTGGCAGAGGCATACATTTGCATACATCATGATAGCTACATCTTCTTTATGTTGATTACCTTGTAAAGTGTGAAAGATCTTCTATACTCCTTGTAAAATAGAGTGTTGCCCATAAGAGAGGAAAAGATCCCAAAGAGGGCAAATTTAAAAGATCCCAAAGAGGACAAATGAGAGTTAAATAGAAAGAGCCATTGAGGCCACAAAACTATTCCTTTTGAAAGATCCACACTCGTACTGCCTCTATATCTTGTACTCCATAGAGATGATCATATATGCATATAGCTATGTGGGGACCTTCACATTATAGAACTTGGCTTGCATATTCCAATGATGAGCCTCCTCAAAGGAGCTCTAGGTCTTATAGAGCGAGCAAGTTGGATGCACCCCCACTAGTTCCATTGGAGAGCTTTTCTTAGCTCGTATGTCATCCGTTACATGGCAATCCCTACTCCTCACATCATATCTATAATTTGGCCCTCTCTCCTATGATTGTCTCATTGATGTGAGCCTTTCATGCCTTTTTGTCTTCCTCCTCCATCATATCTCTCTATTGCCATCCTAAGTATCAACTCTCGTGCTTACGCTCATCCATTGCATGAGTGCTAAAAATATCGAAAGGGAGTGGATCAAATTGACTTGTACCTGGCTAGTGGTCTAGGGACGAGTCAAGATAAGATTCCAAATAAGACTAAGTGTGAAACTTTAGTAGATTGACTAATCAACAAATAAATATTTTTTCTCGTATTCCCATACCCCACTTCTTGCACGCAAGCACCATTTGCAGACATTCGAGTCACGGACAACGAGAGCTCTTGCACTTTAATGCTCTCTTGTTCCTTGTTTCAATGCTAATATAGACTCGTGCTTGTTATGACTTGAATTGAATTACATACCTTGATTTCTTTACTTAAAAGCTATTTTATGGTTGGTAGCATGTCACCACAGAAATTATGCTTGTTATCATTTACCTACTTGAGGACGAGCAGTAATTAAGCTTCGGGATGTTGATACGTCCCAAACGTATCTATGATTCCTGCTTGCTCCATGCATGTTTTGTGTGATATTGCTATGTTTTAGATACACTTTCATACACTTTTGATCATATTTGGACTAACCTATTAACTCAGTGCACCTCAGTGTCAGTTTCTGTTTTCTGCTGTTTTTCTATTTCAGGTTTCCCCCGTATTAAAAATGCTCCAAAAATTCTGGGAAAATCCAATAATAAATCAGCACTTCGGAACTTTCCAGAGTCCCGAAGGGGACCCACCAGGGCCCCAGGCGCCGTCCCGGCGTGTCCAAGGGTGGGGCCGCGCCAGGGGCCCACCCGGACCCCTGGTGGCCCCACTGGCTGCCCCCCTTCACCTATATTTATCTTTCGACATGAAACCCCCAAAGATAGAACCTTTTTCGCGATATCGCCTCTGTTTCGCCTCCGCCGCGCTTCCAAGATCGGGAGCACGAGAAGACCTCTTCCCGGCACCCTGCCGGAGGGAGGATTGACCTCTAGGAGCTTCTCCACCACCTTGGACGCTTCCTGGATGATCCGTGAGTAGTCCACCTTGGACCAAGGGTCCATGATCAGTAGCTAGGTGATGTTGTCCTCCCTCTTTGTTCTTCATGCATTAGACATTTTGAGCTTCCCTACATGATCAAGGCACATATGTAATTCTTTCCGTTGTTGCTATGCTGAGTTTGCTGGGATCTGATGGATTATGAGACTATGTTCAGATTGTGATTGATTAATATATTTGGTTCTTATCTTTTATATTTTTGTTCTTGAGTAATTCTTGCATGTTATCCGTTGCTGTTTATTGCTTTGGCCAAGTAGTAGCTAGTGACTCCAAGAGGGAGCGTTATGCTTGACTGTGGGTTCATGCCCCCTGATGACTAGCTTGAGTGACAGAAACATGAGTCTAGGGGATGTGTTGTTGCCACAAGGGGGAAACAACGGTGCTTGTAACTGCGGTTTCAAGGATTGTTTACTTTACGCAAAGACCTTTTAATGCAGTTGTCTGTTGCTTTGGGTTTACACTTTGGGTGGGTCTCACAACTTAATACAAGCAAGATGTTCTAGATAGATACCTCAAGGTGGATGATAAGTAGTAGATGCAGATGGATTTCGGTCTACTTATTTTGGTGTACTGCCCATGCTTTTGAGCCTCTTCCTTTCTTATGTAGCATAGTTAGCATTGCGGTGCGTTTATAATCATGTCAATTGCGCATCTGTAATTTGTTAACCTTGCATAGCAGTTTTATCTTCTTTTGGGAGAGAGATATCACTAGTGAACATCATGAGATCCCGGTCCATATTTCCACCACTGTTTACACCCTCAATTTACTTCCTGTTTTACTTTCTAGCCGCAGTTATAATTACCTTTTATCTCTTGTCTTTGACCCTTTGTAAACAGCAAGGTCGTAGAGATTTACAACCTCTCTGTACTCGTTGGGAGCAAAGTTATATGTATCTGTGTGCAGGTCCACGTCAACTCTCGTGCTAGTAATTTCTATCTCCGTTGTCACCTACTTGTCGACCTTGGAGTCCTACTGGAGACAAACCTTGGTATCTTCACCGAGGGAAATTACGGTACGCTACATCTCAACCTTCCACTTGGGGTAGCCAATGAGGAGCACTACTTCAGTGCCATCATATGGGCGCACTAGGCCCGAGGTCATCAATAGGTCATCCCAAGAGATCCGCGTGACAGACAAAACAGTAGCATGCCGACCTGTCAGGCGCATGATGTTCCCTCGACATATCAGCTGACAGGGCGGCGGAGGCGACAAGGCGCTGAGGCAGCCGCAAGGCTAGGCGTAGAGAACTCTAGACCTACATAGCGAGATTGCACGACAAATTAGGGCCACAGCTTTCCGCCGTCTGGCACACGTAAAGGACGCAGTCGGCGGGACTATGTGATGTTGGAAAGTACATGATACAACACAATCATGAATAAGGAATAAGTAAAGATACAACACAATTATGAATAAATGATACAGAAAGACACAACACAATCATGAATACACAATACATAAAGATACAATATAACATGAATAACACTACAAGAATTTTTCGTCACTATTTTTGCTAACATGGTTTTTCCAAAGATCTTCACGATTGCGGCCAGATGTGACATGAATTAACTTGCTTAGCAGAATATTTTCACTAGACAAGTAACCAACGTCTACCAGCTTCAATGATTCAGCTCTTTTACCCGATTTGCCACTCTTCAAGTTGGATCTATTTTGGTAGGCATAGACTCTTCGCTTGAAGAGTAATCATCATTGTCGAGCTTCAATTATGCATCACTCTTACCTGATCTTTTTCTCTTTGAATTTTATCTGTTTCTAGAGCTTGAATTACCCTCTAATGATGAATCTTGACACGTGGATTTGTTTTTTGAGCTTGAGACATCTCGAGTGGATATAGCAATCGGTGGCGGCCTTCCGTAGTTGATAGTAGGAATATGGCCAAATAAGAGCTTCAACCATCTATAGTTAAAGATTTATTTTTTCAGAAATGCAGCATCCTTGGGGTACCTCTAAAATTCAAAAATATCAACAAAAATCAAATTACAACGACAAACATATGAAATCCGTAAGCCAAATATGAAATATAAATTCCCTAGATGATTTTTTCATAATCCTCATATGGAATTGTTATGCGAGGAATTTCTAAATCAACATATATACCATTTTTTTAGGTTGCATATATTTAAGTTTGCAAAGTCTTTCCCACCTTCCTCGCAGCCATAAAAGTTGTAGTTGAATTTCCTCGGGGTTCCTATCACGATAAGCATCCTCATTCCGGAACTTCTGCAGCCCATCTCACTTCTAACTAATTCATCAAAAGACACCCCTAGATCTCCCTTATACCCGTAGTTCATTCTAGCGGCCCTCTCAAAACTTTGAATGCCATCATTGGTGTAAATGGGCGAGAGAGTTTATCAGACACGACTTCGAAAATGTGTAAGTGGGGAAAAATGGGTATGTGATCACCACAACATTATACTATGGGTTTTATAGAGTGAGGTAAGCAAGGGTTAGCGGGATGAAAAAGGCGAAAGAAAGCAAGGGAGGGAACAAGAAAGGGCCGGAAGAACAAAGGGGGGAGAAAATTTGGCGGAAAGAAGAAAGTGCGGGAAGAAGAAAAGTGAGGAAGAAGACTTGGCGGGAAGAAGAAAAGGGGAATGAAAAAATGAATGTATTTTTTTAAAATGACAAAGGAATTGTTGATCCATTAGTAATCGGCAACAGGCCGTCGGTACATGCGCTGCCAACAGTGGCCCATCCGTAAGAAAACTACCAACAACTTGATATGTAGGTTGCCACGTCCACCAGGGGCAGTTGCCGGTGCATAGCCGATCAACATAAGGTTGTGGGTAGCTGGTGGGTCGATAGGTCCATAGAATTGTTCCTTTTTTCAATCCGGACTATATTCCCAAATTTTTGGAGACAATATATATAATAAAATCCAAAAAATTTACCTAGTGTCAAATAAAAAAGTAATTATTTTGTCGTCCAAATAGGAAATCATATTTTGATGAACATTTCTCTCTGATTTTGTCGGCCAAATAGTACCTAATTTTATGTGTAAGGCATTTTGATGCCAGCTAAGTAATCACGCGCTGCATTTACCGCCCAGTGGTCGGCCAAAGGCACTCCACCAATCGTTGGAAAATTCAGGACGATATATTTTTCAAGTGTTTTTTTAAACCCAGACACTTACATACACACACACAAAGGCGGATTCGGGGCCCAGGCAGCCCAGGCCATTGCCTGGGGCGTGAGAAAGATTCTCAGCCCAATAATTAGAAAAAAAAACATTTGGCCTGGGGCGTGGGAGGCGCACAACCCAGGTAGGTTGCCCAGCCCAATTGCAGCGCCTGGAACGATCCAGATAGTTGTTCGATCCACATCGTGCGTGCGCAGAGAGAAAGGAAAGCAACGAGAAGAGAAGAGGAACCAGCAAAGAGCGAACTCTATCCATGGCCGTTGCGGCGTGGCTCTTGCGGCGGCGAGCCGGCGACCCCCCCTTCCGCGCTCCCCAGATCCTCCCTCTCCCTCTGAATATGATCCTCCTCCTAGTCCAAGAGCCGCCGCCCGGCGACCACGCCCTCCAGCCTCCAAGTCGCTCTAGCAGGACATCCACCGGCGCAAAGGGGCATCGACCCCGGCGAGTTGTTCGCCGGTGCCCGGCGGCGTCCGAGAGGAGGCAGTCCATTTCCCGGCGACTGCTTGCTTACAATGCTGCAACTCTGCAAGCAAACCAGTCAGGCTCAGGCAGGCTTCAATTTTTCTCTATGAAATCAAAATTGATTTATTTTGCTTGCCACTTGCCATTGTATGTGTTAATGTGTATGATATTCAGTTTATTGGATGTTTGAATTAACTCAAATGATGTGCAGTTCAATAAATTTATGTTCTATTTATTTTACATGAAGGCAAAAATGAGTAAAAGAAGCAAGACATTGACATATTTTTTCAAGTTCAAGCCACGAGACCCACGGAAACAGGTCCTTCAACTCGAACAATTAACAATACCCCCACGTATTGCGGCTCAACTCAAGCCCGGTGATGTTGAACCAGACCCTGGTAAAAGAATACCAATTGAGGATTTGGATCCAGACATTAGAGATCTTGCTAGAAGGCAGTACATTAGTATGGGCACATGTCAACCAACTGATCATACATATGAAAGGACAAATGGTAGAAGCTTTCATGATAAATGGTTCAAGAATCATCGTGGCTGGTTGGAATATAGCGATGAAAAAAAATGCAGCCTATTGCTTTTATTGTTTTCTGTTCAAGCAACCAAGAGTTGAAAACTATGGTTCTAAAGCATTCACAAAAAATGGATTTAAAACTTGGAAAGATGGACCTAAAGTTCTTAATCAGCATGTTGGCAAGCATGATAGTGCTCATAATAAATGTAGACAACATTATGAGGCTTTCAAAAATCATGATGAAGACAAGTTAGTCGATCATGTTAATATGTATGCTGCTGATTTATCTACATATGAAGTTACTTTTGTCCTTAGAAACCAACTAGACTCGTTCATTCATGAAGCAAGAGCTGATCCACGTTTGATGAATTGTAATGACCTTGGTCATCTTGCCATGAATATGATTTTGAGTGATATGCACACAACTTTTCCCTTGGTTTATCGCCTTGTTGAGTTAGCATTGATTTTGCATGTTGCAACCGCAACGGTGGAGAGGGCATTCTCAGCAATGAGCATTATCAAGACTGGATTGTGGAACAGGATGGGTGATGATTGGATGAATCAAAGGATGGTATGTTACATTGAGCGAGATGTATTTGATACTATTGAAGAATCAAAGATCATAGAGCAATTTCAAGGTTATTGCAACCGCAAAGGTGTCTTGCCTCGTCGGAGAGGTAACTTTTCACATGTTTCATCCCTTATTAACTATTTTGACTTGCTATGCACTGATTTGCATTTCAAAATTTCTCATTGAAGGCTTAGCTTCTTCTACTATCGAAGACGAAGTCATGGGAGGCTCAGATCAACCAATCCTTTAATTTGGTACCATCTTTTGTATCATCTATGCTATATATACGTTGTCATTAGATATATTTTTCTTTATTAGTTGGCTCATCAATGAACAAATACTATCATCATATATTGTGTTTTGGGTTGTTATTAGTTATGCGACATAGCTTCATTGTGTATGCCTTAAAACTAGGGTTTTTTGGGGGATAATTTTAAGCCTTAAGATTCTTACCCGGGGCGTGAGCCAATCCTAACTCCGCCACTGCACACACATACACACACATACATACACATACACACGCATTTTTTGAACATAAAAAGGCCTTGAAGGCCCTGAACAATGCATTAAACCAGCGGTGGGTGTACAGTTACAACGGGACCTTCAAAGATAAAAGAGCTACAACGCAGTCCCTAATTCTTACAAGAAACGCCCTAAAAAAGATCGCAAAAACGCAATCGAGTCCAACTTCGCCGGTGAACGTTGACCTCCAGTCGCGGCTACCTGCGCCTCCACCGGGGACGCCACCACTTGGGGAAGCACCGGCGTACACCGCCGCGATGAGGTTGAAGAAGATCCTCCAGCTAAGGAGGAAGCACAAGCCCGAGTAGATAAACTCGAGCGCAGCGGGGCCATCCCTTTGGCCATGGTGAAGGGTTCGTTGCATAGAAAACAAAAATTTTCCTACGGTTGTAACAGCCAAGATCACATCTAGAAGATCACTTGTAACGGTTTGAGAAGGACTCACCCTCGAAGACCAAAAGCTTTAACGAGAACTATTCTCGTGGGTGATGTAGTTGAACACTCGCCAACCTCAAGGTCGTGATGAAGACTTGACGCCACGAACGGGCAGCGTCTCCGTAGTCGGTCACACGTACAGATCAGTGACGACCTCCGCCCCTTGCTCTAGTTGGGCAGCGGAAGTAGTGGATCCTCGGGAACTCCAGCAGCACTACAACATAGTGGTGGTGGTGGTAGAGAAGATCTTGCGCAGGGCTTCGCCTAAGCACCGTACTCGTGAAACTGGATCAGCTAGCAAGGGGAGGAAGATGCCAACCAAAGGGCATATGAGAGATGGAGGAATTAGTGTGTAGAGGGGTCTCCACCTATCTATATATAGGAGGGGGAGGCAGCCCCCAAGGGGTAGCACGCCCCAATAGGTGCCCCCACCTCTCCCCTCATCATGTGGGTGGACTCTCCACTCACAAAAACAAAGGGTCACACATAATTCCCATAACTTCCATAATTCTCCACTCAAAATTCCAAGAGTTTTATCACATTAAAACACTTTTAATTATCTTGTTTAATGTCACTCAAATTAATGAACACTTCATTCAATGAGTACTTCATTGATGAACACTTCATTCAATGAACACATTAACAATTATCCCCTTGCACTATTTTGATATACCGAAACTATTCCAGCAGTTTTATCAAAACAGTCCATGTGTTGTCCTGTATATTCTCCGGCGTTCCGTATCCACTCAAACGCGTCAACGAATCCTTAAGTGTGTCACCCTACGGTTCGTGAATAAAATGGACATGACCGAGACTCCTCTCAGATCAATAATCATCAGCGGGATCTGGAGATCCATAATGACTCCCACTTACTCAACGATGAACTAGTGATCGTGTGAAACATTACTCCGTAACCAATTCCTTTTGTCTCGCGATATTTTACTTGTCCGAGATCCGATCATTTGGTATCATCCATACCTAGTTCGATCTCGTTATCGACAAGTACTCTTTACTCGTTCCGTGATATAACATCCTCGTGAGCCAGTCACGTGCTTGCAAGCGATGTCAATGTGATATCACCGAGAGGGCCCAGAGTATATCTCTCCGTCATCTGGATGGACAAATCCCACTCTTGATCCACGAGCCTCAACTAACACTTTCCAAGTACCCAACGACACCTTTATAATCACCCTGTTACGGTGTGACGTTTGATGGAATCAAAGTACTCTTCCGGTGTCAGTGATTGACGTGATCTCATGGTCTAAGGATTAGAGTTACTTCGTGAAAGTTTGATACAGCAATAGAAACTTGATGACATGATCGTATTGCTATAACTACTGTGGGTGTATGTTCATCACATCATTCTCCAATGACATGACCTTGTTATTAACAACATCCAATGTTCATGACTAGGAAACCTTGATCATCCGTTAATCAACAAGCTAGTATAAAGAGAGGCATTACTAGGAACCTTTTCTTTGTTTATTAAACACACATGTATTAACGTTTCCGGTTAACACAATTATAGCATGAAAATAAACATTTATCATAAACATGGAATAAGATAATAACCACTTTATTATTGCCTCTCGGGCATATTCCCTTCAGTCTCCCACTTGCACTAGAGTCAATAATCTAGTTTGGTACTTGCGCATCCAACACCTATGGCATTCAGGTGTTATCCATATGCATTGCTAGTGGTAAACCTAATATCCAGATCTGACACTTCAGGTCCGTGTGTATTTGCATTTCTTTGCGTCTCTACACATCACTCATTCACCAATGAGATGGCATTGCATAAATTTGGTCCTCCAGTGAGACCTTAGTCCCTTGAGCTCAAAACATGTTGAATCTATTGTCATACAATAGATCTTCATAGTATTAGCCCGTTTTGAACTACACCTAGTTTTTCAAACAAACTTCTTGACACAAATGCCCTCCTTTGCTGCTGCTAGAGCAGTCATATACTTAGCCTTTCGTTGTAGTATTCGTTATAATGTCTTAACTTTGGAACTCATCCAAATCCATTTGGAACTATTCCAAATCTATCATGGAACTTTCTTCCATTACATTTTGCCACCTTAACATACCGCCAAAATTGAGATAAATTTAGATTGTATCTTGCGACAAAACTAGTATCAATGTAACACTTTACAATGAACTATTGTCCAACATACATAATATATATTCTTAGTCCTTCCAAAGCACGTAAGGATATCTTTGCTATTGTCCAATGATCATCTTATGAATCATTCTGGTATATGCTCATAACATTTAGAGCATAGGACATTCTGGAATTGTACATATCATGGTGTACATGATTGATCAAATCATTCATGTGATTTTACTCACCAAGTGTCAAAACACTTGAATCTCGCTTCAAACTTTTCCATGCGGCAAGAACCTTTCTCGTCGTTTCCATATTGAACTTATTCAATATTTCATATATGTACTTCGGCCCAACCATATTAGCACCTCAATCTATCTATATAGACCATATTAGCCCAATATACTGGTTTTGCCCAAATCTTCCATTAAAATCAAATTTTCAATGAAACTTCACCCGTGTCAATAAAAGATACATCATTTCCAATCAACAATATGTCTTCTACATAATGTATTAGAAATATGTCTCAGTGCTCCCACTTAATTTCTTGCAAAAGCAAGCATCTTCACCGTCTCTGATGAAACTAAACGTTTTAACAATTTCATCATGATGAAGATTCCAACTCCGCGAATGCTTATTTCAACCATTGAAATTTGCATGCTATTTTAGCATCCTTTGAATTAACAGAACCCTTTGGACCGTGTCCTGTACACGTCCTAGGTAACCATTCTATTAGAAGAACGTTGTTCCGTTTGTTCAACTACCATATACAAAAATTAGCATATGTAGTGGTTGCTACAATAATCCGTCCAGACTAAATATCGTTATGAAAGATCAAATCTTGTCATAGCCAACTCTTTGAACATAATCGTAAACCATTTTAACGATATGTCGAATATTTCATAGATGTGAGAACATCCACGTCTGTTTCTTTATAGATACAAACACGGTATCTAGAGGGTCTTCCAAGTTCAGAAACTTGGTTTCTCGTGTATGGAACTATCACGGATTTTATAGCTCCTAGCCATTTTGACGGAGTCAGGGCCCATCATCGCTTCTTTGCATGTAGTCGGTCCATTATTATCAAATAACAATGATTCAATCTCAAATCTTACTATTTGATCGATTACCCGAACTACGCAGTTCAATAGGAACTTAGATCGCCGTGACCACAACATTTGGGACACGGGAGCCAAGAGCATTGCGGCCGCTTCCGGGACACTTTCCGGCGCTGCGCCACTTAGCACATAAAGCTTAGGTTCAACAACCTAATCGAAGTTCTACTGTCCTCCCACTTAACTTTTCGCAAAAAATTCCTTCTCAAGAAACTTGATGCACTTAGCCACAAAACACTTTTGTCTTTAGTGTTATGGAGGAATACCCAACGGTTACTTTGGGATAACTTACAAAGACGCATTTTATCCGACTTTGGTTGTAAACATTTTACATATGCCTTGCATACCAAAATTTAAGAAAAGACAAATTGGATTTTATCCCATTCCATAACTTATATGGTGTCATTTCAATGGATCTCGATGGCGCTCTTTTCAGTGAAAAGCGGTAGTCTCTAAAGCTTAATCCTTAAAATATAATGGCAATTTTATAAATAACACCTTTGATCCTTACCATGTCAAACAAGGTTTGATTACATCTCTCGAACACTCCATACTCCTATGGTGTTTCGGGAAATGCAAGTTTTGGAACGATTCCTAAACTCTCAGGCATTTGCTAAACTTTTAACTCAAAAATCTTCTTTTATGATCCAATCATAAACTCTTATTTTCTCGTTACAATGATTTTCACTTCATCTTGAAATTTATTTGAACATTTTCAAACATTTCATACTTCTTCCTTATCAAGTAAATATACACATATATTCACTCAAATCCTCGGTTAAAGTATATGAAGTTATAAGACCCACCACACACGGCTACACATAATGAACTATACACATCAACATGTATAATGTCCAATAAGTTAGTCGTCCGTCCTTCTTTGGCCTATGAACGGAGTTTCAATCATTTCTAGGAAATTCTTACAAGCGTCAGTTGATTCAAAATCAAAAGACTCCAAAATTCCACCAACATGGAGTTTCTTCATGTTATCTTTCCAATATGATTTAAACGGTGTTTCAATCATCTCTAGAAATTTCTCACAACCGTCAATTGATTCAAAATCAAAAGACTCCAAAATTCCATCACCATGGAGTTTCTTCATGTGTTTCTTTCCAATATGATTCAAACGGTGGTGTCACTCATAAGTGATCTTCTAATCATTTGTCTTGCGACATGTTTAGCATCAGTTATTATGGATGTGATTTCTCCAACAAGATTTATAGAGTTCATCCATCTTCTATGAATATGGTGATAATTTGAACAACTATTGTTCATATAACACCAGAACAGAATAACAATTATTCAAATAAATCTTGAAGGCTAGGTTTAATTCCAACGATAAACACAATAACACTTTATTTTGTTTTTGATGAGAATCATCCCATATTCATTTGCTAGTTACTCAGGCCATTGCAACTCTTGTATTGCGTTGTTCCGTATGACACTTCATACCAACCAATCAGTATCCAATACTCAAGAATCACATTGTTTAACAAGCAATGAATATACCCATAACATGTATATCATCTATATACCCGAGCTGGACATTTCCAGTCTTTTCCTTTTTCTTTTTGCCAAAATATTTTTTCAGATCCTCTTTCAGCAATTCCTTTCCTTTTTAGAAGAATTTATCAACATCACTTGTGGCACCATTCATATGACACATAATCCAAAGTGTGTTAGTCAAATACTAACACCCTTTGATTCTCACTTTGATGTAGATCACCGTCATCAAATGTTTGGTGTTCTTCCAAATTCCATTCTTTAGTAATCTTATAGTGTAGTAAACATTTTACCTACATCTTCCATTCATCCTATCATGACAACTTTCATGACAAAACTACCATAGCTCATAGGGACAAACTGTGAGTACAATATTAGTTCCCAAAACCTTTTTGAGAGATTAGGACACATAGTGTCTCCAACCTTCACAAATTCTCATACAATATGAGAACATGTTTCTCACTAAATTTTACTCTATCACATTGCAACTAAACATTGTTTCAGATATCGCTATATCTTCCACACATGATAGTTTCTGAAACAATCCTTTCAGCTCCTAGATAACCTTGATAATAACAAACAACATTTGAATATCAAGGATCATGGAGGCAAGTGTGATACTTAGACACTAACACTGGAATTGTTACTCTCGATTTAATACACATTATTAAACTTCATGGAGTAAGCAAGGTTTGCTAAAGTTTGCAATAAGACTTTAAACTTTAGATTGACACTCAAACAATACGGTACCAATCCGTAAAGTTAAATATCCAGAATTCTATAGTTCTATTATCTCAATAATAGCTAAGCGCAAAGGTAGTAAACAAATGCCAATGACTACAACGAACTATGCAAATTCACTTTGATTTAGTTCATGATAAAATGAGTTCATCTAACTCCCACTCAAAAACAACATCCCTCGAGTCGTCTTTGGTGATTACACGAACCAAATTCACTACACCACGACCGATCATCACGTGAGGCAGTGTAGCTGCAATGGAGAGCATCTCAATATGGTTCATCATATCATCCATATGACTCGTGCTTAACCTTTCGGTCCATGTTCCGAGGCCATGTCTGTACATGCTAGGCTCGCCAAGTAGAACCTTAGTATTTGCATGTGTTTCAAGGCCATGTCTGTACATGCTAGGCTTGAAAACACCCGTTGTATGCGAACGTAGAGTCTATCACACCCGATCATCACGTGGTGTCTCGAAACGAAGAACTTTCTTAACGGTGCATACTAAGGAAGAACATATAATTATCTTGATATTAAGTGAGAGGGATCATCTTATAATGCTACCGAAGCGATCATGATCGTAACTAAGCAAAATAAGATGCATAAAAGGATAAACATCACATGCATGGATAATGTGATATGATATGGTCCTTCTCGCATTAGATCTCCATCTTGTGCGTCTTGGTATGATCTCCATCATGCCACCGGCGCGGCACCAAGGTCCATGGCGCCACCACCATGGTCGTCCTTCTCCATTACAATATATCTCATGGATATATCTACAGCACGCAGGCCTTAAAAAGGAAAAACACAACCATATGGCTCCTGCCGGTTGTTTACAATAAATCTCATTTCATACAACAATTTTGTAACAATGACCATATCACATCACATGCCCTGCAAAAACTAGTTAGACGCCTCTAAATTATCTTTGCAAATTTTACGTGGTTTTGGGCTTCCTAGGAAAGAACCGATCTTACCTACGGACCAGAACCACAACGTTGATTCGCTAGTTGTTTCTTTTCATCCCTTTCCAGGGCCCTCCGTTGCAAATGCCATATCACTAATGTTAGAGAAACTGACACCCCCAAAGCCACTTTATACGGTACAAGCCGTATGTCAAGCGTGACACGCAATCTGCGCTTAGGGCCGCTTCAATCCAACATTGCCGCAATATGAACAAGTGCACAAAAGAGGGTAACAACTAGAGGATCAACGCCCACATCTCTATGTGTTCTAACCGTACAAAGCATCTACGCATAGACGAGGCTCTGATACCACTGAAGGGTTCGTTGCATAGAAAACAAAAAATTTCCTACGGTTGTAACAGCCAAGATCACATCTAGAAGATCACTTGTAACGGTTTGAGAAGGACTCACCCTCGAAGACCAAAAGCTTTAACGAGAAATATTCTCGTGGGTGATGTAGTCAAACACTCTCCAACCTCAAGGTCGTGATGAAGACTTGACGCCACGAACGGGCAGCGTCTCCGTAGTCGGTCACACGTACAGATCAGTGACGACCTCCGCCCCTTTCTCCAGTTGGGCAGCGGAAGTAGTGGATCCTCGGGAACTCCAGCAGCACTACAACATAGTGGTGGTGGTGGTAGAGAAGATCTTGAGCAGGGCTTCGCCTAAGCACCGTACTCGTGAAACTGGATCAGCTAGCAAGGGGAGGAAGATGCCAACCAAAGGGCATATGAGAGATGGAGGAATTAGTGTGTAGAGGGGTCTCCACCCATCTATATATAGGAGGGGGAGGCAGCCCCCAAGGGGTAGCACGCCCCAAGAGGTGCCCCCACCTCTCCCCTCATCATGTGGGTGGACTCTCCACTCACAAAAACAAAGGGTCACACATTATTCCCATAACTTCCATAATTCTCCACTCAAAATTCCAAGAGTTTTATCACATTAAAACACTTTTAATTATCTTGTTTAATGTCACTCAAATTAATGAACACTTCATTCAATGAGTACTTCATTGATGAACACTTCATTCAATGAACACATTAACAATTATCTCCTTGCACTATTTTGATATACCGAAACTATTCCAGCAGTTTTATCAAAACAGTCCATGTGTTGTCCTGTATATTCTCCGGCGTTCCGTATCCACTCAAACGCGTCAACGAATCCTTAAGTGTGTCACCCTACGGTTCGTGAATAAAATGGACATGACCGAGACTCCTCTCAGATCAATAATCATCAGCGGGATCTGGAGATCCATAATGACTCCCACTTACTCAACGATGAACTAGTGATCGTGTGAACCATTACTCCGTAACCAATTCCTTTTGTCTCGCGATATTTTACTTGTCCGAGATCCGATCATTTGGTATCATCCATACCTAGTTCGATCTCGTTACCGACAAGTACTCTTTACTCGTTCCGTGATATAACATCCTCGTGAGCCAGTCACGTGCTTGCAAGCGATGTCAATGTGATATCACCGAGAGGGCCCAGAGTATATCTCTCCGTCATCTGGATGGACAAATCCCACTCTTGATCCACGAGCCTCAACTAACACTTTCCAAGTACCCAACGACACCTTTATAATCACCCTGTTACGGTGTGACGCTTGATGGAATCAAAGTACTCTTCCGGTGTCAGTGATTGACGTGATCTCATGGTCTAAGGATTAGAGTTACTTCGTGAAAGTTTGATACAGCAATAGAAACTTGATGACATGATCGTATTGCTATAACTACTGTGGGTGTATGTTCATCACATCATTCTCCAATGACATGACCTTGTTATTAACAACATCCAATGTTCATGACCAGGAAACCTTGATCATCCGTTAATCAACAAGCTAGTATAAAGAGAGGCATTACTAGGAACCTTTTCTTTGTTTATTAAACACACATGTATTAACGTTTCCGGTTAACACAATTATAGCATGAAAATAAACATTTATCATAAACATGGAATAAGATAATAACCACTTTATTATTGCCTCTCGGGCATATTCCCTTCACATGGATAGCAGCGGGACAGGAACTCCGTCGCTTGGAAACCGCTGCCATGAGCACAAGATCCAAAGACTCCCAAACGCAAAGGACGGATGCAGAAGCAGCAACACCTTCTCCTTTTTCCTCACCACCATGGCAAGCTAAGAGAAGAAGCAGAGCCACCGCCAAACCGCGCCATAGACCTATGAATGTTGTTCAAGTGTTAATCGGTGGAGAAACTGTGCACAAGATTTCAAATATTTTGTCGCTATTAGCCTCGGTGCTGCTGTTACACAGTCGCAGAGATGGGAGCAGCCAGCGCACCGCATTCCGAATTACTGTAGTACTCCTTTTGCCTTGGTTTGTGTAGGCTCCGTGCGATACACGCTGGGGCGCCAGATGATGAGTGAAGTCTATTTTAAACCCTAAGATAGTAGAGGTCGACGCAAATGGACCCTCACCTCTCAATCCCTGAAATCCATACCTTGAACTCATCAATCCCGGTTTAAGTAAACCTCAAGACAGTTTAAGAAGGGGATTTGATGATGTGTCATCCCAAGATCAGGATTGTTGACTTTGACCAATCCATGCGCTTCCACATCAGCGTATCTATCCCTTCAAAATAAGAAAATGGTCTGGTCTATCTCCTACCTGTGACCCGATGGATCCGGTGCCGCTCGTTAGATGAGCTCCGAGCTGCTCATGCCCCCACGCAGGCGCAACCCACCGTCGCCGGCGAGGCCAACGCAGCGCCGCCGCCTTTTTCTCCCTCCTCCCTCATATCTCCTTCCTCCCGATCTTGTTCGTTCTGCCGCCGCCAAGAGACATTCGCCGCCGCCCGCACCCCATGCGAGCTGGCGCTCGAGCACCACCCCGCGCAGACATAGCCCACCTTCGCCGGAGAGGCGACCATAGGGGATCTAGGAGGGTGATGAACAGGTGGAAGGGAGTGGTCGCAGTGGAGAGTAGGAAGCCCCAGCGACGTGGCCGGCGGGCGTGGCGAAAGGACGGTGGGGATGGGGCTGACACCTGACAGCGGGGATGCTCTGTGAAACTCCTTCATCGCCGGCCATGGCAGCCTCAAGACCCAGCATTTGTGTCGCACGCTTCAGCCTTTTCCCAGCCACGTTGGATTCCCCTGTTTGGATACAACTTAAAGGTCAAAAACATCCGGGATTGATGAGTTCAGGGTATGGATTTCAGGGATTGGAAAGTGAGGGTTCATTTACGTCCACCTCTACCATCTCAAGGTTTAAAACAAACTTCACTCCCAGATAATTGACATTGCATGTGCGGCGCGCACCTCTACCTGCACCACAAGCGTTGTGCTGTGGGCAAGCCTACCCACACGACTCACAACCAGTAGTCCATCTTGTCTGCATGAGTGTATGGAAGAGGCTGGAACTATTCGTCCATTAATTTTGACTTAAATCTGTATTAAAAAAATGTTTGATCCCTAACAAGTTTAGCTGGGAATAATTAACTACTATTAATTTGGTTTCGGTAGATTGTTTGAGCAGCTGCAATAGTGGCAGCTCGGAACCGAAGGGACAACACATCACTTGCATGCATGGCATTGGCCACGAGAGGCAGAGCTAGCTGGTCCCGGCACATGGCCGGATCGGGTGCACGGACGTACAAGCATAAAGGGAGGAACAGAAAGGCGTGATATGATGAAGCAATGCCATTTATGAACTTGACAACAAAATGGTTTTGTTTCTTGTTTTGAAAGGCAAACACGTTTCAAACTGTCATTATGTCAATTTCAACGGGACGGAAGTTAGAGCATCTCGAGCCGCACCCCCAAAAGAACTCCAAGGCGGCGCTATTTGCGCCGGTCGGACGAAATCCTCTCAACCGCGCCCCCCCATGAGCCCAAATAGTGCTGAATTGAACCGAAATTGAGTCTGGCGAACCCAAGCTGACCCGGCGCGCTGGAGGGGGGAGGGGGGTTGGGGCGCCGGACGAAGCGAAATGCGCGCGAGTGGCCCACTGTCAGGTCAAAACCGCCCAAATCGACTACCCTCTCCCCACCACCCTTGTTGTCGCCGGCGTCGTGCCACCGCAAGGAAGCCGTTGCACCGCCGCCAAACAGGCCGAAAAAGGGTCGTAGCTCGCCCCACCGCTGTCCTTCTCGAGTGCACCGGCGGGTGACGCCCCCAAAATCAAGCCGTGTACAGTAATCATACACGCAAGGTACACGATCGAGATCAGGGACTCATGGTGAGATATCACAACACAACTCTACAAATAAAATAATACAAGCTGTTTAATACAAGCGAGGGGCCACGAGGGCTCGGATAGAACTGCTCGAGAGCACAAAGTTAGCGGAAGCAATAGTATCTGAGTACAGACACAAGGTACACATGATCTGCCTTAAGAAGGCTAGCACAAAATCAAAAACGATCGAAAAGGCGAGGCCTCCTGCCTGAGAACCTCCAAACTACTCTTGGTCGACGGTGATCTCCATGCCGTAAAAGGCATCGGGGATCTTCACGTTGCGGTGGTCGGCATCGGGGATCTCCTGCTCCTGGACGCCTCGCGTCTGATGGCAGCAACCGGTCGGGTATATAAAACAAAGGGGGAAATAAAGCAAATGTGAGTATCTAGCATACCCGCGAGTCTTACGTCCGCTACTAAGCATTTATGCATTTGTATCAAATGGGAAGGGGAGGCTATATATAGTGGACTGAAGGGTAGAAAGTCAGAATAAGAATGAGAAGCTAGGCCTATCGAAGATTAGTATGTTCCGACGGTTCTTGCGGTATGAGAAGAGAATAGCCAACAGTTCATATAAAGCATAAACTAACAATTTATCAGAAGTTGTTGCAGCATTGTATAATAGTAAGTAGTAATTATTAACAATTGTAAATGCCTCCGAGATCCCTTCCTCGACTTTCCTGCGAGGAAGAGAAACCGGAACCAACAGTTTTATAGTAGTAGTTTGTAGTAGTAGGCTCTGGCTTCAGCATAAAGCGTCCTATTACCGTGGACACGGCTATTCGAATAGATCATCTTCCCTGCAGGGGTGCACTACTGTTCAGCCTGCACGCTCAGATCTCCAGGGTGGCGTACACCTTATTAGGGAATGCACCACCGAGGCTATCTGACACGCCGAGGCCCATCCTACGACTCATCAGAGAGGTCCCCGCCGGTCTAAAGTCCTAAGCGCAAGGGGGTCTTGGACTGTTTCCCCTCACCCTCCGGGTCGTTGTGTGCCAGGTGATTCCTTGCAACTCTTCCAAGATGCGGATCGACCTAACCACAATGCTGAACGGATCGTCTTTCAGAGCTTTCGAACGAGACCACAACACAGAGGACCCACACCGTAATCCCACATGAAGGTAGTGCGTACAGGCCTTTGCGACCTCTCAAGTCATCCACCTGAACCATTAGTCATTTTATTATTATCTCGCGGGCAACCGTTATCGTTGCCCGACAACACAACGGACAATGAACAGCAGCCAGGACCACCAGTATATCGGTGCCTGTCCTGTCGTCCCATCAAAGCACGCGGTTACCAACAAGGTGAACCGTCTCCTTACCTTGTCTCGCATGTGCTCCTGGAGGAGCTCGACTTTCATGGTGTGGTATCTCACGGCCAACGAGCAAGGTGTCGGGGGGATGGACCAAGCCAACTCGGCATTAGGATCCATGGGCCGACTCTCATATGGAAGGCCCACGAAAGAAGACATGGTCCCGTGCCGGCTGCGCTAAGGAAAGGAGATCGAAGCCGTAGAATGAATTCGACTTACCTTGTATAGCACATAGCATATTTGTAAAATAGAATAGGACTCCACCTCGTGTCAGGGTCGGACTCGCGGAATCCAGGGACCCGGTACCTTTATAAGCCGAGGTCCATGGGATCCAGGGCCAAGCACAATCTCAATCCAAGATAGGAATAGACACTTGTCGGCGTAACCTAGACCTCATCGAGACTAAGTTTACGAGCCGACTCTCTTGTAATCGATCTACCGACTCTTCTTTCAAGATTCGGAACCCATAATAATAAGAAGCAAGAGTAGGCTTTTACCTCGAGACAAAGAGGGGCTGAAACCTGGGTAAATCGTCGAGTCTCTTGTCCATGTCGACTCTCTCCACGAAATCGCCTCACAGCAAAGGTCCCATGTTAAGTTCGAGTCTTTGGACATCTGCCGTGACTTTCCCACAACAGTTGGCGCCCACCGTGGGGACTGTGCTCGCAGGTGTTGAGATTTTGGAGGGAGCTCTACAAGGCATGGAGGGATTCGTCACCGTTCGAATCACCAGAAGATGGCGCGGAAGGCTCTGCATCGACGACTCAACCTAGGGCCCTGAAGCCGATTCTGTCGAATCAGGATATCGGGTCTCGATCGGGTCGATCCACATCTTCATCGGCAGGACAGATGGATCTGAGCCAGAGCCGGATCCTGAAGTGCCCGTCGAAACTTCGAGTCGGCGATACGCCGACTCCAAACACGCTTTCGTTGGATTCATTGATGAGTCTCTAGAGCTGGAGCGCTCTGTCGAGTCTCCAATGTACGACGCCTCGGAAGAGGTGACGGATGCCAACTCATATCCAAGTGAAGGAAGCTTCTCAGATGAGGGGTCCATCCGATCCGTGGGGAACAACAGACTCGGCACTGGCGTGCTAGAATATAACCCGAATTATCCCCACTTTAAGCCTCCATATTGCGCCATGGTGTTCATGGACGATATTGGAGGACTGGAGAGTCAGGCGACCCAAAATCAAGGCACATAGTCGGCGGCCGCCGGGGCCCCTAGCGCAAATAGCGACCCGGCAGCCCGCCCGTCAGCACAAGTTCCGACTAGAGCCGAAGCCCTCGCTGATGCCCTAAACTCGCTTGATGAGGCCTTGGCCGTGACGGTAACAACGGAGAATCAGGAGGCCTGGAAGAAAAGGGTAAAACGAACTCAAGGCACGGATAGAAAACTTACGACGGGAAGTCGACATCGAAAAAGAGAAGACGGTTGAAAGAGAAGCCCGGCTCATTCAGGAAGTTGCACGCCTCCGGGGAGAGTCGGATCTGATAGATGCTCAGCGATTGAGCCTCACTCATATGCGCCCACAGAGATACACGAGTCGGTACCCCCTTGATTACCAAGGACGAATGCTATTTCACAGCCCTGACCAAAGGATTCCCCCAGGAATCACGCCCCCCAGACAACCGGCTCCTTCGCCACACCAAGCTCGCTTCCATACACCTCCTCACCACTTCGACAACCCCATGGATAATGCCATGGTGGCAACTCGTTACCTCACCAACGCGCCAATTCATGGAGACACCCCAGCAGATCGTGCCGCCCGCGAGGCCGTTGATTTCCTCAAGACGGAGATCACACAGCAGGGCCAATACTCACAAGGGGTCCCATACATACATGGAAGTCCATATCGAAGTTAGAGCCGGCAAGCAGAGTCACCGGCTCCGGCAGCCTCGGGAAGTCAGCGCCACCACAGAGTACCTCTGAGCCCTCAGGGGCACTAAGGATCATGGACCTACCGGCTCCCAACACCAACCAACGTGTAAAGCCGGTGGCCCGACTCCCCCCACAGGAACCAAACACCGAGTTCGTCAGCAGGTCCGTGGGTAACCGATGTCTAGTGTCGGCTTTGAGGAACACACACTTGCCCCCAGATTTCAAAGGATCGCGCAAGATCCCAAACTACACGGCTGACATGGACCCAGCAGCTTGGATCGAAAGCTACGACCTCGCCATGGACATGCTCCAAGCCGGCGAGGAGGTTTGTTCCTGATACTTCACAATGATGTTAGAAGGGCCGGCTCGCCCATGGTTCAAAAATCTTCCAGAGAATTCCATCACCTCCTGAGCGGACCTCCGAGAAAAGTTTATCAAAAATTTCCAAGTCACTCGCCGGCGAGCAACCACAATCGTCGACTTAGAGCATTGTGTCCAGAAGGAAGGAGAGTCGTCCCTAAGCTGGGCACGACGAGTCGCAGACATAGTCCACTCCTCAGACACTATTACTGCTCAAACAACAGTGATCGTCTTGGAAAGAAAATGCAAGTTTGAGCCCCTTGTACACAAGCTTGGCCGACTCAAAAGAACGGTCACTAACACGGGCGAGCTCATGAATGTTGTCATCAAGTACGCCGAGTCTGATAAGACCAAGGAAGCTGACCCGGAGGAGGTCAAAGCTGCCCAGAATAAAAAGAACGGCAAGGGATCACAGAGCCAGAACCAACCAGCTAAACGTCGGGTCGATTAGAATACTTCCGACTTGGTATCCAACACGAATGTCGGCTCCCAAAGGAAGAAGCAGGGGGCAACAACTACCGCAAGCCGGAAAGAGGCTTCCAACCCCCAGTTACCTTCGAAGAAGCCGTGAAAAGACCTTGCCCGATGCATAGCAAACCCGGCCGTCCATCCATCCACACTTGGGAGGATTGCAACTTCATGAAAGAGTTCGCACGACGTTGAGGCCAGGGCCCCCTGGGTCAGGTGGAGGAGCTTGTCCAGGTCCGTTGGGTGAACTTGGTGGGTGACTGTGTCGCTGTCGACGCTGAAGTCGCGGTTGAACTCCTTTGACTCGCTTCTGCTTGCTAGTGAAAAGACGCTCCTGTATGTTACCATGGCTATTTCTTCGAGCTATTGCTGAGCTCCGAACGTGTCGGAAACTTCATGAAAGTCACGGTCGCACTGGTCTGATTTTATAAAGCTCCCATTGACCGTGATGACTCCGAAGGGCCCTGGCATTCTGAGCTTGAGGTACACATAGTGCGGGACCGCCATGAATTGCGCAAATGCGGGTCTTCCTAGTATGGCGTGGTATTGGGACTGCCAGTCGAGCACTTCAAACTCGAGGAATTTCCTTGCGAAGTTGTCCTTGCTGCCGAAGACGACATCGAGCTCGATTGTTCCGAGGGAGGTAGCTTCTTTGCCTGGAACTACGCCGTAGATTGTGACATCTGACTTTTTCCAGACTGACTGCGGAATCAGCATCTTGCGTAAGGTGCTGGTGAAGATTATGTTTAAGTTGTTGCCTCCGTCCACGAAGATTATGTCCATGTCGTAGCCACCGATCTGAGCGTTGAGGACCAGTGGTGCGTGCCCTGGCCTTGGAATTGCGGGTGGGTGATCGCTTTGTGAGAAGGTGATGTTGGTCTCTGCGCCGTATAGCTGGTAGATTTCTGTTGTTTTTAGGCCCTCGGCTTCTCGGTTTTGCAGGGTGTGGGCGTCCTATTTTTCTTTTGAGGGTTGTCCTTGGATCATGCAGACTCGTTCGTGGGACATGGGGTATTGCTCTTCTTTATTTGGTGCTGGCGACTGCTCGGCTCCTCGGGCCCGTTTGGCTTCGCGCTGCTTCTCCTCCTTGAGGTTGTTGGAGAGTTCAGCGAACAGACGAAAATCTCTTAGGGTGTGGCTTGCGCTAAGGCGTACCCAGTCGTCCTCAAAATAGTGGATTGTACAGGGTCCGTCCAGTTTTTCTTCGGCAGAAAGCTTTCTTGAGTCGGCGTGCCTTCTTCTTCGCATGACCTGGAACGACTGCGAGTGGTCTTCTGTACGGGAGTGGAACCTTAGGTCAAATTCTATTCCTTCGTTGATCGAGTAGTTCCGAATGAACTTGGCGAATTCATCTGGTCTTTGATCTGGGTCGTAGTACTCGCTTGTATGAGTTTCAGAGTCGTTGTTTTGTCCTGCGCTGGGTGTCCGGGTGGCGGCAGGTCTTCGAGTGGTTGGCGAGGCTTTTGTCGCGTGTTGCGACTCCTCGGGTGGAATTTCCGCGTAGAATTCCAGTATTTGTTCCGGCGTCCTGGTTGGTTTTGCGGTGCTTGCCTTCTGGATCGTCGAGTCCTTCTCCGTTGGTGAGTGCTTTGGTAGTGACAACTTTGGTAGTTGCCAAAGCGTTGGACTTGGTCTGGCTGTGGGCCAAGAGATCTTGGTGGAGCAATGGAGAGGTTTGCGATGAAATTGAATTCCTCGAGTGGGTTGGATCTTGTTCTAGCCCTTGAGTTGCGACTTGCGGGAGATGGGGCCGCCGAGATCGTGATTCCAACCTGTGTAGTCCCCACGGACGACTCCAGTTGACGAGGATAGGCCTCGGCAAATACCATGGTCAGGGACCCTGGGTTAGATCGTAGAGAAGGAACAGGTTGGCGATACTCGTCGGCTAACATAAGAAGCACTTCCTGCTCAATTGTATTATACGAGGGGGCGATTACAGAGGAATTCTAGGCGAGTTCGCGCAAGACCGGAGGTGTTGATTGTAGATTGGATGTCTTGAGGCGTCCCCCTCCCAGCCTTTATATAATAGGCCGGGTCTCGGGTAGTCCATCTCAGGTTATAGGGACGATTGCCTAATTCTAGCCTTGCCTTAAACGCCAAGTCTCGACTTCCATATTGATCGCGCACTCCTACGTCGGTGCTCAGAGCGGACCAGTCGTGGGCCTGTCGAAGCTTCCAGCGGGCCTTCTGTCTTCGTATGCACCAGGTATCCTCACACGCAGGAGTCGTGGGGTCACCCCCTCGTCAACAACAATAACCAATATTTTGGACATCAAGGAGCCGGTGCAGCACCTCAACACCAAGGATCCAGAGGAGGAGGACAGCAAAACCAGTCAGGACTTGTTGGATAACAATCAAACCCAAAACAGCTCCAAGATCACTCGACTTATCATGTCTTCACTACCAGCAGCTGCCCGAGGGACAGGAAGCTGCAGCAGAGAACCGCCATGTATGTGGCCACGGAGCCGGCTTGTCCCAGGTGGCTTAACTGGTCTGAGCAGCCAATCACCTGGACAAGGGATGATCACCCTCTCTGTGGTAGAAAACCCGGGTTCTCTAGCCCTAGTAGTTTCTCCACAAATTGGATGCTACACACTAGAAAAAATGCTCTTGGACGGAGGAAGCAGTATCAACATCCTTTACTACGAGACCTTCCATAGGATGGGATTGACTCACAAACAGCTGCAAACCTCCAACACCGTGTTCCATGGAATAGTCCCAGGAAAGTTGGTACGACCGATGGGCAAAATCTACTTAGAGACAGCCTTTGGAACTGCTGGAAATTTTCGCTCTGAGATCATAGCCTATGAGGTGGTGAAGCTCGAGAGCCCATATCACGCCATCTTAGGCAGACCGTCTTATGCCAGGTTCATGGCTCGACCATGCTATTTTTACCTGAAACTAAAAATGTCGGGTCCCTATGGCCCAATCATAGTGGATGGGAGCCGGTTCAGCGCTACGGAGTGTGACGAGCAACACGTCAAGTTTGCTGAGTCGGCCTGCGCCAAAGAGGACCTGTGAGAATTCCAGGAGAAGGTAGACCCGGCAGACTCCACCATCCTGAAGAAACCGACTCCTGACAACAACCCCAAGTTCCAACCGGCTCAGGATACAAAGAAATCGATTTTGTCCCTGGTGACGCTTCCCAGCAGTTCATCATTGGGACATGATTATCTGACAAATAGGAAAACGCACTCACCGAGTTCCTCCGTGAGAATCGGGACATTTTCACATGGAAACCCTCTGACATGCTGATACGTCCAAAATGCATCACTATTTTATATAGTAATTATTTCATATTCATTGATATATTTCATGTTATGATGCTATTCTTATGTTGTTTTGGCTTGTTTTACACAGTTTGCAACTTTCCGATGCCGAAGCAGCAGACGCAGGATTCAGCGGTGAAAAGTGGACGCTGAGTTACTGAAACAGAAGACCTCCAAATTACCTGAAAATTGACGGAGGTCACTTTCCAGAAGAATGACGGGGACACGCAAAACGGATACCAGAGGGGGGCCACCAGGAGCCCAGGCACCCCCCTGGCGCGGCCCCACCACTGGTCGCACCGGGTGGCCGCCTGGACCCGTGAGGCCACCCCAGGCTCCCCCTCTGGCCTATTTATCCCTCCTCGTATGAAAACCATAGAAAGAGAGGAGTTTCGCGAGTTCCTCCGCCACTCCGTGGCGGAAACCAACAGAGGAGAAAAGACATCTCCGGCGGGCAGATTCCGCCGGGGAGAACACCTCCCGGAAGGGGAGATCATCGCCATCATCATCACCATCGTCACAGGCATCATTGAGATCATCATCAAAATCATCCCCAACATCAGCACCATCTCCACCATCATCCAATCTCACCTCACAGGTTCAACTTGTGTTGTAATCTGTACTATCTATCCTCTCTACTCTACCGGTGTTGATTGCTACCGTGTGATGAATGCTATTGAGTTTTGTTGGAGAAATATCATTGTGTCCAGATTGTTTATCATCTATTTATCCCCACTGATCATGATCTCTTTTATGTCTTGTGAGTAGTTACTTTAGTTCTTGAGGACATGGGAGAAGTCTAGTTGTTAGTAGTCATATGATGTTGAAGTAATATGTGTTGTTTGATATTTAAGTTGTGTTGTTATTTTCCTAGTGGTGTTATGTGAGTCGAACACTCAACACTTCGCCTTATTAAGGACCTAGGGGAATGCATTGTGTATAAAGAATGCTTACGGTGGGTTGCCGGAGTGACAGAAACCTGAACCCCAGTTCGCACGCTTTTGCACAAGGGAACATTGGATCATCGATCGTATTGCTATGGTTAGGATTTTTCCTTAATTACTATCTTTTATTTGCGTATGCTTGCAAGATGTTTAATCATAAGAGTGCACTTATCTTAGTCTAGAGGGTGTACTAGCATAGATCCAATTACTAAACACTTATCAACTCAGCGTATAGTACCGATGTGGAATATGGTGAACGCACGTGACTATTTCTCCCGTGTGTCCTCAAGAATGTTTGTCTTTATAAGTTCAGTAGCCAGTCCTATCCTCTGATCAAAAGGATTGGGCCACTTGTCACTCCTTAGTGCCTTTAACTTTGTTCTCTTTTACCTTTTTGTTTCTTATATCGAAAACCCCTAAAAAGTTATCTTTCAGTTCCTGCAGCCATTTCTTTACCAAAGTCACTTATGAATACCTTCTACTCCTCCTTGGGTTCGACACTATTATTTATCGAAAACGCTACAAATGATCCCCTACAGTTGAGCTTCATCAAGTACTGTTTTCTGGCGCCGTCGCCGGGGAGCGCAATGCTATTAGTAAGTGAAGCTGGTAAGAAAGTTTTTATATTTATGTTTTTTTGCTGCTTTTTGTCCTTATGGACACCTCTAATATTGGATCGTTGTTTATTGGGAAACGCCCCACAACTGTGTTGGTCACTCCCACCCCTACTGAAATTGTGCCTTACAAAATACCATCTGGTATTATCAATTATGTCTTAGCTAATCGTTATGCAAGAGACAGACATCCAGGTGAACACTTGCTATATTTATCACAACTATGTTCATTATTTAAGCTTGCAGGTGTCTCAATGGAGTTCGGCATGAAGAAATTATTCTCCATATCACTTATAGATAAAGCTTCAGATTGGTATAAGCTCCTCGATAACTCACATCTACTTAATTGGCAAGAGCTTATGTCTCTCTTTTATACAAAGTTTTATCCTCTTCATGAAATTCATCGAGACAGGAACTACATCTATAAATTTTGGTCTCGTTACGGAGAGAGCATCGCTCAAGCTTGGGGGAGACTGATGTCCCTAATGTTCAAAAGTCCTATCCATGAACTGCCCAAAGATATTATACTTACAAATTTTTATGCCAGGCTTTCTCGTCGGGACAAGGAGATGTTGGATGCCTCCTCTAGTGGGGTATTCCAAACAAGAAGCGTTGAAGAAAAGTGGGATCTCATTGAGAGGATCTAGAAAAACACTGAATACTGGGAAATGATAAAGGTATGGAACCCGTTATAAATTATGAGCATGATTACATTGAGAGCTATGTGAAAACTGATTATTTTAATACCTTTTGTTCTAAGATTGGTCTTGATTCCCAGCTTATGATTGATTTTTGTAAGAACTTTGCCTCTCACATTGACTCTTCTAAGGAGAAGAAGGATTAGCATCATAAACCCTTTAAAGAATTACCTGTTTATATAAATGTTGTTGACCCTATTCTGCCTGCAGCTTTTTATGAAAAGCCCCCTTTTCCTACAAGGATGAGGGAGCACTCTTTTTTGACAGTCATAATAAATAAAAGTGGGAGACGAACTGACGAACTTGAGGACCTGATCAAGGTCGATCCTCAAGTTGCGGTGGTTAAAGATTTAGTTACTAATGATGTTTCAGATTCCATTATAATTTTTTGTGTTGTTTCACCTAACATTGTCACTGCCAAGAATAAAAGACCAATTTCAGGTACACCAGTTGTATCTATCAAAATTGGAGATCACAATTATTACGGGCTATGCAATTTGGGATCAAGTGCTAGTGCTATTCCTTATTCACTCTATCAGGAGATCATGGGTGAGATTTCACCCTGTGAACTTGAAGAGATTGATGTTACTATTTATCTAGCAAACAAAGAAAAAATCTCTCCCAGTGGAATTGTGAGAGATGTTGAAGTCCTATGGGGAAAGGTAAAGTATCCTACCGACTTTCTTGTACTTGGTTCAGTGCAAGATAGTTTTTGCCCTATTATCTTTGGTAGAACTTTCCTCAGCACTTGTGGCGCTATAATAGGTTGCAAAAAAGGTAAAGTTTCTGTTGAATTCAATGGTGAGCCTTTTGAATTTAACTTTTCTAAGTTCTGCAAGCAGCCTCATGGTGCTAAGTTACCTAGTGATGATAAAATTATTGAAAATATTGCTTCTATTGCTATTCCTGCTAATGATCCTTTGCAGCAATATATGGAAGACCACGAGAATGATATGCATATGTTGGAGAGAGATGAGTTAGACGAAATATTTTCAAGACAAGCTGCCATCCTGAAGCACAACCTTCTGGTTGACCCTTTAGGGATCCTAGCACAACCAAAAGAAGACCCGGTGTTTGACCTCAAACCTCTTCCCGATACGCTCAAGTACGCTTATTTAGATGAAAAGAAAATATATCATGTTATTATCAATGCTAACCTTTCAGGATTTGAAGAAGAGCGGTTATTGGAGACACTTCGCAGACACCGTGGTGCCTTAGGCTATACCCTTGATGACCTTAAGGGGATTAGTCCATCGATTTTCCAACACACTATCAATCTCGAACCAGATGCTAAGCCAGTTGTTGATCATCAACGACGGCTGATCTCAAGGATGAAGGACGTGGTTAGGACTGAAATTCTCAAGCTTCTAGCCGCAGGTATCATCTATCCTATAGCTGATAGTAGTTGGGTAAGTCCAGTTCATTGTGTTCCTAAGAAAGGAGGTATGACTGTTGTTCCTAATGATAAAAATGAACTAATACCTCAAAGAGTTGTTATTGGATATAGAATGTGTATTGATTACAGGAAGTTGAACAAGGCAACCAGAAAAGACCATTACCCGCTGCCCTTTATCGATCAGATGCTAGAGAGGTTGTCCAAAAACACCCACTTTTGCTATATTGACGGGTACTCTAGCTTCTCTCAAATTCATTTTAACACTGCTGATCAAGAGAAGACCACTTTCACGTGTCCCTACGGTACTTATGCTTATAGGCATATGCCTTTTGGTTTATGCAATGCACCTGCTACTTTTCAGGGATGCATGTCTGCTATTTTTCATGGTTTCTTTGAGGAAATTGTGGAAGTCTTCATGGAAGATTTCTCCGTCTATGGAACTTACTTTGACCACTACCTCCACAATCTTAATAAAGTTTTGCAGAGATGCGAAGATACAAATTTAGTTTTAAACTGGGAGAAGTGCCATTTCATGGTTAACGAAGGGATCATTCTTGTTCACAAGATTTCTGAGAGGGGAATTGAAGTGGACAAGGCGAAGATTGAAGCTATTGAAAGGATGCCCTATCCAAGGGACATTAAAGGTATTCGTAGTTTTTCTCGGTCATGCTGGTTTCTATAGAAGATTTATTAAAGACTTTTCTAAGACCTCGAGACCCCTCACTAATCTTCTCCGGAAGGACGTTCCTTTTGTATTTGATGAAGATTGTAAGGAGGCTTTCGAAGTTCTTAAGAAAGCTTTGGTAACCGCTCCTATAGTACAACCGCCTGATTGGAAATTGCCCTTTGAACTAGCAGTTTTGCTGTTGGAGCTGTTTTAGGACAAAGGGTTGATAAGAAATTGAATGTTATACATTATGCTAGCAAAACCCTTGATAGTGCCCAAAAGAATTTTGCTACTACCGAGAAGGAATTCTTAGCAGTAGTGTTTTCTTGTGATAAGCTTAGGCCTTATATTGTAGATTCAAAAGTCGTTATTCATACTGACCATGCTGCTCTTAAGTACCTTATGGCGAAGAAGGATGCCAAAACAAGACCCATCAGGTGGGTACTCCTTCTTCAAGAATTTGATTTACAGATTGTTGATAGAAAAGGATCCGATAATCCGGTGGCGGACAATCTTTCGAGGATGGAAGATATACCGCATGACCCCATCCCAGTCAACGACTGTTTTCCAGAAGAACAACTTGCCGTGGTAAAAGTACAATCTCTCTCCGATCCTTGGTTTGCAGATTATGCTAATTTTATTGTTGCAAAGTATTTGCCTCCAGGTTTAACATTTCAGCAAAGGAATAAGTTCTTCCATGATTTGAGGCACTACTTTTGGGATGACCGTCATCTTTTCAAAGAAGGTCCGGACGGGATTGTGAGAAGATGCATACCGGAACATGAGCAGAAGGACATCCTCAAGCAATGTCACGATAGTCCCTATGGAGGACATCACACCGGTGAGAGGACCGCACATAAGGTTCTCCAATCAGGGTTTTATTGGCCTACTCTCTTTAAAGATGCTAGAAATTACGTTTTATCTTGTGATAAGTGTCAGAGAGTTGGTAATATTAGTAGGAGGAATGAGATGCCTATGAATTACTCTCTAGTGATTGAGCCTTTTGACTGCTGGGGTTTTGATTTTATGGGTCCTTTTTCCTCCCTCACACAAGTACACTCACATTTTAGTGGCTGTTGATTATGTAACCAAGTGGGTTGAAGCAATCCCCACTAAGGGTGTTGATCACAAGACATCTTTGAAAATGCTCAAAGATGTAATTTTTCCTAGGTTTGGTGTACCTAAGTACCTCATGACTGATGGAGGATCACACTTCACGCATGGAGCTTTTAGAAAAGCTTTAGCCAAGTACGATCTAAATCATAGAATTGCTTCACCGTACCATCCTCAAACTAGTGGGCAAGTTGAGCTGACCAATAGAGAGATCAATTTGATCTTACAAAAGACAGTTAATAGTTGTAAGGCCCGATATGTGGTACTGTTCCAGATCTAGATGTTTCCATCCAGATCCGGGGACGAAGCATATATCGGTCCCACCGCGACATATGACGAAGTCATATGCCCCGGATTTCCAACATGATATCACAATATTACAGATACAAGGATACAACATCTCATACAATCGGCATACAACTGCCTTAAGTACAATACATCAGCGGAAGGTACATGTCTGGTTACAGACTACGATCAAAATGCCTACTGGCAAAGAGAAAAACATCGAGCCCATAACCACACGGGTCCAGGCCCTCCGCCGGGATCTGCCTAACTAGTCGTCGTCGAGTCTCCACGTGAAACTTCGATCACCATACCTGTTGTCGATCAAGAACCCTGAAAAGAGTTTGGGGGTATTATCATGAGTACAGAGGTACTCAGCATCCAACTGTAGTGGCCATCTGACCCAGCAAGGACTTCATCACTCGTCATTCTAGGACAACTAGTAGTTTACGGTAAGGAAGGGGTAAGTGGTGAGGTTGCTGCCGCACTAGCCTTTATGAAGTGGCTAACGATCTATAGAGTAAGATAAGAAGCCAAGCATTCGATGAGGAATCTCCTCCAACAAGTCTGCTATCAACTACTTTTGCAAGCATAACACCTATCCTATCCTTGTCCTCCTCTTCGCATCCCGACGAAGAAGAAGCAGTCAAGGCGCACACACATGTTGATCAAGTTATATTAAGATTATCTCAGTTGTTGTTGTCTATGAACAAGGAGTAGGTCTCAAGTCGTCCATAACCGTGGACACGGCTTCTCGAAAAGATTTAACCCTGCAGGGGTGTACCAACTGCCCATTACGAGGCGTCGCATGCTCGCCCATCTCTCTCAGTTGCTACCCATCATAGGCAACCATTTTATGATTTAGTTCCAAGAGATCCGAAACGACAAGTCCCTCTAACTAACAACAAGCAAATCCGGGTGGCCCCCGGGGAGTCGACACCCAATCCAAAAGCTGGCCATGCTCTCGGATCGGACTCTTCCATATGGCCAAGGTCGGGTTTCATCTCACCTATATAACAGGGGACTTCCCTAGCTCACCAGTGTGGACCAACAGAGGAACTCTGTCTCCGCTGGCCCGAGTTGTTTGAAAACTACTGGCAGCTGACCAGCACACACACGGTTTCAAATGGTAAATCAACTTGGGCCACCTCTAGAAATGTTTGAAGATGGGTAGGTAAGAAGAGTGGACCCCATAAAATCCCACATGCGATTAGGCACGCTCAGTCTTAAAACCAATACCCGGAACTCGGATCCTAGGTGACTCGAATGGAACAAAGTGTCGGGGCGGGATAGCCTAGACCTTCCATCCTTCGTCGAATATAGTCAACATTATAATAATCATATCATCAACAACAATATATTAATGTGATAGCCCAAACCAAGGAGTAACAGGGTAACATCGTAGCATCCTAAGCATGCATACTAAATAGGGGCTGAGCAACAAGCAATAGTAACATAGCAGTACAAGGTTTGCTGGGAAGGGACATGGCTGTATCGGTTTGAAGGAGGTTGTAAACATGTGGTAGGATCAAACATCGAACCTAACCTAGACTAGCATGCAAACCGCTGGTTGAAATAGAATGGATCATAAGTAATGTATAGTCCTTGCCTGTTGATAAGTCGGGTTCCAAAGTTGTAGTCGATCGCACGATCGCAACGTCTCCGAAGGTACCCGCGGAAGCACACAAGACGATAAACACTGGAAAGCAATCAACGAGAAAGCATCTATTACTACGAAGCATCACACGATCAAGAAGGCAACACATAGCACGACAACGCGATACTGATCTATCGTCGAGAACGGTTACTAACAGTTTAAGTGGGGTATCGGTCACACACGACGAATACCGCACGTTTACGGTGGTCCAAGTTGTTTAGCTACAGGTGATCAACAAAGCTTGTTAACATGGCAACTCAAGCAAGCATGGCATAGCACACAAACATGGCAGGAGGTGAAGCACAAAGTAAACTATCTATGCTAGTCAATTTAAGTGAGGCACAACCTAAACATGGCATAACACTAAGTGTTGCACGATGATTAAAACATTTGGTACTGTTCTGTCCTAAACCATATTTTAGGTTGGTTAACAACAACAAACAATAGAATAAACACAAATTACACGAAAAACTAATCAAGTTACATATAAGGCACACTCCAAACGGAGTTACGGTTAAAAAGATATAAGAAAAACAAGTTACGGGCACAATCTGCCAACATCACGAAGCACACTTTAGAGCAATGCACAAACAGGTTAATGAATTCAAACATGCTCACAAATGAAATGGAACTAAATTATACATGACAGGGAAGGCATGGCAAAAAGAATCATGCAAATAGGCATCATAGATCAAAAGATATTAAGCATGCAACATGGCATCGGAACGTTACAGACTTAGAGAAAAACAGAGGTGGCTGTCAAAAATAGCAGCATAGCAACTTTGGAGCTCAATAACTATATGACCAGCAAGCATATCATGGCAATGCAATACATGTAATGGAAGTAGACATTATGCTTAACAATATGCAATTGGAACCACTCAATTCCGATAAATGGTTGCGAAGCAATCGTCACCCGAAGTTGCAATAAAATAACAGTTTTCAGCACAGCAGCACATTAACATCAGGATCACCACTTTGGAGCAAGATTTAATATAGCTAAAGCACCCAAACATGACAAGTTAAAGCATGGAAATGAAGTACACATGATGCTTAACACATAGGAAAAAGAATCAATGCAATAGGCCTCATGGATTTGTCACAATCATCAACCAAAGTTGCAACAAAATAATAACAACAGCACTAAACAGAAATTAGTAGCAGTTTAACGGCCTGATGCCCACTTCAACACAAATTAACAAAATCAATATGGCCTCAAATCAAAATGCTCACAAAAGATGGATTGAAGTACACACAATTCTAAGCAATTTTCATTTTGGGGGCATCGTCATACGGGCTACGGTTTTATCGCAATTAACAGCGCAAAGTTGAAACAGCAGCAATAATCCCAGGACTTAGAAAAAAATCGCAAGGGCTATCCACAGGAAAAAATAAAAAAAATCTCACCCATGGGCTTCGGCCCATCTGCGGCTGGGCCAAGGAGCTAAGGTGGGCCCATGGAGGCTGGAGGCCTGGGCCGCGATCTGGCTGGGCTGGGCAGGCCGGCCCACCCGGCGCGGTGGCTGTCTGGATGAGGGGCTCGTGCCCGACAGGAACGACGGGCGGCGGCGACTGCTACCGGTGGCGCGCCGGCGAGGGCCACGCGGCGGCGGTCTAGAACTGGCGGAGGCGGAGGAGGGGCACGGATCTGGGCGGATCCGGTCGTTGGCGGTGGCCATGGGTGATGGGGAGTGGCGGCTCGGGCTCCGTCCATGTCCGTCCATGGCGACGCGGTGAAGCTCCGCGGCGGCTGGTCTGCACGGAGAGAGGGGGTCAGCGGGAGAGGAGAAGATGGAGGAAGAAGGAGAGGGAAGGAGGGCGCGCTCCGGCCTGCTGTGGTCGCCGGCGGCTGCGGCACGGCGTGGCGGCCTCGGCCGTATCGGGCGGCGCGGTGGAGAGGCTGCCCACGGGAGGAGAGAGGAGGGTGACGTGGCGCTCTCCTGGCCGTCAGATCGGGCGATCTGACGGTCCAGATCTGATGGGCTAGCAAAGGACGAAAATGGGGTGTTTTTGGGGCAAAGTGGAGGGGGGTGGCTGCAATTTTGTGGCTAGGGAAACCCTAGAGAGGGGTGGGAGTGTGGTAGTCTTTATATAGCCCCGGTGGCTGGCAGTTTGCAAAAACGTCCCCGGTTTTTCTCTCGCGCGCGCGGTGTTTACGTTTCTGACTGCCGGGGTTCCGCAGGACCTCCGATTCGGGTAAAACTTCGAACTGCGCGATCAGCGTGTCGAGCCGGCGGCGTTCACCTCGTGCTGGAATCGTTCCGAGAACACTTTCCGGCGCGCTATAAAAATATCTCGTTTAATTATTAAACGGGGTTTTTTCGTTCCGTTGGCTGCGGCTGGTCTCGTGCGGTTTTTGCGACGGTGATCGGGTGAAACCCGGTGTCGCAAAGGTCGAGTGTCAGGGTGTCAAGGGTCGGCCTTCGTCCGATACGAGATAAGAGGGGGGAAAATAATCGCCGATCGATAAATCGGGGATGCAAACACCGCAAACAAATCAGACAATCAATCAATTCATACCGAAAACAATTTTTTTTAATTTTTGTGAAATCTGGGTTGTTACAAAAGTTCTAGGAAGGACTGGTCAAAGAAGTTAGGAGATGCTTTTTGGGCGTATAGAACTGCTTACAAAAACCCCATGAGCATGTCCCCCTATAAGATGGTCTATGGCAGGGCTTGCCATTTGCCACTGGAGTTGGAACACAAAGCTTTCTGGGCTGTTAGAGAGCTAAATGCTGACCCAAAGTTAGCTAGTGAAAAGAATCTCATGAACTTGACTTCTCTAGATGAGTGGAGAAGTGAAGCTTACGAGAGTGCCAAAATGTTTAAGGAAAAGGTAAAGAAGTGGCATGATAGAAGGATTTTTAAACATGGATTTAATGTTGGTGATAAAGTTTTGTTGTTTAGATCTCGTTTCAGGTTTTCCCCAAGTAAACTACTTTCCAGATGGGAAGGGCCATTTCATATCGAATAAGTATACCGCTCCGGTGCGATCAAGATTAACAATTTTGATGGCACCAAACCGCAAGTTGTGAATGGGAAAAGACTCAAGCATTACATGGCGGGAGACCCCGTCAATGTCGATGTCAATTTAATACACACAACAACTCATGAAGAATATGTTGCAGCCCGATTTCAGACACCAGCAGAGGCAGAATAAGAAAAGGTATGTATTATGGTAAGGAAACATCGCGAACCTCCATAAAAGTTCCATATTACGAGTTTTTGCAAAAATATAGAAAACTCAGAGCCCAATTGGAGCTGGAGAGGAGCTCTAGGGGGGCCAGGCGCGGCCTACCTCCTGTCCGCGCCGGGTGGCCGTCTGGGCTCCTCGGAGTCCATCTCCGACCCCACTTTGGCTGGTTACCTTCCTACTGTTGCAGAAATTTTTGCTATATATTTGCCCGGATAGCCCCGGTACCGTATCTCGCAATTTCGTGTGTTTTCTTCTCGAGTTGTTTATGCTAGGAAATCTTTTAGCTAGACCTAGGTGCCATGGCTTCCCCAATTTCCCCCAAGGACAAGTTCGTCGTCAACGTCATCAACCCATACCTCGCTCAGGTGAAGAAGCATACTCAAATCGTCCGGTTGGAGGATGGTGTTCTCCACCAAGAAGACCTAAAGGAATATGTCAAGGAGGGGAGCATCGAGGTTAGGATAGAAGAAGTGGAGCAAGAAGTCTTCAACTACAAGAATATGGTTGAGCGTGGTGTTGAAGCAAATTTCGACCTCATCAACGAGCTAAAGACGTTCTACAAGAAGGAGATGAGGGGGATGTGGTCAAGCTTCACCTCGGCAGAAGAAAGAATTGATGAGCTCCAAGGGCAGATTTACGATCTGCACAACCAGAACTGTGAGTATGAACTAAAGTTTATGTGCATGGGTTTAGGTGCTGGAAGCAGGATCTTGGAGACTGAAGCCTCTCATGAGACGGGAGAACCTCTACCATGGAAGCGCTTTGTCCAGGACTACGTGAGCAACAACAACAACAACAACAGTCATGAGGAGTAAATATCCTCGGGTAATGACATCCCCTTAGCTTGTTCCAAGCTTGGGGGAGTGCCCGGTATCTTTATCTTTATCTTAGTCTTAGAGTCAAGTAGAGTCATATCATGTCTAGGGAAGTTATTATATGAAATAGGTTTTTGCATTGAGGTTTATCAGTCCTTCTGTGGAGAGTTTGTATCCGTGAGGGCGGAGTCGTCTATAATGGAATATTAATGACAAGTCTGTTGGTTCCTTCGCTGCACTCGGTATTCTCTTCACGCAATAGGCCTTATATGATGATTCTTATGGGGAATATTGACCTTATATCAGGTATGGATTTGAAAACTTTATTTAAATTTTGGAAAGAATAGCTTTGGTCATGACAACATGCATGTTTTCTCAAGTAGAGACATAGCCAAAATCTTTATGTTGTTATGCTTGAAGTGTTATGTTGACAAGGAAGACAACTTGATGTGACATGCTTACCTTAATGTTTATGATTTATATGATTTGCATCTAAGTTAGCATTAATTGTCTTTTCTCTCAAAGCCTTTGCTAGCCAAACTCTTTGCCAAGCAATTTCTGCTTGTGCATCCATACCCAAATATCTTCCTTATGAGTCCACCACACCTTCCTATTCATGGTATTTCCCTACCACTCCTAAAAGTATAGAATTTATGTGTTATCCTTAAATGTTCAAAATCTTCTGTTTTGTGCCTCTTGTTTAGCTCATGAGGAAGTAGTAGGTAATTCATGATCTTCTTAAGTTGGACAAGTTTTACCCCGGGATTGCATGTCTAATCTGCAAACCCATAATATGAGGAGGAACTGGCATGAGTGCGCCCAGCTAGAAAGATAATATAACAAACAAACCCTCCTTCACACTCGGTCTATGAGAAACCAGAAACTTTCGTAGTGATAAACAAAGGATATTAAGGGGATGTGATCGTCCCCACTTGGTACTCGTTCCTCGAAACTTGTCCATCTTGAGAAGTAATTGAGCTATCTATTAGAATTCGTTAACAAACTATGCACCTCCCAAAATTTATTTTCATTCTGTTTGATTTAAGGATAGCACATGAGTTTTCCCTGCTTGCCTTTAACAAGGCCTATCTTTTACTTTTATGTTGAGTCAGATTTCCCACTTCCTTCCTTCCTTAAAGAGAACAGACATTTGATGTTGGTGAGGATTCATTCATATAATTCTGCATTAAGTTTTGCCATGCCACATCCTTATTGACATTATCTTTTGATAAGTAAGTTGCTTGCGAAAGCATTTGCCAAGCAAGCATCTTCCTTTGTGTTAAATTTTCACTTCATGACTAATAACATGTTCTTTCAAAAGCTTCAAATTGTTTCATTGTAATTAGAAAGAGCAAAATTAAAAAAGTTTTTAGTTGCCCTTTGACCAAGGATATGTTTGCCATAATTTGATGAGTTTTCTCAGTCCTACTTTTGATTATAATTGTTGTTACTTTCTCATAAGGGCCTTATGAGTTGAGGTTGCTGTTGAGGATGCTGGAGTTTGGTGAAGGAATCATGATGCTTCTTGTCTGTATTTTATTTATCGACACTTCACTCTCTAAACTTGTGGACAGGTTTACCGAGCTCAGTATTCGCTTGGGGACAAGCGAGGTCCAAGCTTGGGGGAGTTGATACGTCCAAAATGCATCACTATTTTATATAGTAATTCTTTCCTATTCATTGATATATTTAATGTTATGATGCTATTCTTATGTTGTTTTGGCTTGTTTTACATAGTTTGAAACTTTCCGATGCCGAAGCATCAGACGTAGGATTCAGCGGTGAAAATTGGACGCTGAGTTACTGAAACAAAAGACCTCCAAATTACCTGAAAATCGACAGAGGTCATTTTCCAGAAAATGACAGGGACACGCAAAATGGAGACCAGAGGGGGCCACCAAGAGCCTAGGCACCCCCTTGGCGCGGCCCCACCCCTGGCCGCGCCGGGTGGCCACCTGGACCTCTGGGGCCACCCCAGGCTCCCCCCTCTCGCCTATTTATCCCTCGTCGTCCGAAAACCCTAGAAAGAGAGGAGTTTCGCTAGTTCCGCCGCCGCTCCATGGAGGAAACCAGCAGAGGAGAAAAGACATCTCCGGCGGGAAGATTCCGCCAGGGAGAACACGTCCCGGAAGGTATCGTCATCACCATCGTCACGGGCATCATCGAGATCATCATAAACATCATCCCCAACATCAGCACCATCTCCACCATCATCCAATCTCACCTCACAAGTTCAACTTGTGTTGTAATCCGTACTATCTATCCTCTCTACTCTACCGGTGTTGATTGCTACCGTGTGATGAATGCTATTGAGTTTTGTTGGAGAAATATCATTGTGTCCAGATTGTTTATCTTCTATTTATCCCCACTGATCATGATCTCTTTTATGTCTTGTGAATATTTACTTTAGTTCTTGAGGACATGGGAGAAGTCTAGTTGTTAGTAGTCATATGATGTTGAAGTAATATGTGTTGTTTGATATTTAAGTTGTGTTGTTATTTTCCTAGCGGTGTTGTGTGAGTCGGACACTCAACACTTCGCCTCATTAAGGACCTAGGAGAATGCATTGTGTATAAAGAATGCTTACGGTGGGTTTCCGAAGTGACAGAAACCTGAACCCCAGTTCGCACGCTTTTGCACAAGGGAACATTGGATCATCGATCGTATTTCTATGGTTAGGCTTTTGCCTTAATTACTATCTTGTATTTGCGGATGATTGCAAGATGTTTAATCATAAGAGTGCACTTATATTAGTCTAGAGGGTGTACTAGCATAGATCCACCTACTCAACACTTATCAACTGAGCGCATAGTACCGATGCGGAATATGGCGAACGCACGTGACTATTTCTCCCGTGTGTCCTCAAGAACGTTTTAGTCTTTATAAGTTCAGTTGGCAATCCTATCCTTCGCTCAAAAGGATTGGGCCACTTGTCACTTCTTAGTGCCTTTCACTTTGTTCGCTTTGACCTTTTTGTTGCTCATATCGAAAACCCCTAAAAAGTTATCTTTTAGTTCCTCCAGCCATTTCTTTACGAAAGTCACTTACCAATACCTTCTGCTCCTCGTTGGTTTCGACACTCTTATTTACCGAAAACGCTACAAACGATCCCCTACAGTTGAGGGTCATCACATGCCAGGTGTCCCGATGGAACTCGCTGAGAACCATATAAACATTGATCCAAAACTGAAGCCGGTCAATCAATTCCTTCATCGCTTCAATGACAAAAGGAGGAACGTCATTGGGGGAGAGATAGCCCAGCTCCTCGCCGCCGGGTTCATCATGGAAGTTTTCTATCCGGAGTGGCTTGCAAACCCGGTCCTCGTTTTGAAAAAGAACGGGATTTGGCGTATGTGCATTGACTACATCGACTTAAACAAGGTTTGCCCAAAGGATCCCTTCGCACACCCTCACATTGATCAGATCATCGAATCTACTGCGGGATGCGAACTCCTGTGTTTTCTCGACGCCTACTCTGGCTACCACCAGATCAAGATGGCTCTTGAAGACCAGAAGAAAACAGCTTTCATCACTCCTTTTGGGATATACTGCTACACTTCCATGCCTTTCGGCTTGAATCCACATATCAGCGAACGGTGCAGAACTGCCTTAAAGAGCAAATTGGGCGCAACGTACACGCGTATGTGGACGACATTGTGATCAAATCTCAGCTTTCCGACTCACTCTTCAGTGACCTCCAGGAGACCTTCAAGAATCTGCGCAAATACCAGATGAAGTTAAACCCGGCCAAGTGCACCTTTTGGTCCCTGCAGGAAAGCTCCTCGGGTACATAGTATCAGAGAGAGAGGCATTGAGGCAAACCCAGAGAAGATCAATGCCTTCATGTCTCTCCATAAGCCGGCCTCTGTGAAGGGAGTCCAATGACTCACAGGATGCGTAGCTACCCTAAGTCGGTTTATCAGCCGACTTGGAGAAAAAGCAATCCCCCTGTACCGACTCTTGCGAAAGTCGGAAAAATTCGTCTGGGATGACAAAGCCGATCAAGCCCTGGAAGCACTAAAGAAGCAGTTGTCCCAGGCTCCAATCTTGGCGGCTCCTAAGCCAAAATAACCGATGTTGCTCTATATTTCATCCAACAACCGAGCAGACAGTGTTGTGGTTGTGGTTAAACGTATGGAAGCCGGTAAAGAGCACCGTTTGCAAAGGCCAGTCTACTATGTTAGCGAGGTCCTAACTTCATCAAGCAACGCTACCCTCACTGGCAGAAACTAGTCCTTGGTGTGTTCATGGCGAGTCGGAAGCTCAAGCATTACTTCCAGGAACACCCCATAACTGTAGTCAGCTCAGCACCACTTGCAGATATCATCCAAAACCGTGAAGCCACGGGAAGGATTGCAATGTGGGCTATATAATTGGGGGCGTATCATATCAAGTATGAACCACGCACGACCATCAAGTCCCAAGCGCTAGTCGACTTCATCAATGATTGGACAGAAATCCAAGCGCCTCCAGAGAAGCCGATCACAAAATATTGGACAATGCACTTCGACGGGAGTCGGCAGCTCCAAGGGTCAGGAGCCGGCGTGGTCCTCACTTCTCCCAAAGTAGAGAAATTTTGCTATGTCTTGCAACTACAGTTTACTTGCACCAACAACGCAGCAGAATATGAGAGCCCTACTCCATGGGCTGCGGCTGGCTCGTGAGATGAACATAAGCCGGATACAATGCTATGGCGATTCCGACCTTGTTTCCCAACAAGTGTCGGGTAAATGGAAATCCAAAGACGCCACCATGGCAGCTTATCGGCGAGAGGTGGAAAGACAAGCCGGCTTCTTCGTTGGGTACCAAGTGGATTATGTGGAGCGCAAGTTAAACGAGGCTGCAGACGCTTTATCCTAGCTCAGCTCTCAACGAAAGCCAGTTCCACCAAATGTGTTCCTTGATGTCCTGACAAAGTTGTTCGTGCAAATACCAAAGGATCAAGACATAGCATAGCCTAATCCAGAACCGGCTCTGGTGGCTGCAATACATGCTACCCCCTCATGGGTTGTTCCATATTTAGACTACAAAACCCGGGGAATCCTACCCGCTGATGAGGTAGAGGCCAGACAAATCGTCAGAAGAAGCAAATCATTTGTACTCATCAACAGTGAGTTACATCGGCGAAGCCCTGCGGACGTCTTTCAGAGATGTGTGTCACCGGAAGAAGGCAGAGAAATCCTCAATGAGATACACTCTGGAGACTGCGGGCATCATGTCGGCTCTCGCTCGCTGGTGGCTAAAGCTTATAGACACGGATTCGACTGGCTCACAGCACATGCGGATGCAAAGGATATAGTGAAGAAGTGTGATGGATGCCAATGCTACACAAAGCAAGCACATGTGCCATCTCAAGAACTCGGGATGATCCCAATCACTTGGCCCTTTGCAGTGTGGGGACTCGATATGGTGGGACCTATCAAAAGGTCAGCCAACAAGAATCAACACTTGCTGGTGGCATTCGACAAATTCACCAAGTGGGTCGAGGCAGAGCCGGTTAGCAAATGCGACGCAACAACGATGCTAAAATATACAGATTCGGCTACCCCCACAGCTGTTGGATATGTGCCCTAGAGGAAAATTAATAAAGATATTTGTCACATATCCGTTTTGTTCATAATACATTTTATACTATGCTAGAACTGTATTACTCGGAAGCACTAATACACGTGTAGTATATAAACACCCGTCCCTAGTTAACTCAGGTATACTAGCTCGTTGGGAAATCGATGATCAAGGTTTCCTGAACATGAGGTACGAACCGCCTATTGACAATGAGGTCATATCATTGGGAGAATGATGTGATGGAAACACACCCACCTAAAGCATTGAGATGTGATCAAGTCACATAGTTCATCATTGCCATGACTTTGTAACATATGGCTTAGTCATTAAGACCGGGATGATCATACGTAATTACTATTTACCAGGAGACTTTAACTTGCATCCACCGCCTAACTGAAATATGTTGTCCATAAAGGTGTATCTTAGGTTCTCCAAAGTAGACACGTTAATGAGTATGCAAAAAGATCAGAACGGGATTTGTTAGTCCATGTGATGGACAAGTACTCTGGGCCCACTCGGTGATATTGCATCAACACCTTGCAAGGACGTGACTAGGTCACAAGAGATATAATAGGCACGGACGAGTAAACTTGTTTGTTGTGAAAGAGGTGTGAACTTGGTATAATGGATACTGGTGGTGAAGCCTCGGACAAACAAAGTACCGCGGGACAAAGGGGTCAAGTCTTATCGTTAATGGTTTCCAAAAGCGATTGAAGTTCATTCGATGGAAACACAGGGACTATCAATGATTGTAACCAGGTCCAATTGATTAGTCATTGGTCAATGAGAATGTCTCGATCATGTCTTTTGTTTCCCGAACCATAGGGTGTCACACTTAAGGGAAATCGATGCACTAGGACAGATTCGGGATCATCGGTGAAATAGGAGAAAGCCCTGGAATAGTTCCGGGAGAGAACGGAAGTTGTTCCGAATATTTTGAAAGGTTCAAAATAATGTTTAATTATATTTAATAATTTTTTTATTATTTAATTATATGAATTAAATATTTAAATATATTTAAATTAATTAATTAAATGGGAAAAAGGAAAATGGGCCCCCTAGGGCCCATTAGGGGAAGGAGGGAGCCTCCCCCTTTGGCCCATGGCGCCATGGGAAGGGCCCACCCTCCATATGGCGCATACCCCTCTCCTCCCCTTTGATTTAGTACCACATGGGAAGTTGGAGGAGGTTGGCACCCCCATTGGCCTATATAAGGAGGGGTAGCCTCCCCTTTTTTCCATCATCTCATTGAGTTCTCTCTCTCTTTCTCCCGCCTTGACCGGACTCCCCTTGTTTGGAGTTTGTAATTGGTTGGGAGTTATCCACCATAAGAAGGTCGTCGCTCTGCTGGAGTGGGGATCCGAATTCGTCTTCTTTCCGCTGCTCGACCGGTTCGGAGCCCGGAGGGAACATCGGTTGCACCGTACGTGTGTAATCTCCTCGAGGCACTACACATGTGGTGCTACTTCATCGCCGGAGGTTAACCGGGAGTCTCCATCGCTGGTGGTCTTCTACACGACAGGGAGGTCGTAGTTCCGAGTCTACGCCAACCACGTTCGCAAGAACGATTCCCTCTTTTTGTCTTCAAAGGTATGAACTCCGATTCCCTCCATTACATTACATCGCCATAGCATAGATCTTGGGTTCGGGTATCGTAGGTTGGAAAAATTTGTGTTTTCTTCCCCGTATCCCAACAGTGGTATCATGAGCTAGATATGCATAGATCTATTGTACGGGTAGAACACATCTAGGATGTGGGCATCAAATCTTCATTCGTTACCCTCCCATGTGTACTCATTTAGCATTGTGGCAACGTCCTGATGAAGCGGCCCCAACCGACCTTACGCGTTTACGCGAGACTGGTTCCATGCTTAAAATATGGCATGTACCATATAAGTGGTTGGGGGTGTCTGTCTCTCTAACATTAGCGATGCGAAGATGTTTGCAACGGAGGGCCCCGACAGGGGTGTAATAGAGACGATTGAGGAATCGGTGTTGTGGCATGTTTTCGCAGGATAGAAACGGTTCTCTCTCTCAAAGCCCCTAACAGCCACGTAAAAACTTGCATAAGCTAAAGTAGAAAGGCGTTTAACTTTGCTTTGCATGAAGGGGGATCATAGCTTGTATGATTTAAAGTTTTACATACTGTTTTGCTAATATACTAGATATAACGACGGTAGCATTATAGGATGACCTCTCACTAAAACCAACATAGTGTCCTTACCCTAGTGAGCACCACCTGGAAATATCAACATTATGGAGGCATCACATGTCACATGGGTGTCAAACATATTCGCGTTCAAAAGAGGTGGGTGTAGCAAGCCTAGCATGCCCAGAAGCATGGCCTTGTATGACACAGCAACAAATCACATAGGGTGTGGTGGCGAGCCTGGCATGTGCAGACGTGGCCTCGGGACACAAGAGACCGAAAGGTCGAGCATGAGTCACATGGATAATGTGATTGGCATGATGGCCTACCTTGAGAATATACTGATGGTCGTGTCACTCGGGGGAGGTATAGTTCTCAAGGATCGTGTAATCACTTAGAAAAATTGAGAGATGTTTTCCTAAGTGGGAGTTTTGGAATGAATTATAATTGAACTCCACATTATGAACAAAAGTCTAAATATGTATCTTTGTGAATCACCATTGTAGATGACAGCACCGTGTCCCTCATTCAACTTAGGGCCATTCCTAGAGAAAGATAAACTGAAAACTGATGAGTCAAACTTCACCTCCTGGTTCCGTAATCTGAGGATTCTCCTCATTCCCCCTCAAAATGTCCTATGTACTTGAGACTGCATTAGGTGATGCACCAGAAACTACCGCTACTCTGGCTGAGAAGAATGTCTACCTCATCAAGTCGGATGATTCCTCCCTTGTCAAGAAGGGTATGCTCTATTCCATGGAGGCTGAATTGCAGAAACAATTCGAGAGCCTCGGTGCTTATGAGATAATCACTGATGTGCGAGGTGATGATAGTGATTTCTCGCCCTTCGTTGGTAAACCCCAATAGGAAGGTGTGATGTAGCACAACAGAAAATTTCCCTCAGTAAAGATACCAAGGTTTGTCTCCAGTAGGACTCTGGAGATGATAAGTAGGTGTCAGCGGCGCAACTGACGCGGACCTGCACACAGACGCAAATAAATTTGTTCCCAACGAAGTTCAAAGAGGTTGTCAATCTCTCCGGTCTTGTTGTTCACAAAGGATCAAACACAAGGGATAATGATAGAAACTGAAAGTAAAAGCGGAAAAGTAAATGAATGTGGAAACAGTGATGAGGATATGGACCGGGATACGTGATGTTCACTAGTGATGGATCACTACTCTTCTGAGGGGTCGAATATTAGAGTACACTCATGTACCATGAGTCGAGGATGCGCAAGGATAACCAAACCCCCATACACTCCTCCTCGGGGTACTTGTCTCTTTGTGAAACCTCCTTATTAGATTGAGAGTTACCGATAATAAGTGCATGAGTTCTTCGGACTAATGTGAGTTTTCGAAAGTTTACACTTCCACCTTCCCATATTTTTCTAGCCTCTCATCTGCCGTGCATTGCTTTCTTCTCACTCCGAGAGTTGGCGTCCACCTTCACCGGTACATCCAAACCCTTGGCACGATACGCTCTATCATCATAAACCTCTTTTTATCCTTCCTCAGAACATCCACTATACCTACCTATCAAGGCATTTCCATAGCCTTTCCAAGATATATTTCCATAACCGTTACAAGTTATCTCCTAGATGTGATCTTGGCAGTTGCAATCGTAGGAAAATTTTTGTTTTCTATGCAACGAACCCTTCAATCTTCTCATGACTTGATCTTCATGTCATACATGTTACTTGCTTGATCGATGAGCTGCATGCTAGTTGGGCTTTGACCTAATCATTGCTACATGACGCGCTAGTATCATTGCATATCCTGCTACACTGGCAGAGGCATACATTTTCATACATCATGATAGTTACATCTTCTTTATGATTTAAGTACTTTGTAAAGTGTGAAAGATCTTCTATACCTTTTGTAATATACAGAGTGTTCCCCTAAAGTGAGGAAAATATCCCAAAGTGGACAAATTAAAAGATCCCAAAGAGGACAAATGAGAGAAATAGAAAGAGCCATTGAGGCCACCAAAAAAATACAAAAAAATAGAAAAAAGAGAAAAAAGAAATAAAAAGAGAGAAGGGGGCAAACTACTATTCCTTTTGAGAGATCCACACTCGTACTCCCTCTTATATCTTGTACTCCATAGAGATTATCATTCATGCATATAGCTATGTGGGGACCTTCACACTATAGAACTTAGCTTGTATATTCCAATGATGAGCGTCCTCAAATGAGCTCTAGGTCTTCTTGAGCAAGCAAGTTGGATGCACCCCCACTAGTTCCATTGGAGAGCTTACCTTAGCTCATATGTGCATCCGTTGCATGGCAAGCCCTACTCCTCACATCATATCTATCATTTGGCTTTCTCTCGCCTACGATTGTCCTCATTGATGTGAGCCTTTCACACCTTTTTGTCTTCCTCCTCCACCATATTCTCTCTTTTCCATCCTAAGTGTCAACTTTCTTGCTTACGCTCATCCATTGCATAAGTGCTCAAAATGTCGAAAAGGAGTGGATCATTTTGACTTGTACCTAGCTAGTGGTCTGGGGATGAATCAAGATAAGATTCCAAAGAAGACCAAGTGTGAAACTTTAGTAGATTAAGTTCTCAACACAAAAATACTTTTTCTCGTATATCCATATCCTCTTTCTTGCACGCAAACACCATTTGGAGACATTCGAGTCACGGACATCGAGAGCTCTTGCACCTTTATGTTCTTATGTTGCTTGTTTCAATACTAAATATAGACTCTTGCCTGTTATGACTTGAATTGAATTACATGCCTTGATTTCTTTACTTAAAAGTTCTTATATGGTTGTTAGCATGTCACCACAGAAATTATGCTTTTATCATTTACCTACTCGAGGACGAGAAGGAATTAAGCTTGGGGATGTTGATACGTCCAAAATGTGTCTATAATTTCTGCTTGCTCCATGCCTATTTTGTGTGATATTGCTATGATATTGATGAACTTCCATACACTTTTGATCATATTTGGACTAACCTATTAACTCAGCGCACCCCAGTGCCAGTTCCTGTTTTCTGCTGTTTTTCTATTTCAGGTTTCCACCATATTAAAAGTGCTCCAAAAATTCGGGAAAAATCCAATAAAAAATCAGCGTACATGAAGCTTCCGGAATCACCGAGGGGGGCCAGAGGGGACCCACCAGGGCCCCAGGTGCCCTCCCGGCGCGCCCTAGGGTGGGGCCGCGCCAGGGGGCCGCCTGGACCCCTGGTGGCCCCCCTGGCTGCCCCCTTCGCCTATTTATTCCCCGTGACCTGAAAACCCCGAGACGGGAACCCTTTTTCGCGATCTCTCCTCTATTCCGCCGCCGCCGCGCTTCCAAGATCGAGAGCACCAGAAGACCTCTTCCCGGCACCCTGCCGGAGGGAGGAATCGCCTCCGGGAGCTTCTCCACCACCATGGACGCTTCCTGGATGAACCGTGAGTAGTCCACCTTGGACCATGGGTCTATGATCAGTAGCTATGTGATCTTCTCCTCCCCTCTTTGTTCTTCATGGATTAGACCTCGTGAGCTGCCCTACATGATCGAGGCACATATGTAATATTTCTGATGTTGCTATGCTGAGTTTGTTCGGATCCGATGGATTATGAGATTATGTTCAGATTGTATTTGAGTAATATATTTGATTCTCCTCTTTTATATTTATGTTCTTGAGTAATTCTTGCATGTTCTCCGTTGCTGTTTATTGCTTTGGCCAAGTAGTAGATAGTGACTCCAAGAGGGAGCGTTATGCATGATTGTGGGTTCATGCCCCCCGATGACTAGTTTGAGTGACAGAAACATGAGTCTAGGGGATGTGTTGTTGCCACAAGAGGGAAAACAACCGTGCTTGTACTTGCGGGTGCAAGGATTGTTTACTTTACGCAAAGTTCTTTAATGCAGTTGTCCGTTGCTTTGAGTTTACACTTTGGGTGGGATTCGCAACTTAATATCAACGAGATGTTCTGGATAGATATCTCAAGGTGGATGATTAGTAGGTAGATGCAGATGAATTTCGGTCTACTTGTCTTGGCGTACAGCCCATGCTTTTGAGCCTCTCTCTTTCTTTATAGCATAATTAGCATTGGTTTGCGCACATAATCCTGTCAATTGCACAGCTGTAATTTGCTTACCTCGCATGGCTATTTTATCGTCTTTTGGGAGAGAGACATCACTAGTGAACATCATAGGACCCCGGTTCATATTTCCAATACTGTTACACCCACTATCAATTTACTATTTTATTTACTTTTCTATTGCTATCACTATCATTACTGTCCCGTGTGTTTTATCCTTTGTAAACAACAAGGCCGGAGGAATTGACAACTCCTCTGTACTTGTTGGGAGCAAAGTTATTTGCTGTGTGTGCAGGTCCAGGTGAAGTTAGCAACCTCGTTTGTAAACGGCGCAATTGTTCACTTTACCACCTTCTTGCCGATATTGGAGTCCTACTGGTTCGATACTCAACCTTACCATCTTCGCTAAGGGAAATTTGCAGCTATCTACATCTCAACCTTCCACTTTGGGTAACCAACGAGGAGCGAGAAGCTATCGTGCTGTTGTCAGGACCATACCTGCTCTCGCGTCATCAGGGAGCGACGGCGCAAAGATCCGACCGGCGGCGGCAGCAGGGGGCAGCAGCAGCCGCAGCCGGAGCAGGGCCGCACCACCGCCGCCGTCAGCTCCAGTGGTGGTGATCGACGACAGCGACGACGAGGACCCGGCGCCGTTGCGGAGGAAGAGGAGGGGGTCGTCCACCGGATGCAGCGCCCAAGCCGCCGTGTAGCGCGAGCCCAGGGACAATGGCGACGATGGCCCCGACGGCGCCACTGGCGGGGCCGCGGGAGGAGGCGGCGGAGGAGCCGCCGGAGAGCTCAACTACGAGGAGCTCTATAATATTTTTTTAGTTTTCAATAGTTTTTTATTTTAAATTTGCTGTTTATGTAAATTAAGACCAAATATTATGAATACGGTTAGATTTCGTTTAATTTTGCCTCAATTTAACCGAATTTAGCCAAACATGAGGCTCTTTTGGGGCCGCGGCTGAGTGGCCGATCGACCCCAAACCGGTTTTTCCGCCGAGCGTCTTTCAAGCAGCGCTAAAATAGCGCCGAAGAACGGCTTGAAGGGCCGAGATGCTCTAACCATTCAAGGGGATTAAAAACGAATGTATTTTACGTCCGTTTGAATCCGCCCCGTTTGAGTCGCCTGGCCAACGTCAAGAAACACAGCGGCGGTGGTGGCTACTGCCGGGTGGGAACCGATTGAAGATGATTAGATAGACGGTCGCGTGCTTGGACTAGTCTGGCCATATGCGCCTGACTTTGAGAGTTATGAATATTGCTGCACCAATGAGGAGTGAAGAGTGAAGACTGAGGACATGCATGCATGGCTGTCATTGACTCCAGTGTCATTTATACTTCACAGTTCACAGTGAGAGGACTGACGGAGTAGGTATTGTGATCATTGCTCAATTGGTCACAGAAAGTGATGTGTACTAGCTCTGAAATTTTTCTCCCTTTCTCTGTTTCTTAAAAATACTTCTGTCACATGTGAGTGTGCCCAAAAAATATTGCTACACGAACAATATATCAAAACAGCATACGGACAGTAGTTATCGAATGTCATGCCCGTACTCATGCAGTCATGCTTGTCCTTAACTCATGGCACGGTGGATACCACGCTTAGCTAATCATCGCAGATGCACACGGCATCTCAGGTCGTTTTCCTTGCATTCGAGGTGCTCTAGTGCAAAATCGTGAATGCTGATAACATTGAGTGTACGGAGATAGACAATATTGCTGTTGTTTACACTCACCAGTGAGCTATGTAGCTTAGCACTGTTGTACTTTTTCCGTTTCTTTTTATTTCGCATATAAGATTTGGTCAAAGTCAAACTTAATAAAGTTTAACCATATTTATACCAAAAAGTATCAACATCTATAACATCAAGGTTATATCATATGAAAACTAATGGCATGATGCTTCTAATGATATTGGTTTCATAGTGTGGATGTTAATATATTTTTCTATAAAAGTGATCAAACTTTATCAAGTTTGACTTTAACTAAATCTTATATGCGGAGTAAAAAGAAACGGAGGGAGTAGTATCTACTTACATGTGAATCCAGATATTTCAACATTTTTGAGATTTTGTCACGCCGTTAGCACCTATAGATAATGATACAGACTACGCCACTACTAGTAGTAGTAGTCCATCCTCAAAAAACAAAAAGTAATAATAGCAGTAGTAGTAGATGAAGATACTAATGAGATCCTCGAAGAAAATACTAATTAGAATACACTTCTTCCGTCTTTAAAAAAACGTATTTAAAGCCAAAATTATAAAACTTTGACCGTGATTATATAAAAATACATCAACATTTATACCACCAAATTAGTATCATTAGATTTATTATGAAGTATATTTTTATTATATAATTATTTGGCTTCATAAGTATTATTTTATTTTCGTGTAAACTCGGTCAAAGTTTGAAATAGTTTGAATATCCAAGAAAATTGGAACTACACATTTTCAAGGACGGGGAATAATGCGGTAGTCGTACATGTCAAGAGTATTCGGTTATAGAATGTGGTAGAAACCAGACAGGTTCGGCCCATCCACGAGGAAAAATTCATGAGTTCGGTTGGTCCATGGAACTGGAATGTGGTGATCTGTGATGCGAAATGAAGTCATTCCTATGATTTGATGAAAATTGCTTGGTTATTTATATTTTTTTGGTCAAAAATGGAAACAATATATCATATCAACACCCCCTCACTTCTCCCCACCCGAACCTTACCCTATCGCCCCCTCTCTCTGAAATAGCAGTCGCCACTCCCCCGGTCGGCGTGGGCTAGGGGGGAGTATACCACGGTGAGGGCTAATTTGGTAACAAGGGGAATTAAACCAGGGTAGGAAATCCTAGTCGAGTGGTTTTCTGCGTCAGAGGAGATTCTTTTCCTCCATAGAGGTGAGTTTCCTTTTAATCGCCAAAGAAAAGAAGCGCTGATTTTCTTTTCGGTCGTTCGGGATGTGGATCGATCTCCCTGTTCCATGGGCTTCGAGGCCTCTAGGGACATATAAGGTGATCTGTCCTGTGGGCTTAGGTCGGGGTTTTGACGGGATCCCTCCGAGGAAAAACCAAATGAGGCCTAAAGGGCTAACAACAATGGGGACGGAAACGATGACTCGCGGTAGGATTTGGTCAATTTACCGTGACTACAGTTTTATGCCATTCCCAGGCGGCAATTGGAGGAAGCCGAGTGGCCTTTTGTCGAGCCAGGGCACGCTAGGCTGTGACGGTTGATTGGTAGTGTTAGAGTACCTAATGGGCCTGGGCCCGTTAGTCTTAGGGTTAATTAGAGATAAGGGTCACTTGCTTAGGGGTCAAGTAAAGCCTTGCTTGGGAGTCAAGTAAACCTCTCTATATAAGGAGAGGAGATGTATCAATCTAAACCAGCAACAATTAAGAAGGAAAATCCCTTCCCTCTTGCCCGGCCGTGGGCAAGGACCCCAGGCCGGCCCTCTCGCGCCCTCGCGGCCCTCTATTTACCCCCCCAAACCCTAGCAGCCATAACATATGGTATCAGATTGCTCAGGCTCGGTCCTGTCCACCCCGTCGCCGCCACACACCCACCCGCCTCCACCAATGTCTTCATCGGCACTGCTGCTCCACACAGCAGGCGTGTCGGCATGGGGCGCGCTGGCGTCCTCAGGGGCGATTGCGCCCTCTGCCCCGGCGCCGTCCGACCTCGTCCTCACCCTGGAGCCGGTGACAGCCGCAATCATGGAATTACAACAGGTCATGGCGGACCTCAGGGCCTTCCTCGTCGGGCTCTATGCGCCATCAACCGCCGCCAACGGGCCGGTGCTGCTGCCATGGCAGCCGCCGCCGCGATCGCCGGGCCACTGCAGACGACGCCGCTGCTGTCGTTGCCGCCACTCAACGCCAGGCTGCTGCAGCCACCGATGCCGCTGTCCACCATCTTCGGGCCGGGCCCTACCTCGGAGCCGGGGGTCCCCCTTCACCAGCCCCAGTTTCCCCCTCGTCGTCGTCGTTACCGGCCTGGGTGACCGAGACGTCACAGCCGGTCTATACGGCGGCCTGGGCGCCGCCGCACATTCGTTCGCCACCGGCGCCAACCCCACAGTACAGCTGAAGGGGATGTACCCCGGCAAATCACATGGCCAGGGACCCTGGGTTAGTCATGAGAGGCACAGCTTGGACGATAAGCTCGTCGGCTAACAGGAGGATAAGTTCCTGCCCGATATTATTGATTGGAAATGGCGATTACAGGGAAGCCGAGGCTAGTGCGCATAAGGCTAGGTTACAGATTGTGTATTGCTTGATCTCGACGTCTCCCCTCCTAGCTCTTATATACTAGGCTAGGTCTCGGGGAGTCCGTCCTGGATTACATATGAGGTTTCCTAACCATGATCTTGTTCCGTACGACAAGTTTGCACCTTCCGTATGACTCGCGGACTCCTACGTCGGTTCCACTAGTGGGCCAAGGCTGGGCCCAGGCGGCATCTTTGTGGGCCTTCTGTCTTCTGGTACACCGGGTAGGCTCATCCATAGGAGTCGTGGGGTCACCCCCTCGTCAGTAGCCCCCGAGTGCCTGGGGGACTCGAAGAGGCGCGGAGGGACTCGAATCCACTCTAGCGTCGTTTTGATGTATGCACGGTTCAACCACGGGTCGCTGGCAGTCTGGGGCCATGACAAAACCTGTTTCGAGGGATGCTAAGCTGAAAGGGCCCAAGGTGTCGACTGGTCGAGCCTTGGTGAATTGCACTAGTGGAAAAAACCGCAGTAGCCCAATCAAACCCATGTCCCTCGACATGAGCTTGGAACACTGGTGTTTAGCAAAAGTCATGCCGCTGCAGGTCTTACAGTGATCAATTGCCGCTAGTAAAGTTCGTAGCCTAGGCGCGTCCGCCCGGCTTTTTCTATCATGCATGCGCATGGAAAAGGTTGGGAGTGAAATCGCTCTTCGGCAAGTCCCAGCTCGGCCGATCTTTGCAGCGGGGTCTTACCTACACGCTAAGCTTGCGTGGCATCTGGGCACAGTGTATCGTGTTCCAGGAATATGTATTTTTATTGAGGCGCAGAGCCTAGTAGATAATGCACCCACTTGGAATAAACAATCAAGTGGGCGGTTTTAGCGGTCACTCGTGGAGCTTCTCTGAGTGCTCGGGCGTAGAGGGATATTTGCTCGGGAGGTCGTCGAGTGCTTGAGTATATAGAGTTTTGCGAGTAATCACTCGAATATCGCTTTTGCTCTCGGGGTGAGGGAGTGATACGTCCCAAACGTATCTATAATTTCTGCTTGCTCCATGCATGTTTTGTGTGCCTTTGCCATGTTTTGCTTGAACTTTCATACACTTTTGAGCATATTTGGACTAATCTATTAACCCAGTGCACCCATCTGCTAGTTGCTGTTTTTGTATTTCAGGTTTTCCGGCCATTAAAATTGCTCCAAAAATTCCGGGAAAATCAGATAAAAAATCAGCGCAACGGAAGCTTCCGGAATCACCAAAGGAGGGAAGGAGGGCCACCACCAGGCAGCCAGGAGGGCAAGTGGCGCGGCCCCACCCTGGGTCGCGCCACGCACCCTCCTGACTGCCTCGTGGACCCTCTCGACGCCCCCCTTCGCCTATATTTACCCCTCGGGGTGGAAACCCCTAAGACGAACTCCTCTTTCGCGATATCGCCTCTGTTCCGCCGCCACCGCCGTTTCAAGATCGGGGCTGCCTGGAGAAGCTGCTCCGGCACCCTGCCGGGAGAAGCTACCCCCTCCGAGGGACCCTCCATAGCCATGGACGCCTCCCGTATGTACCGTGAGTAGTTTCCCTTGGACCATGGGTCCGTGACCAGTAGCTATGTGATCTATCTCTCCCTCTTTTGTGCTTACACTTTCGAGTCCTCGTGAGCTTCCTCACATTATCGAGGCATCTATGTGATTTCTGCTGTTGCTATGCTGAGTTTGTTGGGATCTGATGGATTATGAGACTATGTTCAGATTGTGATGAGTAATATATTTGGTTCTTCTCTTTTATATTTTGTTCTTGAGTAAATTCTTTCATGTTCTCCGTTGAGGTATTTGCTTTGGCCAAGTATTTTATTTGCAACTCCAAGAGAGAGCGTTATGCTCGATTGTGGGTTCAGCCCCTTGATGTCTAGCTTGAGTGACAGAAACATGAGACTAGGGGATGTGTTGTTGACACCAGGGGTAAAACAACGGTGCTTGTACCTGCGGGTGCAAGGATTGTTTGCTTTACGCAAAGTTCTTTTAATGCAGTTGTCTGTTGCTTTGAGTTTACACTTTGGGTGGGATTCGCAACTTAATACCAGCGAGATGTTCTGGATAGATATCTCAAGGTGGATGATTCGTAGTAGATGCAGATGGATTTCGGTCTACTTACCTTGGCGTACTGCCCATTGCTTTTGAGCCCTTCATAATCATGTCAATTGCCCTTCTTTGCAGCATAGTTAGCATTGCGGTGCCTTCATAATCCTGTCAATTGCCCAACTGTGATTTGTTTACCTCGCTAGCACTTTTATCGTCTTTTGGGAGAGAGACATCACTAGTGAAAATCACGGGATCCTGGTCCATCTTCATATCACTGTTTACACCCTTATTACTTTTAGTCTTTACTTTCAGTTGCCACTATTATTATCTCTTGCGTTAATCCTTTGTAAACAGCAAGGCCGGAGGAATTGACAACTCCTCTGTACTCGTTGGGAGCAAAGTTATTTGTATCTGTGTGCAGATCCAGGTGAAGCTAGCAACCTCGGCGCCATTGTTCACTTTACCACCTTCTTGTATCTTTCGGAGTCCTACGGGAGACAAACCTTGGTATCTTTGCCAAGGGAAAACTTGCCGCTACACTATATCTCACCCTGCACTTGGGGTAATCAACGAGGGCTTGAAGAGTATTAACACTCTCTTGCCATCAGCAAGTTTTCTGGCGCCGTTGCCGGGGACTCCAGTCTACAAGATAGGATAGTTGCACACTATCTTTTATCTTTTATTTTTAGTCTTGTTAGTTTACCTTTCAGTTTTTACTTTTGTGTCCTTAATCAAAAATACCAAAAATACCTGCTGCTACTATGGGTTCCAATGAAAACACTAAGTTGTGTGACTTCACTAGTCACAATAACAGTGAATTTATCTGCACTCCTATTTCTCCACCTGCCACTTCACCACCTTCTTATGAGATTAAACCTGCTCTGCTGAACCTTGTCATGAAAGATCGATTCTCAGGAGCAGGAGAAGATGCTGCCTTGCACCTAAACAACTTTATCGAGCTCTGCGACATGCAGAAGTACAAGTAAGTGGATGGAGACATCGTCAAGCTGAAGATTTTTCCTTTCTCTTTGAGAGGAAGAGCCAAGGAGTGGCTACAATCTTTGCCCAAGAACAGTATTGATTCTTGGAGTAAATGCAAAGATGCTTTTATAGGGAAGTACTATCCCCCTGCTAAAATTATTCAATTGCGGAGTAACATTATGAATTTCAGGCAATTGGATAATGAACATGTTGCCCAGGCTTGGGAACGTATGAAGACGCTTGTCAAGAACTGCCCCACACATGGACTGACTACCTGGATGGTTATCCATACTTTTTATGGAGGCTTGAACTTCACCTCGCGGAACCTGTTAGATTCGGCCGCGGGAGGAACTTTTATGTCAACCACGCTTGGTGCTTCCACAAAGCTACTTAATGAGATGATGTTGAACTACTCGCAATGGCACACCGAGAGATCTCCAACCGGTAAGAAGGTAAACTCTGTCGAGGAGATCTCCTCTTTAAATGAAAAGGTTGACCTTATCATGTCTCTACTTACCAAGCAACCTTCTATTAATCCTCAAGATGTTCCTTTAAATTCTTTGGTTGCTCAGGAGCAAGTAGATGTCAATTTTGTCTCTAGAAACAACTTCAACAATAATGCTTATAGGAGTAACTTTGGTAGCAACAATCCTAGGCCTTTCCCATCCAACAACTATGGGAACAACACTTATCCTACCACCAGAAACTCCACTTCAGAACTAGAGACCTTTCTCAAAGACTTTATCACTACCCAGAAAGCCTTCAACAAGAGTGTGGAGGAGAAATTAGATAAATTAGATAATCTTTGTTTGAAGGTAGACAACTTAGCCCTTGATGTTGAGATGTTAAAAATTAGAACCTCTCCCCTTGAGGAGAGTAAGGTCACTCCTATTAATGCTATCCAGTTACAAATCAATGAAAATATTAGGATGATGGCTAAACTCAAAGAGAGATGGGCTAGAGAAAAGGAGGAAGAAGATAGAATTAAGAGCCTTCCTACCTACCACACAGTAGCTACTATCCAAGTAGTTGAGGATGTCCAAACTATTAGCACCCATCACACCCCTAGTCCCATTGGACCTATCAATGGTGATGCTACCACCTCAACCTTAGAAGAAGAAACCTCTATGAACATAGAGGCTTTCAAAAAAGTGAACCTAAATGATATCACTACCTCCTTGATAGATAGTAGTGACCTGGACTTTGACAACTTCACTTTACCTGAAGTTATTAGTTTCCTACATAAGATGTCTAGAGACCCCCACACTAGCACACTCAATCTTGCCTTCACAGAGCATATCACCAATGCTCTAATCAAAGTTAGGGAGGAGAAGCTTAGACTAGAAGCCTCCATACCTAGGAAGCTAGAAGATGGTTGGGATCCTATGATAAAAATTAAATTGAATAACTTCTCTTGTTATGCTCTTTGTGATTTTGGAGCAAGTACCTCTGTTATGCCCAAAAGAATGTATGATATGCTTGAATTGAAACCTTTTGATCCTTGTTCTTTTGGTGTTTGTCTTGTTGATTCTTCTGTAAAGAAACCTTTGGGGAATATCGACGATGTTCTTATCATTGTCAATGACAATTATGTTCTCGTTGATTTTACTATTATGGACATTGAATGTGAACCTTCTTGTCCAATTATTTTGGGACGTCCTTTTCTTCGCACAGTTGGTGCTATCATTGACATGAAAGAGGGGAATATCAAATTCCAATTACCTCTCAAGAAAGGGATGGAACATTTCCCTAGGAAAAAGATTAAGTTACCTTTTGAGTCCGTCACACGGACTAGTTATTCTCTTGAAAAGACTTGATCTTCTGCTTTAAGCCTAGCTAATGGCTCTAAAGAAGCGCTTTAGGGAGGCAGCCCGCAACGAATTTAGGTTTTTATTTTTGCTTTTGTTCTGTTCTTAGTGGTCTTGATGATTTTTACTACTGTAGCAACATCATTGTATCTTTACTTTTCAAGCTTTGTGCCAAGTTTAGCCTCATACGGCAAGGGAAGTAAAAGTTGTGACATACTGTCCAGAAAACAGATTCTGTCCTCGTGACTAGAAAAATCAGAGAAAAATACCACTTCATCTTTTTGATCTGAATTTTTTACACAGAGTGCTCTATTAAATTAAGAAACTTCCGTATGTTCTGATATTTTTGATTTGAGTTGCAGAAGTAGCCCTAACAAATTCGTTTCTATCTGCTGTTCTGTTTTTCACAGATTCTGCCACGTTTTGCCTCTCTTCACTTTTGCAAACCTTAAGCTTGCTTTTTATTTGCAAAAACCTTTTGGCAATCTTGGTAAACAGTAGCTATTCCTGGAAATCTTTATTTACAGTAGAGGAAAATTATTTTATTAGAGTACTAACCTCTCTAATCAGCCTACAATGAGTTATGTATGAAGGGAGTTTTCAAGTGCGCGATGGAGGATGATGAAAGAAGTTCCAAGAGGGTCAAACGCTCAAGCTTGGGGATGCCCATGTGCACCCCCAATAAATATTCAAGGAGACTCAAGCGTCTAAGCTTAGGGATGCCCCCGTGCATCCCCTTCTTCATCAACAATTATCAGTTCGTATCTCGTTGCACTATATTTTATCACTTCATGCGTTATGTGCTTTTCTTGGAGCGTCTCGCTCTTAGGTTTTGTTTTTAGTTTTCTTTTGCTTTGTTTGCTGTAGTAACAAGTTAGACCCCAACTTACTCTTTTGTGCGGGAGAGATTCACGCTCCGCTTGAACTAGAACTCCTCATAGGATTTGCATGTTTATTCTTTTAGCTGTGAGTTGTTCTTTTTCTTTTCTTAGCTGTTGTTCTGTTTAGTCGTAGTGCTTTAGTTTTTCTAGAGCTTTTATTTTTGTCTTAGGTTGAACTTTCTATAGGTTGCATGTTTTATCTTGTTAGAGAGTTTTTCCTATTGCACTGAGTTCTGTGTCTTGACTGACAGTAGGTAGTTAAAGTTGTTGTTCTCTTTGTAGTAGTAACTTGCAATAGTTTTGAGGTATTGATTAGAGTAATGTTTGAACTTATGGTGTCAAGAGCTCTTGCCTATTAGTGATATATGTCGTATTTTGGGCAATCCGTGTGTTTTTTGAAAACCAAAAAACCCCTGTTGAGAACTCTAGCTACTAGATGGATCACTAACCTCTGGAGGGTTCGAATATTAGAGTACACTCACGTGCCATGAGTCGAGGATGCGCAAGGATAACCAAACCCCCATACACTCCTCCTCGGGGTACTTGTCTCTTTGTGAACCTCCTGATTAGATTGAGAGTTACCGATAATAAGTGCATGAGTTCTTCGGACTAATGTGAGTATTCGAAAGTTGACACTTCCACCCACCTATACTGTTTCTAGCCTCTTCGGTACCGTGCATTGCCCTTTCTCACCTCGAGAGTTGGCGCATACTTCGCCGGTGCATCCAAACCCTTGGCATGATACGCTCTGTCATCATAAGCCTCCTTATATCTTTCCTCAAAACAGCCACCATACCTACCTACAAGGCATTTCCATAGCCTTTCCGAGATACATTCCCATGCAACATCCACCTTCTCATGACTTGATCTTCATGTCATACATGCTACTTGCTTGATCGATGAGCCGCATGCTAGTTGGGCCTTGCCCTAATCATTGCTACATGAAGCGCTAGTATAATTGCATATCCTGCTATCCTGGCAGAAGCATACATTTGCATCATGATAGTTACATTTTCTTTATGTGAGTACCTTTGTAAAGTGTGAAAGATCTCCTATATTCTTGTAAAATATAGAGTATTGCCCCTAAAGTGAGGAAAAGATCCCAAAGAGGACAAAATCAAAAGATCCCAAAGAGGACAAATGAGAGTTAAATAGAAAGAGCCATTGAGGCCACCAAAAAAATAAAAATAAAAAGAGAAAAAGAGAAAAGAAAAAAGAGAGAAGGGGGCATACTACTATTCATTTTGAGAGATCCACACTAGTACTTCATCTACTATCCCTTGTACTCCATAGAGATCATCATCATGCATATAGCTATGTGGGGACCCTTCACAATATAGAACTTGGTTTGTATATTCCAATGATGAGCCTTCTCAAACGAGCTCTAGGTCTTCTTGAGCAAGCAAGTTAGATGCACCCCAACTAGTTCCCTTGGAGAGCTTTTTAGCTCACATGTGCATCCGTTGTATGGCAATCCCTACTCCTCACATCATATCTATCATATGGCCTTCTCTCGCCTATGATTGTCCTCATTGATGTGAGCCTTTCACACCTTTTTGTCTTCCTCCTCCACCTTCTTTCTGTTTCGCCTTTTAGTTGTCAACTTTCTTGCTCACGCTCATCCATTGCATGAGTGCTCAAAGTATCGAAAGGGAGTGGATCAGTTTGACTTGTACCTGGCTAGTGGTCTGGGGACGAGTCCAGATAAGAATCCAAATGAGACCAAGTGTGAAATTTTAGTAGATAGTTGTTCTCATATTTCCCTATCCCTTGCTTGCACGCAAACACCATCTGGAGACATTCGAGTCACGGACAGCGAGAGATCTTGCACCTTTTGTTCTTTTGTTGCTTGTGTCAATTCTAATATAGACTCTTGCTTGTTAAGACTTGAATTGAATTGCATGCTTTGATTTCTTTACTTAAAAGTCCTTTTATGGTTGTGTGGCATGTCACCACAGAAATTATGCTTGTTATCATTAACCTACTCGAGGACGAGCAGGAATTAAGCTTGGGGATGTTGATACGTCCCAAACGTATCTATAATTTCTGCTTGCTCCATGCATGGTTTGTGTGACTTTGCCATGTTTTGCTTGAACTTTCATACACTTTTGAGCATATTTGGACTAATCTATTAACCCAGTGCACCTAGCTGCCAGTTGTTGTTTTCTGCTATTTTTATATTTCAGGTTTTCCGGCCATTAAAAGTGCTCCAAAAATTCCGGGAAAATCAGATAAAAAATCAGCGCAACGGAAGCTTCCGGAATCACCAAAGGAGGGAAGGAGGGCCACCACTAGGCATCTAGGAGGGCAGGTGGCGCGGCCCCACCCTAGGCCGCGCCAGGCATCCTCCTGACTGCCTCGTGGCCCCTCTCGACGCCCCCCTTCGCCTATATTTACCCCTCGGGGTGGAAACCCCTAAGACGGACTCCTCTTTCGCGATATCACCTCTGTTCCGCCGCCACCGCCGTTTCAATATCGGGGCTGCCTGGAGAAGCTGCTCCGGCACCCTGCCGGGAGAAGCTACCCCCTCCGAGGGACCCTCCATAGCCATAGACGCCTCCCGTATGTACCGTGAGTAGTTTCCCTTGGACCATGGGTCCGTGACCAGTACCTATGTGATCTATCTCTCCCTCTTTTGTGCTTCCACTTTCGAGTCCTCGTGAGCTGCCTCACATGATCGAGGCATCTATGTAATTTCTGATGTTGCTATGCTGAGTTTGTTGGGATCTGATGGATTATGAGACTATGTTCAGATTGTGATGAGTAATATATTTGGTTCTTCTCTTTTATATTTTGTTCTTGAGTAAATTCTTGCATGTTCTCCGTTGCGGTATTTTCTTTGGCCAAGTATTTTATTTGCAACTCCGAGAGAACGCGTTATGCTCGATTGTGGGTTCAGCCCCTTGATGTCTAGCTTGATAAAACAACGGTGTTTGTACCTGCGGGTGCAAGGATTCTTTACTTTACGCAAAGTTCTTTTAATGCAGTTGTCTGTTGCTTTGAGTTAACACTTTGGGTGGGATTCGCAACTTAATACCAGCGAGATGTTCTGGATAGATATCTCAAGGTGGATGATTCGTAGTAGATGCAGATGGATTTCGGTCTACTTACCTTGGCGTACTGCCCATTGCTTTTGAGCCCTTCCTTTCTTTGCAGCATAGTTAGCATTGCGGTGCCTTCATAATCCTGTCAATTTCCCAACTGTGATTTGTTTACCTCGCTAGCACTTTTATCGTCTTTTGGGAGAGAGACATCACTAGTGAAAATCACGGGACCCTGGTCCATCTTCATATCACTGTTTACACCCTTATTACTTTCAGTCTTTACTTTCAGTTGCCACTATTATTATCTCTTGCGTTAATCCTTTGTAAACAGCAAGGCCGGAGGAATTGACAACTCCTCTGTAATCGTTGGGAGAAAAGTTATTTGTATCTGTGTGCAGGTCCAGGTGAAGCTAGCAACCTCGGCGCTATTGTTCACTTTACCACCTTCTTGTATATTTCGGAGTCCTACGGGAGACAAACCTTGGTATCTTTGCCAAGGGAAAACTTGCCGCTGCACTATATCTCACCCTGCACTTGGGGTAATCAACGAGGGCTTGAAGAGTATTAACACTCTCTTGCCATCAGGGAGCACCCGATACTCCGGAACCGCTCGATCTGGCGAGTGCAAGTCTGCTCATCTCGCGTCGTGGTGAGGGAGCACCCGAAACTCTCAAGGGTGCAAGTAATCACTCGAGCACGTTTTTTCTTCTGGGTGAGGGAGCACCCGAAAACTCTCATGAGTGCGAGTAATCACTCGAGCACGTTTTTACTTCTGGGTGAGGGAGCACCCGAAAACTCTCGTGGAGATGCTCCCGATGGGAGTAAAAATAAATTCTCATCGGAAAAAGATTTAAAAAGTTGAAATTCTGAAGATGGGAAACGCTCGATACGCCTTGCGATGCTGGCTTGATTTTTCTGGCGTCTTTGACCATTGTAACCTGCTGAAGGAAATGACTTGGCGTTGTCCCTCCGAAATTTTCGCTTCATGTGATTATGGTCCTCTTTTGTGCGCGTAGTGGGCGGTGTTGTTGCTGCGCCGTTTGGGTTTTCCATATTTTTCGCCTACCGTGGGACCGTGCCACGTTTACTGGACGCTGGGATGAACGGTGCCCCTGCTCGCCTAGCTGGTGGTTAAATACCGAGCGGCTGGGTAAATTTTAGGTTTTACCCAGCCATTGCCTTCTCCCCTCGCTACTAGATTCCCCTGTTCTTAAGCCTTCTCCTTCCTCCTGTTGCTTCTTGCTGCGGGATTTATGACAACGCGCTCCCGTGCTGCTCCGAAATCGGCCAAGATGTCTGGAAAGTGGGAGCGCTCGACTTTTGGGGTTGCAGATCTCGGCCCGCTGATTGCCGATGGCTTGGTGGCTGGAGATGCCGTGCGGATTCCAGGGGATGAACCTGTTCCTGCTCCCACGGCCGATGAGCGTGTGTGCTTTCAGGCGTTCTTCCCTCGCGGGTTTACCCTTCCAATTCACCCTTTTGTTCGTGGTTTGTTGTACACCTATCGGCTTCAGCTACACAATTTAACTCCCAATGGGATTTTGCACATTGCTTGTTTTATTACCCTTTGTGAGGCTTTCTTGGGGATCTATCCCCATTGGGGGCTCTGGAAGCACCTCTTTTGTATAAAGAGGATGAAATATGAGTACGCTGTAGGGAAGGTGGGTATATCCATTAGGGACTCCAAATCTTATTTTTATTTGGAGATGCTTGACTCCGACAGTGCTTGGTGAAAAAGTTGGTTCTATCTGAAGGACCAGCATGTTGCTGGCCAGCGATTTGGTCTTGCCCCCTTTAATCCTGAAGCGTGGGTAGTCAAGCAGGCCTCATGGTCCCATTCTTTGACTGCGAAAGAGTCATCTGAAGTGGCTCCATTCTTGGAGAGGATTTCCCTGGTGAAGGACAACTTGACCGGTGGGCAGCTCATCTCTGTTTTCATTGGGAGGCGCGTTCAACCATTGCAGTCGCGAGCCCGTCCCATGTGGCAATATGTGGGACTCGGGGACTCGACGAGATGCTCCGGCCAAGAGCTTGATGCCGATGGCCTCCTGGCCCGGATCCAGTACGTGACCAAATGCTCGAACGTTTCCGAGATGGGTTTCGTCACTCCGTATTCTTCTGATCACGCGCTGCCGCAGGTTCGCGTTTTTGAATTTTCCATGTGACTGGAGGTGCTTGTTTGTCTGCTTGCTGATGATGTTTCTTGCTTTTGTAGGATCATTTTCCTGTGTTGTGCAACTCCCCGCAGCCGGAGGATGCTGATATTTGCGAGGAGCCGGATGCTTTCGCTGCTGACGATGCTACGCCAAGTGCTGGTGTCAGCGTGCTTGCGGGTGCCACTGGTGCGGACGAGTCCACGGGGGTCGAGCTGCCGGGGACCGGAGATTGTGAGGAGTCGGCGCCCTTTCGCGTCAAGCGGTCGCGGCCTTTGGGCGCCGAGGGTCTTGACGTGACTAGTGGTGTTGTTCCGATGTCTGTACCGTCTGCTGAGCCGTTTCCTTCTGCTGCTGAATTCAAAAGGCCCAGGTTTGGGAGGTTATTGTGGGTTGGCTCTGTGCGCGGCAGGTAAGCATATGTTTGTTGAGGCTGTTTTTCCTCTGTTCTTTTGTCTGATGGGTTTTATCTTGTAGCGCTGCGACTGCTCCGGCTGCTTTCTCCTCCAGTGCGGCTGCTGTCGACCTGCAGTCGACTGACTCCGGAGCGGCCGCCAAGCATACTGGGGATTCGTCGGCTGCTGTTTGTCGGCCTGTATCGTTTGTGACCCCTGCTGTCCCAGCTCCGGGTGTGATTCCTGTTGTTGCTCCTCCAGTGGCGTCTGGTATTGTTGTTCCTGATGCCGAGCCTGCTGCTCCAGATCGTCCTTACTTGGGCCGTCGTGATCTTGGTGTCGAGGATAAAATCCGCTTCTTCGACCGCATAGCTGGGCTGGTAAGTTTGTTTCATGTTTATTTGTGTAGTTTTTGGTATCGGCGGCACGGCAGTACTCCCGATGGGAGTAGCCCCCGAGACTGCAAGCAAGTGCTTGCGGTTGTTTGTAGTCTTGCCTTGGCTCTGTTTTTCCTTTGTGTCGTCATTGGGAGCACGGCCAGTGCTCCCGATGGGAGTAGCCCCCGAGGCTGCTAGCAAGCGCTTGCGATTGGTTGTAGTCTTGCTTTGGTTCTGACTTTAATATCCGATTTCTTCGAGTAGCCGGTGTTTCAGCACTGTGAGCCTCTGGTGGTCGATGCTGAGCGTTGGCGGCAGGCCCACGCTTCTGCCCAGGATGCTTTGTCTGCCATGAGTAGTGAGTATTTCTTCCTGTGCTGCTGTACTTGAACTGCTGGGTCTTTGATTCTGAGTGTTGTCTTGTGTTTTCAGACCGTCGTCAGACTGCCGAGAAGCAGGCCGAGAAGGCGGAAAGAACGGTTTCAAACCTTAAGGCTGCTTCGCTTCCAAGGAGAAGGAGCTGCACGATCAGCACGAGGAACTGGTGCGCCTGCGTCGGGCTGAGGATGCGCTTGTGCAGGCGGAGGCAGTCGAGTGCGAGCGTCTTCGGGTCTTGGCGGACTCGCTTGTGTGTAAGTCATTGTTTCGTTGTTGGGTGCTTTGTCTCCTTCCTCCTTTTGTAGTGATTTCTGTTGCCTGGTGCAGCCTCCACGGGTGCGAATGTGATGGAAGTGGCTGTATCGGAATCTGGAGTTCTCCAGGGGGTCGTGGATGCCATGTCGGCCGCTGTTGACGTTGCCAAGGGTGTCTGTGCCTGGGCTTCTACTCTTGTGGGTCTTGTTCATCAGCATCTCATGCCGGAGGGCGTGAAGGTACCTGTTGGTCTGGACGCCCGCGTTGCTTCATTTGGTAATGGCGGGGATCTCTTGGAAAAGCTAGTTGGGGAGACCGTGGTGAGTGGTTTTTCCACGTCCTTTGTTGTTCTTCTGGGGCACGGAGTTGCCATTGACGATTCGTTGGTTGAGACTGTCCCTACTTATACTGACGAGCAGAGTGCGCGAGCAACTGTTCTGGCTCGTCGCCCGCAGGAGGTTGTGGATGGTCAGTATCCCTCCTCCGTAGGCAAGGGGGGGTCGTAGCCATGTCGTGTCGTTTGGAACTTTCTGGTTGTAATATGCCTCCTGTGTTGTGATGGATCTGTGCTACCTAGATTGAAGTAACTGTTTGTCCGTCCTGCTGTTGTGTTTGATTGTCTTTTCTTTTTTTTCATTTTGCGGTAGGCCGCCCCGGGCGTGCTTCGGTCGTGGAGTTCTTTGAAGGAGGACGCCCGCGAGGGCGCGTATGAGTCCGTGTGCTTGAGGCTGAGGGACGCTGAGCGAGAGGTTGTTCGCTTGAAGGGGGCTGTAGCAGTTCATCGTTCCAAACGCGAGCGTGCTGAGGCCATGCTGGATAGTCTTGCTTCGTGGGTGGTGAAGTTGTCTGACCTCCTGTGAGGTGAGTCTTGCTGCTGCTCGATTGCTCGACTGCCTTTAGTAGTTTTCCTGTCGTCGTCTTGATTTTGATTCTGTTTTTCGAAGTGCTGTCGGGGCGGTCCTGGGATGAAGATAAGGCCGTCCAGTCGGAGCTGTCTCGATTGGACGATCCTGAAGTGCAGGCGAGCAATCCTTTCTGGGCAGATGGGGCTCGTGCTCGAGCATTTGCTGTGCTTCGTCTTCGAGCTGAGCGGGTGTCGGCTGCTCAGCGGTACTTTCAGCAGGTGCTGGGTAGGATCCATGCTGAGTTTTATCCGCTGCAAGTGGTGCCGTCGTCCTTTGAGATGCTTTGCCGCGCATTTTCTCTGTCTGCAGAGCTGCGTCGCGTGATGAATCACCAGATTCATGCTGGAGCCCGTGCTGCTTTGGGCTTGGTCCATAGTCACTGGACGGGAGCTGATATTGCTCAAGTGGTGGGGGATCCTCCTGGTGAAAGGGATTACGCGATGAATGAGCATTACTCGGCGGTCGAAGAGCCTGCGCGCCGAGTTGTAGGGCGAGTTTGTGAAGAGAACGATCGTAATCTGGGTGCCCTGATTAAGGCGAAGATGGAGCCTGGGGGTTAGATGCTTCCTTCCTTTGTATACACTTCTTCTTGGTGTACTGTAGGTAAATGGTTTTGCTGCTGAGGCGAGCCCTTGTGTTTCGCGATTTGCGAAGAACGCCTCGGGGGTGGCTGCTGAGGCGAGCCCCCGAGTGCCAATTTGTGTCGCGATTGCGAAGAACGCCGTGGGGGTGGCTGCTGAGCCGAGCCCCCGAGTGCCAATTTTATTTATGTCGCAATTGCGAGGAATGCCTCGGGGGGTGGCTGCTGCGGCGAGCCCCCGAGTGCCAATTTTGTTTATGTCGCGATTGCGAAGAACGCCTCAGGGGGTGGCTGCTGCGGCGAGCCCCCGAGTGCCAATTTTGTTTAAGTCGCGATTGCGAAGAACGCCTCGGGGGGTGGCTGCTGCGGCGAGCCCCCGAGTGCCAGTTTTGTTTATGTCGCGATTGCGAAGAACGCCTCGGGGGGTGGCTGCTGCAGCGAGCCCCCGAGTGTCAATGGATCAATTTTTGGAAAAAACATTTTTCAATATTCTTCCTGGTGTCTCTTACATTTAGTAAGAATGGTGGGGGCGGTCTGATGAGGACGGTCCCCCTTTATTAAAAACGGCGGCGTGGTAGCCTTAAGTGCTGGATGGCTTCTTCCCCGGGTGCTCGGGTCCTTCTGGTGGCTGCTTCTTCTACGGGAGTGCTTCTTCTGCGGGTCCCGTGGTCTCGCTGGCTTGGTGGGCTCCAAAGGCCTCTGATATCTTGTGGAATTCCTTGTCGCAGCGGTCGGACCGGACGAAACTGCCGCTGATTGTGATGACACCGTGAGGGCCTGGCATCTTTAGCTTAAGGTAGGCGTAGTGAGGCACTGCCATGAAGCGGGCGAACGCCGGTTGTCCGAGGATTGCGTGGTACTTCTATTTCCAGTCGACCACTTCGAAGTCTAGGATCTCCTTGCGGAAGTTAGTTGCTTCACCAAAGACCACTTCCAGGCTTATCTTTCCCAGAGGGTAGACTTCTTTTCCTGGCACAATCCCGTGGAAGGTTGTGCTTGAGGATTTCAGTGCGGAGCTCTGGATTAGCATTTCTTCGAGTGTCCTTGTAAAGATGATGTTGATCCCGCTGCCGCTGTCCATGAATACTCGTGACATGTCGTAGTTCCCTATTCTGGCCTCGAGCACTAGTGCGGCATGTCCTGGTCGAGGGATGGCAGGCGGGTGGTCCTCCCGAGAGAAGGTAATATCTGTTTCGGACCCGCGCAAGTACTCCGGGATAGCGGGGTGTGAGGAGGCTGCGAGGAAGACTTGTCTTATGACCTGCTTCTGCTGCCTATTTGAAGGCCTGCCTTCTTGTATCATGTAAATCCTGTCGTGGGCTTCTGGGTACTGCTCCTCTGCATCTGGTGTCCTGCGTTGTTGCTGGATTGCGGCCACTTGCCTTGCTGGTAGGGGAGGGGCTGGTGGTGCGTCGTGGGCGATGGACCCGACTGCTATGCTCGCGAGTGGATGGGCCGCTGTTGTCGCGGATCGGCTTTTTTCCTCCGCCAACTCGTTGAAGCTTCTGCAGTTCCTGAGGATGTGTCCTGATCTGAGCTCCCCTTGTTCGTTTCTGAATCCTTGTATCGAGCACGATCCGTCGAGTTGTTCTTTGGCCGAGCGGTATGTTCTGGTGCTGTCGCGCGGCTGCCTCGTCCTCCAGTCTCGTTTCTGAGCTTGGGGCGCATCTTCGAGGTTGTCTCTGCGTTGTATCCTGCCGTCGTCACGATGCCTGCCGTCTCTGTCGTCTGGGAAGCCTGCGGCGACCATGTCGGGTCCTCTGTCGTCGTAGAAGCTGCGCCTGGGTCACTTCCTTCGACGGTCGAGTCCTCTTTCTCCGTTGTGGTAGTCGTAGTCGTGTTCTGAGCGTGTGATGTGGATTTCTGTTTCGTTGCGAACGGAATCCTCGCCGTCCGACCAGCTGTTGGCTTGCTCCAGCAGACGTGCGAGTGTTCGGACTTTCATCTGCCCGAGCTGTTCCTTGAATTCGATGCGCTACAGGCCTCGCCTGAACGCGTCGATTGCGCTTTCTTCTGATATGTCTTCTGCTGAATTCTTGAGTATGGTCCACCGCTGGATGTAGGCTCGCAGGGTTTCCCTAGTTCCTTGCTTGCATGCCCGCAGTTCCTCGAGTGATGCCAGTCTCTTCTATGTGGATTTGAAGTTTTCTATGAAGGCTTCACGGAACTGCCTCCATGAGCTGATGGATCCTCGCGGGAGGTTCTTCAACCAGTGTCGTGCCGAGCTCTCGAGCATGAGCTGCACATACTGCATTGCTGTGACGTTGGTCCCTCGCTGGAACTTGACTGCTGTTAAGTAGTCGTCGAGCCACGCCTCTGGCTCTTCGAGTCCATTGTATTTGAGCGTTGTGGAGTTCAATTTGAACCCGCTCGGCATTCGCGTCTCGCGTATGGAACGCGTGAAGCATAGTGCTCCGCATGGCTCGATTTCTTCGTCGAAGGCTTGTTCGTCCGAGTACTCTTCGTGTGTTGCGCCTCTTCGTCTGCTGCGGTTGACTTTGTTCTGTGTGATGTCGTCGCGCGCGTCTTTTCGACTGCTGCGGCACCTGTTGTCGTTGTCGTCGCTGCCGTGTTTCCTGTTTTTGCCGGAGCGTTTGCGCCAGTCGTCGCTGCTGTCATCGTTATCGGGTGAGCTGGGGTCCCTGTCTGGTCTCCTTACACGGGTCGGTCGCCTTGCACTTGATTTTTTGGGTGCTGAGACGGCGATGGCGTCCTTCATTATCTGTAAGGCTATTGAAGTGTTGTGGTCTGGTCTGTTCTGCCTGTTCCTCTGGGTGCGGGATAGGTAGTCTCGGGCACTTATAAGGGCTTCTGCTGGTGTGAGGGGTTCCTCTTCGTCGTCCTCCTCTTCTAGCTTGAAGTCATCGTCGAGCTTCCGGACCACTCTCTTCTTGTCTGTCCGTCGCAGGTTGCTGAATTTCGATTTATTGCGGAGAAGGGAGCCGTGATCCGAGGAGTCGTCTCTTGGAGGTGGCTTGCGATTGCTTTTCTGCTCGGCGGCCGCCCTTTCTTGCTTCTCCAGCTCTAGGCGCTATTGTCTCGCTTGCCGGGTTAGCTCGCTTGCCAATTTGTTGTATTCCCTGAGCTTGTTCCTTGTTGCGCTTGCCGATAGTAACTTCCCGTATTCGACTGCGTCTTTTACCTTGGCCATTGATTATTTGGTCAGGTAGATTCGCTCTTTGGTTGGGTCATCCACCGCCGCATTCGGGGTTTGTTGCTTACTGCTTGATGGCTTGTCGCTCTTGTGATTGCTCTGTTCTTGTCCTTGTGGTACTTTCATTGGTATGCTTTCCACGTCTCCCAGCTTCACGACGATCTTATTGGTGGTTTCGGACGCTTTTGTGTTGCCGTTGGCTTGGTGAGTGTTCGAGTCGTCGTCCTGGCCCTCGCCGTTTGCTGGTGGCGCGTCGACTTCTGCCATGAACACCTAGGATGGTGCCCTGGCTGCCTTGTTTCTCGTGCGTGTGATGCTGCTTTTCCGGGCCGAAGGTCCAGTCGAGTGATCGCGGGCGACGCGGAGCCTTGGTTTGGGTGGGCAGTCGCGGCTGGCCTGAAGGGTGGTCGCGCGGGTGGCGACTGCGTCGATTGCTGCTGTAGATGTCGTCGCGGGTGTTCGGGCGTCATCCGTGAGGCGGGCGCCCCAGTGGTTGATGTAGATCTGATATGCTCCGAAGATCATGTTGATGCCGGAACGTAGGTCGGCGAAGATTGGTCGGAGAGTCGAAAGGTGGGCCGTGAAACCAAGGGACCCGAACAGATCGGATTCCGCCTGGGTCGTCGGATCGAAGAGCGCTGGTGAAGTCGTCGCGCCGGTGGGTGTTGAAGATGCTGATGAGGCCGCCGAGATCGCGTTCCCAACCTGTGCGGTTCCCACAGACGGCGCCAATTAGCGGGGATGTGCCCCGCAAATCGCATGGTCAGGGACCCTGGGTTAGTCATGAGAGGCACAGGTTGGACGATAAGCTCGTCGGCTAACAGGAGGATACGTTCCTGCTCGATATTATTGATTGGAGATGGCGATTACAGGGAAGCCAAGGCTAGTGCGCACAAGGCTAGGTTACAGATTGTGTATTGCTTGATCTCGATGTCTCCCCTCCTAGCCCTTATATACTAGGCTAGGTCTCGGGGAGTCCGTCCTGGATTACAGATGAGGTTTCCTAACCATGATCTTGTTCCGTATGACAAGTTTGCACCTTCCTTATGACTCGCGGACTCCTACGTCGGTTCCACTAGTGGGCCAAGGCTGGGCCCAGGCGGCATCTTTGTGGGCCTTCTTTCTTCTGGTACATCGGGTAGGCTCATCCATAGGAGTCGTGGGGTCACCCCCTCGTCAACAGCGGGCCCTCCAGCTTCGTCGGTCCTTACGCCGGCTCCGACGGTGCGCCGTTCCACGGGGGGTCCTGCATGGTCACTGATGTCTACGCACGCTTCTATTCTTGTAGACTATGTTGGGCCTCGAAGCGCAGAGGTTTGTAGGATAGAAGCAATTTCCCTCAATTGGATGACCTAAGGTTTATCGAACTCAGGGAAGTAGAGGTTGAAGATGTTCTCTCTCAAGCAACCCTGCAATTAAGATACAAGAAGTCTCTTGTGTCCCCAACACACCTAATGCAACTAGGAGTTGTATAGGTGCACTAGTTCGATGAAGAGATGGTAAAATATGGGTGATAGGTGTGGCAAAACAAAGTAATATAAATCTGTAATAAAAAGTGCAGCAAACAAACATGTAACAAAAGTGAGTGCAAACGGTGTAACAATGATGGAAACAAGGTCTAGGCTTCATACTTTCACTAGTGGCAACTCCCAACAATATTAACATAGTCTAATCACATTATATTTCCCATAAAACATGCAATGGAGACGTACTCGGAGGTCATTCCTTTGTGGTCAAAAGAGGACGAGAATTGTGTAGGGCTACAAAAGCACACCTCAGAGTTCGTAGTTCTCATCTATGGATTTTCCAATGTCACCGCGGCCATCCAAAGAGAGTATCACAATCACCATAACATATCTAAAGGATAGTCAAAGACAAGCACCAAGAGACTCTCAATCTTCAATCCACACACAAAAGAGGAAATCACTCATGAAAATATTCTTCTAACCCATGTCCAATAGACCGTTGTCACCATGGTCTCGGGGATTATACTAGATAAGATCAAGTGAGTACATCAATCTAATACATAGAGGAAGGGGAAATATCATGGAATCACCCTAGATTAACATAGCCAATGATCACAACAAGGATCACATCATGGGAGAGAGAGAAACCACATAGATCAAGATACAAGCTTTAGCCCCGAGGGGGAACTACTCACACATGGACATGGTGAGAGAGAGAGAGAGTTGTTGATGGAGAGGTGCAGCCCGGAGAAGATGAAGGAGACGACGACGGCTGCGGCCACGGCGGCGGCGGCGCCCACTGCCACGGCCACGGCGGTGGCCACGGCCCTTGGGGGCAGCGGCCCTTGGCCCCCTTCTTCTTCCTTGGAGATGGTGCTGCTGTCGAGATTGATAACCCCCTCAAGAAGGCTGCCAAGGGAGAGGAAATTTCATGGTGCCCTTTGACCTAGGTTTCCTCTCTTTATATAGACTCTCGGATTCCCGTCATCCAGATTATGTCTTCTTTATTTCGGGGTTTCTGGAAGCATCCGAACACCGATTGGACCAAATGTTATGTCTAGATCCACCGGAATTTTTTTTCCTATAACTTTGTAGTTTTAAGTTTTTCCGTTTGAGGCCGTCTTCTAGCGTTTCCGAGGCGATCTTTAAAACCTGTCTGGTGGGGACAGATTTCGGGAGAATTAGAGTCCAACTCCTACAAGGCTTCTTTTTGTGATTTTTTCTTTATCCAAGTAATTCCTACACATAAAGTATAAAAACAAGAACTTGTGCACTCTTGAAACCATTAATAGGTTAGTTCCAAAATATGTTATAAAAAGATATGAAAGTGTATCAAAAGCATAGCAATATCACACAAAACATGCATGGAGCAAGCAGAAATTATAGATACGTTTTGGACGTATCAGTCACCGCACCGGCGCCGACCCCCACACGTCCGCCCTCGGCCCAGAGTAAAGGTGCGGAGAAAAAGATCCTAATACCATCCAGTTTGTGACGTGAGCCGATAAGCCACACGACACTGTTAGTAAAGTAGTTTTGCAAAGACTAGATGACGGGGATGTCCCCCGGCAAATCCCATGGTCAGGGACCCTGGGTTAGTCATGAGATGCACAGGTTGGACGATAGCTCGTCGGCTAACAGGAGGATACATTCCTGCTCGATATTATTGCTTGGAGATGATGATTACGGGGAAGCCAAGGCTAGTGCGCACAAGGCTAGGGTTATAGATTGTGTATTGCCTCTTTTCTGACGTCTCCCCTCCAAGCCCTTATATACTAGGCTAGGTCTCGGGGAGTCCGTCCTGGATTACAGATGAGGTTTCCTAACCATGATCTTGTTCCGTACGGCAAGTTTGCACCTTCCTTATGAGTCGCTAACTCCTACGTCGGTGCCACTAGTGGGCCAAGGCTGGGCCCAGGCGGCATCTTCGCGGGCCTTCTGTCTTCGGGTATACTGGGTAGGCTCATCCATAGGAGCCGTGGGGTCACCCCCTCGTCAATAGCCCCCGAGTGCCTGGGGGACTCGAAGAGGCGCGCAGGGACTCGAATCCATTCTTTGCGTCATTTTGATGTATGCACGGTTCAACCGCGGGTCGCTGGCAGTCTGGGGCCATGACAAAACCTGTTTCGAGGGATGCTAAGCTGAAAGGGCCCAAGGAGTCGACTGGTCGAGCCTTGGTGAATTGCACTAGTGGCAAAAACCGCAGTAGCCCAATCAAACCCATGTCCCTCGACATGAGCCTGGAACACTGGTGTCAAGCAAAAGTCATGCCGCTGCAGGTCTTACAGTGATCATTTGCCGCCAGTAAAGTTCATAGCCTAGGCGCGTCCGCTCGGCTTTTTCTATCATGCAAGCGCATGGAAAAGGTTGGGAGTGAAATTGCTCTGCGGCAAGTTCCAGCCCGGCCGATCTGCGTAGCGGGGTCTTACCTACACGCTAAGCTTGCATGGCATCTGGGCACAGTGTATCGTGTTCCAGGAATATGTGTTTGTATTGAGGCGCGGAGCCTAGTAGATAATGCACCCACTTGGAATAAACAATCAAGTGAGCTTTTTTAGCGATCACTCGCGGAGCTTTGCCGAGTGCTCGGGCGAGGAGTAACGTAGAGGAGCATTTGCTCGGGAGGTCTTCGAGTGCTCGTGTACGTAGAGTTTTGCGAGTAATCACTCGAGTATCACTTTGCTCTCGGGGTGAGGGAGCACCCGATACTCTGGGACTCCTTGATCTGGCGAGTGCAGGTCTGCTCATCTTGTGTCGTGGTGAGGGAGCACCCGAAACTCTCATGGGTGCGAGTAATCACTCGAGCACATTTTTCCTTTCTAGGTGAGGGAGCACCCAAAACTCTCATGGGTGCGAGTAATCACTCGAGCACATTTTCTCTTTTGTGTAAAGGAGCACCCGAAACTCTCATGGGTGGATACGCTCTCGATGGAAGTTAGATATATTTGAAAAATGTATTTAAACCATGTAAAAAATGGTGCTTGCAAGCTGCATCTTCTGCTCGCTGCCCCTTTGATTTACCTTTTGTTGGTGAATATAACTATCTCCTTGCTGGAGGACCGTCAAAGATGCTATGTCTCCGAGCGGTCATGTTTTTATGACCGATCATAATGATGGCTTTTGGTGGCGTGCAGCAGCCGCCTGCTGAGTTATCGATGCGCGTATTGAAAACACGCGAGATTTGACGCGTCCAGCGCACAGTGCTGCCCGTGTGAAGGCATCTTTGTCTCGGAATTCGAATCGCTTGGCTTGCTTGGCCTTTGAATTAATTGTCGCCGCCGTCTGGGCTTCTGCGTGCCCTTGTGGTTGTGCTATAAATAGACCCCTTTTCCTCATCTAGCAGTAGTGTTCGTCCTCTGCCTCTCTAGCTCTTCTTTTTCATCTTTTCATGGGGCCAAAACAAGGTACGGGAATAACTAGCCGTCGTCGCGGTGGTCGTACTCCGCGGTCTTCTAGCGGTGGTCGTCGTGTTGTGCCGTCGACGCCTTCCTCCTCTTCTTCGGAGGAGTGTTTTTGGCGCTATGATTTCCTCCTGCGCGTCCGTGGCCGGAACGCCGCTCGCATTCTGCTTCCTTCTGCATTTTCTGCCCTTGTTTCTGAACGTAGTCTTGATGGCTTGCTGCTTCGTCTTCAGGGGTGCGCTCGATCTCCTTCTTATGTTAAGTTGGAGATCGATAGTTCCCGCTTGATTTTTCTTGGCTTTGGCTGGAAGTGCTTTGCTCGATGGTTGAACTTGCGAGATGGTGACACTCTTTGTTGTCGTTTTGATGGCGAAGACACTCTTGTCATCCGCGCCTTTTACCCTACCGGCAACCGCATGGATCCGTACTGGCCGGAAACAAGCAGCGATGGTTCTGACGGGCCGAGGAGTCCTTCGCCTGCGTCTTCAACTGCTTCCTCCTCCGGCGACTCTTCGGGTGCTGATGCTGAGCCGTCTTCAACTTCTTCTCCCTCCGGCTCTGAGGAGGACCTCGACGTCAGGCCACTGGTCAAGCGGGTGCGCCAGGCGACCTTGTAGAACTGGAGGCAACGACGTCATCTTCGCCGGAAGCTCGGGTGGACCTGGAGAAGAAGCTGGTGGAGCATCGTCTTTGGTGCTCCACAAATAAGTCGAGCTTCACCTTTTGATATGTCATTGACATCATGAGCTGGCTGCTTCGACTCCTCCTTTGTTTGTGATGATGCTTGCTTACTTAGTTCCAATCATCCCAGCATGGGCATACATGTAGAAGTCATAATTCCTTGGGTGATTGATGTTGTAGGCTTATCGGCTGCTTGTGTCTTTTGTAACTAGGTTAGTTCTCCATGTAATGAGGATTGCCTTCGAGTAATCAGAGATGCCTTCTATACAATGTACTTTGAATCTTTTCGTACTGAGAATGATCTTCGGGTCCCTGTGATGTGAACTGTTCTTGAGGCTTTGTGATGGAATTTTGTCTTCGATTCCTTTGCAACCGAGAGCTATGTTCGAGTCCTTTGCGATCGAGAACTGTCTCCAAGTCTATCAAAACTTGCACTGTGGGTTCTATCGGGTGCGCGACAGCGCTCCCGATGGGAGTAGCCCCCGAGGCTACGTTTGAGTCGGAGAGTCTAACGTAGGCTGAGATTTATTTCCTTTGTCGTTCTTCCATTATTTTCTGTCTTTTATTGGGTGCACGGCAGCGCTCCCGATGGGAGTAGCCCCCGAGTCTTTAGGTGATCGTTGGCGATCAGGTGAAGACTAAAGGATTTTTTGCGTCCTATGCTTCCTCCAATATTTTTTTCAAAGTGCTTGATGTTCAGTCTGGTTGTGGCCGTGTCTTTCCTTTTGATTCCGGACAGAGTTCAACGGATGGCACTTGTCGAATGGGTTTTTGCTTGGTCCCTTTTAAGCTTCGGGCTGCGTGAGCGATGATAACATCTTTCGGGGGGAGATTTTGTATTCGAGCCCACGAGTGTTTTGGTGAAAGATCGCGATTGCGACGATAGCGTCTCTCGGCGGGGGGGGGGGGGAGTTTTGTACTCGAGCCCCCGAGTGCTTTAGTAAAATATCGCGATTGCGACGATAGCGTCTCTCAGGGGGAACTTTTTACTCGAGCCCCTGAGTGGTAAAAGATCATGATTGCGATGATAGCGTCTCTCGGGGGGAGTTTTGTACTCGAGCCCCCGAGTGCTTTAGTAAAAGATCGCGATTGCGACGATAGCGTCTCTCGGGGAAAGTTTTGTACTCGAGCCCCCGAGTGCTTTATTAAAAGATCGCGATTGCGACGATAGCGTCTCTCGGGGGGAGTTTTGTGCTCGATCCCCCGAGTGCTTTGATGTGGTAGTATTTGGGCAACATCATTTTATTGCGTCGAAGGTTTACATGGGCTGCCAGATGAGCATGGCTGGTGGAGACTATGGGTAGAACAGGCGTAGGTTCGCTACGTTCCATGGATTTCCCACGTCCTCGTCGGTCTTCGGGTTCTTCAGTCTATAGGCGCCTCCTACTATGACTTCTATGATTATGAACGGTCCTTCCCATTGGGGGGCGAGCTTGTGGACTTTCTCTTGTATGAGCCGTAGGACAAGGTCGCCCTTATTGAAGGTTCTGGTGCGCAGGCGGCTGCTTTGGTAAATGTGCAGTTTTTCCTGATACCCCTCTGACCTTGCTAGGGCTGTGTCCCTTGCTTCGTCTGTTGTGTCCTTGTCATCTTGCAGTGCTTCTTCTGCTTCTTCTTCTTCGTATCCCGAGATCCGAGGTGCACCGAATTTGAGGTCATGTGGTAGTACTGCCTCCTACCCGTACACCATGAAGAAAGGTGTGTATTGGGTTGCGGTGTTTGGGGTGGTGCGCAGGCTCCATAGTACTGCAGGGAGCTCTTCTACCCAGTTGGCCGCGACCTGCTCGAGTGGTGCAAGGAGCCGCTTTTTGAGTCCTCTGCATACTAGGCCATTTGCTTTTTCCACTTGGCCGTTAGACTACGGGTGCGCGACTGATGCGTAGTTGATTTTGATACCCAACTCTTCGCAGAAGTTCTGAAATTCTGCTGCTGTGAAGTTCGTGCCGTTGTCTGTGATAATGTTGTGTGGCACCCCGAACCTGAAGATGATTGATTTGATAAAATTCACCGTCGTGAGGGCTGTGGAGCTGGTGATGGGTACTGCTTCGATCCATTTGGTGAACTTGTCGACTGCTACTAGCAGGTGAGTTCTTCCTCCTTTTGATGATTTCTGGAGTGGGCCCACCATGTCAAGTCCCCAGGTGGCGAAGGGCCATGATAGTGGTATGGTCTTGAGTTCTGAGGCTGGAGCGTGCGGTCTGCTGGCAAATTTTTGGCAGGAAATGCAACGCCGCACGATGTCTTCTGCGTTTTTCATCGCAGTGGGCCAATAAAACCCTGCTCGGAATGCTTTGGACACGAGCACTCGACTGCTCGCGTGGTGCCCGCATGTGCCCTCGTGGATTTCGAGCAGTTGGGCTTTGCCGTCTTCTTCATCGATGCACTTCTGGAGTATCTGGGTGATGCTTCGCTTGTATAACTGTCTGTTGATTACTGTGAATGCCTTGGATCGGCGGCTGATGCGCCGAGATTCTGAGACGTCTTGCGGTAGTGTGCCTTCGATTAGGAATCGGAGGAACGGTTTTGTCCACGCTGGTCCTTCGAGTGTTGTTGGATCCGTAGGTTCGACCTCTTGGCTGCTATTGCCTTCAGATGAATTTGCTGATGCCACTTGTGCTGGCTCTGTGGTGTCGTCATCTACAGCAGCCTTTGTTGCTGTTGGTTTCTCCTTGATGGATCTCTGGCTGATGCTTTCAAGGAAGACGCCGGGTGGTACTGGTCCTCGAGTCGAGCCGATGTTTGCGAGTTTGTCAGCTTCCGTGTTGTTTGCTCTAGGGATATAATTGAGCTCGCATCCGTCGAAACTTCCTTCGAGCGCGTTGTAGAGCTTCTGATAGGCCGCCATGTTGTCGGCTACTGCATTGCAGTCTTTCATTGCCTGCTGGACGACAAGGTTGGAGTCTCCGTAGATTACGAGGCGAGTGGCACCGCATGTTTTGGCCATATGCATGCCATAGAGCAGTGCCTCGTATTCGGCTTTGTTGTTAGAGGCGTGGCTGAAGTTGATCTGGAGGACGTATTTGAGCTTGGCTCCTTTGGTTGACCAGAACGACTCCTGCTCCGACTCCTTGCTGTCTTTTGGACCCATTGAAGAACATTGTCCATGAGTTCGATAGGTCCGGGGGGGCTGGTGTCTGGACCTCCGTCCACTCGACCAGAAAATCTGGGAGTACTTGGGCCTTGATTGTTGTTGGGTGCTTGAATTGCAGGTCCCGCGGACTGAGCTCAATGTTCCACTCGGCGACTCGCCCAGTCGCTCCGGGGTTGTTGAGAATGTTTGCGAGTGGTGCGCTGCTCACGATTGTGATAGGGTGTTCGTCGAAGTAGTGCGACACCATTCTTGAGGTCGTGATGATAGCCAGTAGTAGCTTCTGGTAGTGCGGGTACCGCTGCTGGGATTTTGTCAAGAGCATGCTGAGGTAGTAGATCGGCCTCTGTATGCTCTGGATCTTGCCTTCTTCTATTCGCTCGACGACGAGTACTGTGCTTACCACGCTGTTGCGTGTAGAGGTACATCTTTTCTTTTTCTTTGGGTACCGCCAGGGTCGGTGGGGTTGATAGTGTCTTCTTCAGGTCCGCGAATGATTTGCGGGCTTCTTCGGTCCACTCGAATTTCTCTCCTTTTCTCAGCAACTGGTAGAATGGCAATGTGCGCTCTCCCAATCTGCTGATGAAACGACTCAAGGCTGCGAGTCTTCCGGTGAGCTGCTGCACGCCTGTGATGTTGGTTGGTTCCTGGATCCTGGCGATTGCTTGAACTTTCTCGGGGTTCGCTTCGATTCCTCGAGAAGACACCATGTACCCGAGCAGCTTCCCGGCTGGGACACCGAACGCGCACTTCTTTGGGTTGAGCTTGATTCTGTATTTATTGAGTGATGCGAAGGTCTCGCGCAGGTCGTCGAGTAGCGTGTTTGCGCTGTAGGTTTTGATGACGATGTCGTCCACGTAGACATGTACGTTTCTTCCTATTTGCTCTTTTAAGCATGCTTGCATCATCCGCTGGTATGTAGCACCTGCGCTCTTGAGTCCGATAGGCATTGTTCTGTAGCAGAATACGCCGTAAGGGGTGATGAATGATGTATGCTCTTCGTCTTCTTCCTTCATCCTGATCTGATTGTACCCTGAGTAGGCGTCGAGGAATGATAGTAGATCGCATCCTGCTGTCGAGTCGATTATCTGATCGATTCTTGGCAGGGGAAAATGATCCTTTGGGCAGTGTTTGTTGATTGACCCGTAGTCAACGCACATCCGCAGTACGTCTGTGTCTTTCTTGGGGACCAACACTGGGTTGGAGATCCAAGTGGCTTTCTTCGTCTCTCGGATGAATTGGGCGTCGAGTAATCGGTTGACCTCCTCTCCGATTGCTCTGCGCTTGGGTTCTGAGAATCTCCGTAGCGCTTGATTTACTGGTTTTGGTGTTTGGCTTGATGCGCAGCGCGTGTTCCGCGAACTAGCGCGGTACTCCTGGCATGTCGGCTAGGCACCAGGCGAAGATTTCCCATTCTTTGCGGAGGAAAGCGATGAGGGCAGCCGCTTGCTCTTCCGGGAGGTGGGCGTACGCGCGGACTGTTTTTTCTGGGTCTGTCGGGTGCACCTGGTGGGTGAGCGTGTCGCTGTCGATCTTGAAGTCCCGTCCATACTCTTTTGACTCGCTTCGACTTGCTAGCGGAAAGATACTTTTGTCTGTCGCCATGGCTATTTCTTTGATTTCTTGCTCGGCTCCAAAGATGTCAGAGACTTTGTGGAAATCGCGATCACATTTGTCTGACTTGATGAAGCTCCCGTTGACTGTGATGACGCGCGCGGATCCTGGCATCTTGAGTTTGAGGTAGGCATAGTGCGGAATCGCCATGAATTGTGCGAACGCTGGACATCCCAATATGGCGTGATACTGTGATTGCCAATCGAGTACTTCGAACTCGAGGGTGTGTCTTGCGAAATTGCGTCTGCTGCCGAAGACGACTTCGAGCTCGATTAGTCTAAGGGAGGTATCTGCTTCTCCTGGGACTACTCCGTATAACACGGTGCTTTATTTCTTCCATACTTATCGTGGTATCAGCATCTTGCATAGGGTGCTGACGAAGATTATGTTCATGCTGCTGCCTCCGTCCATGAAGATTTTGTCCATGTCGTATCGAGGACCAGGGGCGCGTGCCCCGGCCTTGGGACTGCAGGCGGGTGGTCGCTCTGGGAGAACGTGATGCTGGTTTCTGCGTTGTGTAGCTGGTAGACTTCGACTGTGTTTAGGTTCTCGGCTGCTCTGGCCTGCAGGGTGTAGGCATTCTGTTGGGCTTGCGATACCTTGCCTTCTTGGATCATGTACACCTGTCCTTGAGTGGGCGACTGCTCGGTTCGTCGGGTGCGCTTGGCTTCTTGCTGTTTTTCCTCCTTGAGGCTGTAGGCGAGTTCGTTGAACAGGCAGCAGTCTCCCAGAGTCTGTCTCGATCTGATGTTTCCCCAGTTGTCTTCGAAGCAGTGGATCGTGCAGGGTCCTTCTAGTTGTTCCCGGACTATGAGCTTGCTGGATCCGGCGTGTCGTTTCCTCCTTGAGATTCGGAAGAACAACGCGTGATCCGCTGGGTGCTCGTGAGCTCGCGGGTCGATTTCGATCCCCTCGCTTAGATTCTGGTTCCTTATGAGATTGGCGAATTCGTCTGGCCTTTGATCTGGGTCGTAGTATTCGCCGGTCTGAGACTCAGAGTCGCTGTCCTGGCGGGCGGCGACTGTCCGCGGTGGGTCGTCGGGTGGTCGGCGGGCGCGTGGTTGTATAGTTCGACTCGCCGGGTGGGGTCTCTTCGTAGAATCCTCGCGCCTGTCTTTTGAGTCGTCGATTTCTTCCTCGTTGGCGATGGTCTTGGCGATCGCTGATCTCGAACTCGGAGTCGGTGTCTTGTTGTGCGGCGGGTGCCTGGGTGGCGGTGGGTCGTCGAGTGGTCGGCAGGTCCTCTTCTTCATGCTGCAGTTCGTCGATCGGGATCTCCATGTGGAACCCTCGCGCCTTTCTTTTGGGTCGTCGAGTTCTCCTTCGCTGGCGGTGGGCTCGCTTGCTGGGGCGGCGGAGATGTTCGCCGTGATCTTGAATTCCTCGGGTGGATTGCATCTGGTTCTTGCTCTTGAGTTGTGGCTTGCTGGGGACGAAACCGCCGAGATCGTAATTCCAACCTGTGTAGTTCCACTAGTGGGCCAAGGCTGGGCCCATGCGGCATCTTCGCGGACCTTCTGTCTTTGGGTATACCCGGTAGGCTCATCCATAGGAGTCGTGGGTTCACCCCCTCGTCAGCAGGCGATGCCTGATCTACAGCTGCAGCTCCTCCAAGTTGCGCTTCGCCGCGCTAAGGACCTCGATCTCGTCCGCTGCGTCGGGGATCTTGGGCATGCGGTTTCTCCCACGGGCGGCGGGCATGCTGTTTTCCCCACGGGCAGCAACCTCAAAGTCTGCGACATTGACAGTCATCCAGCGGGGAGAAGGCATGGTGTCACCGACAGGAGCGCACCGCGTAGCACCACTGCATTCCGCCGCCGGCCGCCGCGAGGGCTCTCTTTGTCCCGATGGTTTCCATGGGATCCAGGTGGATGTACAAGTGCACGTCCGACGGGCGGATGGTGTCCATTTTATGTTCAGGGGTCAAAAATAAAGCGTCTCAGTCCATTTCAGGTTGCGAGTAATAAAACAAGCCGAGATGTAAAAGGCTTGTTTTTAGGTGTTAGGTTTGTGTTGCATCGAGTCATGGTTATAAGCTGGTTAGGTTGCAGCTCGAGGACGAGTTGCATGTTCAGGTGGGGTGTAGTGTTAAAGTACATAATGGGCCTGGGCTCGTTAGTCTTAGGGTTAATTAGAGATAAGGGTCGCTTGTTTAGGGGTCAAGTAAAACCTTGCTTGGGAGTCAAGTAAACATCTTTATATAAGGAGAGAAGATGTATCAATCTAAACAAGCAATAATTAAGAACAAAAATCCCTTCCCTCTTGCCTGGCCGTGGGCAAGGACCCCCGGCCGGCCCTCTCGTGCCCTCGCAGCCCTCTCTCTAACCCCCCCACCCCCAAACCCTAGCAGCCATAACAGGTAAGTTGCCAGCTTTGTCTGTTCTTTCGTAATCTTCCTCGTATGCTAACATTGAAAGTGGTTGATTTGCATGTGTGCTGCTTGCTAGAGCATCATGTAGTTTGTGATACTAGATGGGTGCTTATTAAGAACAGTGCAGTGCATATGTATTTTTGTGTGTAATTGGCATGATGCAAAAATTTATTGTAACGCTAGGCATGGACGTTTGGTACAAAGCTAATGCAGACTATGTATAATGAATTGATCTAAAATATTTTTTATGAATCCCAAGCAAATTAGATGTTTGTAAAGTTTGTAATGAGAAATAATGTCTTCTTGAATTGTACATTGTAATTAATTATGCTGCAAATACATGTGAAATGGTACCGAAATATCAACTAATATGCTGCTAAAGATGCGACGAGAAATTTATGTTTCTATTTTACCCGATTAGATATAGGAAACAAATTCTACTTGTTCTATCTAGAAAATAATATCATCATTTTTTTTTTGAAAAGGAGAACCCCTGGCCTCTGCATCAATTGATGCATGCAGGACCGAAATCAAGTCATGGCACCTTTTATCTTCACAAGAACACAAAAATAGAACCGACTCATTCCGCGGGAATGGAACCATAAAATGCTACTTTTGGTGCTCAAAGAAAACACACTCTAAGATGTACGCATGTCCGCACAACGTGGCCCGCGCGGGGCACGTAGTTCCATCGATGGAGCAGCTCAGCTAGCTACTAGGCTACATTGTGCATGATATGAGAACTCAGCACAGACACCGATCAACCTTGCGTACACGATGCTCGCTAGCTGGACAGGACCCTAGCTTTGTGAGAGAGGATCGAAGAGATGTATCGAGTGACTAGCTAGCTACTACACCGGGCCAGGTATGACTAGCCACTGTGTTGGTAGAGCCTGGTCAGGGCATGCCGCATGCGTAGGTATTCCTGATGTCCCTGCCCCTGCATGAAAGGGAATAGAGAATCTCTGCGTGAACATCCAGCCAGCATTCGCCTCTCCTCCCGATCGGTTAACTGCAAGCGGATCGATCGATACCGAGACGGTTTGTACTGTATGGGCTGCTAGTGGAAAATCACAGTTCTGACCTTTTGTTCAAACTTCAACACACTTTAACCCTTCGTCGAAACCATTTCAAAGTTTAACCCAATAGGGTAGCGCCCGCCCAAGTGGCGCTACCCTCTATGGTGTAGCGCCGTCGCCAATGGCGCTATCATAGTGCCACCGTGGCACGCTGGGTCTTACACCCTGGTAGGATAGCACCGTCATAGGTGGCGCTACCCTAAGGGTAGCGCCGTCACTGGTGGCTCTACCCTCTTGAATACTTAATTTTAGCTGTTTTGCGTTGCTTGTATCTTTTTAACCATAGCTTCATTTGAGATGTTCTTTATATGTAACTTGACTAGAATTGAATGTAGATTATGATTTTGCTATTGTTTTATGTTGTTAACCAATGTAAAATATGGTTTAGGGTAGAACATTAGTAAAATTAGCTGTGGGGTACTTAGTGATATGCCATGTTTAGAATTTTACATATGTTCAATTGACTAGCATAGATAGTTTACTCTACGCTTCACCTCTTGTCATTCTTGTGTGAAATACCATGTTAACAACCTTTGCTCATTCTTAGAACCGATTGGAGCTAGATAGGTAAGACAAGGGGACCCCATAGGATACCACACACGATTAGGCACGCTCAGTCTTAGAGCCAATACCCGGAACTCGGATCCTAGGTGACTCGAATGGAACAAAGCGCCAAGGCGGGATAGTCTGATCTTCCATCCTTCGTCGAATAATCAACATTGTAATAATCATATCATCCACAACAATACAATAGTGTGATAGCCCAATCCAAGGAGTAACAACAGAAATAAATATATAACATCCTAGCATGCATACTAAGCAGTGGTCAAGCAAGCAAGGTACATGGCCAAACAAAGGTTCTTCAACTCCCAAAGTGGCTACTTGCTGTTGTTTGTCAACTACCCTAAAATTCTACTAAGTCTGGAATCTGTTTTAGCTGTTTTGCATGTTTAATACTTATTCATCCATGGGTCTTTTGACCATAAGTGCTATCTATGAATTGTTTAGCATCATGTATACTCCATGTTCATATATTGCATGGTCATGTTGCTATACATTTTCTATCACTTTTACTACTGTTTATAGAGTATGATTATAACAGTTTGTCATGATCTCTGATTTCCACTAAGTCTGTATTCTGAAGTAGCTCTTTTGCACCCTTGTTATATATTTATCCATCATTCTTTTGAGCATAAGTTCAATGTATGAACTCATGAGCATCACGTTAGCTACATGTTGATATATTTCATGATCAATTTGAAGTTTGTTTGATATTGTTTTACCTGCTGTTTAGAGAGCATGATATTAACCTTTTGTATGTTTTCCTAATTTCACTAAGTACTAAACCAGTAGCATAAAATAGTTTTTTGCATGGGTTGTAATTATTTATTCTTGATGCCTCTGAACATGAAACCTTGATGCCATGTCATGCTTGTCATGTCTACGGTAAATCCATGTCATTTTGGTGCATGTTTGCAATATGTATCATGTTGTTGCATTGCTCTCAAGTGTGTTACCTGTTGTTGGCAGATTTTGTTCATAACTTGTGATGCTTGTATCTTTTTAATCGTAACTCCGTTTGGGGTGTTCTTTATATGAAACTTGACTAGAATTTCTTTTACTTTGTGTTTATGCTATTGTTTGCTGTTGTTAACCAACCTAAAATATGTTTTAGGAAAGAACAGTATCAAATGCTTAATTTGTCGTGAGGTACTTAGTGATATGTCATGTTTAGGTTTGAGCCTCACTTAAATTGACTAGCATAGATAGTTTCCTTTGTGCTTCACCTCTTGCCATGATTGTGTGATATGTCATGCTTGTGTGAGATTCCATGTTAACAACCTTTTTTCATGTTGTGTAGCTAAAAAACTTGAACCATAGTAAATGTGCAGTATCGTCGTGTGTGACCGATACTTCATTTAACCTGTTAGTAACTGTTCTCGACGATAGATGTGATACCGTAGTGTGTTGTCTCGTGTTTCTTTCTTATTGATGCTTGCTCTTGATTGCTTCGTAGTAATATATGCTTACTCGTCAATTTCCTTTCTAGTGTTTTTTTCTTGTGTGCTTCCGCGGTTACCCTCGAAGACGGTGCGAGTTTGCGATCGACTACACCTTCGGCATCGGCTTCTCAACAGGTAAGGGGGATCATATATCATGTTTTATAGCTTTCAGCTTGTCTTGCCTAGGTATAGGATAGAACGATTGCTTGATCCTACCACCTCATATTCAAGACTCCATATTTGAAACCCAAACAACAATGTTCCTCCACGTCCTAGCAAACCTTTGTTTGACCATGTACCTTGCTTGCTTGACCACTACTTAGTATGCATGCTAGGATGATATCTATTTATTTCTGTTGTTACTCATTGAATTAGGCTATCTAGCTTACCTATTGTGTCGAGGATTCTATGGGGTCATCTTGACTTACCTATCTAGCTCCAATCGGTTCTAAGATTGAGCAAATGTTGTTAACATGGTATCTCACACAAGCATGACAGGTCACACAAGCATGTCAAGAGGTGAAGCATAAAGTAAACTATATATGCTAGTCAATTGAAGAGAGGTAAAATTTTAAATATGACATATCACTAAGTACCCCACGACTAGTTTTACTAATGTTCTGCCCTAAACCATATTTTACATTGGTTAACAACATAAAAAAATAGAAAAATCATAATCTACATGAAATTCTAGTCAAGTTACATATAAAGAACATCTCAAACGGAGCTATGGTTAAAAAGATACAAGCAATGCAAAACAGCTAAAATTAAAAATTCAGGAGGGTAGAACCACCAGTGACGGCGCTACCCTATAGAGGGCAGCGCCACCTATGACGGCGCAACCCTACCGGGGTGCAGGACCCAGCATGCCACGGTGGCACTATGCCACTATGATAACGCCATTGACGACGGCGCTACACCACAGAGGGTAGCGCCACTTGGACGGACGCTACCCTATTGGGTTAAATTTTAAAATGGTTTAGGATCAAAGTGTGCTGAAATTTGAATAAAAGGTCAGAATAGTGATTTTCGCCGGGCTGCTACTCCAGGTCCAGGGTCGAGTCAGAGATATCCTTCCTCTCCTCTCACATCGCCGCGCATGCAACGGCAGGTGTGGCAGCTCGCCGCTCAGCTTCCGTGCAAACCGATGGACAAGTTTATGCGGCCGCCGGCCATCTCAGAAGGCTCAGCTAACTGACCACGCATGCATCTGCGACGCTGGATGGAGGTGTGACAAGACGCGCATGCATGCAACCTGGCGTTTGAGGGTGGATCCGATTCGACGGATGCTTTCGTTTGCGTACCTCGATCGCATCGCAAGCATGCATGGGTCTGGGTCGCCTGGCCGGGCGGTCAGTGAGTAGAACATTACGTACCATACGAACGGGGCAACCAAGGAGGATCTTGCACTCTGAAGACTGCAAAACTGGCTGGATCTTGCACTCTGGAGAGGAAAAAACTGGCTAAAAAGTACTTCCTCTGGTTTTTTTACTCTGCATATAAAATTTGCCTGAAATCAAATTTCGTAAAGTTTCACGCACTCTGTAAAAAAATATCAACATTCAAAATACAAAATAAATATAATTTGATGCATAATAAAATTTATTTTCATACTGTACTATATAACTTTTATATTGTAGATGTTTATATTTTTAAATATAAATTTGGTTAAACTTAATGAAGTTTGATTTAACACAAATCTTGTATGCGGAGTAAAAAAACGGAGGGGATACGTAGTATAGTAATGTAGGACTGAGATCCAGTGACTTTATGAAGTAAAGTCACATGGTGACTTTACCAAAAAATTCAATTTTAAACATTTCAAAAAAATCTGAAAAAAATGGTGGACATTCACATCACATGAATGTACAATCCCTAAAAAATTCAGGTCCAAATTTGAAATATACATTGAGAAACAAAAAAGACAAATTCAGCATGAATAGTGACATTTTGAATTTGTTTTTTGACACTATTCATGCTGAATTTGTTTTTTTTGTTTCTCAATGTATATTTCGAATTTGGACCTGAAATTTTGAGAGATTGTACATTCATATGATGTGAATATCCACAAAAAATTTCAGAATTTTTTGAAATATTTAAAATTGAATTTTTGGGTAAAGTCACCGTGTGACTTTGCTTTGCTTGCCAAAGTCACTCGATCTCAGTGCGTAATGTAGCATAGCTAGGTGAACCTAAGGGACATGATTGATTTAGTCCACCTACTTGAAATATAGGATTTTTTTTGTGTGCAGTCCACCTACTTGAATATTGGACTTCTGTTGTCCTGTAACTTGCTTTTCAGGTTCAGTTTAGCTGTATGTTGCTCTCGAAGTTGCCTTTCTTTTTTGAAAAAAAAAACTTGCATGATTTCCTCACACAACCCTTTGCTTCTTCCGGATTGCCAACCCTTTAGACCAGCCGCCTGATGCTGCTGCACTTACTCCACACAATCCGTACACCCATCCATTGACAAGTTCAAGGGTCCTCATCCATAGAACCAGCAAAGAAAACTATAAAAAAGAACGCAACAGATGCACATGTTTAAGCATTATTTGCACCATGAGTATTACACTTGAGCTTGATGTTGAATTCATGTCGGTACATGTTGAAAACCTCACTTGATCATGGTCACTTGCTGAACTTTTCGAGCACCCACCTCATATATCACAGGAAGCATATCCTTGTAGAACATTTTCACATGCCCATCACACAACCATTCGCAATTTTCAATCATATATTACTCGGGGTTTTGAACTTACATTTGTCAACCTTGATGACCATCCTCGAATGAGTTATTTTTATAACATTTAGAAGAGGAAGGGATGAACAAAACAATATTCTTTTGAGAGGCATAACAAGCATAACAGCGAGGTATTCACCTGATTTACTTGCTTAAATCTCTTCTTAGTTTATGCTTGGGTAAAATGCAAAGCGCTCAGACCATCTGCTGGATATGTGACTGATGTGTGGGCCTGTGCAGCATGCATGCACAGTTTTGATGCCAGACAGTCCTCGATGTTTGCTGCATCCATGCGGCGTTTTTCGTTTCATTTTTTTTTGCATACAAATTTCTTTTTATTATTAGTGATTGTGTTTTTTTTGCGGGTAATTAGCGATTATGTTTAATTATCAAAAGGCAATTGTAGTTTTACATGACTAAAAATGAAAAATAAATAGGTGCATACACAAATACATAAATAAAATGCATATATCACAAAAAAAATTATCCATCGGCTAATTCTTCTATAGTTTACAAATCACCATATTTTTAGCGAAAGTTTAGTAGTGGACATGAAAGAATGTTTTCTGGTTTTTTGAAACTTTGAAATTACTATTTTTTTAACCCAGGAGCCAATAAACCGCTCTCCCAATAGTTTTCCCTACATTGGTGTTCGTTTAGTCTTGATTGTCCTTGCGAGGAGGGAAAAACGCATTGACTATTTATAAGTTAGCTGAAGAATAATTCGCACCGATCGATACCAGGAGAGCCGTTGGATTGAAGACAGACAATTGAAATATCATATTCTTCCTTATATTAGATTGACACCCCCTTCACACCGCTTCTCCTTTGATAGATGCCTTCGATGACATCCTATCGGAGCCCTCGCCGACGATGTCATCGACACTTTGCGACGTCCCTGACTTCAACTCAGGCACCGTGTAATTTGACCTTGAGTCAAAAATTAAAAGGCCCCTCACCCGCAGATGTCTACCCTTGGGCCCGCCATCACCTGCGATGTCGTAGGCTACGCATGTATCCGACTCTATAGCTCACTCCAAGTTTGTACTCATCGTCGTCCTCGTGTGTTGTTCCTCCTTGATGCGGCGCTCCACTCTGCCTCTAGGCTTTTCACAAAATCCACTTACGTGGATTTATTTTTCAGCCAACTTAAAATTAGGTTTTTTTCTTGAATCACTTAAAAGTAGTTGTTGAGAAAATACCTCACAAATATAACTTCTTGCTCAAAAAAAGATACATGCAACTGAACCCATCATTACCGTTGTGTATCTTAGACTCACTTAAAATAATTTACAGAGTACACATCTATAGTCGGGCGTAGCGGAGAGCGCCATGCCATCTAGTACTTGATTAACCATGGCTCTATCCATGAGCTCAAAATGACCCTATCCTCTAAATGTGCCTTCAATGTATCTGAGTGGTCTGATTATTTTGAAATAAAAAATTCTTTAAAAAGCATACCACCATACCCACTCGTCAAGACTTTCATCATTGTATCAATTCGATCATATGGTGGAATCTTTAGTTTTTTTAATAAACATTCTCTCAGTGCATATTTAAAAAAATTATACGAAAAACCATGAGCAGAAAAATAAATGTCAAAAGAAGCGCAAGCTACAATACACAGCCCATATGAGATAGAAGCTTTCCACAAAAGTAAAAGAGTTAAATACATCACATATGTCTCAACGTGTCCGTCACGATAATATTGGTATCTAAACTTGTAAAATACACAAAATTGATACTGTAAATTGATCAAACGTTCAGATATGATGCATCCATCCATATGCGCATCTATGGGATATTTGTGTGGCGTGTCAGCTGTCCATTGGTCCCACCTGTCATTTAATAGTAAAAATAGTCTCACTTATCAGTTTAATAATAGAAATGAAATTGAACGAAAAAAGTGACAGTTCTCTCTCGGAGCCTCTCCATCTCTCTCTATTGACCCCGTTTCTGGTTTCTTTGTTAGTGCTCCCGGGCTGGACCAGAGCTCCTCCTGCCTGTACTTCCGGTCGGAGTGAGCAAAGGGATGGCGCCGCTTTTAGTTTTAGGGTGTGTCTTAGTCTAGGGTCTACCGATATGGCATCTAAAGGTAAGCTGGTCCTCCTATTCCTCGTTGCGTTTCGTCGCTGGAAAGTGGTGGCGCATGCGTGGCCGTGGAGCTCGCATATCCCTATGAGTAAGTCATGCGACGAAGGCTTTGAGCTCGGATCTTCCAGTCGGATTCAACTTTGTGTGGCGGCTCTTCTCCTAGTGGCGACGCTCCCATGGTGAGAGCCAAAAGCTGTAGTGTTGGAGGCTGATGGCTTCTCGTGGAATAAGGCCATCTTTAGTTGCTCTCATATGGTTGTCGGTGTGCTGGTTCCTTCCTTTTCAGTTTCCCATGGTGGTGAAGCAGAGTTGGGATCGAAGTTGTTGTCGTCTACTCATCTGGGGTAGTCTGGAGTTGTGACGTTGGTCATCCTTGGAGATCAACTTCGGCACCACAAGTTTGGGTATCCGACTCAGAAATCCATCGGGTGGTCAATCCTGCAGTTGGCGTTATCTACTGTTTCTACAACCTTCGGGCGGAGGCCTCCTTTCGAGCTCGCGACAACGCTTCACGGTCTCCCGAAGCCAAGTTGTTTCGTTCGCGACATCGTCGGGGATGGTCGTGTGTTGATTTCGTCCCGTTCAGACGTGTGCAGAGGATCCGATTGCGTTTTCTAGGAAATTTCTAGGGTTCTACTTGTAAATCTAAGAAAGTGTTTTGTACTTTTTTTTTAGGAACACAATACAACGCAGACACTCACATACACGAGTATACACTCACCCCTATGAACGCACACACGCACATTCTACCCCTATGAGCATCTTCGCAATACTGAGTCGGCACATCATTTTGAGATTAACGAAGTCACCACCTCGTCTTCGACGGGAACGTCTCCTTTCACTGAAAGCGCATCACCAGAAAGCCTGAAATATATTTAGAAAAATGCGAGCACCAATGTCAAATCTGGGATTTGAACTCTGGTAGTGTTTTGTACTTTCTTATTTCTTTTCTGTCCCTGATGTACTTGTACCTGTACCGCTGAAGTAATGGCATCTAGACCCTTCGGGGTCGCTCTAGTTCAAAAAAACAAGAATAAAAAATGACGTACAGGGTATTCACCTGTGACCTGCTGGTTGGCGCACACAGCTCTAGCCATTTGAGTAGACCAAGTTTGCTAAATATAAGAATACAACAATGTGTCGCCATTTTATTCTTAAACGGGCTGCAAGACCAATTTATACTGCTAGTTTTTTTAAGTTTAGTACAAGATATATAAATTATAATCGTGTGTTACAAATAATACACATAGAAATAATAAAAGTAATATTCATGTCTTTATTTAAGAACCAAATAATTAAATTATTAAATGAAAATTATTAATTTGTCAAAAAAATCCATAGAGTTAATTATTAATTGCAAAAATATTAAATTGTCAAATTCAAAAATCCATATAATGATAGTAATAAATGTAAAATATTATGAAACTATTTAATATAAAAATGCTTATATTTATAAAAATCTCATATTATGACAGAAATAATCACATAATTAATAATGAAAGTTTTTTTGAGGGGAAATAATCATATTACTATATTGTATTTTACCACAAGCACTAGCGACCATCGTGTGCATAATATATATATATATATATATATTAAAAATATTTATTTTATTATTATTTTATCTAACCACCATAATAATAAGAAATAAACCATAATTAGTGATACATATAAGTTATCTACATGGTGGTTTGTTGTGTGTGTGTGGTAAAATACATATAAATTATATTTAATGTATATTTATTTTAATTTGAATACATTTAATTATATGAATACATTTATAATAACATTTGATTTTAAAAACATGAATATTTCTTATATCATATAAATTTAATTATATTTATGAATTAAATAATTTATTGTGCGGATTTCGAGTTTTATAATTCAATATTATTTTACTTAAAATTTAATTATACTGATTTTGCATTTAATAAGTTAATACTTTTGCATTTAGTAATTCCTTTATTTTGATATTTAAATCAATGTGCAAAACTTATAAATTTAATTATTTGTTCTATACGTATTATTTGTAATACGCAATTATAATTTACATATCTTCAACAAAGTATGTGACACACGTTTTGTCTGGTGCTTCATTTTTAGGTCAGCACATGTATCTCTTCAGTTAAGGAAGATTCCATGCGGTTTTTGGAAGCTTCTAGGCTTATTGTTTCTTTTTTTCATTTGGTATTTATGTTTTGTTTTTGACTGAGTTTTGTTCTTTCTTATTTATTCATCTTTTTTATCGCACAATATTTTGTTTCACAATACAAAAACATATATCTTTCAAAAATTCGATTTTTTATAAATTCATAAAAAAATAATTTTATATATTTGTGTTTCCCTATATCCAAGAACAATTTTGAGATTACAAAATAATCTCACATACGTTAAAATTTTCAGATTCACGAATATTTTCATATTGGCAAACGTTTTAGATTTCCTGATTATTTTTTAAAATATCAAACTTTTTAAATTTCATGGAAAATTTTCATTTTTAAATTTTCATGAACTTTTTTCTTATTTTTGATTATTTTCTTAATATTTTTTTCTTTCAAAATACAAAAACATATATCTCTTTATAAATTCATAAAAATACAATTATTTTATTTATTTGTGTTTCCCCATATCCAAGAACAATTTTGAGATTAGAAAATTTCTAAATTTCACTAAAAAATCATATTCACGAATATTTTTAAATTATAATGAACTTTTTTCAAAAAATATTCATGATCTTTTTGCAAAAAATATATTATTTTATTAAATTAATGAACCATTTAAAACTTGTGATTTTTTCATGTTCATTTTTTTAATTCACTTTTTTCTTAAATTTGTGATTTATATTTATTTTGCTAATACTTTCAATTTATAATTATTTTATAAAATAAATCAACTATCGGATTTTTTCTAAACCTACAGATTCCTATTTTTTTCACAGTCACAAAAAATGGGTAATAACATGTGTGCGCTGCAGCACCAACTGACGCATATGCACCAAAAACAGAAGCCCTCACCAAAACTAACAGAAACTGCTCATGGCCTCATCTGAATTTGCTGCTTCATTATCCAAGTGCTAGACAGAAGATTTTGGTAATTCTCAATTGATTGGAGAATAACAAAATCTTATGTTATTTCTATACTATTAGCATTATTATATAATGTACATTTTTATTTTATAAATGAATATTATATGAAGGAAATTAACAATGGATAAAATTGTCATCATCCAAAACTAAGCCGAAGGATTATCGTTGGAGAGCAGTACACAGGACACACCGACAAAACCTTTGAGAACCCCAAACCTCACACACCCAAGGCAGAACCCACCTAGAAGTACGGCAGCTATGAGCTATCCTAGTTCCATTGATCTCCCCTAGGGCCTCTTGGTTCACTCTCATCGACACGAAGAATAGGAGAATACAACCAGGAGGGTAAAAAAAATAAGGGTTAAAAGTGGAAAATTAATTTGACAATTGGGAGTTGTTATTTAACTAGAAGCGTTCCGCGCGCTTTGCTATGCCGCTTTTATCGGTGGGTCATGGATTATGGTATCTTCATGCGTATACTTTAGAATAATCCAAACACTCGACGTACTATCAAGCATCAACCTTGGCTTTTTTGAGATTAACATCCACAATTTATAAAAATGATTTGGCAGCCTCCTACTATGATGGTATCAATGACAACGTTACTTCAATATATTACTATGAAAAAACTATAATTGATCATTACTACGCATCAATATTTGGATAGAGACATTCAAGACGGTGATCAACATCTGCTAACCAGTGGGGATAGGAGCAAAACAAACTCCAAATTATTGTGGCCGCTTGAAATCGTTGCCTTGTATTGATTCTTATTGCTCCATCATCGAACCATTTACCAATAGGCCCACTCATAAGAACGGTCCAGAAAACACATTGCGTTGATTAAGTCAAAATTATGGACAAAATTTGAAATTCAAGGCTACAATTGATTTCGAGACCTAAAATTAAGGAGGAAAGCACAACACACTGACCATATCAAAATCATAGAATTTTTTTTAAAATTGAATGCCTTAAATTATTGTGAGACCTTTAAAATTAGAAAACTTAATGATATTATGGATTTAATTGGAGAACATGGCTGCAACGTCTTAGTAATAATAATAATAATAATAACATTTCTCATAAACCATAAATATCTTCAACATCAGATAAAAAGACATAGCATCAAAACAGTAAGGATTTTCTAGAACATTGTTTCTTTCAAATAAAGACTTGATCGAAAATCACAAAGCGACACAGAAATATAGGTTCATAAACCACATATTTTTATTTATTTGATCATTTCATTATCCAACTAAACAAGCCCGATTTAAAAAACGCGAACACACACCGTATGGAACATGCTTGTGTGTGGCACATGGATCATGGTCACAAACTGAACTGACAGCATGCCGTCAATGCCCTTCCCTTGTCATCACATGCATCACTTTTGCCCTCCTGCAAATCACATACACAACAAACTAAATTCACAAAATAGTTTTATTTCTTAAGATGTAAGGAAACTGAATTACCCATGCCCTATTACGGTATGGTCTTCTGAAAAAAGTTTTTCCGGCGTGTTTCCTTTATTGTATGTCCTACAAAAAGTAAGAAGCTACAGACATGGGTATAAGCGAGCATGCAAAAGCAGTTTTGCAATTTCAAACCAAAACATCAAACCTTTTACATTTGCCGGCAGGACGGTTCCCCCTACAACGACCTTCGCTGCAGCATTCTCATCCCCCACATGACCGCTGTCATGCAGACCCGCAAGAGAAAACACGATTTTCAAAATGATTATATAGAACCGGAGTGGCAACCACACTCAAGCATAAACCTGTAGTCATGTATTGCATGATTTTGATAACACGGTAGTACATCCTTCACCGGTGTGGCAAAGGTGCTTGTAAAAAAAATTCAACCCCTTGTCACCAGCTTTCTGCAAAACAATAGTGAAAGAAAAATACCTGTCACAAGAAGCAACCATGTTGACAACCTCGCACAGTATCCTGAATCACTGGACATCTACCATATAGAATGAAATACTTGTCACAAAAAGCATATGAAACCATATCATAAGAATCTCACAGTTCATACTGAATAATTAGGCATTTACAACAAGGAAAGCAAAATACTTATCACAAGAGGCATATGCAACTTTTGTAACAACCTCACAGAGCACACTTAATCACTGGGCATTTATAATAAAGAAGAAAAAAACTGTCACAAGACGCATATGCAACCATCATAACAAACTCACAAGCTAAACTAAATCACATGGCATTTAGAAGAATTCAAAAAACATACCAGCTCATCGTTATCTGTTGTAGCAACGCCTAGATCAGCTCCATGTGTACACTTAACTCCTGACAGGTCCCCTACTGCACCTACATCTACAAAAATAGCAATGATAGTCAAAATGTGTATTAGAAAATCATAGCTCAAATGGGCTCCACAATGATCACATCATCTGACCTGCTATGGTAGAAGGGCCGACCACAACAGTGGCAGTGTGTGCATCAGCAGAGCGTGCACAAAATCAACATATATTGAACCACCCTCTGAAGAACTTGACAATCTAAAATCTGATACTACCCTTGCGAAATGAATACCGCGATACAACAACCTCCACTACATATTTCCCGCCAATCATTCTCACCAAAACCAACAATGCATATTAGGAGTAAACAAAGCAAATAACCCCACAAAAGAAATAAAAGGCAGAAGACTACATATGCACACAGCAGAACCAAACAAACACGGATGACTCACAATACCAAACCCCATATACATAAATCAAACTATGTGTAACACCAAAACAACCCAAGCTTCAAACCATCATGTAGTAGCACCCTAAACCAATATAATTAACTACTTACCAACAATTTTGATAGCCTCTAAGCATCCTTTATTCATGTACATTGTTTAAGCTACATATATATTTATGTATGTATAGGCTGCATATTTCGAAGAAAAATATTATCTTGTTGGCTCGTTCAAATTTCTTCTTTGGCACCACAATCCTGCCCATCCTACCACCATAAGAAAAGCACGACAAATGAGGTTGGCGAACTTATTACTAAACTAATGTAGGACCTAAGCTACATATCTTGAGGGGAAGGTTATCTATCTTTTCCTACTAATTTCTTATTTGCCAGAACAATCCTATTCAATCCATCATCATAAGAATAAAAGCATGACGGATGCGTGATGCAGACTTATTGCCATAACAACTTAACAATGCATCTACCATCATATATTTAGATAATAATTGTACATAAACATAGTCTTTGCCCTGGAAAAACTGCAATTAAAACGAATCCTTACAGCGCAATGGTAAAAACATTCATTATTGGGTATTTTGTATATTTATTTGTTATTCATAGCTTGAAAAAATGGCTATCCCTTCTAGGATCCCAACAAAAAAATATGCTTAACATGATGGAGATACTCAGCATTTTCATTTCTGAAGATTGATCCTTTAATTTATAATGAGGGTCTCAATCAGCATCGAGACCACGGTTTTAAGGATAGGACAATTGCAGGGTTGTGATACAGTAATGATTGGATATCCATTGCATTTGCAAAAAAAAAGTGGTCTCTGCTGAAGGCTTTCCCCCCACTTGTTCCGCGGATAGTTTTTCTTCCACTAAATTCTAAGCAAGTCAGTGGTCTATATATACTGCACATTATGTTGAACATTTTATACTTTCAAAGGAAAAAGAGGAAAATAACATGCAATTAATTTTGAGTCGCATACATTACTTGATAAAGTTGAATTCCATGAGTTTGATCTTACTGGATACCGTAGAGACAACAAGATATAGCTCATATTGTTGCAAGGATCAAAGACTACAGGAGCTCAAAGTTCTTGTCGCACGCATACCTATGGTCAATTAGTATACTGGCCTACTGGGAGAACCATATTTATATTAGATCAATAAATGCTTACTCTCACAATTTGATCTTCAGATTTTTTTTACCCAAATCAGAGGCCATGTCAAACATTATAACTGAAGATTATAGTGAGGAGTTCTTGTACGGAATAACATTACCAAAGCGAAATATCAATAAATAGCAGAACAGGCAGTCCCACACAAAAAATCAAAGAAATAAATTCAGGGAACCCAAATCAACCACAAAAGCAACGACCTAACCGAATCCACCATTACCAACACATACAAAAATCACAGCCTATATCCAACACAGAGGAAGCAACACCAAGTCAGACGCACCCGGGCAGAATCGAAAAAAAAGTAAACGCGAGAAGAAAAAAGTGGCATACCAAGCCAGTCACCAATCACCCTGCCACCACAAAAGTATCATCCGTAAAGCAGGAACTATGAGGAGGCAAACGAAGCAGTCCCATAAACCAATGAGGCCCGGAGAAACCAGTACCCTCATCGCCACAGCAACTCCATTGACAAGCACAGCGGCAAGGGAAACGAACCAGGGCAGCGCAAGAGACCATCCTCACCGCCCCGACATCTCCAACAAGGACGACAGCAGGTAGAAGAGCGAATCAACAGACATAGGAATTGGGGAGTGGAGACGATGACCTAGGCGCTCGGGGCCGAAAATCAGGGGACGCAAGGTATGGGTGGGAGCGAGCGCAGAACCTGGGCGCTGTGGTCAGGGCGGAAGCTGCGAGCTTCGCAGTGGCGAAGGGGAATCCTCGAACCAGCACACCACAACGGGCAGCAGGTGGCATTGTCCTTGCAGTGAGGGAGAGAGGAGCAGCGCAGGCAACTACCCTCACCGGCGAGCACGACTGTATCCCCTTCTCTTCCTGACAGATCGAAGCAGTGACCCCAAGCCTCCATCCCTCATCTCCCTAGCAGCGATCGACGGAAAAGGAACGACGCGTGGCGAGAGCGAACCCTCCAGCCGTACTTCCAGCCATCACGCCGCCCCACACCCTCCAGCCAAGCAAATGTCCACCGACAAAATCAGGTCCTCGGAACAGAGGCCCTCTCGTGGAACAGATAGAGTAGACCCAGTCAAAATCAAGCTACAGAGTCAAAATTGAGACCTCAATTGATTATGAGAGCTTTCACCCTTAGGGGGATTAGTTATATAGAAGATTAGTCATCAACTTTCATCTATATGAGACGACTGTAATTCACATATAAGAAATGACTTTAGTTTACATTCAAATATTTAAACTTACGCAATTTTAATAAGTGGGTCCAGAATTCCCTGTATGTTAAAAATACCACTATTGCATCATCTTTATAAGTTATATATTACCTAGAATTTAGATAATCTAAAAATCAAAGTTGTTCATTTCAGCGAAGATAACAACATCATGTTGAGCATTTATCCGCTCGAAGCCATTTCCATTTTTTGAGAAGAAAGGAAAACATGAATAATCAGCAAGGAAGGGCATTCAGAAATATGGATCGATATGAGACTCGTTGGAACATCCGTAATCATCCTTTGGTCCCCCTCAGTTGAAACCAATGCAGCTAGGCCATGAGACAATCCGTTGATGCTTCTGGCTGTCCAGCAGTCCAGTGCACCCGTGAAGCTTCAAACTTTGACATGGCCTCTCTATTATCCATCAATAATCCATAGATAGGTGACCGGGAGGGGTCTTCGATGACATCTCAGTAACAATATACCTGTTGTCCGTTTCAATGCTGATCCGCCCACTGAACAATCTGGACAGGGCTTGAATTCCGAGTAGCAGAGCTTTAGCTTCGGCTTCCTCGACGCTTCTGCAATGCGACAGCTTTTTTCGGACTGCGATAAAGATCTTTCTCTCCCAGCCGCGCGCAACTGCACCAGCCGCGCTCTCTCCAGAGAGGGCCTCGTAGGCAGCATCCGTGTTAAGCTTGACGGTTCCTGGCTCCAGGGGGAGCCACTCTCCTATAGGTCTCGCCCGAGCCTGAGGCGGACTATTCTGAGGGTTGCAACTTTTCTTTCCATCAGACCCTGCTTCCACAACATTTGTATATATTCTTCCTCGAGCTTTGTGAGGAATGAACCAATCTTGTAATAGACTATTTTCCATCATAGCGAACACAGTCCTCCCTGTGGAACCAACAACGCCACAACAGTTACATACAAAGATGGACCATACTCAAGAATTCCACAGAAGACGTATTAGACGAAAGTGTTATCGATGCATTCAAAAGAGGGCTCCAGCGTATAACCTTCAAAGAGCAGCTGGGACAACTCAAAGTCCGAACCCTCGCCCACTTATTGGAGCACGCCAACAACTGGGCCGACAGCGAGGACGACCGTGACTACGACTACTACGGCGGCGACAGAAGCTTCGACCGAAGAAGGAAAAGACCCAGACGAAACTTCTACGCCGACAGAGGAGTGATACGTCCCAAACGTATCTATAATTTCTGCTTGTTTCATGCACTTTTAGGTGACATTGCTACATGTGTTGCTACACTTTTATATCATTTTACACATATTTGTACTAACCTACTAACTCATTGCACTCAGTGTCAGTTTCTGTCTGCTGATGTCTTTAGTTGCAGTGATTTTTTTCCGCAATTTAAAATGCTCAAAAAATTCCAAAAAAATCAGAATAAAAATCTACGCCACGGAAGCTTCCAGAACCACCGAAGAAGTACTAGAGGGGCCCCAGGACCCACCCAGGTGGCCAGGTGGCGCGGCCCCCTCCCTGGCCGCGCCACCAGGACACCTGGGAGGTGGGTCCACCCCCTGGTGCCCCCCTTCGGCCTATTTTCACCCCTCGTCCAGGAAACCCTCGAGGGGAATCCCGCATTGCGAAATACCTCTCTGTTCCTCCGCCACCGCGCTTCCAAGATCGGGAGCACCAGAAGAGTCCTTCCTGGCACCCTACCGGAGGGAAGAAGGACCACCGGGAGCTTCTCCACCACCATGGATGCTTCCCGGATGTGCCGTGAGTAGTCCCCCTTGGACCATGGGTCCATGATCAGTAGCTATGTGATGTCTTATCTCCAATCTTGCTCTTCAATGTTTAGTCCTTGTGAGATGCCCTACATGATCAAGGCACCTATGTAATTTTCTTGTTGTTGCTATGCTGCGATTGCTGGGATCCGATGAATTATGAGATTGTGTTCAGATCGTGACGAGTTATATATTTGGCTTACCCTTTTATATTTTGTTCTTGAGTAATTCTTGCATGTTCTCTGTTGCTTTTTATTGCTTTGGCCAAGTACTAGATAGTAACTCCAAGAGGTAGCGTTATGCATGATTGTGGGTTCATGGCCCCCGATGTCTAGCTAGAGTGACAGAAACATGATACTAGGGGATGTGCTGTTGCCACCAGGGAGAAAACAACGGTGCTTGTAACCGCGGTTGCAAGGATTGTTTACCTTACGCATAGATTGTTAATGCAATTGTCTGTTGCTTTGAGTTTACACTTTGGATGGGGCTCGCAACTTAATACCAGCGAGACGTTCTGGATACATATCTCAAGGTGGATGATTAGTGAGTAGATGCAGATGGATTTCGGTCTACTTGTCTTGGCGTACTTCCCATACTTTTGAGCCTCTTACTTTCAAGTAGCATAATTAGCATTGCCGTGTGTTTATAATTCTGTCAATTGCCCAGCTGTAATTTGTTCACCCAGCTTAGTTGTTTATCGTCTTTTGGAAGAGAGACATCACTAGTGAACATCATGGGGACCCCGGTCCATATTACCACCACTGTTTACACCTTCACTTTATTTACTGTTTTTACTTTCCGTTGCAATTATCATTATCATTATTTCTTGCGTTTGATCCTTTGTAAATGACAAGGACGGAGGGATTGACAACCCCTCTGTACTCGCTGGGAGCAAAGTCATTTGTTTCTGTCTGCAGGTCCACGTCAACTCTCGCATAATCAAGCATAATTTCTAGCGCCGTTGACACCTACTTGTCGACCCTTGGAGTGCTCCTGGATTCGATAAACCTTACAATCCTCGTGTAAGGGAAATTAGCCGCTATCTACATCTCTACCTTCCACTTGGGGTAACCAATGAGGAGCACTGCTTCAGTGCCATCAAGGAGTCGAGATGGTCGCGGCTGGCTTCCCAGACGGCAGGCGTCGTGACGACAACAGACCACCAAGAAGAGACAACCAAGACGGATCACCACACAACCAAAAGCGTGAATGGCGGCCCCGACAGCCACGAGACGACACCCGAGCCCCCCGCTCGGTGAAGACCAGCTTGATGGGCCTTGACAGTTTCACAAATACAAAGACGAGCGAGGAGAATTCCGGTTGGGACATACACTAATAAACTGCAGGCGTTTCAACGAACTTTCTGAAGAACACGGCGGGAACGCTCCACCCGCACCTCAACCACTCGCGAACATCCTCCTTGGGCAGATCACACATGACGCACTCTCGGCTCCTCCCATGCCGCCAAGACAAGTTGCCGCCATTCAGCAAAGAAACGAAGCACCCGAAGATGAGGACGCATACCCAGTCGCCCACAAAAGGATCTGCATGATCCAAGAAGGAATCCCCTCCCAACAGGTAGCAGAAGAAGGTCTCCCTCCAAGTCTATCTAGTGGCCACCTCATACCCCGCAATATCAGAGTTCCTCCGTGGATCGGAGATTGACTTAACATTTTCCCGAGAAGATCACCCGCCAGCCATCCCTCGACTAGGACACGCCACTTTAGTGCTCGAAGCACGAATTGGAAATTACAACATGTCACACGTATTCATGGATGGAGGCAGTGGCATCAACATCATATTCACCAAAATCCTGAGGAGATGTTCATCCCAACCTCCATACTCAAGACATCAAGCACCACCTTTCATGGCAACGTACCAGACAAAGTAGTCTACCCTCTCGGCAAAATCAGCCTTGAGGTCGTCTTTGGAAACGAAAGAAACTTCAGAAAGGAGACGCTGGACATTGAAGTAGTCCATTGGAGGTCACAGTACCACACAATCTTAGGCCGACTAGCTTTCGCACGATTCATGACCGTCCCCCACAACGCATATCTCTAGCTCAAGATGACCGGACCAAGATGTGACGCCCCCAAAATCAGACCGTGTACAGTAATCATACACGCAAGGTACACGACCGAGATTAGGGACTCACGGTGAGATATCACAACACAAACTCTACAAATAAAATAATACAAGCTGTTTAATACAAGCCTCGGGCCACGAGGGCTCGAATACAACAGCTCGAGAGCACAAAGTTAGCGGAAGCAATAGTATCTGAGTACAGACACGAGAATACAAGGTTACCTTAAGAAGGCTAGCACAAATAACAACAGATCGAAAAGGCGAGGCCTCCTGCCTGGGAACCTCCAAACTACTCCTGGTCAACGGGGAACTCGACGTCGTAGAAGGCATCGGGGATCTTCACGTTGCGGTGGTCCGCATCGGGGATCTCCTGCTCCTAGACTCCAAAGCTCCAATGTCGACTACAGCGGCCGATCAGGCAAAACAAAAAGGGGAATAAAGAAAAGGTGAGTATCTAGCATACCCGCGAGTCTTACGTCCGCTACTAAGCATTTATGCATTGTATCAAATGGAAAGGGGAGGCTATATATAGTGGACTGCAAGGTAGAAATCATAATAACGGTAAGAAGCTAGGCCTAACGAAGACTAGCATCTTCTGACGTGTCTTGCAGCATGAGAAGAGAATAGCCAACAGCTCAAATAAAGCATAAAGTAACGATGCAGTAGAAGTTGCTGCAACATTGTATAATAATAAGTTGTAATAATTAGCAATGCCTCCGAGATCCCTTCCTCGACATCCCAGCGAGGAAGAAAACCCGGAACCATACAGTTTAATAATAATAGTTTGTAGTGGTAAGATCCAGCTTCAGCATAAAGCGTCCTGTTACCGTGGACACGGCTATTCAAATAGATTAATCTTCCCTCCAGGGGTGCACTTGTGTTACATTACCCGCACAGATCTCCAGGGTGGCGTACACCTTGTTAGGGAATGCCCCACCGAGGCTATCCGACACTCCGTAGCCCATCTTTCAAACTCAACAGAGAGGCTATCCGCCGGTCTAAATCCTAAGTACGCCGGGCCTTGGACCCTAACCCGAACGTACTCCTGCACGGTGCAGACTGGTCGGTGAAGCATAAGCAAACCAAATAATACAACACCGCGCGAGAAAATAAGACAACACCACTTCCCGGCAATCAGCCCGCAGTACTGCTGACGTCTGAAGAGTCCTCGGACGACACTACGAAGCAGAGGAGCGCATAACTCGTAATTCCCACGTGTAGGCAGCGCGTATAAGCCAAAAGGCTACTCAAGTCATCCGCCGAACCATTAGTCATTTTATTAACTTGCGGGGAAACCGTTATCGTTGCCTCGACTTAACTGACCCGCGGACAAGGACAACAGTCAGGAGCACCAGTACATCGGTGCCTTCCCAGTCGTCCCGCCAAGTCTCTGTGGTTACCAACAAGGTGAACCGTCACCTTACCTTGTCTCGCGTGTGCTCCTGGAGGATCTCGACTTTCGTGGTTTGGTATATCTCGCGGCCAACGATCAGGGGCCAAGCACACCGGTACACTGGTCGTACCCTCCCTGTCGTCCCTTCGCAATACCCCTCGCGGGCACCGTTGGGTCGCCCGACTTCTTACTTGAAGGACAACTGTTTCTCAGGTACCTAGAGCGGCTATACAGAGTCAACAAAGAGTGGAGTACGAGGATTACTCCTCGATAGCTCCACTTGATGTGGCTCGACAGAGCCGAGGTAGGGGCCTGAGGCGGTGTCTGCATTGTACCGTACATGTGCAGTGATAATCATCGTATCCGCGTTCACTCCCCCGAGTGATCACGGCTCGCTATCTAATCCTAGTTGACTAATAATGCGCAGGGCTTACTGCTGAATAACATATATATTATAATAGGAAGCATAGGATAAAGGAAGGTACATCAAGGGGCGACAAAAACAGGCTATGCAATTGAATAGGATTGCAACGTAGCAGCAGCATTAACAATGCCTAGTGCAAGAAATGTACGGGAAGATAGGCGATATCTGGGAAAGAGAATGGCTTTGCTTTCCTGCAAGCTCGACGGTAGGGGGAACACGATCGTCGACGACGTAGTCGATCACAGGGGCATCGACAGCGGTCGTCGGGACTACCTGACAATAAGAGAGGGGGAGAAACAATAAATACACAGCAATAATAGCAATACAAATACAAGACATGGCAAACGCAATGTTAACGGTGTTCTAACGCAGTGCAACGTGTTACGCTTGGAGCGGGAATTCATCCGGGGATGAAATACCGGCTCCGGGTGATTATCGACAGACGGCCCGGAGGGAGAAGGGATCATGCCAGAGGTGTCATGGACATCCTACAAACGTGTGGATGGTGTAACCGTGCTAGTGGAAACATTCCGAACAAGTTTCGTGTTCAGAATAAATTCATCCGGATACTTTAACAGTACAGGACAAATCATCGGACAGACGGTCCGGAGGGGGGCGGTTCGATGTTCGGTATGTTAGAGGGGGGTGGTCGGTATACGGATAGCGTATCGGTATTCATTATATTTTTCTGATCAATTTTCATGTATAAAGTTTTTCAATCCGACTTACGGTTTAAAATATATTTAAATTCAAAGTTTAAATCATGTTAAAATCATTTTCTGGATTTCTTTTATTAATAAATCCTAACATTATCCATAACAGAAACTTTGACTGGTCAAACCTGACCAGTGGGTCCCACTGGTCAGCCTCACATGATTAATAATTCATTTTCTTAAACAAAAATAGAGCCAGGGCCCACATGTCATACACAGAAATTTATCTAAATGCTTTTAATTATTAATCTGACAGTGGGGGCCCAGCAGTCAGTGAAACATATAGTTAAGTAGAAATTTTATTAATCAGTGAATGAACTTAACATTTGGGCCCACCTATCATTGACAGTGGGGGTTATCTCAGTTTCATTTAAACATGGGTTAACTAAGGGGGATTGGGCCCATTTGTCATAGGGTAGGGGGTTATTTGGATTAGTGTTAATCTGCCAGTTAATTAGTGGGGAGGGCCCACCTGCCGGTGGAACAATCCCACTGGACTACCCACGCACGGGCACACAGGGGCGCCGGCGGCGAGCAGCACGGCGGCGAGGCCGTCCGGCGAAGGGCTCGACCAGCGGCGCCGGGCGGAGGAGCAGAGGACGGGCGGCGAGCGCGGCCAGCAGCGCCGACATTGGGCTCGGGTGTGGGAGAGGCGCACGCACACCGTGCAGACACAGCGACGACCATACCCGAGGGCAGCGGCGGGGAAGGCGGCGGGGCGCTGCCGCGCGCTAACTCGCGCGCACGCAGGTGTACGTGGGTGGGCACGGGAGGCAGCTGGTGCATGTGGGGGCGGCCAAGGACGCGCAGGGCTTGCGCTCCCGTCCATGGAGAACAGAGGGTGCATGGAGCATCTACGGCGATGAAAGAAACGGCGAATGAGGGGAATTGGGGGAGGATGCTCACGAGGAGAGAGGGGAGGTTCTCGGGGCGGCCGGATTGCAATGACGGCGACGAATTTGACGCCGGTGGTGCGCGGTCGGTGGTGAGGAAATCAGCATGATAGAGACTTGCAAGACCTCCTGCCGTCGATTGTGAGCACGAGAAGAAGAAGGCGAGCGCGGCCGACCTCCTTGACAACCTGGCGTGGCGGGGCACGGCCAGTGGCCATGGGGGCGACGGTGATGCAGCCATGGTGGCCACGCTGCCGACCGGGAACGAGAGAGAGAGACAGAGTGTGGAGTACACAGGGGGAGATATTTGCCTCAGTCCACGGGGGCACGACGACGACCTTATCCACCGAGGAGAGGGGGGAGCATGTAGGGGCAGGTGAGGGCGAGGGGGGGGGCAGGCAGTGGCCATGGCGCCTTGTCGCCGTGCAAGTCGGGGTGGGGGGGGGACAGTGAGAGGTAGGGGATGGGTTAGGTGGGCAGGGGTTGGGTGGGCCTCGCCCCAGGCGGGATTTAGGGTTTTTCTTTTCTTTTATTTTATTTTCTTTTTGCCAGGAGTGTAAACCTTCTGTTCTAATTTTATCTGATTATCAAATGATTTTTGTTAGATGTAAAACTTGTTGGTTTAATGGTACTACACTTTATAGAAGTGCCACAAAAAGTTTGGTGATTATTAAAAATCTTTTGCATTTTTGTTTTATTTAAAAGGGATTAAATGCCACTGGTTTGCTACTGTTTGAATTGTTTGATTTATCTTATAGCTTAATCAATTTCCATTGTTGTTCTAGCATGGTCCAATGATTATTTGGGATTTAACAAAAGTGGTTGCACCAATTTTGGACAAGGTTTTATTTATCACATACTTTTAATATTCATGAAAAGGCATTTGGAGTTTGTGTTGATTCAAAAATGATCAAGGCATGATTAGCAACAGTAATTGTGATTACTGTAGGTGATTACTGTAGCGTGACACCCGGGGTGTTACAAATCTCCACCACTACAAGAATTTTTTCCCGAGAATTAAAAGGTAGTGGTAGGGGTAGAGTTTCGGTTTTGTATTTTAACAATCCTTCTGGTTCTTGTTGCCCTTCTCGAATAAGTTTAATCCTTCTCGTTGATGTCTTCATTTCTCTGTATCGGTGCATCTCGACGGGTTGTCGTCCTTCTTTCGGGGGCTGCATCGTGCTTACAGGAAGGGTTGGAGGGCAAACTTAAGGGGGTCGGATCGGTACAAGGTTAATTAACCAAGGCCGGCCGAGGGAATGGGGTACGAAGTATCTCTGGAGTTCAAACTCAGGGAGATACATCGAGAGAAACAAACGAAGGCATGAGAAGTTTTCAAGTGGATATGCAAGCATTTGATGATGATAACGGAGGATGAAAAGGGGTCCAGAACATCAGACATAAGCACCGAGTCTGATATCGAACTGAATATCACAAGGTAGAGGACTCGTGAGTTGCATACAAGGTCAAACAAGAGGAATAACCTCGAGAACAGAAAGGTACAAGAGAGTTAGGTTTCGATCCTGTGGAATTGTGGGTTATGGGCCCAAATTGAATAAGAAGGGTGGTGACAAACAATGCGATCAAGTTGCAAGGTAAGTCAGAGAACAGCTTGTTAGCTATGTCGGCAACAACATCGGTACCAAGGGCGAGGGACAAAGAGAACCGTTTTCCTTCTCGCTAAGACGAGGCGGACCAATAGGCAAAGTTCTCGTCCATCGGTGGTTACCGAAATGTTATCAACAGTAGTAACAGGTTGTATGGACAAAGTAGTACACCAAAGTGTTTACATCAGCAGGGAATTATCACTGCTCGAATAATTTATATTCAAAGAAAGGTTAAACAGAGCAATGGAAAGGGAAAATGTGATGATACACAAGTATCAGGTGTATATCTTCCCCAAGGGAAAGCAGAGCAAGATATACATGACCCAGTTTGTATTGGCCGGGACTCAAAGGATGTTGTCGATGCTAACACAAATCATCAAGGGGAAGGGATGGTATTTCACACGATGAATCCAATTAACACTTGGAAGAGGCAAAAATGTTGATGATGACCACGACACATAATGTCGAGAGGTTACAAGAGAATGTAATCGAATAGCGACGACATCAAGCGAAAGGAATGGTGAAGCAAAAGGAATTCGGTGTTCTCGGTTGACAACAACCCAGAACCCATGGAGTGGTTACGATAGGGAAAGGTATTGTTCCATCAAAATCCATAAGATGTAGTGCAAAGGCAGGATATCCTCGAGATACCAGGGGTAATACTCGAAGGTAGAATGGTGGATCATAGGTGCAGCAGAATTTATACCAAGGGGATAATTACCTTTTACAAGAAGCTCTCATGATAAGTTCTACATAGTATCCATGGGCATGAACACAAGGTTCAGGGTCGACTCCCACTTCTTCAATGCATAACATTTCAATCACTTCTCGCTTTCGATGAAGTTGTAGAGTAGGAAATTTATCCGGCGTAACACCAGTAGAGTATGACCCGTAGAAGTTCATGGGTTCACACAGATGGATGAAGCATAGATACAACCCATAGGGACATTTTACGAATCTATACGACAAACAACAGCAACAAGAGATACAAGTTTGAAAGCAGAAGGCTGATGACACTGAGCAGATGATACCGTTCGCCAAAGGCATTTCGTATCAGGGGGAGCTCGTCAATGATTTAGGACACAAGGGGACGGCAGGTAGTAATCCACCAAAAAGGTCAGGCGGGGGTACCGAGAGTCTAGTGTGAGTATCGGTACTCAACCATAAGAAGAAAGGATGAAAAAGCATCGGATGATAAAAGCATCGGAATAATTCAATTCTTAAGTACAAAGGAATTATGACTTCCATATCGGTGTATCAGATTCAGATACATCGATCAAACAAGAATAAGTTGAATAGAAGCTTGACGGTTAATCAATTAAGGTTTGATTTACCGGGAACCAGCTCATGTCCGGAATGACGTCTGAGCCAGAAGAGGATCAACTGATGATTGCGTGCACTAGCACACACGATGATTCAACAGATCAGAATGGCAATGCCAAGGGGGGTCATCAAAGACTACAAGACAAACGGGATTAATCATAGTGCAAGCTAGTAAGAAGAATCTCCAAAGCAGTAGGCTACCGAGGATTGTCGCGGGATCGAATAGTATTTCAAAGTATTTTGGGAATCACATGAACCACTTAGGATGAACGTGTCCTCGATAAATGTGAGGAATTATGCGCAGGGTGAAAAGAAGCTGCAAGGCAGTAGGCTCAAAGGATTCCCGAATCAACGGAAAGTATTACGATGCATCTTGTGAACAAAAGAGCAACTGGGATTGAATGGATGAACGGAAGGTGTATGTGGTTATACATACGGACTTATCGGTGGCAGGGAAGTGTAACGGTGATCGACACATATGGTCTCGGGAATTTTAACAGAGAGTAATCTTCAGAATCTTCTCGTGAAGCAAGCGATCATCTATAATGAGGGGCTCTCCGGGAGGAAGTAGTCACGAGAACCTAATGTCAGAGTTAGCAAAAATCTTTATCCCGAAAAGAAGAGAGAGCAGATTCCCAGAGTAAAGGTATGGAGAAAAGGATCCTAATATCACCCAGTTGGCGACGTGGGCCGATAAGCCACACGACTCTGTTAGTAAGTAGTTTTGCAACGACTAGACTCGACTTCGACCAAGGAGTTGGAAGGGGGTGTCCTACAGGCAGTCGGCTCTGATACCAACTTGTGACGCCCCCAAAATCAGACCGTGTACAGTAATCATACACGCAAGGTACACGACCGAGATTAGGGACTCACAGTGAGATATCACAACACAACTCTAAAATTAAAATAATACAAGCTGTTTAATACAAGCCTGGGGCCACGAGGGTTCGAATACAACATCTCGAGAGCACAAAGTTAGCGGAAGCAATAGTATCGGAGTACAGACACGAGAATACAAGGTTGCCTTAAGAAGGCTATTACAAATAACAACTGATCGAAAAGGCGAGGCCTCCTGCCTGGGAACCTCCAAACTACTCCTGGTCAACGGGGAACTCGACGTCGTAGAAGGCATTGAGGATCTTCACGTTGCGGTGGTCGGCATCGGGGATCTCCTCCTCCTAGACTCCAAAGCTCCAACATCAACTACAACGGCCGATCAGGCAAAACAAAAAGGGGTATAAATCAAAGGTGAGTCTCTAGCATACCCGCGAGTCTTACGTCCGCTACTAAGCATTTATGCATTGAATCAAATGGAAAGGGGAGGCTATATATAGTGGACTGCAAGGTAGAAATCAGAATAAGGGTAAGCAGCTAGGCCTATCGAAGACTAGCATCTTCTGACGTGTCTTGCAGCATGAGAAGAGAATAGCCAACAGTTCAAATAAAGCATAAAGTAACAATGCAGCAGAAGTTGCTGCAACATTGTATAATAATAAGTTGTAATAATTAGCAATGACTCCGAGATCCCTTCCTCAGCATCCCAGCGAGAAATAAAACCCGGAACCATACAGTTTAATAATAATAGTTTGTAGTGGTAAGATCCATCTTCAGCATAAAGCGTCCTGTTACCGTGGACACGACTATTCGAATAGATTAATCTTCCCTGGAAGGGTGCACTTGTGTTACACTACACGCACGGATCTCCAGGGTGGTGTACACCTTGTTAGGGAATGCCCCATCGAGGCTATCCGACACTCCGCAGCCCATCTTTCAAACTCAACAGAGAGGCCATCCGCCGGTCTAAATCCTAAGTACGCCGGGCCTTGGACCCCAACCCGAACGTACTCCTGCACGGTGCGTGATTGGCCGGTGAAGCATAAGAAAACCAAATAAGACAACACCGCGCGAGCAAATAAGACAACACCACTTCCCGGCAATCAGCCCGCAGTACTACTGACGTCTGAAGAGTCCTCGGACGACACTACGAAGCAAAGGAGCCCATAACTCGTAATTCCCACTTGTAGGCAGCGCGTATAAGCCAAAAGGCTACTCAAGTCATCCACCGAACCATTAGTCATTTTATTAACTTGCGGGGAAACCGTTATTGTTGCCTCGACTTAACTGACCCGCGGACAACGACAGCAGTCAGGACCACCAGTACATCGGTGCCTGCCCTGTCTTCCCACCAAGTCTCTGCGGTTACCAACAAGGTGAACCGTCACCTTACCTTGTCTCGCGTGTGCTCCTGGAGGAGCTCGACTTTCGTGGTTTGGTAACTCTCGCGGCCAACGATCAGGGGCCAAGCACAACAGTACACTGGTCGTACCCTCCCTGTTGTCCCGTCGCAATACCCCTCGCAGGCACCGTTGGGTCGCCCGACTTCTTACCTGAAGGACAATCGGTGCTCAGGTACCTAGAGCGGCTATACAGAGTCAGCAATGAGTGGAGTACGAGGATTACTCCTCGATAGCTCCACTTGATGTGGCTCGACAGAGCCGAGGTAGGAGCCTGAGGCGGTGTCTGCATTGTACCGTACCTGTGCAGTGATAATCATAGTATCCGCGTTCACTCCCCGAGTGATCACGGCCCGCTATCTAATCCTAGTTGACTAATAATGCGCAGGGCTTACTGCTGAATAACATATATATATTATAATAGGCAGCATAGGATAAAGGAAGGTACATCAAGGGGCGACAAAAATAGGCTATGCAATTGAATAGGATTGCAACATAGCAGCAGCAGTAACAATGCCTAGTGCAAGAAATGTACGGAAAGATAGGCGATATCTGGGGAAGAGAATGGCTCTTCTTGCCTGCAAGCTCGACGGCAGGGGTACACGATCGTCGACGACGTAGTCGATCACAGGGGCATCGACAACGGTCGTCGGGACTACCGAACAATAAGAGAGGGGGGAGAAACAATAAATACACATCAATAATAGCAATACAAATACAAGACATGGAAAACGCAATGTTAACGGGGTTCTAACGCAGTGCAACGTGTTACGCTCGGAGCGGGAATTCATCCGGGGATGAAATATCGGCTCCGGGTGATTATCGACAGACGGCCCGGAGGGGGAAGGGATCATGCCAGAGGTGTCGTGGACACCCGACAAATGTGTGGATGGTGTAACCGTGCTAATTGAAACATTCCGAACAACTTTCGTGTTCAGAATAAATTCATCCGTATACTTTAACAGTACCGGACAAATCATCGGACAAACGGTCCGGAGGGGTATTGTTCGATGTTCGGTATGTTAGAGGGGGGTGGTTGGTATACGGATAGCGTAGCCGTATTCATTATATTTTTCTGATCAATTTTCATGTATAAAGTTTTTGAATCCGACTTACGGTTTAAAAGATATTTAAATTCAAAGTTTAAATCATTTTGAAATCATTTTCTGGATTTCTTTTATTAATAAATCCTAACATTATCCAGAACAAAAACTTTGACTGGTCAAACCTGACCTGTGGGTCCCACTGGTCAGCCTCACATGATTAATAATTCATTTTCTTAAACAAAAATAGAGCCAGGGCTCACATGTCATACACAGAAATTTATCTAAATGCTTTTAATTATTAATCTGACAGTGGGGGCCCATCAGTCAGTGAAACATATAGTTAATTAGAAATTTTATTAATCAGTTAATTAACTTAACAGTTGGGCCCACCTGTCATTGACAATGGGGGTTATCTCAGTTTAATTTAAACATGGGTTAACTAAGCGGGATTGGGCCTCTCTGTCTTAGGGTAGGGGATTATTTAGATTAGTGTTAATCTGCCAGTTAATAAGTGGGGAGGGCCCACCTGCCGGTGGAACAATCCCACTGGACTACCCACGCACGGGCACACAGGGGCGCCGGAGGCGAGCACCACGGCGGCGAGGCCGGCCGGCGGAGGGCGTGACCAGCGGCGCCGGGCGGGGGAGCAGAGGACGGGCGGCGAGCGCGGCTAGCAGCGCCGACATCGGGCTCGGGTGTGGGCGCGCACGCACACCGTGCAGATACAACGGCGACCATACCCGAGGGCAACGGCGGGGAAGGCGGCGGGGCGCGGCCCCGCGCTAACTCGCGCGCACGCAGGCTTGCGTGGGTGGGCACGGGAGGCAGCTGGTGCATGTGGGGGCGGCCAAGGACGCGCAGGGCTTGTGCTCCCGTCCATGGCGAACAGAGCACTACTAGGAGAAAGGCTAGTAGTAGCGCCCCCTTTTGGCTTATCAGTAGCGCCCTAGGGCGCGCTACCGCTAGCACGCTACAACTATCATGTAGCAGTAGCGCGCGTACGCACCCGCTACTACTACACCAGTAGCGCCCCCACTTAGAGCCCGCTACTACTAATACCAGTAGCGCGTACAGGTAACAGGGCACTACTGGTATTTATTTTTCATTTTCTATTTCTTTTTCCCATCGTATTTTTGATGTATTTGTACAGGTATTATACAATATAGTCTCATACACATACACAGGTTTTCTACAGAGTACAAATCTCATCATATCATACACATACAATAATCTGATGACCATATATATATCATCATGATCTCTCATATCCAACACAAATGATGTCTCTCATCATGTCATCTCTAAAATAGCGATAGAAGTTGTCACAATATCTTAAATACATGCAAATACAAGCAAGTTTTATCATCCATCTAAACTATGATATATACTAGAAGAGCGGTCACTATGAGGAAGAGTGGAATTATGTAGTAGCTCATGAAGCGCCGCCTCCGATCTTCCTCTCGCGCTAGCGTAAATCTCAAGTAACTAGCTTCCGCTTCCTCTCTGGTATTGAACCCTCTTTGGCTTCCGCCCGGGAACCGGTGCACTTGGGCCTGACACTCTGGCCACTCATCGTACACTCCTGGAACCTTCCCTATGTGCACGGCATAGCACTTCTTCGCCATCGATGATCTATGTACCTATTAGAGATGCATATTCATTATAAGAATTCAACAATAGTACACAACATAATATACTTGAGCAACACGAAGACAAAAAGTTAGTGAATAGATGCAACATAAAGTAACATACATAATATAATATACACACGTTGTTCATGGTACCCCAACTAATTCACTAGCTAGCAAGCGTTACGCAAGTAGTTCAACATGACCGTTAAATTACATCACAAAGGTTTCATATCGCTTCCAAAAGTATAAATTCAACCGAGACATCATCATCGGCATAGTCAATACACTAGAACTTCCATCCATCCATATCTGGGAGGACGCACCCTAGCTTATTGAACGGCGTAATGTCCAAAAGCTGCATTCCTACGCGAGTTTTAACATCAGCTCGTGATATTGGGCCGTGGTAGAACATCCCCTTCTTGTCGACGACTTCTTTCATGATTATGGTTGCAATATCCTTCAGGATGCGAAAGAAGTCATCTCTTACTTTATAATCCGGTTCGGCTAAGTTTTTTGCCCATATCATGATATGATTGTCATCTTTGCTTGCCATGCGAAGACGTTGCTGATCCTTTCTGAACTCCATCATGAGATGGATGACATAGTATCCATCATTTGTACTTCCTTCCGGTTGATGGATACTGCAGAAGTTGGTTTTATGCGAGAAACACGGCGCGCCCTTCCTTCGCGACTTTTTCTCGATGTGGCCACCCCACATGCCGAAGCCCTGAAGAGCGGAATCCAGAAGACTCATTACTTTGGTGTACTCTTTCCTTTTGAAGTTCCTAGACGAGTCGAAATACACGGCATGGGAGACTCGCGGGAAAAGAACGATAAGGACGGCGTGCCCCTCGCTGCGCAAAATAAATGCACCTCAAATTAGCTAGCCTCCATATGAGCAAAGGAATGATTGAAATGTAAAGGCAATCGGGCAATGACTTACATTGGATGATAAGGCACGAGAACCATTTCCTTCTCCTTATTCATCAGCATGAAATTTTCGATGTACTCCCTAGCAGTTTTAAGTTCATAGTGACCGAGCGACAAGAAGGACTCATGCATGTAGTATGGATCTGCCACCGCGATTTGCGAGATTTCCTCTCTTTTGATGACAAAGCTCATATGGAGCGCAAAAAGGCGGACGATCGTAAAATCGAGCCGCCTAGTGAGGAACATCTCAAAGATGTGATCAAACCGCAGGAAGAGCACTTCCGCAGGCGCCGTGTCGACGTAGCCCATGCCCGGAGGCACACGCACCGCATAAAGTGGATATCCTGGATCCTTCGATGCGAGAAGGCTTTTCTCTGTCGATAGTACATGGTCGTGCAGTCTCCTGAGATCCCCTGATATGCTCTCCAACGGTTTCGGCGGGAGGATCGGCTCGCCCGCGACATGGATCAACACCGTACCTTTCATCGGTACACGGTCTGCAAAACCGGTTGGCGGAACCGACTTGCTGCTAGAAGCATTGACAACCTTTTTGGCAGCTAAGTCCTTCCTATTCGGTCTCTTCCTCGGCTTCTTCTGGGGGAGAGGTTGTGATGAGCCTTTCATAGCGCCCTTGATCGCCAACCCAAGTGTTGACGGGCTGAGCAAGGGTTGTTCATGCTGGTTTGAGGCGGCATTTGGAGGCGTGTCCTGCAAGGGTTGCACGAAGAGAGACTTTTTGCACTCAGACCTAGGATGCTCCTGCTCCGACAGAATATCCATCTCCTCGTCCACATGCTCCTTATTGGCCGAGTCATATGGCTGACTCATCATTTCTACTTCCTGATTAATGAAGGCGGTGTTGAGGAATTGCATAGGGTCACCATCCTCGTCCATGTCATCATCCATTGCTTGCTGGAGCACGGGGGAGAAATCACGATCCACTCTGCTTGGACCGCCTTCCTCGCGTCGCTCGCCGCTCTCACCCAACATAACAGGCGGCGCTAATAATTTCGGAGGCGGGGTGGTGGTGTTCATACCTTCTTGGGGATGTGTTGTCGTTGGTGTGGTCATCACGGCGACCGACTCGACACGAAGAAGACCCTTCGGCCATAGGATGAAATAGCCCTTGCAGTCTGCAAGCCGCTTAGGGGTCTCGTCTTCCTCTCCCCTGAGTTGTACCGGAGGAGCCAAATCCTCGTGGCCCGGTTTGACACTCGTCACGGAAACCTTGAAAGTGGTATTGGGCATCTGCATGGTGTGGATCATCCGATCCGTGGGATTTATTATCGTTGCCTTTCCCACATCCACTGTCTGGCCATTGATCATGTATAGTAAGGTGCACGGGGTTCTCTCGGCCTGCGAAAACATGTCTACGGCGTCAGACATCCAAAAGGCAACGAAAAAAGGATATATTATAGATATGTTGGTGTGACGCGTAATTACCGTGAGGGCGTCGAGCTCAGCCAAAGGCGAAGGCCTGCCTAGCACGCCAGAGACAGAGGACGGGCTGCTATGAGCGGCTAATGGAGCATGTCCGGATGCGAGAGCAGGCCCCGCCGGTGCGATGTTCACCGAGTTGCTCCCGACGAAGCTAGTACGGGGAAAATCCGCTGCCGTTTTGTCTGGATTTTGCTTCGTCCACTCGATAACAGCCGTGATCAAGGATGAAACCGAAGCTGCGAACTCATCTCTATAGGCAGCTAAAGCTGCATTGACTGCCGACTTGATCATCTCTTGTTTGGTCGCTTGTTCGGTCTCAGCTGCTTTTTTCTCAACCGCAAGCTTCACCTTCTCGTCGATGTTGACCTGACTAAACTTCCTTCTCTGCCTTTTGGCCTCAGGGTCCTCGTGGTAGTAGTGCTTCCACTGGGCACCGTCTCCGACGCCGTGCACACGTCCATGCTGCGGCCGAGTGTCCAAAGGGAGGCCCTTCATTATGTTCAAGGTCCGGTTGAGATGGGTGTCCCACTTGGGCCTCATCGTCGACTGAGACGATGAGTCGCTTTCGGCATCAAGCTTGTGTTGCTCTTTCTGCGAAAGAAACGTGGACCATTTACAAATGTTACTACAACGTGTATTCTGACTTGATGAGAAGCTAATATAAGGTGGAAAAAAATATTACCAGTAATCTCATCAATTCCCTCGTGGGCGCGTCCGTGGACCAAACCTTTTTCTTCGAGTCCCACTTGTAGCGGGCCCTGATGAAGTCATACTCCTGCGGGTCGGTGAACTCCGCCAAGGGGTCTGGGATCCCCGCGGCTTCATGTTCCGCGTCCTCCTTGTCCCATATGGGCCTTTTGCCAATGTAACCACGGCTTCCGAGGCGGTGTTTCCCCGTGTTCATTTTCTGAAGCCCCTTGAATTTTTCGGACCTAAGCTTGGCTTCGTCGGTAGCGCAAGTGTCCTTGAATTTTAAGAACTCAGCTTCCGTAAGTGATGGATTCTCCGCAAAAATCATGGACAAAGGTTTGTTCTTCTTAATCAATCGTTTCACCCTCACTTTCCAAGCGGACAATGCGTTGCTGAACTTGACCATGGCGGCGGCGTTTATGTCAGTCATGGCATCATCATCCCACGAAGTTTTGCTCTCATCCCGATCCGGGAACTTGAATCTGTTGTGCAGCTTCGTAAGGAGTAAATGTTCCATATTTGGTATACTCCTCAAGTCATAGTCGTTGATGCTTGCGGTTTCCCGTAGGATGCATCCGACTTGGTTGCCGTAGCACCTGCGAGCTTCCGCCGGCGCTATTGGCTCGAATTTGCCAGAATGCACCTCTGTCACTAGCAGTTTTTCGGTGCCGAGCTTGTTTGGTTTTCGTACCCTCTCCTTCTTCTTATTTGCTGGTTCATTAGCGGCTTCAGCGCCGCCAGTGTCGGTGGCGCCGGTGTCAGTGCCATCGGTGCCATCAGGAGTGCTGTCGGACTCGATTTCGGCGTCCGTCGCACTAGCGACATTTGGACCTTTGTCTCGTAGCTGAGAAGACATATGGTCGAGGAAGGCGTGGTCATGCTGCTGGTAGTCAAAATCCTCATTTGCACCGGCTTCGTCGTTGGTCGACATGTTTCCTACGATATATTTAGTCTCCAAGTTTAATTCTCAAACTATAAAAAAAGGACTAAATACCGTCCTATCAAATACCGGGCACTCGATATGTCATACTTTGTAGCACAAGTCATGTCGAAATTCATGGTAAATTTCGGCATGACCTTTGCTAAAAAGTGGACATATCGGGAACCTGAAATTTGCCGGAACGGAAATAAATCAACATTCCGGCAAAACATAGGCCCCTCGGATCCCTGCATATGGAAAAAAGAAGAAAATTCGTACACAATATCTTAAGCATATACCCAGAGGGTGGCACTGGCTAGTAGGATCAGCTGCAAAGCATTTCCAACAACAGCATGCTGTGCTCGTTGCATTTCACTGGTCCAAAGTTTGACATGGAACACAAGGAAAATTCTCTACAACCAGACTGCAAAACTATTCAAAAATTTACACTACCAGAAATTATACCACCAACTTCGTTAAATAAGAACTTTCAACTAAATATAAATCCGAAAAGATAAATACAAAAGTAGTTCGTTAAACAGCAGCATAGTGAAACTATAGGCTTAAAATGGTAGCATATTACGTTCAAATTAAATAAATGGTAGCATATGAAAGCATAGGGTGATAAGAAACAGGGATCTTCAATGCAAATGCAACTCCTATATCAGTACTTAAACAAAACTACATTCCTGCGCTACTGGTCACCAAAAGATATTATACCACCGATGGAGGCTTACCACAATGCAGTAAAGATATGAAAATCACAATGATGCAGAGATCGGGGATTTAACATCCTTTTCGAGGAAAAAAAGATTGATTGATGATAGACTGAGAGTAAGTTTAACCTACATTAGCTTTAATGATTCCGATTTGGAGCTTTGGAACCTATATATTCATTCTAGGTAATCTTTTTGCCTCCATGTGAGGTTTCTGGTTGCTATCTTTTATACTTAGCCACACATTTGTTCACGTTTCAGTCCCTCATTAAATTTGTAACAATGTGATTACACAGTGACTAAATAGTCATTTTAGTAACTCCTTGTATCAACTTCACTTTCAAGACATTCATCACTGAACACTGAACACTAAGTATGCATATGTGGTACCCAATATAGCATTAATCTGCCATGTTCATAACACCCATGACTCACGCCCTATTTGAAGCTAATTGGCTAATTAATATGAATTCAAGTCAAGTCTGTTGTGTTCTTCGATGGTATGCAGTGTCAAAAGAAAATTCATGGTCTTACAGTTTACCTATTGTGCTATGTTCCAATGGCTAGAGAGGGCATTGGGGTTATTAAACCACATTCCTGCATCATTACTGCGCCACTGTTGAAACTACCCTTGGAATCAAAGCAGAAGGAGGCTTACCGAGCAACCGATGGTGGCGGCGGCGGCTTGACGACGACGGCGGCCGCGGAGGCGAGGCGACGAGGGCGGTGGAGGAGCGGCGACGAGGGCGGGGAGGGCGGCGACGAGGGCGGGGAGGCAAGGTCACGAGGGCGGCGAAGGCGAGGCGACGAGGGCCGGGAGGCGCGGCGACGGCGACGGCGGACGGGGAGGAGTCGAGAGGGAGAGATAGAGGGGAATGAAAAGAAGAAGGCCTGCCCGACCTGTTTAAGTGGAACTTAGCAGTAGCGGGCCCTGTCAGAGCGCGCTACTGCTAAACTTAGCAGTAGCGGGCCCTGTCAGCGCGCGCCACTGCTAAACTTAGCAGTAGCGCACGCTGACAGGGCCCTCTACTGCTAAAACTTAGAGGTGACCCGCTTAAGTTTAGCAGTAGCGCGCGCTGACAGGGCCCGCTACAGCTAACTTTAGCAGTAGCCCGCTCTGACGGGGCCCGCTACTGCTAAACCTTAGCAGTAGCGCGCGCTGACATGGCCCGCTACTGATATTTCTGGCATTTTTTCCCTCTTCCATTTCCTTTTTAATTTTTTTTTGAACAACGACCGATACAATTTATATAATGTATATTTAACAGCGGCAATATATAATTTGACCGATCGATAACGCGGTTAAAGTGCAAGTATACAAAATAGATACATATAAAGATTACAACACACATTTAGTTTCTCAGCGTCGAAGACGTTTCTTAGTGATTAGTTTCTTTCCTTTTTTGTTCGTTTCCGAATAATTTAGGCCCTCGTTGTGACTTTTCCTTTTCCATGGAGTACGATCTTTCATAGGTAATGTAGTCTTCATTCTTCTTTTGACATATGCTTCATCGTCGTCGTCATCTTCCCTCATCGGGTTGCCGTACTGGTCATAGTCTTCTATGTTGGCGACTCCATCCATTCCGACGATGTTTCTTTTTCCTCTCCTCACGACAACACGGCTGGGATTGCTCGGGTCGGTTATGTAGAAACATTGTGTCACGTGCTTAGCGTGTATCCATGGCTCATTTTTGGCTATGACGTTCACGGTAGTGCTCTTGGTGTCGGGTATAGACATAGTAGTGAAATACCGGTTTTCTCTTTCGACATTCTTAGCCCATCTGACACGGAACATCGTCGCATTGTGTAGTCCGGAGTAGTTAAGCTCCCAGATCTCTTCGACCCTTCCGTAATATCTTTCAGTTGAGCCGTTGTCGTCAGTCATGCATTCTATCGTCACTCCCGAGTTCTGGAAATCACTTTTCATATCTCTGGCTTCCGTATAGAACGTGTATCCGTTTATATCGTATGCCTGATAGGTGAGGAAGTTGACAGCAGGGCCATGTGCTAAGGCGTATATGAGCAATGCGTCTGTAGACCCCTCTTCCGGGGGATTGGCAAGAACATGCTCTTTGAACCAAGGCAAGAAAGTGGAGTTGTGCTCTCTAGTAACTTCGGCGTCCGTCTTGCGTAGGCCCTGGTCATGGTACTTCTTGGCGATGGTTTCTTTGTGCAGTGTCACGAAAGGGTCTACCACATCAAGATGTTGTAGCACTACTAAGTTTGCCCTGTCAAAGTCATTGCGTCGATCCGAGTGGTCGACATGCAGTTCCCTCCGACCGTTGGTGTGACCTTCTCCTCCGAGCCTCCCATGGTGCTTGTTAACGGGCAAACCAACAACAGGGACGTCGTCATCTCCGTTGCTTAGATAATTCTCGCAGAACGAGATGCACTCTTGTGTCAGATAGCCCTGTACGATGCTTCCATCTGGTCGGGACATGTTACGAACGAATCCTTTGATGACCCCATTCATCCTCTCGAATGGCATCATGTTGTGCAGGTATGACAGGCCAAGGTCGATGATGTCGTCCACAATGTGGACACACAGATGCACCATGACGTCAAAGAACGCGGGCGGGAAGTACATCTCGAGCTCACATAGTATGACAACAATCTCTTCCTGTAGCCTTGTGAGCTGCTTCGAACTGATCGACTTTCGAGAGATAACATCGAAAAAATTACAGAAACCAGTAAGCGTGTCACGGACGTGCTTGTCCATTATCCCTCTAAGGGCAACCGGTAGTATCTGCGTCATCATCACGTGACAGTCATGAGACTTCATCCCGCTGAACCTTTTTTTCTACATGTCTAGATATCTGCTTATCTTCCCACAGTAACCGGAACTAACTTTTATTCCGGTAAGACACTTGAAAAATTGATCGATCTCCTTCGTATTGAAGGTGAAGCAAGAAGGGGGGAAATATTTCTCTTCCTTCTTCTTTACTTTTTTTCCCCGCCTGCTGTCCCCCGCCTCTGTCTCCGTCTCTGTCTCGGCCGTTTTACGGGGCATGTGGAGATCTGCCCTTATTTCCAAATCTTCCAAGTCTCTTCTTGCCTTCGGCCCATCCTTGGTCTTCTCCGGCATGTTCATCAGTGTGCCAAGCAAACTCTCGAGAACATTCTTCGTGATATGCATTTGATCAAGACAATGAGGTGTATCGAGTTTGGGCCAGTACTCCAAGTCCCAGAAAACAGACCTTGTTTTCCATACCTTCAGCAGCGGCTCCGGTTTTTTCATCTTTCCAGGCGCGGGGCACTCTTTCCAGTTTTTCAGCAACTCATCAATTTCGGCGCCGCTCCTCTTACGTGGAGGTCCTCGATGCTCAGCCTCACCATTGAATAGATCTCCACGGTTTCTCCACGGGTCATTCTTCTCGAGCCATCTTCGATGCCCCATGTACACGATTTTCGCAAACCCACCATCTTTCGTTAGCTGCTGAGACGTTGTATCATCCATGCACCTCGTGCATCCGCAATATCCATGGCACACCTGGCCTGATACATATCCGTAACCGAGATAATCGTGCACCGTCGTCAGCACTGCGGCTTTCATATAGAAATATTCTTTTTCGAAAGCGTCCCATGTCTTGACTGGTGATTTCCATAACATTTCTAGCTCCTCTTTCAATAGCTCGAGATATAGATTAATACTATTTCCCGGCTGTTTCGGCCCTTGAATCAGAATGCTCATGTGTATGTACTTTGTCTTCATGCACTTCCACGGGGGAATGTTGTACATCCATACAAACACGGGCCATGTGCTATGGTTGGTGTTCTGCTTGCCAAATGGATTCATGCCATCTGAACTCACGCCAAGCATGACGTTCCTTGGATCAAGATGGAATCCATATTCGGCGTTCAACGCTCTCCACTGGCTTCCATCCACAGGGTGTCTCATCTTCGGATCATCTCCATCATCGGGCACCTTCCTGACCGCGTGCCACCGCATGAGCTGAGCTTCCTTAGGATCTACGAAATAACGCTGCAGACGAGGAATGATCGGAAAGTACCATACAACTTTCTGAGGAGATTTCTTTCCGGCCTTCTTGTATCTATCAGCATTGCACACCGGACAACTGGTTTTTTCTGCGTTCTCGTTCCGATAAATGATGCAATCGTTGATGCATGCATGGTATCTAATGTGCGGAAGATCAAGAGGGCACACAATCTTCTTGGCCTCATCGATACTAGTAGGACAAAGGTTCCCCGGGGGAAGAACTGTCTTGTTTAGATACTTGAGATGATCATCGAGGCTTTTGTCGCTCCATTTGTTTTTAGCCTTCATCTTTAGAAGTTCGAGCGTGAAACTCAAGCGGGTCACCTCAGGAGCGCAACCATCATACAATGGAGTCTTCGAGTCTACCTCCAGTTGCTCCAACTTGGCCTCCTCTCTAGAACCAGCTCTGTCGCTAGTCATCTTCTTGCGAAGCAGGTCTCGAACATGAGGGTCCCGCACGATTGAATTTAGTAGCGATGAAGGATCCGTCATGTCCGCATCTTCTCCGTCATGTTCGGTCTGATCTTCTCCGCCATTACCATGTGCGGCCTCTTCTCCGCCGTCATTTCCAGCGCCCTCTTCGTCTTCGGATCCATCAATCATCTCTTCATCCGCTGCCATGGGGTTATTGGTTGCACCGTCGATATCGTCATCATCATCTTCAGTTATCCATCGAGTACAGCCATCCATGAAACCATATCTAAGCAGGTGCGCCTTCAAACGTCCACCCTTAAAGGGGTCCAGCCAGACGCCTTCTTTGCATTTCCGACAAGGACATAAAATCTCCTTTTCATTTTTTTCAACCATGTCGTCCACTGCGGATCGCAAGTATCTATCCACCATCCTTCCACAGACCTTCATGGTCGCCTACGAGTTATACAAACAAAAGATTATAACGACATGCATATGCATATCAAAGTCATACAAAAATTCGGCATGACCTTCCTAAAAATAGGACATATAGAGTTTGCCCGAAATTCGCCGAAACGGAAGTAAATCGACATTTCGGCAAAACATAGGCAAACTCTCATATCACACACCCATACACACACACACAAATATTTTCATTGATGCAAAGCACAATTTTTTACTCACATCTCATGCATCCACGTACCTAGCTAGCTAGTAATTAATTAAGAGAGAGAGAGAAAGTATATACCTTTTGTTAAAATATCACACTTGGGAGAAGCTTGCACTAGCTAGTGAGGGAAATGAGACAAAGGTGAGAAAGAGAGATAGCTAGATGCATTTATGCATGATATGTGGTGGTGGAGGAGGAGCAAATTAGAAGGAAAGAGAGAGATATTGCATTAATGAAGATGGTGTGTAGTGCATTAATGGAGATGATGTAATGCATTAATGGAGATGGACAAGAGGTAGGAGAAGGAATGAGGAAGAAGCAAGTGAGGGAGAGAGAGGAGGGGGGAGGGGGATGGTTGGTGGAAAAGGTGGATGCTGCGCATTACCAGTAGCGCCTGTACCGCTACGGCGCTACTAGTAACGATAGTAGTAGCGGGCTTTCCAGGGGGGCGCTGCTACTAAAACTTGTCATCTGGGTTTGGTGGGGACCACCTTTACCAGTAGCGGGTCCGTGTATGAGGCGCTACTGATACAGGCATATCAATAGCGCGCGTCCATATTGTTGGATATGTGCCCTAGAGACAAATTAATAAAGATATTTGTCACATATCCGTTTTGTTCATAATACGTTTTATACTGTGCTATAACTGTATTACTTGGAAATACTAATACAGGTGTAGTATAAAACATGGTCCGTAGTTTAACTCGGGTAAACTATCTCATTGGGCAATTGATTGATCAAGCTTTCCTGATCATGGCGACACTTAAGTCCATTGACAATGAGGTCATATCATTAGGGGAATGATGTGATGGACAGACACCCACCTAAAGTAATGCAATGTGATCGAGTCACATAGTTCAGCGTTGCTATGACTTTGTAACGTATGTCTTAGTCCTTAGACCGTAATGATCATACGTAATCATGATCTATGAGGAGACTTTGATTTGTATCCCACCGCCTGACTGAAATATGCTGGCTATAACAGAACACTTTGGGTATTCCGAAATAGATGGTTGATGAGTATGTTAATAGATCAAAGCGGGATTTGTCAGTCCTTGTGACAGGACAGGTACTCTGGGCCCACTCGGTGATATTGCATCAACCCCTTGCAAGGACGTGACTAGGTCACAAGAGATGCAATGATCATGGACGAGAGAAGTTGTTTGTCGTGAACGAGATGTGAACACGGTATGTGGGATACCGACGATCAAACCTCGGACAAACAAGGTACCGCAGAACAAAGGGATTACGTCGTATCGTTAACGGTTTCCAAAAGCGATCGAAGCTCATTCGATGGAAGCGCAGGGGCTGTCAAGGATTGTAACCAGGTCCAACTGACTATTCATTGGTCCATGAGAAGAGTCTCGACCATGTCTGCTGTTTCCTGGACCGTTAGGGTGTTACACTTAAGGGCAATCGATGCATAGGACAGTTACGGGATCAATCGGTGAAATAGGAGAAATCACCGGAATAGTTCCGGAGGAGGACGGAATGGTTTCCGGACATTTTGAATAGTTCAAAATAAAGTTTAATTGTTTTAATAATGTTTTTTATTATTTAATTATCTGAATTAAATATTTAAAACTTATTAAATAATTAAAATAATGGAAAAAGGCTATATGGGCCTTAGAGGCCCATTAGGGGAGGAGGGGGTTCCCCCCCTTGGGCTTGGCGCCAAGGGGTGGGGCCCAACCCCCCCTTGGCCGGCGCACCCCTCCCCCTTTGGGGGTTTAGTCCCACATGGGGGAGGGAAGAGGGATCACACCCCTCCTTGGCCTTTATATAGAGGGGTAGACCCCCTTTTTCCATACAACAATTGATCTCCTTCTTCTTCCTTCTCCATTTCCGGAAGTGGACTCCCCTTGTTTGGAGTTTGCACCAGGATTGGAGTTCTCCACCATAAGGCAGGCCGTCGCTCTGCCGGAGTCGGGATCCGTAGCCGTCTTCTTTCCGCTGCTCGCATGGTTCGGAGCCCGGGAGGAACATCGATTATGCCGTACGTGTATAATCTCTTCGAGGCACTACACCTGTGGTGCTGCTTCGTCGCTGGAGGTTTACCGGGAGTCATCCTCGCCGGTTGTGGTCTTCTACACGACAGGGAGGTCGTAGTTCTGAGTCTACGCCAACCACGTTCGTCAGAACGTTTCCCGCTTTCGGTCTTCAAAGGTATGAACACCGATTCCCTCCGTTACTTTACATCGCCATAGCATAGATCTTGGGTTCGGGTACCGTAGGTGTGAAAAATTTGTGTTTTCTGCCCCGTATCCCAACACATATAGCGCGCTACTGCTAATTAGCAATAGCGCCTGTCTTTAAAGGGCGCTACTGTTAAGCCTCTACCTATAAGCTTTTCCCTAGTAGTGGAGGGCGCAGGGAGCATCTACGGCGATGAAAGAAACGGCGAATGGTGGGGATTGGGGGAGGATGCTCACGAGGAGAGAGGGGAGGTTCTCGGGGCGGCCGTCTCGCAATGTCGGCGACGAATTTGACGCCGGTGGTGCGCGGTCGGTGGTGAGGAAATCGGCACGATGACGACTTGCAAGACTTCCCGCCGTCGATTGTGAGCACGAGAAGAAGAAGGCGAGCGCGGCCGACCTCCTTGACAACCTGGCGTGGCGGGGCACAGCCAGTGGCCATGGGGGCGACGGTGATGCAGCCATGGTGGCCACGCTGCCGACCGGGAACGAGAGAGAGAGAGATACAGGGCGTGGAGTGCACAGGGGGAGATATTTTTCCTCAGTCCACGGGGGCACGGCGACGACCTTATCCACCGAGGAGAGGGGGGAGCAGGTAGGGGAAGGTGAGGGCGAGGGGGGGGGGGCTGGCAGTGGACATGGCGCCCTGTTGACGTGCAAGTGGGGGTGGGGGGAAACAGTGAGAGGTAGGGGATGGGGTAGGTGGGCTGGGGTTGGGTGGTCCTCGCCCCAGGCGGGATTTAGGATTTTTCCTTTATTTTATTTTCTTTTTGCCAGCAGTGTAAACCTTCTGTTCTAATTTTATCTGATTATCAAATGATTTTTGTAAGATGTAAAACTTGTTGGTTTAATGGTACTACACTTTATAGAATTGCCACAAAAAGTTTTCTGATTATTAAAAATCTTTTGCATTTTTGTTTTATTTAAAAGGGATTAAATGCCACTGGTTTGCTACTGTTTGAATTGTTTGATTTATCTTATAGCTTAAAAAATTTCCATTGTTGTTCTAGCATGGTCCATTGATTATTTGGGATTTAAAAAAAGTGGTTGCACCAATTTTGGACAAGGTTTTATTTATCACATACTTTTAATATTCATGAAAAGGCATTTGGAGTTTGTGTTGATTCAAAAATGATGAAGGCATGATTAGCAACAGTAATTGTGATTACTGTAGCGTGACACCCGGGGTGCTACATGACGTCGGGGTGACCCCACGACTCCTACGGATGAGCCTACCTGGTGTCCTTGAAGGCAGAAGGCCCATGAAGATACGGCCTCGGCCTGCTAGTTGGCACCGACGTAGGAGTCCTCGACTCACAAGGAAGGTGCGAAGATCTGCCGTACGGAGTAAGCTAGGGTTAGGAAAGTTTACCTGTACACGTAGATGAACTCCCTGAGACCTAGCCCGGTATATAAGGGCTAGGAGGGGCGACGCCAAAGACATCCAATCTCACCTGTAACCCTAGCCTTGAGCACTCCAGCCTTGGCCTCCATTGTAATCACATCTCCCCAATCAATAATATCGAGCAGGAGCGAGCCTCCCTGTTTGCCGACGAGCTATCGTCCAACCTGTGCCTCTCATGACTAATCCAGGGTCCCTGACGATGGGATTTGCCGGGGTTGATCTCCGTCAATTGGCGCCGTCTGTGGGAACTACGCAGGTTGGGATCATGATCTCGGCGGTCCCATCTTCAGCAAGCTACAACTCAAGGGCAAGACCCAGACTTAGCCCACTCGAAGGATTCAAGATCACGGCGGACATCTCCGCCGCCCCATCAAGACCACTCGAGCTACAGTCATGCCAGGACCGATACTACGGTGGCGGCCAAGCACAGCGTCAGCGCCGTAGGAGTCGACGACCCAGAAGAACGGTGAGGGGCCTCTACGAAGGGATCCCACTCGACAAACTGCGACGCGCAGCGGAGGACTCACAAATCTTGCGACAACCCACCACCGCCCGGGCACCCGCCGCACATCAAGTCAATGACTACGAGATCGAATCCAGCGATCAGCAGAATCACCGCCAAGGCAGAAGGAATCGACGACCCAAAAGGCGCGCATGGGATAACTACGGTCGAGCCCCAATGAACGAGCCACATCGCGCAGTCGCGCAACTGACGACCACTCGACGACATACCGCCGCACGAGCATCTGCCGTCAACCAAGACAGCGACTCCGAGACACCTGTTGGCGAGTACTACGACCCAGATCGAAGGCCGGATGAATTCGCCAACCTCATCAGGAACCAAGACATGAGTCGAGGAATCAAAATCGATCCTCGCTTCCATGTGCACCCGGAGGATCACGAGCAGATCTTCAGAATCTCAAGAAGGAAGAGGCATGCCGGATCCAGCAAACTCACGTCCAGAGAACAGCTAGTAGGACCCTGCATGATCCACAACTTCGAGGATGACTGGGGACGCGTCAGGTCAGGGCACACTTTGAGAGACTGCCGCCTGTTCAACGAGCTAGCCGACGACCTCAAGAAGGAGAAGCAGAAAGATGACAGACGCAACCAACGACCCGAGCAATCGCCGAACTCAAACCCGGAAGGACGTCGCAGCCCGTCACAAGCACAGGTCCTCATGATCCAAGAAGGAAGAGTACCGCAAGCACAACGCGACGCCCTAACCCTGCAGGCCAGAGCAGCCGAGAGCATAAACATAGTCGAAGTCTACCAATTGCATGACACGGAGACCGGCATCACGTTCTCACAGGACGACCATCCACTCGCAGTCCAAAGACCGGGGCATGCACCCCTAGTGCTCGATGCACAAATCGGAGGATACGACATGGATCGGGTCTTCATGGACGGAGGCAGCAACATGAACATCATCTTCGCCAGCACCCTGCAAAAGATGCTGATCCCACGATCAGTGTGGAGAAAATCAAGCACCGAGTTGCACGGGGTAGTCCCAGGAGAAGTAGCCACATCCCTCGGAGTCGTCGAATTCGAAGTCTTCTTTGGCAACCGGAGTAACTTCGCAAAGCACGTCCTCGAGTTCGAGGTACTCGACTGGCAATCGCAGTATCACGCCATACTGGGACGACCAGCATTCGCGCAATTCATGGCGGTCCCACACTACGCCTACCTCAAGCTCAAGATGCCAGGATCATCAGGAGTCCTCACGATCAACGGAAGTTTCGTGAAATCAGATCAATGTGATCGTGACTTCCACAGAATCTTCGACACATTCGGAGCCAGACAAGAACTCAAAGAAATAGCCATGGTGACGGACAAGAGTACCTTCCCATTGGTGAGCCGAAGCGAATCCAGGGAGTACGGACGCGACTTCAGCATCGACAGCTACACAGTCACTCATCAAGTGCAACCGACGGACCCGGACAAAACAGTCCGTGTGTACGCCCACCTACCAGAGGAGCAGGCTGCGGCTCTCGTCGCTTTCCTTCGAGACGAATGGGAAATATTCGGCTGGTGCCCTGCCGACATGCCTGGGATACCACGTGAATTCACGGAACACGCCCTTCGTATCAAGCCAAACACGAGGCCAGTGAAGCAAGCGCTGAGACGATTCTCGGAGCCCAAGCGCAGAGCAATTGGAGAGGAAGTCAACCGGTTACTCGACGCTCAGTTCATCCGAGAAACGAAGAAAGCCACCTGGATAGCCAACCCAGTGCTGGTGCCAGAGAAAGACACGACCGTACTGCGCATGTGTGTCGACTACGGACCAGTCAACAAACATTGCCCAAAGGACCACTTCCCCCTGCCTAGAATCGATCAGATAATCGACTCAACAGCAGGGTGCGATCTACTCTCCTTTCTTGACGCTTACTCAGGATACAACCAGATCAGAATGAGGGAAGAAGACGAAGAACACACATCGTTCATCACCCCCTACGGAGTATTCTGCTACAAGACCATGCCCTTCGGGCTAAAAAACGCAGGCGCCACTTACCAACGAATGATGCAGGCCTGCCTGAAGGAGCCAATCGGAAGAAACGTGCAAGTCTACGTAGACGACATCGTCATCAAGACCTATAAAGCAGCCACACTACTCGGCGACTCAATACATAATCAAACTCAACCCAAAGAAGTGCGCATTCGGCGTACCGGCAGGAAAGTTGCTCGGCTATATGGTCTCTGCCCACGGGATCGAAGCAAACCCCGAGAAAGTCCAAGCCATCACCCGCATGCAAGAACCAACCGACGTCAAAGGAGTACATCAGCTCACTGGAAAACTCGCAGCCCTAAGCCGCTTCATCAGCAGGCTGGGAGAACGCACGCTGCCTTTCTACCAGCTGCTCAGGAAAGGAGAGAAATTCGAGTGGACGGAGGAAGCCCGCCAAGCATTCATGGACCTGAAAAAGACACTCTCAACCCCACCAATCCTGGCGGTACCCAAGGAGCGAGAGAAGCTATACCTCTACGTGGAAGCACGCAGCAGTGTAGTAAGCACATCGCTCGTCATCGAACGTGCAGAAGAAGGCAAGGTCTAGAGCATCCAGAGACCAATCTACTACCTCAGCTTGCTCCTGACCAAATCCCAGCAGCGGTACCCGCACTATCAGAAGCTACTACTGGCCATCATCATGACCTCAAGAAAGGTGTCCCAGTACTTCGACGAGCACCCTATCACAATCGTGAGCAGCACACCATTCGCCGACATACTCAATAACCCTGGAGCAACCGGGCGAGTCGCCGAGTGGAACATCGAGCTCAGCCCACGGAACCTGCAGTTCAAGCACCCAACAGCCATCAAAGCCCAAGTACTCCCAGATTTCCTGGTTGAGTGGACGGAGGTTCAAACACCAGGCCCCCCAGACCTATCAAGCTCATGGTCAATGTTCTTCGATGGGTCCAAGAGACAACAAGGAGCTGGGGCAGGAGTTGTACTCATCTCCTCCAAAGGAACAAAGATGAAATACGTCCTCCAGATCAACTTCAGTCACGCCTCCAACAACGAAGCAGAATACGAGGCACTCCTCCATGGCATGCTCATGGCCAAAACATGTGGAGCCACTCGCCTCATAATTTATGGGGACTCTAACGTCGTCGTCCAGCAGACGATGAGAAACTGCAACGCAATAGCCGACAACATGGCGGCATACCAAAAGCTCTACCACGAACTCGAAGGAAATTTCGACGGTTGTGAGCTCAACTACATCACCAGGGATAACAACGAGAAGCCGACGAGCTCGCGAACAACGGTTCGACCAGGGCGCCCGTACCACCCGGCATTTTTCTCGAAAGCATCAACCGGAGGTCCATCAAGGTGCAGGAAGCAACATCTGAAGCAGTCGGGGACGGCGAAGACGCAAAAGAAATAGCGCAGGTGGCAGCAGCAACCCTATCAGAAGGCACAGGCACCAGCACATCCGACAACACAGCCCCGACAGAGTTTGAAGGACCCGTCTGCACAAAACCATTCCTACGATTCATAATCGAAGGAACGCTACCACAAGACGTGGCCGAAGCATGACGCATTAGCCGATGATCCAAGGCATTCACGGTGATAAACAGACAACTATATAAGCGCAACATCACCCAGATTCTCCAAAAGTGCATTGATGAAGAAGACAGCAAAGCCCTCTTGCTCGAAATACACGAAGGCAACTGCGGACACCACGCGAGCAGTCGAGTGCTCGTGTCCAAAGCATTTCGAGCTGGGTTCTACTGGCCCACAACAATGAAAAACGCAGAGGAACTCGTGCGACGTTGCGTCGCCTGTTAAAAATTTGCCAACAGGCCACACGCTCCCGCATCATAGCTCAAGACCATACCACTATCCTGGCCGTTCGCCACCTGGGGACTCGACATGGTGGGCCCACTAAAGAAATCATCAAAGGGCGGAAGGACACACTTGCTCTTCTCAGTCGACAAGTTCACAAAGTGGATCGAAGCACTGCCCATCACCAGCTCTACAGCTCTCACGGCTGTCAACTTCATCAAGTCGATCATCTTCAGATTCGAAGTGCCACATAACATCATTACGAACAACGACACGAACTTCACGACCACAGAATTTCAGAACTTCTGCGAAGAACTGGGCATCAAAATAAATTACGCATCAGTCGCGCACCCACAGTCCAACGGCCAGGTGGAAAAATAAAATGGCCTTGTTTGTGGGGGAATCAAGAAACGGCTCCTCACACCACTCGAGCAAGCCACCGGTAACTGGGTAGAAGAGCTCCCCGCGGTCCTGTGGAGCCTAAGAACCACACCAAACACTGCAACCCAATACACACATTTCTTCATGGTGTACGGGGCAGAAGCAGTCTTACCACACGACCTCAAGTTCGGAGCACCCCGGGTCACCGGATACGAAGAAGAAGAAGCAGCAGAAGCACTGCAAGACGACAAAGATACGGCTGACGAAGAAAGAGACGCAGCCTTGACAAAATCAGAAGGATACTAAGACAAACTACGTACCTACCAAAGCAGCCGACTTCGCACTAGAACATTCAACAAAGGTGATAGTCCTACGACTAATACAAGAGAAGGTCCACAAACTTGCCCTTTAATGGGAAGGACCATTCATCATCTCCTAAGTCATCGGAGGGGGCGCCTACAGGCTGAAGAACCCAAAGACAAACGAGGACGTGGGCAACCCATGGAACATAGCAAACTTGCGACTGTTCTATCCATAGCCCCTATCGGTCGGACATGAATGGCAATTCATGTAAATCACTTGACCGCAATAAATCAAGTGTTGCCCAAATACTGCCATCTCAAAACACTCGGGGGCTGAAGAGGAAACTCCCCCCCGAGCAACTCTATCGCCCACGCGATCTCAACCGAAGCACTCGGGGGCTTAAGAGCAAAACTCCCCCCCGAGCAACTGAAGAGGAAACTCCCCCCCCCCGAGCAACTTTATCGCCTACGCGATCTTAATCGAAGCACTCGGGGGATGAAGAGGAAACTCCCACCCGAGCAACTCTATCACCCACGCGATCTCAACCGAAGCACTTGGGGGCTTAAAAGTAAAACTCCCCCCCCCCCCGAGCAACTCTATCGCCTACGCGATCTTAATCGAAGAACTCGGGGGCTGAAGAGGAAACTCCCCCCGAGCAACTCTATCGCCTACGCGATCTTAATCGAAGCACTCGGGGGCTGAAGAGGAAACTCCCCCCGAGAAACTCTATCGCCTATGCGATCTCAACCGAAGCACTCGGGGGCTTAAGAGAAAAATTCCCCCCCCCGAGAAACTCTATCGCCTACGCGATCTTAATCGAAGCACTCGGGGGCTGAAGAGGAAACTCCCCCCCCCCCCGAGCAACTTCTATGCGATCTTAATCGAAGAACTCGGGGGCTTGAGAAGCAACCCCCCCCCCCCCCCGAGCAACTCTACCGCCTACGCGATCTTCTTCATGAAGCACTCGGGGTCTCGAGCACAAACCCCACCTGAGAGACGACCATCAACACTCCCATGGCATCCAAGCACTTTTGAAGAAACTTTGGAGGAAGCACAAGCTCATCTAGTCTTCACCTGATCGCCAATGATCACCTGAAGACTCGGGGGCTACTCCCATCGGGAGCGCTGCCGCGCACCCGATAAAAAGACAACAAAGGAAACAAATTTTAGCCTACACCTGACCCTTAGACTCAAGCGTAGCCTCGGGGGCTACTCCCATCGGGAGCGCTGCCGCGCACCCGATAGAACCAACAGTACCAAGTATAGGATGGACCCGAAGACAGTCCCCAGCAGTAAAAGACTCTCAGTTGCAAAAGGATTCGAAGGCAGCTCCTGATGGTCAAGACACAACTTTTGGTGGCATAAAAGGCTCAAATATAAATTCCACTACAAAGGATAAACCACAGTTTACATCATAGATATCATCTTCAGTACAAAAGGACTCAACTACATTTGGATAGAAGGCAGCTCCTGTTACAAGAGAAAATCACCCAAGGAACTATGACTTCTACATGTGTTCCCATGAGGGGTAATCTACTCTAGTACAAGAGCATCATCACAGACAAAGTAGGAGTTGAAGCAGCAGGCTCATGATGTCAATGACATAACAAAAGGTTAAGCTCAACTTATTTGCAGAACCATTGGAGACACTGCTCCACCAGCTTCTTCTCCAGCTCCACCCAAGCTGCCGGCGAAGATGACGCTGCTGCCTCCAGTTCTACAAGGTCGCCTGCCGCACTCGTTTAATCGGTGGCTTGACATCGAGGTCTTCTTCAAAGGCAGAGGAGGAAGCAGTTGAAGACGGATCACCGCCACCACCAGAAGAGTCCCTGGAAGAAGAAGCAAGTCGAAGACGCCGGTGATGGACTTCTCGACTTCGTGGAGCTGTCTCTGCTCGACTCCTGCCCATGCGGATCCATGCTATTGCCACTCGGATCGAAAGCGCGGACAGTGAGAGTGCTCTCACCATCAAAACGACAGCTGAGCATATCACCATCCCGCAAATTCAACCGCCGAGAAAATAAACTCCAACCAGAGCCAAGAAAAATCAAGCGAGAGCTATCAACCTCCAAATCAACATAAGAAGGAGATCGACAGCTCCCTTGAAGGTGCAGAAGCAAGCCATCCAAGCCACGTTCAGAGACAATGGAAGAAAAAGAAGAGGGAAGAAGGATGCGATTGGCACTTTGGCCACGAACACACAAAATAAAATCATAGCGCCAGAATCCCTCCTCCAAGGGAGAGGAGGAAGGCACTGGCACTGCACCATGGCGACCACCACGGCATGAGCGTGGTGTGCGGCCACCACGGCCACGATGACCACGGCCACGGCCAACACCTCGCCTAGGAACCATGAGCGGAAGAAAAGATGAAGAAAGAGGTGAAGCAGCGAGTTGGATAGAAGCGTGGAAGAGAAAGGCCTATTTATAGAACAACTACCATCAAGGCGGAGAGAAGCCAAAACGATAGCAGCAATTAATTCAAAGACCAATCGTCCCAGCCATCTCGGACTCCAAGACGAAGATGCTTTCTCACGGGACGCATTGTACGCAAGACGCGTCAATTCGCGCGCGTTTCCAACGCGCGTATGGGAAACCCAACCGGCTCCTGCCGCACGCCACAGCGGCCATCATTATGACCGGTCCAGAAGATGTGACGGTTCAATGGCAGAGCATCACTGCCACCCATCAAACAGAGGCATCACTGCCCCTCACAAACAGCAAAGAAAAAACCAAAGAGACACCAAGGCTCTGATATTCCATCTTTCAGATCTTTTTCCCAAGGAAGAAAAAACATCTTACTCCCATCGGGAGCGTACATCATAAGAGTCCCGGGTGCTCCGTCACCTAAAGGTTAGCCACGTGCTCGAGTGAACACTCGCACTTATGAGAGTCTTGGGTGCTCCCTCAACCCGACGTAAGACAAACAAACATTCGCCAAGACCATACGGCGCTAAGAGTCTTCGGGTGCTCCCTCACCCGAAAAGCCGAAAATGGCATTCGAGTGATTACTCGCGAAAAACCCCCCGACTGAGCACTCGAAAACAAAGCTCCTCGGGTGAATAAATGAACAGCTCGCTTGATGTTTTGTTCCAAGAGGGTGCAATGCTATAAGGCTCCGCGCCTCAAAAACACACATTTCTGGAACACAATACACTGTGCCCAGATGCCACGCAAGATTAGCGTGTAGGTAAGACCCCGCTGCGAAGAACGGCCGGGCTGGGACTTGCCGAAGAGGGATTTCACTCCCAACCTTTCCCATGCGCAGAGCATGATAGAAAAGCTGGGCGGATGCGCCTTAGGCTACACACATTACTGGCGGCAAATGAACACCGTAAGACCTGAAGCGGCCGGACTTTTGCTCGAAACCAGTGTTCCAAGCTCACGTCGAGGGACGTGGGTTTGCTTGGGCTACTGTGGTATTTGCCCTAGTGAAATTCACCAAGGCTCGATCTGTCGACTCCTTGGGCCCTTTCAGCTTAGCATCCCTCGAAACAGGTTTTGTCATGGCCACCAGACTGCCAGCGACCCACGGATGAACCGTGCATATCAATGAATGACAAATGAATGTACTCGAGTCACTGCGCGACTCTTCGAGTCCCCCAGGCACTCGGGGGCTACTGACGAGGGGGTGACCCCACGACTCCTACGGATGAGCCTACCTGGTGTCCATGAAGGCAGAAGGCCCATGAAGATACGGCCTCGGCCCGCTAGTTGGCACCGACGTAGGAGTCCTTGACTCACAAGGAAGGTGCGAAAATCTTCCGTACGGAGCAAGCTAGGGTTAGGAAAGTTTACCTGTACACGTAGATGAACTCCCTGAGACCTAGCCCGGTATATAAGGGCTAGGAGGGGCGACGCCAAAGACATCCAATCTCACCTGTAACCCTAGCCTTGAGCGCTCCAGCCTTGGCCTCCATTGTAATCACATCTCCCCAATCAATAATATCAAGCAGGAGCGAGCCTCCCTGTTTGCCGACGAGCTATCGTCCAACCTGTGCCTCTCATGACTAACCCAGGGTCCCTGACCATGGGATTTTCCGGGGTTGATCCCCGTCATTACACAAGAGGAGTCATCACCATTAGTGGAAGCTTTATCAGGTCAGATCCTTGTGACAAATAATTCCACAAGCTCTTCGAAACCTTCGTAGCACACCAACACCTCACAACAGCAGACCTGGTGACCACCAAAGACCCGCGCTACACCAAGCCTTGAATAACCCACAGAACCACCAGAACAGAAGCTCCATAGTAGAAGTTAGTGCTTCACGCTTTTTCTACTCACTATCTTAGTCACACTTTTTATGTCCTAGGGCTACTAAGCCATCGATCAAAATAAGGCTACTCATCCCTTAGTGTAAGTACTCCAGGGAAAAAGCAATAAAGAGGGAAAGTTTTTCCAAGTATCTTACACCTTACCTAGCACTCGGGGGCTCACACCAGCCACCCCCGAGGCTTTTTTCTCACTCGCGACTCGACAATGACCTCACCTGGCACTCAGGGTCTCGCCCAACTAAGCCACCTGATGCGATTTTCGCACTCGCGATTCGACAACGACCTCAAATGGCACTCGAAGGCTCGCACAAGCCACCTCTGAGACGTTTTCTCTTTCACGACGCAAAAGACCCATCAACTTGGCATTCGAGAGCTCGAACATCGAAACCCTCCCCGAGGCATTAACTACACTCGTAATAAAACTGGAAGCCCACTCGTAAAAATGCCAATCAAGATCAAAAAGTGATCGGGGGCTCGATCGCACCCAAAAGGTTTATGAGCAGAAACAATGGTATGAACTTCAAAAGACAAAGACTGGAGCTACAGAAGTCAACAACAACAAGCATCAAAGGACCGGAATAGATCCCTCAAGAATAAACCGCGTCCAATGCTCGGGGTTGCACCTTATATTCACAAGATACCTACTACACTCTGGATAACAATATATACAACAATAACAGTTCCTAAACACCAGGATCCTCCTTCACCTTGTAGAGGACGCCAATTATTCGGTCAGTCTCCTCAAACACCTTCTCCACTATAAGAACTGAAGGATCAGTCGCAGCATCATAATGCTCAGGCATCGGTTCATCCCGGCCGTGAGGAGTGCCGCACACCTGCTGCATAAGGCCCACTCCCAGCCAATGCGAGCGAACCAGCGCTAGAGCACAACGAGCGCCAGCCTGAATCTGCAACTTCACCATACGCCTGATACGTCCCAAACGTATCTATAATTTCTGCTTGTTCCATGCCCTTTTAGGTGACATTGCTATGTTTTTTGCTACACTTTTATATATTTTTACACATATTTGGAGTAACCTACTAACTCAGTGCACCCAGTGCTAGTTTGTGTCTGCTGATGTCTGTAAGTTGTAGGTTTTTACCCGTATTTACGGAGCCCCAAAAATTCCAAGAAAGTCAGATAAAAACTCAGCATGACGGAAGCTTCCAGATCACCGAAGGAGTGCCGGAGGGGGGCCTGGGCCCACCCAGGAGGCCAGGTGGCGCGCCCCCTCCCTGGCCGCGCCACCAGGGCGCCTGGGAGGAGGGTCCAACCCCTGGTGCCCCCTTCGGCCTATTTTTACCCCTCGATCTGAAAACCGTCGGAGAGACCCCCACATCGAGAATTTCCTCTCTGTTCCTCTGCCGCCGTGCTTCCTATATCGAAAGCACCAGAAGACCTCTTCCCGGCACCCTGCCGGAGGGAGGATTGACCTCCGGGAGCTTCTCCACCACCATGGACGCTTCCCGGATGTGCCTTGATGTGACGCCCCCAAAATCAGACCATGTACAGTAATCATACACGCAAGGTACACGATCGAAATCAGGGACTCACGGTGAGATATCACAACACAACTCTACAAATAAAATAATACAAGCTGTATAGTACAAGCCAGGGGACACGAGGGCTCGAATACAACAGCTCGAGAGCACAAAGTCAGCGGAAGCAATAGTATCTGAGTACAGACACAAGGATACAAGGTTGCCTTAAGAAGGCTAGAAAAAAATCAACACGATCAAAAAGGCGAGGCCTCCTGCCTGGGAACCTCCAAACTACTCCTGGTCAAAGGGGAACTCGACGTCGTAGGAGGCATCGGGGATCTTCACGTTGCGGTGGTCGGCACCGGGGATCTCCTCCTCCTGGGCTCCAAGGCTCCAACGTCGACTGCAGCGGCCGATCAGGCAAAACAAAAAGGTGGGAAATAAATCAGGTGAGTATCTAGCATACCCGCGAGTCTTACGTCCGCTACTAAGCATTTATGCATTTGTATCAAATGGAAAGGGGAGGCTGTATATAGTGGACTGCAAGGTAGGAATCAGAATAAGGATAAGAAGCTAGGCCTATCGAAGACTAGCATCTTCCGACGAGTCTTGCAGCATGAGGTAAGAATCAGCCAACAGTTTAATATAACAATAATGAAAGTAACAATGCTGCAGAAGTTGCTGCAGCATTGTATAATAATAAGTTGTAATCATAATTACAGCATTGTATAATAATAAGTTGTAATCATAATTAACAATGCCTCCGAGTCCCCTCCCTCGACATCCCCGCGAGGGAGAAAACCCGGAACCAACAGTTTAATAGTAGTAGTTTTTAGTGGTAGGATCTGGCTTCAGCATAAAGCGTCCTGTTACCGTGGAGACGGCTATCCGAATAGATCAATCTTCCCTGCAGGGGTGCACTAGTGTGACACTACACGCTCGGATCTCCAGGGTGGCGTACACCTGGTTAGGGAGCACCCCACCGAGGCTATCCGACACAACACAGTCCATCTTACGACTCACCAGAGAGGTCCCCGCCGGTCTACAGCCCTAAGTGCAAGGGGATCATGGGCCTATCACCCCTCGCTCTCCGGGTCGTTGCGAGGAGGGTGAATTCCAACGCCGCAGCACGATCCGTCCCTGCCGCAATGCTGAACTGGACGTCTTTCAGAGCTTTCGAATGAGGCTACATTGCGGAGGCGCCCAAACGCGTAATCCACGTATAAGTAGTGCGTAGAAGCCAAAAGGCTACTCAAGTCATCCGCCGAACCCGTTAAGCATTTTATTAGTTTTCTGACGAGACAACCGTTATCGTTTCCCCTTATTGAATGAGTCGCGGACAACGACAGCAGTCAGGACCACTAGTAACGTCGGTGCCTTCCCTGACGTCCCACCAACTCGTGCGGTTACCAACAAGGTGAACCATCTCCTTACCTTGTCTCGCGTTTGCTCCGAAGAGCTCGACTTTCGTACAACAGGAAATCCGTCGGCCACGAACAGTACCAGGCCCGCCGCACACCGGTGGATTACACCTGACCTGTCGTTCCGCTAAGATAACCTGCGCGGGCACCGTTGGGTCACCCGACTCCTTACCTGTAAGGACACCAGTTGATTCGAGTGCCTACCATCAAGTGAAACCAGGAGGAATCACCCTCGATGGTACACTTGAAGAGGTTCGACAGAGACATCAGTGGAATGAACTAAAGAGGAATATTTTCGTATCACCACGGTGGTGCCGAGACACCAGCGGAATGAACTAAAGAGGAATACCCTCGTATCATCCCAGTGATACTACGCTACTGAGCCGACGAGAGTGAAATACGAGTCCGTCCACTCGTAAGTCAATCTCGAAGCGACTCGGCAGAGTCTCGTCGTTGTACGTTCCCTAGGGCGTCTGCATTGATCCGTACCTGTTGCGGTTATAATATTTTGTAATCCGCGTTCACTCACCAGAGTGATCACGACTCGCTATTCTAAACCTAGCTAACAATGCGCAGGGTTTACTGCTGAATATTATATATATATTTATAAGGCAGCATAGGATAAAGGAAGGTACATCAAGGGGCGACAAAAAGAAGCTATGCAATTGAATAGGTAAGCAACGTAGCAGCAGCAGTAACAATGCCTAGTGCAAGAAATGTACAGAAAGGTAGGTGATATCTGGGGAAGGAAAATGGCTCTGCTTGCCTGGAAGCTCGACGGTAGGGGTACGGTCATCGACGAAGTAGTCGTACTCGGCAACGGTGTCGTCGACGGCAGCAACGTGTCTATCGGAGAATAAAAAGGGGGGAGAAACAATAAATACACAACAATAATAGCAATACAATTGTATGACATAGAAGATATAAAGCAACGGGGCTCTAATGCGGTGTTCGGTGATTTCCCCGGAGCAGGGATTTATCTGGGGATGACTCATCAGTACCGGTTGATTACCGGACCGATGATCCGGAGGGGGATGGTTCCATGTCTGCAATGTTAGAGACATCTGACAGACATGTGGATAGCGTATCTGTGTTAGTTGATTCCTTCTAAGCAACTTTCATGTTCAGAATATTTTCATCCGGCAAAGTTTTACCGTCACCGGGAATTATCGGATAGTGCAACCAGAGGGGGGATGGCTCGTGTTTGGTATGTTAGACGGGTGCGATGGGTATACGGGTATCGTAATCGTATTCGTTGTATTTTTCTGATCAAGTTTGATATATAAATTATTTTCATCGGAGTTAGGATTTAAAAGATATTAATTTCTATAGTTTAAATCATTTAAAAGTAGTTTCTGAATTTATATTAATTCAAAAATAAATGGATAAATACTTTTATACCCAGACTAAGCTAGACACAGTCAACGACATGTGGGGCCAGTGGGGCATAGTCAAAAGTTAACCAGTCAAGGTTGACTAGTCAATAGGGTTAAGGTGGGGCCCAGGTGTCATTGGCTCATTTCTGGATTTCTCTGGAATTTGGCTAAGTCTGGGAATTTTTGTCTTAAACATCAATTAACAGTTTTTGGAAGGCTACGGTTTTGGTTCTGCTCATCCGATGAAATTGTGCCCAACATCAACTTTCATTAGTTGGCAGTGATCTCGAATCCGGTACGGAAGGTATTTAGGTTAGGGCTCATCTACTCAATTAAAACGTTGCCGGAAAAGTGATGCCCGACGTTAATTCTCGAAATTGTTAAAAGATGCAAAGTTCATGCGATGATTGTCGTTGATCTGTAGCCCAGATGAAGATGCATCCAACACGGGTTTTGCGCTATATCATGTGCACTATCATGCCATGCCCTCAGAAGGCCTGACAGATACCTACAACAAGTTCATCCACAACGCCAAATTGGCCATCGGGTCAACTCCGTTTTGCGGTTTAACATAAATCTTCCTTTTGCAAATTTGGTAGGGATTAATCCGTGCATCGAATGGACTTGGTCCAATGGCGAAAATCGAAGCTCGTTATGTGTACAACAAGCCCATGTATTTTGCATTATTTATAAAAGTCAATAACATAAATTTTTGGGCTCATGAAGTGGTTAAGGTATTGTTCCTGACTTAGCAAAAAAAATGTTAAATCTGAGAATTTCTGTTTTAACACAAAGTAGCCTTTTGCAAGATTTTCTGTGACCAATCTATACATAATTTGAAGTTGAGCCAATGGAACAAACTGAACATTAGTATATCTATTTCCCGGATCTATCAATTTCCACCATTTTGGACATTCTTTGGTGTGGTTTTAGGAGCTGTTAATGGAGCACCAGCAGCAGCAATTAGCAGCAGCTATGGCAGCAGAGTAGCAACGGTAACAACTCTAGAAGAGCAGCGGCATCAGCAATACGCGGTGACTACGGGCGGCAAGGCTGGCCGGTAGGCCATGGCCGTGGCCAGGGGGAGGCGGAGGCGGCAAGGGGGTAGGGCGCGCATGGCGCAGCTAGGGGAGGGCGCGATGCGCCGCTAGAGCACGGCGGGGCGTGAGCTAGGGGGGTTCCTGGGCGCGGCCATGGTGGGGGCGAGGCTGGGGTGGCCGCAGCCACGGCATGGAGGAGCTACAGCGGCGGCGGCGGCTTGAACGGGGAGGCGGATGCGGCGGCCAAAATGGCCAAGGGAGGAGGGGAAACAAAGAGGGCACATAGGGGGAGCAGCGGCGGCGCGAGGAGAATCCGGGGTGGGGCAGTGCGGTGGCCGCGCCGCGGAGCCAGGAGAGGAAGGGGGTCGGGGTGGGAGAGGGGGCCGAGCGAGAGAGGAGATGGGGGCGGCTCGGGAGGGGCAAGTGGATAAGGGATGGCTGAGGTGGGCTGGGCCAAGGAAGAGGAGAGGGAGAAGATGGGCCTCTCCTAGTGCGGGAGAGGGTTAGGTTAGGTTTCTTTTTATTTTCATTTTTTTCATTTCTGTTTATTTCCTTTGTATTTCTTTTATTAACTTATCCATTTTTGTAAAATATGTTAGGTGCCTCTAAATTAGTATAACACTATATAGCAATTCCACAAAAGTTTTGGAGGCAAAAGAAATTCACTAGATATTTCATTTAAATATTAAAATCCCAAAATGAGGGTTTCAACCTACTGTTTGAATTGTTTGAAATTTTCTATAACTTAATAAATTCCCGAAACCATAAGAATTTGGTCCACTGATTTTTAGGGATTTTACAAAAGTGGTTTCATAATTTTTGGACAAGTTTCAATTGTCACTTATTTTTAACAGTAACCAAAGGCATTATGGATAAGATCAATTGCAAAGTTGATCACAGCATGATCAACAACAGTGATTAGCAATAGTGATAATCATTTGCAAAATGATTACTCTAGTGATTACTGTTGCACGACAGTGAGGGTGTAACACTTGAGTAGTCCTCCTTGGACCATGGGTCCATGACCAGTAGCTATGTGATGTCTTCTCTCCAATCTCGTGCTTCAATTCTTAGCCCTTGTGAGTTGCACTACATGATGAAGGCATCTATGTAATTTTCCTGCTGTTGCTATGTTGTGTTTGCTGGGATCCGATGGATTATGAGATTATGTTCAGATTGTGATGAGTTATATATTTGGTTTACCTTTTATATTTTGTTCTTGAGTAATTCTTGCATGTTCTCCGTTAACTTTTATTGCTTTGGCCAAGTAGTAGATAGTAACTCCAAGAGGGAGCGTTTATGCATGATTGTGGGTTCATGCCCCCCGATGTCTAGCTTGAGTGACAGAAAAATGAGACTAGGGGATGTGCTGTTGCCACCCAGGGATAAAACAATGGTGCTTGTAACCGCGGTTGCAAGGATTGTTTACCTTATGCAAAGTTTGTTAATGCAGTTGTTTGTTGCTTTGAGTTTACATTTTGTGTGGGGCTCGCAACTTAATACCATCGAGATGTTATGGATAGATATCTCAAGGTGGATGATTAGTGACTAGATGCAGATGGATTTCGGTCTACTTGTCTTGGCGTACTGCCCATACTTTTGAGCCTCTAGCTTTCCAGTAGCATAATTAGCATTGATGTGCGTTTATAATTCTTTCAATTGGCCATCTGTAATTTGTTTACCCAACTTAGCTATTTTGTCGTCTTTTAGGATAGAGACATCACTAGTGAACATCATGGGACCCTGGTCCATATTTCCACCACTATTTACTCCTCCACTTTATTTCCTTCTTTTACTTTCCGTTGCAATTACCACTACTATCTACCCTTGTATTTAATCCTTTGTAAACAACAAGGCCGGAGAGATTGACAACTTCTCTATACTCATTGGGAGAAAAGCTATCTGTTGTGTGTGCAGGTCCAGGTAAACTAAGTAACCCTGAGTTGTGAACGGCACTATTGTTCACTTTACGACCTACTTGTCAACCTTGGAGTCCTACTGGTCGAACTAAACCTTGGTATATTTGCCAAGGGAAACTTGCTGCTAGGCTAAATCTAACCTTCCACTTGGGGTAACCAACAAGGAGCGCTATCCTGCGCCAGCAAGTAAATTTCTGGCGCCGTTGTCGGGGACTCCAATATCCAAGATAGGGGAGTTGCACACTATGTTTTATCTTTGATTTTTAGTCTTGTTAATTTACCTCTTAGTTTTTATCTTAGTTTCTTTTATCAAAAACCATAAAAAATCACTTTGCTTCGTTTAGTCAGTATGTCTAAGTCCTTTGCCTTTGGTTTTGCACCCGAAGGGGAGATTCTCACCTTCAAACAAAGAGGTGGAGAAAGTCTGAAAGATGCTTGGTGTAGAATTAATGTTCTCAAAATAGAGCCACCAAGAAGCAATCCAACACTATCTTTCTTAGAAACTTTTATGTTGGTATTACTTCTTGAAATAGGTTTATTTTAGACACTACTGTCAATGGGAATTTCCTAGAATCCCCAGTTTGGTAAGCTCTTAATGTTATGAAAAATCTTTTTGGAAATCCCCCTATTGTTAGTACACAAGAGAACATTACTTTAGCTCACATTATGAGTAAACTTGATAAGATAGAGCTAGATATGCCAAGTATGGGAAAAATAAATGAATTAGATCATAGGATTCAAGGGAATTTAAATAGGCTTGATAGCTCCATGCAGAAAATTCATACCACTTTGGAGACCCTTAAATCCCACGTTTGGACCCTTCTAGGATTGACAAGATTGACGATATTATTGAAACTTTAGGAACTACTCTATCCTCCATCAAGACTAAAAAGGTAGAAATCCCCTCAAAGAAGGAACCTAAGTTCGTTTACGTACCAAAGGTTCCTCAACCCAAAACAAATATATCTATTGCTAGAGGTGTGGAAACTGTGAAGACCTTGGAAGAGATACCACTCTTGAATAGAATTAGAAATGAAATTCCAATTGGTCTTACTACCTTTGCTTTTATTCCTAGAAGTGTTACCGCTAGGCCTTTCTTTGAGAGTCCTCTTAAGACTAGTTGTACTATTGAAGAGCTTTTTGATGATCTTGATGATGGTTCAATTGTTATAACTTGATTTTCTTGTATCATGCCTAGCTAAAAGGCATAAAATAAAGCGCTTGTTGGGAGGCAACCCAAGATGTTTTTACTTCCAGTTTTAGTGGTCTTGATGCTTGTTACTACTGTAGCAACATCATTGTATCTTTATTTTCAATCTTTGTGCCATGTTTTAGCCTCCAATTGCAAGAAAGTTCAACAGTTGTGACATGCTGTCTAGAAACATATTTTGTCCCCTTGACGAAAAAAATTAGCCAAAAAATCACCAGATCATCTTTTTGATCTGAATGTTTTTGCCAGTATGCTCTATACAATGAGAGAATTACTTATTTGACACTACCTTAAAGTTGGATTCCTTATTTGACCCTGGAATGTTTTTTCTTCCCCATTTGACATTTCCTCTAATTTTTTTTCCTTATATGACACTCTAGTGCATTTTCTTCACTAACGGTGTTAAAAACAAACTTGAGAAGACGTTTTTACCCCTGATGCATATGGTGATAAAAATCTGTACATGACAATATATTTAATACTGTACATATTTGGTCATGTTAAATGATAGATTGAGACCCCATAATTTGGTCGCTGGACTGATTTCAGTCCAAAAATTATCCTCTAAGTTTAATAAAAATAATAAAAATTGGGCGGAACCTCCCTTGTAATTTGATCCCATATCTCACACAATTCATATAGATATATTGTATATACATTAGAACATGTACAACCACCAAAATATCCATGTTGACCACATGCATCAGTACTAATTCAATGCATCACAAGCTATTTCTCACATGCGGTCTACTCCACAAGTTCATCACATGAACAACACAAAAGAACCTCCAAAAGTCACCTCATGCATCAGTGCTAGTTCAATGCATCACAAGACGTTTCACACATGAGGTCTACTCCACAAGTTCATCTCATGAAGAGCACAAAAGAACCTCCAAAAGACACCATGACAATATAGGACAACATATGAAAATCACAAGCTAAGCCTTCTTTTGCTTCTTGTTCTCATTGAAGGGCTTGCGGGGTTAAATTTTTTGCTTCTTGTGCACATTGTTGGGCTATCTTGTGGCACCATAGGAATATTTTCAGCGCACTCCTTCTTTTTACTCTTTCCCCTAACCTGCACAGGAACATTTTCTTCATTGTTGGTTCTTGATCTGCATTTAGAGGAGTTGCATATGTAAGGCAGTCATAATTTTTAGCAATTGGAATAAAAGGGAAACAATACCTCTTGGATCGAACCGATTTAGATTTCCCCCCTTCCCCTTTTTGTTTGTATTCTCCAAGCTTTTGTTATGGTGAGCAGAAAAGTAATTAGAAGGAAGCAATCAGAATACATAACACAATTTAGTTTAATCAAATATGAAAAATCTGAACTAGTTGTAATCACCTATTTGATGCTCCAGCAAGAGATTTAACATGCTTCCCCTCTTTCTTAGTTGTAGTTTCCAAGCTTTTTCTATGGTGAGAAGAAAAGTAATAAGAATTAAAACCTTGTTTTAACGAATTTATGAGCATAAGTGTAAACTTACAAACCTTGGGGGAAAACACATTCTTGTTGGTGCTCCGTCCTCACAAGGCGCAATGGATAACTCAGTAGTTTTAGTTGTCTTTGTCCTTTTTTTGGTGGTTCTCTACACAAGCAATAAGAAAGTAGTGAACATGTATAATTGGAACAATAATACAAGAACTAGTAAATCTATATTACCTCACAGCCATCATTGCAGCAATGTCCTCTGGGTTGCCTTTCTTACATTTGTGCCAATGATACCCATATTCCTTACAAATAGGGCATAAGTGTTGGCCATTTTTCCTTTTCTTCTCACCATAACCTTTTTATCTGTCAGTTTTATGCCTACCAGCTGTGGCCTTCAATAGTAGTGGATACATGAAGAATCCATGGTCAGATTTAGGCCATTGGGTTTTGTGCAGGCATAGCAGGGATCAGTTGGGCATAAGCTGCTCTATATTTTCAATTGAGAAATACAAGTCCACATAGTCTCGTATATGTGCATTGATAAGTGACGTGATGAATGCAAGAGCATGTTTGCAAGGAAGGCCCGAAACTTGCCATTTTCGACAAGAACATGTCCGCTCTTGTAAGTTGACCACAGACCTAAAGCCACTACCACCTAATGCAGTCACTTCAGCCACTTCTTCTGAGCTTTCTACCATCTCCAAGTCTAATTCCCTAGTCATTCCATTCAACTTCTTAATTATGTGGGGAAGAATCAAACCATCTAAATCCTTTGCTACTTTTCTCCTTCGGTTCCACAATATCATATTAAATTGTCTCTCCTTATCGAAGAGGTCATCCAAGTTCAAGGACTTGTGGTGCTAAATCCAATTGTTAAAGCTCTCAGCCAAGTTGTTGGTCACATAGTCCACCTTGCATATCGTGGAGAATTGACTCCTAGACAACAACTTGTTGTGCCACTTCCTTATATATGCAGTTGTAGTTGGCTTTGTTGTCTCCGTAGCAACCCAATGTTCGTCAAATAAATATTGGTTCCATGAGTAAGCAGCAACCCAAAGGTGGTCATCAAACACCTTCCCATGGAACTTCTTCTTGAAGTTGGTCACCAAGTGAAACATACATTCCCTATGTTCCGCTTCTGGGAACACTTCTTTCACCCCTGTCATTACTGCCTGACCAGCATCGATGCATATGGCTAAACCACTTGGTGATCCTATGGCCTGTCTTAGCAATTGCATGAACCAGATCCAATTATCATTAGTTTCAGAATCAAAGACTCCAAAACTAACCGGATACATCCAATTATGGCCATCAACAGCGGTAGCACTAGCCAACTGCCCCTTGAACCTACCCGTCAAGAATGTGCTATCTACTGCCAAATACGGCCTGCAACCACTAAGGAACCCCTCTATGCAAGGTTTCAGCGCAACAAAAAATGTTCTAAATCTGATTTTACCATTTATTGTGTGATGATCAATCTGCACTATGCTACCGAGGCAACAACTTTCAACTTGTGCCTTAAACCTATACAAATTGTCAAAGTTGCTATCCCAATCACCATATAATTGCTTCAAGGCTAGCAACTTGCCCATATATACTCTCTTGTAGTTGATTTTGACCTTGTGGTGTTCTTTAAACTTCTTCCGCAATTCTTTTGCTCCTAGAGTTGCATCTTCAATGAGCCAGTCCTTCACCTTCTCACATATCCAATACTTAGTTTCATTCTTCACCTTCTTTTTCCTTCTTGCACTAGAGCAATCATGAGCACAAGGGTTTTTTTCACCTACAAAAGAAGAATATAAGTACTTTAAAAATCTGAAACAATTATGCAAAAAATGTTCACAAACAAGCAAAGTTAGACAATTACCACAACGGTACACAAATCATCCGTTGTAGAAGCATGTATCCTCCAAGGACAATTATCCTCATCTCTTCTTTTTACAATAGCACCTAAACCTACGTGGCACACTCTTCTCCGTGTTATACTCAAATTCATGTTTGATTGCATACTGAAAAAGGGCCAACTTAAACTCATTCATATTGGGATATATTGAATCTTCGATCATAGGAGGGTCATCCTTATCGTACTCTATATTTGGGGCATGATTTACCTCATGCAACTCCTCGTCCTCCTCTAATTCTGTCTCGTCCTCACTATCATCCTCACTTTCATCCACACTCTCATCATTAGCAACATAGTCTTGGTCCTTCTCTTTATCAACAAGAAGAACCACACTTAGAGCTTTAGGTTCTTCCTTCAAATACATATCCTCTTCATCAATACCAACATGTTCATTCTCCGGTATTGGGTTGCGAAGATAACTATCATCATCTTGTTCTGTGTTATTGTTAGGTTGCATATGAACATCACTATAATACTCATTGATAGGATCATATGGTTCAGATGGATCCTAGTATACAATGATCATAGAACTTCATCATAGTAGTGAAGATGGGAAACTTCCAAATAACATGGCTGGTACTGCACTGTAATTGATTCAACCAAATCTTTATAATGTGTCAAGTCAGAATCAATAAGCTTCTCCAAATAAAAACACTTTATGTCCTTCCTAGATTTTTTTGGGTTGCCAAGCAATCTAATTTTTAGCACATAACTAGAATTTGGATCCATCCTGTAAATAGAAGAAAAACTTATGCATGAGCATTGCTACTTGATATGAGGCAATCTCCACCTTCTAATCATGCATTTGGAGAACAATAATGGAAGAAACTTGTATCCTTCTAAGCCTGCAGCCGCACCATGGCCTGCGCTCGTCGCCGGCCCCTCCCTTGACGCACCATGGCCTGCGCCAACACCTAAGCTCGCCGTCGGGCCCTCCCTTGCCGCGCCATGGCCCGCGCCCGCAGCTGAGCTCACCGCGGGGCGCTCCCTTGCCACGCCCGTGGCTGATATCGCCGCCGAGCGCTCCCTTATTGCGCCATGGCATTCGTCCTCCGCTGTGCATGGGTCGTAGTCCTCCGCCGTGCCTGCTCCAGCGCCCGCCGCCGTGCCTGTTCTAGCGCCCGCCGTCGTGGAAGATCCCCCACCCACAGCCACCGCTTGGTCCATCGCCCCCGGACAAGCCAAGAATCAGCCGCCGCCGAAGCTAGATATTCGGGATGGGGATAGAGACGAGAGAGATGGCCAGATGAGTTTGTCCAGCCGCTTTGGTTCAGGTCGATGGGAAGACTAGCACATAAGGTATTTTGGTCCACCAGGTTTTTAAACGGAACTGTGAGATGAAATTAACGGTGGTGTCAAATAGAGAAAAAATTTAGAGGAGGTTTCAAATAAGGAAGATTTTTTTCCTGGGTCAAATAAGGAACCCAACTTTAAGATAGTGTCAAATAAGGAATTTTCTTCTATACAATTAGATTTCATGCGTCTGTTCTGAGTTTTTTTATTCGAGTTGCAGAAGTACCCCGAAAAAATTATTTACTACCTGCTGGTCTGTTTTTCATAGATTCTTCCACATTTTGCGTTTTCATCGTTTTGAAAATCTTAAGCTTTCTTTTTTTTGCAAAAAACCTTTTTGCCAATCACGAGAAACAATATCTCTTCATGAAAATCTTTATTTCTAGTGGAGAAAAATTAGTTTATCATGGGTACTAACCACTCTAATCAGCGTATGATGAGTTTCGTATGAAGAGAGTTTTCAAGTATGCGAAGGAAGATGATGAAAGAAGATTCGGGAGTGTCAACCTCTCAAGCTTGGGGATGCCCCCATGCACCCCAAGAAATATCCAATTAGACTCAAGAATCTAAGCTTGGGGATGCCCCCGTGCATCCCCTTCTCCATGAACAATCATCAGTTCGTCCTTCTCAATGCTATATTTTTATCACTTAATATGTTATGTGCTAGACTTGGAGGTCCCGCTCTTTACTTTTTAGTTTGATTTAGTTTTGAGTGCTGTTCACAACTAGTTGGATCCTATCCTTCATTGTTTGGGAGAGAAACACGCTCCACTCCACCCTAGAACACAACATATGCTTGCATGCTTATCTTTCCTTTCGTGTGTGTTCTTTGCCTTTTCATAGCTGTTGTCATCCTTAGCTCTTAGTTTTCATGCTTATCTTCTTAAGAGCATTTATTTAGTTTGACTTAGGAACTCTCTCGAGTTTAATGCTTATCTTGTATAGAGAGTGGTCTTGTTGCACTGAGTTGTGTGTCTTGCATGAGTAGGTAATTAAGGTTGCTATTACAAGTGTAGTGGTAACTTGCAATAGTTTTGAGGTATTGATTTGAGTAATGTTTGGACTTTTGGTGCCAAGAGCTTTAGCCTATTAGTGATAGGTGTCGTATTTTGGGAAAACCGTGCTTATTTTCGAAAACTACGAAAAAATAGTTGAGAACTCTAGCTACTAGATGGATCGCTAACCTCTGGAGGGGTTGGAATATATAGAGTACACTCACGTACCATGGGACAATGATGCGTAAGGATAACCAAACCCCCATACACTCCTCCTCAGGGTACTTGTCTCTTTGTGAACCTCCTGATTAGATAGAGAGTTACCGATAATAAGTGCATGAGTTGTTCGGACTAATGCGAGTATTCGATTGTTGGCACTTCCACCTTCCATATTTTGCTAGCCTCTTCAGTACCGTGCATTGCCCTTTCTCATCTTGAGACTTGGCGCATACTTCACTGGTGCATCCAAACCCTTGGCATGATACGCTCTGTCAGCATAAACCTCCTTATATCTTCCTCAAAACAGCCACCATACCTACCTATAAAGGCATTCCCATAGCCTTTCTGAGATACATTTCCATGCAACATCCACCATCTCATGACTTGACCTTCATGTCATACATGATTTTGCTTGATCAAGGAGCCGCATGCTAGTTGGGCTTTGCCCTTATTATTGATACATGACGCTCTAGTATCATTGCATATCCTACTACACTGGCGTAGGCATACAATTGCAAACATCATGATAGTTTTCATTTTTCTTTATGTTGAGTACTTCTTGTAAAGTGTGAAGATCTTCATTATATTCTTGTAAAATATAGAGTATTGCCCTTAAGTGAGGAAAAGATCCCAATGAGGACAAATTAAAAGATCCCAAAGAGGACAAATGAGAGATAAATAGAAAGAGCCAATGAGGCCACAAAAATACAAAAAAGAGAAAACAGAGAAAAATAAATAAAAAGAGAGAAGGGGCAACACTACTATTCCATTTGAAAGATCCACACTCGTACTCCATTGTCATATTTTTACTCCATAGAGATTATCATTCATGAATAACTACGTGGGGATCCTTACACTATAGAACTTGGCTTGCATATTTCAAGGATGAGAATCCTCAAATGAGCTCTAGGTCTTCATGAACAAGCAAGTTGGATGCACCCCCACTAGTTCCATCGGAGAGCTTACCTTAGCTCATATGTGCATCTGTTGCATGGAAATCCCTACTCCTCACATCATATCTATCATTTGACTTTCTCTCGCCTATGATTGTCCTTATTGATGTGAGCCTTTCACACCTTTTTTTGCCTTCCTTCCCCATCATTTTTCTCTTTGACATCCTAAGTGCCAACATATCTTTCTCAGGCTCATCCATTGCATGAGTGCTCAAAGTCGAAAGGGAGAGAATCAGTTTGACTTGTACCTGACTAGTGGTCTGGGGATGAATCAAAAGAAGATTCTGAAGGAGACCAAGTGTGAAGTTTTAGTAGATTGAGTTCTCTATTAAACTATATAGTTTTTTTATTCTCTAAACCCATCTCCCACTTCTTGCACGCAAACACCATTTGGAGACATTTTAGTCACAGACAGCGAGAGCTCTTGCACCTTTATGTTCATACTTTGCTAGTTTCAATACTAGATATAGACTCTTGCTTGTTATTTTCTTGACTTGAATTGCACATCTTACTTGCTTTACTTTGAAGTTTTATATGTGTGTTAGCATGTCACCATACAAATTATCTGTGTTATCATGTACCTACTCGAGGACGAGCAGGAATTAAGATTGGGATGTTGATACGTCCCAAACGTATCTATAATTTCTGCTTGCTCCATGCCCTTTTAGGTGACATTGCTATGTGTTTTGCTACATTTTTATATCTTTTTACACATATTTGGACTAACCTACTAACTCAGTGCACCTAGTGCCAGTTTCTATCAGCTGATGTCTGTAAATTGCAGGTTTTTACCCGTATTTACAGAGCACCAAAAATTCCAAGAATATCCGATAAAAAATCAGCGTGACGGAAGCTTCCAGATCACCAAAGGAGTGCCGGAGTGGGGCCAGGGCCCACCCAGGCGGCCAGGTGGCACAACCCCCTCCCTGGCCGCGCCACCAGGGCGCCTGGGAGGAGGGGCCACCCCCTGGTTCCCCCCTTCAGCCTATTTTTACCCCTCGTTGCGAAAACCCTCAGAGAGACCCCCGCATCACAACTTTCCTCTCTGTTCCGCCGCCGTCGCGCTTCCAAGATCGGGAGCACCAGAAGACCTTGTCCCGGCACCCTGCCGGAGGAAGGATTGACCCCCGGGAGCTTCTCCAACACCATAGACACTTCCTAGATGTGCCATGAGTAGTCCTCCTTGGACCATGGTGAAAGGACCTAGATGTCGCCTAGAGGGGGGGTGAATAGGCGTTTTGAAACTTTTACGGATTTGGCTTTATCCTAATGCGGAATTAAACTAAAGCGGATACTTTTCAAGCTCAAATCCTAAATATGCTATTCTCAACTAAGTGCACCAACAACCTATGGTAAACATGATAAGCACATAAAGGAAACTAGCAAGCACAATATACATATATATCACTATATAAGGAGAGGAAAGATACAACTAAGCAATTCAAACTAGCACAAGGTATATCAATATGAGCATGTATGAATTGCGGAAAGTAAAGGGTGTGGGAATGAGATAACCACAAGTGAGTCGGGGATGCGGGATTTATCCCGAAGTTCACACTCCTTTGAGGGAGTGCTAATCTCCATTGGAGAGGTGCTCAAGCCAAGGCTCGAGGGCGCTACAAAGTACATAGCTCACCGTAATCTCCCTTTCGAGTCACCCCCAACGGTTGAGCCTCGTTTCAATCGGGGTTGGTCTTGAAGGCGACCACCACAACTTTACAAACTTCTCCGGAGCACACCACAAGCACGGAAGCTTCCGGAGGAACCTTGACCACCTAGACCACTTCACACCCTTCCCGGAGCACACCACAAACGGAAGCTTCCGAGGAACCTCGACCACCTAGTCCTCTTCATAATCTTCTCAAGATATCACCAAGTAAATACCGCCAAACCGTCTAGGAGGCGATGACCTCCAAGAGTAATACACTCACGAACTCTCACTCGAAAAAATCGATACGAGGAGCTCAAACCAATGCAACAAATGCAATGCAAGGTTAAGCAACAGATGCTCAACTCACTCTCTCAGTCTCACAAGATGCAACTCAAGAAGGTAGGAGATTGAAGAGAGGGGAAACAATGGAGGAGATCAACAAATGGCTCCAAGATCCATCCACAAATCACCCTTCACATAGAGGGGAGATAGGGGTTTGGAGGTGGTGGTATGGGGATCAAAACAGTGGTAGGAATGTGTATGAACAGCCCCCAAACCGGAGGGGAAGAAGACCCCTTAAATAGCCAACCCCCAAAACTAGTCGTTGGGGCTCCAACGGACACTTCCTAGGCACGCGTGCCCACGGGGGTCGGGACCCCGTGCGCACGTGGTATCCAGGGAGGTTACGCTTCACCCAGTGTGCACGGGGGTCGGGACCCCGTGCCCACGAGGTACCCAGAGACAGCCCAATGCAAGAAACTGAAACAGGTGTAACTTTTTCATACGAACTCTGATTTCGATGATCTTGGGCTCGTTTTAAAGCTATGGACAAGACCAAGGTCCTCACGTAGAGAACCACCCAAGATAAACAAGAAAGGATGATGAAAAATATGCAAAGATTTGAGCACTCCACGTATGATGTGATCAAGCTACTCGTCCGGTAGTCCCTCTTGATAGTATGGCTATCAAACCTATAATCCGGTCTCCCACCAAGCACCATGAGACCGGTAAAACTAGGAAAACCTAGCTAAGTTATACCTTTGCCTTGTGCATTACACTTGAGCTTGATGATGATGTTAACACTTGCCTCAAGTTGGAATCCTTTCGTTGACCACATTCACTTGGTGAAGATTCTTGAATTGCATCCTCATCTTGCAGTGAGGGTAGCCTTCACTTAAGAACATCTTCACATGTAAATTGTCACAATATGGACCGCTAGCTTCAAAGCGTATAACCTCCATCTTCTCATCTTGCACTTGGACTACTCAAACTCGATGACCATCACCACTTGATGTCATCCTCACATAGGCAACTTGAAATCTTTCCTTTTGATGGAAGCCCATGAGAAACACCTAGGTATCATATTCGAGCTTCATCTTGGTCAACCAACATCTTTAATTCGTGCGCCATCTTGGTTTCTTGAAAGCCATTATGAATACTTCATATAACTTTACTGCTTTTAGACTAGATCACCAAAGACTCACTCATGACCATATCATGTTTCACCATTAACATTATATTGGTAATCACTTGCTCTTCAAAATGCTCCATTACAACCACTTGAGAGGCACAATGAATTCTTCACTCTAGTTGCTTGCTTCAAGACATGATAAACCAAAAGCCAACATGGGCTCACTATGATGTTGTCTTGAAACCATAGCTTGAATTCTTCTCTTCATGTATTCTCACAAGTCCTTGATCCTTATGATCCCAACTATGTCAACCTTTGAGATTGTCCAATGGACTCCACCATGAGACACCAAGAGACAAACTTAGGACCCGTGTGCACTCGGGGGGTGGGGGAGTGACCCCGTGTGCACGGGGTATCCAGAGAGTTAACGTTTGACCCCGTGTGCACAGGGGTCAAGAGGCCCGTGCACACAGGGTGTTGATACGCGAGAGAGGATTGCTTCTCGCCCTTCATTGGTTACCCCAAGTGGAAGGTAAGATGCAGCATAGCAGCAAGTTTCCCTCGATGAAGATACCGAGGTTGAGTATCGACCAGTAGGACTCCGAAAATTATAAGTAGGTGTCAGCGGCGCACCTGACGTGGACATGCACACAACACAATTAACTTTGCTTTCAACGAAGTTCAGAGAGGTTGTCAATCTCTCCGGCCTTGTTGTTTACAAAGGATCAAAGACACAGGATAATGATAATGATAGCAACTGAAAGTAAAAAGAAATAAAGTAAATGAGTGTGGAAACAGATATGAGAATATGGACCGGGGTCCCGTGATGTTCACTCGTGATGTCTCTCTCCCAAAAGACGATAAGACTGCTATGCTAGGTAAAAAAATTACAGGCGGGCAATTGACAGGATTATAAACGCACCGCAATGATAACTATGCTACAAAAGAAAGGAAGAGGCTCAAAAGCATGGGCAGTACGCCAAAATAAGTAGTCCGAAATCCATATGCATCTACTACCAATCATCCACCTTGAGATATCTATCCAGAACATCTCGTTGGTATTAAGTTGCGAGCCCCACCCAAAGTGTAAACCCAAAGCAACAGACAATTGCATTAAAAGAACTTTGCGTAAAGTAACCAATCCTTGTAACCGCGGTTACAAGCACCGTTATTCCCCCCCCCTTGTGGCCACAACACATCCCCTAGACTCATGTTTCTATCACTCAAGCGTGTCATCAGGGGGCATGTACCTACAATCGAGCATAACGTTCCCTCTTGGAGTCACTACCTACCACTTGGCCAAAGCAATAAATAGCAACTGAGGACATGCAAGAATTACTTCGGAATAAAAATACAAAAGATAAGAACCAATTATATTACTCTATCACAATCTGAACATAATCTCATAATCCATCAGATCCCATCAAAATCAGCATAGCAAAAGTAGAAAGAATTACATATGTGCCTCGATCATGTAGGGCAGCTCACGAGGTCTAAACCATGAAGAACAAAGAGGGGAGGAGAACATCACATAGCTACTGATCGTGGACCCATGGTCCAAGGTAGACTACTCACGGCACATCCGGTAAGCGTCCATGGTGGAGGGGAAGCTCCCGGAGGTCGATTCTCCCTCCGGCAGGGTACCGGGAAGGGTCCTGACGGTGCTCCCGATCTTGTAAGCGCGGCAGCGGCGGAACAGAGGCGTGATTGAAAAATAGGGTTCTGTCTTCGGAGTTTCCCCGTCGCGGAGAATAAATAGGCGAAGGGGGCCAGCCAGGGGGGCCACCAGGGGTCCAGGCGCCGCCCTGGTGCGGCCAGGCCCCCTGGCCGCGCCAGGTGGCCGCCTGGGCCCCTGGTGGTGGCCCTCTGGCCCCACTTGGGTGCTTTTGGAAGACTCCGGTACGCTGATTTTTTATCCGATATTTCTCGGATTTTTGGAGCATTTTTAATATGGGGGAAACCTGGAATAGAAAAATAGCAGAAAACAGGAACTGCCGCTGGGGTGCACTGAGTTAGTAGGTTAGTCCAAATATGATCAAAAGTGTATGAAAGTGTATCTAGATCATAGCAATATCACACAAAACATGCATGGAGCAAGCAGAAATTATCGATACGTTTGAAACGTATCAACATCCCCAAGCTTAATTCCTACTCATCCTCGAGTAGGTAAATGATAACAGGCATAATTTTTGTGGTGACATGCTAGCAACCATATAAGGACTTTGAAAAGTAAAGCAATCAACGTATGTAATTCAATTCAAGTCATAACATGCAAGAATCTATATTAGCATTGAAACAAGAAATGAAAGAACATTAGTTGCAAGAGCTCTCGCTGTCCGTGACTCGAATGTCTCCAAATGGTGTTTGCGTGCAAGAAAGGGGATAGGGAATACGAGAAAAAAGTATTATTGTTGAGAACTCGATCTACTAAAGTTTCACACTTGGTCTTCTTTGGAATATGATCTTGACTCGTCCCCAGACCACTAGCCAGGTACAAGAAATATGGTGGAGGAGGAAGTCAAAAAGGTGAGAAAGGCTCACATCAATGAGGACAATCATAGGCGAGAAGGCCAAATGATAGATATGATGTGACGAGTAGGTATTGCCATGCAACGGATGCACATATGAGCTGAAAGCTCTCCTATGGAACTAGTGGGGGTGCATCTAACTTGCTCGCTCATGAAGACCTATAGCTCTTTTGAGGAGGCTCATCCTTGGAATATGCAAGCCAAGTTCTATAGTGTGAAGGTCCCCACATAGCTATATGCATGATCATCTCTATGGAGTACAGGGATAAGAAGGAGTACTAGTGTGGATCTTTCAAAAGGATAGTAGTGTTGCCCCTTTCTCTCTTTTTATTTATTTTTCTCCTTTTTCTATTTTTTGTATTTTTTGGTGGCCTCAATGGCTCTTTCTATTTAACTCTCATTTGTCCTCTTTGGGATCTTTTAATGTGTCCACTTTGGGATCTATTCCTCACTTAAGGGCAACACTCTATTTTACAAGAAGGTAAAGGAGATCTCTCACACTTTACAAGGTACTCAAAACATAAAGAAGATGTAACTATCATGAAGTATGCAATGTATGCTGCTGCCAGTGTAGCAGGAACATGTATGACATGAAGATCAAGTCATGAAGAGGTGGATGTTGCATGACAATATATCTCGGAAAGGCTATGGAAATGCCTTGATAGGTAGGTATGGTGGCTGTTTTGAGGAAAGATATAAGGAGGTTTATGATGACAGAGCTTATCATGCCAAGGGTTTGGATGTACCGGCGAAGGTGGACGCCAACTCTCGGAGTGAGAAGGAGGCAATGCACGGCACAGGAGAGGCTAGCAAATATGAGGAGGTGGAAGTGTCAACTTTCAATACTTACATTAGTCCGAAGAACTCATGCACTTATTGTCGGTAACTCTCAATCTAATGAGGAGGTTCACAAAGAGACAAGTACCCCAGGGAGGAGTGTATTGGGGTTTCGTTATCCTTGCGCATCCTCGACTCATGGTACGTGAGTGTACTCTAATATCCGACCCCTAAGAAGAGTAGTGATCCATCTAGTAGCTAGAGTTCTCAACTAGTTTTGTAGGTTTTTGTAAATAAACACGGATTTCCCAAAATACGACACCTATCACTAATAGGCTAGAGCTCTTGACACCAAAAGTTCAAACATTACTCACATCAATGCCTCAAAACTATTGCAAGTTACTACTAAAATTAAATAGCAACCTCAATTACCTATTTCTCAAAACAAGACATAACTCAGTGAAACAACCAACTCTCTTAACAAGATAAACATGAAAACTAAAGAGAGTTCCAGAAATAAACAAAAAAAAGCCAAGGCTCTTGCTAAAACTAAAACTAAAAACTAAACATGGCAGTAGCTACGAAAATATAAAGAACACACAACACCAAAAAGATAGGGAATGCCGAATCCTATGATGTGTTCTAGATTTTGAAAGTGAAGCGTGTTTCTCTCCCACACAAAGTAAGACAACATCTAACTTGTTATGAACAGCAAGCAAAGCTAAATAAAACTAAAACTAAAACCTAAGAGCGAGACGCTCCAAGCATAGCACATAACACATGAAGTGATAAAAATATAGTGAGACGAAGGACAACTGATGATTGTTGATGGAGAAGGGGATACACGGGGGTATCCCCAAGATTAGACGCTTGAGTGTCCTTGAATATTTATTGGGGATGCATGGGGGCATCCCCAAGCTTGAGCGTTTGACACTCCCGAATCTTCTTTCATCATCTTCCATCGCACACTTGAAAACTCCCTTCATACACAACTCATCATAAGCTGATTAGAGAGGTTAGTACCCTTAATAAATAATTTTCCCCACTGGATATAAATATATTATTGAAGAGCTACTGTTTTCAAGATTGCAAAAAGGTTTTTTCAAAGAAAAGCAAGCTTAAGGTTTGCAAAAGTTAGGAGAGACAAAACGTGGCAGAATCTGTGAAAAACAGAACAGCAGGTAGTAAAGAATTTTTTAGGGATACTTCTGCAACTCAAATAAAAAAACTCAGAACATACGAAAGTTCCGTGATTGTATAGAGCATGCTGTGTAAAAAATTCAGCTCAAAAAGATGAACTGGTGATTTATTCTGATTTTCCAGTCACGAGGACAGAATCTGTTTTCTGGACAACATGTCACAACTTTCACTTCACTTGTCATATGAGGCTATGACTTGGCACAAAGCTTGAAAATAAAGATACAATGATGTTGCTACAGTAGTAACAATCACCAAGACCACTAAAAACAGAAGTAAAAACATCTTTTGTTGCCTCCCAACAAGTGCTTTCTTTTACGCCTTTAAGCTAGGCATAAGGCAAAAGAAGAATAAGGTTTTATCAAGAGAAAGAGAATAGCTTGCCCGTGTAACGGACTCAAAAGTTAACTTGACTTTCTTTCTAGGGAAGTGTTCCTCCCCTTTTTGAGAGGGAATTGAAATTTTATATTCACCTCTTTCATGTCAATGATAGCACAAACGGTGCGGAGAAAAGGATGTCCCAAAATAATTGGACATAAAGGTTCACACTCTATATCCATAATGATAAAATCAACGGCAACATAGTTGTCATTGAAAATGATAAGAACATCGTCGATCTTACCCAAAGGTTTCTTTACGGAAGAGTCGACAAGGCGAACACCAAAAGAACATGAATCAAAAGGTTTCAATTCAAACATATCATACATTCTTTTGGGGATGACGGAGGTACTAGCTCCAACGTCACATAAAGCATAGCAAGAGAAGTTATTTAATTTAATTTTTATCATAGGATCCCAACTATCATCTAGCTTCCTAGGTATGGAGGCTTCTATCCTAAGCTTCTCCTCCCTAGCTTTGGTAAGAGCATTTTTGATATGCTCTGTGAAGGCAAGATTAAGTGTGCTAGTGTGGGGGTCTCTAGACATTTTGTGTAATAAGCTGATAACTTCTGAGAGGGTGCAACTGTCAAAATCAATATCACTACTATCAAAGGTGGTAGTAGTGTCATCTAAGCTCACTTGTTTGAAACCCTCTATGTTCATAGGAGTTTCTTCTTCTACAGTTGAGGTATTAGCATCACCATTAAAAGGTTCGATGGGACCAGGAGTGCATTGGGTGATAATAGTTTCAGTGTCCTCAACAATCTGGATAGTTGCAACAGTGTGGTGTGTAGGAAGGCTCTTAATTCTATCATCTTCCATAGGGATAACTTCTCGTTTGGAGGCCATTTGATTTATCAAAGTAGATTGGGTGTGGGACATATTCGAAATAATGGTTTCAGTGGCGGTAAGTCTAGTTTGGAGATTAGAGATCTCAACATTCAGGCTCTCAATTTGTTCACTAATGTTTTGCAGAATGGCGGTGTGCTCACCTATTTGCTTCAAAAGGCTTTGTTTTGTTCAAACTGGGTATGCATATAATTCTTAGTAGCCTTCTCTATTTCTATTAATTTCTCATAGCTTGGTAGGTCTCTTTCCTTATAAGTAGGATAGGAGTTTCTAGGGTAGGTGTTGTTGTTCCCATAAGTGGATGGAAACGGTCTAGGATTACTAGCAAAGTTGCACCTATAAGCATTATTATTAAAGTTGTTTTTAGCAATGAAGTTCACATCTACTTGTTCCTGAGCAACCAAAGAATTTAAAGGAACATCATGAGGATCAATAGAGGGTTGCTTGGTAAGTAGAGACATAATTAAATCAACTTTATCATTGAGAGAGGTAATTTCCTCGACAGAATTTACCTTCCTACCTGTTGGAGCGCGTTCGGTGTGCCATTGGGAATATTTTGTCATCATCTCATCGAGAAGTTTTGTGGCAGCACCAAGTGTAGTTGACATAAAGGTTCCTCCCGCGGCCGAATCTAACAGGTTCCGCAAGGTCAAGTTCAAGCCTGCATAAAAAATATGGATAACCATCCAGGTAGTCAAACCATGTGTAGGGCATTTCTTAACAAGAGATTTCATACGTTCCCAATCTTGGGAACGTGTTCATTATCCAATTGCCTACAATTCATAATGTTACTCCTCAATTGGATAATTTTAGCAGGTGGGTAGTACTTCCCAATAAAAGCATCTTTGCACTTATCCCAAGAATCTATGCTATTCCTAGGAAAAGTTCGAAACCAGATTTTAGCTCCGTCCCTCAAAGAGAAAGGAAAAAGCTTGAGCTTAACAATATCACCTTCTACTTCTTTATACTTTTTCATATCACATAATTCAACAAAATTATTCAAGTGTAAAGCGGCATCATCTCCAGCACCCGAGAAATGATCTCTCATAACAAGGTTTAGCAAAGCAAGTTTAATTTCATAAGAGGTAGCTGAAGTGGCAGGTGTGGCAATAGGAGTGCAGATAAAGTCTTTGTTGTTGTGACTAGTGAAGTCACACAACTTTGTGTTTTCAGAGGAACCCATAGTAGCAGCACTACTGCAGAATAGCCTACCAGTGACGAACCCAAAAGGCCTACTAGTGACGGGCAAGGCGCCTGTCACTGGTAACTCGTCACTGGTAATAAGTTACCAGTGATGGGCAGACGCCTGTCACTAGTATCTATTCACCAGTGACGGGCATTTATTCGTGCCCGTCACTAGTTAGTTTTCACGATAGTGCTTCTGCCTCATTAGCACCGACGGATAATTTATTAGTTTTAAAGTTTGCCCGTCACTAGTTACTTTTTGGAAATAAAAAAATATTTTACAAAAGATAATAATGCATTTGCACACCGATAACACAATATGATCACTGCCACTCATAGGTAACAAAACATGATCACATACACTCATAGTATTACAAAGTGGAATTAACATCGATAACACAATATCCAAAACAATTTGCTATCATTTGAGGGCAACCAGCACCTCAAATTCCAACTATTTGAAAGCGTTAACTTCTACCATGTGCTCTCCAAATGCCACCTAGAAAAATTGTATCCCAAAATAACGCTAACATGGAGCAACAACCGATTTAGACCGCGAACCAGCAAGCGTTTAGGAGCAGCCAGAGAACACTTAATTTCACATGAAAGCGCGCGCACGACACCACCCAGTTTGAGCTTTTTAACATTTATCTACATGGGGAAAACAATAAAACACTTCACTAGTAATAGAACATTTGGCTATCAAACTGAAATAATAAACTATAATGCCCTAGACCTAAAGACCACTTATATGATGTTTTATTTATCAAGAGATTTATTGAACAGTGAAAGTGATAAATCTGCCAAGAATAAATGCTACATTGTAAAGTGCTATTGCAAAATTAATGGATAAGGGTATCTAATTTGTGGTACTGGGGTAATGTGATTTTCTGAATATTTTAATGAAGTGCAATCGAAATACATATCCTAAAGTGCAATCTTTTATTTGATAAAGGCTTGATGTACAAGTGAACGTATGGTCCTCATAACACTTCCTGATCCTAGCTAGTTCACTGGTTGGAACCTGAAGAAATGCTACTGAGGTCACTGCTCCAGTAAACAATAGAGAAACAATCTAAGATGAGGTATTGAACTTGGGTGACGACAGCCTAGTACACGAATATGTGACTGTTGCGAATCTGACAGGCCGAAACGCTTACATTTGAGCTTACAAAAAACCGTCTATTTAAAGTTTTAAACAGACCTGCATATATAAATAAGAATAATAAAAATAGATTACTCCATTTGATCTTACAAAAACCCATCTATTTACATGTACATATATCTACCTTGGAACTTTTCAAGTAGACAGAACAAATATAGATTTACCTGTAGATAGGGCATAAGGCATAAAAACTGTCAATCATATCTCAGGAACTATGTTATGTATCTCCTGCAGATGTTCACATATAAGCAACCCGGCAAGGTGTCAAAAAGTTAGTAATGGATATCCTCATTGCCTATTTTTTAAAACAACAAGGCCAACATATACATGGCAAATATATTGCCGCGTCAATAGGATGCTTCTTGGGAGCGAAGAACTAAGTGAAGAATAACAAGACACAGAAGTAATTTTCCAATATTATACTGATAGCCTAAGAGGTTCTAGTAACCCATCAAATGAATAATTTTCCAATGTTATAAAATTGCTGGAAGAACTCAAGATTAATGTAGTGGACTTGGAGAAAAATTATATGGTACAAATTATCTATGGCAGAGAATTCAAATATACGTAGCTACTTTCCTGTTGAACAGGAGTATTAGTGGCCGGCGACAAAATTGACCGATGTCTTGGAAGTGAACAAAATTGTTGCTAGTCAACTGGCTGCAGTTTTTTCCTCAACACTGTCACTAGTGGTGGCAGCCACCCGATATAATTCAAAATAGTCATCGGTACAGCTTGGTAGAATTAATATTGTTGCATTCGGGAGAACAGGTGAGCAGTGCCAGTGAGCAGGCCAGCACCACATAAGTCGGCCCAACATAATTGCATAAGCGGCCAATCTCAATGAGGTCTTTTAAGGTGCAAATTTCTGCACAGGGCAAACTAGTTCTCTCTAAATGTGAATGCAAGCAGCTGTATTAGTTTCAGAGAACCGAATCTCTAACTTTATTTCCATGCTAGAAATTATATGACTGAAGCTGTCAGTTAAGAAAAATTCAGTCTTTCATACTACACACATGTCGAACAAAATCACAACCTTTTGATGAACTAAATTTCACCATGCTAGTTGAGAGATGTTTGATCCGTGATTTCTTTCAGATAGCAAAGCCTGTATGTATGTGTGATGTGAGATAGCAGAGCATGTACGTTCGCAAGATCGCATAGCATGTACGTATGTGAGAAATTCCTCTGAGCAGTTGAGTTGCTTCGTATGAGTAGCAGCAAGCAAGCAAGGCCAGCAGCGGAAAAGTACCTAGGCGATCTGCGGAGGCGGGGTGCTGAGGAGTTGGGCGATCTTACGGGAAAACTCCCTTACCAGGTCGCGCGTGCTGGCGCCGCTGCCGCTGCAATTGTCGCTCCTTGATAGCCGGCGCGGGAGCGATGAGGAAGGCCACGGCGTTGGATACTGGAGTCAGTGCCCGCTGGTGTCGTGCCCGACTGGATGATGCGCCGCCGCTCGCACCTCACGCCTTCCTCTGGCCGGAGCAATCGATTCCTGCTGTCGAGGGAGGAGATGGCGGGGACGACCAAGGATCGAAATCCCTGCGCGACCTCGACGGATCCAGCCGCTGGCTTGATGAATCCTGCAGGGGAGTGGGGCGCCGTCCTTTTCTGGATTGGATCGCCGGAGCATGGGTTAGCGCCGAAAGGGAGGGGAGTTGGGTGTGCGGAGACAGCTGCTCGGGGTGGAGGAAGAAAGGAGAGAGAGAGAGAGAGAGAGGGGTATGCATGCCTGCCGTTGGATCCACGGGATGGATGGTGCATATACGCGATCCGTGGGAGGATGGTATGAACCAATCAGGAAGCAGTTTTGACACCACGCCGGATACATGGGAGAATGACATATTAGTGACGGGCATTTTTTTTGACCTGTCACTGCTATTACCAGTGACGGGCGATACTATTTAACTGTCATTAGTACGTTCTATAGCCATCAGCCGAAATTTATCAATGACGGGCATAATGTTATCTGTCACTGATAACTGTTACCAGTGACGTGCATATTTTTGTCAGTCACTAATGTGTTGGTGGCTATAAGCTATTCTGCAGTAGTGGCAGGTGTGGCAAAAAAAATTAATTTTTGATATAAGACACAAAGATAAAAACAGAAAGGTAAACTAACAAGACTAAAAAGTAAAGGTAAAAGGTAGTGGGCAACTCCCATATCTTATCACTCGGAGTCCCCGGCAATGGCGCCAGAAATTCGCTTGATACGCGAGAGAGGATTGCTTCTCGCCCTTCGTTGGTTACCCCAAGTGGAAGGTAAGATGCAGCGTAGCAGCAAGTTTCCCTCGGTGAAGATACCAAGGTGGAGTATCGACCAGTAGGACTCCAGTGATGATAAGTAGGTGTCAGCGGCGCACCTGACGCGGACCTGCACACAACACAATTAACTTTCCTCCCAACGAAGTTCAGAGAGGTTGTCAATCTCTCCGGCTTTGTTGTTTACAAAGGATCAAAGACACAGGATAATGATAATGATAGCAACTGAAAGTAAAAAGAAATAAAGTAAATGAGCGTGGAAACGGTTATGAGAATATGGATCGGGGTCCCGTGATGGTCACTAGTGATGTCACTCTCCCAAAAGACGATAAGACTGCTATGCGAGGTAAACAAATTACAGACGGGCAATTGACAGGATTATAAATGCACCGCAATGCTAACTATGCTACAAAAGAAAGGAAGAGGCTCAAAAGCATGGGCAGTACGCCAAAATAAGTAGGCCGAAATCCATCTGCATCTACTACTAATCATCCACCTTGAGATATCTATGCAGAAAATCTCGCTGGTATTAAGTTGCGAGCCCCACCCAAAGTGTAAACCCAAAGCAACAGACAACTGCATTAAAAGAACTTTGCGTAAAGTAAACAATCCTTGTAACCGCGGTTACAAGAACCGTTGTTTTCCCCCTTGTGGCCACAACACATCCGCTAGACTCATGTTTCTGTCACTCAAGCGTGTCATCAGGGGGCATGTACCCACAATCGAGCATAACGTTCCCTCTTGGAGTCACTACCTACCACTTGGCCAAAGCAATAAATAGCAACGGAGAATAGGCAAGAATTACTTCAGAACAAAAATTCAAAGGATAAGAACCAATTATATTACTCTATCACAATCTTAACATAATCTCATAATCCATCAGATCCCATCAAACTCGGCATAGGAAAAGCAGAAAGAATTACATATGTGCCTAGATCATGTAGGGCAGCTCACGAGGTCTAAACCATGAAGAACAAAGAGGGGAGGAAAACATCACATAGATACTGATCACGGACCCATGGTCCAAGGTAGACTACTCACGGCACATCCGGGAAGCGTCCATGGTGGAGGGGAAGCTCCCGGAGGACGATCCTCCGTCCGGCAGGTTGTCGGGAAGGGTCCTGACGGTGCTCCCGATCTTGGGAGTGCGGCGGCGGCGGAACAGAGGCGAGATTGCAAAATAGGGTTTTGTCTTCGGAGTTTCCCCGTCACGGAGAATAAATAGGCGAAGGGGGGCAGCCAGGGGGGCCACTAGGGGTCTGATGTCTATGCACGCTTCTATTCTTGTAGACTATGTTGGGCCTCCAAGTGCAGAGGTTTGTAGGACAGCAGCTATTTCCCTCAAGTGGATGACCTAAGGTTTATCGAACTCAGGGAAGTAGAGGTTGAAGATGGTCTCTCTCCAGCAACCCTGCAATTAAGATACAAGAAATCTCTTGTGTCCCCAACACACCTAATACAACTAGGAGTTGTATAGGTGCACTAGTTCGGCGAAGAGATGGTAAAATATAGGTGATAGGTGTGGCAAAATGAAGTAATATAAATCTGTAATAAAAAGTGCAGCAAAGAAACAAGTGGTAAACGTGAGCACAAACGGTATTGCAATGGTGAAAACAAGGCCTAGACTTCATACTTTCACTAGTGACAGCTCCCAACAACATTAACATAGTCTAATCACATGATATTTCCCATAAAACATGCAACGGAGACGCACTCGGAGGTCATTCCTTTGTGGTCAAGAGAGGACGAGAATTATGTAGGGCTACAAAAGCACACCTCAAAGTTCATAGTTCTCAATCTATGGATTTCCCAATATCACCGCGGCCATCCAAAGAGAGTACCACAATCACCACAACATATCTCAAGGATAGTCAAAGACAAGCACCAAGAGACTCTCAATCTTAAATCAACACACAAAAGAGGAAATCACTCATGAAAATATTCTTCTAACCCATGTCCAATTGACCGCTGTCACCATGGTCTCGGGGATTATACTAGAGAAGATCAAGTGATTACATCAATCTAATACATAGAGGTTGGGTAAATATCATGGGATCATCCTAGATTAACATAGCCTATGAGCACAATGAAGAGCACATCATGGGAGAGAGAATTGACCACATATGTCACAACCCCAAGTTAGGTATGTGCTAGGATCAAGTCTCATTTTTGCATCCTGTGAAAAAATTATAAAAGAAATTGAAATGGGAGAAGAAAACCCCCAGATGAATTTAATTCAAATGGCCAGAAATAAAGTTGCTCCAAAAATTCCTTTTGCTTTTTTGAAAAGTCCCATAAATGAGTGGGATCACATATCAAGTGATGTGGGACCAACCCCATGCTCATGGATTTTTCAAATATTCAAACAGGAGCATGGATTTAAATTTAAACCCTTATTTGAATTAAAGTTCAAATAATTTGAGTTTTAAAAAGTGCCAAACTTTATAAGTTGCTAGTCCAATATATTATGAGGCCATATAAAAAGTTCTAGCATTTTAGAAAATGGTTTGCTATTTAATTAGCAGTGCCAAAACATAATGCAGAAAAGAAACAGAAAAGAAATAAGAAAAAGGGAGCAAACCTGGAAAGCAGCCCAACTTAACCCCCGCGGCCCAGCAGCAGCCCAGGCCCACCTCCCCTCTTGTCGTCTACCTCCCCACGCCCCGAAGCTGCTCGGTGGAATGCATGCAGCATGAAATCGCGTCGCCGGCGAGCTCCTCGCCACCTCCTGCTTCCCCGCGTCCACGTATCTACGCCTGGAGACGTCCTGAGGCGCCCTCGACCACTTTCCCCTCTTCCCTGCCTCTCCCGAGCTCTCCCTCGCCGGATTTCTTCACCACCCGAAAGCCGCCGTCGCCATGGCTCTGAGAAAGCGTGGCCAGTAAGCTCCTCAAGCTACAACGTCGTGTCCAACGTGTTCGTCGACGTCGACTTCGTCTTCCCGCAGAAGCTGGAGCTCCAATTCGGCCCCGAGACGACGGACGCCTCCTCAACTCGTCGCCGGAGACAGAAGCTCGCCGCCTTCGATTCGCCGCCGCTGGAGCATCCCCGAGGCCGCTGACCACGTCCACGAGTTCGTGGTGAGCTTCTGCTCAGTTTTCCCAACTTGGTGCCCCCGCGTTTGATCCCTAGTCACCGCTGCCATGGACGTTGAAGCCCGTCGCCGCCCTGGTCGATGGCGAGGTCGCCCCTGTGCTCCTTCGTCTCGACCAGTGCAAGCGTCATCTTCCCTGTGTCCTTGCGCTTCGAACGTGCTACGTCCCGCTCTAAACCGTGCACTGCAGCCTCACCTGCGTCGTCGCCGGGTTTCTGTTGCCGCCGACGAGCTCGCTGCCGTCGCCCTGGTCATCGTCCTGGACGCCCGCGTGCTCCAGGTGATGCGCGAGAGCACGGGCTTCACACCCGTGGTCTCAGCGCTCCAAATGGAGCACGGGAACGCCATCCCGAGCGTCGCCGCCGTGCTAGTTGGTCGCCGGCGACATGCCGCCGGTGATTCCACGTGGCCGGCGTGGTTAGCCACTAACCACCCCCTAATCCACCCCTTAAGCCACTGACCAGTGGGCCCCCTGTCCAGTTAATGACTGTTTAATTAAATTCAAACGTTTAATTAAAACAGAGACATTGACAGTGAGGACCCACACGTCAGCTGCCCCCTGACGTCACACGTCAGCCTGACGCAGTAACTCGTTTAATTGATTTATTTAATTCCGGAAAACCTAGAAAATAGCTAAGTCTTTGAAATTCAATAAATAATTCATTTTAACTCCAAATTGGACATATAATATGTCTAAAATTATCAGAAAAATACAAGGATTCTGAATATGCATCTTGTTTCTATGTTTGACCATTTTAAAATGGGTGAACAGTAGCAAACATGCATATGGCATTCTTTTGAATTCAAATTTGGAGTGAATTTTCAAATGACTTTGCAACACACTTCTTTTAAATGGTTTCATCCACACATCAGAGGCTTTACCTCACCTTTACAACATCACTTCATGCTCAACCATTTCAAATGAACATTCATGGATCCAAATGCATTTGAAATTCATCGATAAATCAAATGGAGTTTGAATTTCCAATTCATATGCAATATACTTCATTTAAATGGAATTTTCAACACATTGCAACCATGAACATCACATTACAACATTGATCATGTGTTTGAGCATTGCATTTATATTGATCCTATGTTTGCCATGCTTGTCCGGATAGAAGTGGAGCCGGAACCACAGTCTGCCCCCTTCGTTAAAGACCCTGAACCTGAACCTCGTCAGCAAGGCAAGCAAACCCCCATTGATCATGTCGATAAAAACCCATTAACCTCTCAGTCTCGCTTATGCATGAAATAGGATGATCACCTTAACCCATATCCTTTGCATGACCTATCATTTTGTCACAGTAGTAAGCAAACCACAATCCTAGCAAATGTAGGAGTTGGTTGATATTATGTGGCCCCTGCAACTTTTACTGCTTATTGCATGCTTAGAGTCAGGATGGTAGCAATCATGTTGAAGAAGGTGAAACTGTGTTGGTGAATCTACCCTAATACAAGGTGAACGATGAGAGGATGTGTAGGAGTACACAGTGGGTTGTCTCGTTGAACACCGCCTTAAGTCTGAGTTCCTGTGTGGTGATCCAAGAAGAAGAGTGCAACCACACATTGGGCTCACTGACGCCTCTCATCCTAGTACCTCACCCCGTTCGAACCCCAGAAGTCGTAGTAGTTCGGAGTTCTGGTAGGGCTGTGGCACGGTCTGCGAAGTGGATGAACGGCTTTTCAAGACCGGCTTGGGACCCTGCACACATCGTTTGAGGCTGTACTGGAACCTCGGCCGGACTTCCATACGGATCCCCCTCAGATAGGCGACTCTCTGGACTAGAACGGAGCTGTGGCCGAAGTGTTGTGGTGGCATCCTCGCTGTCACCTCTTGAACGGTGACACGCAAAAGGCGTTAAGTGATGCCACGTGTGTGTAGTAGTACACCCCTGCAGGGTTAACAAAACTATTCGAATAGCCGCATCCGCGGTAAAGGACTGCTTGGAAAGCTTAGCTTGATTATTAGACAACTTGAACTGGATACTTATAAAACTTTCCAAGATAAGCGTGAGTGTTATGGCGTGCTTTCTCGTGGGGAAGTCGAGGAAGGCACCATAGTGGTGTAATTGGTTGGAGACATGTAGTGGACTCATGTACGCTTCCTTCCTCAAGTCTGGTACTCGTAGTTCCGGACTAGCCAAGTCAAAGCTGGCACTTCTGCATTGAAACCCCACTTCCCTTTACCTTGATACATGTGCATGAGTAGTATAGTTCCTACGTAAGTCTTACTGAGTACGACTTTGTACTCACGTTTGCTTATTCTATGTTTTAGATGAACCCACTGACCCCGAAGGTGGATTCTTCCTGGAGCTCGACGACCAAAGCCAAGCTAGTGTAGTCCCAGTCAGCAGACTGGTTCCCTCGTGGAAGGGCTTGTTTATAGATAAGGCTTCTCTAAGCCATTTGTTAAACTTGTCTGTACTCAGACCTACTTTGCTTCCGCATGTTTGATGTAATGTTGGATCACAGACTCGTGATCTCTGTGTGCATTCTGTAAGACTTATCAATAAAGTGGTACACTTTGTACAGAATTGCAATGATACCTGCTGTTCATACTAGACATGTGTGCTGCGTGTATGATTATAACATGCATGTATTAGTATGGGTTTTCGAGACCTTAGTTGTGATCTGGCTGGCGGTCTTTTATACACCAAGTGGCCCTTAGATGTGCGCAGCTTGGGGCATCGCGATGCGATTGCTCGTGACTCTGTCACGTGCACACTTTGATGTATGATCGAGCCCGCCCTAGACCCCGACTAAGTGATCGGGCTGGAGTAAGTCTATGTAAGTGTTATAATACAATCGATAGTATGGTTGAGGCGACTTGTCTATGAGTATGGGAGTTCACCACCCATATCATTTAGAATTGTGTGCGGACGATGAGGACCCATCTCAGTTGATCATCCGGCCTGGATGGGATGCCCCTCACGTTCGATGCTTTCCGAGAACGTTCGGTGCTTGGCCTTGTCTGCTTAGACAAGTGGGTACGGTTCTCGGCTCTCCATATGATTGTGTTGTAGCGAGTGTTGCATACGCTAACCCCGGGTCCCGACAGACTTGGTATCAGAGAAGGATTGTCTGTAGGATTATCAGCCAGGCCGAAGTCGAGTCCAGCTTGATATAGTTATATAGTTACTCTGGGTATATAAGGGAACAACGTAAGACTTATTTTTCTCCTTACCCTCATCGTTCTGAGTTCTGAGTCACCCTCATCTTGTTCTACGGGAAGATAGGACTAGGATCATCTATGTCTTACTAGAACATCTCGTTGTTTTCATCCTTGTAGCTGTAGGAAAGTTGTGTTCGGTTTGCTAGAATAGTTGTTCTTCCTGATTTCTTACATCGTATGTAAGTGATGTTTCTATGTTGTAAGAAAATAAAATTCTCTTGCAATTACAGCCGTTATGCTGTCCGAGTCATTCCAGTTATCTTCATAATCTGATGCATTTGCAAACTCATTCAACTTTGTTTGACATTGATCTTATCCTTCAGGATGTCTCAAGGAACCCGTGGCCACCTTGGTCGTGCCCAAGCTCGTGGGGATGATCCGGAGGAAGGCAATCTTCCACCCTCACCCACGATGGTTCAAGTTCTCATGGAGGTTGAAAGAAACCGAAGGGACTCTCATGATTTGTTGGGGGTCATTGCTCGGAACACTGCCCAGCAACGGAATGAGCTTGTGTCGTTGAATGACTTCATCCAGCTTCATCCCCCTGTTTTCAGCTATTCCACTGAGCCCCTTGACGCCGATGACTGGCTTCGCAGCATCGAGAGAAAGCTCCATTCTGGACATGTTGCAGATGGTGACAGAGTCAACTATGCCACCTACCACCTCGAGGGTGCAGCTAGCTCTTGGTGGGAGAATTTTTGAACATGCGTCCAGCTGTATAGTTGACTTCGTGGAATGAGTTCTGTGTCGCTTTTCTGGAGCATCACATTCCTAAGGGACTCATGGACCGCAAGAGAGAGGAGTTCTGCAATCTCACCCAAGGAAGAAGGTCCATTGATGAGTTTAGTCGGGAGTTCAATCGTCTTGCCCTCTATGCTCCCGAAGAGGTCTCCACCGACTCCAAGCAGCAAGAGAGGTTCCGCAAGGGACTCAATTCTGGACTTCGTCGTGAGCTCAATCTTCATGACTTCGCCACATTCCAGATCCTTGTCAACAAGGCCATCAAGGCGGAGGATATGATCACTCCCGAGGATTCCCGCAAGCACCCTAGAGACGATGGTTCATCCAGTTCAGGCCCTCAGAAGCGCAAGATCTGGATCTCCAATAGCATGTTCCGCCAGAACAACCCACCGAGGCCATCCTTTGTGGCGCCTCGTCCACCAGCTCCACCTAACAACCCAGCTCCCCGCACTATCTTTGGAGCCTGTTTCAGATGTGGCCAGCCTGGTCACTATTCTCGTGTGTGCCCCATAAATTAGAATGCTCCACCCCATGCCAAAGGGAACCCCAACGTTCGTGCGAAGCCACCCCCGAAGGTCTACACCACCAAACCCGCTCCTCCCTCCAATCGTGGACGTGTGAATCCGATATCAGCTGAAGAGACTGACGACACTTCTGACGTCATTCTTGGTACGCTCCCAGTCAATTATGTTCCTACATCTGTCCTTTTCGATCCAGGAGCATCTCACTCATTCATGTCGGAGAGTTATGCACTTCAGCATGAGATATCCTTTGATGAAATGTTCACCCCAATGATTATTCAAACTCCTTGTTCCAAGTGGCAAACTAATAGAGTAAGCCATGGCAATCAAATTGCAATTGAGGGTTTAGTATTCCTTGCTTCACTCATAGCCCTCAAGTCTTCAGACATTGATGTCATCCTTTGTATGGATTGGTTATCAAGACAAAATGCTTTTCTTGATTGTAAAGCCAAGTCAGTTAGACTTACACATCCTTCAGGCCAGACAATAGATTACTCCTCACCAAGAACAAGAACCCAAATGCATTCTTTGAATGTGCTTACCCTTCCCGACCTTGAAGATGTTCTGGTGGTTCGTGACTTCCCGGATGTCTTTCCTAAAGAGCTGTGGGGCATGCCACCCAACAGATGTGTAGAGTTCATAGTGGATCTTATGCCAGGCACATCCCCAATTTACAGACGCCCATACAAAATGGCCCCACGTGAGCTAGCTGAGCTTAAAATCCAACTTGAAGCTTTGTTGGCAAAAGGCTTCATCCGCCCTAGCTCATCGCCATGGGGTTGCCCCGTTCTGTTCGTAACGAAGAAAGATGGAACAGAAAGGATGTGCGTAGACTATCGCCCGCTAAATCTAGCGACGATAAAGAACAAGTACCCACTGCCCAGGATCAATGATCTTTATGATCAACTTGCTGGATCCTCTGTCTTCTCCAAGATGGATTTGAGATTAGGCTATCATCAAATCAAAATCCGAAACGAGGACATTCCCAAAACGGCTTTCACTACTCGTTATGGTCTTTACGAGTACACCGTCATGTCCTTCGGATTAACCAATGCCCCCGCCACTTTCTCGCGCATGATGAATTCGATCTTCATGGAGTACCTAGATAAATTTGTTGTAGTTTATCTTGATGACATTCTCATCTACTCGAAGAACAAAGAAGAACATGCCGAACATCTTAGGATGGTATTGATGAAACTTAGAGAGCATCGCCTGTATGCTAAATTCTCCAAGTGTGAATTTTGGCTAGCAGAAGTGACCTACTTAGGCCACATGATTTCTGCAAAGGGCATTGTTGTCAATACCGAGAGAGTTCAGGCCGTCCTTGACTGGACTCCACCTGAATCGGTTAAGCAAGTTAGGAGTTTTCTTGGCTTAGCAAGCTATTGCCGCCGCTTCGTCGAGAACTTTTCTAAAGTTGCAAAGCCTCTAACTGAACTCCTCAAGAAAGATAAGAAATTCCTAGGGACTCCCAAGTGCGAGGAAAGCTTTCAAGAGCTAAAAAGAAGATTGACTTCTGCACCCGTACTTGCGCCTCCAGACACCAAAAAGTATTTCGAGATCTTTTGTGACGCATCACGGCAAGGGTTAGGATGCATAGTTATGCAAGATAGACATGTGGTAGCTTATGCTTCACTCCAGTTGCGTCCACATGAAGAGAACTATCCTACCCATGATCTTGAACTCGCTGCCGTAGTTCATGCCCTGACAACTTGGCGACATTACCTCCTTGGTAATCATTGTGAGATCTATTCCGACCACCAAAGCCTCAAATATATTTTCACCCAGCCAGATCTTAATCTCAGGCAAATACGCTGGATAGAGTTGATAAAAGATTATGACTTGGAAATTTCTTACACCGCAGGCAAAGCGAATGTCATGGCTGATGCACTAAGTCGTAAGTCGTATTGTAACAACCTCATGTTACAACAGTGTCAAGCACTTCTTCATGAGGAATTTCGCAAGCTCAATCTTGAGATTGTTCCTCATGGTTATCTTTCTACCTTGGTGGCAAAACCAACCCTTGAGGATAAAATCATAGCCGCCCAGAAACGTGATAGTGGTATTCGAGAGATCAAGAAGAACATTGCTAGCGGAGTTGCTAAATTTTTCTCCATAAATGATCAAGGTGTCGTTTTCTTTGGCACTCGATTGGTTGTACCACGAAAGCACAATCTTAGGAGGCTAATTCTTAAGGAGGCTCATGACACACCCCTTTCGATTCATCCTGGTAGCACAAAGATGTACCGAGACCTACGCCAGAGATTTTGGTGGACTAGGATGAAGCGAAAAATTGCTCAGTATGTTGCCGAATGTGATGTTTGTCATCGCATTAAGGCCGAAAACCAAAGACCTGCTGGCACTCTTCAACCTTTGCCTATTCCAGAGTGGAAATGGGACAAAGTCAGTATGGATTTCATCACTGGCTTTCCAAAAACCCAGAAAGGAAATGATGCCATCTTCGTTGTTGTGGATAGACTTTCCAAAGTTGCTCACTTCCTTCCAGTTCGCGAGTCTATAACTGCTAGCCAGTTAGCGGACTTGTACGTCTCTAGAGTTGTCTCTCTTCATGGTGTTCCTTCGGAAATCAATTCTGATCGTGGTAGCCTTTTCACCTCTAGATTTTGGGGAAGCTTTCAGAATGCTATGGGAACTCATCTCTCTATTAGTACAGCTTTCCATCCTCAGTCTAGTGGTCAAGTCGAAAGGGTTAACCAAATTCTTGAAGACATGCTCAGAGCTTGTGTTATCTCATTCGGAAAGAATTGGGAGAAATCTCTTCCATTTGCCGAATTTTCTTATAACAATAGTTTCCAATCTAGTCTGAACATGGCTCCTTTTGAACTCCTCTATGGACGACGATGTCGAACACCCCTAAACTGTTCAGAAACTGGTGAAACACAATTCTTTGGACCGGATATGATCATGGAAGAAGAAGAGCAAGTTCGCATTGTTCGTAATCAATTGAAAGCAGCCCAGTCTCGTTAGAAAAGCTACTATGATCGTCATCATAGGCAAGAAAGCTACAATCTGGATGAGAAGGCTTACCTTCGGGTTACTCTTCTGAAGGGAACCCAACGATTCGGTATCAAAGGCAAGTTGGCCCCACGTTACATTGGACCTTTCCGCATTCTTGCTAAACGTGGAGAAGTTGCCTACCAACTTGAACTACCCCCGCACCTTTCCCGAGTACATGATGTATTCCATGTGTCACAACTCAGGTGTTGCTTCAAGGACCCCATCCGCGAAGTCGACCATGAAATGCTTGATCTCCAAGATGACCTTTCTTATCGAGAATACTCCGTTCGTATTATTGATTCAGCGGAGCGTGTCACTCATCGTCAGAAGATTAAGTTTCTGAAAGTGCAATGGTCACACCACTCTGAGAGAGAAGCCACGTGGGAAAGAGAAGACCGTCTCCGTGCCGAGTACCCCTCCGTCCACCCGGAGACTTCTGAATCTCGGGACGAGATTCTTTTGAGTGGGGGCGAGTTGTCACAAACCCAAGTTAGGTATGTGGTAGGATCAAGTCTCATTTTTGCATCACGTTAAAAAATTCCAAAAGAAATTGAAATGGGAGAAGAAAACCCCCAGATGAATTTAATTCAAATGGCCAGAAATAAAGTTGCTCCAAAAATTCCTTTTGCATTTTTGAAAAGTCCCATAAATGAGTGGGATCACATATCAAGTGATGTGGGACCAACCCCATGCTCATGGATTTTTCAAATATTCAAACAAGAGCATGGATTTAAATTTAAACCCCTATTTGAATTAAAGTTCAAAAAAATTGAATTTTAAAAAGTGCCAAACTTTTAAAAGGACCCACACGTCTGCTACCCCCTGACGTCACACTGATGTCAGCCTAACGCAGTAACTCGTTTAATTGATTTATTTAATTCCAGAAAACCCAGAAAATAGCTAAATCTTTGAAATTCACTAACTAATACATTTTAACTCCAAATTGGACATATAATATGTCTAAAATTATCAGAAAAATACAAGGATTCTGAATATGCAACTTGTTTATATGTTTGGCCATTTTAAAATGGGTGAACAGTAGCAAACATGCGTACGACATTCTTTTGAATTCAAATTTGGAGTGAATTTGCAAATGAATTTGCAACACACTTCTTTTAAATGGTTTCATCCACACATCAGAGGATTTACCTCACCTTTACAACATCACTTCATGCTCAACCATTTCAAATGAACATTCATGGATTCAAATGCATTTGAAATTCATCGATAAATTAAATGGAGTTTGAATTTGCAATTCATATGCAATATACTTCATTTAAATGGAATTGTCAACACATTGCAACCATGAACATCACATTACAACATTGATCATGTGTTTGAGCATTGCATTTATATTGATCCTATGTTTTCCATGCTTGTCCGGATAGAAGTGGAGCCGGAACCAGAGTCTACCCCCTTCATTGAAGACCCTGAACCTGAACCTCGTCAGCAAGGCAAGCAAACCCCCATTGATCATGTCGATAAAAACCCATTTCCCTCTCAGTCTCGCTGATGCATGAAATAGGATGATCACCTTGTTATCGATTCTACCGCATAGTTGAACCCATATCTTTGCATGAACTATCATTTTGTTACAGTAGTAAGAAAACCACAATCCTAGCAAATGTAGGAGTTGGTTGATATTAAGTGGCCCCTGCAACTATTACTGCTTATTGCATGCTTAGAGTTACAATGAGGTTACTGTTCTGTTAGTCGGGGTGGTAGCAATCATGTTGAAGAAGGTGAAACTGTGTTGGTGAATCTACCCTAATACAAGGTGAACGATGAGAGGATGTGTAGGAGTACACAGTGGGTTGTCTCGTTGAACACCTCCTTAAGTCCGAGTTCTTGTGTGGTGATCCAAGAAGAAGAGTGCAACCACACATTGGGCTCACTGACGCCTCTCATTCTAGTACCTCACCCCGTTCGAACCCCAGAAGTCGCAGTAGTTCGGAGTTCTGGTAGGGTTGTGGCACGGTCTGCGAAGTGGATGAACGGCTTTTCAAGACAGGCTTGGGACCCTGCACACATCGTTTGAGGCTGTACTAGAACCTCGGCCGGACTAGAACGGAGCTGTGGGCGAAGTGTTGTGGTGGCATCCTCGATGTCACCTCTTGAACGGTGACACGCAAAAGGCGATAAGTGATGACACGTGTGTGTAGTAGTACACCCCTGCAGGGTTAACAAAACTATTCGAATAGCCGCATCCGCGGTAAAGGACTGCTTGGAAAGCTTAGCTTGATTATTAGACAACTTGAACTGGATACTTATAAAACTTGCCAAGATAAGCGTGAGTGCTATGGCGTGCTTTCTCGTGGGGAAGTCGAGGAAGGCACCATAGTGGTGTAATTGGTTGGAGACATGTAGTGGACTCATGTACGCTTCCTTCCTCAAGTCTGGTACTCGTAGTTCCGGACTAGCCAAGTCAAAGCTGGCACTTCTGCATTGAAACCCCACTTCCCTTTACCTTGATACATGTGCATGAGTAGTATAGTTCCTACGTAAGTCTTACTGAGTACGACTTTGTACTCACGTTTGCTTATTCTATGTTTTAGATGAACCCACTGACCCCGAAGGTGGATTCTTCCTGGAGCTCGACGACCAAAGCCAAGCTAGTGTAGTCCCAGTCAGCAGACTGGTTCCCTCGTGGAAGGGCTTGTTTATAGATAAGGCTTCTCTAAGCCATTTGTTAAACTTGTCTGTACTCAGACCTACTTTGCTTCCGCATGTTTGATGTAATGTTGGATCACAGACTCGTGATCTCTATGTGCACTCTGTAAGAGTTATCAATAAAGTGGTACTCTTTGTAAAGAATTGCAATGATACATGTTGTTCATACTATACATGTGTGCTGCGTGTATGATTATTACATGCATGTCTTAGTATGGGTTTTCGAGACCTTAGTTGTGATCTGGCTGGCGGTCTTTTATACACCAAGTGGCCCTTAGATGTGCGCAACTTTGGGCATCGCGATGCGATTGCTCGTGACTCTGTCACGTGCACACTTTGATGTATGATCGAGCCCGCCCTAGACCACGACTAAGTGATCGGGCTAGAGTAAGTCTATGTAAGGGTTATAATACAATCGATAGTATGGTTGAGGCGACTTGTCTATGAGTATGGGAGTTCACCACCCATATCATTTAGACTTGTGTGCGGACGATGAGGACCCATCTCAGTTGATCATCCGGCATGGATGGGATGCCCCTCACGTTCGATGCTTTCCGAGAACGTTCTGTGCTTGGCCTTGTCTGCTTAGACAAGTGGGTACGGTTCTCGGCTCTGTATATGATTGAGTTGTAGTGAGTCTTGCATACGCTAACCCCGGGTCCCGACAACATAGCTAATGTAGAAACCTTAGACTCGAGGGGAACTACTCACACATGGACATGGTGAGAGAGAGAGTTGTTGATGAAGAGGTGCAGCCCGGACGAGATGAAGGACACGGCGGTGGCGACGGCGACGCCCACGGCCACGGCAGTGGTCACGGTACTTGGGGGCAGCGGCCCTTGGCCCCCTTATTCTTCCTTGGAGATGGTACAGCTGTGGAGATTGATCTCTCCCTCAAGACGGCTGCAAGGGGGAGAAAATTTCGTGGTGCCCTTTGACCTAGGTTTCCTCTTTTTTATATAGACTCTCGGATTCCCGTCATCCAGATTACGTCTTCGTTATTTCGAGGCTCCAGGGAGCATCCGAAATCCGATTGGGCCGAATTTTATATCTAGATCCACCGGAAAAAAATTCCCTACAACTTTTTCGTTTTAAGTTTTTCCGGTTGAGGAAGTCTTCTAGCGTTTCCGAGACGATCTTTAAAACCTGTCTGGTGGGGACAGATTTCGGGAGAGTTAGAGTCCAACTCCTACAAGGCTTCTTTTTGTGATTTTTCCTTTATCCAAGTAATTCCTACACATAAAGTACAAAAACAAGAACTTGTGCACTCTTGCAACCATTAATAGGTTAGTTCCAAAATATGTTATAAAAAGATATGAAAGTGTATCAAAAGCATAGCAATATCACACAAAACATGCATGGAGCAAGCATAAATTATAGATACGTTTGGGACGTACCAGGGTCCAGGCGCCCCCCTGGCCGCACCAGGTGGCCGCCTGGGCCCCTGGTGGTGGCCCTATGGGCCCACTTGGGTGCTTCTGGAAGACTCCGATACGCTGATTTTTTATCCGATTTTCTCGAATTTTTGGAGCATTTTTAATATGGGGGAAACCTGGAATAGAAAAACAGCAGAAAACAGGAACTGGCACTGGGGTGCACTGAGTTAGTAGGTTAATCCAAATATGATCAAAAGTGTATGAAAATGTATCTAGATCATAGAAATATCACACAAAACATGTATGGAGCGAGCAGAAATTATCGATACGTTTGAGACGTATCAGGTGTCCAGGGAGATTTCCTGGACCCCTTGGGCACAATCGTTGGACCTCATAGACACGAGGTAAGCATAGAGGGATACCATGAGGAATTCTTCACGTGACTTTGATGGAATTCTTCCCAAATCAACCCAGTAGGCTTCATGTGTCACTATGGAACATTTCTTCATATAAGATACAATGCACTTGATGCTCCATAGATATTTTTCATTCAATACCAAAGATTAGAGCAAGTCTTCATCATTATGGCATTCATCATTGAATCCATCCAATGTCCTTAATGCACCACCTATGGACTATACCTTCAATTGTATCTCAATAAAATAATTAGTCCATAGAGATTGTCATTAATTACCAAAACCACACTTAGGGGCTACATGCACTTTCACATGGGTCCATGACCAGTAGCTATTTGATGTCTTCTCTCCAATCTTGTGCTTCAATTCTTAGCCCTTGTGAGCTGCACTACATGATCAAGGCATCTATGTAATTTTCATGTTGTTGCTATGTTGTGTTTGCTGGGATCCGATGGATTATGATATTATGTTCAGATTGTGATGAGTTATATATTTGTTTTACCTTTTATATTTTGTTCTTGAGTAATTTTTGCATGTTCTCCGTTACTTTTTATTGCTTTGTCCAAGTAGTAGATAGTAACTCCAAGAGGGAGCGTTTATGCATGATTGTGGGTTCATGCCCCCTGATGTCTAGGTTCAGTGACAGAAACATGAGACTAGGGAATGTGTTGTTGCCACCAAGGAGAAAACAACGGTGCTTGTAACCGCGGTTGCAATGATTGTTTACCTTATGCAAAGTTTGTTAATGCAATTGTCTGTTGCTTTGAGTTTACACTTTGTGTGGGGCTCGCAACTTAATACCAGCGAGATGTTATGGATAGATATCTCAAGGTGGATGATTAGTGAGTAGATGCAGATGGATTTCGGTCTACTTGTCTTGGCGTACTGCCCATACTTTTGAGCCTCTAGCTTTCCAATAGCATAATTAGCCGTTTATAATTCTGTCAATTGCCCAGCTGTAAATTGTTTACCCAGCTTAGCTATTTTATCGTCTTTTGGGAGAGAGACATCACTAGTGAACATCATGGGACCCCGGTCCATATTTCCACCACTCTTTACACCTCCACTTTATTTCCTGCTTTTACTTTCCGTTGCAATTACCACTACTATCTACCCTTGCTTTTAATCCTTTGTAAACAACAAGGCCACAGAGATTGACAACCTCTCTGTACTCGTTGGGAGCAAAGCTATATGTTGTGTGTGTAGGTCCAGGTAAAGTAAGCAACCCTGAGTTGTGAACGGTGCCATTGTTCACTTTACCACCTACTTGTCGACCTTGGAGTCATACTGGTCGAACTAAACCTTGGTATCTTTGCCAAGGGAAATTTGCTGCTAGGATACATCCAACCTTCCACTTAGGGTAACCAACAAGGAGAGCTATCCCGCGCCAGCAAAGCCGAACCTCAAAAGGATGAGAAAATACATGACAAAGCTGATCGAGTGTTTGTGGAGCTGGATCCAGGGGAACATGTCGTTGAAAACATGTGAACCAGCTTGCGGCAATACTCAACGGCCTTTGGAACCTTGTTAGCACGCTCGCGAAGGACAACAAAGATGCGAGCCATATATCTATCCACCCACAGATTGTTATTCGCCTGAACTGCGGGGTCCTCCAGATGAGACAGTTCATCTTGCATCACCTCCGACTCCAGGCGAGTCTTACCGGACACCACTACAACATCAAGGACAGACATAAATCATCATCTTAGCACAGGGAGGACAATGCCAGTCAAATTAAAAAGAAAAAAATACCCGAAGAATCACCTGCCATGACATCAGAAAGCTTGGACATCCAGCCAAAAAAGCCATCCATCTGCTCGCGTTTCGAGCGTCCGACAGCAACAACACATTTTAGTCGGGCAATCACATGATCAGCACTCCAAAGACAGGTGCGAAGCGACTCGTATGATTCCTCATGCTCATCCTCCCTCAAAGATTTCCACGAGCGACAAGTTCTCGCAGAAGCCTGGCGTAGGAGAAAAAAGAGCCAAGTCAATAAAACCAAGCGCCCGGGGGCTTCACAATAAATAAACCAGAAACATACTTCAAGAAAAGGAGTTAATTACAAAAAGAATATCATCAGATGGACACTTGCAAAATACAAGGTTCCTAAAAAACTACTCAACGTCCTCGCGAGTGCGAGCATGATCCTCCACAACCTTCTGCAGACGGCGCGCCAAGTCAGAAGCCCGAAGCCCTTGCTCATCGGTGTACTCAGGCACAGTCGACACCATAGTGTCATAATAAATCTTCACGCCATGGCCTAGCAAGACCATGAACGTAGTCTCAAGAACACTCAACACATTATCACGGACAAATCCCTCCAAGAAGTCGCCGTCCTTGTCAAAAGCAGCCGTCGGCGGACAAAGGCCCTGAGGCACTGATGCGCGAGAGATGATAATTGCTTGTCGCCCTTCGTTGGTTACCCCAAGTGGAAGGTGAGATGTAGGATAGCGCCAAGGTTATCGAACCAGTAGGACTACAAGGTCGACAAGTAGGTGGCAACGACGCTAGAAATTATGCGGTTGACGTGTACCTGCACACATATACAAATAACTTTGCTCCCAACAAAGTTCAGAGAGGTTTTGAATCTCTCCGGCCTTGTTGTTTACAAAGGATCAAACGCAAGGCATAATGGATAATGACAAATGCAACTGGAAAGTAAAACCAGGAAATAAATTGAGCGCGTAAACAGTGATGAGAATATGGACCGGGGTCCCGTGATGTTCACTAGTGACGTCTCTCTCCCAAAAGACAATAAAACTGCTATGCGAGGTAAACAAATAACAGCTGGGAAATTGACAGGATTAAAAACGCACTGCAATGCTAACTATGCTACAAAGAAAGGAAGAGGCTCAAAAGCATGGGTCGTACGCCAAAATAAGTAGACCAAAATCCAACTGCATCTACTACTAATCATCCACCTTGATATATATATCCAGAACATCTCGCTGGTATTAAGTTGCACGCTCAATTTCCCCACCCAAAGTGTAAACCCAAAGCAACAGACAACTGCATTAAAAGAACTTTGCGTAAAGTAAACAATCCTTGCAACCGCGGTTACAAGCACCGTTGTTTTCCCCCTTGTGGCAAAAACACATCCCCTAGCTCATGTTTCTGTCACTCAAGCTAGTAATCAGGGGGCATGAACCCACAATCGAGCATAATGTTCCCTCTTGGAGTCACTACCTACTACTTGTCCAAAGCAAAAAACAACAACGGAGAACATGCAAGAATTACTCAAGAACAAAAATATAAAAGATAAGAACCTAATATATTACTCAATCACAAACTAAACATAGTCTCATAATCCATCAGATCCCAGCAAAATCAGTATAGCAACATCAGAAAGAATTACATATGTGCCTTGATCATGTAGGGCAGCTCACAGGGTATAATCCAAGAAGAACAAAGACGGGAGGAGAACGTCACATAGCTACTGATCACGAACCCATGGTCCAAGGTAGACTACTCACGGATCATCCGGGAAGCGTCCATGGTGGAGGAGAGGCTCCCAGAGGTCAATCCTCCCTCCGACAGGGTGCCGGGAAGAGGTCTGCTGGTGCTCCAGATCTTGGAAGAGCGGCGGCGGCGGAACAGAGGCGAGATCGCAAAAAAGGGTTCTCTCTTCGGAAGTTTCCCGTAAAAAAAGAATATATAGGCGAAGGGGGACAGCCAGGGGCGCCACCAGGGGTCCAGACGGCCCCCTGGCGCGCCCCCACCCTAGGGCGCGCCGGGAGGGCTCCTGGGCACCTGGTGGTGGCCCTCTGGCCCCACTTTGGCTCTTCGGGAAGCTTCTGCTACACTAATTTTTATTGGATTTTCCCAAATTTTTGGAGCACTTTTAATATGGGGGAAACCTGAAATAGAAAAACTGCAGAAAACAGGAACTGGCACTGGGGTGCACTGAGTTAATAGGTTAGTCCAAATATGATCAAAAGTGTATGAAAGTGTATATAAAACATAGCAATATCACACAAAACATGCATGGAGCAAGCATAAATTATACATACGTTTGGGACGTATCAGGCACACCCTTCTCCGGGAACACGCCTTCGAGCAAGAGCTCGAGCAGGACCGAGGCCTTGCCAACCGCAGCCTTGGCATCATCCACGGTGCCCTCCACAGCATTCACAACACCGCGAAGGACGTTGGACCCCTCAGACGCAGCAGCAGAAGCCTCAACTCCAATAGCACCTGAATCGGAGCATTCATCAAACAAAGACAATCCATAAAAAAAGAGCTACAAAGAAAAGAAGGACATAATTACCAGCAAGAGCAATCTCGAGAGTAAGAAGATGCCCAGCTTCAGACTCATCGACCCGCTCCAGTTGCTCCAACTGCTCTCCCACCTGACGAAGGCGCTCAACCTCAATTCGTTGCGACTCAATATCCTTCTGTTTTGCCTCCAAGATACTAAGCAGAAGAGCAACCTCCCCCTCCATCACAGCAACCCGCTTTTAAACGGCCTTCTTCCCAGCTCAAAAGGAAACAAGACCCAGTAAATATCCGACAATCAAAGAGAAGAGACCATAATAGGATAAAAAAATACTCACCAGAAACTCGACTCAGCTCAGCATCAACCTCATCACGCCTAGCCCTATACCACTCGACCTTATTCAGAACTTGGTCGACCTCCTTGAAGAGCGCCTACAACAAAAGAGAACAAAAGGAGAATCAACCGACAAACAGAACAAAGTAAGCCTATTCCCAATCACATGTGATTGCACGCTGCCTCAGGGGCTACTCCCATCGGGAGCGCTGTCGCGCACCCGATAACTACCAAAGCCAAGTACTACGGAAATATAGCAGGGACCAGACAACATACCTGTTGGGACGTGCGGTCAAAGTAGGTCGCCTTGTCCTCCATCGAGAGATCTTTCTTGAGAGTACACTATTCCTGGGTAGAAGGAGCAGCGGACATGGACGGAGCACTCGAAGATGGCACGACATCAGCAGCCGCCTTCCCAGAACCCACAGAAGGACCATCCACAGGGACATCACCCCTCCTCTGTTCCGGTGCAGCCAACGGAGGACTCCCCATGACCCCAGCCAAAGGTCTCAAAGCAGTCGCCAAAGGGACAGGCGCCACAGTAGAACCACTTCTGGAAAGACTCACGTAAAGAACCAACAAAGTGAATCGAGCAAGGAGAACGGGAAAAAACAGCAAAGTTGCAGTACTAACCTGACCTAGTAGTTGTTGGCCGACAAGTAAGGCCCATCTTCTGCCTCTTATGACCACCCCAAGGAGGACGGGTGGCAACCGCAGACGCACCCGAAGTTCTCTCCCCAGCACCTGGGGACGATGAATCCGCGGCGACCTCAGATGTCGATAGAAAAGACCGCTTGAATCATTCGCTCAATGGAACTCGGTCGTCATCATCCTCCTCGACAGGATGACCAGCAGAAGCCTCGCCCAAAAACTGGCCAGCACCTTCGACAACAATAGGTGCTGGCGGAACTGGCACATCATCATTTTCCTCCCGCATATCAGTAGCCTCGGGCTGCGGAGGATTATCAAGCGAAGGAACATGGTCCTACATAAGCACAGGAAAAAAAATACACAATCAAAACAAAAGGCAAAATTAAGCAGAGAAGCGAAAGTGATCATATAGAGTCCTATACCTGCGGAAGCAACTGCTCAGCAGAAAACGGAACAACAGGACTCTCCCGAATGGCACTCGGGCACTTGGTGAGCCGTTGCACCCGGGACATAAGTTCACGACTCAAAAAATCCTCATGCAGACATCTCGTCAAGTCCCCACTCCAGAATATTGCACATGGGTCGCTCTCGACACAATAGCGGTTGTACACATGTCTTCACAAAGATAGCAATGAGCTGAAGACCGATCATCTTATCCTTTAGCTCCGCGACTGATTGATCCATCGGCTCCACCACCTCCAGTTTAGACGTCAATAGATCATGCTCCCAAGAAGACCGCCTCACCGCTCGCGGCAAAGAATCAAACGGTGCTGACGGGGATCAACCCCGGCAAATCCCATGGTCAGGAACCCTGGGTTAGTCATGAGATGCACAGGTTGGACGATAGCTCGTCGGCAAACAAGAAGGCTCGCTCCTGCTCGATATTATTAATGGGGGAGATGCGATTACAGTGGAGGCCAAGGCTGGAGCGCTCAAGGCTAGGGTTACAGGTGATATTCGATGTCTTTGGCGTCGCCCCTCCTAGCCCTTATATACCGGGCTAGGTCTCGGGGAGTTCATCTACGTTTACAGGTAAGCTTTCCTAACCCTAGCTTGCTCCGTACGGCAGGTTTTCGCATCTTCCTTGTGAGTCACGGACTCCTACGGCGGTGCCAACTAGTGGGCCGAGGCTATATCTTCATGGGCCTTCTGCCTTCATGGACACCAGGTAGGCTCATCCGTAGGAGTCGAGGGGTCACCCCCTCGTCAGTAGCCCTCGAGTGCCTGGGGGACTCGGAGAGTCGCGCAGGGACTCGAGTACATTCATTCGTCGGTTATTGGTATGTGCGGTTCATCCGCGGGTCGCTGGCAGTCTGGTGGCCATGACAAAACCTGTTTCGAGGGATGTTAAGCTGAAAGGGCCCAAGGAGTCGACGGGTCGAGCCTTGGTGAATTGCACTAGGGAAAATACCACAGTATCCCAATCAAACCCACGTCTCTCGACGTGATCTTGGAACACTGGTGTCGAGCAAAAGTCCGTCCGCTTCAGGTCTTACGGTGTTCATTTGCCGCCAGTAATGTGTACAGCCTAAGGCGCGTCCGCCCGGCTTTTCTATCATGCGCATCGCATGGGAAAGGTTGGGAGTGAAATCGCTCTTCGGCAAGTCCCAGCTCGGCCGTACTTCGCAGCGGGGTCTTACCTACACGCTAATCTTGCGTGGCATCTGGGCACAGTGTATCGTGTTCCAGGAATGTGTGTTTTTGAGGCGCGGAGCCTTATAGCATTGCACCCGCTTGGAACAAAACATCAAGCGAGCTGTTCACACATTCGCCCGAGGATCTTTGTTTCGAGTGCTCAGTCGGGGGGGTTTTCGCGAGTGATCACTCGAATGCCATTTCGGCTCTTGAGGTGAGGGAGCACCTGAGACTCTTAGCGCCGCATGGTCTTGGCGAATGCATGTTTGTCTTACGTCGGGTTGAGGGAGCACCCGAGACTCTTATAAGTGCGAGTGGTCACTCGAGCACATGGCTGGCCTTTAGGGTGAGGGAGCACCTGGGAATCTTATGATGTACTCTCCCGATGGGAGTAAGATGTTTTTCTTTCCTCATGGAAAAGATCTGAGAGATGGAATCTCAGGGCCTTGATGTCTGTTTGGTTTTCTTCGCCGCTTGTCAGGGATAGCGATGCCTCTGTTTGATGGCTGTCAGGGATGCTCTGCCAGTGAACCGTCACGTCTTCAGGACCGGTCATAATAATGGCTGATGTGGCGTGCAGCAGGCGCCGGTTGAGTTTCCCATACGCGCGTTTGGAAACGCGCGCGAATTGACGCGTCTTGCGTACAGTGCGTCCCGTGGGAAAGCATCTTCGTCTTGGAGTCCGAGACGGCTGGGACGTTTGGTCTTTGAATTAATTGCTGTTGTCATCTTGGCTTCTCTGTGCTTTGAGGATTATTGTTCTATAAATAAGCCTTTCTCTTCCACGCCTCTATCCAACTCGCTGCTTTGCCTCTTCCTTCATCTCTTCTTCCGCTTCATGGTTCCCAGGCGAGGTGTTGGCCGTGGCCGTGTTCGTCTTGGCCGTGGTGGCCGCACACCACGCTCATGCCGTGGTGGTCGCCATGGTACGGCGCTAGTGCCTTCCTCCTGTCCCTTGGAGGAGGGATTCTGGCGCTATGATTTTCTTTTACGTGTTCGTGGCCAAAGTGCCAATCGCATCCTTCTTCCCTCTGCTTTTTCCGCCATTGTCTCTGAGCGTGGCTTGGATGGCTTGCTTCTGCATCTTCAAGGGAGCTGTCGATCTCCTTCTTATGTTGACTTGGAGGTTGATAGCTCTCGCTTGATTTTTCTTGGATTTGGTTGGAGTTTGTTTTGCTCGGCGGTTGAATTTGCGAGATGGCGATATGCTCAGCTGTCGCTTTGACGGCGAAAGCACTGTCACTGTCCGCGCATTCGATCCGAGTGGCAATAGCATGGATCCGCATGGGCAGGAGTCAAGCAACGACAACTCCACAAAGTCGAGGAGTCCTTCGCCGGCGTCTTCGACTGCTTCTTCCTCCAGGGACTCGTCTGGTGCTGGTGGTGAGCCGTCTTCAACTGCTTCCCCCTCTGGCTCTGACGAAGACCTCGATGTCAAGCCACCGGTTAAACGAACGTGGCAGGCGACCTTGTAGTAGAACTGGAGGCAGCGGCGTCATCTTCGCCGGCAGTTTGGGCGGAGCTGGAGAAGAAGCTAGAGGAGCAGGAGAAGAAGCTGGTGGAGCATCGTCTCCAATGTCTCCGCAAATAAGTCGAGCTTCACCTTTTTGTTATGTCATTGACATCATGAGCCTGCTGCTTCGACTCCTCCTTTGTCTGTGATGATGCTCTTGTACTAGAGTCGATTACCCCTCCTGGGCACACATGTAGAAGTCATAATTCCTTGGGTGATTCCCTCTTGTAACAGGAGCTGGCTTCTATCCAAATGTAGTTGAGTCCTTTTTGTACTGAAGACGATCCTTATGATGTAAACTGTGCTTGATCCTTTGCAATGGAACTTTATATTTTCTTTGGCACTGAGAGTTGTGTTCGAGTCCTTTGCGGCCGCGAGCTGTCTTCGAGTCCGTCTTTGCACTTGTGGGTTCTATCGGGTGCGTGACAGCGCTCCCGATGGGAGTAGCCCCCGAGGCTACGCTTGAGTCGAAGGGTCGAGCGTAGGCTGAAATTTGTTTGTCGTTAGTTTCTGTCTTTTATCGGGTGCGCGGCAGCGCTCCCGATGGGAGTATCCCCCGAGTCTTTAGGCGATCGTTGGCGATCGGGTGAAGACTAAATGAGCCTGTGTTCTGTGCTTCCTCCAAAGTTTCTTCAGAGTACTTGGGTGCTCCATCTGATTGTGGCCATGTTTTTCGAGCCTTGTTTTCAGCAGGTGGGGCTAGCCGGGTATTGTTGGCCACAGTCCTTCTGGTCTTTCACATAAGACCATTTCCTCCGCCACACCCTTGGACAGAGTCCAGTTTCTCTAGATCAAAGTATGCATCCGTGACCTTGACGGAGATAGTAATGCCCCCAACGGCATACTCTGCGCAAGACCTCTTCATATTGAAGAGATACCTCTAGATCCCCCAATGAGGATAAACCCCCAAGAAACATTCACATAGCGTGATGAAACACGCTATGTGCAGAATCCCATTAGAGGTAATATCATGGAGCTGCACCTGATAGGCAAACAACAACCCACGAATGAAAGGATGGACCGGAAGAGAAAAACCGCGCTGGATGAAGCTCTGGAAAAATACCAGTTCCCCTTGAGGGGGTGCAGGTATCTCCTCCTCCCCCGGAATTCGGACGACGTCCTCCGCGACGAGGCCGTCCCCCTTGAGAGCAACCAAATTCAAGGCCCGGAAGTTCGACGACTCCCACTGTTCAGTGGCCTGCCTAGCCATCACCGCCTCCTTTTGTGCGGCCTTCCCAAGCTTTGTGCTCTTTTCATGCTTGGACATGGCGTCTCACGCACGAGCAGAGGAGAAGAACAGAAGGGCAAGGGCGCAAGAACAGAGGAAGCAAGGTGTAACACCCTCAGAATCAAGCAACAATAACTCTTTTGTTAATGATAATTCTCTGTGTTTAGCAAGTCATTAATCAACCTTGATCATGCCCTATTCAAATTCAAACCAAATGGAATTGCCAAAACCAAAGTGGAAATAAAACCTTGCCCAAAAATTGTACAACTATTTTATTAAATGCCTAAAAGTCAGTAGTCCATATTAAAATAGCAATTTTATATTATTGCAATATTTAAATATATTAAACAAATTCAAATAGTAGCTAGAACAGCCCCATTTTTCATTTATTATTTAAAGAAAATCCAAATGATTTTATTAGGCCACAGAACTTTTTGTAGCATTGTTGTGTACTGTAACACGAATATTGGAGCAAGCCTCACTATTTACAAAAACCAAATGATTGCTAAATAAAATAGAAACAAAAATGAAAAGGGGAATAGAAAGGAAGTAAAAGAAAAAGAGAAACAAGCCCGCTGGCCCAATCCCTCAAGTGCACAGGGAGGCCCAAATCAGCCCACGAGCCAGCCCAGCCCACCAACGTCTTCCCCCTCCCCTGTTCACCCCGAGCCCTGTGTGACACCATCTCACAGGTGCTCAACGCCGATTAGCCACCCGATGGCCGCCACGGTGTCGCAATAGTGCTCCCTCTTGCCTATATACGCCCACGTGGATATCTTGGCTCAACCCTAGATCGAACCACCCCATCCTCGCCTCGTCATCATCGCTGCAATGTTCCCGAGCGCCGTTGTCCCCATGACCGCGACCACGCGTCGACACTGACCGCTTCGACCCTCACCGCCGTGTCCAGCCTTCCTTTCGTCAAAGTCCACGCCTGCCTGCAGAAGAAATCGAGCTCGGAGCCAACGCGACGTGCGAATCGACGTCGTCTTCAACCTCTACACCGCCGCGCGTCGTCGTTAATTCCGGCCACCTCGAGCCTCCCCCGCACCCGCTTAGCTCACCTACAGGCTCCCGGTGAGCCTCTCATCTGTCACCAACCTTTCCTTGGGCTCCCTTGCATCGTATCCGTCGACGCCATTAGGGTAGAAACTTCTCGCCACCGACTAGCTCACCGTCGTGGATTGGCTTTTGCTTTTGGCACGCCAAGAACGTCACCTAGCTCCCCGTGATCACAGCTACCTAATGCACGAAAGAATGCCCAAACCCGTGCATGTATGCGTCGTCTTCGCCTTCACTGTGCTCGAGCCGCCGCCGTCCTCGTCGCGTCGATGATTCCAGCCATCTCCGTCGACACCACCACCACCATTCGACGCGGAGTCGTCCCACCGTTCGAACGCACCATCACATGCTCAAAATGGTGCCCCGTAGCGCAAACCCGACCCCCTCGCGTGCGCTCCGCCATGTTTTGGCTCGCCGGCAACTCGCCACCGGCAGCCTCTGACGTGGCACCGCGGGGGAACCCTCTAGGTCAATGCTAGTGGGGGCCTTGGGGTCCAGTTGACTGGGTTGACTAATCAACCTTGCTGACTGGGCAACCCCAGTCACTGACATGTGGACCTCCCTCCCCTGTTAATTAAAGTGGATTAACACTAAGCTAATTACCCCTCTAAGTCAATGACAGATGGGCCCTAGGCCATTAACTTAATTCCCTGGTTAATTAAACTGTTTAATTAAACATGTGTCTATGACAACTAGGCCCCACTGTTAGTTTTAGTTAAATAAATGATTTATAGAAATGCAGTGGCTGACATGTGGGCCCCCCTTGTCAGTGTACTGTTTTGGATAGACTTGTGGATAATGTTGATTTAATAATAATAGAAAATCCAGAAAATGTTTAAAATGATTTAAACTTTGAAATTGATAACTTTTAAACTGTAAGTCGGATCAAAATACTTTATACATGAAACTTGATCAGAAAAATATAAAAAATACAAATACGCCACCCATATACCCAACAACCCCCTCTAACATACCAAACACAAGACCTTCCCCCCTCCGGGTCATTTGCCGATAATCAACCGGACCTGGAAGTTCATCCCCGGTTGAATTCCCGCTCCGAGCAAAGCACATTGTACTGGGTTAGAACTCCGTTAACATTGCATTTATCATACCATGCATCGGTTTTGCATATGATTGCTTTACATTTATTGTTTCCCCCCTTATCTTCTGGTAGACCCCGAGGTTGCCGTCGACTACACCATTGCTGAGTACGACTACTACGTCGACGACCTCCTCTTGCTACCGAGCTTCCAGGCAAGAAGTGCCCCTTCCCGTATCCTAGATATCGCCTATCTGTCTATATTTATCTTGGCACTAGGCATTGCTGCTGCTACGTTACATTCATGTTCAATTGCATAGCCTGTCATTGTCGCCTACTTTTGATACTTGCATATCCTATGCTACCTATCCTAAATTTATAACACTCAGCAGTTGGCCCGCACCTTGTTAGTCTGCTAGGTTTAGTAATCGAGTCGCGGTCACTCTGGGGAGTGAACGCGGATATAATTTATTTTACTGCAACTTTAATGATATCGAGCGAACACTGCTAGAGGCCCCTACCATGGCTAGAATCTATCGAGCCGCATCAAGTGTGAGATATCGAGGAGTAATCCTCGTACTCCTCTAGTTGTTGACTCTGTTGTGTAGCCATTAGGGTCCTGAACCACGGTTTTCCTCAAAGGTAAGTAGTCGGCTGACCCAACGGTGCCTGTCGGGGGAATAGACCAAGCCCATATCCCGGCGTTAGAATCTATGGGCCGACTCACTGAAGGAAGGCCCACAACAGATGACCCGTCCACAAGCCGGCCGCGCCAAGCAAGAAGACCGAAGCCGTAGAAGGAATTCGACTTACCTTGTATAGCACGTAGAATATTTGTAAAGTAGAATAGGAGTCCACCTCGTGTCGGAGTCGGACTCGCGGAATCACCGGGACCCGGCGCCTTTATAAGCTGAGGTTCACGCGATCCAGGTGCTAGACGGTTTCTCGCCCTTCGTTGGTTACCCCAAATGGAAGGTTTGAGATGTAGTGCAGCAGCAGTTTTCCCTCGCTGAAGATACCAAGGTTTGTCTCCAGTAGGACTCCAGAGATGATAAGTAGGTGTCAGCGGCGCAACTGACGCGGACCTGCACACAGACACAGATAGCTTTGTTCCCAACGAAGTTCAGAGAGGTTGTAAATCTCTCCGGTCTTGTTGTTTACAAAGGATAAAACGCAAGGGATAATGATAGCAAGTAAAAGCAGTAAAGTAAATAAAGCTTGGAAACAGTAATGAGGATATGGCCGGGATACGTGATGTTCACTAGTGATGTCTCTCTCCCAAAAGACGATAAAACTTCTATGCGAGGTAAACAAATTACAGAAGGGTAATTGAAAGGATTAAGAACGCACCGCAATGCTAACTATGCTACAAAATAAAGGAAGAGGCTCAAAAGCACGGGCAGTACGCCAAGATAAGTAGACCGAAATCCATCTGCATCTACTACTAATCATCCACCTTGAGATATCTATCCAGAACATCTCGCTGGTATTAAGTTGCGAGCCCACCCAAAGTGTAAACCCAAAGCAACAGACAACTGCATTAAAAGAACTCTGTGTAAAGTAAACAATCCTTGTAACCGTGGTTACAAGCACCGTTGTTTTCCCCCTTGTGGCAACATCACATCCCCTAGACTCATGTTTCTGTCACTCAAGCGTGTCATCGGGGGGGGCATGAACCCACAATCTAGCACAACGTTCCCTCTTGGAGTCACTACCTACTACCTGGCCAAAGCAATAAACAGCAACGGAGAACATGCAAGAATTACTTAGGAACAAAAATATAAGAGATAAAAACCAAATATATTACTCTATCACGATCTGAACATAATCTCATAATCCATCAGATCCCTCCAAACTCAGCATAGCAACATCAGAAATATTACAAAGGTGCCTCGATCATGTAGGGAAGCTCACGAGGTCTAAACAATGAAGATCAAACAGGGGAGGAGAACATCACATAGCTACTGATCACGGACCCATGGTCCAAGGAAAACTACTCACGAGACATCCGGGGAGCATCCATGGTGGAGAGGAGACTCCCGGAGGTCAATCCTCCCTCCGGCAGGGTGCCGGGAAGAGGTCTTCTGGTGCTCCCGATCTTCGGAAGCGCGGCGGCGGCGGAACAGAGGCGAGTTTGCGGAATAGGGTTCTTCCTCGGAGTTTCCCCGTGACGGAGAATAAATAGGCGAAGGGGGGCAGCCAGAGGTGGACCAGGGGCCCCAGGCGCCCCCCTGGCGCGGCCAGGGGTGGGGCCGCGCCGGGTGGCCGCCTGGGCCCCCCCCCCCTGGTTCCCCTCTGGCCCCTCCCGGGCTTTTCTCGAAGCTTCCTGTACGCTGATTTTTTCTGTAATTTTCCCGGAATTTTTCTGGCACTTTTTCTATGGGGGAAAACTGAAATAGAAAACAGCAGAAATCAGGAACTGGCACTGGGGTGCACTAAGTTAATAGGTTAGTCCAAATATGATCAAAAGTGTATGAAAGTGTATCTAGATCATAGCAATATCACAAAAAACATGCATGGAGCAAGCAGAAATTATAGATACGTTTTGGACGTATCAACATCCCCAAGCTTAATTCCTGCTCATCCTCGAGTAGGTAAATGATAACGGCATAATTTATGTGGTGACATGCTAGCAACCATAAAAGAACTTTGAAAAGTAAAGCAATCAAGGTTAGAAACTCAATTCAAGTCATAACATGCAAGAGTCTATATTAGCATTGAAACAAGTAACAAAAGAACAAAAGGTGCAAGAGCTCTTGCTGTCCGTGACTCGAATGTCTCCAAATGGTGTTTGCGTGCAAGAAGGGGGACAGGGAATACGAGAAAAACATTTATTTGTTGAGAACTCAATCTACTAAAGTTTCACACTTGGTCCTTTTCTGGAATCTTATCTTGACTCGTCCACAGACCACTAGCCAAGTACAAGTCAATTTGATCCACTCCTTTTTCAATATTTTGAGCACTCATGCAATGGATGAGCGTAAGCACGAGAGTTGACACTTTGGATGGCAAAGAGAGGAGTACGTAGGAGGAAGACAAAAAAGGAGGAGAAAGGATCACATCAATTAGGACAATCATAGGCAAGAGATGCCAAATGATAGATATGATGTGAGGAGTAGGGATTGCCATGCAACGGATGCACATATGAGCTAGGAAGCTCTCCAATGAAACAAGTGGGGGTGCATCTAACTTGCTCGCTCATGAAGACCTAGAGCTCGTTTGAGGAGGCTCATCCTTGGAATATGCAAGCCAAGTTCTATAGTGTGAAGGTCCCCACATAGCTATATGCATAAAGATCATCTCTATGGAGTACAAGGATATAAAGGGAGTACTAGTGTGGATCTCTCAAAAGGATAGTAGTGTTTCCCATTTCTCTCTTTTTATTTCTTTTTCTCTTTTTCCTATTTTTTTGTATTTTTTTTGGTGGCCTCAATGGCTCTTTCTATTTAACTCTAATTTGTCCTCTTTGGGATCTTTTAATGTGTCCACTTTGGGATCTATTCCTCACTTAAGGGAAACACTCTATTTTACAAGAAGGTAAAGGAGATCTTTCACACTTTACAAGGTACTCAAAACATAAAGAAGATGTAACTATCATGAAGTATGCAATGTATGTCGTTGCCAGTGTAGCAAGAACATGTATGACATGAAGATCAAGTCATGAAGAGGTGGAAGTTGCTTGGCAATGTAACTCGGAAAGGCTATGGAAATGCCTTGATAGGTAGGTATGGTGGCTGTTTTGAGGAAAGATATAAGGAGACTCATGATGACAGAGCGTATCATGCCAAGGGTTTGGAAGTACCGGCGAAGGTGGACACCAACTCTCGGAGTGAGAAGAAGGCAATGCACGGCACGGGAGAGGCTAGCAAAATATGGGAAGGTGGAAGTGTCAACTTTCAATACTTACATTAGTCCGAAGAACTCATGCACTTATTATCGGTAACTCTCAATCTAATAAGGAGGTTCACAAAGAGACAAGTACCCCGAGGAGGAGTGTATGGGGGTTTGGTTATCCTTGCGCATCCTCGACTCATGGTATGTGAGTGTTCTCTGATATTCGACCCCTCAGAAGAGTAGTGATCCATCTAGTAGCTAGATTTCTCAACTAGTTTTGTTGGTTTTGAAAATACACACGGATGGCCCAAAATACGACACCTATCACTAATAGGCAAGAGCTCTTGACACCAAAAGTTCAAACATTACTCACATCAATACCTCAAAACTATTGCAAGCTACTACTAGAATTAAATAGCAACCTCAATTACCTACTTCTCAAAACAAGACACAACTCAATGCAACAACCAAATCTCTTTAACAAGATAAACATGAAAACTAAAAAGAGTTCCAGCAACAAACTAAACAAAAGCCAAGGCTCTTGTTAAAGACAAACTAAGACTAAAACTAAACATGACGGTAGCTATGAAAAGATAAAGAACACACAACAGCAAAAAAGATAGGCATGAAGAATCCTATGATGTGTTCTAAATTTTGAAAGTGGAGCGTGTTTCTCTCCCACACAAAGTAAGACGGAATCTAACTTGTTATGAACAGCAAGAAAAGCTAAAGAAAACTAAAAACAAAACCTAAGAGCGAGACGCTCCAAGCATAGCACATAACGCATGAAGTGATAAAAATATAATGAGACGAAGGACGAACTGATGATTGTTGATGGAGAAGGGGATGCACGGGGGCATCCCCAAGCTTAGACGCTTGAGTCTCCTTGAATATTTATTGGGGATGCATGGGGGCATCCCCAAGCTTGAGCGCTTGACACTCCTGGATCTTCTTTCATCATCTTCTATCGCACACTTGAAAACTCCCTTCATATATAACTCATCATAAGCTGATTAGAGAGGTTAGTACCCTTAATAAATAATTTTTCCCACTGGATATAAAGATATTATTGAAGATCTACTGTTTCTAAAGAGTGCCAAAAAGTTTTTGCAAAGAAAAAGCAAGCTTAAGGTTTGCAAAAGTTAGGAGAGACAAAACGTGGCAGAATCTGTGAAAAACAGAACAGCAGATAGTAAAGAATTTTTTAGGGGCACTTCTGCAACTCAAATCAAAAAACTCAGAACATACGGAAGTTTCGTAATTGTATAGATCATACTGTGTAAAATTTTCAGATCAAAAAGATGAACTGGGATTTTTCTGGAGTTTTTCTGGTCACGAGGACAGAATCTGTTTTCTGGACAGCATGTCACAACTTTTACTTCCCTTGCCGTAAGAGGCTATAACTTGGCACAAAGTTGAAAAATAACGATTCAATGATGTTGCTACAGAAGTAACAATCATCAAGACACAACAAAAGTAAAAAGAAAACACCTAAATTCGTTGCGGGCTGCCTCCCGAAAGCGCTTCTTTAAAGCCATTAGCTAGGCTTAAAGATTATAGAAGATGCTCTCACAAGAATAAGAATTTTCAAGCAAAAGAGAGCATCAAGAAGCAAATATGAAACACATTTAAGCCTAACCCACTTCCTATGCATAGGCATCCTGTAAGATAAATCAAAGAAGCACAAAGTGGCATGCATAGGAAGGTCGAACAAGAAAAACTTCAAAATTTTCAACATGAAGAGAGGTGTTTTTGTAACATGGAAGTTTCTACAACCAAACTTTCCTCTCTCAAAGTAATTTACAGTAGCATCGTGAACAACATCAAGAATATAACTATCACATAAATCATGTTGTTCATGACCTACAAGCACACGTGTATTGTTTTCAACACGGTTTTTAGGATGATATGATAGATGTAACCCATCACATTGAGCCTTGATAAGAGCAAAATTCTCCGGAATAGTTGGAGACTTCAAAAGGATAATAGGGCAATCAAGTGTGGGTGCAACAACAATAATTTCATGCTTAACATAAGGAACTATAGCAATTTCATCTTCGTAGGCATCATCCATAGTGGCATCATGGCCATCAACAAAGAAAGTATCAAAATCATCAGAAAGGGATATTTCAAGTGAGTCCTCGGAATCATGGGATTCCTCCTCAAAGCAATCATTGGCCTCTTCTTGGGCAGAAAGCATTTTATTTTTTAAATCCTCAATATAAGAATTGTAAGTATAATTCTCGAAGCAATAAGCAAGAACTGCAAAGTTTTCAGACTCGAAAATAGTATCGTGATACTTTCAATCAAAGAAGCAATCTCATAGGCACCTTTAAAAGCAACAAACTCTTCAATCTTTTCAACATCAAAGTAATCATAAACCCCTTTAGCATAAGAAGATAAGATCTCCTTTTCATTAAACTCACATTGTAAAGGGAGGTGTTTATGATCTATATTAGAACAGCAAGTGAAATCATAAATGTGGCACAAAAGTTTAGCATGGCAATAAGAAACATGTATTTGATCCCATAAGTGTTTCCCTTTCTGAGATAGGCGGTGCCGCGTATAATAAGCATGCTCATCCAATGATTTTCCCTCAACCAAGTCGGTCGGGTTACTAGCGCGAGCACAAATTGATCGAAGATGATCCAAGTGAAACATTTCCATCCTACCATATTTGGGTGGTTCATCACCCATGGTCAGGATAGCATAAATAGGCAAAGTAAGACAAAGGCAAAAGGTAGCAACTATTTTTGTGGTTTTTCATAAAGGACACTGAGATAAAAACTGAAAGGTAAACTAACAATACTGAAAAAAACAAAGGTAAAGGGTAGTGTGCAACTCCCCTATCTTAGCACTCGTAGTCCCCGGCAACGGCGCCAGAAATACTCTTGCTAGACGGCTTCTCGCCCTTCGTTGGTTACCCCAAGTGGAAGGTTTGAGATGTAGTGCAGCAGCAGTTTTCCCTCGGTGAAGATACCAAGGTTTGTCTCCAGTAGGACTCCAGAGATGATAAGTAGGTGTCAGCGGCGCAACTGACGCGGACCTGCACACACACACAGATAGCTTTGTTCCCAACGAAGTTCAGAGAGGTTGTCAATCTCTCCGGTCTTGTTGTTTACAAAGGATAAAACGCAAGGGATAATGATAGCAAGTAAAAGCAGTAAAGTAAATAAAGCTTGGAAACAGTAATGAGGGTATGGACCGGGATACGTGATGTTCACTAGTGATGTCTCTCTCCCAAAAGACGATAAAACTGCTATGCGAGGTAAACAAATTACAGAAGGGCAATTGACAGGATTAAGAACGCACCGCAATGCTAACTATGCTACAAAAGAAAGGAAGAGGCTCAAAAGCACGGGCAGTACGCCAAGGTAAGTAGACCGAAATCCATCTGCATCTACTACTAATCATCCACCTTGAGATATCTATCCAGAACATCTCGCTGGTATTAAGTTGCGAGCCCCACCCAAAGTGTAAACCCAAAGCAACAGACAACTGCATTAAAAGAACTCTGCGTAAAGTAAACAATCCTTGTAACCGCGGTTACAAGCACCGTTGTTTTCCCCCTTGTGGCAACAGCACATACCCTAGACTCATGTTTCTGTCACTCAAGCGTGTCATCGGGGGGCATGAACCCACAATCTAGCACAACGTTCCCTCTTGGAGTCACTACCTACTACTTGGCCAAAGCAATAAACAACAACGGAGAATGCAAGAATTACTTAGGAACAAAAATATAAGAGATAAAAACCAAATATATTACTCTATCACGATCTGAACATAATCTCATAATCCATCAGATCCCTCCAAACTCAGCATAGCAACAGCAGAAATATTACAAAGGTGCCTCGATCATGTAGGGCAGCTCACGAGGTCTAAACAATGAAGATCAAAGAGGGGAGGAGAACATCACATAGCTACTGATCACGGACCCATGGTCCAAGGAAAACTACCCACGAGACATCCGGGGAGCATCCATGGTGGAGAGGAGACTCCCGGAGGTCAATCCTCCCTCCGGCAGGGTGCCGGGAAGAGGTCTTCTGGTGCTCCCGATCTTCGGAAGCGCGGCGGCGGCGGAACAGAGGCGAGTTTGCGGAATAGGGTTCTTCCTCGGAGTTTCCCCGTGACGGAGAATAAATAGGCGAAGGGGGGCAGCCAGAGGTGGACCAGGGGCCCAGGCGCCCCCCTGGCGCGACCAGGGGTGGGGCCGCGCCGGGTGGCCGCCTGGTTCCCCCTGGCTCCCCTCTGGCCCCTCCCGGGCTTTTCTCGAAGCTTCCTGTACGCTGATTTTTTCTGTATTTTTCCCGGAATTTTTCTGGCACTTTTTATATGGGGGAAAACTGAAATAGAAAAACAGCAGAAAACAGGAACTGGCACTGGGGTGCACTGAGTTAATAGGTTAGTCCAAATATGATCAAAAGTGTATGAAAGTGTATCTAGATCATAGCAATATCACACAAAACATGCATGAAGCAAGCAGAAATTATAGATACGTTTTGGACGTATCACCAGGGTTAGAACAATCTCAATCCAAGATAGGACTAGACACTTTTCGGCGTTACCTAGATCTCCTCGAGACTAAGGTTGCGAACTGACTATCTTGTAATCGATCCATCGACTCTTCTATTCTAGGAGTTGGAACTCATAATAATAAGAAGCGGGAGTAAGATTTTACCTCGAGACAAAGAGGGGTTGAAACCTGGGTAAATATCCGAGTCTCTTATCCATGTCGACTCTCTCCACGTATTCGCCTCGCAGCAAAGGTCCCATGTTAATTCCGACTCTTTGAACATCTTCCGTAACTTTCCCACGACAGTGCCCGCGAGAGGTATTTCTACGGGACGACAAGGCAGTTAGGTACTACCGGTGTGCGGAGTGCCTGGACCCTGATCGTAGTCCACGAGAGTTACCGCCTGAACCACGAAAGTCGGGCGACTCCCAGGTCGCTCACGAGATAAGATTAGTAGACGGAATTACCCCTAAGGGTACTCGCGAGATTTGACGAGACGACAGGGCAGGCGGATGCTTCCTGGAGATAGAGGTGGGCTTGGCTCATGTTCTTTGTCCATTGTGTTACCAAGTTGGAGCGACGATAACGGTCCTCTCCACGAGATATTAATAATGCGCTTAATGGATCGGTGTCAGTGATCTGAGATGGCCACTGGCTTATACGCGCTACCTCCACCTGGGATAATGAGTGTGGGCTCCTCAGCGTCGTACTATATCATTCGAAAGCTCTTCAGACGTCGCTACCTTTTCGGCCTGCGCCGGGATTGGACGGGCCTCATGTGCTCTCGTTGAGACAAGTGAGTCCGCTTCACCGGCCAGCCTCGCAACATGAAGGAGTACAAAGGGAAAAGGCCCAAAATCCCTGCGTACTTAGGATTTAGACCGGCGTCCTGGCCTCTCTGTTGAGGCTAGAATGGTCTACGGTGTGTCGGATTTCCTAGGTTGGGCATGCCTAAATAAGGTGTACGAGACCCGGGGGTTCGAACGTGTAGGGTAACAGCAGTGCAGCCCCACACTAATGGAATTCACCAGTTTTCCATGTGCCAGCGGCTTTGCGGTCTGTTTTTCGTCGGGGCGGACGGCAAAGCCGTGGTATGCCGTCTGCTGCCCTAAGTACAGACGGTAAAACGAAGACATACGGCAAACCACAGGTTTGCCGTCTGCGTGGGCGCAGGTAGACGGCAAAGGTACCTATGTCGTCCAGTGACAGACGGCAAACCTCCAGCGGGGCCCACTCAAGCGAGGCACGCGGCCTGGCTAACGGCCCTCGGCTTTGCCGTCTGTCGACGGACGGCAACAGAGCCTTTGCCGTATGTCGACAGACGGCAAAGCCGGGGGCCGTTAACCCCCCGCACGGTCTCTCTCTCTCTCCCAAACCCCTCTCTCTCCCGACCCGCGCCGCTGCCGGCCTAACCCGCCGCCCTGCCCCGTCCGGCGCGCCGCCATCCCGCGTGCAGCCGCCCTTCACCGTCGGTGAGGCCCTGCCCTCCTCTCCTCCACTCCTCCTCTCCTCTCCTCTCCTCCCCCTCTTCTCCCCTCTCCTCCTCTCTTCTCCTCTCCTCTGACCGGTGCCGCTACAGGTCTCTCCGCCGTCGACGACCCTCCTCGCCGGCGCCACCCTCCTCACCGGCGCCACCTCCCGCCACCGCCGCCACCTCCCCCCACCCCTGGTAAGGCCTCCTCCCCTGTTTTTTTTTTCTTATTTTTATGTTAATTAGATTTAGTAATTTTTATTAGTGTAGTTAGTTTAGGTTTTATTAGTTCTACTTTAGTTAGTTTTTGCATATGTGTTAGTTTTTTTTAATTAGTTAGTTAGTTTTAGGTTTTAGGTTGTGTTAGAAGCATTCTCTGTTTAGGTTTAATTACATATTAGTTAGATTTTCGTTTATTTAGTTTAGTTAGAAGAAATAAAAAAAGTGGAGAAAAAATAGCAGTAAAAGTATAATAGGAAAAGAAGAAGAGAAAAAAGAAAAGAAAGGAAATAAAAGAAGAAGATCGAGTGAGTTGAAGGTGAATAAAAAGAAGAATTTGGAGGTGAAGAAGAAGAAGCTGATGGTGGAGGAGGAGAAGAAGGTGGTGGAGAGAAGAAGAAAGAACAGAAAGAAGGAGGAGGAGGAAGAGAGAAGAAAGAAGAGAAAGGAGGAAGAGAAGAAGGTGGTGGAGAGAAGAAGAAAGAAGAGAAAGAAGGAGGAGGAGCCCGAACCGTCGCCACCGCAATAACCACCGGCCGCTCCCGCCCTGCCCTCCGGCTTACCGGTGAAAATGGAGGTGGACGACAACTCGTCGCTCCTTCCGGTGAAGATGGCGGAGGCACTCTATGTAGACCTTCTCTCTAGGTCATAGTAGATCGTATCCCGATGAAAATTGTTAGTATTACATAATGTAGTTAGTAATTAGATGTTAGTATTACTTGGCTTAATTACCGGTAGTACTGTTTGTGTTGATTTTTTGAAATTTAATGTGCAGGTGTGTATCCCGAGCACCGCCGTCGAGGGTCTCGTGTTCGACGACCTCCCCTACGTTCGAGGGTGAGCAAAAAATGTCCTATATCCTCTTCACCCCTTCATTTGCTCTGTTCCGGCCTTCGTGCCGATGACACTAGCTAGGTAAATAAAGTTGCGTAACCAGTATGCGTCTCCCATTCGAAAGGATTACAGTATAAATGTGCATTCATTTGCATATTTATAATAGTAATTCTTTCGAATTGTCCAACGTTATCCATGGGCAGCCCGAGTATGTGTAGATTGGGTCGTTTTTCCATGCTTTGTTCCTGATCCGACGTGGAATTTCTTCAGCGCCTCCCTGTTGTTCTCCGGATACACAACCTCTCGGCTTGTTGCCGAGACGTGTATTAGGAGAACAGCGGGGAGGTGCTGCCGAAATTGTGCGTCGGGTCGGGAGCAGAGCATGGGAAAACGAACCCAATCTACACATACTCGGGTGGGATTAGGACCTATCTTTACCTATTAGTGTGTAGGTTAATTAATTGCATATGCAGTAGCTATGTATAAAAGCAATAAAAAGTGGACGTAATAAAATTGAAAAACTTGTATATTGGTTGTTTAGTAGCTAGCTAGTGACAAGATGAGCGATGATCGTGCCTGGATGTACACCGGTCGCCCTAATCAGAAAGAGATCAACACTGAATGGGCAATGAAAACCAAGGACTTTCTGAGAGCAGCGTTTGCAAATGGTTAGAGAAAAACCTGGTGCCCCTGTGTTAGATGCGACAACTATAAACAGGCGACAGAGGTGGATATGGGTAAACACTTACAGAAGTGGGGTTTTAAGCCTGATTATACGGTGTGGACTTTCCATGGCGAGTCTGCCGGACGCAGGAGAGAGGAGGTGGTCCGCCAGCGCATGGACGAGTACGGAACCGGGATCGAAGACATGGTGCAGGACTTTGATGATGCGCGGGATGAGGACGATGAGATGGAGGAAACTGCGAAGGCCTTCTATGAGATGTTGGAGTCCTCAAAACGTCCTCTCCACGCTCACACTGAGCTTTGTCAGCTCGATGCCATCGCACAAGTGATGGCTCTAAAGGAACAATTCAACTTGGGCACAGAATGCTACAATGCAATCATGACCCTATTTGGGCGGTTTCTACCAAAAGATCATGTTATGCCTGCAAACCTGTACCAATCGGATAAGATCCTCAAGGTACTTAAGATGCCGTATGAGCAGATACATGCTTGTGAGAATGGATGTGCTTTATTTAGGAAAGAGTATGTGCAGGAAGACTATTGTCCCAAATGCAAGTCATCCAGGTATGTTGTGGTAGACAATGGTCAAGGTGAGAAGACGCAGACCAAAATACCCGTAAATGTTCTTCGGTATCTTCCAGTGATACCAAGAATTCAACGCCTTTACATGATGGAAGAGACAACCAGACAGATGACATGGCACAAATATGGGAAGAGAACGGAATTTGATGCAGATGGGAAGCCGATGTTGACTCACCCATCAGATGGTTTAGCATGGAAGCACTTTGATGAAAAACATGTGCAAAAAGCTAAGGAGCCAAAGCATTGTTGAATCGCCGTCGGCACGGATGGGTTCAATCCTTTCGATCTGATGGCAGCCTCATATAGTTGTTGGCCTGTATTTTTCATGCCACTCAATCTTCCCCCCTCAGAGATTATGAAAAGGAAGAACATTTTCCTGACATTGATAATACCAGGGCCCAAATATCCGGGGAAGAATATGGATGTGTACATGCAACCGCTTAAGGAGGAATTGCAACAAGCTTGGGATGAAGGGTTCAACACATACGATGCAGCTACCAAAAAGACCTTCATAATGCATGTATGGTATCAGTACTCGATGCATGACCTGCCGGCATATGCGCTTTTCTCTGGCATGTGTATTCATGCAAGGTTCGCATGCCCAACATGCAAGGCTGCTCTTCAGTTTCATTGGCTGAAGGCGGGTGGCAAGTATTCCTGCTTCGACTTGCATAGACAGTTTCTGCCTCCTAAGCATCCTTTCAGAAGAGACAGGAAGAACTTCATCAAAGGCAAAGCTGTCAAAAACCTGGCAGCACCTACGATGATGGGTGAACAGGTCCTGGCTCAGTTGAACTCTCTCGAGCCTGATCCAGAACGTCCCGGGTATTTCAAGGGATATAATTCGGAACACGCATGGACTCACAAGACATGCTTCTGGGATCTTCCCTACTTCAAAGACCTCGAACTTCCACACAACATTGATGTGATGCACACTGAAAAGAATATCGATGAGTCCCTATTTGGTACATTTTTTGGCATAGATGGGAAGTCAAAGGATAATCCTAAAGCTAGAGTCGACCAGGAGACTCTATGTGATAGACCTTTATAGAACATGCGACAGCCGAAAGGAAGGAAGAATTGGTCGAAGCCAAGGGCCTGGTTCAATCTTGAAAGGGGGCATATGAGGGAAATTCTCTTGTGGGTGCAAAACCTTTTGATGTTCCCCGATGGGTATGCAGCGAATCTGAGGAGGGGAGCTAGTCCAGAAAAATTGAAAATATTTGGGCTCAAGAGTCATGATTGGCACATATGGCTTGAGCGGGTAATGCCGGTGATGTTGCGCGGCTATATCCCCGAGGAAGAATGGCTAGTACTGGCAGAACTGAGCTATTTCTTTCGTGTTCTTTGTGCTAAAGAACTATCCGATGGCGTGCTAGAAGACATGGAAGATACGGCGGCGGAGTTGCTCTGCAAGTTAGAAAAGATCTTTCCACTGGGTTTTTTTAATCCGATGCAGCATTTGATATTGCATCTCCCGACCGAGGCAAGATTGGATGGCCCTGTGCAAAACCGTTGGTGCTATTCAACCGAGAGAATGCAGAAGACGCTTCGAGCAAAATGTAAAAATAAACGTAGAATTGAAGCATCCATGGCCGAGGCATTCATTAACGAGGAGGCGGCAAACTTCGTGACAGCACACTATGAAGCCAAAAATCGCCATTTGCATAATCCAAAGCCTCGATATAATACAGGCGACCCCGAACGACGTCAATCCAACCTCAGCCTATTCAAATGGAAGCTTGGATCTGTTGGTGCTTCGAGAAATATGATTTTGGATCTCGAAGAATGGAGGACCCTTACGTTGTCTATCTTTACCAACCTAACATAAGTGCGTCCGTACATCGAGTAAGTGCTCGGTGCGTAAAATGTTTTGCAACTTCTTATAATTATGGTGTCTTATTCACATCAATTGGTACAGTCGATACGTCGCCCAATACTCGAATGGAGCGGTTATTGAAAGGGATTCCATCGCAGAGTATGAGCTTCTCGCAAAACATGGACACGGAAATCCCGGTTTCATCTCTTGGTTCAAACGAACGATAACTCCCATTCATAAAGGGTTTCATTTTTTGTTCATATTTCCGACTAATATACCAATCTTTTCCTATTAAACTTATAGGCAAATTCACCTGACGAGCCTATAGACGCCGAATTGAGACAAGTCGCTAATGGTTTTGACTTTAAGGTTCGTACATTTGAGAAATACGATATCAACGGGTATCGCTTTCGTACCGTTGGTAAAGAACAATTAATGCCCGATCAAACATCTACAAATTCGGGTGTGTCGGCTGTTGGCGAAGGAGGTATCGAATATTATGGAAGAGTTGAAGCAATATACGAACTTCTATTCTATGGTGAAAATCCTCCGAACGTCGTTGTCTTCTAATGTCATTGGTTTCTTCCGTCGGAGACTAGACGGACTCATGAACATGTAGGTCTAGTCGAAATTTGACAAGACACACATTTCAATGTCCACGATGTCTATATTACGGCTCAACAGGCCACCCAGGTTTTGTATCTATCATACCCCTGCCAAACGGTTGAAAACCTGAAAGGTTTGGATGTCGTTTATGATGTGCCGCCACATCTTAGACCACCTCCCCCCAATGTAGATGATTATGAGCCTCACATTAACCCGGAGACATATGAAGGAGAATTCTTCAGAGAAACCCGAAGCCTGAAAAAACGTTTCCGAAACCGCTCTACACAACCCGAGAACATGGAACAAGACAATGAGAGTGAACCCGATACCGATGATGAGGAAGAAGCCCATACCAATGATGTGCAAGAGCCTCCCGAAGAAGAAGAGGTTACTACTCAAGATGACTTGTCAATGCTGGTTGGCCGCCCACAACAATGCCAAGGACCGGCGCGCCCAGATGGTTGGTGTGCCACACCATCAAGGCAGCCGCAACTTAGCTGGTTACGGGAAAAATGGGTATGTGTGTTTTGCTAATATTGTCTTTTACGCACCCACAACTTAGCAGTTTACTAATATTGTGCTTTGCTTTGTATTTTAGGAGGAGCATAATAAAACAGAGCCGCTTGGTGTGTTCGACAATTATGGCATGGCCCATACAGCGTCGTACAAGAAGGCCAAGGCACTCTCGGAGTCGGATATTGCCACTCCGTCGACTTTCACCAACGTTTCCGCCTACGGTAAGATGAAGGCTTATACCGAGGTGGCGATGGAGAAGCACAGGCAGGATTATACCCCGGTTGGGAAGCCTATAGACCCGGAGCTGGTGATGATCTCTGGTGGCGGAACGCGCCATGGCGCCATGGCCATTGGAGATAAGTTGATTCGGTGCAATAGGACTCTTCCTGAGATCAAGGCGCGCCAAACGAGCTCTTCTCCTGCTATAAGGACTCGTGCGCGGCCAGTCGATCTCGCTATCGAGGTTAGCCATAAGTACTCTTGCATTCTTGTGTTCTCTCATCGAATATTACAGTGCTAACTACAGGAGTGGGGTTGCAGGAAGCTCTTGAGAGAGAGCGACAGAATACCCAGCGGCTACTCGAGGAGAAGGAGCGGTTGGAGGAGGAGAAGGCAGCAGAGAGAGAGCGGTTGGCGGCGGAGAGGACGGCGAAGGCTCTTGAGGAGGCCGCGGCACGCCACGATGCGTCGAACCGGGCCTTGTACGAGCTCATCATGGTAAGTCACTTGTTCATATTCACCCAAAGAACGCATGTTATAATGTTTGTTTATATTAGGAACTAATATGATTGACTCGTCGAAAACAAATGTGTAAACTATGTGCGAGAAGACTGGCCAGGCCGCTCCACCGATGCCGATCATTTCTCCTGTGGGGACGGTGAGTATCTTTCAATGATCATCAATACCTTATTGAGTGGTGTTGTGCTAACCGCTTGTTGATCTTTTCGTGCAGCATAACTCTCGGGCTGCATCCCATGACCCTTCTCCCCCGTCAACCTCGGGCAACCCGACTGATGCTTCTCAGCCACCTCAGCCTTGAGGGCTACACTCCGGTAATTTATGTTCTATATTTTTCTTTATAAATGCTTAGTTAGTTTGAAATTGCATATTTAGCTTCTAAGATCCTATATTTATTCAAAAAATGCCATACTTTGCCTATTTTACACAAAAAGGACATATTTAGCTTAGTTAGTTCCAAAACTAACATAGTCAACTTAGTTTGCTCACAAAATCTCAAAGTTATCTTAATTGGGTCAAAAAATGTTAAAGCTAGCTTAAATTGGCTCAACAATTGTTAAAGTTTGCTTAGTTGCTCAAAAATGCTGAAGTTAGCTCAATTTCCTCAAAATATGCTAAATTTAGCTTAATTCGATCACCATTGCTTATGTTAGCTTTGTTTGCTCAAAAGAAGAAGAAAACAGAAGAAGAAAGAGAGGATCTTTTCTTCTTCTTCTCCTTCTCCTTTTTCTCATTTTACTTCTTCTCATTTTACTTCTTCATTTTACATCTTCTTCTACTTGTTCTTCTTATAACTTTCTTAGCCTCATTTTTCCAGATTTGCTTGAAGGGAGTCATGCTATGATGGAGTGGTGCATTTGGACTTGTAGCTTAGTTTTATAAATTGTTTTTGTCACTTGTGTGTTTGATATGGTGCTATGATGTACCATGTATATATTGTGTTTGGAGAAGATCACTTGTTGTGTTTGAGACTATATATGAGTATGGGATTGATGAAAATATATATATGCATAGTTTTGGTTGATCATAATGTGTGGGTGCTTGCACAGCTATTGAGAACATGTATATATGTCTATATATATTGCTATAGTTTTGTCAAATGCAGGGATTGAAAGAAAAACAGAAAAAACAGAGGCAATGTAGGTTCTTTGCCGTCTGCAGGCAGTCGGCAAAGGGATTTGCCGTCTGCAGGTGGTCGGCAAGGGTGACACGTGTCACCCAGCTGTGAAATCTGGGAGCAGACTGGGTGCCATTTGGTTTGTATGTCGTCTGCATGCGCGTGGCAGACGGCAAAGAACATTACTATGCCGTCTGCCGGGCAGACGGCAAAGATCTGATGAGAGGTGACATCTTGATGACATCATCAGATCTTTGTCGTCTGTCGGTAGACGGCACACCCCTCCGTTAACGGCTGACGGAGGGGGTTGTAACCTTTTTGCCGTCATACGGTCTTTGCCGTCTACCTTCCAATGTGCGGTCGGCAAAGGGCTTTGCCATCCGCCGATTATGTGCAGACGGCAAAGGGCTTTGCCGTCCGCCGATTATGTGCAGACGGCAAAGCACCTCTTTGCCGAAGAAACTGTTGACATGAGCTGTACCGTCCGGGTGCAGACGGCAAACCTCTTTGCCGACAGCTAAAGGTGTGTTTGCCGTCTGCCAAACAAGAGAATTCCAGTAGTGTCTGCAGGGATGAAATCTATTTGAATAGCCGTGTCCATGGCAAGAGGACGCTTGGTGTTGTATCTGTATCCGCAACTACAACTTGAACCATTATTGCTATGATATAAATTATTATATTGTTCCCGGGATTGCTTTCTCGTAGGGTTGTCGAGAAAGGATCTCGGGACTTATTGTTATTACTACTATACATATCATTATTAATGCAACCCTATAAATTGTTGGTTGTTCTCTCCTACTGCCGCAAGATCGCTTGAAGATTCTAGTCTTCGATAGGCCTAGCTTCTTCCCCCTTATCCTGGTACTTCTGTATTGCAGTCCACTATACAGCCTCTTCTTCCATTTTGATACAAATTCATAACTGCTTAGAATGCTTGGGTTTAAGTATCGCTGAGTATGCTAGATACTAACCCTTGCTTTCTCTACCCCCTTTTTTCTATATACACGGTTGCTGCAATCAGACGTTGGAGCCCAAGAGCAGGATTATCCCGAAGGTGCCTACTACGATGTGGACTTCCCCGAGGACCAGGAGTAGTTCGGGGGTTCCCAGGCAGGAGGCCTCACCTTTTTGATATGTACCGAATTTGTGATATCCTTCTTAAGGCAAAACTTGACTAACTATGTCTGTACTCAGATATTATGGCTTGTATGACTTATGTATTGGGATCCTCGTGATCCCTGGCATGTAACTTAAAGATTTATCATATTTATGTCTAGTGTTGGGCTATGATATTCTTACTGTGACACCCCGATCTCGATCATGTACCTTGCGTATATGTTTAGTAAATGATCGTAAATCGGGGGCGTCACACAGGGAGCGCAAGAAGGCAAGAGCAGGGTAAAATCCCAATTTACCGCTGATGGTGTCTTGCTGACACTCCCCGTTGGTTACCCCAAGTGGAAGGTTGAGATGTAGACAGTGGCAAATTTCCCTCGGTAAAGATGTCGGGACCCGGAATATGCGTATGTAATTCCAGTCACAACTCAATCATATGGAGAGCCGAGAGCCGTACCCACTTGTCTAAGCAGACAAGGCCAAGCACAGAACACTCTCGGAAAGCATCGAACGTGAGGGGCATCCCATCCACGCCGGATGATCAACTGATATGGGTCCTCATCGCCCGCTCACAAGTCTAAATGATTATGGGTGGTGAAATCCCATACTCATAGACAAGTCGCCTCAACCATATTATCGATTGAATTATAACACTTACATAAACAGACTCCAGTCCGATCACTTAGTCGGGGTCTCGGGCGGGCTCAATCATACAACAAAGTGTGCCACGTGACAGAGTCACGAGCAATCGCATTGCGATGGCCCAAGCTGCACACATCTAAGGGTCACTTGGTGTATAAAAGACCGCCGGCAAGAACACAACTAAGCTATCGAACCCCACACTAAGACATGCATGTTATAATCATACACGCATCATACATGTCCAGTGTAAACATCAGGTACACATTGCATGAACTGTAAAAAGTATATCTTTATTGACTTACATAGAGTACACAAGGATCATATGACTATGATCCATCATTACATCAAACAACGGAAGCAAATTAGGTCCGAGTACAGACAAGATTAACAAATGGCTTAGAGAAGCCTTGTTCAACATACATGCCCTTCCACGAGGGACCAGACTGCTGTCTGGAACTATACTACAATGGTCAACGTCGAGCTTCACGAAGATGACACCATTGGGGTCTGGTTTCTCATATAAAACATAGAATAAGCAAACGTGAGTACAAAGTCGTACTCAACAAGACTTACATCAGAACTATACTACTCATGCTCAAGTTTCAAGGTAAAGGAGGTGGGGTTCAACATGCAGAAGTGCCAGCTTTGACTTGGCTGGTCCTGAACTACGAGTACCAGACTTGAGGTAAGAAGCGTACACGAGTCCACTACCAAGTCTCCAACCAATACACCACTATGGATACTTCCTCGACTTCCCCACTATATTTATAATTTTTGGTCTCGTGACGGAGAAAGTATCGCCAAAACTTGGGGAGATTGAAATCCCTAATGCTCAAATGTCCCAATCATGATATCCCCAAGGGAATTATTCTTTTCAAATTTTATGCAAGATTTTCTCGTCAAGATAAAGAGATGCTTGATGCCTCCTCTAGTGGGGTATTACGAAACAGAAGCGTTGAAGATAGATGGGATCTAATTGAAAGGATCCAGAAGAACACTGAAGATTGGGAGATTGGTAAAGGTATTGAACCCGTTATAAATTATGATCATGATTCCATTGAGAGCTATGTGAAAACGGATTACTTCAATACCTTTTGTGCTAAGATTGGTCTTGATTCCCAACTTCTAATTGATTTTTGCAAAGACTTTGCCTCTCATATTGATTCTTCTAAGAAGCAGGAGGATCAACATCATAAACCCTTTAAATAATTACCTATTGATATTAATGTTGTTGATCCTATCTTACCTACAGTTTTATACGAGAAGCCCCCTTTTCCCACAAGGATAAGGGAGCATTCTTTTGTCACAGGAATAGTGAATAAAAGTGAAATAACGAATGGTGAGCATGAGGACCTGATTAAGGTCGATCCTCAAGTTGCATTGGTTAAGGATCTTGTTACTAGTAATGTTGATGATTCCACTATAAATTTCTGTGTTGTTTCCAATAACCTTGTTACAGCCAAGAATAAAGGACCAATTTCAGGTACCCCAGTTGTATCTATTAAAATGGGAGATCATAATTATTATGGGCTATGTAATTTGAGATCCAGTGCTAGTCCTATTCCTTTTTCACTTTATCAAGAGATCATGAATGAGATTTTACCATGTGAAATTGAAGACGTTGATGTTACTATTCATCTTGTGAATAAAGAAACTATTTCGCCTATTGGAATTGTGCGAGATGTTGAGGTCCTATGTGGAAAGGTAAAATATCCTACCAACTTTATAGTATTTGGTTCATTGCAAGATAGTTTTTGCCCTGTTATCTTTGGTAGACCTTTTCTCAAAACTTGTGGAGCTATTATAGACTGCAGGAAAGGAAAAGTATTTGTTGAATTCAATGGTGAGCCATATGAATTTAACTTTTCTAAATTTTCCAAGCAACCTCGTGGTACTGATTTTCCTAGTAATGATAAAATTATTGAAGAAATTGTTTCCATTGTTATTCCTCCTAACGACCCTTTGCAGCAATTTATGGAGGACCACGAAAATGACATTCATATGCAGGAAAGGAACAAGCTAGATGACATATTCTTGATACAACCTGCTATACTGAAGCACAACCTACCGGTTGAACCTTTAGGAATTCTATCACAACCAAAAGAAGACCCGGTGTTTGATCTAAAACCTCTTCCCGATACACTCAAGTATGCTTATTTAGATGAAAAGAAAGTATATCATGTTATTATCAATGCTAACCTTTCAGGATATGAAGAAGAGCGATTATTGGAGACCCTTCGTAAACACTGAGGTGTTATTGGATATACTCTTGACGATCTTAAGGGTATTAATCCATCAATTTGTCAACATACTATTAACCTCGAGCCTGATGTTAATCCGGTTGTTGATCATCAATGACGGTTGAACCCGAAGATGAAAGATGTGGTTTGGACACTGAACAAAGAATTTTTATTGGATATAGAATGTGTATTGATTACTGGAAACTGAACAAGGCAACCAGGAAGGACCACTACCCACTACCTTTCATCGACCAAATGCTTGAAATATTATCCAAAAATACTCACTTTTTTTATCTTGATGGATATTCGGGCTTCTCACAAATTCATGTTAGCACTTCTGATCAAGACAAGACTACTTTTACTTGCCCTTATGGTACTTATGCTTATAGACGTATGCATTTTGGTTTATGTAATGCCCCTGCTACTTTTCAAAAGTGTATGTCTGCTATCTTTCATGGTTTTTATGAGGAAATTGTGGAGGTTTTCATGGACGATTTCTCCATCTATGGAACCTCTTTTGACCACTGTCTCCACAATCTTAATGAAGTTTTTCAGAGATGTGAGGAGACGAACCTGGTGCTTAATTGGGAGAAGTGCCACTTCATGGTCGACGAAGGGATAGTTCTTGGTCACAAGATTTCGGAGAGGGGAATCGAAGTGGATAAGGCAAACATTGAAGCTATTGAGAGGATGCCCAATCCAAGGGACATCAAAGGTATTCGTAGTTTCCTCAGTCATGCTGGTTTCTATAGAAGATTTATTAAGGACTTTTCTAAGACTTCAAGACCCCAAACTAATCTTCTCCATAAGTATATTCCTTTCTTTTTTTATGAAGATTGTAAGAAGGCCTTTGAAATTATTAAGAAATCCTTAACAACTGCTCCAATAGTCCAACCACCTGATTGGATTTACCTTTTGAAATCATGTGTGATGCTAGTGATTTTGCAGTTGGAGCTGTTTTAGGACAAAGGGTTGATAAGAAATTGAATATTATACATTATGCTAGCAAGACCCTTGATAGTGCTCAGAAGAATTATACTACTACTGAGAAAGAGTTTTTAGCAGTAGTATTTTCTTGTGATAAGTTTAGTCCTTATATGTTGATTCCAAAGTTATTATTCATACTGACCATGTTGCTATTAAGTATCTTATGGAAAAGAAGGATGCCAAACCAAGGCTTATCAGATGGGTACTTCTTCTTCAAGAATTTGATTTGCAGATTGTTGATAGGAGAGGAGCAGACAATCCTTTGGCAGACAACCATTCAAGGATGGAAGATATACCGCACGACCCTATTCCAGTCAATGATAATTTTCCTGATGAATAACTGGTTATTTTAAGGGTACAATCTCTTTCTGATCCTTGGTTTACAGATTATGCTAATTTTATTGTTGCAATTTTTTTGCCCCCAGGTTTAACATTTCAGCAAAGGAAGAAATTCTTCCACGACTTGGGGCATTACTTTTGGGATGACCCACATCTTTATAGAGAAGGTGCGGATGGAATCGTGAGAAGATGCATACCAGAGCACGAGCAGAAGGATATCTTGAGAGAATGTCATGACAGTCCTTATGGAGGACATCATGCCGGTGACAGGACCGCGCACAAGGTTCTTCATTCAGGTTTTTATTGGCCAACTCTCTTTAAAGATGCTAGAGATTATGTCTTATCTTGTAATAAGTGTTAGAGAGTTGGCAACATTAGTAGGGGAAATGAGATGCCTATGAATTACTCACTAGTCATTGAGCCTTTTGATTGCTGGGTTTTTGATTTTATGGCTCCTTTTCCTCATTCTCACAAGTACAATCACATTTTAGTAGCTATTTATTATGTAACCAAGTGGGTTGAAGCAATCCCCACTGAAAGTGTTGATCACAAGACATCTTTAAAAATGCTTAAAGATGTTATCTTTCCTAGGTTTGGTGTACCAAGGTACCTTATGACTGACGGGGGATCACATTTTACACATGGTGCTTTTAGAAAAGCTTTAGCCAAGTATGATGTCAATCATAGGATTGCTTCACCATACCACCCTCAGACAAGTGGGCAAGTTGAGCTCACCAATAGAGAGATCAACTTGATCTTGCAAAAGACAGTGAATAGTTCTAGAAATGATTGGTCCAAAAAGTTAAGAGATGCTTTGTGGGCGTATATAAGTGCTTACAAAACCCCCGTGGGCATGTCTCCTTATAAGATGGTCTATGGCAAGGCTTGCCATCTACCTCTAGAGCTAGATCATAAAGCTTTCTGGGCGGTTAGAGATCTTATTGCTGACCCCAATCTTGCTGGTGAAAAGCGTCTCATGAACTTGACTTTTCTAGATGAGTGGAGAAGTGAAGTTTACGAGAGCGCGAAAATGTTTAAAGAAAAGGTAAAGAAGTAGCATAACAAGAGAATTTTGAAACGGGATTTAATGTCAGTGATAAAGTTTTGTTGTGCAGATCTCGTTTTAGTTTTTCTCCACGTAAATTACTTTCCAAATGGGAAGGACCGTACCATATTGAAGAAGTATACCGCTCCAGTGCAATCAAGATTAACAATTTTGAAGGCACCAAACCACAAGTCGTGAATGGGCAAAGACTCAAGCATTACATGGCAGGAGACCCTATCAATGTTGATGTGGATGTTGATGGCTTCTCGCCCCTCGTTGGTTACCCAAAGTGGAAGGTATGAGATGCGGCATAGCAGCAAGTCTCCCTCAGTGAAGATACCAAGGTTTATGTCTCTAGTAGGAATCCAACAACAGCAAGTAGGTGACAACAGCGCTAGAAATCTAGCACGAGTTGACGTGGACCTGCACACAGCAACAGATAAATTTGCTCCCAACGAGTACAGAGAGGTTGTCAATCTCTCCGGTCTTGTTGTTTACAAAGGGTCAAACGCAAGAGATAAAAGATAGTGATAACTACAACTGGAAAGTAAAAGCAAGAAGTAAATTGAGGGTGTAAGTAGTGGTGGAAATATGGACCGGGGTCCCATGATTTTCACTAGTGATGTCTCTCTCCGAAAAGACGATAAAAGAGCTATGCAAGGTAAACAAATTATAGCTGGGAATTGACAGGATTACGAGCGCAAACCAATGCAAACTATGCTACAAAAGAAAGGAAGAGCCTCAAAAATCATGGGCAGTACGCCAAGATAAGTACGCTGAAATCCATCGGCATCTACTACTAATCATCCACCTTGAGATATCTATCCAGAACATCTCGCTGGTATTAAGTTGCGAGCCCCACCCAAAGTGTAAGCCCAAAGCAACAGACAACTGCATTAAAAGAACTTTGCGTGAAGTAAACAATCCTTGCAACCGCGGTTACAAGCACCGTTGTTTTCCCCCTTGTGGCAACAACATATTCCCTAGACTCATTTTTCTGTCACTCAAGCTAGTCATCAGGGGGCATGAACCCACAATCAAGCATAACGCTCTCTCTTGGAGTTACTACCTACTACTTGGCCAAAGCAATAAATAGCAACGGAGAACATGCAAGAATTACTCAAGAACACAAATATAAAAGAGAAGAACCAAATATATTACTCATCACAATCTGAACATAGTCTCATAATCCATCAAATCCCAACAAACTCAACATAGAAACAGCAGAAAGAATTACATATGTGCCTTCATCATGTAGGGCGGCTCACAAGGTCTAATCCATGAAGAACAAAGAGGGGAGGATAACATCACATAGCTACTGATCATGGACCCATGGTCTAAGGTGGACTACTCACGGATCATCCGGGAAGCGTGCATGATGGTGGAGAAGCTCCCGGAGGTTAACCCGCCCTCCTGCAGGGTGCCGGGAATAGGTCTTCTGGCGCTCCCAATCTTGGAAGCACGGCGGCAGCGGAACAAAGGCGAGATCGCGAAAAAGGGATCTGTCTTTGGAGGTTTCGGGGCGAAGAAAATATATCGGCGAAGGGGGCAGCCGGCGGGCCACCAGGGAGTGCAGGCGCCCCCTGGCGCGGCCTAGGGTGGGGTCGCGCCCCCTGGCCGCCTAGGCACAGGGTGCCCCCCCCCCCCCGGCTCTCCTTCGGGGCTCTGGAAGGTTCCCGTACGCTGGTTTTTTATTGGATTTTTCCGGAATTTTTGGAGCACTTTTAATACGGGGGAAACCTGAAATAAAAAAGACATCAGAAAACAGGAACTGGCACTGGGGTGCACTAAGTTAATAGGTTAGTCCAAATATGATGAGAAGTGTATGAAAGTGTATCAAAAGCATAGCAATATCACCCAAAACATGCATGGAGCAAGCAGAAATTATAGATACGTTTGGGACGTATCAGATGTGATATAGATAGCTACTCATGAAGAACTTATTGCAACACTATATCAGACACCAGCAGAAGCAGAAAAGAAAAAGGTATGTGATATGGTAAGAAAACTTCGCAAAAATCCATAAAATTTCCGTATTATCAGTTTTTGCAAAATAAGAAAAATTCCAAGCCGAAGTGGAGCCGGAGAAGGGCTCTCGGTGGACCAGGCGCCCTGGTGGCGCAGCCTACCTCCTGGCCGTGCCAGGTGGCCGCCTGGTCCACCAGGAGATCGCCTCTGACTCCCCTTTTGGGATTTAGTTTCCTTCTAGTGCAGAAATTTTTGCTATATATTTTTTCCGGGTCATCCCGACTCTGTATCTTGTGATTCCATGTGTTTTCTTTCTGATATTGACGGGGATCAACCCCAGCAAATCCCATGGTCAGGGACCCTGGGTTAGTCATGAGATGCACAGGTTAGACGATAGCTCGTCGACAAACAGGAAGGCTCGCTCCTGCTCGATATTATTAATGGGGGAGATGCGATTACAATGGAGGCCAAGGCTAGAGCGCTCAAGGCTAGGGTTACAGGTGATATTCGATGTCTTTGGCGTCGCCCCTCCTAGCCCTTATATACCGGGCTAGGTCTCGGGGAGTTCATCTACGTTTATAGGTAAGCTTTCCTAACCCTAGCTTGCTCCGTACGGCACGTCTTCGCACCTTCCTTGTGAGTCGCGGACTCTTACGTCGGTGCCAACTAGTGGGCCGATGCTGTATCTTCATGGGCCTTCTGCCTTCATGGACACCAGGTAGGCTCATCCGTAGGAGTCGTGGGGTCACACCCTCGTAAGTAGCCCCCCAGTGCCTAGGGGACTCGGAGAGTCGCGCAGGGACTCGAGTACATTCATTCGTCGGTTATTGGTATGCGCGGTTCATCCGCGGGTCGCTGGCAGTCTGGTGGCCATGACAAAACCTGTTTCGAGGGATGCTAAGCTGAAAGGTCCCAAGGAGTCGACGGGTCGAGCCTTGGTGAATTGCACTAGGGGAAATACCACAGTAGCCCAATCAAACCCACGTCCCTCGACGTGACCTTGGAACACTGGTGTCAAGCAAAAGTCCGGCCGCTTCAGGTCTTACGGTGTTCATTTGCCGCCAGTAATGTGTACAGCCTAAGGCGCGTCCGCCCGGCTTTTCTATCATACGCAGCGCATGGGAAAGGTTGGGAGTGAAATCGCTCTTCGGCAAGTCCCAGCCCGGCCGTACTTCGCAGCGGGGTCTTACCTACACGCTAATCTTGCGTGGCATCTGGGCACAGTGTATCGTGTTCCAGGAATGTGTGTTTTTGAGGCGCGGAGCCTTATAGCATTACACCCGCTTGGAACGAAACATCAAGCGAGTTGTTCACTCATTCACCCGAGGAGCTTTGTTTCGAGTGCTCATTCGGGGGGGTTTTCGCGAGTAATCACTCGAATGCCGTTTCGGCTCTTGAGGTGAGGGAGCACCTAAGACTCTTAGCGCCGCATGGTCTTGGCGAATGCATGTTTGTCTTACGTCGGGTTGAGGGAGCACCCGAGACTCTTATAAGTGCGAGTGGTCACTCGAGCACATGGCTGTCCTTTAGGGTGAGGGAGCACCCGGGACTCTTATGATGTACTCTCCCGATGGGAGTAAGATGTTTTTCTTTCCATATGGAAAAGATCTGAGAGATGGAATCTCAGGGCCTTGATGTCTGTTTGGTTTTCTTTGCCGCTTGTCAGGGATAGCGATGCCTCTGTTTGATGGCTGTCAGGGATGCTCTGCCAGTGAACCGTCACGTCTTCAGTACCGGTCATAATAATGGCTGTTGTGGCGTGCGGCAGGCGCCGGTTGAGTTTCCCATACGTGCGTTGGAAACGCGCGCGAATTGACGCGTCTTGCGTACAGTGCGTCCCGTGGGAAAGCATCTTCGTCTTGGAGTCCGAGACGGCTGGGACGTTTGGTCTTTGAATTAATTGTTGTTGTCGTCTTGGCTTCTCTGTTCTTTGAGGATTATTTTTCTATAAATAAGCCTTTCTCTTCCACGCCTCTATCCAACTCGCTGCTTTGCCTCTTCCTTCATCTCTTCTTCCGCTTCATGGTTCCCAGGCGAGGTGTTAGCCGTGGCCGTGTTCGTCGTGGTCGTGGTGGCCGCACACCACTCTCATGCCGTGGTGGTCGCCATGGTACGGCGCCAGTGCCTTCCTCCTCTCCCTTGGAGGAGGGATTCTAGCGCTATGATTTTCTTTTACGTGTTCGTGGCCAAAGTGCCAATCGCATCCTTCTTCCCTCTGCTTTTTCCGCCATTGTCTCTGAGCGTGGCTTGGACGACTTGCTTCTGCATCTTCAAGGGAGCTGTCAATATCCTTCTTAAGTTGACTTGGAGGTTGATAGATCTCGCTTGATTTTCTTGGCTTTGGTTGGAGTTTGTTTGCTCGGCGGTTGAATTTGCGAGATGGCGATATGCTCAGCTGTCGCTTTGACGACGAAAGCACTGTCACTGTCCGCGCATTCAATCCGAGTGGCAATAGCATGGATCCTCATGGGCAAGAGTCGAGCAACGACAGCTCCACAAATTTGAGGAGTCCTTCATCGGCGTCTTCGACTACTTCTTCCTCCAGGAACTCGTCTGGTGCTGGTGGTGAGCCGTCTTCAACTGCTTCCCCCTCTGGCTCTGACGAAGACCTCGATGTCAAGCCACAGGTTAAACGAGCGCGGCAGGCGACCTTGTAGAACTGGAGGCAGCGGCGCCATCTTCGCCGGCAGTTTGGGAGGAGCTAGAGAAGAAGCTAGAGGAGCAGGAGAAGAAGCTGGTGGAGCATCGTCTCCAATTTCTCCGCAAATAAGTCGAGCTTCACCTTTTGTTATGTCATTGGCATCATGAGCCTGCTGCTTCGACTCCTCCTTTGTCTGTGATGATGCTCTTGTACTAGAGTCGATTACCCCTCCTGGGCACACATGTAGAAGTCATAATTCCTTGGGTGATTCCCTCTTGTAACAGGAGCTGCCTTCTATCCAAATGTAGTTGAGTCCTTTTTGTACTGAAGACGATCCTTATGATGTAAACTGTGCTTGATCCTTTGCAATGGAACTTTATATTTTCTTTGTCACTGAGAGTTGTGTTCGAGTCCTTTGCGGCCGAGAGCTGTCTTCGAGTCCGTCTTTGCACTTGTGGGTTCTATCGGGTGCGCGACAGTGCTCCCGATGGGAGTATCCCCCGAGGCTACGCTTGAGTCGAAGGGTCGAGCGTAGGCTGAAATTTGTTTGTCGTTAGTTTCTGTCTTTTATCGGGTGCGTGGCAGCGCTCCCGATGGGAGTAGCCCCCGCGTCTTTAGGCGATCGTTGGCGATCGGGTGAAGACTAAATGAGCCTGTGTTCTGTGCTTCCTCCAAAGTTTCTTCAGAGTACTTGGGTGCTCCATCTGATTGTGGCCATGTTTTTCGAGCCTTGTTTTCAGCAGGTGGGGCTAGCCGGGTATTGTTTGCTTGAGCCTTTTTTAATTTTCAGACTGCGCGAACGGTCTTCGGGAGGCGATGGTCCTCGAGCTCCCGAGTGCTTGAATGCAGTGGTCGCGTGGGTGACGATAGCGTCCTTCGGGTGGGAGTTGTACTCGAGACCCCGAGTGCTTTTGATGAAGATCGCGTTGCTCGGGGGGATTTTTCTCTTAAGCCCCCGAGTGCTTTGCTTAAGATCGCGTAGGCGATAGCGTTGCTCGGGGGGGTTTTATTCTTAAGCCCCCGAGTGCTTTGGTTAAGATCGCGTAGGCGACATCGTCTCTCGGGGGGATTTTATTCTTAAGCCCCCGAGTGCTTTGGTTAAGATCGCGTAGGCGATAGCGTCTCTCGGGGGGATTTTATTCTTAAGCCCCCGAGTGCTTTGATTAAGATCGCGTAGGCGATAGCGTCTCTCGGGGGATTTTATTCTTAAGCCCCCGAGTGCTTTGATTAAGATCGCGTAGGCGATAGCGTCTCTCGGGGGGATTTTATTCTTAAGCCCCCGAGTGCTTTAATTAAGATCGCGTAGGCGATAGCGTCTCTCGGGGGGATTTTATTCTTAAGCCCCCGAGTGCTTTGAGATGGCAGTATTTGGTCAACATTTATTTTATTGCGGTCAAGCGGTTACATGAGTTGCCAGTCATGTCCAACCGATAGGTGCTATGGATAGAACAGTCGCAGGTTTGCTACGTTCCATGGGTTGCCCACGTCCTCGTCTGTCTTCGGGTTCCTCAGCCTGTAGGCGCCACCTCCGATGACTTCTGAAATTATGAATGGTCCTTCCCATTGGGGGGCAAGTTTATGGACCTTCTCTTGTATTAGTCGTAGGACTAGGTCACCTTTGTTGAAGGTTCTAGTGCGCAATCGACTGCTTTGATAGGTACGTAGTTTGTCCTGGTACCCCTTTGATTTTGCCAGGGCTACGTCTCTTGCTTCGTCGGCCGCATCTTTGTCATCTTGTAGTGCTTCTTCTGCTTCTTCTTCTTCGTATCCGGTGACCCGAGGTGCTCCGAACTTGAGATCATGTGGTAGGACTGCCTCTGCCCCGTACACCATGAAGAAGGGTGTGTACTGGGTCGCGATGTTTGGTGTAGTACGTAGGCTCCATAGGACCGCGGGGAGTTCTTCTACCCAGTTGCCGGCGGCTTGCTCGAGTGGTGCGAGGAGCCGTTTCTTGATTCCCCCGCATACAAGGCCATTTGCTTTTTCCACCTGACCGTTGGACTTCGGGTGCGCGACTGATGCATAATTAATTTTGATGCCCAGTTCTTCGCAGAAGTTCTGGAACTCTGCGGCTGTGAAGTTCGTGTCGTTGTCCGTGATGGTGTTGTGTGGTACTCCGAATTTGAAGATGAACGACTTGATGAAGTTGACAGTCGTGAGGGCTATGGAGCTGGTGATGGGCACTGCTTCAATCCATTTAGTGAACTTGTTGACTGCGACGAGCCGGTGTGTCCTTCCGCCCTTTGATGATTTCTTGAGTGGGCCCACCATGTAAAGTCCCCAGGTGGCGAATGGCCATGATAGTGGTATGGTATTGAGCTATGATATGGGAGTGTGTGGCATGTTGGCGAATTTCTGGCAAGCGACACAACGTCTCACGATTTCCTCTCGTTTTTCATGGCTGTGGGCCAGTAGAACCCAGCTCGGAATGCTTTGGACACGAGCACTCAACTGCTCGCGTGGTGCCCGCAGGTGCCTTCGTGGATTTCGAGCAGTAGGGCTTTGCCGTCCTCTTCATCGATGCACCTTTGGAGTATCTGGGTGATGCTGCGCTTGTATAGTTGTCTGTTGATCACCGTGAATGCCTTGGATCCTCGGCTGATGCGTCGTGCTTCGGCCACGTCTTGTGGTAGCGTGCCTTCGATTAGGAATCGGAGGAACGGTTTTTTCCAGACGGGTCCTTCGAGCTCCGTCGGAGCTGTGCTGTCGGGTGTGCTGGTGCTTGTGCCTTCTGATGGGGTTGCTGCTGCCACCTGCGCCATTTCTGTTGTGTCTTCGCCATCCACGACTGCTTCAGGTGTTGCTGCCTGTACCTTGATGGATCTCCGACTGATGCTTTCGAGAAAAACGTCGGGTGGTACAGGCCCCCGGGTCGAACCGATGTTTGCGAGTTCGTCAGCTTCTGTGTTGGTGTCCCTGGTGATGTAGTTGAGCTCGCAACCGTCGAAACTTCCTTTGAGTTCGTTGTAGAGCTTTTGGTAGGCCGCCATGTTGTCGGCTATTGTATTGCAATTTCTCATCTTCTGCTGGACGAAGAGATTGGAGTCCCCATAAATTATGAGGCGAGTGGCTCCGCATGTTTTGGCCATGTGCATGCCATGGAGGAGTGCCTCGTATTCTGCTTCGTTGTTGGAGGCGTGACTGAAGTTGATCTGGAGGACATATTTCAGCTTTGTTCCTTTAGGGGAGATGAGCACGACTCCTGCCCCAGCTCCTTGTTGTCTCTTGGACCCATCGAAGAACATTGACCATGAGCTTGATAGGTCTGGAGGGCCTGGCGTCTGAACCTCCGTCCACTCGACCAGGAAATCTGGGAGTACTTGGGCTTTGATGGTTGTTGGGTGCTTGAACTGCAGGTCCCGTGGGCTGAGCTCAATGTTCCACTCGGCGACTCGCCCGGTTGTTCCAGGGTTGTTGAGTATGTCGGCGAGTGGTGCGCTGCTCACGATTGTGATGGGGTGCTCGTCGAAGTAGTGGGACACCTTTCTTGAGGTCATGACGATGGCCAGTAGTAGCTTCTGATAGTGCGGGTACCGCTGCTGGGATTTGGTCAGGAGCATGCTGAGGTAGTAGATTGGTCTCTGGATGCTCTTGACATTGCTTTCTTTTGCGTGTTCGACGACGAGCGATGTACTTACTACACTGCTACGTGCTGCCACGTAGAGGTATAGCTTCTCTCATTCCTTGGGTACCGCCAGGATTGGTGGGGTCGAGAGTGTCTTTTTCAGGTCCGCGAATGTTTGGCGAGCTTCCTCCGTCCACTTGAATTTCTCTCCTTTCCTGAGCAACTGATAGAAAGGCAGCGTGCGTTCTCCCAGCCTGCTGATGAAGCGGCTTAGAGCTGCGAGTTTTCCGGTGAGCTCTTGTACTCCTTTGACGTCGGTTGGTGTCGGGACCCGGGGTTAGCGTATGTAATTCCAGTCACGATACAATCACATGGAGAGCCGAGAACCGTACCCACTTGTCTAAGCAGACAAGGCCAAGCACAGAACGTTCTCAGTAAGCATCGAACGTGAGGGGCATCCCCATTCAGGCCGGATGATCAACTGAGATGGGTCCTCAACGTCCGCTCACAAGTCTAAATGCTTATGGGTGGTGAATCCCATACTCATAGACAAGTCGCCTCAACCATGTTATCGATTGGATCCTAACTCTTACATAGACTTACTCCAGCCCGATCACTTAGTCGGGGTCTAGGGCGGGCTCGATCATACAACAAAGTGTGTACGTGACAGAGTCACGAACAATCGCATCGCGATGCCCCAAGCTGCGCACATCTAAGGGCCACTTGGTGTATAAAAGACCGCCAGCCAGATCACAACTAAGGTCTCGAAAACCCATACTAAGACATGCATGTTATAATCATACACGCAGCACGCATGCCTAGTATGAACAGCAGGTATCATCACATAACTCTACAAAGTACTCTTTATTGATATACACATAGAGCATACAAAGATCACATGTCTGTGATCACATTACATCATACAACGGAAGCAAATTAGGTCTGAGTACAGAAAAATTTAACAAATGGCTTAGAGAAGCCTTGTACAACAAACATGCCCTTCCACGAGGGACCAGACTGCTGTCTGGGACTATGCTAACTTAGTCAACGTCGAGCTTCACGAAGGTGACTCCATAGGGGTCCGGTTTCTTATCTAAAACATAGAATAAGCAAACGTGAGTACAAAGTCGTACTCAGCAAGACTTACATCAGATCTAAACTACTCATGCTCAAGTATCAAGGTAAAGGGAGGTGGGGTTCAACATGCAGAAGTGCCAGCTTTGACTTGGCTAGTCCTGAACTACGAATACCAGACTTGAGGTAAGAAGCGTACACGAGTCCACTATCCAATTCTCCAACCAATACACCACTAAGGTTACTTCCACGACTTCCCCACGAGGAAGCACACCATAGCACTCACGCTTATCTTGCGAGTTTTATAAGTATCCATTCAAGTTGTCTAATAATCAGGTACAGGTTCCAAGTAGTCCTTAACCGCAGACGCGGCTATTCGAATAGTTTTGTTAACCTTGCAAGGGTGTAAACTACACACACATGACCATCGGTTACCGCCAAGTCTCGCCACCGTTCAAGAGATGACAGCGAGGATGTTCACCACGACACTTCGCTCACAACCGGTCTATTCCAGGAGTCGACTATCTGAGTTTGTCACCGCTCGAGATTCCGGCCGGATCAACGAAACGGACCCAGACAATGTAGGCAACCGAGACGCCACCTCTGACAGATGGTTTCACTGTCTCACAGATCCACCCACATATCTAGGATGATGCAACATTTCCACTCACTCTTTTTCTATGCATATGTCAAATGGAAGGCCCGAACTAATGTGACTCCTGGACGTCGACACGGATCAAGGTACTAGGCCGAGAGGGGTCAGTGAGCCCAATGTGTGGTTGTACTCTTTGTCTTGGATTACCATACAAGAACTCGGTGCTTAAGGCGGTGTTCAACGAGACAACCCACTGTGTACTCCTACACAGCCTCTCATCGTTCACCTTGTATTAGGGTGGATTTACCGACACAGTTTCACTTTCATCAACACCATGTTCACCATCATCCCGACTCACATCAAAAGCAACCTCATGTAACACTAAGCATGCAATAAGCTATAACAGTTGCAGGGGCTTCATGATATCAATCAACTCCTATGTCAGCTAGGATTGTGGTTTGCTTACTACTGTGACAAGATGATAGGTCATGCATCGGATATGGGTTCAACTATACGGTAGAATCGATACAAAGTGATCTCCTAAACATGCATAAGCGAGACTGAGAGGGAATTGGGATTTTATAGATATGATCAATGGGGTTTGCTTGCCTTGCTGTCGAGGTTCGATAACGGGGTCTTCAACGAAGGGGGTGGCCTCCGGTTCCGGTTGCACGTCTATCGAGCAAACAATCAAACAAGGTAAAAATTTATTTGCAATGCTCAAACATATGATCAATATTGAAATGGTGATGTTCTTGGTCACAAGGTGGGTACAATTCCATTTAAAAGAAGTCAAATGCAAAGTCATTTGCAAATGTGCTTCAAATTTGAATTTGAAATAAAGCCATATGGATGTTTTTCACTGTTCACCCATTTTAAAATGGTCAAACATGAAAACAGAGCCCATATTCATAATCCTTGGATTTTTCTGATAATTTTATACATATTATATGTCCAATTCGGAGTTCATATGAATTAGTTATGATTTTCCAAAGTTTATTCAATTTTCTGTAATTTCTGGAGTATTTTAAATCTCTGGAAAACCTTTATTGCGTCATGCTGAGGTCAGGGTGACGTCACAGGGGGGCTGACAGCTGGGGTCGGCTTGTCAGTGGAAGAGGGGTTTAAACCCGGTTTAGTTTAATTAAACAGGGTTATTAGGGGGGGCCAGGGCCCACCAGTCAGTGACCCAAGGGTCACTAACAGGGGATTAGCCCCCTAAGCTAATCGGGCCGCCGGCGGTTAGCCGCCGGTGACTAACCCGTGCGGCGGCGCCCGTTGCGGACGGCGGTTCCGGGCACGGCTGGGCACGGGGAAGCTACCAGGGGGTAGCCCGTGCTCGCCCGCTTCGAGCTGTGCCACTGGGGTCTCAAGGGGAGGTCTAGGAGCGCGCCGGCGACGAAGAGCAGCGGCGGCGCAGCTCTGTCTTCGGCGAGATCAGTGGCTAGGGCACGGGGAGGAGAAGGGAGTAGGGCAAAACGACGAGCTGCTCACCCTGAGCGTGAAGAGGAACTCGGGGAAGCCGGAGGAGGCGAGACGGCGGCGTATTTCTCGCCGGAGCTTCACGGCGGCCGGAGAGGAACGGTGACGAAGGCGTTGGCTCCGGGGCTCCCAGGCTCGATTAACTGCACGGCTTGACGAAGACGATGCTGGCGGAGCTTCTGGACAGCTTGCGGTGGCGAGTGGGGCACGGTGGCCGCGAGTTCTACGGCGGCGTGCTCCGGCTGGGCTCCGGGTCCGCGCAGAAACGAGAGAGAGAGGGCGTGGGGAGAGAGCCAGAGGAGGGGGAAGACTGCGGGGCGGCTCTGGCGTTGCGTGGCGCAAGGAGACGCCTCGGGCTGGCCTAGGCGAGCCTCGGTGGCGTCCACGACGCTCGGCTCGCCACCGAGCTGCTTCGGGCGCCGGGGAGGAAGAAGACACCGGGGGGGCTGGTGGGCTGGGCTGGAAAGGTAAGTTGGGCCGACGCCTGTGGCGCCAGGTAAGCTCCCCCTCTTCTGTTTATTCTTTTCTTTTTATTTCTTTTGACATTTGTTCTGTCTTGAAATAAAAAAATATCAAAACATTTTATAAAATCCCAAAATCTTTTATGTGGGCTTAGGTGTCAAGCCACTAGCCACTCACAAGTTTTGGTGACTTTTGAAAATCAAACAATTTGAATCTAAATTCAAATTGGAGTTTAATTTAATTTCCAAGCCCTATTTGGAATATTTGAAAAATCTTGGTGCATGCAGTGGGACCCACTTCACTTTATATGTGATCATGCATATTTATAAGACTTTTCAAAAATACCAGAGCAAATTTTGGAAGAAATTTTTGTCTGGCCATTTGAATTAATTTCTCAGGGTTTTTCTTTTCCCCAAATTTTGAATTTCTTTTGAAATTTTTGCATGATGCAAAGGTGAACTCAAACCCTAGCACTTACCCTAGTTGGGGTTCTGACAGTTGGTTCTTGCATGCGGGTGATGGCTTGGACTTTCTCAGGGTTTGCCTCGATTCCTCGGGCAGAGACCATATAGCCAAGCAGTTTTCCCGCCGGTACGCCGAATGCGCACTTCTTTGGGTTGAGTTTGATTCTGTATTTGTTGAGTGCCGCGAAGGTTTCGCGTAGGTCGTCGAGTAGTGTGGCTGCTTTGTAGGTCTTGATGACGATGTCGTCCATGTAGACTTGCACGTTTCTTCCTATTTTCTCCTTCAGGCAGGCCTGCATCATTCGTTGGTAAGTGGCGCCTGCGTTTTTGAGCCCAAAGGGCATGGTTTTGTAGCAGAATACGCCATAGGGGGTGATGAACAATGTGTGCTCTTCGTCTTCTTCCTTCATCCTGATCTGGTTGTATCCTGAGTAGGCGTCGAGAAAGGAAAGTAGATCGCACCCTGCTGTTGAGTCAATTATCTGATCGATTCTAGGAAGGGGGAAGTGATCCTTCGGGCAATGCTTGTTGACTGGTCCGTAGTCGACACACATGCGCAAAACGGTCGTGTCTTTCTTGGGCACCAGCATTGGGTTGGCTATCCAGGTGGCTTTCTTCGTTTCTCGGATGAACTGAGCGTCGAGTAACCGGTTGACTTCCTCTCCGATTGCTCTGCGCTTGGGCTCCGAGAATCGTCTCAGCGCTTTCTTCACCGGCTTCGTATTTTGCTTGATGCGTAGGGCGTGTTCCACGAATTCGCGTGGTATCCCAGGCATGTCGGCTGGGCACCAGGCGAATATTTCCCACTCGTCTCGAAGGAAAGCGACGAGAGCCGTCGCCTGCTCCTCTGGTAGGTGGGCGTACACGCGGACTGTTTTGTCCGGGTCCGTCGGGTGCACTTGGTGAGTGACTGTGTCGCTCTCGATGCTGAAGTCGCGTCCGTACTCCCTGGATTCGCTTCGGTTCACCAGTGGGAAGGTACTCTTGTCCGTCACCATGGCTATTTCTCTGAGTTCTTGTTCGGCTCCGAATGTGTCGGAGATTCTGTGGAAGTCACGATCACATTGATCTGATTTGATGAAGCTTCCGTTGATCGTGAGGACTCCTGATGATCCTGGCATCTTGAGCTTGAGGTAGGCGTAGTGTGGAACCTCCATGAATTGCGCGAATGCTGGCCGCCCCAATATGGCGTGATACTGCGATTGCCAGTCGAGTACCTCGAACTCGAGGTTGGCGAAGTTGCGTCGGTTGCCGAAGACAACTTCGAGTTCGATGACTCCGAGGGATGTGGCTGCTTCTCCTGGGACTACCCCATGTAACTCGGTGCTCGATTTCTCCATACTGATCGTGGGATCAGCATCTTTTGCAGGGTGCTGGCGAAGATGATGTTCATGCTGCTGCCTCCGTCCATGAAGACCCTATCCATGTCGTACCCTCCGATTTGTGCATCGAGTACTAGGGGCGCATGCCCCGGTCTTGGGACTGCTGGTGGATGGTCGTCTTGTGAGAACGTGATGCTGGTCTCCGTGTCATGTAGCTGGTAAACTTCGACTATGTTTATGCTCTCAGCTGCTCTAGCCTGCAGGTGTGGGCGTCGCGTTGTGCCTGCGGTACCCTTCCTTCCTGGATCATGAGCACTTGTTCTTGCGGCGGGCTGTGACGTCCTTCCGGGCTTGAGGTCGGCGATTGCTCGGGTCGCCGATTGCGTCTGTCTTCTTTCTGCTTCTCTTTCTTGAGGTCGTCGGCTAGCTCGTGGAACAGGCGGCAGTCTCTCAAGGTGTTACCTGACCTGACGCGTCCCCAGCCATCCTCGAAGCTGTGGATCGTGCAGGGTCCCACTAGCTGTTCTCTAGCCGTGAGTTTCCTAGATCCGGCGTGCCTCTTCCTTCTTGATATTCTGAAGATCTGCTCGTGATCCTCCGGGTGTTCGTGGAAACGAGGGTCGGTTTCGATTCCTCGACTCATGTCTTGGTTCTTGATGAGGTTGGCGAATTCATCCGGTCTTCGATCTGGGTCGTAGTACTCGCCTACAGGTGTCTCGGAGTCGCTGTCTTGGTTGGCGGCAGGTGCTCGCGCGATGGCGTGTCGTCGGGTGGTCGTCGGCTGTGCGGTTGCGTGATGTGGCTCGTTCATTGGGGCCTCGCCGTAGATCTCCCATGCGTGCCTTTTGGGTCGTCGATTCCTTCTTCCTTGGCGGTTGTTCTACTGATCGCCAGATTCGATCTCGTAGTCATCGTCTTGATGTGCGGCGGGTGCCCGGGCGGTGGTGGGTTGTCGAAAGATTTGCGAGTCCTCCGCTGCGCGTCGTAGTTCGTCGAGTGGAATTCCTTCGTAGAGGCCCCTCGCCATTCTTTTGGGTCGTCGACTCCTTCGGCGCTGGCGCTGCACTTGGCCGTTACCGTAGTATCGGTCCTGGCACAACTGTAGCTCGAGTGGTCTTGATGGGGTGGCGGAGATGTCCGCCGTGATCTTGAATCCTTCGAGTGGGCTAGATCTGGTTCTTGCCCTTGAGTTGTAGCTTGCTGAAGACGGGACCGCCGAGATCGTGATCCCAACCTGTGTAGTTCCCACAGACGGCGCCAATTGACGGGGATCAACCCCGGCAAATCCCATGGTCAAGGACCCTGGGTTAGTCATGAGATGCACAGGTTGGACGATAGCTCGTCGGCAAACACGAAGGCTCGCTCGTGCTCGATATTATTAATGGGGGAGATGCGATTACAATGGAGGCCAAGGTTGGAGCGCTCAAGGCTAGGGTTACAGGTGATATTCGATGTCTTTGGCGTCGCCCCTCCTAGCCCTTATAGACCGGGCTAGGTCTCGGGGAGTTCATCTACGTTTACAGGTAAGCTTTCCTAACCCTAGCTTGCTCCGTACGGCAGGTCTTCGCACCTTCCTTGTGAGTCACGGACTCCTACGTCGGTGCCAACTAGTGGGCCGAGGCTGTATCTTCATGGGCCTTCTTCCTTCATGGAAACCAGGTAGGCTCATCCATAGGAGTCGTGGGGTCACCCCCTCGTCAGATATGTTGTTGCCAGGAAAACTTTCAGCGAAACTTAGGTGTTGTGGCTTCCCCAAGCTCTTCCAAGGACAGGTTCCTCGTCAACATCATCAACCCTCACCTTGCAGAGGTGAGGAGGCATCCTCAAGCTCTTTGGGTGGAGGAAGGTGTCCTCCACAAAGAAGATCTGAAGGGACCTGTCAAGGAGGGGAGCACCAAAGAAAGATTGGAAGAAGTGGAGCAAGAAGTTTTCAAGTACAATAAGATGATTGAGTGTGGTGTTGAGGCCAACATCAACATCATCGTCGAGCTAAAGGCATGACATGAGAAGGAGATGAAAGAAGTGTGGTCGAGTATGGACGCACTAGAAACCAAGGTGTTCGAGCTTCAAGGGCAGATCTATGATCTGCACAACCAGAACTGTGAGTATGAACTAAGGTTTCTGCGCATGAGTGTGGCTTCTAGCTACAGGATCCTGGAGACGGAGGAATCATGCATTTATGGAGGACCACTGTCGTGGAAGCTTTTCGCTAATGAGCACATGAAGAGCTCCAATAAAAATCGAGACTGGAGTCTTCATGGGTAATGGTATCCCTCTAGCTTGTTCCAAGCTTGGGGGAGTACCCGGTATCTTTATCTTTATCTTTTTTCTTTCCGTGTCAAAGTTAGTGTCCTATCATGTCTATGGAAGTTATCTTATGAAATAGGTGTTTGCATTGAGGTCTATCACTCCTTTATGGGAGATTCTTGTATCCGTAAGTGTGCAGTCGTCTATGAAGGAATATTAATGAGAAGTTTATCGGTTTTCTTCCCTACACTTGGTATTGTTTCCACGCAATCGACCTTATATGTTGATTATTATGGGAGTATTGACCTTATATATCAGGTATGGCTTTGAAAACTTTATTAATCTTGGCAAACATAGCATTGGTCATAACAACAAGCATGAGTTTTCTATTATCAAATTATCCAAAACCTTTATGTTCTTATGCTTGAAGTGTTATGCTGACAAGGAAGACAACTTGATGTTTCATGCTAGTTCTTAATGTTAGACTTTATATTATTGTGCATCCAAGTCAACATCATTTGTTTGCTCTCAAAGCCTTTGCTAGCCAAACCCTATAGTAAGCGAGAAAGTTGCTTGTGCACCCATACCTTGAAACCTCAACCTTCCAAAGAGTCCACCATACCTTTCCTATAGGTGGCATTTCACCGCCGCTCCTAAAGTATATTATTCATGTGCTATCTTTAAACCTTCAAAATAGTATTACTCCTTTTTTTGTGCCTCTGTTTTATCTCATGAGGAAGTAGTAGATAATTCGTGATCTTCTCATACTAGACAAGCTTTATCTTGGGTTTGCATGTCTAATCTGTGAACCCCTAATACGTGGAGGGACTGGCATGAGTGCGCCCATCTCGTAAAAGATAATAACAACAAAAAAAACCTCATTCACACTTTGTTCATGAGAAATCAGAAAACTTTGGTTGTGATAAACAAAGGAGATTAATGGGATGTGATCGTACTTCCTTGGGAGTCGTTCCTTGAAACTTGTCCGGTTTGAGAAGTATTGGGCTATCTACTAGCATTCTTTGATGAATTATGCACCTCCCAAAATTCTATGCTACAATCTTATTGTTTTCAAAACCTTAAAAGCTCTTGCACATGAGTTTTCCCTACCTCCCTCTGCAAAGGGTCTAGCCTTTACTTTTATGTTGAGTCAGTAAACCTACTTCCTTCTATCCTTTAAAAGACCAGACACCTTATGTTGACAAGGATGCATTCATATATATTGTTTCATTGGGAATTTCCATATCACATCTTTGTTGACATTATCAATCAGGATAAATGATTTGTTTGTTGAGCTTGGATAAATCAAATATCTTCCTTTGTGTTAGCATTTTCACTTCTTGACTAATAACATGTTCTTTCAATGCTTAAATTTACCTCATCATAAGTGGAAGAGCAAATTCTAAAAGTTATTAGTTGTTCTTTGACCGAGAACATGTTTGCCATGATTTAATAAGTTTTCATAGCCCTACTTTTGATTATAATTGATATTACTCTTTCAGGAGGACCTTATGAATTGATATTGCTGTTGAGAATGCTTGAGCTTAGTAGAGAAACTATGACGCTTCTTGTCCGTATTCTTATTTATCAACACTTCACTCTCTAAACTTGTGGACAGGTTTACCGAGCTCAGTATTCGCTTGGGGACAAGCGAGGTCTAATCTTGGGGGAGTTGATACGTCCAAAATGCATCACTATTTTGTATCATAATTTACCACTATTCATTGATATATTTCATATTATGATACTGTTCTCATGGTGTTTTGGCTTTTTTATACAGTTTACAACTTTCCGGTGCCAAAACAGTAGACTAAGGAATCAGCGGGGAAAAGTGCACGCAGAGTGGACATATCAACACATCTCCAAATGACCTGAAAATTTTAGGGGATCATTATCTGAAGGATTAAGAAGGGCACACAAAAGAGCTCCCAGAGGGGGCCCCACCCCAAGGGCTCTCCTTCGGCACATATATCCCTCGTGACCTAATTCTTCAGGGGGAAAGTTTGGTCGGAAGTTCCGCCGCCGCTCCGAGGAGGAAACCACCAGAGAAGAAAATACCATTCCGGCGGGCAGATTCCGCCGGGGAGAACTCCTCCTGGAGGAGGAGATCGTCATCAACATCATCACAAGCATCATCGAGATCATTATCACCATCATCCTCATCGCTAGCACCATCTCCATCTTCATCCCATCTCACTTTACCATTACAATCCATGTTGTACCTCGCAATATTCATCCCCTCTACTTTACCGGTGTTGATAACTCTTTTGTGGTGAATGCTATTAAGTTTTGTTGGAGGATTATTGTTATGACCAGATTGTTCATCATATATTCATCTCCTCTGATCATGATCTCTTTTATGTCTTGTGAGTAGTCACTTTAGTTCTTGAGGACATGAGAGAAGTATTGTTGAGTAGTCATATGATGTTGAAGTAATATGTGTTGATTTGATATTTAAGTTATAGTGTTATTCTTCTAGTGGTGCTATGTGAAGGTCCACTACATAGCACTTCACCCTTTTTATGGACCTAGGGGAATACAAAGTGTATAAAGGATGCTTACGATGGGTTGTCGGAGTGACAAAAACTTGAACCCCAGTTTGCACACTTTTGCACGAGAGAGTGTTGGATCCTAGAGTTTATTGCTATGGTTAGGCTTTTCCTTAATTTCTCTCTTGTATTTGCGGACGCTTGTAAGAAGTCTAATTGTAAGAGTGCATTTGTCTTAGTCTAGGCAGTGTGCTAGCTTAGGTTCCGCCCACACAACACTTATCCAAACAAAACATAGTATTAGACGGAGTATGGCGAAAGTAACTTGACTACCTCTCCCGTGTGTCCTCAGGAACGCTTTAGTATTTATAAGAAAAGTCCCTCGGCTTATCCTTTGTGTTCAAAAGGATTGGGCCACTTGCTGCATCTTGCCTTCTTTTACTTTATTTGCTTTCATTTACTTGTTGCTTATTCCAAAAAACCTATAAAAAGTTACCTTTCAGTACTTGCCGTTATTCCTTGCTCGAGATCACTTGTCATTACCTTCTGCTCCTCGTTGGGTTCGACACTCTTACTTATCGCACTACACCACGGTAGATACTTGCCGACACAGTTGTGTAGGGAAAGACACATAAATCCCAACATATCAAGTGTTGGCATAGCTATTAAGCTTTGCCATCATGGTATCTCTAGGCAAAGATTAAGAAACGCAGTCAAAATGTGTGTCGGCACTAACTTGGCCACTGAATAAGCGTCGGCGTTCACATAACGACGAATAATGTGTCGGCACATGAATGGTAACGATATGTACTCTGTCGGCGTATCTCTCTACGTGGCAACCAAATAGAGCTCACGAAATTTGTGGCGCCAGAAGGGAAAACTGTGGCGGGATAAGTGAAAAAAACCCGCGCCGGGCCCACTCTTTTCCTTCTCTTTTCCCCCATTCTTCCCTAACTTTCCCCGCGCCGTGCCCCTCGTCCGCTCGCCCTGCGCCGCCCCGGCCTCGACGTTGTCCCCGGCGCCCCGACCTCGACGTCCTCCCCTGCGCCGCCCCGGCGCCCGGACCTCGACGTGCTCCCTTGCGCCGCCCCGGCGCCCCGACCTCGACGTCCTCCCCTTGCTCCGGCCGCCGCCGGTGCCCTGCTCCTGCCGTCCCGTGCCGTCGCCTGGCTTCCGCCGCACCCGACCGTCCTCTTTCCGGCCAGAGGTCTCCGCCGCTTCCCCTAGCCCTGAGCACCCAACCCCGTGCTCCCTCTGCCGCCGTCGGTGTCGCTGCTGCCGGAGCCTAGGTCCCGTGAAGCTCTGCCACCACTTCCAACGGCGACGAGGTCTGCCTCTCCTCGGCCAACTATAGGATTCCGGCCACGAACTTGCAGGTACGCTTCTTTTCTTTTGTGGGCAATTTGTCATTTGGCTTGGCCGGTGCGTTGCGTGTGTGCTATTTAAGCCAGATGGGCAACTTCCATTTACCAGGGCTTGTTCTACAAAGCTCACAGTTAACATTAGCAGTAGCAACAACTAACACGTGGCGTAATTCTGAGAAAATTTCTAACTCACTAAGAGAGTCTGGCAATATACTTTCATCACCATATCGTGGCTGCAGTTTAATGGTCGTTGCTATTTTTCTGGACTATAGATCGAACCGGCCGGCGAGTAGTGATAGAGAAAAGTAGCATTCAACAGCACCTTCCGCCAGCTTTCTGAATTCCAATAGTTCAACAAGCAGCAGGCAAAACATTTCCACGCTTGAAAAGGACATGTGAACTACTCGTACGAGGAACAGAGGATGCACAATTCATCCCCAGAAGCTAGCTAGCTAGAGCAATAATTGACCAGTTCAGTCTCAGCCTCGCATGATATTCCACACAAGAAACCAATTCATGGTTGTCATTTGGCTTGGCCGGTGCTTTGCGTGTGTGCTATTTAAGCACTGTAATCAGTTTGTCTAAGTAACAGAAAAGAGAGGAAATATGTAGCCTGTGTGGTTGCCAAGGAAGTGTTCCCGTGCCAAAGCTGATGTGTGTTTCTTCCTCCTTGGCGTGTGTGTTCTGGTCCTGTGTGTGTTCTTGAGAGAGTTCTGTGAGGTAGAAGAAGATCAGGGGCTGCGAGTTGCAGCCCCTAACAGAAATCATTGTCCAGAATATTTGGCGGCTGCTAGTTGGGGGAGCTTCTTCATCATGTTAGTTTTAGGGGTGCTTCTTTGATTTCTACAGGTGTTTGGTTGGTCTAGCCTAATGTTTTGTTTAGTTGCTTGATGCCTAGATCTGTATGTCGTCTTTGATTAATGGGATGCATGAGGGGTTGGGGATTGTGATTCTGTGATGGGGGAGTTTAAGTAAGACATATGTTTAGTATTTAGCGGTCCACTTGCAGTAAAGTAATATTATTTTTGTTTCATTTGCAAAGTTCGGTGTGCAGCTACTAATCCATTTGTGATCTAACTAGATTATTAGTACTGGAGTACTCTAGTTCCTATGACCAACTCGGTTAGCAGACTATTCACACATGTTAATAGTCGTATCACCAAGTCCATTGAATTTTATCTCGACCATATTCACACTTGTATCTTCAGGTTATCATCTAGCATCTCACTTTGTTCAAACAAAACATTGTCGTAGCACCAAGTCCATTGAATTTTATCTAACCAGTCCTAGAATTAGAAGCTCCAGGTTACCAGTTCACATAATTGCCGAACCCATGTAGTTCTGGAACAGAAAAGTAACACTTCACCATGATCTATCCTTGTAATAGGTTCTTCTCTCTACTAACAGTAGCGTTTATGTGACCATTTAACTAACCAAATATCAGTCCTGGTCACTCACATGAGGTATTTATGAATTGATTTAATTGGACCAGTAGAACAAACACATTGTCTCTGTTATCCAATTACCCTCCATAAGAAGCGAAGCCCAAGTCTGAGACCCATTCCTAAACTGTATCCTCTAAACTGAAATATGTCAGACTATACTAGCATTCTTCAGTACATGAACCATACCTTGCATTTTAATTTGTATAGATATTTTGGTTTCAATTAAATTTTGGTTACTGTCTACTTTCATGGCTGTTGAGAATGTGGAGATGACTTGCAAGACAACTGATCTTTGCAGGTGCTTAGAAATTTGAAGTTGCAAGCGCACCGGGTGAGCAAGACATACATGGCTTGTTCAAGTGGACACATGGGCATGCAACTTCAACCCTAGCTTGGCTTTTGTTTAATGCTTTATAACAGAACCTTTCAACTGTGATGTAGAAGCTTATTATGTACCTGAGATGAGTTTGGCTGAAATACTTGGTGTGCAACTACTTTGTACTACTATGGTAATGTGATGTAGAAGCTTATTATGTAACAGAACCTTTGAACCGTAGGTTGAATGCATTGTTGTCCTGGTATTATTGTGTATTGTTATCATGTGATGAGATATTTGGATGTGATGTGAAATGTTGGTACATGATATGCTTGATTGTGAATTGAATGCATTGTTTTGTATTATGCTTGATTAGAGTAAAGCAACAACAACTTGTATGTTGGCAAAGGCCCACCTACATGCTATCTGTCGGCGTAAGTATATGTTTGTCCCCCCAACATGCTGACGTAGGTATGCTTCTCCCAACATGTTATTTGTCAGCGTAGGGGGGAACAATAGCAACATGTGATCTGTCGACGTAGGTGTGCTGGTCACCGACATGCTATCTGTCGGCGTAGGTGCGTCAAACGGCGACATAACGCCTGTCGGCATGTTAATTATGTGTCGGCGAAACTTTTACTGACTGCTTTTGCCCCGACTCTTTATCTTATGTCGGCGTATTGCTTCCCAACTGATTATGTGTCGGCGTAGGGTGCCTTCACCGACAGGTGGATCTGTCGGCAAGTTTCTACCATGGTTTAGTGTCGAAAAGGCTACGATAGATCCCCTACACTTGTGGGTCATCAATGTAAGACCCCTTCGCCGACGACATAAGTGCTGGAGGCGAAGCCGGAGCGGCCGACGTCGCATTGTCCAAATGGGGGCCTGCTACAGATCGGCGATGGTGCATGGATGACCGCCATGAGATTGGTGGTGTTCGCTAGGCTGGCAACCACCGATCTTGGATGGGTTTGCTATCGTCGACGATAGGGGTCAGGGGGTGGCACGGCGCCGGCCTGCCATCTGAGCGAGGGAGAGTAACAAGCAGTGATGATAGTGAGAGTGAGAGAGACGGCGGTATGAATGGGGTCGTGGGTGGTGACATAAGCGAGGGAGGGAGTTATGAGACGTCTCATCCGTCTCTTGCACTGCCCAAGGTGTGCAGTGAACCAACACGGTTGGCTTATGGATCCTGTCTCAAAATAAATTGTCAACTCAGTTGTTTCCATGGGGCCAGAGTTAGGGGTGCTTTAAGGTTTGTGTGGCCCGAGATGTACATGCAGCCCAGCAAATCAAACATGTGATTTCTTCCCGTGAGGGTCTGGTTGGACCTAATGCGATTCCCCAAACACATCCTAGAAAGTCAAAAGCACAAAGGATGTCACAGGAGTGATGGGGGGAACCAAACCTGTGCGCTAGGGTAGAGAGGAGGTGAAAGGCGGCATGATACACCGAAAGCGATGGGCAAGCCATGACGAAGGTGTGAGGAAGATGTTTTGTACATTCACTTAAATTGAGTTAACTAAAGTATCACTTATCAAAAATAAAAGACACTATGGTGAGGGTGTGAGAAAGTTGCTAGTTGTCGATTGGATTATGAAAGGCGTAGGGCACAAAGATAACGATCAAGGAAAACAAATGGCTGGTAAAGACAGAAAATCATATATAGCTATGGTTGCCAGGTATGATGGACGTGGTGCATTAGAAGAAGGGGGTGATGATGAATGAAACAAAAATTGACGACCTACAAACATCAATTTAATTTTAATAGCAAAAGATACATCAACCGATAAGCAATACCTAATGCTAAACACACGAGCCTCTCGGTGTATGCGGATGATGTGGTCATTCTCATTACCCCATGTCTGGAGGATGCGTGGGCAGTTCGGGCCGTGTTTGAGGTGTTTGGAGGTGCCTCGGGCCTCCATTGCAATATGGCCAAAAGTAGTGCCTCTCTGATTAGGTGCCAGGAGGATACTGTTGCACCTATTATTGCGATCCTGGTTTGCCCTACGCTCCCGTTCCCTGTCAAATACCTGGGTCTGCCTCTGGCGCTCTCGAAGCTCTCAAAAGGCGCCCTGCAGCCATATGTGGATCGAGTGGCGCAACACCTCCCTACTTTGAAAGCATCCCTACTCTGCAAGTCCGGACGCCTGGTGTTGCTCAACTCTACTCTTACGGCCACTGCGATTCACCCGATGTTGGTGTTGGTCATGCCGTTGTGGTTCATCTCCTGCGTGGAAAAAATATGTCATGGTTTCTTCTGGAAGGGCCATGAAAATGCAAAAGGGGGACACTGTTTGGTAAGCTGGAACATGGTGTGTTCCCCCAAGGAATATGGTGGACTCGGAGTTAAAAATTTGAGATTACTCAACAATGCTATGATGGTCAAGTGGAAATGGCTTCGGCTGGTTGGTGTGGATAAACCCTGGGAGGGCTTGAATATTGAGCTTCCGAAGCTTACGGAGCAATTGAGTGCGGCAGCAATCACATTTTCGCTAGGATCTGGTAGGCGTCTTCGATTTTGGACGGATCATTGGGTCAATGGGCAGAGCCTGGCTGTTATGGCGCCTGCTCTTTTCGAGCGTATCAAGCCTGCCCATCGGTCCAAGCTGGTGTGCGAGGCCCTCCCGGAGGGCCGCTGGATTAGAGACATTCGGGAACCCATCTCCTTGTCGGTGATCGCGCAGACAATTCAGGTTTGTACTATGTTGAGAGAGTTCCGCATCGTGGAGGAGCCGGGTTCTTTTGATTGGAGTTAGGGGACACTGGTAGTTTTTCGGTGGCCAGCGCCTATGAGGCTCTCTTCCTTGGTCGCACTGGTTTCCCCGGGGCCCTGGAGAATTGGAGCTCCTGGACGTCTCTTGAGCACAAGGTGTTCATGTGGCTAGCACTTCATGGCAGACTGTGGACAGCGGACAGGCTGAGCCGCCGCGGGCTGGAGCATCGTGATTGCTGCCCCCTTTGCTGCCAGGATGAAGAGACTGTTTATCATATTCTTGTGGGTTGCTCCTTCTCTAGGAAGATCTGGTCCGAGCTTCTCTTATCTAGACGTTTGCACCTGGCCACTCCTGGGCCGGAGGCAACTCTACACTCCTGGTGGCCTTTTGTTAGCGCGATGGTGGAGGACCTGGCTGCTCGGAGGGAGTTGAACACTCTTATCAGCTGTGCATGTCGTGCCATTTGGCTTGAGCGCAACAAGCGTGTTTTTGATAAGAAGGCGTGTATGATGCATGTTGTAATGAAGAGCATTGAGTCTGAGTGGAACTTGTGGGGCCTAGCCCGGCAAGATAGGGTGGACGATGATATGGGGTAATAGGGTAGAGCTCTGCCCGGTGGTATGAGGGCCAGGCTGTTGGTCTCTCATATGTAATTTGTAACAGTCCTGTACATTCCCCCCTTCTTAATATATAAGACTCGCAGCTTGCGAGTTCTTCAAAAAAAAATCATAGGCGTTCAACGAGTCTTTCCATAATTCTAACCACTCCTAAATGAATTTTAGTTGGTTGAGGCCCATTAGTAACCCTATAAAAATGCACCTCGTCATGTTAAAAACAACCTGTAAAACATCCGTAAACTTGTGCGGATATAGCATTACTCACCGAAAAGTGGCACTAAACTTAAGGTATAAACTTTCCTCTTCTTTCTTTTTCACAAAGTACACCTCTGTGCATCAACGAACTAAAATGAAATGACCTTGTATTGCAAAATCTGATCTTGGCACTACACATACTACAGTGATTTCAATGGATGTCATCACAACACAAACTACCAATATCATACAGGCGGTGGCGGCAGGTCCAGCAGGAGCCAGAAACCCACGCAACTATCGGAGTTCAAGTTCTCTTGGATAGCCAGGAAGTGCAGGCCGCCACAGGCCTTCTTCGCCGCCTCCCACGCTTCTGCCTCCTGCGTCGTTGCGGCGCTCTTCTGGTAGCCGGCGTAGACGTATCTGGTTGAAACCCCGGCTGATAGGACCAGGTTCGCTCTGCCCGTGTCAACCTCCATTGAACAGATCTCCAAGCCATTCATCCAAGCTGCAAGATTTGAAGAAACAAAGATCTCTGAACTGATTGACATGCATCTCACATGAGAATACGCTCACTATAGAAACAAGGACATTAAGGGGCTTCAGTCAGTTTCGTCCACTATCCTGATCAGAATGGAACATGTGAAAATGACAACCTTGCTTAATTGCTTAACTGACGATCAGGGTTGCATCTGATACAATGCATATTTCTTGGTATAATTGGTCTGCGCAAAACATTTCACTGAATGTTATCGCAGAATGTTCACGAGAATGGGAACTGTGATCACTCTGTAACCATATAAATGATCACTCTGTTATTATTTCACATGATCACGCCTCATACTAAGAAGGAAGAAAAGTATGCATCATTTAATTCTTTTTTTTTCTATAAAATGCAAAAGCTTTTGAGACTCAATGCATTGTACTAGTATATGTTTCATTCTAAATCTTTGCCAATGTGGCAGTTGTGTACTTGGTAATTTGTTGAACACACAAGCTACAGAAAGGTAGATTTATCCTAAAGATAAACATGTAAAACGTCTTCGACACAGAATTACTATGCATCAGCGGTACAGCACAGGAGTAATCAGGAGTGTAAAAAGAAGAAAGTTACCGGCTAGAGGCTTGGCGCGCGAAGATTCCACAGCAACTCCAGGGACAAGCGTGGTTTCATCGAGCTCAAACCCCAAGAGGTCCAAATCGAGGCCCGCCCCAAAGGCGTACCTCCTCTCCAACAACTCCACCTCCTCCCTCACATCTGAACAAGTAGCCAACACCCCAATCAGAAGGCAACAATGCAGAGAGAGATGTACTACAAACTTTCAACGGAATACTTAGTAGTAGAAAAGAAAGAAGAAGAAGAACTGACCGGAGAATGGGAGCTGCACGAAGGCCCACTTGTCGCCGAAGAGGTTGTCCGGCAGGTTGGTGGCGAATGGGTTGTCGAGCGTGAGCAGCGGCTTGGTGCCCTTCTGGAAGCCGGGGTGGCGGCTGTAGACGGTCTCGTAGCGCTCCTCCAGCCAGAGCAGCAGGGAGACGCAGCGGCGGCTGGGCACGGCCTTGACCCCGAGGTCGTTGCAGGCGCGGGAGATGATGGTCTGCATCTGCGACCGGAAGAAGCGGGCGCGGTCCGGGAGCGGCACGCCGAGGGAGGAGGCGACGGAGGCGAGCGCGTCGCGGAGCGTGACGCTGTTGATGGAGGTGTTGGGGAAGAAGCGGGTGAACTGGAGGGACAGCGTGGCGTCGCACACCACCAGCTCCCACACCTTCTTCCCTCTGGCGTCCAGGATGGGCCGCGAGCAGAAGTCCACCTCCCACTCCCGGATCCCCTCCGCGTCCGCGTCCGGGTCCAGGTAGCACACCTCCGCCAGCGGGTCCACATCATCCTCCTCCAACTCATTCTCCTCGCTCATCAAGGCTGGCTCCTCCTCATCCTCCGCAGTGTCCACCGTGGGGCTCTCGGAGGAGACGGACCGGCACGGCCTCGGGGACGGCGTCGCCGGAACTAAGAGGCGGTAGTGCGCGTGCGGCCGCGCGATGGAGAAGGAGGCGGGACTCGGTTTCCCCGGAGGGTTCGGCAGGTGGAGACTCCGGCGGAAGGCGATGCCGTGGCCGGCGACGATGGCAGTGGCGGTCGTCATGGCGCGCCCCTCCACGGCCACACAGAGAAGCTAACGTTGGTGCTGTCCGTCGCGGCGCCACTTGAGTTCACACACACAAGCAGAAGCAGCAGCAAATCCTCTCGTCTCGCGCCGACTCGGCGATGGGCCGGCCTAAGCCCACGTAGGACCAAAGAAAAGCCTATGTGGACTCCGGATAACTACGACGATGACGCGCAGGAGAAGAAGAGAGTAAAAGGGGAGAAGAAAAACTAGAGGGTGGAGGAGGACGGCTGCTGGAGTCCATAAGAAAAGAGGGCACCAGAGGAGGGCGCTGGCAGCAAGAATGGCGTGCTCTCCCTCTCCCTCTCCCCGCCTGCTTCACCGGGCGTCTGCTCCTCCTGCCGCCGTTTCTTCCTCTTCTCCGTTGCTCTCAGTCGGGCATGTGCGCTCGGCTCCCTCCACGTTCGGGTATGATCTTCTCTCTCTCCGTGTGCTACATCCGTCCCATCGATTCACTCTTGCTCTGCTCTGCTCTGCTTGGGGTTCATGGCCGATTGCGCGGTTCATCGCCACTTCATGCTTCACTCTAGGCCGGAGACCGGAGTGAGCTGCTTCATGACGCCAACGTCCGTTTTCCCACTCAGTTGTGGAGGTTGTGGCTGTTGCGGTGGTTAGCCCACAACAAAAATCGTTTTGTTTGATGCTTCTCTATAGTAGTACCCCTTACATTCCCAAATATCTCAAGTTTTTAGGTTTATATCCTAAGTCAAAAAATATATAGGTTTGAGCAAATCTATAGAAAAATATACCTACATTTGCAGCACCACAATAGTTTATTAGATTCATCATGAAGTTTATTCTTTCTTAAAGGCGTTGCTGCAGAAGGTCATAGGTGTTAATTCCATATATTGTAATGATTCTTTCATTGTTGCCTTTGTTATGTAATATGTATTCTACTTAGTAATTAATAAAAATGGTTGTATGCATCGCACTGATGCAAAGGTAGGGGGTTTCAAACTTTTTTTCGAGAGACAAAAATGATGTTGGGGATATTAATAAATTTTTCTGTAAACTTGGTAAAACTTGAGGAAGTTTGATTTAAGACAAACCCAGAACTTCAAATATTTTGGAACGGAGGAAATATATTCTAAGTGTTCTGCGTTCATTTCGAATGATTTTTTGTTCTACTGTTCATTTTGGCGAATGTTTGGTATGATTGCGTACTAGTTTACTTTGGTGGGCGTTGTTACTGCCCAAGATACAAGCTCAAAACCATTGGCAACATAAAATAATTTATCAGTATTGTAAAATGTTATGCTAGCCACCACTTTCGTGCTTTTTACCATGAAATAAATTGTATAGGATGTTGTATTCGTGCTTTAAACTATTCGGTTTGCAATTCAAGTTAAAAACACACTGGGTGGCAAACCAAGGGCCAGTTCTTTTGGGGCTTATGATTGGTTGTGGAAATAAGCTGCTCCCTCCCCAGCTTATTCTAGAAGACTAATCAATCTTTTTTATTTTAGAAGCCTACTAATTAAGGATTAAATGGAAGGCTTCTACAATAAACTTTTCGGTTGTGTTTCCAACATAAACTGGGAAGGGGCAGTTTATTTCCACAGACAGCAATAAGTCCCAAAAGATTTGGCCCCAAATGTACTTTGCAAGAGAGTGAAAAAAACATTAGATGGTCCGTTGATTCATTGGCCCTAGAAAACAACATTTAGCATTCCTTTCCCATCCTTTCTTTAATAGGTTGTCTTTATTAAGAATGCTTCGGCCAAGCACTAATCATCCGAAAGTTTTGAATTGGTGAGAGGTTATGTTTCAACATGAATCCATGTGGAGAAGGTGGGTGTAGATTACTTAACTGTATCGGTGTTCTAATGACTATTTTTTCTGTATGTCTAAATTTAGCATCAGTAGTACTTGAACTAAATTTGCTGATTTATAGTTATACACATTTGTACTCGTAGTTGGACCATCCAATGCAAGGAATCTGGACATACATTGTACGGAAGAAGCCATGTGCCGAGCTTCCTCACTCTTGCTAGTGCAGATGTATGCTCTCTTGTAAGCCATTTATTTTTGGGGTTTGAGTGTGTTCTGGGTTTGGTAGATACAATGTAAATTAATTGCGTAGAAAATGGAAATGGTCACTGTTAACTAAATGCAACATTATATACTTCTAAATTTCTCTGAATACGATGATCTGGTTTTGATATCAACTGTTCTATAAATTGTACCATGAATGATTCTCTGCCCTACTAGTAACTTCCAATCAGGAGGCCTTGTTTGTTCTACAAATTCTGCAACACTCTAACCGGATCCTCAGGAACAGAATTAGCTTCTTATTTTTATAGTCACAGCTGTATTACTCTTGATATTATTGCTTGGTAGCTAAGAGGATGCTGAACTCATTAAATGAACCAGGCACCACAAGGCAAAGGAAGTTCAGGTCAGACCGTGATAATGGTTGATCCACTGGAAGCTAAGCGCTTAGCAGTGAAACAAATGCAAGAAATTCGTGCCAGAGATAAGCTGAAGGTTCACCACTTCTGTCTTGTAATTCCATTAAATAATGTCTCCTCTACAGAAATATAGATATTTATGATGGTGAAATGAGAATTTCTTTCTGTAGTTATTGGTAAAAAAAACTAGGATGGTGCAGTCCACATGTCGTGAGTTGTATTCCATCGTATTATCTAGCTGTACAAACAGGAGTTTTGTGCAATAATCTATACAGATCAAGGATTTGTGAAATGGTGGAAACGAATATCCCTTGAAATCCAGAGAGGGCCTCTAGGGGATGCAAACTAACAAAATTATTTCTTAGCAACTGGAATCAGAACATGACTTTTCCCTAATCATATGTGGTTCTTGGTTTTTTTGTTGATTCGCCAATTTCATGTCTACTTTATCTGTCAACCAAAATGTGATTATGTGTCACAAAATGGAGGAACCTAACCCGGTAAATAAATAAGTGGATTGTAATGACATTCACATGGACCCAAATTAGTCTTGCAAATTGCAATCCGTCAGTGCTGTATGTATGCTTTTCTTTTTCATGTATGTAGTGTTTGGTTGTGTTACTCGAGAAAATCTTAGGATCCGTATGCAAATGCATTATCGCTGGTCAGCCTGTGCATTTGGTTTTTTCGGTTCGATTCGGTTCGGTTTATACGGTTTTTATACTTCGGTTTATACGGTTTTATACATAGATACGGTTCGGTTTCGGTAATAACCACTTGTTATCGGTTCGGTTTCGGTAATAACCAAAATAACCAAAGTTGACGCGATTTTGAAGTTTCAAGCAATACATTTATGAGAAAATTTCTTATTTGACCTGTTTTTAAAATCTGCTTCCTTTTATGGTCCTAAATTTTTCTTTATTCTTGTTTTGATATCTAAACTTCATTTTGTTTCCTTTATGACATTTTTGTCAGTTTTAGCCATAAAATGTTATGTGTGATATGAAAATTCTATTGTGCCCTTGCATTAGCAAGCTGGAAAAAATACCAATGCTAGAGAGACATTCGTTATCCTTAACCGAAGAGACAAACCGACAGCGGTATGACCGGCGGCGGCAGGAAATCAAGCAGCGGCGGCTGCTGAGCAAAGGTAGGGGATTCCCAGATCCCGTGTCGTGGAGGAGGGTGACGCGGAGATAGCTGCCCAAGCGGCGACATCAACCATCGAGCAGCGTCAACAAGGGCTGATCCACAGGCGGGGCGAGCGCGACGGTCAGCGGGACAGGCGCGGCAGCCGGCGAGACGGGCGCGACGGCCGGCGAGGAGGCCAACGACGCCGCGCCGAGGACTCCGAGACGCCGCAAGATGCGCGGCCGCAGGCTCTCCCTCCCGGTGGCTGCCTGGCTCTCCCTCCCGCTGTGTTCCCGAGTGCGGCGTCTGGCTAGGGTTGCGATTCACATGTCGTGTGTGACATGAAGTTAGGTTGGCTGCCTGCCTGGTGGATGGGTGGGCTGGGCGCCTGGGCAGGCTTTCAGCCTTTCAACCCTAAAAAAACAAAAACTTTGACTGTTTTTTGTTTTATTCGGTTAACCGGTTTATTTCGGTTTAAAACCTAAAAAACCGAATTCAATACGGTTTGCTATTTTGAAAATTGAAATTGAAACCTAAAACTGAAAAACCTAAATTTCGGTTTCAATTCGGGTTTTTTCGATTCAGTTTTCGGTTTCGATTCGGTTTTGCACAGGGTGAATCGCTGGTCCTCTTTTCTTGAGCATGGGACTGCCTTTAATCATTACCTTGATCTGTATTACTCCTAGAGAACCCATCTATTGTATGCTCCTCTAAATTGCATAATCAATACATGTTTGCTATGCTATTATTTATATCTTGTAGTTCTTTTTACCACATCATAGATATCTATTTCGCAAAAAAAAACATCATAGATATCTGTTTTGCAGAAACGTCGTCAAGCAGAAGCTATTAATGGTGCATTGGCGGTGATAGGATTGACTGCTGCATTGATATTGGAAGGTCGGACAGGAAAGGGTATCTTGGGACAGGTACATAAGGGCTTGTTTGATTCATAGGTTAGGAAAATCATAGGAATAAGAAAAGCATAGGATTGCAATGGCATGCCCACTCCAATCCTATAGGATTTTGCTTGCACCAAAGTTTGTTTGATTCCATCAAAGGAATTGTAGAAAGAGGTTGGAGTAAATGTTAGGATTCCTATAGGAAGTAGTACAAAAATTCCTATGGGAAAAATTCCTATAGGAACAATTCCTATGAATCAGATGAGTAATGTAGGAAAAAATCCTATGGGATAAAATCCTACAAGAATCCTATGGAATTCCTATGAATCAAACGAGCCCTAAGTTGAATATAAAGAGGAAATTCGCTTAATTAGTACGACATTAGTATTGAAGAACCCCAAAACAATGTTTTCTACCTGAGAAATGTTATCTAATTTCTGTGCTATCAACTGCAGAACACACCAATTACTTACCAGAAATATGAATTATGGTTCTACCCTATTAATATGTGATCTTGTGTGTTTGTCCACTACTGCAGCTAGCAGGATATCTGGCGGCTATATCTAGTTTATTTGGTCAATAACATTCACCATGAAAGAATTTTGTAACTTTCCACGACCAGGAGAGCTCTGAATCTTACTTGCTGGATCCAACCAATTTTCATAGCTAATCCAAGCTGGATGTACAATAGCTTAGATTTGAACGTGAAATGATCTACTCAGCTATGTTGTCCTGGACTGAAAATCAAACATTATATTCATATTCCTTTCCATCTACTCAAACATTCAACGTCTTCTTTTCCTTCTGAAAAATTGTATTATATAATTTCCCATGATTCTATTTAGCAGGTCTGTAGTAGTTCGATCTACCGCTCATATATATGCCAAGATATTAGGTCAGCACCCTTTGAATTTTCTTTGCAGTTGGCGCCACTGTTAATTTTGTAGCTCAAGTACAGATTGTGTATATGATGTTGCTCCAGCGGTAAAGGTTACTGGTTCTTCTTTGTTATCTTAAAGTACTTATATAAATGACATGTACTTTGATTTATTTATTTTTTGAGAATCTGACATGTACTTTGATACGCAGTACTTGTTAGAAATAATGGGCTTTAGGCCCATCTACAATTTCTGAAATCTCAAAAGTCCCATGTAAAAATTGGCAAATGGAGGTGCTAAAATTTAGTTTCACCCCAAAAGTTGAGGAAGAATTGAACCACTTTATATAGTGGCTTCTTTCCTCTACACTTAGTGATGGGTTGAAGAGAGAAATTGAACACCACACGCCTTGCCTCAGCCGGCCGGGCTTGGGCTCGGGACGGGGTCGCGCGCGGGCGTGTGACATCACGTGAATAGTCTCGCCGAAATCCGGTCGAACACCTTCGAGGAGCGCAACTATCTCATATCCTGACAAACAAATTGATTAATTCTTTCTTTTCCTGTTAGTTGAAAACCTAGTCGGTTTGAGATTGTGTTTGTGACATCATGCTTCCTCAAGTTCTCTTTAGCCGGTATATTCTGCTAATATTAGCAGAATAACTATTCTGATAACACTTCAGAACTGCATCGTGTCGCTAAGGGAACCGCATTTTTGACTCACGAGCACTGCACACTAGTAGAAAAAGGCCAATTTGTCCCGGATCTAGAGGCTCATTTGTCTCGGTTTTGAAACCGGGCCTAAAGGGTCGTTACTAATGCTCAAAACCTTTAGTCCCGGTTTGCCCACGAACCGGTACTAAATGTCCTCCATGTGGGCTGTTGTGGTGCACTGGGGCGGAGGACCTTTAGTCCCGGTTGGTAACACGAACCGGTACTAAAGGCCTCCACGGGAAAAAAATCATTCAAATACTTTTCTCTTTCTTTTTTCTATTTTTTCAAAAATTATATTATTTTCATTATTTGACCAGTTTTTTTCACTCCCTTTTTTATATATTTTCACAATTTCTATTATTTGAGTTATTTAACTAGTTTAGTCTCTAACTACCCTTAATGTCTAGTCAAATTACTTAATCGTAGTCAAACTTCCCGACCGGTCACCCATCCTTACACTACTCCAGCAATAGCACGCTTAACTTCTGAGTTCCTTCTGTCTCCACTTCCAACTACACATCGCACATGTTGTTGCTATTACTATCATATCAATCCTGTTAACCTCTTGATTACAATGTCACACTTCTATATTGTTTTAATTCCAAATAATTATTTTAATAAACAAAAGTAATGAAATAATAATAATCTTCAATAAAAATAAAAAATATTTTTTTGCAAAACCTAAAATTTGAAAATTTTCATATTTCCCTCAATAGTAGTCAAAAAAACCCTTATTTCATATTTTCCAATTTTAAATTTCTATCCCAACTTTTGTTAAATTATTTTATTGAGGAGAATAATGAATGGGTAAGTGGATGGGTGCCCTTTTAAATTTCTATGCCAACTTTTTTTGAATTATTTTTCCTCCAAATCTTAAAAGCATCATAACTTTTTTTCTGTTTGGTTTTTCTGTTTAAAAAAAAAAGCCTTTTTCATCGGCGGTCGTATGCAAAAGTTATGACCATTTTACAAATTCTAGATAGATTTTGTAAAAAATGTAAAAATACATGCTTGTTAATTTTGCAAAAAAATCATTAAATGCATGAAAAATTAACAAATGAAGTTAGAAAGGATTGAAATTTGAGGATGTGGCTTTGAATGGTGCATATTGAATGCACAAAAAGTGTGGAGTTGAAATAAGTTAAAAAAAGAAATGACTTTATAACAAATGAATTTTCTTCCAAAACCCTCATACTTCGAAGGAGATGGTCCAGTTTGTACAGGAAGTGCATCCATTTTTGTCGTAATCCTCTCAAATTTTTAGCACATGCTATGTGGGTGAAATGATGACACAATGCCAATTTTCAACATTTTCAGAGTTTATTTGTACTACTTTTTAATTTCATGGTCATTTAGCGCAAAAAATCATTAAATGCATGAAAATAGCAAATAAAGTTAGAAAGGGTTGAAATTTGAGGATGTGGCTTTGAATGGTGCATATTGAATGCACAAAAAGTGTGGAGTTGAAATAAGTTAAAAAAAGAAATGTCTTTGTAACAGATGAGTTTTCGTCCGAAACCCTCACACTTCGAAGGAGATGGTCCAATTTTTACACGAAGTGCATCCAGTTTTTGTCGTAACCCTTTCAACTTTTTAGCACATGCCATGTGGGTGAAATGATGATACCATGCCAAGTTTTAACCTTTTTAGAGTTCATTTGTACTGCCTTTTCAATTTTAGGGTCATTTAGCGCAAAAAATCATTAAATGCATGAAAAATAACAAATGAAGTTAGAATGTGTTCAAATTTGAGGATGTGGCTTTTAATGGTGCATATTAAATGCACAAAAAGTTTGGAGATGAAATAAGTTAATTTTTTTTGCTTTGTAACAGATGAGTTTTCTTCCAAAACCCTCATACTTCGAAGGAGATGGTTTAGTTTGTACACGAAGTACATCTAGTTTTTTCCGTAATCCTCTCAACTTTTTAGCACATGTTATATGGGTGAAATGATGACACAATGCCAAGTCAACCTTTTCAGGGTTCATTTGTACTGCTTTTCAATTTCATGGTCATTTAGCGCAAAAAATCATAAAATGCATGAAAAATAGCAAATGAAGTTAGAAAGGATTGAAATTTGAGTATGTGGATTTGAATGATGCATATTGAATGCACAAAAAGTCTGAAGTTGAATAAGTTAAAAAAAGAAATGCCTTGGCAACAAATGGGTTTTCGTCCCAAACCCTCTTACTTCGAAAGAGATGGTCCAATTTGTACACGAAGTGCATCCATTTTTCGCCGTAACCCTCTCAACTTTTTAGCACTTGCTATGTGGGTGAAATGATGATACCATGCCAAGTTTCCACCTTTTTAGAGTTCATTTCTACTGCTTTTTTAATTTCGAGGTCATTTACCGCAAAAACAATCATTAAATGCATGAAAATATCAAAAGAAGTTAGAAAGAATTGAAACTTGAGGATGTGGCTTTGTATGGTGCATAGTTAATGCACAAAAAGTCTGGAGTTGAAATAAGTTAAAAAAAATAAATGGCTTGTAACATATGAGTTTTCGTTCGAAACCCTCATAAAGAGTTAAACAGAGTCTGGTTTTGATTAAAACACCTATGTCAAATATCCTAAAAATTCCCATATTGAACATACTGATAAAACATACTAATATTAAACAACAGGAAAAATAATCACTCAAAAATCTATTTTTAAACTAAAGTTATTCACAAACTAGTGATTGACAAAAATTTCAAAATAATTCAAGTTTAAACTATTTAAGTTTGAAAACTACTGGCACTAACAGAAAGTTTATAATTTTTTTGACCTAAAGAAAAAAAATTCATTCAAAAACTCTAAATATTCTAACAGTTATGAAAAATCTAAAAACAGAAACTCTTCTGTTTAGAAAAAGAAAAAAGAAAAAAGAATAGACCTTTAGTACCGGTTGGTGTCTCCAACCGAGACTAAAGGTCCTACCTTTAGTACCGGTTCAAGACACCAACCGGGACTAAAGGTTGCGACACCCTTTATTCCCGGTTCGTGTCTGGAACCGGGACAAAAGGGTCCAAACGAACCGGGACCAATGCCCCACGAGGCTCGGTCGGCTCCTTGGGCGCACGAACCGGGACGTATGCCCCCATGGGTCCCGGTTCGTAACTGAACCGGGACTAATGGGCTGGCCAGGCCTGAACCAAAGCCCTGTTTTCTACTAGTGGCAGCTCGGGTAAAAACGAACCGCAAGCACCGTTTTCGCCTTAACTTTTTAACTGTTGGTCGGAGTTGAGCATATGATACACCGTTGGATTCGTATGGAAAAGGAGCATCTTTCGTATGTTGAACACTTGTCCCAATTCCTCACGAATTAAGAGCAGTTTCAAAAACGGTGCGGCGACCCACTTTCGCAACGGTTTTTTTTTTGCGATTTCTCTTAAACCGTTTGTCGGATTGATGCAAATGATATAGCGTTGGAAAGATATTGATCAGGCTCTCCATCCATCTGTATAAAACTTTGTCTAATTCTCTACGGATTTGAGAGAAATCTAGCCGCAAAAAAACGCACACACTCTGTTTTTCGCCGGCGGATCTTGTAGAGAGTAGAACTTTTTAACATCTTGTCCGATCGATGCGTATGATACACCGTTGGATTCGTATGGAGTAGGAGATTAATCCATATGTTGAACACTTTTCCAGATTCCCCACGGTTTTGAAGTAATTTGAAAAACGGTGTGGTTGTCCACATTTGGGGCAGCGGGCTTTTTCCGTAAATTCTTTTGATTCGCTTATCCGATCGATGAAATTGATACACCGTTCGATAGATATCGTCGAGGCGCTCCATTTTCATGTAGAACACACTTTCTAATTCATTACGGTTTAAAAGTTGTGTTGATTCTACTAAAAACACGGAACTCCGTTCTTCGCGGACCCGAAATAGACCAAGCGAACTGAATTCGCCGGGCAACCGCACTGCATCCTACGGGCAAGCGCACTGCATTGTGGCTAAACAGAAATGCATGAATTTTTACCTGATACGGAATCGATGAAGCAACTGCATCCGACAACCGACCACGATGCAATGTCAAAGAAAAAGAACTGCATGTGTTTTTTTTTATCAAAATCATTTTTTCACCAAAATCATCGGAGCTCGCTGCAGAGGAAGTAAACCACTATACATACCGAAGTGAACTGCATAGCCTTTTTAAAAAAATTATTCAATGATGTACCGCACTTCAAAAGGAGTGTACCATTTTTTTGTAACTACCTTTTCAATGCAAGACGAGTGCAATTCACATTGAAGGAAGAAAGTAAAATGATGATAAAAATCAATGTGCACTGCATGAGTTTTTTTTCCTCAACATTTTTTATATCAACTAGCATACACCACAGTGAGAAGGAGAGTGTACTACAATTTTTTACAATGCACTGCATCGCATCTGTGTTTGGTACTGTCAAATTCAAACAAACAAAAGATACACAGAAATTACAACCAAGCTGCATAATTATACACGCTTCACTGCACAAACAAAACAGAAAAAATACCACGCAAAGCCAAAAGCCACCGTGTAACATCCCAAAATTCTCCAAATTTTAGAATGTTAATAAATAATATAATAGTGATTTACTTGTTTGAATTTTAGGGTAAATGAAAACTTTTTTGAGTTTTGTTTATACCTTTACAAAACCATTTAATAAAATTGGATAATCATTTATCCAATAATGAAAATTTTGGTTGTGAACTTTATTCCAAATTTCAAAGAATGATTTTCTTTCTTTTGTCCTTTTGAAATTTGGTACGAACCATAATTAAATATTTTCGAGTGAGAATAAAATGACTTTCTTAAATTTATTGTGGTCCCATACTCATTCTCGAATTCTTATTTTGGAGTTTATTGGATATTGTCGTTTAAGAGATATATAAATATTTCCAATAATTTAATAAATAAATTAAGAGGAGATAATATGACTTCTCCAAAAATTGTATTGGAAAATTTTAATAATGTCGTTAATGAGTTTTTTTTCGTAAAAATCTATTTCTAAAATTTATTCTGAGAGGGAAATATAGTTTTCCTAGACGCTCTATGTTTTATTTGGCCTATACAATTTTATTTGAGAGTGTTTAACCCAGATAATAAAAATAGGATTCCTAAGTCAATTGGACTGAGGTCATCTATCTAATTTTTTCCCTCTATCTCTCTTTACTTTTTCTTTATCTTGAGACAAATTTCCATGAAGGCCCATAGCCCGAGTGAGCTGTCTTCTTCCTCTCGTTCGTTCATGTGTACGTGAACACAGAAGCAAATGGCCATGGCAACTGAAGCTCTTCCTCCTTTCCTCCCATCTACTCTTTTGACCGATTCACTTCAGAACCTACACAACAATTGTGGACAAGTTCATGAGGAATTCATTTAGGGAAACAAACACGCGTTTTAATGATTTTAATTGTCCATAATTTTCTCCATGAATGCCATTAACTATATTTCCAAAACTTCTGCTTTTAATGCCCATTATTTCTCCATGAATGCCATTAACTCTATTTCCAAAACCTCGCTTTTAATGCTCATTATTTCTCCATGAATGCCATTAACTATATTTCCAAAACCTCGCTTTTAATGCCCATTACTTCTCCATGAATGCCATTAACTCCATTTCCAAAACCTCGCCCACTCTCCTTTTATGGACCTCCCATGACCCTATAAATACCGCCCGTAGGACCCCTTTGAAGCACACATCCCCACGCAGAAAGTCCTTCTCCAAAATCCTCTCATTCGTTAGAAATTCATCGTCGGAGTTAGGATACATCCACACTTCCGATGAAGATTGCATCACCATGGAAGGTACCTATGACATATTTCTTCCTCTACTTTCTTCTCCGTTCCTTTGCGCACCGTTGTGACATATTTTTCCTCTCGATTGCAAGGCCGGAGCACGCCGTCCGTGTCATCGTGCTCTTTATGCGTTCTTCTCTACTCCGACGGAACTTCTCGGCTATCCGAGGGCAAACCTGGAGCTATAACCTTGTCCATCGAGTCTCTCAAATCATCCTCTACCCCGTTCGACTGTTCATTGACGCCCGAGACCATTTTCCAAAATTCCGGCGAGATCTCCGGTGAGCTTTTCTCCCCTCTGTTCATCACTTTTTTTTCTGTAAAATTTGAATAGGTACGGACCTATCAAAAGTCGCCATGTGGCAACCTAATTCTTTATCCCGTAATTCATTGTAGGAAAAAATAGCCAAACTTCAAAAATTCATATCTTCTAGCCCGTAAATCGGATTTTGACAAATTTTATATCCCCGGATTCCTTGGAAAATGTAGTTTATTATTTTCCAATAATATTCCAATTTTGATTATTCTAAATTTAACTTAAATTTATTTTTGTAATTTGAGTATATTTGATACACATCTTATTCTATAATTTATTTGGAAATATTTCCTTCATCAAATTTGATCCTTACTATCACACCTTTCTTTTAGATATTTGTCACATTCTTTCGATCATGAATACTTTAATTTTGACCTCAAGCCTTTGTTTCAACTTTCATTTATTTATATCATTTTTCCCTTATAAATTCGACCATACAAACAAGTCAATCTTTTCAAGATTTCTATCGGATCATTTTTATATGGTCAAACAAACTAAAGTTTGGCATACCGTTGATTCAATTGATTTTATAATCAATGTTCCCTTGTATCAATTTGATCCAATCCACAGAATATGATTTGCATCATATTTCCATCCAAGCCAACATGATCCTATCTCAACCATGCCCCGCGATAGTAATTAGTTTATTAATAGTAACAATTAAGTATTTATGTTGTTAATTGTATTTTTGTTTGTATCTTCAATTTGGATTTGTGTTGTGTGTTGAAGTATTTCTCTTTTACCGTTAGATATATTGTAACGAGAAGGAGAGATGACTACGAGTAGAATATTTCATTGTCCGGATCCAGGCAAGTTACTCTTTTGATCATGCTCCCGTATTACCTATATTTTTTATATGCATTGTAGTCCAACTTAAATATTATGCATTGATAGTATTATATATTATGCTATGCTATTACACCCAGTAGTTCATTGAGTTAGGTCTGAACCTTATATCATTGTCGCCATCGTGTAGAATTATACTGCTTTGCTAAGTAGACGTGGATTGGGAAGTGATCCATTATGAGGTATGAGCGACTAAGTAGTAAACATGACCAATATAGTCTTAATGAACCACCTGGGTGGAATGGTTGGGGGCACCCTGGAGGAACCAGTGGATTTGCCTGAGTGACCTGGAAATGGACAGTAATCACTGCGGAATGCCACCCAGGCTTAAAGGGATCAATCATATTTTTCATAACTAGAAGCTTACGTGTGCAGCCACAAGCTATTATGGGCTCTGGCTTGGTTGATTAGTTGTAGTGACTCTTACTAGGTGGTGCTACGAACGTAGTTATGAGTAGGTGGGATGGGCACCGCCAGAGTGAGGGAACTCTTCTAAAAGATCATGTCTCGACCTTCCAGTTCCCATACAACATGCAGTGTGACGAACTAAAAAGGAGGTGGTCGAGTCTTGTGGGGAAAAGTGCACAAACCTCTGCAGAGTGTACAAACTGATCATGATTAGCCGTGTCCCCGGTTACGGACAACTTTGAGCATCTAGAAGTGGGAATGTTGATGGATCTCATCATCTTTAATTAATCAATCGGGTTTAATCAACTTTGGGAATAGATTGACTTGGAGAAACCAATTCAATCATATTATGAGCTTTGTAGTACTGTCATGATACTCTTTGAGTAGGACAAAATCAGCTTTATGCAAATTGAAACTTAGAGCTTTTCCACCAGCCAAATTGCATGTAGAAGATAGGTCTGTTATATATTCTTTTGGGAGTAACTTGCCGTACATTCAAAGTACTGACCCATTTTGGGCTGTAACCTTCGGTGTTGCAGGATTGTATACGACGAGTAAGTGATGCGTTGTAGGGTTACGATGTCTACACTCAACTTTGCCGTTGGTGTTGATGGGACTCCACTTATGTATTGTTGTTTCCGCGGTGTATTCTAGCCCAAAGGCTATAAGGTAATAAATACCATGTATTTACGTTACTTTTTGACATGTGATTCATGGTATTTCATCGAGTACTGTGCGTGCTAGCATACTGATCCAGGGATAGCACAGAAGCACAGTAGACTTGGTTCCTTTTGGGACCGGGTTGTTACACACCGTTTAGCTAGGCACAACGGACTGCACACAATACTACATATTGCATGACGGGAGAAATGCAGAAAATTTGCATCGCAGCCTCCAACCGAACTACGAACTGCACTGTGACTTTTGCAACTTCCCGACGCTGCAGGCGGATCTTCACCGTACCGCACAACGTGAGTGCAGGTGCGCCGGCCCACAGGCGTTCGAGGGACCAGTCAGGCGCGGTTGGAGGCAGGGGCTCGAACTCCCAGGACGACGCCGACGGCTGCCGGATTACTACAAGGACGCGTGGCGGCACTGGGTGACGGGGGAGGCCGGGGACGGGCGCGGCTGCCGGATCCGGTCCCGGCGGTGGACGAAGGCGAGACGGCTGGCGACGGCTGTCCGTGGAGGAGATTGGGGCGGCACGAGGAGAAGCCCGTCGTGGGCGGCTCGAGGAGGAGCCAGTCACGGCGTCGCGAGGTGGATCCCGGCGTTGGCGGCTCGAGGAGGATCCCTCCGTGGCGTCGCGAGGTAGATCCCGGCCGGGCGGCGGCGAGGTGGAGCCCGGGATGGGCGGATCGACGTGGATCCCGGGGTGCGTCGGCGGGATCCGGAGGCCAAGGCGGGGCAGCGGGATCCGATGGCCCGAGTGGGGGAGGCGCGCACTTGAGGTGGGTAGGGGCCTGTATCCCCATGAACCGGACGCCACCGGCTACCTGGATGCCCGCGGGGGCTGTAGGCGTCAAGGGGCTGCCGGATTTGTGGGATTGAGGGAGGTGGCTGTGGCCATGGGCGCCAGCGTGGGGGATTGGGGAAGGGCACGCGTGGGATGGATCTAGATCGGGGGTAGGTGACCTGCGTGGGGGAGGAGGAAGGTGGGAGGAGTGGGTGGGGTGTGCTGGCGCGGTAGATTTTTTTATCGCTGCGGTGTTCCGTTCGAGATTTCATTTGGTAGGTGTTGGCAGAATAAGCTTTTTAGTGTTGTTAGAATAACACTTAAGGGGTATATATAGACACCTAGGTGCTTGAACACCTTGATTAGCATAAGGTATGTTTGCTTTATTTCCTAATTATACATTAATTCCAGGTACTAGTACATACCTTACTTAAAAAGACATTAATTCGAGGTATTAATACATACCTTACTTAAAAAGGTATTAATGCATCCCTCATTTATCAACGAAATCAAGGTATGATCCAACGGTTGATAGATGAGGTGCCCAAATAGCCCAGGCACCTTGCCTACACACCATTGGATCATACCTTGATTCCATTGATGAGGAAAGTATGTACTAATACCTTTTCAAGTAAGGTATGTATTAATACCTACAATTAATGTACCTTTTTCAAGAAGTTATGTATTAATACCTAGAATTAATGTATAATTAGAAAACAAAACAAACATACCTTATGCTAATCAAGGTGCCCAAGCACCTAGGTGTCCCAAATAATTTACCCGATAATAAAATAATATTTTGCAATAATCTCGTACTGCTCGAGATAACTATCTGGTACTGCTTCTGCGCAACACTATCGTACTTCTTTTTCGTAAAATTAGTACTGCCCTTCTGTGTGTGTAGTAATTCAACCATAGATTCTAAGCCGCGGATCGTAATTACGCAAATAATATACCGTTGGAAAGCTATAGAAAATCCTCAAATTTTTTGTATTGTGACTTTTTCAAAATTTTATATTTTTACTATGAATTTTCAAAAAACAAAATCATCACAAGTTTATTGAAAATGTTTTGAACGAATTTTTTTACCCACTTGTCGAAATAGCGCAAATGATATAGCGTTGGAAAGCTACGGATTTTTTCAAACGTTTTCATGTTTTTCAAATTTTGCATAGATTTGAACAGTTTTGAAAATGCTAAACACCAGTTTTACTAAAAGATGATTATGGATAGTTTTTAGACCTCAAAATAACGCAAATAATATGGCGTTGGAAAGCTACTGAAATTTCCCATCTTTTTTGTGTATTGAGGTTTTCAAATTTTACATAATTTTTTAGAAGTTTTGAAAATACCGAGATTCATTCAAAATAGACGGACGGTAATTTGATATTAATTTTTTAACCACTTCACGAAATAGCGCAACTGATATACCATTGGAAAGCTATTGAAATTTACAAATGTTTCATGTTTTAAGTTTTTTCAAATTTTGCATAATTTTTAAACAATTTTGAAAATACTTAAAATCAGTTTCATTAAAAGATGATCATTGATGTTCATTGAACCTCAGAATGATGCAAAAGATATGGCTTTGGAAAGGTACTGAAATTTGGCAACTTTTTGTGTTTTAACATTTTTTCAATTCTTCACGGTTTTTGAACAAAATTCAAAATACCGAGATTTTTCCTATTCGAAGGAAACATAGTATTGTACTCCCTCCGTTCCTTAATATAAGGTGCCTTAGGTTTTTGCACGGATATTAACGCGTACATGTAATGCTATAATCGAACCGATCTTTTCCTAGAAAAAATAGGGATAAAATAATTCGAATCAACCAATAATAGAAAAGAGACTCTCCATTCTATCTCTTTCCGTAGGTATATTTATCTAGAAGGGTGGTATAATACAAATATGCCATGCATTTTGGAATTTTCCTGAAAACCTTAGGCACCTTATATAGAGGAACGGAGGGAGTACTTCTGTTAATAGGAGTTTCGCTACCCGGCAATAAAGAAGTTTTTATACTTCTCAAAATGATTAAATTGTACTGCCCATTTTTGTAGAGAAATCAAACTCCCTCGACATGTATCTTGTACTTCTGTGTATTTGAGTTTCGTACTGCCCGATAATAATTATAATAATAATTGTACTTCTCGAAATAAATAAATTGTACTGCTCGAAAAAAAAAACAGCACAACTTTGCCTTGTATTTCTCTGAAATACGAGTTTCGTATTGCCATCAATAAAAACATTGTATTGCCCAGAAAATTAAATATTACTACCCAGTAAATAAAAAGTTTTTTGTTCCATTCAGAATGAATAAATTGTACTTCTAGAAGAAATTACTGGTACTGTCCAGTGTGGTTTCATGGTACTTCCCGATAGTAAAAATAGGTATCGCTTTTTTTTTCTGTAAAGTTTATATATGGCGTGCCTCTGTTGACCGTACATAGCCTAATCATTCATCCCTATAAAAACTCCAGCCTACAACGATACAATGACCAACAAATTGCTCTACAGGACCACCGGTCGAGCTAATTCCTCACACCGACAAAGTGTGCTTATGGTTTCTTAGTATGGACGAGCACCTGTACCATTGTCCATAGAGAAAAGCACCACCTCTGTCTACTTGTAATTCAAGAAAAAATCTCCCAATTTGAACGAGTTTTTGTCCACAGCCCAGTGTGATGTACAACCTGTACTGCTCGGAGCCACGGTCGGGCGCTAGGCCGGGCTTGAACCGCGGCTGAGTGAGGCCAGCCGGCGCGCGCGAGGGTGGTACGACGGGGCGGCCTGGTACGGAGCCGGCGCAGTGCAAGGGGTAGGAGGGCGGGGCCGGGGCGGCGCGGCGGAGGGACGCTTGTCGACGCGTCGCGATGGTAGGAGGACGAGCCGGCGCGGTGGTGGGTCGCCGGGGCGGCGCGGTAGGGGGCCGGGTGTAACACCCTGGAATTTTCATCCAAATTAAAAAAAATTGTTTGTTGCGTTGCTGTAATGATTGCATGTATTGTTTGCAGCGTTTGCTTCGCCGATTTATTAATCGATAAATATTCTCCCATATCTTTCTCGTATCTGCATGCGTGACCGAACCTTTCCACCAATGGCACACAACCTCGTTGCGGCACCGAGAAATTCGCCCGATCACCGTCGCGACTTTCGGCACAAGACCAGCCTTCACCGTCGGCGTGAAAACTGTTGGGAATGTGCCCTAGAGGCAAATAAAATATGTTTTATCGAGCATATTCCAGTGGGAGCCATATCTAAGTGGGAGCCATGTGGATTTTATCTAAGTGGGAGCCATATCTAAGTGGGAGCCATATCGAGCAAATAAAACTGTTGGTTAGTATCCTGAACTTAATATGTGTCTGACATATCTAAGTGGGAGCCATGGGGATGTTATCCTTGTTTTATATGTGGCCGACATATTTGAGTGGGAGAAATATGAGTGTTATCCTATAACTTAATATGTGCATGACATATTTGAGTGGGAGCATGATAACATTCTCATATATGGATAACATATTATGAATGGTGCAGTTGGTGTTAATGATTATTTGAATCTTTCATAAATGAAGATGAATAAGTATTAAGCATTGAAGATCTATTAAGATAGATATGTGTTTAATAACATTGAGTCGTAATACTTTCCTGGATAAGATTCCGAAGGAGTTCAGAATGGGACAAGTCAAGAAGTGGTCCTTACTTGTATATCCAAGAGAAGTGTTGAGTTAATCTCATTACAAGAACAATCGTTAATTATTAATTAAAGAAATGGATGTGTTGGATCCTCTATGCCTTTGTCATAGGTTCTTTCATATAAAACCAGAGTTATGTACTCGACGTAATGTGACCTAAGTTCTTTAGTAAGAACATGTTGTGATATGATTTATGAGTAAATCATTGAACAAAGAGTTAAGTTTATCCTTCAGTGTCTGAAAAGAACTGAGGATACATCTCAAATTTGTAAAGGATAGTGGACTTGACCATAAATGTTATGCTGGTTCAAGTTTTTACACTAACCTAGAAAATTGAGATATCATACTAATGAATGCCTAAGTTGAAAGAAACATGGTTAGACATCAAAGTTGCATACAATGCACTAAAGATTGAATCTACATTGATGTGGCTGCTTTAGAAGTAGCAGGAGTTATATTATGGCTTAAGAAGTTCGACTTCTGATTGAGTGAGTTTCAAGTGTGCATGACTATGGGAAAGTCCGCGTGACCCACCGGATGTTATTGCTATGACACAGCAAACGAAGTCTCACTTCACTGCCAAATATATATACCTCATCACTATAGTGGATAATGAAGGAATGTCAAATTAGGTGACATTATGATTTGAAAAAGGACATACGGTTCTGAATGGTACCCAGACCGTTGATACAACCTCTTCCAAGGGCAAGCATGATCAATAAGGAGTTATGATCCAGAGAAAATGCAACTAGATTATTTGTACTCTAGTGCAAGTGGGAGACTGTTGGGAATGTGCCCTAGAGGAAAATAAAATATGTTTTATCGAGCATATTCCATTAGTTCATAATACGTTTGATAGTATGCTATAACTGTATTAAGCGGAAACATTAATATAGCTGTGGTATACAAACAACCAGGTCCCTAGTCAACCCTAGTATACTAGTCCATTGGGCGATTGATGATCAAGGTTTCCTGATCATGAGACAATGGCGTCTGTTGACAATGGAGTCGTATCATTGGATAATGATATGATGGACATACACCCACCAGAAGTGTTGCGATGTGATCAAGTCACATAGTTCGACATTGCGATAACTATAACGTAGTGATCAGATTCTTTGACCGTAATGATCATACGTAATTGTCATCTATGAGGAGACTTTGATTTGTATCCCACCGCGTGACTGAAATATGATGGCTATAACGATGCACTTTGGGTATTCCGAAATAGATGGTTGATGAGTATGCAAATAGATCAAAGCGGGATTTGTCCATCCGTGTGACGGATAGGTACTCTGGGCCCACTCGGTGATATTGCATCATAAAGTTTGCAAACGTGTGACTAGGTCACGGAGTTGTAATATCACGGGAACGAGTAAAATTGTTTGTTGAGAACGAGGACGAACTAGGTATATTGGATACCGATGATCAAACCTCGGACAAGCAAAGTACCACAGGACAAAGGGAACAGGCACACGGTTAACGGATCCAACAGCGATTGAAGTTCATTCGATGGAAGCACAGGGGCTATCAAGGATTGTAACCAGGTCCAATTGATTAGTCATTGATCAATGAGAATTTTCTCGATCATGTCTGCTGTTTCCCGGACCGTAGGGTGTTACACTTAAGGGTACTCGACGCAGTAAGGATTGATTCGGGATCACCGGAGAAATTGGAGAGAACACCGGAATTGTTCCGATGAAGGCCGGAAGTTGTTCCGGGTATTTTGAAAGGTTCAAAATATATTTAATAATGTTTAATATATGCTTTATTATTTAATTATATGAATTAAATATTAAAATGTATTTAAATATAATTAAAAATGGAAGAAAAGGCACATGGGCCTCATAGGGCCCATTAGGGGGAGAGGGAGTCCTCCCCCATGGGCCATGGCGCCATGAAGGGCCCCCACCCCCTAGGGCTGCGCCATTTGCCCTCCCCTTTGGATTAGTCCCACCCCGGAAGTGGAGGGGAGGGTCGCACCCCTCCTTGGCCTATATAAGGAGGGGTAGGGTGCCCCTTTTTCTTCATACAAATTGATTTGAGACAAGTTTCTCTCATCTCTCTCTCCCTCCTTTCTCCTTCCTCGAGTGGACTCCCCTTGTTTGGAGTCTACACTTGGTTGGGGATTTCTCCACTATACGCACGCCGTCGTGCTACTGGAATCGGGATCCGAATCCGTCTTCTTTCCGCTGCTCTACTGGTTCGGAGCCCGGAGGGACGTCGGGTATACTGTATGTGTATAATCCCGCGAGGCACTACACTTGTGGTGCTACTTCATCGTCGTGGTCGTATCGCGAGGTATTCATCAGCAATGTTCTGACGGGGACGTAATCCCGTCATCGGTCTACAAGGATCGAGTGGCTACAGGAGTCATCGTGGATCTGCGCGGCATCGGGGATTGCCGGTACGACTACACCAACCACGTTCATGAGGGAACGTTTCCCGCTTAACGGACTACATACTGGTATGTGATCTATTTCTGTCTGTTACTTGCATCAGCATAGCATAGGTCTTGGGTATGGGTCTCGTAGGTTATGAAAAATTTGTGTTTTCTGTCCCGAACCCCAACAGTGGTATCAGAGCAAGGCTATGAGTAGATGTATTGTACGGATAGAACACATCTAGTATGTGGGCATCAATTCTCCAATTGTTACCCTCTCACGTGTACTCATTTAGCGTTGCGGCAATGTTTGATGAAGCGGCCCCCGACCGACCTTACGCATTTACGCGAGACTGGTTCCACGCTTGACATATGGCTTGTACCATATAAAGTGGCTGGGGGGGGTGTCTGTCTCTCTGCATTAGCGATGCGAAGATGTTTGCAACGGAGGGCCCCGACAGGGGTGAAATAGAGATAATTGCGGGATTGGTGTTGTGGCTTGTTTTCGTAGGATAGAAACGGTTCTTTTCTCGAAACCCCTAGCAGCCACGTAAAACTTGCAAAATATAAAGTAGAAAGGCGTTTTCAACTTTAATTTGCATGTCGGGGGGAATCATAGCATGTATGATTTATACTGTTGCATCCTGTTTTGCTAATATGTTAGATATACGACGGTAGCATAATAGGATGATCCCTCACTAATCCAACAAAGTGTCCTTCCTTAGTGAAGCACCATCTGGAAAGTTCTTCATTATGGAGGCATCACGTGTCACACGGGTGTCAAACATTTTTACGTTCACAAGAGATGGGTGGAGCAAGCCTAGCATGTCCAGAAACATGGCCTTGCATACGCGGCATATACTCACTAAGGTTATTGTGGCGAGCCTGGCATGTGCAGACATGGCCTCGGGACACAAGAGACCGAAAGGTCGAGCATGAGTCACATGGATGATGTGATTGGCATGATGGCCTACCTTGAACAACATACTGATGGTCGTGTCACACGGGGGAGGTATGTTCTTCAAGGATCGTGTAATCACTTAGAACAAACTATGAGGGATGTTTGTCTGAGTGGGAATTCCTGAATTGTTTTTGAAACATGAACTCCATATTATGAACTTAATCTTCATGTCTTAGCAAATATCATTGTAGATAACGTCATACCAATGTTTAGAACTATGGCTCTTTTAGTATGATAGAACTTAAGGTAAATGGGTCTTACTTCATTGATATGTACCAACACCATTAGAGACATACTCATTAGTAATGACTTGCTAAACATAATACGAAGAACTTCTAGGAGATACACCTGACAACTCCGTAATCAAGGAAGATGATGATGAGTATCACACTCACCGTCACTTATGAATGACTGTCCAATACACCATAATTCATTCTATGGAATCTGAATTGTGAATGCATGTTAACCAACACGTATGACGTGCTAGGTGAACTTGAAAGCACTTGGTCACAAATCAGAGTAATGGAATATGAGTATATGGACGGGGTTTCTTTCAACCATGGTGGAAGGAACAACCTGCTGAGAAAGTCGCATGGAAAATGTATAAGATACATGGAACACCTTGTGTATAACTTGGACTACTGAATGACTGGTTACTTTGCGATAACTGGGGAGTTGCATCTGCTTCCTCCTAGTTACAAAGACCATGTCTGGACTATGTCATAAAGGAGAATCGTTCACCTGTCATGAGGTCATGGTTAAAGTCAAGAACTTTAAGAGTAGAACCAATGCAGGAATGGTCATTGACGGAGAAGGTATATTTGATATACGAGTTATAAATGTCTTTCCCACGAAACACTAATTGCGGTTGATTAAGTATTCGATGCTTGAACTTACTTCTTGAGAGTGGCTTGGAAGGGATGAGGTGACAATGTGTGCTGACGGCAATCAAGATAGTTGATGGTCGACAACACTCTCCCTCTGCATCTATCAATTGGTTAATATATGAATAGATTTTATGATCGTTTGAATGGGGACTTTATTAGTGTGTCTTGCATCTCGCGAAGACAATTATTCATATTAGTGAGAAACAAGTCAGTTGTTCTCCTTTTATGAATGATATCTCTTATGGTCACATTACGATTATGAATGAGTTATTCTTATATTGATGATAGTTGTTTGATCATTTATAAGAAATATTGTAATGCCAAGAAATATCCAGGCTTAATAATGACATTACAGTTTAAGTCATGAATGGTATGATGATGTCTTAAGATACTTGATCTCTTGACACATACAAACCATGCCTTTTAGGTGAGATGACTAAAACCTCGCATTCTGGTAAACGGAATGTGTACTGATTGTTGAGTATCATACATTGTGATGTATCGTATGTCAGTATGTGGTGAATTTCATTATTTCGTGAACTTCGAATGTGGACTTAGATGAATATTTGTATTCACTAATGAAACATGAGTCTGAAATAATTTGATATGATCAAAAGGGATTTCAGAGTAAAGATGGATATTAAATTAACAAGAAAGGCAAGTCTCTACGATTTGATCAAAGTGACAAATGTTTTGAGTTAGTCTTGGGCATAAAGATTTGTGTGAAAGTTGTTCCACAAATTGCAATGTCTTGAGACACTTCAATATGATTGACGTGCCTGAACATTGTGATCATATTCTATCGAAAAGTGTATGGTCTAATTTATCTCTTACCAAGTTACGTTATTATTGTTTAGAGTTATTAATTTAATATGCAAACACTCACTTCAGCATAGGGAACCATCTGAGTTCGTGGAAACCAACACTATATATCTCATGGTGTGTTGTGGTTTCTAGGAAGCTTGATTTATGTAAGATAAATTATCTTTGTAGTGTATCCTTAGACAACTATGGATGCATCTTCCACAACTAGAACCAAAAGGAGAAAAACTTGTATTGCTATGTTTTGTGCTTGTCAAGAATTGTTCTTGATAAATATGGTAATGGAAGAAAAGTGAAAGTTCAACCAAGGTAATTGACCTTGCCTCCAAATGTCAGAATAGTGCAACGGTATATGTTCTGGAAGCAAAGATCTACAATAAGAGGAGAAACTAATGATAATGATCATGATCTTTTGATGGGAGCTTTTACTGAGAAAGGTAGGATTCAAGAATATATATTTGCCCCTGGTGCAAAATGATATTCATGATTCACTTGTCATGTTAATGGAACAAGACATTCCTACGAACTACAAAGAAGCGATGGTGGACCTAAGTACGAGATATGACTACGAGTCATGAAATCCTATGTTGAGTTACATTTAAGACTGCTTGAATCTTATCAAGTAAGGAGGTTACTTGATATTCACAATAACTTCAGAGTTATGAGGAATAAATGTGAACATCAAAGGGACGTCAAGATTGGTTTTTCACAAAGATTGTTTCTGAAAAATTCAATGGGTTGACTACAATGTGTAGCAATGCTTGAGTCAAAGGGATATTCACTACGATTGATCCAGGATTGTTATCAATACCGTGACTTCTTCAAATCCTGTATTTGAAGAAGTGTTGTAATTGGTACAACAAGAAGGTTTTGGAAAAACATATGGATACTAGTGTCTCGTAAACTGAATTCTCATTTTGATGGATGATCAAAGGATTTTTGACTTAACCAAAATATCGAGGAAACATGCATTTGCATGAAACTGAGTGGGAGCTG